>OY728130.1:1209785312-1211135812 GCA_963277665.1 Viscum album | reverse complement strand
TTCTAAAAACATCATAATGTTATATTTTCATTTTACACTTACGACTCTTTTTCCTTGTTTATATGTAGATGGATGATACCATACTACTCACATAGCAGCCTACCCATATTTCATAGGCCTTGTTAGAGTGTCGTCTAGATCGATTTGTGAAGGTGCGTTGAGCGCACCATTTTCATCACATGGAGCCTCTACATGCCATTAGACCTTACTTGCATTGTGCTGGCTTCTATGGCCTTGCCGTATCAGATTTCACATTTGTAGATCATTACCTACTTGCTGCCCTCATTGAGAGATGGAGACCAGAGACACACACATTCCACTTGCCTGAGGGAGATATGAACATCACCCTCAAGGATGTCGCAGTGCTTCTCGGTCTGCCTATCCATGGGAGACCCATTATTGGACTCACTCGTGCAGCTTGGCAAGACCTTTCTCAACGTTTGTTAGGAATTGATATTTTGTCCGACCGTAGGGCTAGAGATGGATCGTCCATATCTATGCATTGGTAGGATTCATAGTTTCCACGTTTACAGGATGAAAATGATGAGCAGACCGTCATGCATTACGCCTATGCATATATCTTACGACTCATTGGTGGGACCATGTATACTGATCACTCAGGGATCCACATTAATATGAGGTATCTACCCCTACTAAAGGACTTTGATCAGGCTGGGACATATAGTTGGGGATCAGCCTGCATGGCATACACGTATAGATCATTATGCAGACTATCCCATAGGGACCGAACAGGTCTCAGAGGATGCATCATTCTTATTCAGATGTGGGCATGGGAGTGTATCCCAGCATTCCGACCTGACCTTTCTGGTGCACCGGTCGAGATGGAGGTGATGCATGACGCTCCGTATGGACGCTGGTATGATAAGTAATTTCAATTAGTTTTTGATTCTATTATGAGTTATTGACTATAATTTCTCATTATTTGTCATTATCGTTGTATTTTACAGGTGGTGTCAGCGACACAATTTTGACGTGGTTCTGAGACAACATTTGGGCCTATATCGGCTACAGTTGGACTATCTCTTACCTGATCATGTATGTATATACAATCTATCACTTTCTAACATATTTAATAATAACATCAATTTTGGTTTTTAGTTGTGTGTTTTTTTGAAAAAATAACTTGTCATTTCAGATTTCATGGCTTCCATACTAGAGTATTATGGAACATTTTCCAGCATACAGCACTGTTGGGATTGAGGATGCTATGGATGTAGTGCCCCTCTTTCACATTCATATTATTGAGTGGCAGTAGCCTGACAGGGTCATGCTCCAATGTTTCCGTACTCAGCTGATTCCATTACCATGGAGACAGACAGACCAGCTTCATGGGATGAAGCTGACAGGGAGGTAGGATGATGACTGGTCCCAAGTAAATGCGAGTTTTATCGACTGCTGGCACAGACGTGCCGAGTTACGTATTCCGGGTGATCCTACAAATCGATTCTCTCTTTCAGAGAAGGTTGATTATGCTCCATGGTATAGACTGAAATCTATACTTTATCTTACCCAAGCTGGCATAGAGACGTAGAGGATGGTAAGTCAATAAATTTCTATTAGTTTGTTTATTGAATTATTTTCTAATTCCATTTGAATCTATTTACTGTGAAATCACACAGAGCAGCTTGTTCGCATGAGTGATGAAGAGGAGGAGGGGCTCTTTAGCTGGGCAGCAGTCCATGCTACAGCGCTGGTGGTGAGGGCATCTTTTCATGCGCTTTCCGGGAGCATCTTCGTGCGTCTGGCTTGGAGAGAGGAGGTTCCTGCCCCAGAAGAACATCTTGCAGCTGTTGCTGGTGCTGAGGAGCCACGACCACGGTGATGTAGACAGCGTCGTGCTGCACATGAGGCCTCGCCTGTTCCACAGGCAGTGGTCGGGCCTAGAGTAGTCCAGGATCAGCCTATTCAGGATGTTCCTCAGGTGGCATGGGATCCGTCTTTCCTGACAGGATATCCGCAGTTCTCTCCATCTTGGGTTCCAGATCCTTCACAACCTTGGATTCTAGAGTCGTCATCGTCTTGGGGTATAGCTCCATCACAGGCTTCGTTCCCCTCTATGATGGAGGCAGGTCCTTCTACCACCCTAGTGGGAGAAGGATCCGAATGGCAGTTTGAGATGTAGTTGACAGCTCCTCTCACTGACACACAGATGGAGGATGCGATAGTCGACGTTTCAGTTCCAAAGGATCAGCCTTCTCCAAGTCATCAGAATCCACTGCACACTCGACGCGGATGTCCTATTCTCAGACAACCATGTGGGACAGAATCCCCTCGGCACAAACATATGCATTTATTGTACATTATTGTTTACATGTTTTATGTGTACTAAAATCAAAATACTAATATTACTTTTTGAGAAAGATATAGTCGGGGCCTTTTTTATAATTAGTTAATTAGTAATATAATTAAAAATTATAATTATTCATTATAATTAGTAGTTATTGTTTATTAAAAATTATTATATAATAATTAATTACTTAATTAGTAATATAATTATTAATTATATAATAGTTAATTAGTAATTATTAATTAGTTAATTAGTAATATAAATATTATTTATAACTATTCATTTAATTATTAATTAGTAATTATTACTCATTAAGTATTACGTATATAATAATTATTTAGTCATTTATTAATATAACTATAAATTATATAATAATTAATTAGTTAATTAGTAATATAATTATAATCTTTCAAAGTCATATACTTGAAACAGTTGTATGTTTCAAGTAGGCGGTTTTTAAAGCTTATAAATTATTTTTCATTAACATTTTTTTTGAAATAACTTTTGATTTCAACTATTTCTTATATATTTAATCAATGTTTAACGTCTCATTTATATTGGTCTTCTATTTTATGTTTTATGGTCTTTCCAATTAAATTACTTGAATAATTTTATGTTTCAAGTTGGCGGTTTTGAAAGCTTATAAATTACTTTTCATCAACATTTTTTTGGAAATTACTTTTGTTTTCAACTATTTATTATATGTTTAATCATTTTTTAATGTTTCAATTAACTTCATTTTATAGTTTATATTTTATAGTCTTTCAAATTCACGTACTTGAAACATTTCTAAGTTTCAAGTTGGTGGTTTTGAAAGGTTATAGATTATATTTCATCAACATTTTTGAGGAAACTATTTTTGTTTTCAACTATTAATTAGATGTTTAATCAATGTTTAAAATTTCATTTATATTTGCCTTATACTTTATATTTTATTTATTTCAAAGTCACGTACTTGAAAGAGAATCCCACATAGGAAATGCAGAATGTACTACATAGGAAAGGAAGAACCCGAATCCCACATCGAAAGTACAGAATGATTTTCAGGTCAAGCCCTATTATAAAAGGGAGGCATGGGTAAGAGTTTCTGACAGAATCGAGACTGCTTTAATGGATGTAGTGCTGGAACTTTAATTGCAGAGAAATTATGCTGAATTTTTTTGTTTTGTTTATATATATATATATAAACAAAACAAAACAAAAAAAATTAATATTTATAATTTCAAAAAAAATATTTTTAGGAGAAAGGCGGCATCGCGGATGCCGCCTTACCCCCAAAATGAAAAGGCGACATCCGGGATGCTGCCTTTGAGGTTGATTTTAAAAAATATTTTTTCCCTAATCTTTTTCTGGAAAAATAAATTTCTTAAAAACGTAAACAAAAAAATCTGGTGGAGGATGAAAGGAGACAGTTGAACCCCTTGGGTTTATTTCCATTTTTAACCTAAAATAATAATTATTAACATTACAATAATAACAAGAATAATAATAACAAAAATATTTATATTTATAATAACATAAATATTGTTATAATAAAAATTATTTCATGCATTTCATTTTAAATCATAATGTCCTTAATAAAAAAATATTAATTACATAATTAAAGTATTGAAAAATTAATAATTTTAATAATTTTAACATTATTTTTGTTATTATTATTAAAACAACACAAAATAATTTTATTTTCTTCATGTATTTCATTGTTCACTTCAACTATCCATTTAGTTAAATAATTAACTGACAGCACGCCAAGAAGGTCACACGGTGGTCTGGCAAAGCCACATGGCTTTGATCGTGCCCTATGTGTGCGCCATATATTGTTAAGCCAAAACACCTGATTGTTGATAAAATCACACAAACTGAAGTCGGCACTAGTCTGCACCTCGACGATATATTTTTAATGTCGGTTAATATTATAAAATAAAATTTATTAACAATTATCTTAATAATAATAATAATATTATTTACACAATATTATTAGTGTTATTATGATTAAAACATTTATTTATTTTACTCACAGTAACTATTTTTATTTTAATTAGTGGGAAACTACAAGGGATCCCGGGCCGACAGCACGATTATTGCCAATCATGTGGTGCCCACACACCGGCCTAAAACCCACCAAAATTATAAACAAACTTCAAGAATTTCAAACCGGGACCCAATCTAAACCTCTTCAAAACAACACGACATAGATAAAAAAGGTGAATTCAACCAGGAAGTGACAATTCTCCACACTACAGAGCTCACACCTAGCACTCCCACTCCCAAGGAAACTTGCACAACACCAAGTTGGTAAATCACTCTAACTGAAGATATGGATCGTACTTATAAGGACTACTTTTCTTGAGTACATGTGTAGTAATATGCATGCACCTCATTAGTTGTGATGCGAGGATGACACCATGTGCCTACTCCTACTGTTGGGAGGGTAGGGAGAGATGTTAGGAAACCTCTCAACCACTTGCATGATTCCTGAACGGCCCAAAGAAACTCGAGGGACTTCCCTAGCCGAACCTCTACTTTCCACGTCACGACCAAAATCAAAATTTGTTCCTGGAACATGGTCTCGTGATTCCCTCATTCAGAATACCCATCTGGTGAAACACCCAAGGATATCAGGTCACACAAGTTTTCACCGTCAGTGCATCTCAACAGAGGATCTCTACTGAGGGAACCTTCCACAAAACTGCCATATTTTGGAACATACACTACCTCGAAGTCATAGTCCTACTGAAATTTCAACCAGCATTGTCGCCTCAGGTTCATGTCTCTCTGGGTGAGGGTGAACCTGAGACACTAGTGGTCTTAGCATACCACAAATCGCTCTCCCAGAAGATAGCTTCTCCACATTCTCAGTGCAAGGACCACCATTACCAGTACCACATATTAATGTGTCTAGTTCTATTTATTGGGTTTCCATCACCAGAACCTGTACATGATAACATTATCAATATTGACGTTGGGTATGCAAGGTACCAACAAATAGGGCAGGCGAGCAAACTCATCCAACCGCCAGAGGCTAGACATGGAAAGCACGTGGCATACCCCACATGTCTTTTACCCTCTCGGAATGAGATTAATCCCCTAAATAGGCACTCTTCCAAACCCACTAGTGGCACCTCAAGCAATGGTAGGTCAAGCAGAAAAGTCCCACTAGAAAAACCAGAACCTGCTCTGACACTCCACTGCACATCCCTTCCATGAATGCACCTGTCATAGGGACTCATCCACTGCACCTCAATACTATTCGCTTTGGGTGGTACTAACACTCCCTCATGGTTTTCATCACATCACATAAATTCACCTTAGAGGGGGAAGAACCCCACTTTACCATTCATTAAAAGCTACGTTAGACAATACCAACACAGGGTTACACCAACGCCATGCATCACGCTCAGTAACCCCTCGAATAAGGAGTTAGATGAAAAGAGTACCTCACGCAGCGTCTAAAAAGTTCTACTGAGAAAAGTATAAAAATAAACAGACCGTACCAATTATCATCTCATGAATTGCAGAATTGTAGACATCCATAGCACACAACCGCCCACGGCACCATCTGTCAGCTCCCTGAGCCTGACATGGTCCGCCTAGTGGTGGTGTAAGGACCTCGAAACGTCATCCACAAACAACAGTTCTTCCTACGTTTCTAACAATACCGCCTCCCTGGTGGCCACCCTGTCCTCACCTGGGAGTTCTCTGATCACGACACTACCTCTGTCAAGGCGGTGCATCTACCAACTATCTGGAAGACTCATCACATTTGGTCGAGTATTCTCACACCACGTGACCTCACACACCACAAACATAGCACCAGTCCTCCATTGGCTATCTATGTGCTCTATGCTGTCCCCGACCATGTGTCTGAATCTCATCAAGGAGAGACCTCCAGCGTTGAGGCCCCTCTAATCAATGTCCCAATGCCAAAAATTTCTCTGTCACTAGTGCCTACTCCAGCACCCTAATATGGGTTAGGATGCACAAGGGCACTACGCTGGCGCGAATCTCCTCCAGAGAGACCTCGATCAAACTTCTGGGCTCAGATGATTCCATCATGGACCATGTCCAATGAGTACCAAGTATGGTCTTTGAACCTAGTCGTGTACACAACCACTGCCATCACTCCACTCTGAAGCTCCAATAGCTCCTGAAACCATCAAAAGCGTAAGTGGGAGGGGTAGTAGTCCTCATGAAACAGCTGCTAGAAGTTATCCCACGAAAGTACCGACTCATTGTGTATCCGAGTAACCCTAGATCTACCATGACAAACTACAAGGTAGAAGAAAAAAATACTGGTTGTCAAAGACACCATCAAACCTGTCAGTGTCTGAACAAGCTTGAAGAGGCGGACCACCGACCTGAGCCAACCCATCACTATATGAGGGTATGGCTCACCGTGGAACCTCATAAGGACTCTAATGCTGGAACGCACATAGAATTCCCATCATGTGCTCATCATCAGCCCTCGCTGCCGGTACTATTTGTTACTCCACAAGTGGAGGTGCTCCAGCATGTCCTCCTGGGGAAAGGGTAATCGTATGATGGATCTTGAACTGAGGCCTCATCACTCATGGAATCGTCATCACAAAACGTAGCTAGTATCCTGGCTGGATATCATCATAGAGACATCCTGAATCAGACTAAGAAGTACCTTGGTCAAATGAGCATATATATATCAACAACGATGGGGAGTTGAATCAAGAAGGACAGTCAAAGACTCAATCCTATATGATGCACGAACCAAATTCCTTGCAACAAGTGTCTCAGCATGATGAGTTGACAAACGGTTTATCAAGATCCTAGTGAATGGATACGTCAGCCCTCATACCATTACTAGACCCCCTAGCCTGAGAGTCGCTCTCGATAAACATTGACATTATTGCCCCAAAACTCAACCAATTCCTTTTTAGGGACGTCCGAACAACACCCTGTGAAATGAACCACCTCTGATACCACTATTTCACGACCCAACCCATACCGGGGATTGAGCTGCAACTACCACTTGCCCGCATCCATAGGCCAGGGGCTGGCGACTAGCACCGAAGGATAAAAAACTAGAAAAGGCCTTATCCAAAAAAAATATACACACACACGTGGCCAACTCAATACAAAAGTGCAGAGAATGGAATGCAAGATACAACACTACTAAAAAAGGGAAACCAACATACATGCATCGGCCTATAACATGTACAAGTATAGTGCTGAAAAGTACTGACAAGTAAACTAAACAATAAAAGGGGAAAAGAACACGCCCATCATGAAAGGTTCGACAACCTAGAAATAGGTAAAAAGTAAGTAAACTGCTGGTGAGTCTCACTGTAACACCCGAGATTTTTATGAGTAATATTTTGTTTATATGTATCATCAGAGGAATCTTTCACTACGTACTAGCTTGGCTTACATTACACGCAATCGCGACCTTCCTCGATAGCTTGCGTCGTACGCAATACTGAGTTTCACTAAACAAAGATATGCTATTAAAATATTATTAAAACTAGCCGTTATGAATAGTAATAACCACTTTTTGAAATTTTATAAATTTTATCTTTCAAAATGGACTTTATTTTTGGATTCGGAATACCGAAATTAGCCTAGGGTAAAATTTTGGTATTTTTCTGAAAACTTTCAATTTTTGATGAATAGTGAAACCACTAAGTGGTAGGTTAAAAACTGAATTTTGCATAAAACATAATTTTAATGCTTCTGTGAATGGAATTTCGAAAATCCGACAGACACGGTGAATATCAGTAAGTAAAATGTGGTTCAATGAGATAAAAATAATTTTTTGGTGAATAGTAACTTTTTACTTTTTTTACCGCGGTTAATAGTAAATAGGGTAACTAAGGGTAAATATGATATTACTATTACCCTAACACATGTCCTAATTCTATTGGATAACTGTAATTCGACCAAAAAAACCTTATGAATAAAATACGACCATTTAGGCCCACTTGGGTTAGATTAGGACATTTATTATTAATTTATTTAAAGAAGGGTTAAAATAGTTAAAATCAAAGTTTAATAAGTAAATAATTTTTAATATGGGGTTATATATAATATAAATTCGAAAATGAATATTAATTATAAAGATAAAAAGATTTCCTACATAATGGTATTTTATTTATAATTTTTAGACATTAAATAATTTAATTTAATTATGACACAACGATGATGCAGTAATTATCTTATTTATGAAATATTGACATAATTGATGTTATAAACACCAAAATAAATGTAATTTGAGACTTTTTATGAATTAAACTAATTTTCTAGGTTACTATGATATATTAGTGTTGATTTAATCAACTTGTTTCGAACATATAATTCTGTTATGACTTTCAAAAAAATCATATATCAAATAGTGTCAAAATTGACACAAAATAGTATTTAAATCAAATATTATATTATTAATTGTTATTTTATTCCTAAAAATCTAAGGTTCGGCCAACTGACTTAGATAAGGATATATATATTAATAATAAACAATTTGGGGTTCGTTTGACATGTTATAGTAAGTATATTAACCATATAGTGAAAGAAACCAAAAAGACACGGTAAAAGTTAAATTATTTAACTTAGAGTTAAATCTAATTGATAAGGTTAAAATAATACCCTAAACTTGTCTAAATCCTATTGGTTGATAGGATTTCGACCCATACCCACTTTAGCTTCTAAATAATACCCTTTGGAACCATTATAAACCGATTTTGACTTTAATATAAAATAATATTTTGAGATATTCCTAAGGTGCCCCTCTCCTCCCTTATAAATGGGCACCTCCTCCCCCTCCTCCTCACACCAATTTGATTACTCAAGCTCGTCCAAACCCCGCCATTTTCTCATCTCCAATTCCCTAGAATAATCCTAGAGGTCCTGGTCTTCTTCAAAGACCAATATTAGTTCCCTATGTAGAGGATTCAAAGAAGCGTTCCAAAGAAGAGGTAATATCCATTACCGATCTTTTCAATTTCATTCTTCTTCAACTTATTTTTCTTTAGTTGTTTCATGATAATGTAATAACATCAGTATTACTTACATACTGCTATGTTATTATAAATATGAAACAACCCTAATTCACCTTCTATCCATCCTACGGAAAAATGAAATCACCGCGCGTGCGTACATACGGAATACCGTCTCCACGCCGTGGTGTAATCTATTTTCCACCATCACCTTACAAGGATGGGTATAATGGTGTAATGAGTAACTATTTATGATTATTATTAAGTAATATTGATACTGAAATAATATATATATATACACCAATACAATTCCACGATCATAGGAACGATATCATCACTCGTGCGTACGTACGGAATACCGTCTCCACGATGTGATGCGACTCGTTCTACATGATCATCATTACATAGTAATTATATAAATGAATTGAATGAATAAATATGATATATGTTACACTAATACCATTCTCTATATAAGTTATCTATAACCTTAAAAGAAGAATACGAATTTATTCGGCAAAACACGCATAAGAAAAAAAGGCAATAAAGACCCGAGTAACAAGTAACAATGAAATATTACTAACAAGAATCTAAGAATATGACCATATATGATATCATATAAATATGTATGATTCTGGAATAAGTCAATAACATTATTTAATCCATTATACATGAGCTTCGGACACGTACAAAGCAAATCGGACCTAAGGTAAGGGAAATATCACAATCTCATTTTTATCCGAGATTATTTATTCGTAAATATTTATTGGGGTGTATTTTATCATCCACATCCATGTTACCTCAATATGTAATATTGTTTCCATCCACTTAAAATAGTTTAAATCCAATTTTACCCTTTGGTGAGTTTTTAGTAATGAATATGAAAGGAATCTTTTGTCGTTTTTTCGTACGAGGTACATTTTGACTTTTCCGACATAATTCGAAGAATGTTTTTTTTAACTTATACGGCATGAATGGATTCTTAAAACATTATTTCCAAGAAGCTTCCTTTATAAGTATTCAAGTTTATTTTTAAACAACTTCTTTTAGTTTAAAATTGTTTGACATGTTAAGAAAGGAAAAGTGTTTTTGAAGTAGAAAGGATATTTTCCTCACGAATGGAGTTCAAGTATTTTATCAAAATTATTTTACATCTAAGATAATAAAAGGGTTCTATTTTTATCCCTATTATTACATGGATTTGATAATGTTGTGATGGAAATATTTTTATGAATTCCTTTATCTTATATTAATTGGTTTATGATGTCATGTTGTTTAAGAATCCCATTTCTATTACATGGGTTACTCTATGATTTATGATTTATGATTATGTGGCACACATAAGAAAGGATTCATTATAAGATGGGTGGGACCTATATCTCCCTCCAATGCATTGGGTAAATATTTATATCTCATGAGATAGACATGGCTGGAACGGAAGGTTATTTCGGTTCAGTGATACAGGACTGAAACGAGGAGTGAACTCAGTTCAGAAAGGGACTTTGTCCACTACGATAGTCTTGGCAATGAGTCATGACTAACAAGGAATGATTTTCCATGATTATGTGTGCATGCCACAAAGTTTCAAGTTTCATGTTATGATTATGGGGATCTCATTTCACTTCTATGATTTATTCCATGTTATGATATTATGATCTCTTTTGCAGGTTATGATTTTCAAAAAGATATGATATGATTTTTATTTCCTTTATTTGCCCTTGCTGAGCGTTTGAGCTCACCCTTTTATGTTTTCTTTTCCCCAGGTCAGGAAGATGGATATTAAGTAGAATATGCTAAAAGGGACCCTAGATATGATGATATAAATGGGAGACACTGTAGAAGATTTATGAACCAGTTGTTTATGTTTCCCAGTTTCTAAAGACACTATACCTATACGGTCCTTTGTGGTTTTTTCATATGTTGTAATAAGTGTGCTTCAATTTTGAAGTATTAACAATCTATATAAAGTATGGGTCGTTATAGTTGGTATCAGAGGAAAGGTATAGTCAGCCTTTGGAAACTAGGATGTGAAAGCCTTAGTAAGAACCCTAAGGATAAGTCTAAGCATAGAACACAATCTTAGTGTTTTAGAAATGGCCATGAATACCCTAGGATAAGACCTTAAGTGTGAAATTTTATCCTTGATTATGTGGTTTTCCTATTATAATTAGTGTTTCTCACACTATTCATCTTGGTTTTAGTCAATGGCTGGAACCCGAAGGAACCGTGTTAATGCAGAATGCGATGGGAAATGCAATGATTGCCCCCTGAGAAACCAAACGATATGGGAGCTAGAATGAAAAATCTTATAGACATGCTCACAAAACATTCTCAAGCTATGAATCATGCAGGACTTCCAAACGAGCAAAGGAAGGAGCAACATTCTGTTGAATCCTTCATGAGGCAGCGTCCACCTTCTTTCAGCGGGTCTACTGATCCATTAGTTGCTGAACAATGGATTAGTACTACTGAAAAGATATTTTCAGTTCTTCAATGTTCTGAACATGATAAAGTCATCCTAGCAGTGTATCATTTGGAAGGAGATGCTGATCAATGGTGGAATCTTATTAAGAATACGAGGCAAAGGGATGAAATTGAGTCTATGGAATGGGATGAGTTCAAGAACTTATTTTTCAATAAGTACTTCCCTCGTATTCTCCGAACAAAGATGGGGAAAGAGTTTCTTGAACTGAAGCAAAGGGATGATGAATCTGTTGGTACCTATGAAGTAAATTTTACAAGACTTGCAAGGTACGCTTCTAGTATTATTATCTAACCTGAGAGTAAGATCGATCGATTCTTTAGTGGATTAAAACCATGTCTTCGAAGGGCGTTAGCCATAAGGGACTTCAATAGCTACGAGGAAATCGTTCGATGTGCTCTCAAAGTCGAGATGGAGATTGGAGTAACCCATCAGTCACATGGGTTTGATAAGAAGAGGAAGATGGAATTCAAACGAAAAATCTAAAGAGCACACTGAAAAGATGATGAGATTTCCCTTATGCTCAAAGTGTGGAAAGAAACATGGAGGGAGTTGTCTTAAAGGGACAAGTAAATGTTTCAAATGTGGAAAGGAAGGTCATCGAGCATTTGAATGCCGCGATAATGGGAAGAAGATGTCTAATGATGCAAACAAAGGAAGGGATACACAGAATGAACCAACTACACTTAAATGTTTCAAGTGCAAGGAGATGGGGCATTATGCCAATCAATTACCAAATCCAAGGGTTGATGATGATGGTCGACGTCAACAAAATCTTAAGGCTAAAGACAAAGGAAAGTCAAATGCAATTTCTATCAGCGATGTGGAGTACGATAATGAAGTGGTGAAAGGTACACTTACCATCCACTCTAAAGTAGAAAATGTTTTATTTAATTCTGGATCCACCCACTCTTTTCTTTCTGAAAAATTTTCTAAGGGTATCATTGTATTAACTACACAATTAGATGTTGAGTTAGCTATGACAACACCTAATGGCACAACAGTCGCATCAAAGTTTATAATTCTTCTCCGATCGAAGTTTGTGGGAAAGTGCTTCCTGCAAATCTTGTGATCCTTCCCTTAGTGGAATTTGATGTGATTCTTGGCATGGATTGGCTTTCTCTACATGGAGATCATATCAATTGCCAATGAAGGGAAGTCACATTTCATATTCCAGATCAATCTACGATCGTCTATCGATGCAAGGATGAATATAACCTTCCAGTGGAAATTCCTTCCATCTTATGGGTCTTGATTCCACTAAATGAAGGTTATTTATCTCAAATGTTTGGTGAGAATCTTACGATTAAGAATTTGACCATCGTACGGGAGTTTGATGATGTCTTTCCGGAGGAATTACCGAGTCTTCCACCAAATCTTGAAGTTGAGTTTTCAATAGAACTCGTACCGGGTGCTTTGCCTATTTCAAAGACACCTTATAGAATGGACCTAATTGAGTTGCAGGAATTGAAGAAGCAACTCCTATAGAATCTTGATAAGGGATTCATACGCCCTAGTGCGTCACCTTGGGGAGCACCTGTTCTATTTGTTAAGAAGAATGATGGATCAATGAGACTCTGCATTGATTATCGAGAACTTAACAAGATCACTATCAAGAACAAATATCCTCTCCCACGCATTGATGACTTATTTGACCAACTACGCGGAGCTCAATACTTTTCCAAGATTGATCTTCGTTCAGGGTATCATAAATTAAGGGTCAAAAGGGAGGATATACCAAAGACAGCTTTCCGTACAAGGTATGGACACTATGAATTTATAGTGATGCCATTTGGTCTTACTAATGCCTCTGCTATCTTCATGGATATAATGAATAGAGTCTTTAGAGACTATCTTGATCAATTTTTGGTAGTCTTTATAGACAATATTCTTGTCTATTCAAAGAGCAAGGAAGAGCATGAAGATCACTTGAGAATTATATTGAAGACCCTGAGAAAGGAGAAGCTTTATGCAAAATTTACCAAGTGTGAATTTTGGCTTCAAAAAGTTACATTTTTGGGTCACATAATCTCAAAAGAGGGGATATCTGTGGATCCAGCAAAAACAGAGGTTATCGAAAGATGGTCAAGACCGACAACAGTAACTGAGATCCGATGTTTTCTTTGTTTGGCTGGATATTATAGACGTTTTGTAAAAGATTTTTCACGATTATCTAATCCACTCACCAAGTTGACCCAGAAAAGAGTTAAGTTTTTCTGGACAGAAGAATGTGAAGAGAATTTCAAGGAGTTGAAAAGAAGGTTATCCAGTGCACCTGTCCTCACACTGCCTTGTAGTGGAGAAAGGTTTGTGATCTACAGTGATGCATCCAAGATGGGATTGGGGTGTGTTCTTATGAAAAATGATATGGTGATAGCTTATGCCTCACGACAGTTGAAAATCCATGAGCAGAACTACCCAACACATGATTTGGAGTTGGCTGCGGTAATCTTTGCATTTAAGATTTAGTGGCATTACCCTTATGGTGAAAGGTGTGATATTTATACTGATCATAAAAGTTTAAAGTATATTTTCACACAAAAGGAGTTGAATATGCATCAAAGAAGATGGTTGGAGCTGATTAAGGATTATGACTGCTCAATCCATTACCACCCTGGGAAAGAAAACAAGGTGGAAGATGCATTAAGTCGACAAGACCATGCTAGTTTATCCATGATGAGGATCACAAAAGATCCAATATTTATGGATTTACAAAGGATGGATCTTGGAATTATAATGGAAGAGGAAAAATATTATCTTTCTCAAATGAATGTTCAACCATCTATAAATGTGAAGATTAAAGAGGCACAGAAAGAAGATGTAGAGTTATAAAAGAAGGTGAGAAATGTTCCTGAATTCAATCTTCATTGTGATGGGATAATAATGATCAGGAATCGGGTATGTGTTCCTCCCATCCCCGAATTAATGAAGGAGCTGCTGGATGAGGCTCATAGTTCATCATTCTCTATTCTTCCTGGAAGCACTAAGATGTATAGGGACCTGAAAGAGTACTTATGGTGGGATGGCATGAAAAGAGATGTTGCTGAATATGTCTCTCGATGCTTGGTTTGTCAACAAGTTAAAGCTAAGAGACAGAAGTCTAAGGGGATGTTTCAACCATTACCCATACCCGAATGGAAATGGGAAAACATTACTATGGACTTTGTCACAGGACTTCCTAAAACATCCAAAGGCAATAATGCTATTTGGGTCATAGTTGATCATCTTACAAAGTCTTCACACTTCATTGCTATTAGAGAGGATTTCTCTCTAGATCAGCTTGCCAGGATATATGTAAAGGAAGTGGTAAGATTGAATGGAGTACCACTTTCTATTATATCTGATCGGGATCCGAGATTTACCTCGAAGTTTTGGCGAAGTCTTCAGCATACTCTGGATACAGAGTTGAGTTTCAGCACTGCTTATCATCCCCAGACAGACGGTCAGTCTGAGAGAAAAATTCAAACCCTAGAAGATATGTTGAGAGCTTGCTCTATGGATTTCAAAGGAGGTTGGGATCAACACCTACCTTTGGTGGAATTTTTTTATAATAATAGCTTTCACTCCAGTATTCATATGGCTCCTTATGAAGATCTCTATGGAAAGAAATGCCGGACTCCAACTTGCTGGGATGAAGTTGGGGAAAGAAAGCTATTAGGACCTGATCTCGTTGATGAAATGGCAGAAAAGGTCAGATCTATTCAACAACATATAAGAGCATCTCAGAGTTGACAGAAAAGTTGTGCCGACAACTGAAGAAAAGACCTATAGTTTGAAGTGGGTGATAAAGTGTTCTTACAAATATCTCCCTGGAAGAGGGTTATGAGATTTGGAAAGAAGGGGAAGTTGAGCCCTAGATATATCGGTCCTTTCGAAATACTGGATCGTGTTGGAAAGGTAGCTTACCGATTGGCGCTTCCACCGAATCTCTCTCAAGTTCACGATGTGTTCCATGTATCTCTCCTGAGAAAGTACATACCTGATCCTTCACATGTACTCAGCTCAGAAGTTGTACCGCTGGAGCAAGATCTTTCTTATGAAGAACAACCGATAGAGATTCTGGATCGTAGCGAAAAAGTCCTACAAAACAAGACCACTCGATTGGTGAAAGTTTTATGGAGGAACCACCAACTTTAAGAAGCTACATGGGAGCTTGAGGATATGATGAGGGAGAAGTATCCTCATCTGTTTGTTACAAAGTGACGAATTTCGAGGGCGAAATTCTTTTTAAGGGGGGTAGAATGTAACACCCGAGATTTTTATGAGTAATATTTTGTTTTTATATATCATCAATGGAATATTTCACTATGTACTAGCTTGGCTTACTTTACACGCAATCACGACCTTCCTCGATAGCTTGCGTCGTACGCAATACTGAGTTTCACTAAACAACGATATGCTATTAAAATATTATTAAAACTAGCCGTTATGAATAGTAATAACCACTTTTTGAAATTTTATAAATTTTATCTTTCAAAATGGACTTTATTTTTGGATTCGGAATACCGAAATTAGCCTAGGGTGAAATTTTGGTATTTTTCTGAAAACTTTCAATTTTTGATGAATAGTGAAACCACTAAGTGGTAGGTTAAAAAATGAATTTTGCATAAAACTTAATTTTACTGCTTCTGTGAATGGAATTTCGAAAATCCGACAGACACGGTTGATATCAGTATGTAATATGTGGTTCAATGAGATAAAAATAATTTTTTGGTGAATAGTAACTTTTTACTTTTTTTACCGCGGTTAATAGTAAATAGGGTAACTAAGGGTAAATATGACATTACTATTACCCTAACACATGTCCTAATTCTATTGGATAAGTGTAATTCGACCAAAAACAACCTTATGAATAAAATACGACCATTTAGGCCCACTTGGGTTAGATTAGGACATTTATTATTAATTTATTTAAAGAAGGGTTAAAATAGTTAAAATCAATGTTTAATAAGTAAATCATTTTTAATATGGGGTTATATATAAGATAAATTCGACAATAAATATTCATTAGAAATCTAAAAGTATTTCCTACATAATGGTATTTTATTTATAATATTTAGACATTAAATAATTTAATTTTATTATGACACAACGATGATGCAGTAATTATCTTATTTATGAAATATTGACATAATTGATGTTATAAACACCAAAATAAATGTAATTTGAGACTTTTCATGAATTACACTAATTTTATAGGTTACTATGATATATTATTGTTTATTTAATCAACTTGGTTGGAACATATAATTCTGTTATGACTTTCACAAAAATCATATATCAAATAGTGTCAAAATTGACACAAAATAGTTTTTAAATCAAATATTATATTATTAATTTTTATTTTATTCCTAAAAATCTAAGGCTCGGCCAAATGACTTTGATAATGATATATATATTAATAATAAACAATTTGGGGTTCGATTGGCATGTTATAGTAAGTATATTAACCATATAGTGAAAGAAAACAAAAAGACACGGTAAAAGTTAAATTATTTAACTTAGAGTTAAATCTAATTGATAAGGTTAAAATAATACCCTAAACTTGTCTAAATACTATTGGTTTATATTATTTCGACCCATACCCACTTTAGCTTCGAAATAAGACCCTTTGGAACCATTATAACCCGATTTTGACTTTAATATAAAATAATATTTTGAGATATTCCTAAGGTGCCCCTCTCCTCCCTTATAAAAGGGCACCTCTTCCCCCTCCTCCTCACACCAATTTGAGCACTCATGCTCGGCCAACCCCTGCCATTTTCTCCTCTACACTTCCCTAGAATAATCCTAGAGGTCCTGGTCTTCTTCAAAGACCAATATTAGTTCCCTAAGTGGAGGATTCAAAGAAGCGTTCCAAAGAAGAGGTAATATCCATTACCGATCTTTTCAATTTCTTTCTTCTTCAACTTCTTCTTATTTAGTTGTTTCATGATAATGTAATAACATCAGTATTACCTACATACTGATATGTTATTATAAATATTAAACAACCCTAATTCACCTTCTATCCATCCTATGGAAAAATGAAATCACCGCGCGTGCGTACGTACAGAATACCGTCTCCACGCCGTGGTGTAATCTATTTTCCACCATAAACTTACAAGGATGGGTATAATGGTGTAATGAGTAACTATTTATGATTGTTATAAAGTAATATTGATACTGAAATAATATATATATACTCCAATACAATTCCACAATCATAGGAACAATATCATCACTCGTGCGTACGTACGGAATACCGTCTCCACGATGTGATGCGACTCGTTCTCCATGATCATCATTACATAGTAATTATATAAATGAATTGAATGAATAAATATGATATATGTTACACTAATACCATTCTGGATATAAGGTATCTATAACCTTAAAAGAAGAATAAGAATTTATTCGGCAAAACACGCATAAGAACAAAAGGCAATAAAGACCCGAGTAACAAGTAACAATGAAATATTACTAACAAGAAGCTATGAATATGAACATATATGATATCATATCAATATGAATGATTCTGGAATAAGTCAATAACATTATTTAAACCATTATACAGGAGCTTCAGACACATACAAAGCAAATCGGACCTAAGGTAAGGGAAATATCACAATCTCATTTTTATCCGAGATTGTTTATTCGTAAGTATTTATTAGGGTGTATTTTATCATCCACATCCATGTTCCCTCAATATGTAATATTTTTTCCATCCACTTACAATAGTTTAAATCCAATTTTACCCTTCGGTGAGTTTTTAGTAAAGAATATGAAAGGAATCTTTTGTCGTTTTTTCGTACGAGGTACTTTTTGACTTTTCTGACAAAAGTACGAAGAATGTTTTTTTAACTTATACGGCATGAATGGATTCCTAAAACATTATTTCCAAGAAGCTTCCTTTATAAGTATTCAAGTTTATTTTTAATCAACTTATTTTAGTTTAAAATTGTATGACATGTTAAGAAAGGAAAACTGTTTTTGAAGTAGAAAGGATATTTTCCTCATGAATGGAGTTCAAGTATTTTATCAAAATTATTTTCCATCTAAGATAATAAAAGGGTTCTGTTTTTATCCCTATTATTACATGGATTTGATTATGTTGTGATGGAAATAATTTTATGAATTCCTTTATCTTATATGAAATGTTTTATGATGTCATGTTGTATAAGAATCCCATTTTTATTACATGGGTTACGCTATGATTTATGATTTATGATTATGTGACACACATAAGAAAGGATTCATTATAAGATGGGTGGGAACTATATCTCCCTACAATGCATTGGGTAAAGATTTATATCTCATGAGATAGACATGGCTGGAAGGGAAGGTTATTTTGGTTCAGTGATACAGGACTGAAACGAGGAGTGAACACGGTTCAGAAAGGGACTTTGTCCACTAAGATAGTCTTGGCAATGAGTCATGACTAACAAGAAATGATTTTCCATGATTATGTGTGCATGCCACAAAGTTGAAAGTTTCATGTTATGATTATGGGGATCTCATTTCACTTCTATGATTTATTCCATGTTAAGATATTATGATCTCTTTTGCAGGTTATGATTTTCAAAAAGATATGATATGATTTTTATTTCCTTTATTTGCCCTTGATGAGCGTTTGAGCTCACCCTTTTATGTTTTCTTTTCCCCAGGTCAGGAAGATGGATATTAAGTAGAATATTCTAAAAGGGACCCTAGATATGATGAAATAAATGGGAGACACTGTAGAAGATTTATGAACCAGTTGTTTATGTTTCCCAATTTCTAAAGACACTATACCTATACGGTCCTTTGTGGTTTTGTCATATGTTGTAATAAGTGTGCTTCAATTTTGAAGTATTAACAATGTATGTAAAGTATGGGTCGTTATACTCACAACCTAATAGTCCTGCTACACCCGTTGAATGTAGCCCAAGCTCTTGTGTCCTCTACGCTCCACCATAGTCTCGACCGACCTGTCCTTTGTCTGCATCGGAACATTGAGTGCGGGAAAAGCCCACGCAGGGGTGAGTATAAAGATACTCAGTAAAATTCCATGAAAGCTCGACAGAGTGACAAAGGAGGTACCAAAATGGTGAGCAGTAGACAGAACAAGAATAGTGCAAGATTACAAAAGTGATATTGAATCTCAACCCAAAAAAAATGAAGGAAGCAGGCTCATCCAATCCAAGAGGAGCTAGACACCAAAAGCATGTGGCATACCCTGTGTTTCTTCTCCCCTCATAGAAAGAGATCAACTAAACCCAAGGAGTGGGAACAAAAGTAGGGTGTATATATAGGCTCCATAAGAAACCCGAACAATTGTATAAGGGGATCTCTATCTCCATCCTCAGCCCAAGACAAGTGACCAACAATTCTAAGGACAACCATCACGGATTCCCAAAAATCCCGCACGCCAATGCTGCCTCATCACCGAACCATACATCCAAGGGTCTCGTTCTTGTAAACACAGAGAAAAGCCACCGACTGACCACATGGAAAGGACCGAGTCTGAAATAAGTCGTCGGGTGACCCATCGCCCAACCCCTCTAGAGGGTAACCCACAAGAGTTCATCCGGAAACCCACTACCCAGCCCTACTGGAGGGTATACCCCAAGAGTTCGTCCGGTAACACACTATCTAGCCCCACTGGAGAGTAAACCACAAGAGTTCGTTAGGTATCCCACTTCCCAGCCCCGCTAGAGGGTAAACCACAATAATTCATCCAGTAACCCACTGCCCAGCCCCGCTGGAGGGTAAACCACAAGAGTTCGTTGGGTAACCCACTACCCAGCCCTGATGGATTGTAAACCACAAGGTTCATTCGGTAACCCACTGCCCAGCCCTGGTGGAGGGTAAACAACAAGAGTTTCTTGGGTAACCCACTGCCTAGCCCCTCTGGAGGGTAAACCACAAGAGTTCGTCAGGTAACCCACTACCCAACCTCGCTGGAGGGTAAACCCTAAAGGTCAATGGGTATCCCACTGCCTAGCCCTGCTAGAGGGTAAACCCAGAACTGGTCCGATGTCTTCACAGTACCCGTGCCATCACTTCGTGTCACCGACACTGCCACCATGTGTAGGTTTGGAGTGTGTCAAAGGAACCTTCGACCAACACCCTTTCATGTTTCCACATTTAATAAAATCCATAAAGAGGCTCTGCACGCCCAATCAGGTCACACTGTTGTAATCCTCATGAAAAAAACACGCGATATAGACTACTTACTCGCTGGAAATAGCCTCCCGGTGGAAACGTTATTCAACACCGCTTTATGCCTGTACGACATCTCGTGGGGCCCACACCTCAGTCCCGAAAGAGGTCGGGAAAACTATGCCACCACGATGCTCTTGAAAAAACACACTGAAATTACTATTCATAAGCCCCAAATGGATGCCTGATGAAATGTCATAGTACGCTGCACACAGCTTAAGAGACGGCTTGTGGGGCCCACGCCTCAACTCTGGCTTCAACTCCTGAAACCACCACGGTCAATTTTGACTCAATGCTAGAGTCACAACACCATTGACGATGCTTAAAACGGACTCTAGATACAGAAGCTGCAACTCCCCATGTTATACGCAAATGGGGCCCTATGGGGCCCACTCCTCGACCCTAATACAGACCACAAAAATCATACCATTGTGTTACTTGTTGGTAACCATGCAGGATAGTCTATTCATTTGCCCTGAATGGACTTATGAAGCATAAGTCTTAAAAATTCTGCATACACACAAAAGCCGCTTGGTGGGGCTCATGCCTCAGGCCCGAATTTAAGTCAGCAGATTGTGCCGTTATAATCCCCTCGGAAAAACACTCATGAATAGGTACACAAACACTATAAACAGATGTTGGGTGAAATAGTGGTGTTTCACCGTAAAGCATGCGAACTAGGCCATGTGGGGCCCACACCTTGTTTCCAACCCGAATGCTTTGAAAATAATGTAAAAACGTTTTCATGAGGGCTGGGGTTATGCTGCCACTGACGGTGCATAAATCGGACATCCCAAGCAAGAGTTAGATCCGACGCAACAATTAATTAATTAATTAATTAATTAATTAATCACATTTATCGTTTTGTGCCACAAAGAAAGGAAACATACCCTCAACTGTTCCAAACCAATTTGAAAGGACCATCTTAGCTCCAGGGCCACAACGCCTCTGATGGCGCGTCAAATGGATGTCCGGCTCACGAAGCCCGTCTATTTCAAACTATAATAATAATTTAATATTATTAAATTAATGCATTTCTGGACACCTTTCTTTGGGTGTAGAACGCAAAATCCTTATAACCCACTTCAAACAGTCCACCTCACTGATACAAACTCGCAGCCGCAGATGGCGTGTCAAACGGACTTGTTGTTTGGAAGTTACGGCCCCCCGAACTCAAGGGGGCCCAACCGAGCCGGTTCACCCCGGCCGTCCTGGTCCAAACCGCCAGCCCACGGCCCATCCGCGGGTCCGGACCAAACCACTGAGGCCCACAGGCCTCGGCCCGCTCCAGCAACACTGGACGCTCTTGGGGTCCAGTTTTCTTTTCTTTTTCCTCTTCTTTTTTTGAACTAGACTGGCCAGTTGGTCAGTCTCCGCTGCGTCGCCCAACAGGACCCGTGATGCGCAGGTCCTTGCTCCCCCAGCAGATTGGATTTGGCTGGTGTTCCTTGATGCACCAGTAAGACCCGCAATGCGCGGGTCCCGGCTTCCTCCGCATGCCCGAGGTCAATGCCTCGGGCACCTCTGCTGTGCGCGACAGGCCGACACCCCCTGCAACACACCGCCACCGGACACTAGCGGCTCTGCCTCCCACATCTTCGCTATGCCACGACACAACCGCACTGCCCATTGCCGCTCCTCCACATGCTGCTTCGCCGCAGCGGTAGCCGCTTCCGCCTGCTGCTTCGCCCGACCCTCGATGTTGCCCCCTCGTCCGAACCGCCTCACCATCGAAACCCGACCACCACCTCTCAGCTGGACGCACCGCCACATGCTGGCCCGCTGAACGCCGCTCAACCGCACCGCCCCGGTGCCCCCTTTTCACACCTCTGTGCTCCCCCACCTCCGGCTCGACCTCTAGATGCCACCCCTTCCCAGAGCTGAACCTCCGGTCTGTCCCCCCAACCAATTTGTTGTCGGAATAATTATCTGACACATGTTTCAGGATCCCCGGGTCTGGAGATTCACAACACCGCCCCTCACTCATCAATCAGACAAGATTTGTGTGCCTCTAAAAATTACAACGGGTGTTCGCGTAGGGAAGAACCAAGAATGGGGTTCCAAACATATATTTATGGCCGTGTTCGTGCACCCGTTGATGATTTATCCAAAAAAAAGATAGAAGACAAATAGAGAATCCGATAACCAAAGTGGAAATTAAATCGGAACTCAAAAACAAAAGAGATCCTACCTCGATCCATCCGCTTGTCGTTGGCGACACATCCACGACACTCCCACCTCGATCCCTCAAGGTTTTGATGAAGACTTCACCTCTATCCGAGGAAGAACGATGGAGAACACTGAAGAACAGAAGAGAGAGAGTGGGAGAAACAAAGAGAGAGAGAGAGAGAGGAAGAAATTGGTTTCCCCCATTTCCACATTTTTCTATTTATATAAAAACCACTTAGCGCGGAATTCGAAATCACCGTGCCCTCTAATTTTTTATCACTCCTAGGAAAAAACCCCATTTCGAACTCAACGGATGTCTCAGATTTCAATTATGAGACTCCTTTTAAATTTTATTAAAAAAAGGACACCAGTCATAATAATCACCAAGCCATTAATTTAAAATGACGGTTTTTTCCTTGGTAGACATCTCTCATAGTAGGCCTGTGCCCGCCACTTTTACACCTCCCCTAGGATAAACGGCCTGCTTCAGACTCAAAGATGCCCTCATTTTTTCAATTTGAGATACCAATTAAGAGATATTTAGGTTTGATCTATTAAAAAAATAATTTTATAATTTAATTATCCATTTAACACACCGCCAATGAGCGAGGGGTCTCAATGTCTCGCACCGACTCATTTTATGTCGCGCCTAGGGTAAAAATCGTTTTCCAGACCCAAATGTGGTCTCGAATTTGTAATGCCCCGACCCCAGTTACCTAGGGTCGGTGCATTATTACATAACATTGGCATGATCACGAGAAATATCAAGTCTCGAAAGACCGATTAGTTTAGTAGCATTGGAATATCTAGATACATCCATAAATTTTTACATTACATCATAAAAAACATCTTGTCTTCATATCCCCTCATACTATCCCTACAGGTCATTCATAAATTACTTTTTCATAATCCTGGGAAAAATAAAACATTGAAAGGGGTGAGCTCAGATGCTCATTAAGGATAACATTATAGCAGAAGCTTTCATAGATAAGCATAAACACTTAAGGCTGTTTATAACTAAAACAAAATCCTTTTAAACTTGAACTTCAGCATAAAATGGAAAAGATAAAATAAAATAATGCCATTTACTTACTCACATGGATATTCTACTAATCGAAATATCCCATGAATTATCAATAACCACTTTCATACTGATGGAATGCATAATTCCAGACTATCGTAACCACATAGCCAAGGCCTCGTGCCAAGACTACAAATAAGATTTTTCCAAGGCCTTGTTCCATGACACTAGTTTGTCTCATTAGACCTACCGATGCATCGAGGAGCTATAGCGGTCTCCACCCAGCACTTATTAAGTCTAATGCATTCCTCATATGAATAGGTTTAAACATAACATAATCATTTGTATTAAAACTAGCATACAAAATGTCAATACTTTAACCACAAACCATGAATGGTATAAAAATAGAACATCCGCAGTCAAACATAACTCATTCGATACAATATGGAAGATTGTATTGTATCACATAAACCTCAATCAAGAATAATGAAGGATGTTGACATAGATGAAAATAATCATCAAAACTATTTGAGAGAAATATCCCCCTTTTTCTTGAAATCATTTAAAAGTCACACTAATTGTCAAGAAGCCATTTAAAAATTTATTTTTGAATCAAAGTGTTCCATACCACATTGAAACATTTAAAAAGGAGTTTTAATTTCTAAACTTTAATTTCCATATAAATAAATCCTTAAAACCATTTTTAAAACATGGACATTAATGAGAATGATTTAGATGAATAAGTCTTTAAAACATTAAAAAATGGTATTTTAGTTAGAGATTCTAACCAAAAGAGAGACACTTGAATACAAATAAGTGAGGTAATAAAAACATTGTAATATCATGAGAATAAAGGGATTCATGATATACTATGTCAAAGTACTTTATATACACCACATAAAAGTGATTTGGTGTATATCAACACAGAAGTCTCAATGGAATGTAAATTGAGATGAAATATCTCATAAAGGCCGTATCCTTAGGTTAAGGATAAATCAAAGACATAATTATGTGTGACAAATATAAATACACTAAATATGATTGGATATTCAGTGTAAAACAATCATAGGATATTCACACATATTCTTGTAAAAACAACACCAACGAATTGGATGTTTAACGCAACAAATGGTGAATGAGTTAAAATTACTCTTATCAAATTCATATAAATGACTTGAGAATTATCAATGGAGTGATTATGTGTATCAAAAGTATATCCACAATAAGGGAGTGGAAATTATGACATAATAAAATGAATAGTGATTCCACACATAATCTTGGGGTAATATAATCAATGAAATATGCGTAAAGCCAAATGAGTGGAAATTGAAATCTCAAATTCCCTTATCGATTAGGTAACTTACGAAACATACACCCATGAAAGAAGTATCATAAAATGATGATGTAAATACCCATAAATTAATGTATATTACACAATTAATACAACCATGGGCAGTACACATACACCACATGCAATAAATAAGTGGTGAACAATGGAATTATCACGAAATTAAGAGTGAGATAGGAAACCCCTTACCACGTTGTAATCAACTGAGTCGTATGGAAAAAAGTTAATAACCACCAAATTATTTACAGAATAACAAGAATATAAATATAATCATGATAATATATATCAAATGTCAGTACACAATACACCACTTTCAATAATTTAGTGGCGAACAATGGAAATCTCACGGAATTGAAAGTGAGATAAGAAAATCCCTTACTTTGTACATTTTCCTTGGTCGACAGTAGGTTTACCTCCTGTATAATGGTGAAATAATTTTTATTTAATTATACAAGAATCATTTAATTTAATATGATATCATATATGATCTTTTAACATTGATTTGTTAATAATATCTTAGAATTATCGTCATTTCGGGTGTTAACGGGTTCATTTTACTTTACATTCATTGTTATGTGAGCTATATTTGTTATTAATGGGATGTATATTATTAATATCCAGAATGATATCAAGTCCTTAGATACTATTTTTAAATCATAAAATTATAATTATACTTGAATGGATATGATGGAGAATGAATCTCATCGCGTTCGTGGAGACGGTAGTCCGTACATACGCACGAGCGACAATATCATTCTTTTGATATTAAAATAATATATAATTGGATGTTATATCATATATATAGAATAATTATCATGTTATATTTATTATTTACATGAGTTACACATAATTATTATACCCATCCAAATAATAATATATTGAATAACAATTACACCACGACGTGGAGACGGTAAGCCGTACCTACGCACGTATGGTGACATGTTATTCAAAGGATGGATAGAATACTGAATATGGTTGTACCATATTTATAATAACATCACAGTATATATATGATACTGGATTTATTATTTTATAACGGTAATAACAACGAATGAGGAAGTGGAAGAATAAAGGAACTTGAAAAGGGGTGGTGAAAACATTACCTCTTCTTCGGGTTCTTCCTTTTGATTTGATAAAAAGGGCTCATTAGGTTGGCTTTCTGATCAAACTAAGGCCTCTAGGTTGTAGTTAGGGATGTTTAGATAGTATATGGGCAGGGGTTGGCAGAACAAAAGGGCTTTGAAGGTGTGAAGAAATGGGAAGGATGAGTGCCCTTTTATAAGAGGGGTGAGGGGCACCTTTGGAAAAGCTAAAAATATTAATTTATAATAAATTCATATTCGGTTTATAATGGCTCAAAAGTTTATTATTTAAATGTTATGGTGGGTATGGGTCGAAAAAACTCAACCAATATAATTTAGACAGGTTTGGGTCATTATATTAACCTTATCTTTAAGTATTAACTCTTAGTTAATTAGTTTCACTTTTACAATGTCTCTTGGTATTTTTATATTATATGGTTAATAAACTTACTATATACATCCAATGGACCCCCAAGTGGTCCATTAATGATTATAAAATCATGATATAAGTCTCTTGGCCAAACCTTAGATTTTTAAGAATTTAATATCATTTAATAATATAATATTTGTTTTAAGAACTCTTTTATGTCAATTTTGACACTATTCAATAGTTGATTTTTGTGAAACTCATAAGAGATTGATTAATTCGAAAAAATTAAATTAAATAAATACTAATATATCATATTATCCTAGAAAATTATTTTAATTCATTAAAAATTTCATATTATCTTTATTTAGGTATTTATAATATCAATTATTTTAATTTTTCACTATTAAAGTAATTAATTCCTCATCATTGTGTCATAAATAAATTAAATTATTTAATGTCTAAAAATTATAAATAAAATATCATTATGTAGGAAATAGTTTTATATTTCTAATGAATATTTATAATCTAAAATCCAACATATATAACCCTATGTAACAATTGTTTTGTTAAAAGATATATGCTTGTGTCATTTTTGTATTTATTTTAACATAATTAAAATAAAGTGTCATTATCACTTACATGTGGATACATGGGGTCCCAAAATCGACCCAAAGATGCCCATGGTCGACCATATATCAACCAATAGGGTTAAGACACGTTTTATGGTAGTTTAGTATTATTATAAGATTATATTTTAACCCTTGTTTACCAGATTTACCTTTTAACCATGGTAAATAAAATATTTACCGAAGTAATTATCCAAAATGTTTAAAAATAAATGTTACCTATTTACACAATTTGAACATACTGATTCCAAATATGGAATACATTTTTCCAAATCCAAAACACAGAAGTGGCAGAAATTTATTTAAAATTAATTCCCGTTGTTAAAACAAAAAGCGTGTTTTTTAGAGATAATAACTATCAAAAGATTGTCACTTGTTTATGTCTGGTTTAAATGTGAAATTATGTTCGATGACCCACATTGTTTTACATTGTAAAAATATATTCTAAATATACTTTAAAACCACTCAAATTCAAAATTTATCACTATTAATTATTTTGATTAAAAAAGTTGTTTTTAATTAAAATTTAGTAAATTTCACTATTCATCAAAATATGAAAGTTATCCGAAAAGTACCAAAATTGCACCCTAGGATAATTTCGATATTCCGAATCCAAAAATGAAGTCCATTTTGAGAGATAGAATTTATAAAATTTCAAAAAGTAAGTATTAATATTCATAACGGCTAGTTTGATTGGTTATGGTGTGTTAAAATTTCGAAGTTGCGTATAATGCACGCCATTGCATTATTCGAAATGAAACATATAGAGGAAGATTGGGGTGTTACATTCTCCCCTCCTTAAATAAATTTCGTCCTCGCAATTTTTAAAATTGTGCTTGGGAATATAATGGAAATTCCCACATCGGAAAAAGAGTCAATAAAACTATCACTTTAAAAGAAAGAAAGAGAGGTATAAGGGTCATCCAAGAGAACCCATACTCGGATTCCATGTAGGAAAACATGGATATGGATGATAAACTAAGTGTCAAATTTTTATGTAGAGGGATAGAAATCATGATCAGGATAAAGTTAACAATAAGAAAACCACAAACTTGTGTTGGGACAAACAACCATTAGTCTCCTAGTAGGAAAGTAAACAGACAATTTTTTTTTGTTTTAAGTTACATTACATAAGGACAAGGAATTAATTTATGATATTGACTAAGAACATTAAGAGATATACTTTCATTTTAAGTAGAGTTTCATTCTTTAATAAATTTCCACCACTAACTCAATTTTATTTAAACGATGAGTATTCAAGAAGACTTGGTCACACTGGAAGAGCTAGAATAAACTTCTATAGAATCACATGATCCATGCAGGATAAACTATATATTTACATTGTATTTGAAGATTAATCAAAACCAAAATGGTTAGTGAATGATCTAATGATCCCCCAAAAGGATATTCTTTGAGATAAATATGCACTAATCTTAATTTCTAAAATTAAACCAACAATACCCCAAAGTTAAATAAATACCATTCAATAATCAATTGTCCTTAAAATACTTCAATTTAATCCAAACTAATATTGAAACCCAAAACATAGAAGAATTTGATTATGTAGTCTCCCATGTTAAATTGTATCTCCAAATGACATCAAATACTATTAAAGTCACATACTTAAAAGTAATTAACATCATCACATATTCTCTATTATAGGTTAATCATTTCCATAAATAACCCAAATCACTATAAATCCACAATATAAACGTAGATAAAAAATATACCATTACTCTACAAATGAAACCCCATTGTATTCTATTTTCCTTGGGCATATACTGTTCCCAAAAAAGCGAACATCTTCCAAATTAACATTTATCACTTAATCACCAAATCATTTTCCTATACCAAGGGTATTCATTTGATAAGACATCAACTTATTATTGATCAATAAAATCATGTAACTAAAAAAATAGTCACACTAACCAGGGACTTCACGTAGTCCAGTGGTAGGCGATAAATCCCAATCGCACTTTGGTTGTGGGTTCGATTCCCACAGCTTTGTCCGACGCGACGGGTTGTCACACGGTCTACGTGTTGTCCTTTTTCAAAAACTATATTTTATAATATTTCCAAAATGAGATAAATTCGTCAAAATAACATAATTTAACCACAAATGTTATATCATACCTTGAATTTTCATCCCAAATTATAATAACTTATAATTTTCTCAAACCCCAATGATCATATAAAACCAAATGGTTATTTATACCTATATCCACAAGAGAAGAGACAATTGTTCCTTAAAGATCATTCTCACATGGAAAACTGCGGGGATACAAATACAAGAGAAAATTATTCCAAATTAAACCCATCAACAAGGAGTGCTAATACTTTTTAAAATTTTCTCCAACCATTTATTTCCACATAGCTTATTCTTTGACAAAGAAAATATCCTATAGAATAGGACATTCACTCGGGTAATGGCCAGGTCCCCTACATTTACGGCAAATGACTGTAAATGGAATCTTGGGACCATTTTTATCTTCTTCCATAGTACTCTTCATTTTTCTTCGTCAATTAATCACTTTATGTCCTTCCTTACCACACGTAAAACATTTCGTTGTCCCATTGAGACACTTTCCAGGGTGTCTCCTTCCACATTTCCTGCATGATGAAAATTGAGGGTTCTTTTCTCCATGGTCTCCATTGCTGGAGCTCTTATCATTTATCACCTTTATCTTCCTTGTTGAGTCTGGGAGTTGGTTAATATATATGTTGTTGATCATATTTTTGGAAAACTGATTTGGCATAAAGATGATATCTTTTACGCCTATCAACATTCCATTTTGTTGCTCATTGCCACCACCGTTCCCACCTTGTACATCATTCTCAAAGTCACTATGACTTCCTTGGAATCCAGCCATTGACTAAAACCAGAAAGCATTGTGTGAGTAACAGTAGTCGTAAAATCATTTAGAGATTAAAATGTCGCCATATTATAAATTAGAAACATATTAGGATTAACCAAGGTCATTTACTCTCATCTTATATATATATTACTTAAATTGGTTTTTAAAGAAAATGTAAATTATCCTAAGCATATCCCCCAGGAGTGTCGTAACCAAGAGTGTAGCAAGGCCCGTTGTCGTGCACCAGTTCCCATTCGAGTCTAGGTCAAAGCGGTGTTTTCGAGTTTTACCCCTAGGTACATCTGTGCCATATCCGCCTCTACCTGCTCGTATCCATACAGGGATGTATTGCTCGGAAAACTCACAAAATCTCTACATTACCAAAATTCTAGGAAGTTATTTTATACTAATCCTCAATGTTCATCTTAGGTCTACGTGCTCTAATCAGAGTTTATCTAAATTTAGCTTCCAAGATTTGTACTAAACTTCCTCTGATACCAACTATAATGCCCCGACCCAAGTTACCTAGAGTCGGTGCATTATTATATAACATTGGCATGATCACGAGAAAGATCAAGTCTCGAAAGACCGATTAATTTAGTAGCCTTGGAATAACTAGATACATCCATAAATTTTTACATTACATCATAAAAAAACATCTTGTCTTCATTTCCCCTCATACTATCCCTGCAGGTCATTCATAAATTACTTTTTTCATAATCCTGGGAAAAATAAAACATTTAAAGGGGTGAGCTCAGATGCTCAGTAAGGATAACATTATAGCAGAAGCTTTCATAGATAAGCATAAACACTTAAGGCAGTTTATAACTAAAACAAAAGCCTTCTAAACTTGAACTTCAGCATAAAATGGAAAAGATAAAATAAAATAATGCCATTTACTTACTCACATGGATATTCTACTAGTCGAACAATCCCATGCATTATCAATAACCACTTTCATAATGATGGAATGCATAATTTCAGACTATCGTAACCACATAGCCAAGGCCTCGTGCCAAGACTACAAAGAAGATTTTGCCAAGGCCTTGTGCCAAGACACTAGTTTGTCTCATGAGACCTACTGATGCATCGAGTAGCTATAGCGGGCTCCACCCGTCACTTATTAAGTCCAATGCATTCCTCATATTAATAGGTTTAAACATAACATAAACATTCCTATTAAAACTAGCATACGAAATGTCAATACTTTAACCACAAACCATGAATGGTATAAAAATAGCACATCCACAATCAAACATAACTCATTCGATACAATATGGATGATTCTATTGTATCACATTAACCAAAATCAAGAATAATGAAGGATGTTTACATAGATGAAAATAATAATCAAAACTATTTGAGAGAAATATCCCCCTTTTTCTTGAAATCATTTAAAAGTCACACTATTTGTCAAGAAGCCATTTAAAATTATATTTTTGAATAAAAGTGTCCCATACCACTTTGAAACTTTTTAAAAGGAGTTTTACTTTCTAAACTTTAATGTCTATATAAATAAATCCTTAAAACCATTTTTAAAACATGGACATTAAGGAGAAAGATTTAGATGAATAAGTCTTTAAAACATTTAAAAATTTTATTTTAGTTAGAGATTCTAACAAAAAGAGAGACACTTCAATACAAATAATTGAGGTAATAAAAACTTTGTAATATCATGAGAATAAAGGGATTCATGATATACTATGTCAAAGTACTTTATATACACCACATAAAAGTGATTTGGTGTATATCAACAAAGAAGTCTCAATGGAATGTAAATTGAGATGAAATCTCTCATAAAGGCCGTATCGTTAGGTTAAGGATAAATCAACGACATAATTATGTGTGACAAATATAAATACACTAAATATGATTGGATATTCAGTGTAAAAAAATCAAAGGATATTCACACATATTCTTGTAAAAACAACACCAATGAATTGGATGTTTAACTCAACAAATGGTGAATGAGTTAAAATTACTCTTATCAAATTCATATCAATGACTTGATAATTATCAATGGAGTGATTATGTGTATCAAAAGTATATCCACAGGAAGGGAGTGGAAATTATGACACAATCAAATGAATAGTGATTCCACACATAATCTTGGGGTAATATAATCAATGAAATATGCGTAAAGCCAAATGAGTGGAAATTGAAATCTAAAATTCCCTTATCGATTAGGTAACTTATGAAACATAATCCCATGAAAGAAGTATCATAACATGATGATGTAAATACCCATAAATTAATGTATATTACACAATGAATACAACCATGGGCAGTACACATACACCACATGCAATAAATAAGTGGTGAACAATGAAATTCTCACGAAATTAAGAGTGAGATAAGAAACCCCTTTCCACGTTGTAATCAAATGAGTCATATGGACAAAAGTTAATAAACACCAAATGATTTACAAAATAACATAAATATAAAGATAATCATGATAATATATATCAAATGGAAATACACAATACACCACTTTCAATAATTTAGTGGCGAACAATGAAAATCTCACGGAATTGAAAGTGAGATAAGAAAATCCCTTACTTTGTACTTTTTCCTTGGTCGACGGTAGGTTTACCTCCTATATAATGGTGAAATAATTGTTATTGAATTATACAAGAATCATTTACTTTAATATGATCTCATATATGATCTTTTAACATTGATTTGTTAATAATATTTTAGAATTATCGTCATTTCGGGTGTTAACGGGTTCATTTTACTTTACATTCTTTGTTATGTGAGCCATATTGGTTATTAATGGGATGTATATTATTAATATCCAGAATGATATCAAGTCCTTAGATACTATTTTTAAATCATCAAATTATAATTATACTTGAATGGATATGATGGAGAATGAATCTCATCGTGTTCGTGGAGACGGTAGTCCGTACATACGCACAAGCGACAATATCATTCTTTTCATATTAAAATAATATATGATTGGATGTTATATCATATATACAGAATCATTATCATGTTATATTTATTATTTACATGAGTTACACATCATTATTATACCCATCAAAATAATAATATATTGAATAACAATTACACCACGACGTGGAGACGGTAAGCCGTACGTACGCACGTATGGTGACATGTTATTCAAAGGATGGATAGAATACTAAATATGGTTGCACCATAATTATAATAACATCACAGTATATATATTATACTGGATTTATTATTTTATAATGGTAATAACAAAGAAAGAGGAAGTGGAAGAAGAAAGGAACATGAAAAGGGGTGGTGAAAACATTACCTCTTCTTCGGGTTCATCCTTTTGATTTTATAAAAAAGGCTCCATAGGTTGTCTTTCTGATCAATCTAAGGCCTCTAGGTTGTATTGAGGGAAGTTGAGATAGTATTTGGGCTTGGTATGGCCAAAGAAATGGGCTTTGAAGGTGTGAAGAAATGAGAAGGAGGAGTGCCCTTTTATAAGAGGGGTGAGGGGCACCTTTGGAAAAGCTAGAAATGTTAATTTATAATAAATTCATATTCGGTTTAAAAATGGCTCCAAAGTTTATTATTTAAATTTTAAGGTGGGTATGGGTCGAAAAAAACTCAACCAATATAATTTAGACAGGTTTGGGTCATTATATTAACCTTATATTTAAGTATTAACTCATAATTAATTAGTCTCACTTTTACAATGTCTCTTTGTATTTTTATATTATATGGTTAATAAACTTACTATATACATCCAAGGGACCCACAGGTGGTCCATTAATGATGAACCTATCATGATATAAGTCTCTTCACCGAACCGTAGATTTTTAGGAATTTAATATCATTTAATAATATAATATTTGTTTTAATAACTCCTTTATGTCAATTTTGACACTATTCAATAGTTGATTTTTGTGAAAGTCATAAAAGATTTATTACTTTGAAAAACTTCAATCAAATAAATCCTAATATATCATATTATCCTAGAAAATTATTTTAATACATTAAAAGTTTCATATTATATTTATTTTGGTATTTATAATATCAATTATTTTAATTTTTCACTATTAAAGTAATTAATTCATCATCATTGTGTCATAAATAAATTAAATTATTTAATGTCTAAAAATTATAAATAAAATTTCCTTATGTCGTAAATCTTCTTATCTTTCTAATGAATATTTATAATCTAAAATCAAACATATATAACCCTATGTAACAATTGTTTTTTTAAAAGATATATGCTTGGGTCATTTCTGTATTTATTTACACTTAATTAAAATAAAGTGTCATTATCACTTACAAGTGGATCCATGGCGTCCCAAAATCGACCCAAAGATGCCCATGGTCGACCCTTTATCAACCAATAGGGTTAAGACACGTTTTAGAGTAATTTAGTATTATTATAATATTATTATTTAACCCTTGTTTACCGGATTTACCCTTTAACCATGGTAGATAAAATATTTACCGAAGTAATTATCAAAAATGTTTGAAAATAAAAGTTACCTATTTACACAATTTGAACATCCTGATTCCAAATATGGAATCCGTTTTTCCAAATCCAAAACACATAAGTGGCAGAAATTAATTTAAAATTAATTCCCATTGTTAAAACAAAAAGCGTGTTTTTTAGAGATAATAACTATCAAAAGATTATCACTTGCTTATGTTTGGTTTAAATGTAAAATTATGTTCAATTACCCACATTGTATTACATGGTAAAAATATATTCTAAATATAATTTAAAACCAATCAAATTCATAATTTATCGCTATTAATTATTTTGATTAAAAAAGTTGTTTTTAATTAAAATTTAGTAATTTTCACTATTCATCAAAATATGAAAGTTATCCGAAAAGTACCAAAATTTCACCCTAGGCTAATTTCGATATTCTGAATCCAAAAATGAATTCCATTTTGAGAGATATAATTTATAAAATTTCAAAAAGTAGGTATTACTATTCATAACGGCTAGTTTGATTGGTTATGGTGTGTTAAAATCTCGAAGTTGCGTACAATGCACGCCATTGCATTATTCGAAAGGAAACATACCGAGGAAGCTTGGGGTGTTACAGAATTTATGATCTGATCATATACCTAAGAGATATCACATTTTCTTTATTTAACCACATGTGCGTAATATAAAAACACTTAACATTTTTATATAATTAATTCTGGTCACACCGGTCATCGGAATTGCACGCTGTCTGAACACCCTGCCCTAGGATGACATCAAGAAAATTTTCAAAGTCTTAAAGTCCCAAATCCTAGGTTCTTACATCATTACATCCTTTATGCTTTTCATCCCCGAAAAGAAAAACTAGAAAAAAAACATCTCAGGATACATAGTTCACACCTAGCTCTCCCACTCCCAAAGAAACTTGCACAACACCAAGTTGGAAGATCACGCGAACCGAAGAGATGGTTCATACTTTTAAGGTCTGCTTTTATCAAGAACATGTGTATGATTATGCACGCACATCATCAGCTATGATCCGTGGAAGACATCGTGTGCCTACTCCTATTGTTGGGAGGGTAGGGGAAGATGGTAGGAAACCACTAAACTGCTTGCATGATTCCTGAACGGCCCAAAGAAACTCAGGGGACATCCCTGGATAAACCTATACTTGCCATGTCGAGACTGAAATAATTTTTTGTTCCTAGAACATGGTCTCGTGATTCCCTTCTTCATAATACCCATCTGGTGATACACCCAAGGATATTTGGTCAAACATGTTTTCACAGTCATTGCATCACAACTGAGGCGCTCTGTTGAGGGAACCTGCTACAACACTGCCATCTTCTGGAACATAGACTACTTCGAAGTCATAGTCCTGCTGAAATTTCAACTAGCACTATCACCTCAGGTTCAACTCTCTCTGTGTGAGGGCGCACCAGAGACACTAGTGGTATGAGAAAACCAAAAAGCGCTCTCCTAGAAGATGGAGTCTCCAAATTATCAGTGCAAGGACCACCATTACTAGTACCACATAGTAAAGCGCATAGTTCTATTTATGGGGTGTCCATCACCTCAAACTATACTTGATAACGGTATCAAGATTGACATTGATCACGCAAGGTACCAACAAATTGGGCAGACGAGAAAACTCATCCAACCACCAAAGGCTAGACATGTAAATCACATGGCATACCCCACATGTCTTTTCCCCTCTCTAAATGAGAGTAATCCCCGAAACATGCACTCTACCAAACCCACTAGTGGCACCTCAAGCAAAGGGAGGTCATGTAGAAAAATCCCACTGGTAAACCCAAAACTTTCTCTGACACACCACCGCACAACCCTTCCATGAATACACTTGTCGAAGGGACTCATCCACCGCACCTCAATACTATCCACTTTGGGTCGTACTGACTCTCCCTCACTGTTTTGATCGCATCACACAAACACTTCTTAGTGGGGGAAGAACCCCTCTTTCCCGTGCATTCAAAGCTATGTTAGACAACTCCAACACAGGGTTACACAAACGCCCTGCCTCACCCTCGGTAACCCCTCGAACAAGGAGTTAGACAAAAGAGTACCTCACACAGCATCTAACAAGTTCTACTATAAATATTAGAAAAAGACAAAGAGTGTCCCTCTTATCATCTCATGCGTTGCAGGATAGTAGACATCCATAGCACACAACCACCAGCGGCCCCGTCCGTTAGCTCCCTGAGCCTGAATGGGCCACATAGTGGTGGTGGAAGGACCTCGAAACATCATCCACGAACCACAGTTCTTCGTGCTTTTTAACCAACACCACCTGCCTGGGGTCCACCCTATCCTCACCTGGGAGTTCTCTGATCACGAAAATGCCTCTATTGTGGCGATGCATCTACCAACAATCTAGAAGACTCAACACATTTGGTCAAGTAGTCTCATTCCATGTGACCTCGCACATCACAAACATATAAATGGTCCTCCCTAGGCTATCTCGATGCTCTACGTTGTCCCCGACCATGTGCCTAAGTCTCATCAAGGGGAGACCTCTGGCGTCGAGACCCCGCCAATCTATATCCCTCTGCCAGAAATTTCTCTGTCACCAGTGCCTGCTCTAGCACCCATGCGATGGGTGAGGATTCACAAGGGCATTACGCTAGAACAAATATCCTCTACAGAGACCACTCATGAACCTCTGTGCTTGGAAGTTTCCATCATGGACCACATCCAAAGAGTACCGAGTAAGGTCTGCGAACCTAGTCGCGTACACAATCAATGTCATCACTCCCCGCTGAAGCTCCAGTAGCTCTCGAAACCATAAAAATAGTAAGTGTGAGGGGTAGTAATCTTCACGAAACAGCTGCTTGAAGTAATCCCACGAGAGTACCAACTCATCATTTTTCTGAGTAACCCTAGATATACCAATACAAACTACATGGTGGAAAAAACAATGGTTGTTAAATCCACCATCTAACATGTCAGTTTCCGAACGAGCCTGAAGAGGCCGACCACCGAACCTATCCAACCCTTCAATGTCTGAGGGTATGGCTCATTGTGGAACCTCAATGGTCTCTGATGATGGAACTTATGTATCATGCCTAGCCTGTGATCATCATCGGCCCCCACTGCTGGTACTATTTGTTAATCCACGGGTGGAGGTGATACAGCCTATCCTCCTAGAGAAAGGATAATCGTATGATGGATCCTGAACTAAGGTCTCGTCACTCATGGAATCATCGTCATGAAACAGAGCTATTATCCTGGATAGCTATCATCACGGAGACATCCTGGATCCGATGAAGGAGTACCGTGGTTAAATGAGCATATATAAATTGACAACGATGGGGAGCTAACCCAAAAATTATAGTCAAACACTCAATCTTATATGATGCATAAACCAACTTCCTAGCAACATGTGTCTCAACGTGTTGAGTTGCAAAGTAGGTTATCAGGGTCCTGGTGAATGGATACGTCGGCCACCACACCATCACTAGACTCCCTAGCCCGAGAGCCACTCTCGAGACACATTGACACTATTTCCACAAAACTCAACCAATTCCTTTTTAGGGACATCTGAACAACTCCCCAAGGAATGAACCACCTCTGATAACACTTTATCACGACCCAACCCATACCGGGGCTCGAGCCACAACAACCCCAATCCCACCTTCATAGGCCAGGGGCTGGAGACTAGCGCTGAAGGCACAACAAACATGGGGAGGCCATATACTAAGAAACAGTACACACACACGCGACTAGATAAATGAAAAAGTACAGATAAAGGAAATCAAGATACTACACTACTACAAAAGGGAAACCAACATACAATCATCAACCTCTAACCAGTACATGTAATGTTCTGAAAAGTACTGACAAGTAAACTGAACAGTAAAAGGGGAAAACACGTTCCCAACTAGAAATGTGCCACAACCCAGAATCAGGTGAAACAAAAGTAAACCACTGGTGAGTATCACACACAGAAAGTCTTGTTACGGCCACTGAATGTAGCCCAAAAGACTAGGAATGTAAATAGGTGATCCGATCATGCTGGGAAAGTTCTCATGAAGATGTTGGCTTCAATATCCAATAGGTTGCATCTGATCTGAGAGCTTGGAGTTACAAGAAATTCCACCAACCTGATAGGCATTGTGATGTCCTGGAAAAGAAGTTGCACAACCTACTCAGCAAACCCCCATCCAATGGAAATATCTCGAGGATTGGCGCTACTCAAAGTGAGATGGACGGGGCCCTTAGTGTTAAGGAAAGCTTCTGGGATATGCGGGCGCGTGACAATCACATTAAATAGGGAGATTCTAATACAAGGTATTTCCATGTGAAAGCGTCAGCTAGGTGTCCAACGAACTCTATCATGAGCTTATCGCGACCTGATGGAATAAAAGTTTCCGACACCTGCGGCATTCACGAAGCTTTGGTATGCTATTTCTAGAACCTCTTCTCTACAGGTACCCCTTCTATGTCGGTTGAATTGGAAGAATGCATCAGACCTATGATTACTGATGAGATTAACTAGCATATTACAACAGATGTGATGAATGATGAGATTCTCCTTGCTCTGAAACAAATCCACCCCACTAAGGCCCCAAGACAGGATGGTTTCCACGCCCTATTTTTCAAACATTACTGGAAAATTATCGGTCCCGACATATGAAAAATGATTAAAAACATCTGGTCGAGGAACACAAGTATTTCTTCCATCAATGAAACTGTCCTCGTCCTTATCCCCAAAATCAAGAAACCTCAGGCGAACCCGGATTTTAGAACTTTCAGGCTCTATAATGTCACATATAAAATCTTCAAAAAAATCCGGGTTAATCGGTTGCATATTTATCTTCCTGATATTATGTCTGAAAAAAAAAGAACTTTGGTGGACAAGCGGCTGATTACTGAAAATGCAATTGGGGCCCATGAAGTATTCCACTCTATGAAAATGCGCTCCACAGCGAAAAAAGGAACCATGGCCTGGAAACTGGAAATGACAAAATCCTATGATAAATTGGAATGGCAGTTATTAAGAGGTGTGTTTTTGAGAATGGGATTCTATGATAAATGGATAGATATTGTCATGCAATTCATCTTGACCCTCTCCTTCAGAATCAAGGTCAATGGGAAGCTCACCAGAGGATTCGCCCCATCCTGAGGCCTGCGCCAGGGAGATCCTCTATCCCCTTTTCTCTCCATCTTGGTGGCATATTTTTTCTCTAACCTTATCTCCAGGATGCATCCCCTTGGTCTAATACTGTAGAAAAGGTCTGTCGTGAGATCCCACAAGTGTCACATCTCTTCTTCACCGACGTATGCCTCCTTTTCTCTAGAGCCACTATTAATGAATGCTGGGTGATCAGCCAGGCGATCTAGAAATATGAGCGGGCTTCTGGACAGTCTATCAATCACAGCAAATCAGATATCTCCTTCAGTGTAGGGGTGCCTCTTACCAAGAGAGCTTAGATTTGTGCTTCTGCAGGCATCCATATGGTCGATAAACACCAAAAATATCTCGGACTCCCTACGGTGATTGGCCGGTCCAAGAAAGAAATTTTTTCAGCTCTGGTGTATAGAAGAGAGAAAAAAATTCAAGGCTGGACCCCAAAAAACATCTCTAAAGCTGGAAAAGGAACACTCATTAAAGAAGGCATTCGGTCTATCCCCAGCTACTTTATGTCTATGTTTAATCTCCCGAAAGCCATCATAAAACTGATCCATTCTTATACTTCCAACTTCTGGTGGGGGAAAGACGATGGAAGAAATAGACCACACTTGTTGGCCTGTGAGAAACTCTGCCAACCCAAGTCAGTGGGAGGTATGGGATTCCAGAATCTTCTTCAATTCAATGACGCACTGCTAGACAAGCAAGAATGGTGCTTTTTGAACCATCCATCATCACTTTTTGCACGTGTTCTCCATTCCAAGTATTATCCCCACACGGACTTCCTTGGATCCTTTCTTGGCCCCCTTCTTAGCTTTCTCTGGAGAATTATTTGGGGGGCCCGAAATCTCCTTGAGAAAGGGGAGGGCTGGAGGATTGGAAATGGCTCATCTCTCAATGTCTAGACTGGTCCCTGGCTTGTCGATAAGGATGGTATGCGTGAAACCTCCCCCGCCCAACCAGGTCTAGAGGACGCCACTGTCAACTGCCTCTTCTCAAGCAAGGGTCAGGGATGGTGTGTGGAAAAGACCATGGAATGGTTTAATGAAAGAGACCAAATAATTATCTTGAGCATTCCATTTGTCCCTGATGCAGGCCCCGGCCATCGTTTTTGGAACTATGATGTTTCAGGGAATTACACAGTGAGATCTACATATAGACTAGCTCTAGGTTTTCACTCTCTCGACTGGGATGAGGGACAATGGAATGCTCTCTGTAATCTCAACATCCCCCCAAAAATTCACCAATTTTGGTGCCAGGTTTGCACGACACCCTCCCTACGATGAGCCTACTTGTTTACCGCCATATGGCCAGTGCTTACCCCTGTCCTTTCTGCCCGAATATTCTTGAAACCCCCTGGCATGCCATCTTTCTCTGCCCAGGTGCCATGGAAATTTGGAATAAATGGGGCTCGACTCTGGATTCTTCACTATACATTGCCGTTGATCTCCCCGATCTTATGATGTGCTGGTGTTCCTCTATTTCATCATCTGATACAAGTGCCTGTTTCACCCTGGCTAGGATCATTTGGGTTCGGCGTAATGATTCGGTTTTCCATCATGTCCATCAGCCTCCCGAGTTATGGATTGAACGGGCCACTTCTTGGATTGATGGATGGAAGGACCACGAAGGACACTTTATGCCAGGCGATGCCCCCTCCTGGTTCCCTCACTGGACCCCCCAAAGGAAGGGAGTCTTAAGATTAATGTGGATGCCTCTCTCCCCAAGGATGGGTCTGCTGCTCTCGGCCTCCTGGCTCGAAATCATATGGGGCAGATCATTGTAGAAAAATATGAACCACAATAGGCCTTCTGGGAACCGGCTGATGCTGAGGCCTTTGCTATACTTGCAGGGATGATGCTCTCTATGGAACGTGGATGGACCGATATCATCATCGATTCTAACTTCCTTTTGGTTATCAATGCTATTAACCACAGTGACATCGGACTCCAGGCCTTTGGCTTTATCGTCAGAAGAATCCGCTAGTTGCGCCACGACTTCTCTTGCTGCACCTTCTTCATTACCAAAAGGGAAGGAAACAGTGCATCCCATCAGCTGGCGGCCTTAGGCCCCTTCGATGTCAACCAAATATGGCTGGAAAATTTCCCCTCTTGGATCTGCTTATGTATGGCTGTTGATATTCACCATTAATACAATCCTTCTTTATTCAAAAAAGAACAGCGAATGTGTACAAAAGAGAGAGTGCAGCTCAACCCAACAAAAAGGCTGGAAGTAGGCTCATCCAATCTATGAGGAGCTAGACATGGAATGCACGTGGAAAACCCCATGTGTCTTTTCCCCTCATAGAAGGATAGAAACTAAACCCAAGGAGTGGGATCAAATGTATGGTGTATATATATTCTCGATAAGAAACCCAAATGAGTGTGTATGGGTATCTCTATCTCCATGATCATCCCAAGAGAAGTTGCCAACAGTTCTATGGATAGCCATCCCTGATGCCCAACAATCCCGCACACCAAAGCTGCCTCGTCACTGAACAGTACAACCAGAGGTCCCGTTCTGGTAAACACATAGAAAAGACACTGAATAGCCACATCGAAAGGACCGAGTCTAAAATATGTCAACGGGTAACCCACTTCCCAGCCCCGCTGGATGGTAAACCACTAGAGTTCATCCTATAACCCACTGCCTAGCCCTGCTGGAGGGTAAACCATAAGAGTTCGTCTGGTAACCCACTGCCCAGCCCCGCTGGAGGGTAAACCATAAGATTTCGTTAGGTAACCCATTGTGCAGCCTCACTGGAGGGTAAACCACAAATATTCATCCGGTAACCCACTGCCTAGACCCAATGGAGGGTAAACCACAAGTGTTCATCGGGTAACCCACTACCCAACCCCGTTGGAGGGTAAACCACAAGAGTGCGTTGGGTAACCCACTGCCCATCCCTGCTAGACTGTAAACCCTACAGGTCATTTGGTATCCCACTACACATCCCCACTGGAGGGTAAACCCAAAAATGGTCTGATGTGTCCGCACTACCGGTGCCATCACTAGGTTTCACAAACACCGCCAACGTGAGTAGGTTCAGAGTGCATTAAAGGAACCTCCAACCAACACCCTTTCATGTTTCTACAATTAATAATATCTTGAAAGAGGATCTTCACACCCAAAATGGTTACACTATTGTAATCATAATGGAAAAACATGCGAGATAGACTAATTACTCACTGGAAATGGGCTCCGGGTGGAAAAGTAATTCAACACGACTTTATGCCCAAACAGCATCTCATGGGGCTTGCAGCTCGGTCCAAAAAGTGGTCGAGCGAACTGTGCCAACATGATGCTTTTGAAAAAGTATGCTAAAATTACTATTCAAACTTCCCAAACAGAAGACTAATGAAAAGTCGTAGTACGCTACATACAACTTTAGAGACAGCATGTGGGGCCCACACCTCAACACCAGCTTCAACGCCTGAAACCACCCCGGTCAATTTCACCTCGATGATAGGGTTGCAATGTAATGCCCCGACCCCAGTTACCTAGAGTCGGTGCATTATTACATAACATTGGCATGATCACGAGAAAGATCAAGTCTTGAAAGACCGATTAGTTTATTATCCTTGGAATAACTAGATCATCCAAAAAAAATTACATTACATCATAAAAAAACATCTTTTCTTCGTATCCCCTCATACTATCCCTACAGGTCATTCATAAATTACTTCTTCATAATCCTGGGAAAAATAAAACATTGAAAGGGGTGAGCTCAGATGCTCAGTATGGATAACATTATAGCAGAAGCTTTCATAGATAAGCATAAACACTTAAGGCAGTTTATAACTAAAACAAAAGCCTTTTAAAATTGAACTCCAGCATAAAATGGCAAAGATAAAATAAAATAATGCCATTTAATTACTCACATGGATATTCTACTAGTCGAACAATCCCATTCATTATCAATAACCACTTTTATAATGATGGAATGCATAATGCCAGACTATCGTAACAACATAGCCAAGGCCTCGTGCCAAGACAACAAATAAGATTTTGCCAAGGCCTTGTGCCAAGACACTAGTTTTTGTCATGAGACCTACCGATGCATCGAGGAGCTATAGTGGGCTCCACCCGTCACATATTATGTCCAATGCATTCCTCATATGAATAGGTTTAAACATAACATAAACATTCATATTAAAACTAGCATACGAAATGTCAATACTTTAACCACAAACCATGAATGGTATAAAAATAGCACATCCACAGTCAAACATAACTCATTCGATACAGTATGGAAGATTGTATTGTATCACATTAACCTCAATCAATAATAATGAAGGATGTTGAAATAGATGAAAATAATCATCAAAACTATTTGAGAGAAATATCCCCCTTTTTCTTGAAATCATTTAAAAGTCACACTATTTTTCAAGAAGCCATTTAAAAACATATTTTTGAATCAAAGTGTCACATACCACTTTGAAACTTATTAAAAGGAGTTTTAATTTCTATACTTTAATGTCCATATAAATACATCCTTAAAACCATTTTTAAAACATGGACATTAATGAGAATGATTTAGATGAATAAGTCTTTAAAACATTTAAAAATGGTATTTTAGTTAGAGATTCTATCCAAAAGAGAGACACTTGAATACAAATAATTGAGGAAATTAAAACTTTGTAATATCATGAGAATAAATGGATTCATGATATACTATGTCAAAGTACATTATATACACTGCATAAAAGTGATTTGGTGTATATCAACAAAGAAGTCTCAATGGAATGTAAGTTGCGATGAAATCTCTCATAAAGGCCGTATCATTAGGTTAAAGATAAATAAACGACATAATTATGTGTCACAAATATAAATACACTAAATATGATTTGATATTCAGTGTAAAACAATCAAAGGATGTTCACACATATTCTTGTAAAAACAACACCAACGAATTGGATGTTTAACTCAACAAATGGTGAATGAGTTAAAATTACTCTTATCAAATTCATATCAATGACTTGAGAATTATCAATGGAGTGATTATGTGTATCAAAAGTATATCCAGAGGAAGGGAGTAGAAATTATGACATAATCAAATGAATAGTGATTCCACACATAATCTTGGGGTAATATAATCGATGAAATATGCGTAAAGCCAAATGAGTGGAAATTGAAATCTCAAATTCCCTTATCGATTAGGTAACTTACGAAACATACACCCATGAAAGAAGTTTCATAACATGATGATGTAAATACCCATAAATCGAAGTATATTACACAATGAATACAACCATGGGCAGTACACATACACCACATGCAATAAATAAGTGGTGAACAATGGAATTATCACGAAATTAAGAGTGATATAAGAAACCCCTTACCACATTGTAATCAAATGCGTCATATGGACAAAAGTTAATAACCACCAAATGATTTACAGAATAACATGAATATAAAGTTAATCATGATAATATATATCAAATGGTAGTACACAATACACCACTTTCAATAATTTAGTGGCGAACTATGGAAATCTCACGGAATTGAAAGTGAGATAAGAAAATCCCTTACTTTGTACTTTTTCATTGGTCTACGGTAGGGTTAACTCCAGTATAATTGTGAAATAAGTGTTATTGAATTATACAAGAATCATTTACTTTAATATGATATCATATATGATCTTTTAACATTGATTTGTTAATAATATCTTAGAATTATCGTAATTTCGGGTGTTGACGGGTTCATTTTACTTTATATTCTTTGTTATGTGAGCCATATTCATTATTAATGGGATGTATATTACTAATATCCAGAATGATATCAAGTCCTTAGATAATAATTTTAAATCATCAAATTATAATTGTACTTGAATGGATATGATGGAGAATGAATCTTATCGCGTTCGTGGAGACGGTAGTCCGTACATACGCACGAGCGACAATATCATTATTTTGATATTAAAATAATATATAATTGGATGTTATATCATGTATAAAGAATCATTATCATGTTATATTTATTATTTACATGAGTTACACATCATTATTATACCCATCCAAAAAATAATATATTGAATAACAATTACACCACGACGTGGAGACTGTAAGCCGTACGTACGTACGTATGGTGACATGTTATTCAAAGGATGGATAGAATACTGAATATGGTTGTACCATATTTATAATAACATCACAATATATATATGATACTGGATTTATTATTTTATAATGGTAATAACAATGAAAGAGGAAGTGGAATAAGAAAGGAACTTGAAAAGGGGTGGTGAAAACATTACCTCTTCTTCGGGTTCTTCCTTTTGATTTGATCAAAAGGGATCCATAGGTTGGCTTTCTGATCAAACTAAGGCCTCTAGGTTGTAGTGAGAGAAGTTGAGATAGTATTTGGGCAGTGTTTTGCCGAACCAAAGTGCATTGAAGGTGTGAAGAAATGAGAAGGAGGAGTGCCCTTTAATAAGAGGGGTGAAGGACACCTTTGGAAAATCTAGAAATATTAATTTATAATAAATTCATATTCGGTTTATAATGGCTCCAAAGTTTATTATTTAAATTTTAAGGTGGGGAGGGTTCGAAAAAAACTCATCCAATAGAATTGAGACAGGTTTGGGTCATTATATTAACCATATCTTTATGTATTAACTCTTAGTTAATTAGTTTCACTTTCACAATGTCTCATTGTATTTTTATCTTATATGGTTAATAAACTTACTATATACATCCAAGGGACCCCCAAGTGGTCCATTATTGATGAAACTATCATGATATAAGTCTCTTGGCCAAACCTTATATTTTTAGGAATTTAATATTATTTAATAATATAATATTTGTTTTAAGAACTCTTTTATGTCAATTTTGAAACTATTCAATAGTTGATTTTTGTGAAACTCATAACAGATTGATTACTTCGAAAAAAGTCAATTAACTAAATCATAATATATCATATCATCCTAGAAAATTATTTTAATTCATTAAAAGTTTCATATTATATTTATTTAGGTATTTATAATATCAATTATTTTAATTTTTCACTATTAAAGTAATTAATTTATCATCATTGTGTCATAAATAAATTAACTTATTTAATGTCTAAAAATTATAAATAAAATATAATTATGTAGGAAATATATATATATTTCTAATGAATATTTATAATCTAAATTCCAACATATATAACCCTATGTAACAATTGTTTTTTTAAAAGATATATGCTTGTGTCATTTTGGTAATTATTTTAACTTAATTAAAATAAAGTGTCATTATCACTTACAAGTGGATCCATGGGGTCCAAAAATCGACCCATTGATGCCCATGGTCGACCATTGATCAAACAATAGAGTTAAGACACGTTTTATGGTAATTTAGTATTATTATAATATTATTTTTTAACCCTTGTTTACAGGATTTACCCTTTAACCATGGTAAATAAAATATTTATCGAAGTAATTATCCAAAATGTTTAAAAATAAAAGTTACCTATTAACACAATTTGAACATCCTGATTCCAAATATGGAATCCATTTTTCCAAATCCAAAACACATAAGTGGCAGAAATTAATTTAAAATTAATTCCCGTTGTTAAAACAAAAAGCGTGTTTTTTAGAGATAATAACTATCAAAAGATTGTCACTTGTTTATGTCTGGTTTAAATGTGAAATTATGTTAAATGAACCACATTGTATTACATGGTAAAAATATATTCTAAATATATACTTTAAAACCACTCATAACTCATAATTTATCACTATTAATTATTTTGATTAAAAAAGTTGTTTTTAATTAAAATTTAGTAATTTTCACTATTCGTCGAAATATGAAAGTTATCCGAAAAGTACCAAAATTTCACCCTAGGATAATTTTGATATTCCAAATCCAAAAATGAAGACCATTTTTAGAAATATAATTTATAAAATTTCAAAAGGTAGGTATTACTATTCATAACGGCTAGTTTGATTGGTTATGGTGTGTTAAAATCTCGAAGTTGCGTACAATGCACGCCATTGCATTATTCGAAAGGAATCATACCGAGGAAGATTGGGGTGTTACATTCTCCCCTACTTCAATAAATTGCGTCCCCTCAATTTTTAAAATTGTGCTTGGGAATATAACGGAAAGTTCCACATCGGAAAAAGAGTCAATAAAATTATCACTTTAAAAGAAAGAAAGAGAGTTATAAGGGTCATCCAAGATAACCCAGACTCGGATTCCATGTAGGAAAACATGGATATGGATGATAAACTAAGTGTCAAGTTCTGATGGAGAGGGATAGAAATCATGATCAGGAGAAAGTTAACAATAAAAAAACCACAAACTTGTGTTGGGACAAACGACAATTAGTCTCATAGTAGGAAAGTAAACGGACAACATTTTTTTTTGTTTTAGGTTACATTACATAAGGACGAGGAATTCATTTATGATATTGACTAAGAAAATGAAGAGATATACTTCCTTTTTAAGTAGAGTTTCATTCTTTAATAAATTTCCACCACTGACTCAATTTTTTTTAAACGATGAGTATTCAAGAAAACTTGGTCACACTGGAAGAGCTAGAATAAAATTCTATAGAATCACATGATCCATGAAAGATAAACTATATATTTACATTGTCTTTGAAGATTAATCAAAACCAAAATGGTTAGTGAATGATCTAATGATCCCACAAAAGAATATTCCTTGAGATAAATATGCACTAATCTTAATTTATAAAATTAAACAAACAATACCCCAAAGTTAAATAAATACCATTCAATAATCAATTGTCCTTAAAATCCTTCAATTTAATCCAAACTAATATTGAAACCCGAAACATTGAAGAATTTGATAATGTAGTCTCTCATGTTAAATTGTATCTCCAAATGAAATCAAATACTCTTAAAGTCACATACTTAAAAGTAATTAACATCATCACATATTCTTTGTTATAGGTTAATCATTTCCATAAATAACCCAAATCACTATAAATCCACAATAAAAATGTAGATAAAAAATCTACCATTACTCTACAAATGAAACCCCATTGTATTCTATTTTCCTTGGGCATATAGTGTTCCCAACAAAGCGAACATCTTCCAAAATAACATTTATCACTTAATCGCCAAATAATTTTCACATACCAAGGGTATTCATTTTATAAGACATCTAATTATTATTGATAAATAAAATCATTTAACTAAAAAAAATAGTCACACTAACCAGGGACTTCACGTAGTCCAGTGGTAGGCGATAAATCCCAATCGCACTTTGGTTGTGGGTTCGATTCCCACAGCTTTGTCCGACGTGACGGGTTGTCACACGGTCTACGTGTTGTCCTTTTTCAAAAACTATATTTTATAATATTACCAAAATGAGATAAATTCCTCAAAATAACATAATTTAACCACAAATGTTATATCATACCTTGAATTTTCATCCCAAATTATAATAACTTATAATTTTCTAAAACCCCAATGATCATATAAAACCAAATGGTTATTTATACCTATATCCACATGAGAAAAGACAATTCTTCCTCAAATATCATTCTCACATGGCAAACTGCGGGGTTACAAATACAAGATAAAATTATTCTAAATTAAACCCATCAACAAGGAGTTCTAATAATTTTTAAATTTTTCTCCAACCATTTATTTCCACATAGCTTCTTCTTTGACCAAGAAAATATCATATAGAATAGGACATTCACTAGGCTAATGGCCAGGTCCCCTACATTTACAGTAAATGACTGTAAATGGACTCTTGGGACCATTTTTATCTTCTTCCATAGTACTCTTCATTTTTCTTCGGCAATTTTTCACTTTATGTCCTTCCTTCCCGCACGTAAAACTTTTTGTTGTCCCATTGAGACACTTTCCTGGGTGTCTCCTTCCACATTTCCTGCATGATGAAAATTGAGGGTTCTTTTCTCCATGGTCTCCATTGCTGGAGCTCTTATCATTTATCACCTTTATCTTCCTTGTTGAGTCTGGGAGTTGGTAAATATATATGTTGTTGATCATATTTTTGGACAAATGATTTGGCATAAAGACGATATATTTTACGCCTATCAGCATTCCATTTTTTTGCTCATTACCACCACCGTTACCACCTTGTAAATCATTCTCAAAGTCACTATGACTTCCTTGGAATCTAGCCATTGAATAAAACCAGAAAGCATTGTGTGAGTAACAGTAGTCGTAAAATCATTTAGAGATTAAAATGTCACCATATTCTCAACTTGAAATATATTAGGATTAACCAAGGTCATTTACTCTCATCTTATATATATATATATATTACTTAAATCGGTTTGTAAATAAAATGTAAATTATCCTAAGAATATCCCCCGGGAGTGTCGTAACGAAGAGTGCAGCAAGGCCCGTTGTCGTGCACCAGTTCCCGTTCGAGTCTAGCTCAAAGCAGTGTTTTTGGGTTTTACCCCTAGGTACATCTGTGCCAGAGCCGCCTCTACCTGCTCGTATCCAGATAGGGATGTATTGCTTGGAAAACTCACAAAATCTCTACAATATCAAAATTCTAGGAAGTTCTTTTATACTAATTCTCAAATTTCATCTTAGGTCTACGTGCTCTAATCAGAGTTTATCTAAATCTAGCTTCCAAGGTTTGTACTAAACTTCCTCTGATACCAACTGTAATGCCCCGACCCCAGTTACCTAGAGTCGATGCATTATTACATAACATTGGAATGATCACGAGAAAGATCAAGTCTCAAAAGACCAATTAGTTTAATGGCCTTGGAATAACAAGATACATCCATAAATTTTTACATTACATCATAAAAAAACTTCTTGTCTTCATATCCCCTCATACTATCCATGTAGGTCATTCATAAATTACTTCTTCATAATCCTGGGAAAAATAAAACATTGAAAGGGGTGAGCTCAGATGCTCAGTAAGGATAACATTATATAAGAAGCTTTCCTAGATAAGCATAAACACTTAAGGCAGTTTATAACTAAAACAATAGCCTTTTAAATTTGAACTTCAGCATAAAATGGAAAAGATAAAATAAAATAATGCCATTTAGTTACTCACATGGATATTCTACTAGTCGAAAAATCCCATGCATTATCAATAACCACTTTCATAATGATGGAATGCATAATGCCAGACTATCGTAACCACATAGCCAAGGCCTCGTGCCAAGACTACAAATAAGATTCTGCCAAGGCCATGTGCCAAGACACTAGTTTGTCTCATGAGACCTACCGATGCATCGAGGAGCTATATCGGGCTCCACCTGTCACTTATTAAGTCCAATGCTTTCCTCATATGAATAGGTTTAAACATAACAAAAACATTCGTATTAAAACTAGCATATGAAATGTCAATACATTAACCACAAACCATGAATGGTTTAAAAATAGCACATCCACAGTCAAACATAACTCATTTGATACAATATGGAAGATTGTATCGTATCACATTAACCTCAATCAAGAATAATGAAGGATGTTGACATAGATGAAAATAATCATCAAATCTATTTGATAGAAATATCCCCCTTTTTCTTGAAATCATTTAAAAGTCACACTATTTGTCAAGAAGCCATTTAAAAATATATTTTTGAATCAAAGTGTCCCATACCACTTTGAAACTTTTTAAAAGGAGTTTTATTTTCTAAACTTTAATGTCCATATAAATAAATCCTTAAAACCATTTTTAAAACATGGACATTAATGAGAATGATTTAGATGAATAAGTCTTTAAAACATTTAAAAATGGTATTTTAGTTAGAGATTCTAACCAAAAGAGAGACACTTGAATACAAATAATTGAGGTAATAAAAACTTTTTAATATCATGAGAATAAAGGGATTCATGATATACTATGTCAAAGTACTTTATATACACCACATAAAAGTGATTTGGTGTATATCAACAAAGAAGTATCAATGGAATGTAAATTGAGATGAAATCTCTCATAATGGTCGTATCCTTACGTTAAGGATAAATCAACGATATAATTATGTGTGACAAATATAAATACACTAAATATTATTGGATATTCAGTGTAAAAAATTCAAAGGATATTCACACATATTCTTGTAAAAACAACACCAACGAATTGGATGTTTAACTCAACAAATGGTGAATGAGTTAAAATTACTCTTATCAAATTCATATCAATGACTTGAGAATTATCAATGGAGTGATTATGTGTATCAAAAGTATATCCATAGGAAGGGAGTGGAAATTTTGACATAATCAAATGAATAGTGATTCCACACATAATCTTGGGTTAATATAATCAATGAAATATGTGTAAAGCCAAATGAGTGGAAATTGAAATCTCAAATTCCCTTATCGATTAGGTAACTTACGAAACATACACCCATGAAATAAGTATCATAACATGATGATGTAAATACCCATAAATTAAAGTATATTACACCAGGAATACTACCATGGGCAGTACACATACACCACATGCAATAAATAAGTGGTGAACAATGGAATTCTCACAAAATTAAGAATGAGATAAGAAACCCATTACCGCGTTGTAATCAACTGCGTCGTATGGCCAAAAGTTAATAAACACCAAATGATTTACAGAATAACATGAATATAAATATAATCATGATATTATATATCAAATGGCAGTACACAATACACCACATTCAATAATTTAGTGGCGAACAATGGAAATCTCACGGAATTGAAAGTGAGATAAATAAATCCCTTACTTTGTAATTTTTCCTTGGTCGACGATAGGTTTAACTCCTGTATAATGGTTAAATAATTGTTATTGAATTATTAAAGAATCATTTACTTTAATATGATATCATATATGATCTTTTAACATTGATTTGTTAATAATATCTTAGAATTATCATCATTTCGGGTGTTAACGGGTTCATTTTACTTTACATTCTTTGTTTTGTGAGCCATATTCGTTATTAATGGGATTTATATTATTAATATCCAAAATGATATCATGTCCTTAGATACTATTTTTAAATCATAAAATTATAATTATACTTGAATGGATATGATGGAGAATGAATGTCATCGCGTTTGTGGAGACGGTATTCCGTACATACGCACGAGCGACAATATCATTCTTTTGATATTAAAATAATATATAATTGGATGTTATATCATATATACAAGAATCATTATCATGTTATATTTATTATATACATGAGTTACACATAATTATTATACCCATCCAAATAATAATATATTGAATAACAATTACACCACGACGTGGAGACGGTAAGTCGTACGTACGCACGTATGGTGACATGTTATTCAAAGGATGGATAGAATATTGAATATGGTTGTACCATATTTATAAAAACATCACAGTATATATATGATACTGGATTTATTATTTTATAATGGTAATTACAATGAAAAAGGAAGTGGAAGAAGAAAGGAACTTGAAAAGGGGTGGTGAAAACATTACCTCTTCTTCGGGTTCTTCCTTTTAATTTGATCAAAAGGGCTCATTAGGTTGGATTTATGATCAAACTAATGCCTCTAGGATGTAGTGAGGGAAGTTGATATAGTATTTGGGCAGGGGTTGGCCGAACCAAAGGGCTTTGAAGGTGTGAAGAAATGAGAAGGATGAGTGCCCTTATATAAGAGGGGTGAGGGGGACCTTTGGAAAAGCTAGATATATTAATTTATAATAAATTCATATTCGGTTTATAATGGCTCCAAAGTTTATTATTTAAATTTTAAGGTGGGTATGGGTCGAAAAAAACTCAACCAATAGAATTTAGACAAGTTTGGGTCATTATATTAACCTTATCTTTAAGTATTAACTCTTAGTTAATTAGTTTCACTTTTACAATGTCTCTTTGTATTTTTATATTATATGGTTAATAAACATACTATATACATCCAAGGGACCTCCAATTGGTCCATTAATGATGAACCTATCATGATATAAGTCTCTTGGCTGAACCTTAGATTTTCAAGAATTTAATATCATTTAATAATATAATATTTGTTTTAAGAACTATTTTATGTCAATTTTGACACTATTCAATAGCTGATTTTTGTGAAACTCATAACAGATTTATTACTTCGAAAAAAGTCAATTAAATAAATTCTAATATATCATATTATCCTAGAAAATTATTTTAATTCATTAAAAGTTTCATATTATATTTACTTAGGTATTTATAATATCAATTATTTTAATTTTTCACTATTAAAGTAATTAATTCATCATCATTGTGTCATAAATAAATTAAATTATTTAATGTCTAAAAATTATAAATAAAATATCATTATGTAGGAAATCGTTTTATCTTTCTAATGAATACTTATAATCTAAAATCCAACGTATATAACCCTATGTAACAATTGTGTTGGTAAAAGATATATGCTTGTGTCATTTTTGTATTTATTTTAACTTAATTAAAATAAAGTGTCATTATCACTTACAAGTGGATCCATGGGGTCCCAAAATCGACCCAAAGATACCCATGGTCGACCATTTATCAACCAATAGTCTTAGGACACGTTTTAGGGTAATTTAGTATTATTATAATATTATTTTTTAACCCTTGTTCACCAGATTTACCCTTTAACCATAGTAAATAAAATATTTACCGAAGTAATTATCCAAAATGTTTAAAAATAAAAGTTACCTATTTACACAAATTGAACAGCCTGATTCCAAATATGGAATCCATTTTTCCAAATCCAAAACACAGAAGTGGTAGAAATTAATTTAAAATTAATTCCCGTTGTTAAAACAAAAAATGTGTTTTTTAGAGATAATAACTATCGAAAGATTGTCACTTGTTTATGTCTGGTTTAAATGTGAAATTATGTTCAATGACCCACATTGTATTACATGGTAAAAATATATTCTAAATATACTTTATAACCACTCAAATTCATAATTTATCACTATTATTTATTTTGATTTAAAAAGTTGTCTTTAATTGAAATTTAGTAATTTTTACTATTCATCTAAATATGAAATTGATCCGAAAAGTACCAAAATTTTACCCTAGGCTAATTTCGATATTCCGAATCCAAAAATGAAGTCCATTTTGAGAGATAGAATTTATAAAATTTCAAAAAGTAGGTATTACTATTCATAATGGCTAGTTTGATTGGTTATGGTGTGTTAAAATCTAGAAGTTGCGTACAATGCACGCCATTGCATTATTCGAAAGGAAACATACCAAGGAAGCTTGGGGTGTTACATGCAACGCCGTTTAAAGAGCATAAAATAGAATCCGGATGCAGAAGCTACAATTCCCCATGTTATACGAAAACGAGGCCCTATGGGGCCCACACCTCGACCCCGAAACATGTCATGCAAATCATACCATTGTGTTCCTTGTTGATAACCATGTGGGATTGGATAATCATTTTCCCTAAATGGACATATTAATCATAAGTCATAAAAACGCAACATACGTTCGAAAGGTGCTTCATGGGGCCCATGCCACGGGCCTAAATTTAGGCGAGCGGATTGCACCATTGCAATCCCCTCAGAAAAACACTGAGAAAGGTGTACTCAAACACCCTAAACGGATGTTTGGTTAAAAAGTGGCGTTCCACTGTAAAGTGTTCGAACTAGAACCTATGGGGCCCGCACCATGTCTCCAACCCGAACACTTCAGAAAGCATCTCAAAAATTCAGGATGAAGACTGGGGTCACGCTGCCATGAATGGCGCATCAATCAGACATCCCAAGTAGGAGTTAGGACCGACGCAACAATTAATTAATTAATTAATTAATTAATCACATTTAGCGTTTCGTGCCACTGAGCAACGAAACCAACCCGCAAAGGTTCCGAACCAACATGGAAGGACCATCTCAGCTCCAGTGCCACAACACCTCAGACGGCGCATCAAATGGACGTCCATCTCACGAAGACCTTCTGTTGCAAACTTTAATAATAATTTAATATTATTAAATTAACACGTTTCGGGGCATCGGTCTGCAGGCGCAGAACCCAAAATCCCCGGATCCCACTTCAAACAGTCTTCATTGCTGATACAAACTCGATGCCATATAAGGCACATCAAACAGACATGCTGTTTGGAAGTTACGATCCACCGAACGTAAGCGGGGCCAACCGGGCCGATTCACCCTGGCCGGCCCGGTCCGAACCGCCGGCCCGAACCACCATGGCCCGCTCCAGCAACACCAGACCCACCTTGGGTCTGGTTTTCTTTTTTTTTCGTCTTTTTTTTGAACTAGACCGGCTAGTTGGCCTTTCTCTGCCACGTCGCGCAACGGGACCTGTGATGCGCGGGTCCTTGCTCCCCCAGCAGACCGGCTTTGTCCGGTCTTCCTTGAAACATCAGCAGAACTCGCAATGCGCGGGTCCTGGCTTCCTCCACATGAGCGAGGACGATGAATCAGGCTCCTCTGCTGAGCACGATAGGCCGGAACCCCCAACAGCACACCGGCGGCTCTGCCTCCCCAGCACCGCCGCGCTGCGCCGCTACCACACTGCGCTTCGCCGCTCCTCCGCTTGTTGCTCCATTGTAGCGGAGGCTGCAGGCGCATGCTGCATCGCCCGACCCCATGTGCCCCCACCTCGTCCGAACTGCCTCGCCGCCGCAACCCGACCACCGCCTCTCCACTGGACGCATCGCCGCATGCCAGCCCGCCGAACGCCGCTCGGTCGCACCACCCTAGTGCCCCTTGCTCGCGCCTCCGTGCTCCGCTGCTGCCGGCTCGACCTCCAGCCGTCGCTCCACACTGGAGTCGAACCTTCGGTTGGCCCCCCAACCACTCTGGTGGTCGAAAAAATTATCAGACACCGGTATCGTTATCCTCGGGGCCGTAGCTTCACAACGCCACCCCTCGCTCGTCGATCCGGTAGGATTTGTGCGCATCCGAAAATTATAATGGGTGTTCGCGAAGAATTGTATGAAGAATGGGGTTCCAAATATAGATCGATGGCCTTGTTCATGCACCCATCGATGATTTTTCCGAAAAAAGAAGGACAACAAATAGCGAAGCCAATTACCAAAGTGGAAATTGAATCAGATCTCAAAAACAAAATTGATCCTACCTCGGTCCGTCCGCTTGTCATTGGCGACACGTCCACGATGCTCCTGCTTCAATCCGTCAAGGTTTTGACGAAGACTGTAGCATGATCCAATGAATAACGATGAAGAACACTAAAGAATAGATGAGAGAGAGAGAGAGGAAGAAAGAGAGAGAGAGAGAGAGAGAGAGAGAGCGAGAGAGAGAGAGAGGAAGAAATGGGTTTCCCCTAATTCCACATTTTTCAATTTATTGAAAAACAACTTAATGAAGAATCCAAAATTACTGTTCCCTCTGATTTAATGTCACTCCTAGGAAAAACAACCCATTTCTAACTCAACCGAAGTCTCAGATTTCCATTCCGAGACTCCACATGAATGTTATTCAAAAAGGACGCTAGTGATAATAATCACTATTCCATTAATCTAAAAAGGCAGTTTTTCCCTTGGGTGACATCTCTCACTTCAGGTCTGCAGCCGCCACTTTTACACCCCGCCTAGGGTAAAATGCCCACTCTGAACTCAATGATGCCCTCTGTTTTCCAATCCAAGCATCCATTTATGATTTATTCAGGTTTTATCTATTAAATGAATAATTTGATGTTTTAATTATCTATTTAACACACCGCCAACAACCGAGGGGTCTGAACGTCCCGTGCTGACTCATTTTATGTCGCACTTAGGGTAAAAACCATGTTCTAGACCCAACCGTAGTCTCAGATTTCCAGTCCGATTGACCATCTAAGAGATATCACATTTTCTTTAGTTAACCACTCGTGTGTAATATAAAAACACTTAACATTTTTATATAATTAATTTCGGGCACGCCGGGCCTCGGAATTGCATGATGTCTGAACTCCCTACTCTGGAATGACATAAATGTTTTTTTCAAAGTCATAGAGTCCCAAAACCTGGGTTCTTACATCATTCCCTCCTTCATGATTTTCATCCCTGAAAAGCAAAACTAGGAAAAAAGACTCGGGACACAGAGCTCACACCTAGCTCTCCCACTCCCAAAGAAAACTAGAACAACACCAAGTTGGAAAATCACGCGAACCAAAGAGATGGTTTGTACTTATAAGGTCTTATTTTCTCGAGGAAATGTGTTGGAATATGCATTCACCTCATCAGCTATGACTCATGGAAGACATCGTGCGCCTAATCCTATTGTTGGGAGGATAGGGAAAGACAGTATGCAACCTCTCAATCACTTGCACAATTCCGGAATGGCCCAATGAAACTCTGGGGACTTCCCCGGACGAACCTATACTTTATACATCATTACCTAAATCCCGATTTGTTCCAAGAACATGGTCTCATGATTCCATCCATTAGAATACCCATCTGGTGAAACACCCAAGGATATCTGGTCACTGACATTTTCACTGTTGGTGGATCACTACTGAGGCTCTCTGCTGAGGGAACCTGCTACAACACTACCAACTTCTGGAACATAGACTACCTCAAAGTCATAGTCTTGCAGAAATTTCATTCAGCACTGTCATCTCAGGTTTAAGTCTCCCTAGGTGAGGGCGCACCTAAGACACTGGTGGTCTGAGAAAACCACAAAGCACTCTCCCAGAAGATAGAATCTCCACATTCTCAGTGCACGGACCACCATTACCAGTACCACATAGTGATTCACATAGTTCTATTTATGGGGTGTCCATCAACTTGACCTATACTTGAAAACGGTATCAAGAATGATGTTGAGCACGCAAGGTACCAATGAATAGGGCAGGTGAGAAAACTCATCCAACCGCCAGAATCTATACATGGAAAGCACGTCGCAAACCCCATGTGTATTTTTTTCTCTCTAAAGGAGAGTAATCCCTGAAATAGGAACTCTACCAATCCCAGTAGTGACACCTCATTCAAAGGGATGTCAAGTATAAAATTCTCACTGGTAAACCTAGAACCTGCTCTAACACTCCACCACACAACCTTGCTGTGAATTCACCTGTCAGAGGGACTCATCCACTGAACCTCAATATTATCCACTTTTCATGGTACTGACTCTCCGTCATGGTTTTGATCGCATCACAAAAATGTGTCTCAGGGGGGGAATAACCCCTCTTTCCCGTGCATTCAAATCTACATCATACAACACTAACACATGGTTACACCAATGCCCTGTGTCACCCTCGGTAATACCTTGAACAATGAGTTAGACGAAAAGAGTACCTTTCTTAGAATCTAATAGGTTCTACTGAGAAAAGTAGAAAAAGACACAGAGCGTACATCTTATCATCTCATGCGCTGCAGGATTGTATACATCCATAGCACACATCCACCTGTGACCCTATCTGTCAGCTCCCTAAGCCTAACATGGGCCGCCTAGTGTTGGTAGATGGACCTCGAAACATCGTCCACCAACCACAGTTATTTCTGCTTTTCTACCAACACTGCCTCCCTGGGGGATACCCTGTCCTCACCTGGGAGTTCTCTCATCACGACAATACCTCTATCGCAGCTGTGCATCTACCAACTATATGGAGGACTCATCACATTTGGTCGAGTAGTCTCACTCCGCGTGACCTCACACATCAAAAACACAACACTAGTCCTCCATTGGCTATCTCAGGGCTCTATGTTATCCCCAACCATGTGCCTGAGTCTCATCAAAGGGACACCTCCGGCATCGAGACCCCTCCAATCGATGTCCCTCTCCTAGAAAATTCTCTGTCACCAGTGAATGTTACGACTCCCTGAGATGGGTGAGGATGAAAAAGGGCACTAAACTGGTGTGAATCTCCTCTACAGAGACCTAGCTCAAACTTCTATTCTCAGATGTTTCCGTCGTGGACCACATCCAAAGATTAAAGAGTATGATCTGTGAACCTAGTCACGTACACAACCACTTCCATCACTCCCCACTGAAGCTCCAGCAGCTCCCGAAATTGTAAAAAGCGTAAGTGGGAGGGGTATTACTCCTCCTGAAACAGCTACTAGAAGTCATCCCAGGAGAGTACCGACTCATCGTGAATCCGAGTAACACTGTCTCTACCATACCAAACTACATGGTGGAAAAAAAGACGGGTTGTCAAAGCCACCATCTAACTTGTCAGTGTCCGAACAAGCCTGAAGCGGCAGACCACTGACCCTTGCAAACCCTTCACTATTTGAGGGTATGGATCACTATGGAACCTCTGCAGTCTCTAACGTTAGAACTCATGTTGCGTGGCTAGCCTGCGCTCATCATCGACCCTCGCTAGCGGTACCATTTACTACTCCACAGGTGGAGGTGCTACTGTCTGTCCTCTTGGAGAAAGGGTAATCATATGATGTATCATGAACTGAGGCCTCATCGCTCATAGAATCGTCGTCATGAACTGAAGCTAGTATCATGGATGGATATCATCTTAGATAAATCTTGAATCTGATCAAGGAGTACCGCGTTCAAATGAGAATATATATATCGACAAAGATGGGGAGCTAACTCAAGGAGGATAGTCATTGACTTAGTCTTATATGATGCACGTACCAAATTCCCTGCAACAAGTGTCTCTGTGTGCTGAGTCGACGAGCGGGTTATCAGGGTCCTGGTTAATGAATAAATTAGCTGCCACACCATCTCATGACTCCTTGGAATGACAGCCACTCTCGAGACATCTTGAAACTATTTCCCCAAAACTCAACCAATTACTTTTTATGGACGTCCGAACAACGCCCCATGGAATGAACCACCTCTGATACCACTTTACCAAGAGCTGACCCATACCTGGGCTCGAGCCACAACTACCCCAAGCCCTCCTCCATAGGCCAGGGGCTGGCGACTAGCGCTGAAGACACAAAAAACTATGTGATCCCTTAGCCTAAGAAATTGTACACACACACACACGACCAACTAAAGGCAAAAGTGTAGAGAATGGAAAGAAAGATAAAACATTACTAAAAAGGGAAACCAACATACATGCATCAACATCTAACTAGTAAAAGTAATGTGCTGAAAATTACTGACAAGTAAACTAAATAGTAAAAGGGGAAAAACACGTTCCTAACCAAAAAGGTTCCACAACCCGAAAATAGGTAAAAAAAGTAAACCGCTGGTGAGTCTCACACCCAGATATTCCTGCTATGGCCACTGAATGCAGCCGAAGCTCATGTGTCCTCTACGCTCCTCCATAGTCTCGACCAACCTGTCTGTCATCTACAAGGGCACACCAAGTGCGAGAAAAGACCAAGCAGGGGTGAGTATACTGATATTCAGTAGGATTCCAAGAAAGCACTAGGGAGCGACAAATGAGGTACTAAAATGGTGAGAAATAGATAGAACATGAATAGTGCAAGATTACAAAAGAGGAAGTGTATCTCAACCAAACAAAAATAAAGGAACTAGGCTCGTCCAATCCAAGAGGAGCTAGACACGTAAAGCACATGGAATACCCCACATGTATTTTCCCCTCATAGAAGGAGAGAAACAAACCCAAGGAGTGGGAACAAAAGTATGGTGTATATATATGCTCAACAGGAAACCCAAATGAGTGTGTAAGGTGATCACTCTATCCAAGCTCAGCCTAAGAGAAGTCGCCAACAGTTCAAGGGATAGCCATCACTGATGCACAGCAATCCTGCATGCCAAAGCTACCTCATCACTGAATAGTACAACCAAGGGTCTCGTTCTAGTAAACAGAGAGAAAAGCTACTGACTAGACACATCGAAAGGTCCGAGTCTGAAATAAGTCATCGAGTAACCCACTGCCCAGCACCATTGGAGGGTAAACCAAAAGAGTTCGGCTAGTAACCCACTACCGAGCCCCGCTGGAGGGTAAACCAAAAGAGTTCGCTTAGTGACACACTGACCAGCCCCGCTAGAGGGTACACCACAAGAGTTCATTAGGTAACCCACTGCCCAGCCCCGCTGGAGGGTAAACCAAAAAAATTAGTCCGGAAACCCACTGCCCAGCCCCGTTGGATGGTAAACCACAAGATTTTTTTAGGTAACCCACTGCCCAGCCCCACTAGAGGGTAAACCCAAAACTGTTCTGATGTCTCCACACTACCTGTTCCATCATAGGGTGTCACCAACACCGCCACCATGCCTAGGTTCGTAGTGCGTCAAAGGAACCTTCGACCAATGCCCTTTCATGATTCCACATTAATTAAAATCTTGAAAGAGGCTATACACACCCAAACATGTTACACAATTTTATTCCTCATGGAAAAACATGCGAGATAGACTACTAACTCACAAGAAATAGGCTTTCGGTGGAAAATTCATTCAACATAGCTTTATGCCTATACGGTGTCTCATGGGGCCTGCACCTCGGTCCCGAAAGAGGTTGAACGAACTACGCCACATCGATGCTCTCAGAAAAACATGCCTAAAATACTATTCATATGCCCCAAATTGATTCTTGATTAAAAGTCACAGTATGATACACACACCTTAAGAGATGGCCTATGGGGCCCATGCCACAACTCCGGCTTCAATGCCTGAAACCACCCCGGTGAAATTCCCCTTAATGATAGGGTCACAATGCCATTGACGGTGCATAAAATGGACTCTGGATGCAGAAGATACAACTCCCTACGTTATATACAAACGGGGCCCTGTGGGTCTCACACCTCGACTCCGAAACACATCCTGAAAATCGTACCATTGCTTTCCTTGTTGATAACCACGCAGGATGGGCTATTCCTTTGCCCTGAACGGACTTATGAAGCATAAGTTGAAAAAACACAGCATACGTCCGAAATCCACCACATGGGGCCCATGCCTCGGGCCCGAATTTAGCTAGGTGGATTGCACCGTTGCAATCCTCTCAGAAAGACACTCAGAAACTATTACTCAAACACCCTAAATGGATGTCGAGTGAAAAAGTCGTGTTTCACCGTAAAGCATGTGAAGTAGGCCCTGTGGGGTCCACACCTTGTCTCTAACCTGAATGCTTTAGAAAGCATCTCAAAAAGTCCGGACGAGGACTAGGGTCATGTTTCCACTGACGACGCGCCAATCGGACATCCCAAGCAGGAGTTAGGTATGATGCAACAATTAATTAATTAATTAATTATTCACATTTAGCGTTTTGTGCCACTGAGCAACGAAACCAACCGCCAAAGGTTCCGAACAAACATGGAAGAACCGTCTTAGCTCCAGGGCCACATTGCCTCTGATGGCGCGTCAAATGGACTTCCAGCTCGTGAAAATCCTTGGAAACCACTTTCAAAATTCCGCTTCACCGATACGAACTTGCACCCACAGATGTCACATGAAACGGATGCGCCGTTTGGGAGTTATGGCCCACCAAACAAAAGGGGGCCCAACCGGGCAGGTTCACCTCGGTCGGCCCTGTCCGAACTGCCGGCCCACGGCCCAGCCGCAGGTTCGGCCTGAACCGCAGCGGCCCATTGGCCGCGGCCTGCTCTAGTATCACCGGAACCGCCTCAGGTCCAGTTTTCTTTTTTTTCCTCTTCTTTTTTTGAACTAGACGGGCCAGTTGGCTAGTCTCCGCGGCGTCGTGCAGTAGGACCCGTGAGGCGCTGGTCCTTGATCCCCCAGCAGACCGGCATTGGCCTGTCTTCCTTGGCGCACCAGCAGGACCCGCAATGCATGGGTCCTGGCTTCCTCCGCATGCCCGAGGTCAATTACTTAGGCTCCTCTGCAGAGCGCGATAGGCCAGCACCCCCTACAGCACACCACTGCCGGACACCGGCGGCTCCGCATCCCACTGCACCGTCGCGCCATACCGTGGCTGCACTACTCATCGTTGCTCCTCCGCTCGCTGCTCCGCCCAGCCGCATACTACTTCTCCCGACCCCCGATGCCGCAACTATGTCTGAACCTCCTCACCATCGAAACATGACCACCGCCTCTCCACTGGACGCACTACCACACTCCGGCCCTCCGAACACTGCTCGACCGCACCGCCCTGGTGCCCCTTACTCGCTCCTCCATGCTCTGCCGTCTCCAGCTCGACCACCGGCCGCTGCCCCTATCCAACGCCAGACATTCGTCCAGTCCCCCTGACCACTATGGTGGTCGAAAAAATTATCCGACACCGATTTCGGGATCCTTGGGGCCAGAGCATCACAACGCTGCCCCTCGCTCGTCGATCCGATAAGATTTGCGCACATCCGAAAACTATAACAGGTGTTCGCGAAGAACAGAACCAAGAACGGGGTTCAAAACATCGATCGATGGCCGTGTTCATGCACCCATCGATGATTTTGTAAAACAAATATGGAAATAGAATAGCGAAGCCGATAATCGAAGTGGAAATTGAATCGATGCTGCAAAACAAAAGGGATCTTACCTCGATCTATCTGCTTGTCGTTGGCAACGCTTCCACGACACTCCCGCTTCGATCCTTCATGGTTTTGACGATGATTGAACCTTGGTCCGACGAAGAATGATGAAGAACACTCAAGAAGGGATGAGAGAGAGAGAGAGGAAGAAAGAGAGAGAGAGAGAGAGAGAGAGAGGAAGAAATGGGTTTCCCCCAATTCAACATTTTTCTATTTATAGAAAAACCACTTAGCGTGGAATTCGAAATCACCGCACCCTTCCATTTTATATCACACCTAGGAAAAACACCCCATTTAGAACTCAACAGAAGTCTCATATTTCCATTCTAAGACTCCATTTAAAAGTTATTTTAAAAGTTCACTAGTGATAATAATCACATAGCCATTAATTTAAAAAGGAATTTTTTCCCCTTGGTGACATCTCTCACAGCAAGCCCGCGCCCGCCACTTTTACACCCCACATAGGGTAAAAGAACCACTCTAGACTCAACTATTCCCTCAGTTTTCCCACCCGAGCAACCGTTTAGGAGTTATTCGGGTTTGAGTTATTAAATGAATAATTTTATAATTTAATTATCCATTTAACAAACTTCCAACGAGCAAGGGGTCCGAATGTCCCACATTGACTCATTTTAGGTCACGCTTATAGTAAGCACTGTGTTCTAGACCCATCCATGGTCTCAAATTTCTGATCTAATCAACTATCTAAGAGATATCACATTTTCTTTAGTTAACCACGTGTGTGTAATATAAAAACACTTAACATTTTTATATAATTAATTCCGGGCATACCGAGCCTCAGAATTGCACGCCGTCTGAACGCCCTAGTCTAGAATGACATTAAGAAAAATTTTAATGTCTCAGAGTTCTAAAACCTAGGTTGTTATAGGTTCCATAGTTAATATAATATTCCAATAACTTATCACTCTAAAAAAATCAATTCCAAATAATCAAGGTTACTAATTTAGAAGTTTATTAATCCATTGATTCCTCCTTATTATATCTAGGATATTTCCTCCATATAAAACCATTATGAATAGAAATATATTATATTATGAAATAATTGAATCATCAAAATATATCTCATGATAATATAACAATAAATTTGAGTCATGTTAAAATGTATTTAAAAATATTCCAACAAAATAATGTTATCGAATCGTTGCACTGATTCCATAATTAATAACACATCACCTTTAGAACTCATAAAATTGAGTTTAATAGAATGTATTTCACATTTTATTATCCTTATGATCTATCAATTTTTTTATTTTATTGAATTTTTAAATAATGTTAAACAATAGTGGACACTTCCACACAGTGTAATATTATTATCCACAAATACATGGATTATTGTTCATATCATTGTTTCATTCAAGAAACATTAACTTCCGTTAAGATGAGTCCAAAGAGGGATTTTTAGCTTTGATATAGTTCCCCCTTATTCTTTAAATAATGGAAATAACTATAAAATGTGTGATAATAATAAATATATTAACCGGGAAATTAAAATCATATAATCCCATTAAACCTATGAGAACATTAGAATATATGAAAATGTTTATCATTTTCAAAATAAAACAATGATAACATAAATAAAACATTTCCTTATATTACAATAAAACTTTTCTTATTGAAAATGTTTAATAACACATTATTTTGAATAATAAAACACTGAATGAATCTTGAGGAAAGTGAAAAAATTAAAAAAATTACAACAAAAAATAAAACATTCACCATTAAATGTTCATGAAATTTATATAACCTATCCAAATAAAATATTTACCATAAAACCGCTTTTTTAATAATAATATACGTATCGTAAGGAATTATATTATCTTCCCATGTTCACTTATGTTAATCCCGTATTAGAAAAAATAAATCTTAATTAATTAAATTGGTGAAACCTTCCTTGTTACCTCCATTATTATTTCCTTTGAAGACTAAATCATTATCCAATGAAATTTGTTGTGATTTACTCTATCAAGGTAAAACAATTAGTGAGATAATAATCTAGGTAACTCCTATATAATTTTATGGTTTTATGTTATTCTAAAACAAGTTAATCATGGTGGAATATGTGTGATGAATTTCATTCTCTAATAAAAATATAATATTCCTTGAAAAATTGGTTTTATAGAATTCATTTGATCGCATGTGTTAAAGAAATTTTGTGAACATTTAAAGGTGAATGGTTTTATTATAGAAAAATCTTTTCAGGAATCCTTTTATTCCTCATTATTCCTTATTGTCATTCCTATGTATAAAAATTGGTTCCAAAATATTTTCTTAGTAAAAAAGATGATTTTTATATGTGTAAATGCTTTATTTTTGTGGGTATGGTTTTTTGGGGAAAATTTAATAATTTTCATGGGTTTTCAAGTTATCAAATCAATATCGAGATTCTAATAATTTTATATCCCTTATTTAAATAATTGTTCCCATATCAAATTCTAGAATAAAAAATTCCAATATATATGGATGGGTATGAACTATAGTATTGTAAAACATTATTCTATAGACTCATCTAAAAATAAGAAAAACTATCTTTATTGAAACTAGTGTGTGAATATGGGGAACTACTTTTGTGGGATAAAATGAATTTTTTTTGAATTATCCACTATTTATGTAATGTTGTTTCCCAGTTGTATAAAAAATTTCAGATACAATATCATAGGAATGTAAAATGTGAAATACATACCACTAAAATGTATTTAGGATTTGTTAATGTGATGTGTCATTATATGGTTGGAAATGAAATTAATGATGTAGTAAATATTTCCGATAATCCCTATAAACACTTTTTAGTTTTTAAGAGTAGTTCCATATATAAAAACTCCACTCCATAAACCCAGAAATAATTTTTATGTTATATATTTAGTCCATTATTCAATGGATCACATAACCAATGTCTAATCAGCTTAAAATTATTGTGGAACTATATACATTCATGATTCTCAAATTACATTGGAATAATAAAACATAGCACCACAAAGCTTCTTACATCCTTAAAAATCATTACATGATTTGATTGTCATATCATGGGGAAATATAAACAAAATAAATGGATGTGGTCATATTCTTGATAAATGATGGGTGTAATGGAAGTTATCATGAGTATATAAAGTAAAAAAAATCGAATAATGGATAATCAATGCATATTATTCTTAAACAGTTGCTTGGTATTTCCATTATGTGCTTGGAAAATATCAATAAAACAATAAAAACTACTAATAACTAAAATCATAATGATGGAAATGTATATTTTTAGATTTCATGATCATACCATCATGGTATAATTCTAATATATCCGAGTCATTATCCATAAAGTCTTCATCAATGAAATTTCAATGAATAATTACGTATAAACCAAATACATCCCAAATTTGGACAAATATTTTGTCTTAGGAGGCATATAAATACATATAATGACTAAATATAACTTTTCTTCATATTCAAATTATAAATGTACAATGAATTATATATATATATTAAATCAATGATATAATTCATATTCAATATTCCCTAATAATAAATGAATATCAAAATTTAATCTTTAATAAAAAACATTAGTATTTCCATAGTAGTAATATGCATTAAAATCCAGCCATATGTATAAATGGTACATAGTTTATGTAAAATTGGAATGATAAATATATCAATAATATTGAATGAAGTGGTTATAATTTTCTACTAATTATATATAATGATAGAGACTTTAATTTTAAGGATCTGTGATTAGTCCACAAAAAAAAAAATTTATAAACCATAAATCAATGAATATTCAAAGAAAACCATCAATTCATTAAAAAATTATGCTCAATGTAATGTAATGTATTTTGAGATTTTGAGAGAAAATCATATCAGAATCATAAATGCTTTATTCTTGAAATATTTTAAAACCATATCATAAAAATGATGCTAAAAACACTTCTAAACTATTTTCATGAAGTTTTGAAGAATGAATTATATTATACTTTAAAAATAAAATAGTCTTTGAAATTTATTATACAAATAAAATAAAATATATAGTGGATGATAAAATATAGATAAGTGACATGAAATCTATTATCAATCCTTTAAGAAAATAATACCATTTTATTTATATTGAATATTAAAAATTCATATAACAATGGAAAAAAATTATCTTCTTGGGAAAATTATGGAATCATTCAGTCGAATCAAAGGAGATAATTATAGTCATATATGTGTGAAATGTTTTTTAGGTCGTATTTATTAAATGAAAGATTCATCTCATAATTTAATAAAAAATCCAAAATTGACTAATTCATAAAACCATAAATGATTTTTTAACCACTATAAGGAATGTAAAAGGTAATAGAAAATTAAATTTAATATTTTTTTTAAAACATTCAAATAGTCATAGATAGTTATTTTTATGAATATTAATTTCTAAGAGAATGATTTAAAATAAAAAATAAATATGGTTAGTCTTTTTTATAAACAATCATTCAAATGTTTTGAGTATCAAAGGGTTGCAAATAATGACGAAATCCAAAAAACCAACAGATAAATAATATAGAGGAATATCATTATGGATTTTGAAATAAAGGGAATATAAATCTTATAATATAAATTTTAACCTGAACAGTCTGAATAAGTGTGAGTTTTTAAAATTATCCCTTATGACTTTATTTTCAATTGAATCAAAACAACCATAAAAGATAAAGAATGAATTGAAACATAGTATAAAATGATTAAAGTTTAATTCATGATTTATTATATGAAATTTTTAGTATTTAAACTATATATAATAAATTTGGTGAGTATTTTAAAATATGATTCAAGGAAGTGGAATTAAGGAATGAAATAGTTACATTGGATTCCTTCTGGTTTAGGCACATTAAACCAACATAAATAATTATTTTAAATCTCTTAAATGTAATAATAAGAAAACTTTCCATATATATTATTTATGATCCATTTATAATCATTTGACATCCATTCATAAAATAGTTCATTCTAACATAGAACACTTAGTGTTGTTTGTTCAATTTCTCTAAATCTAATTCAATATATTAACCATGGAAAATGTTGTAGTGAAATTGTTTTATATTTTCTATAATATTATTAATTTCATGAATATAATATTTTTTCATAGAATAATAATTTTTAACGTTAAACTCAATATAGCAGTAAAGAAATTAAAAATGTTTTCCATGGTGGTGGCAGTATTCATGTTCACATGGTGATGTTTTAATTTTCTAATGGTTATATAGGAAATAAATTATATAATTATTAATCATCAAAATATAATATTTATATAAAAAATATCATATATATTCTTTAAAACTATTATTATAATCTTTATTGTAAATAGGAACTTATAAATGAATCACATTGCTTCCTGGAAGTGGTAGTTCATATATACAGATTACAGACATTATCCTTTTCTAAGGGATGAGAGAGTTTGAAGGTAGATAATTTTTTTTTCTTAAATGATTCATAATTGTGTCATACAAATAATAGATATATTTTAAATACAACTTTATAACAGTCCATGTGATGAAATGATGAAAACTAATAGGCATCACTTCCTATAAGGAGTAGTCTGCTTGTATACATTAGAGAAGATTTAATATTCCATCAGTTAGAGAAGAAGTATATAATCATTTTTATATAAATATAATAAAATATCATTATATTTTTGAAACTAAATTAATTTATATTATGAATCAAAATAATTGGGTAGGTAAAAGAATAAATATTTTCAATGGAATAAATTAAGATGATTACATTGTCTTTGAGAAACCTTCTTTGTCTTACAACTAAAGCATTCTTAAAGTGGTATTTTGGGAATAAAAAAACCTCTAACATGTTGATATATATGTGGGGAATATATTTTTTTATTTATCATTTGTAGAGACTCTATAGTTTTCTAGTAAATTTTTTTAATATATTGAGAAATGGTTTTGGATCCAAGAGATGAGATGGCATGTGTTTCTAAATCATAGGGTGCCCGAAATAAATTTCAAAAATATATTAATTATATAATGTATCAAAAAACATGGTTTTTAAAAGAAAATTGAAAATGCCCAAAATGGAGTCACAAGATGAAAATAGGTGACAAAAATTGAATCCAGAGTGCTGGGTTTACACTAGGTGAAACATAAAGTTGGTCAACGTCAGACATTCAGATGAGGTAATATTATGTGTTCCTTAAGTGAATTAATTAATAAAATTATTTCATTAATTCATTTCATACCCATGAAATAATATCCAATATAAATATGTGGTTATAGAAAATATCCTGGTTTTTCCACACAACCACAGGATCATTGAGAGGTTGATATATCATCCATCATTGGAAATTCAATAATGAATTATGACTGTGTAACCTGATTGACGTGTATCAAGAAAATAAAATGAAAATGGTCATATTTATCATTGGAAACTAAATTATTCACCAAATAATAATCAAAATAAATATTGGGCACATTCTTTTTGTATTTTCACAGTTTTTGAATTATTCTATAATGGGATAAATTATATTGAATGATTTTTGGTGTTTTTCAACATTCTCATGAGCCCTGGAAATTATTTATTCAATTTCATATATATTATTCAATTAAATTATTACTTTCATTCCTCGATTCAATGATCATTGTCTATGAACATGTTGAAAAATATTTTATCTCATTTTCTATTATTCCATTCAAACATATTTTACTCTAATTTTTCATCATTGGGCCACAAGGTCACAATTTGACTATTTTCAGGTTGGTCGAAGCATGATCGGACCCCCATATTCATGGTAGATTTTAACACAACGAACATATTGGAATTTGGAGGATTAAATTGTATGGATTTTGATTAGGGGTTATGGTTTCATGGATTATAGATCTTAAGTGATGAATTATGTGGAATGTGCTGTAATAAAGTCATAGGGTGGCTTTAAGAAGAGGATCAAAACACCAATTTGTTACCACAAGAGGGAAATAATCAATGGTTGATAGCATTTTCTAGTGATTATTTGTGGTAAAATAGTTTGAATCATTGAGGTATGTCTGGTTCTAGAAACAATGTGAGGATTACATGGGAATATATAAAAAAGTAGACTACAATTAACTTTTTCGGAAGAACACATGTCGTGTAGTCCCCTTGCCACAATAACTAGATTTTTGTGTGATTTAAATATCAAGCACTGTGTGCGAACCCTAAATTTGGTTTTAACAAGTGTTGGAAGGCTATCATGTATTCGAGGTGTGCATGGTCATGGTAATAACTATGAACAATCCATGTACTATAACAATTATATGTAAATGATCACGGCCTGAAAAAACCTAACTAGGATCGCACGAGAAGCCACTGGGAAGATGAGACATGTCGTGTGTCATCAATACACATCGTGCAATACTACATGGTTAGTTATCCATTAACTAGCAAGGACCCGAACTGGTAGAGGAGTAAGGCCACATCTTTTCTATACCCCTTACATGTTTTGTACCAATTCATAAAATCATGCCTCTTGTATCTCTTCCATTTTTCTCAGATTCATGCATAAGAGTATCCAATTTTGAGTGTTTTTACATGTAGAACTTTATTGCATCCGTACTAGTGAATTTTGAGATACAATGAATGATCTTCCAAGAATGATTCTTCTTTAAGAGGTGCTCAGTGATGAGACTGACTTTTCATGATCATCAGAGTGTGTCCAAGGATGGAAACCACCCAGTATTATGAGGCAATCGGTCCCCCATACATCTATATCTAGTTAGTGTTACTATTTTAATGCACTAAAGAGTAGGTCCTCTACTGATACATACCAAGTGTCACCCCCCATGACACTAGAATGAGTGTATTTCATATAATGAGTAGAATCTTCCTATCATACTATCATGGAAATCATCAACCCACTAAGTGATAAACCTATAATAGACTAGGGTTCAGGCCCTCTATCTAGTAAATGGTACCCCCCCATTAGAACTAATGTATGGGTCCCCAATCGTCAGAGTGGTACCCCCTGTCATAATAGAGAACATCCCCTATAACAACTAAGGGCTACCCCTTAATGATTTAGGGAATTATTCCTCTAACTACTGAGTGGAACCCCTCTAATGAACTAGGTTATTGGTCCTTATCTTGTGGATTATGACCCCTTGATTGTTTATAATAGTGAAGAGGTATGGGTCCTCCTTAGGGTTACTTCTACAAACCTAAACAAAAGATAGTGGGAAGAGAATGCGGTCCTTAGGAACAGTTAGAAGACTCTTTTACTCATATAGGAGATATGTGATGGAGATCCCCTTTAAATATATCATTCATTTATTTAATGAAAACACACAGACACATATATATATATTGTGGTTTTAGGCCATTTCATTCCTACAATATCTGGGATTGATTTGAGCACATATTCAATGTCTTCTATTAAACCCCCTTTGGTTTATAGGGGTAACAATAGATATTTATTTACTTACCCATGAATGAAATTTTCTAATTTGTTTCATGTCTTATAAAGATAGCTAAATGGTTGGCATGAATTTCAGATGTGCATAGGGATAACTGGGTGCAATTTACCTCTTACGGTTTTTTAGGGTTGTAGATCTATATATATTCTCTCTTATAATTTGATTTCCAGATGTTTCCGTATTGGGGCATAATTTCAGGTTTGGAATGTGTTTTCCTCCTTTACATTTTAGATTCCACTTTTTAACTCTTTATATTCCCTAATTGATATTACATTCATGGTTTTTACTCTATATGTTACTTTGATTTATTATTATTCCTCTGAACCTCTGCATAAATATTTTTTGGATTTTTGTGTTTAAGTACATAGAAAATTCCTCAAATATTATTTATGACTTTCAGTGCTAGTCCATATCCCTTGGCCTATAGAGGTTCTTTTAGTACTGTCTAGTATTGTACTTCTTATGGTAAGGAATGCTCCTAGGCTTCAGGTTTTAATATATTGGTATTAGAGGTGGTTAAACCCCGAGAAGGTTTATATAGTTATGTCCACTTTTGGGGTTTTGTTGGGAAGATACAAAAATTGTGTTATAGTGTCTCAAGTGAATCTTTAAGCCAAGGGAACCTAGTGTTTCTGTAGTGACAAATGATTCCATTCCCCAGCACTCTGACTACTTTTTTTCATCATGCCATGAAAAGACATTGGTTCTATGGAAAAGTGTCACATAAATCAAACTAATTTATTCCATTTATTTTCCTTCTTTATTCATATCGCCATTATATAAATTATTATCTGATGTTGGTACATCTGGATTAAATTTTCAGGATTCCTCAACATAGACAAAAAACAAGGTTTCCGCTTTAAGATCATTATAATGATCCAATGATTGATGAGGAATCATATTTAGGGACATCATATAAGACAATTCATCTATATGGGATGGTATAATAATCCCAACATTTTTAGTAGTATATTATACTAGTAATGTAGTATAAGGATATGCATATTATTAGTGCACTAAAAGAGTTCCAACACTAGAGGCCATTGAGGTTCTTCTGTTATCCAGATCCTCAGAAAACATAGGATTTTCTTGATTTAGTTGGCAATGTATTCAAGATTTTATAGACTCTGACAGATTATATGTTTTATATGGAATCCAATCTTTTTTAGGTGAATTTGGATACTGGAAGAGTATATTTATGTAGATTCATAATGAGTCATCTCTCTCACGAACCAACATCCATAAGATGTTTTGTGAGGATCACTTTACCTCGATCTTGTATTTAGTTTCTATTCATAATTTTTAGGAGCTATAGAAGGGTGGGATGGTAGTTTATAAGTATGACAGAAGGTTCAATAACCTTACACTATACTCTCCTGACTTGGTTCAAAATGGTTACATCCAGTCATAGAAGTTTGAGAGGTCCTTTAAATAAATATATATGCCAATATGGTACCCCTGTGCATTAGAAAAAATAATGGAGTTTTAGAGTGGTTAATAGTGATAGAGATATTCTTATATATGGGATTCCATGTTGTTGGAGCATGAAATGGACTTCATGGGGATCATTTATCAGTAGCAGCTAATATGCACCAATTGGCAGTGTCTTGGAATAAGATACCTCCTCATGACCAGACTCAGGCACATGGTAATATGGTGCAGGTACCATATAGATGATCAAGGAAACCCCAATAGGGGTGATGATATGCAGTTGATAGGTGAAGTCACATAAAATTTGATTTCTCAACTCGATTTTGTAGGGAGGGAAAGAATACAATTAAAACACCACTATAGATGAGGCAGCACTGGGATCATGGATCTCCTTAGCGATGCAACAACATCCCCCATAGAGGTGGAGAAATAATATAAGTAAGACGATATCTAGTATAAGTATATACATGTGGTGGATGATGTTATGTGCTACTTCCACCACCACCACTATGCGGCCCACATCAGGCTCACCGAGTTAGATAATAGGGATGTGGGTTACTGCATATAATGGATTATTATAACCTAGTATCTCATGATATGATTATAGGTACTATATTTGTTTATTATACACATTATTGAGTAATAATAGACACATGTGTGAGTAATTCTTTCATATCCTTATTAATTTTTGGAGAGTTGGAGCTCCTAGTAGACACTTTATCCCAGTAGATTTTACTTACTATTACTACAGGGACCACTTAATAAATATTATTTATATTAAAGTACTATGAGTTATTTCATGGTGGATAGAGTTTATCATGGGACCTCTTGGTCTTCATGATGAAAACATATGACAGCATCTTGGGTATGAACTATTTTTTCATGGTCAAATCCAAGATTTACTATCACAACAGATGAGTCGAATTCCATGAGACTAATGTGAAAACATCCTCCTTTATGGGTGAGAGAGATCTCATGGTGGAGTGAGGGGGTCTTATAAGAAGGATGTTAAAACACATAATTTGAAGAGTTTATCCCATGGCATCGAAGGCAATTCAGGACCCAAGATTATATTATTCATGGATTATTTTATAGATGTATTCCCTAAAGATTTTATGTGAATTCTTCTCAAGTGGGAAATGGAGTTTTTTATTGAATTTCACCCTAATACCACACATATATCTTCCTAGGAAAATAGGATGGCCCCTACCAATCTCTGGTGGATATGGGTGCAGATAGAGGACCTTTGAGAGAAGGGGTTTATCAGACCCTATGTTTCCCTTTAGGAAGCTCTAGTATTTCTTGTGAAATAGGTGAATTGGATATAGAATAATTAATTTGATTATCATCCCCTAAAACAACCCATGGAAAAGAATAAGTACCTTTTTCCTATTATTCATGACCTCATTGACCAGTTGTGTGGAGTAGGATGTTTACAAATGATTTATCTTAGGTCCATCCACCACTAGTTGAAAGTTCACATAGAATATATTTCAGATCTTTCATGATGATGTCTCTCTTGATACAATGAATTCATGGTCCTGATTTTTGGTGATGATAAATCCCCTATAGTGTATAGGGATCTGATAACATTGATATTCCATCAATATATGGAATATTTTTTATTTAATTAATTAATGTCATAAACATCAATTTTTATTTAGTGCATGAGAATAAAGAACCATTTAGGATGTTCCTGTAATTTCATTGGGAGAACCATAATTATGGTATGCTCTTACAGTTCCACTTCTAGATACAAAATGCTCACATTTTAGGGGATTTCATTTTTGATGATGGAATATCTATGGACCCAATGATGATTGATGCAGTTATTTTTTTGGGAGCCACCCAAGAGTTTGTTGGAGGTGTGGAATTTTCCTGGCTTGGAGGGGTACTCCATGAGGTTAGTGGTTGAAATATATAGGATTTAATCCACTTTAACTACTATAACACGGAATTTTATCTATATACATGGGTTCTGTAGTTCTAGAGTGTATTTGAGCAGTTGAATATGTGGAATATTAGTGATCTTATTTTGAGACTACCATAGGAGGGTGTGGAGTATGTAGTGTATTACAATACATATGTAGCTAGTCTATATTTTTGGTTGATATAGAGGTAGGAAGTGATCATAAATTACAAGTGGGAGTCAGTAACCATGAACATAACTATGTGGCTATTGACCTAGCGTTAGAATTGATAGTAATGACTCTAAAGATGGTTTGGTACTATCATCAGGTTGAGTGCATTTTTGTTTATGTAGACCATCGGATTGTCAAGTTTGCCTTCATATAGAGAGACTTGAACCTAATAGAGAGGAACTAGTGGTATTTTATTCAAGAATATTCTATTTATATAGTATCTACTCATGGGAAGGGAGATGTTGTAGAGGACTCCCTTAGTAGTAAGTCTTGTTCTCATCTGGTGAAGGAGGTGTCAAAGCAGTGGGATTCATTATATCCAACATTGGTAGAGGAGAAGGGTTCACAATTTTAACCATCAATGGTGTGGACTCCCCTTCTACTCAAGTGTATGATAGAGGATTAGATAGGAGACATTTATTGTGAGGTCCTATGTTATCAGATATCCTTATAAGATTTAGAAGATGCATTCTCTAAAGAAAGTAATCACGTCATACTTTTTAATGTATGGATGGTGGTTCTAGTAACATTGTAAGATGATTGGATGAGGTAGTTCCACACATCCCAGTTATCTTTAAATCATGGTGTGGAGAAGATCTATAAGTACCTTTAGCCGTAGTTCTAGTGGACTTACATGAGGTGGATTGTGGATGAGTTCCTCTCTTAGTGACTCCCATGATAGCTAGTGATTGATAATCACTAGATTCCAATAGTTTTATTATATCTTATTTAGATCATGGAATTGAAATGGGGTAGTATATCAAGGGTCATTAGGACAGGTCTTCCAATGTAAGTAGAGTTCATGCTTTCAAATTGGAGATAATTTATTGACTTATCACATCCGTATATATCTTTTCTATCTGGGAGTAGAGTTCAGTGGATAGTTTGGTCCAGTTTTACATGCAGGAGATCGTGAGCCTCTATTTGGTTCCATCAAAGATATTATCTAACCATGATGAATGGTTTATGTAAATATTTTGGATATTTATATATGATTCATTTAAAACAGATTAGAGGATGAGTACTTATTTTCAACCCCTAGATGGGTTGGAAGACCAAGAAAATTATCCAGGTGATGGAAGTTATATTGAAAAATTTCATTTCGGACTTTCTCCAGATAAAGGAGGATCACATACCATTGGTAGAGCTTTCTTATAATAATAGTTACTACCCTAATATAAATATTGCATCATTCAAATACTTGTACATGGGACCCTTCAGGTCACCCTTATGTTGGACTGTGATCACTAATGCATCCCTTGTTATGCTAGAGATGGTGTGGGAAATGACAATGTTGGTATTGGTTATATATGAGTGTATGAGGATAACCCAAATTTAGTAGAAATATTATATAGATTGACGTTCTATTTCCTTGTAGTTTGAGCAGGGAGACAACATTTTCCTACGATTATCTCTATGAAAAGTATCAAAAAGATTCATCCATGGATGAAAGCTATATCCAATGTTCATAAAACTATTCTAGATATTCATTTGTGTTGGAAAGGTTTATTACCACCTCACTTTACCCCCATAATAGGTGTAGGTGTACGACATATTCCATGTGTCTCGTCTGAGGAGATATGTACTTGATACTATGAACATTTTTTACTATGTAGAGCAGGACAACGATGATGGAGAAGCATTCCAATAGTACCTAGTGGCACTCATTTATCAATATGAGAGGATCCAATGTAGAAAAACAATTCCATTGGTTTTTGTGTTGTGGAAAAAAGGGAGCATATCAAAGACCTACTGGGAGCATGAGAGCAAGATACGAGCCCTATATCCCAACCTATCTGTCTTGGTTGTGTTTTTAGGGAAGAAAATCATAAAGGATAGAATAATGTAGGGACTCTATTTTTCCCCTAGGACTTTCAAATATATCATGAAATATTTTTACAACAAGGAACTGAGACGACACGCAATTAAGAGGCCTAATTAGAATGAAATTAATTTGATAAAATATTATATATATATTTTTTATAACCCATACTAACATTTTTTAAACAAAATGTTATATCTTATAAAATGAGCCTCAGTCAAAAAAATCTAAACCCACAGTTGAATCTAGATCACTTTGTTTAGCATAGGTGTGACCAAAAGTTTGTTTACATTAGAATTGTTTATGATACATCTACTAAGGGAATGATAATTGAATTTATTTATTTATTTATTTCAATTGATATCAAAGTCATAATCTTTTATATAAATATGTGGTTATAAAAAATATCTCGGGTTAGCCAAATAACCCTGGGATTCCTGAGAGGAGCATTATTCATTCATTGATGGAGATTTAATATTGGATGAAGAATTTAATACAAGGTCAAATAGAATTGAGAGATACTGAACACAAAAATTAAACATCATCATTGGAAACTACATTCGTCACATATGATAAATATGAATTAGTTTAGTACAAATATTTTTTTTTGGATTTCAATCCATTTTTAATTATTCTATAATGGATTAAATTATGTTCTTAGATTTTAAAAAAATTACATCATTTGTATGATACCTTCAAATTGTGTATTTAATTTGTTATTGATTATTACCTAAAATAACCTTTTAATCCCCTATTATTTTTATATTGAACAATTGATTATATCACCATTATTTTGTAAAATGTACTCACGTGTTATTTGTGTTCTTAATTGTTGGATTATAGGGTCACAATTCAACTATTATCAGTGGGTCAGAGGTTGATCGGACTATAATATTAGTATTGGATATGAAAAAAATGATTGGATTTTAGTTTCAAGGATGAATCGTAGAAGATTTTGGGAGACATTTATGGATTCATGGAACTGGTATTGAAATTGATGAAGGCAATGACCCAAGAACTTCATGAGGTGCATGGTGGCTTTGAGCAGATGAATAGAACCTTGATTTCCAGTAATAAGAAGGCCAAAATCAATGACTGGAGGAGTTTTACACTGATTACATGTTTTCAAATGGAATTAATAATGGTGGTAAAGCAGGATATTTAATCTTTATGAGGATTCGATGTGATTATATGAAAAAAATGACTACAAATCATGCTATATAAGGAAAACACACCTTGTTGTCATGTGGCATTAATTGATAGGGTTATGAGGTAATTTAAATATAACAGTTATTGTGGGACCCAGACATACCATGTGACCAATTTATGGTGGATCCAGGTGTACAGAGGGAGTACATGGACATGGGTATGACCAGACACACTCCATGTACAAACACAAATATAGGTATAAACACATAGTTGGACAAACACAACAATGATCACATGGCCAGGCCTCTAGTTACTAAGGCATGATTTGTGACAGAACTGCACACCATCTATTTTTACATGGAAAGTGATCCATGTACTAGAGAGGACAGGGATTTAAAGAGGAGTTGTTCTATATGTTTTTTGGCCCCCTTGTACACTTTTACCACTTCATAATCCTCTATTACCCATATCTCCTTTTATTGTCTCAAATTCATTCCCCACCAAGTAGCCTATGATTTTTTTGCACGTAGATAATGGTTGTAAAATTATTTTTGTATTTTAAGATATGATTCCAAATGTTATGATTCTGATGCTTCTTTAGATGGTGGACTATGATGATATTGATTGAATAGGTTCATCTAATATAGGTTTAGGTTTCAAATTTCCATATATTACTGAGGAATGGGTCCCCCATACACATATATTTACTAAGTGGTTCCGACTAATTCACAAGGTAATAGTTCCTCAACTAATACATATTGATAGGAACCCCCTATGGTGCTAGGGAGAGAGTCCTCCATTGGATGAGTGGAGTCCTCATACAATACTAGGTTTTGGATCCTCCACCCACTAGCTGGTACCCTACAGATGGACTAGGGTGTGGGTCTTTTATATACCATGTGGTACAACAGGAAGTACTATGGTTTTGGTATGCTATCTACCTAGTGGTACCCCAAAACAACAATATATGGTGTGGGTAATATATCTACAAAGTGTTACCCCCTAATGAACTACGGTGCATGACCTCTATATATTGAGTTACCCCCCCCCCCAATAGACTAGGTTGTCAGTCCAATACATGAACATTGTTTCTACTCGACTGTGTGGTGAAGTTGAGAGGTGTGGTCCCTCTAGCAATTTTTGGAATCAAGGATGGTCCTTTAGAGCTGTTCGCAATTTTTCTTGGGCTTTGAGCTGTGAGATGAAGATATCCTTTATCTCCCACTTGGGTTTATTTTATGAGTATATATATATATATACTTCTTTCAATTTGCCTCATTATTTTTATTTGAGATGACTACTTCTACAATGTCTCCTATTGCTCCCCCTCTAGTTTTCTAGACATCCTACTAGTTATGCATATACTCACCCCGTCCTTGGATTTTCCAACCCATGTCATGTCTTATTATGATGATGGATATGCTGAGAATGATTTTGAAGAATCATAGGGATTCGCAGGATCATTTGATTTTTTTATGTTGGTTTGGGCATGGAGATTAAGAGTTAGGATCTTTTAGTATTTCATCATTAGTTATTGTTTGATTGGGACATATTTCTAGTTGGGCGTGTATTTTTTTAACTTAAAATTTCATATTTCATTGATCTACTCTTTTTAATACCTAATTGTTATTTCATTCATTGTTTTTACAGTTGTTTTTGTTCCCTTTTAGTATTATTCTTGTACACTTCTATAATGTGGTGGGTAGGTCTGTGTGTACATGTACGTAAGAAAAGGCCTCCCATTTTAGTTATTCTTTTCTGCACTGGTCTCCAGGACATAGTCATTAAGGACATGCATGGGGTTTTCACGACTTGACCATCTACCAGCCATCTCAGCCTTGATGTGTCATTCCATGACATTAGTTATGCAATATTTCTCATTAATTGTGTAGGAGTTATTATAGGAGGTTCCCCTTTATAAGTGATGCAAGTTTAAAAAATGTAAATTATTGAATCTTTGTCATATAATATATGCCTTACTCATGTTATTTGGATCATAATTATCATAGTTTAGAGTATAAATATAATGATAATATATAACCAATAAATGATATTTAATTTTTTTTTATTTTTTTCGGAATCCTTTTCCCTTTATTTTTCCCTTTTAACCCATTCTTCTAAAACATTGATGATAAAATTTACCATAGTAACAATTTTTTATGAACAAAAATGAATTTTAATTTATAACCAAACATGGAAATTCTGATTCAAAAAATGGAAAAAATTTTATCAAATAAAATTCTAAAAATTAGAAGAAAATAAAGTTAATATAATTTAAAAAACACAACTAATAACCATTTTTGGAAAAAATGATTTTATTTTTCATAAAAAATATTTTAAATTAAATTAAATTATTAAATTGATACTATTAAAATATTTTGATTTTTTATATGAAATATTATTTTACTTTATATAAATCCAAACCAGAACAATAATTTTTAAAAAATTAATGAAATGAAAATAATTAAAAAATGTTTTTACTTGATTAAAATATAACTTATGTTTCAAAAAGTAAATTCAAGCATTCCAAATTCAAAATAAGTTTTTTAAGGGTTTTATGTTATTCCATAAATATATATATTTCAAGAATACATGTTTATATATTTTTATTTACTTCTTATATAATCTAGATATCATAAAAAAAATTTATTTGTAAATTTTTAATTTTTCATTATTCACCCAAAAATCAACTATTTCTAAAAAATCCAAAAAAAATTCCATTATGTCAAATTTGACATGGTGAATTAAAAAATTATTTTCATTTTTCCAATATATAATTATTCAATTGAGAAATTTTTCCTTCAAATAAGTCATTTATAATATAAAATAATAAAATATTAAACCGAGCATTTTTATTAAGCTATGAAATATTTAATGGTGAAATGAACTCTACTTTCTATAGAATAAAAAATTTTACATAACATAATTGAATCTTTGGTGTTACATTCATCCCCATTTGAAAATATAATCCTTGAAATTTATATACTTTCATGTCATAATAAAATTTGTGTAGTAATTATTCTTTATTTCATTAGGTTTTCACTTCTCCACTTCTATATTATTATTTCTCTAAAGTACCTTTACAATCTATGTCATCTGATTCCAAATCTCTTATTATCGAGTGTCAATAATAATCATATTCACTTCATATTATATCGAATTTTTTTAATATTATATTTCATTAATGTTTAATTTATTAGTTTATTCTGGAATATACTTCCTCAAAAATGAAATATAGAACACATCATGCACATTAGAGAGGATATGTTCTATTACAAAATATTAATCCAAAACACCAATTCTTTTAAACATTTCAAAAGTCCCAATGTACCATTATATAGTTTCCCTTTATTACTAAACCTTATAACACCCTTCCATGGAGATACATTCTAAAAACTATGACCCACTACTAGAAATTGCAGATCCATCATTTTGTTATTAGCATAGTCAGTTTTAATACATTATGTTTCCATGATATTACTATGAATAGTTCATACATTTTTTTTATATCCTATATACTTTTTTGTCCTAAAATATTCATTTAAAAATTTCATCCAATCATTATGGTTTCTATATTTGTTTCACATACAATGCTTCATACAGTGCAATTTGAATACTTGAATGAAATATTTTATTATATTAAAATTTCACTAAAGTTATATTATGATCCCACATATCACGAAATTCATGTGAGTATGAAATTACTATGTCTTATAATGATTATACAGTACTTTCAATCACTTCATATTTATGAGGATGATAAAAAGTTGTCAAATTTTTCTAGATGTCTTGAGCATTCTGAATACTTTTCATGAATTTTGTTGTAATCCATGTTCATGATCATATAGAATCAAAATAGGTTCCCTTAAAGTCTCAAAAAAATTCATATGGAATTGTGTGTGGTGATCCAGATTTATATCACCCCTTATGGAAATGAAATATGTATACATGTTAAGGTGAACAATAATAACCCTTTTAAAAAATTTTATTTTTTGGGTCTTTGGAATTCTAGTGAAAAAGTCCATAGTAATATCATGTCACATTAATGCAAGAATAGTGAGATATTTTATTAATATATTATGAAATTTTCCCATTACCTATAAATTATTAAAATCTAAATATCTTGATAAATATTCACCAATGTCCCACATTATGTTATACCACATAAAACATTTATTAAATCTGTGAACATGTTATTAACCCCATGGTTTATATAAGGAATTTATTCATGTTAATAAACATATAATAAATTGTTAATATTATTTATTTAAGGAATATATATCCTATTTATAAATTTCAATCAACCATCTCAATTTACAATGTCATCCAAATTCCCATCATTCATAGAATTAATTTTATTTTTTTGGAAAATTATCATCATGATTTTAAATTTTCATCTTCCACAGTAAATTTTGTTAAATTATTTTGTAAAAAAATTATTTTCCCCATCTGTAATGATTATCATATCCATATTTACTAAAATAATGAATATAATACCTTTTTTAATAATCTTTTAAGTTATTACTCAATGATCATTCATATTCAATGCATTAGAAAATTTATTTTTATTCCAAGGGTTATAGTGTAACAATAAATCAAAATCATTGTGTAGAATTATCGATCACCCTTGTCTCATGTTGACATGTTTTTGAAGAAATATGCATTTTAATATTTTCCAGTATGTGTATATCTCATATATTTCTCCATAGAGGTAATTCATATATATCTTTAGGGAAATTATTATGGATTCCGACACAATATCGTGAATTGGATTATAATTAGTAGGGATCTTTAATTTTCTTACTGCATAAGAAATAATTTTATCATTATTTATAAGGATTCATCAAATCCGTTTCGTAGATGTAACATTATATATCAAAAAAAATATCCATTCATTTTAATAATTTCAATATCAATAAATTGGACAATATCCTCTTAATTTATAAAAACACCCCTTACATTCTTTGAATAATATAAAATTAAACAATGTTACATGGGAACTGGGTTAGTGAGTCAGTTAATCATGAAATATTTTGATCATTGTGAATATAGTAACCTATCTGTCCAAGGAAACCACATGAATCGGTAATGTTCATAAGTATATGCCATTATTTATCTTACATGGTATTTTAAGGATGAACTAATATTTTATCACTGGAGACCAAAAGGAAAAGAAAAGAAAATACATAAATCGAAAATTATCACTTAATATATTTCCCATATTATTCATTCACTATATGTGTTTCAAGGGTGATTTTAAAATGGATTTTATTCTTATCATAGATTTCAGAGTATAACAAGTTTTCTTTTGTAAATATTAAAAATTAAATTATCAAGATAACATTTGAACACTCAATTAACCATATTCCTAAAATTTGGAGGTATATAAGTCATTCCATAGGTAGTAAAAAGAAACTCGTTATGTTCTTATCTCAGGTATTATTACATCATTGGAATTTCTTCCAATTTTACTCTTAATTGAGGATACCTAGAGAATAGATCAATTTTTAAAAAATATTTATCTCTATTAGGTTTATATAAAAATTCTTAATGGAATGTTATATGATAATTCTTCTTTATACTAAGGATATTGATTCCTGGTAGTTGATGACCAACCTCATAGATCCATCCTTTCACATAAAAAAAGAAAAAGGGATCCCTGAGGTGAAACTCTTGGTTGTATTAATACCTTATTAAACCACCCCTATAGTTATTTCATTAATTTCTCTAATCCTACTATGGTCATTCATAATGTATTCATATATATATTATTCTTGTATTAAGGGATAGATAAATGTTAATATAGACAATATGGTTGGGAGGATTTCTAGATAACTCATCAAGAAACAAATGTATTATTGCACAATAGTAAAATCTTGCATTCTATGGATACGATACCCATCTATAGGTTTTATATTTTGTTATTCTAAAATAATTTCATTGATGTATGAAAATATATGTGGATCGAGACTTGATTCTGATTAAGAAGTTTTCCTTCTAATAAATAAGTATTCAATATATCCTTATCGACTTTCAATCTCATTCCATTTGTAATAAATTTATAAATTATATATCGAAATCTACTCAAAATAATAGATTATATCAAATTAACCCATAGGATTAAGAACTATGTTTCAAATATAGTATGATTATGCATTATAATGGGGGTGAATTGATATATATTTTATGTAGTGAAATTTACACTAGGTATTCATATTAACAACTCTCTGAATAGGCTGTTAGGTAAAAAATTAATGTTATTGGAAAACATGGAAGATATAAAAGAGTTTTAATATCAAGAACCAAATAATTTACTAAATAACATTGAGTATAAAATCAAAATTCATATCTCCACATCATTGGGGACATTAAATTCAACCGTATTAATCCCAAAATCTTAGAATCCCCCTTAACCTCTTCTATAGTATTTTCCCTTGATGACTATGTAATTGGTTTGAATAATTCCCCATATCATTATAATTAAAGAACAAGATAGTTTTGGTTTCTTTAATTACCTTGTATTCACGATCAATATTGAAGTTATCTTAGTAATTATAGACAACTGTAATTCCCATTGAGCAATTACTAGGTTGTTTCAATCAAAAAAATTGAAATTTTTTTAATCATGTCATTCATTTCATGTTCAATGAAAAAAATAATTTTTTCCATTGTCCTCAACTGACCTATTATTTTCTTTATTTCTATTTAAAATTTTATATATATAACATCTGTTATATATCTTCATGTAAAATAATTTTATATCATCATACGATGAAATCATATTGGAGCCCAATTTCGATAAGGGGTTACACATAAACCCATAAATTAATTAATCAATATTACTTTCTGGATTATTAATATATTTTATAGTTTTCCTTTATAATTATTTTGTGATATCCTCGTATTCAGTAACACATTCAATTTAATTTTTTTTGGTTTAGGAACTTTCAATCAATTTTAGCTCGTCACTCAGAAGGAAAATATTTCTTTAATATTATCAAATTATATGATCTCCATTTTGTAAATTATATTTCTTCATCTTCATTATAATTTTAAATTAATGATAACCATTTTTTCAATAACTACCTTTAAATAGTATACTGATAGGATAACCATTTCCATTTTTTTACTACAAATATCTAGGAATATATTTTAAATGGAATCGATCCATTTCTTAATTACCTATAGATTGGAAAATATATTCAAGTATTGTGGTTTTATCTCTTATATAAATCCATCATAGTTGAATCATGTTGTGGAAGAATAGGTTTCTCTAAATATGAATGGTTATTTTTCATATATAGGGATATATTATCCAATATGTAAATGATATACTATTCTTGTTTAGTAGCTATATTGACTTTTTCATTGCATAAATCTCAACATTTCAATATGGTTTTATATAATGTATATTTCTTCAATAAGGCACCATATCTATAAAATAAACCACTTAAAATTATCTCATAACATCCAAAATATTGATTCATGAAATAAAATTTCTTACGAGGATAAATTATTTCAAATATTTTATGGGATTTAGTGTAAAACATGTTCTAAAAAATTCCCTATGAAATCTAGTTCCCAATGGATCCACTAAATATTCATTGAGATAAAATGTAATAATAATGAATCTAGTAAACAAGATATCGTTATAAATTTATTAATTTATTACATGTTAAAATTGATCACATCACCAAAGACTGATCAACCTAGGAATATTGGAATACTAGATACCTACATTATTTCAATATTAAATTATAAAAATAAATCATACCATGCTAAAATTTCATGAATCATTTAGAATCATTCAAATATTCCTTATATATATCCATGAAAAAGGAACTAAAATTAATTGGTGACCTAAAATTTTCTATAACAGTTATATTTAATGGGTTATATATGGAGTAGATAATAAATATAAAAATATTGAAAATAGGATATAAATTACATATTCTATTTAATCAAAAACATAATATAAAAATTATAATCATGGAAAATATCAAAATAAAAATCACATGGATAATAATAAATGAAATCATAATAATGAAATGAACCATTATAGATTTCATGATATTACAATCAATCCCTCATATTAATACCTCATAAACATTAAAGATAGTTCCTTATGATGAAAAATTGTAATGAATGGTCTTGTGTGTAAGGAATACCCAACTAATTTGGAAAAATATTTTTCTCTCCATTTCTTTTGACGCATTATAGAGATCTTAAATTATATATTTTCAACTCATTCCTTATATATTATCTCAAAAATATAATAAATATTCAACATTTCTTATTACTATATGTATATCCATAGGGAATCATGAATGTGAAACATAATTCTTTCCATAGTAAATAAATTTTCATTCTAAATTGGAATCCTTTAACAAACACATTATGCAATAGTGTTTTATGGTTATTATTATTTCAAAAGGATTAATATACACATGAAAAAAGTAATATCTATATAATTTTAATATTTAAATAAAGAATTATTTATAACATATCTAATGGGAACTAATATTATCCTTTATGAATAATATGATGTATAAAACATAAAATAGTTAATGATTGTAGAATACCACTAATTCATCATAATTGAAACTCTGATGTAATGGAATTTCATTTTATAATAAGTGGAGAAAAATAAAGATAAATAATAAAAATAATTAAATATTTTGTAACATTTTTTTAAAACAATTTATATAAATTATAGACTCTTTTCGTCATGTGTTATATAAAAATTTAAAAATATTATTTCCGACATAATATAAGTTCAAAAATATAAAATTTGTATAAAAATTTATTGTTTAGATGAATAAATAATCTTATCTAATAATAAATAAAATTTCAGTACTTCAAGAAAATAAAACATATTTTTTTATATGAATTCAAAAAATTTATAAAAATTTGTTAATATATTTTATTTAGAAAAATAGGAAAACATTTATAGTAAACTATATAGTAATAACAGTCATTGAGGTTATACATTATTCCCATTCAATATATAATTAAAATATCATTCCTCTAACAATTTTATAAAAAGTAAAAAATTAATTAACTAAAAACTATCACAAGATTATTTTTAGTGCTATATTTATATTTTCCAATATTGTACAAAACATTTACAAATTATTTAAAAGGAAATTAAAATGAGCATTATATAAAATTTTTATGTGGAAATTGATGAGAATGATTATTGACTTGAAAATAAAAATATGATTGATTTCCAAATAAATAGTACTTTGGTTTCATTGAGTATTAAATATGTTAAAAATGGAAGGAAAAAAGTATAAACTATAAATAAATAGATGAGACTAAGATATATTGGATTTATGAATGAAAGAGAATATAATTCTTTATATTTATATTAAAACATGATTATTCAGAATAATACTAAGATTCTCAAACAAACACTTACAACATTAAAATAATTTGAATAGAAATCTATTTTAATAGAGGAAAAATAAATTGAAACATTTATTACCATGAATAAATATTAATCAATTATTAAATTTTAAATGATAAAATTTGAAAAATGGGTAGTGTATAAGCTATATAAAATAATGTAGTAGTATAATATAAAATATTTATAGATGGTGAGGAATTGAAATGAAAACCACATAACATGGATTCCATCATTTTCAGACACAATTTATAATAACAATGATGAAATTAATTATGTAATTAGATTATTAAGAACCACTTACAACTATATTCCATTATTTTGGTCATTTTTTAATCATTAAAGAACAACTCATTGAATTGTTATTTATTATATTTATCTGTTATGGTTTATTTGTCAATTTCTCAAAAAATAATTTAGTATAGTGATCTTGGTTAATGGTGTTGTGAAATTGTTTCACTATCACAAGTATATTAAAAATTTAATGTATATATAGTTAATTTATTTTTTGATATTTCATAACTATCCAGGAAAGGGGTAATAGAAATATGAAATACATTGTTCATAGATGAAGTATTTTTCACATATGCATGATGACATTTTCATTTTTATAATGGTTGGAATTGAAAACAATATATAGTTATTATTCTCTCAATAATCTTATTAATATTATAAATTAATTTTATATTCATTAAATTTATCTTTATGATCATTAAGATAGTGAAAGAGATAAAAAACCAAATCACTTCATGGAGGTGGTAGTTCAGAAATACACACTACTGATATTTCCATTTTCTAACTGATGGGATGCTAAAAATGTAGATAAAATTTTATAATTAAATATTTATAATAACATCGCAATAATCATATATCTATATTTATTACATATTTATATGTATCCATGTGTGGTGGTAATAAAAAATTATTCAAATCGATTAGTGAAGGTTGTAGTGCACACTTACACATGAGGGGGGTTTTCTTTTCCCATTGAATGTAGAAGATGTAGATTTTAAATGTTTTATAAACATAATAAATATTCATTGTATTTAAAAAATTAATTTCCTTATATTATCATGGATCAAAAACATATACTAGAATATGAATTTAATCTAACAGACTCAGTTATGATGATTACGTCATCTTTGGGAAACATATGTTGTCATACAATTTAACCATTATTAAAGCAGACTGATGTGTATAATAGAACCTTTAAAGAGTGGTTAAAGATATTGGAAACGTGATTTCTTGGTTCATAACGTATTCAAGTGTCTAAAAAAGTGTGTAGGATTTAGAGTATGTGGTTCCTTTTCAAAGTGAGGTTGTTTGGAAACATATAAATCGTTGAAACTTTATTTAATAATATATACTTTTCTCATGTGATGTGGATCCTAATTATCACATTCTTGAATAAAATTATTATAATGTATATATAATTACATTGAATTATATTTATTCATGTTTTTATGTTATCATCATTCCATATCAATTTATTTTAAACATTTTAACCAATTTATTCTTTAACCACTCTAATTAATTTTCACCATGGTAAAATTCATTATGAAAAAAACTGATATTCACCATAAAAAATAATTATAGGATAATTATAAGTATGAAAAAAGAATCATATTATATTCTAAAAATTTGGAGATATTATTTTTAATATAATTAAATATTATAGAGTGAAAACCATGTTTAGATAAGTGTATTTGTATGCATAAAAATGATTTTAAATAAAAAACAATGATTATTTTCCTTACCCTGAATTATTATAGTTAATATAAAAAATATGGTATCTAGAAATCTAGATCATTCAAAAACAAAATAGCATCTTCGAAAATCTCAATTAAATAAAAATAACCCATAATATGTTTTATTATATTGTAATATAACATTGGTTTCAAAGGGTTAAACATGGGTTTAAAAAATCAAGATAATGTTTTCAAATTATTTATTTAACTATTCAAATACATATTCTATAGAAACAAATATTTTATATATTTTTACTTTTCTCAAATTTGGTAATTATGTCAAAAAAGTTACTCAATTTTCTAAATAAATATTTTTCAATATTTGCACAAAAATCGACTGCTTATAAAAATAAAAAAAATTAAAATTAAGATAAATTCAACATGATGAGTTTCAAGATATTTATCAATTTTTCATTGTAATGTTATAAAGTTTATAAATTTATCTTTTTAATAAAACATATATATAATAAAATAATAATATTTTATACCAAATATTTCTATTGAGGTGTGAAATATTAAATGTGCCTTGTACTATAATTTCATGAGAGTAAATTAATTTCATATAATAATGGATTCTCATGTGTTGCATTGGGGATTTAAATAAATTTAATAAAAATAATTTTATTCAATAATGGTGAATCAAGAAGTTAAATGATATTCCCAATGAACTCCAGAAAACACAATTCATGGGATTCATCTTAATGATGTTTCACCACCTTTTTTAAAAACTTGTTTAAGATTTATAAGATGATCACAACATCACTTAGACTTCACCATTATATGATCAATATAGTGTTCCGTAGATTTGCATTTTAGGGGACTAACGATATAGTGATTGTAATTTTTATATATTGCACTATAATTCTCCATTTAAAATGGAAATACATGATAGTGATAGGCCAATTAAGGTTTGGAAAATGTCTTTTTATCATTATATTTTGAGGTTATCTTTATTTATATGTATTTTTAATACTCATTATTCATGAAGAAGTCCATGAAAATAGTTATTATTGGTCATATGTTTTGTTATTAGGATTTGTAAATGATATTTTGGGCTATTCCAACTGAGATCCATGAAGTTAATGAAATCCATGATAATCCCATATTAATTTATGAATATAGAAATGTTCATGATCCCTAATAGGTATATTACTTCATTAATAATGTCTTCTTGGATGAGGTTTTCAACTTCTTCTTCCTACAAGAAGGAATCTGTTAAACACATTCTCTTTTTAAAAGTTTTATTATTTTGATTATCATCTAACAGACAGAAGTAGTTCATAGTCATGATGGAATCCCAACTATAAATCCCTATTATATGTTTGGAATGTACATCCCAAATTTTTTCATAAATGGTTATATTTTTAACTTTATCCATTGGATTCATGTTAAAATTATTCAACATAGGTTGTGATTCATCCTCTTTACACATATTTACTTATTAGATATAATTAATAGTGGAAGAGACTCATTTCTAAAATTTTAGAGGGGGAATAAATACAATCTCATTACACAACAATGTCCACACAATAGATTCTTAAGTGGGAGACAATAGGTTATTTTTAAATTTTTAATATGGAGTGGGTATATTTTATTTTTATGTAAATTCAATGTAGGGGACTCTAGATCATAAGGATTATTATTCCGAGGAATAGTTTTTGGGGGCATCTAAGATATTTTTTATTTGATATGTATTATCATAAATATCTGATGATTCACCAATATCATGATATTTAAAAGTTTATATGATGTCATTATAATATCACATATATAATATTTAATAATCTATATATATCATAAAAATATCAATTAACCCTCATTCTATATCAATTTAAATGATGGGTGATTTTTATCAAATGTGTTTTTTCCAATTTTTAAATTTCACCCACTGTAAAAATTTTATTTTTAGTCAAACTATTTAATTTCATAATAATTAGTGGAAATAGATCCCAGATATGTTCCCAAATCATTATATAATGGATGAGTATTATATGATAAAAATTCATCGCTTTGTGGTCTAGATATTTTTTAGATGAGTCCTCAGTTAGAGGCCATAAAGTATAATATTCATCAGTATAAGTTTTGTTGTGATATTTTATAATATAAGTTGTTTCTAGTTGGTGGGTTCATAAGGATTACTATAATATGATTAGAAGTGTATCCGATATTGTTCTCTCTAAGAAAGTAGTAATGTTAAAAAATGAATAATGGGATCCATCTTGAAACCATTTGCAGAAGTAGTCCTCATTCTATTTTCTATACACAACCACATACCTTCCCATTTTTAATTATATACATATATAGTTTTTAAAGAAACTAAATGTGAATTATAGCCATATCATGCTCTCTACTTCCCATTTATAGAGAAAATGGGGAATTGATTATTTTCTTAAGGTACTACTGCATGTAATTTAATACATGGTATTCCCAAAAAATAATTGAAACATGTGTCATGATAGAAAAACATTAATTAAGAGTTAGATATGAAGTCTAAAAAATTGGATTAATGATTTATTTGTGTAGGTGGAATTTTCCATTTTTTTATCATACCCCTATATTGTCATATTTGAGGGAGACAATTTGGCTTCAATATATCCATAGTGGAAAACGGTCTGATCTGGTATGAGTTTGATTCATGAACCATTTTCAATCAATACCAGATGAAAATAAATGTTTTCATGCATTATAAATATGACATGGGGATGATGTGTCCATTTTTGGAACCCTCGTAGCTATGCTCTATAAAGGATATTATTGAGTGGGACACAATAGATTTAGTATCGACACAATATAACTCATATACAATAAATTTAACCTTAAACAATTGAGGGTATAAAAGGGCCTATATAATGGATTCCAGTAGCTCCTTCGAAAGGGTTTAGCCATTCTAAATTTGAAACATAACTATGATGAAAACATTATGATTGAAAGAAAAATATTTTTTATGGACCGGTGATTCTGATAGTGAGTATATTTATGGGTTTGAGGCATAGAGTTCAAGGATAATTTTTATGTTCAATCCCTCCCAAAACCATAATCATCATAATTTATTTATCATAACATTGATATAATATAGCATTCTATCAATCTAATTTTAAACAAACAAGTTTTCCTTCACTACTCAGTACTCTGATATAACAGGATATGAATATACCTTTCATGATTTTTAGTATATTATCCATACCATTGATCCCAATTAATTTTCTATATCCCACATTCTATTACATTTATAAATGAAATAGATAGATTTATTTTATGTGGGGTTATATTTAAACCCATTTTCAGTCCTCCTTATACTCTACACCCCCATTCATTGTTTTGGGTGGGAAAATCATTTTTATATACATCATTTTTATTAGAGAAAGACATTAACAAAGAAATATTATAACTCCTAATCTGATGGCAGTTTTGTTCGGTGAATCAATTCACATCCTCCCACTGATGGAGGTAGGAAGTCCAGATGAGTCTCGACCAACATGGTTACCTTTATGGGTCCCTACACAAATTCATTGTTCTTATGACATGAGCGCTTTACCTCCCGAATCTCCCCTCTCCCGCTCCCCCTCGCCTTGGGTTTCCTCCATAAACCCATCAATGAGGGCTTGGTGGAACATCGCTTCTCCTTTATCCCCGGCCACTCTTCCCCTCTTTTCACCTATTTCACCTTCATCATTCCTTGTATTGAGGCAGGACATTGGTTTCTATGTTGGAGCCCTTTGTCATTCCCATGCTCTAACATCTGGTTCCCTTGCGGCTTTCCAGGTCACATCTGAAGTGGGTTTTCAAAGAGGTTTTGGGATTTTTTGGTTCAGTGGCTTTTGGTTCTGAAGGCACTCCAGCATCGGCCTTTCATTGTTTCTGGTTTTCTACCCCATCTTCATGGCGTCGTTCAAAATCCTTGTTCTCTCCATTACCTACTCTGGACTCATGTCTATTTGCTCCACTCCAAGGTGGATCGAGAGTGGGGTGGCTCCATGGTTTTGGAATGTGGGTACGGAGGTCATCAGAGTTCCAGGCACGTATCCTTAGTCAGTGGTAAGTTTTAGTTTCTCTTCTTCTTGGAATTTGGTGATGGTTCATGGGTTTATTTCTACATTAGTCGGTGAGATGGGGCATTTCGGTTTAGTCTCTATGGTTCTGGTATGGATATCACATTATCTGTTTGGTTCCTTCTTTGGCTATTTTGTTCGGATGGTCTCTGTTTCTATTTTCTATCTGGATTTGACTCTCTGTGGAGGATTTATTGTGTCAAAGTTGCGATGTCAAGGCTGGAGATCTTTATCCGCTGCCATGGTTTGTTACATTTTTTTTGCAATGGTGTTCATCTTGTGTGGTTGGGATCTTGTATGGATACACCAATGGTGTGGTTCTAATTCTCATAACTTATTTGGAATTAGTCTCCACCGGTGTTAGGGTGACAAAGACGATTTTTTGTAATCAAGAAGGTTGCGACATGACTTTCTCTAACACACTGATCAATATCTCCTCAGGTTTTGGTCAGGAGTTGGTGGTTTGTATTCTGAGTTTGGAATCCCACGTGAATTCAAGTTTAAAAAATTTCTTGGTTCCTCCGTTGAGGATTGAATTTGGGTTTGGGATAAGTTTGCTTTAATTTTTTTTGTGCAGTTCCCACTATTCCAAAAAGTGGTTTATTTTGAAATTGAAAAAAAAAGTATTTAGAGTGAGGGTTCTTATTATGATAGTTACACTATCTTACAAAAAAAACTTTTAGGATAACATATTACCAAAATAAATAAATAAATTGTTTTATTAGAAATATTAATCAAAACTGGTTTATTTGTTTTCACATCCATGATTACATGCTCTTAGTAAAATGATTTTCTAGTCAAGTAGTCAACATAATTTTATTTTTCCATTCTCAATTCATTCTTAAATTCTCATTTATCCTTTGGTATGATGGTGTAGATATGTATTACTTATTTTTGGGGTCTTTCATAATATTACATATACATAGTCAAACTTGTTTTAGAGTATATTTTTAAAGTCAAATAACATTGAATATTAATCCCTTATATTTTTTGGTTGGGAAAATAATCAGAATAATCATTTGCCCTAATTTTACTTTTTATACTAGACACAAGTGGAATATATGAGTTATTATCCATAAGTTGGAATAAGTACCTATGGATGTTATTTATTCAGAATAAACATGGAATATTATTGAGATCATCAATTTTTGGGAAGCCTATAACATCCATATGCTCTAAAAAGGGGATTTTTTGTTGTTTTTATAATTTAAGGGGGTCTCATGTAATATTAAATTTTTTCAGGTTTCATGTTGGTATTAATTAAATTTTAATCATGAATTTTTTGGTTTCATATTTCCAAATTAGTTTCCCTTGGAATTATGGATTTGCATGTTGATTCCCATTTTACACTCAAATACAATCCTTCAATAATTATAAAAATATCTCATACTCTAGAAACCCCATAAGGGATTTCTATTGGAACAAGAAAATCTATATATGACCATATATAATCATTATAAAAATTCCTAATAGATTCTTTGATGAGTGTTTCATATTAAATAAATAATTTAAAATATTGAATCTTTTTTGGTCCTCTTAGACACTCCCATTGTCGCACTATTTACAATTTGAGAGATTTTATGTTGTAGTTTTATCAACAATGGGATGAATTAATATTGTAATTTCTAATTAATTTCACACCCATAAGTGTTAGATCTAGTGAGTAGGTTTTTGTAGTATGAAAATTTTGGTCCATCATGAGTCTGCACAAAGAAGATGAGCATAGCTAATTCATATTTATCTAGGGTTCCCATTACGGAGATACATCAAGACAGAGAGTGTGTCAAATTAATCAATGTTTCCCTAGAGATTTTGATGAATGGAAATGAAATATGCAATATTATGTTAATAGGATTATACGTTTCCATACTCATAGGCTATGATATACATTCATGTTTCACTATTTTTTATCTCCCTTCCATATCACCCATTCAGGGTGTCGGGAATCAATAATGTTATATAATTTATAGGGTACTGTTGGTTGGGAATGAACATGAGTAATTTAAATAGGAGAATCCATATATTTTCTTCTTCCCATGCCTCTTATTGGTATCTAGTATGAGTCATTCCAGGGTATCTTACCTAATATGGCTTTGTCTATTGGCCTATAGGAGTGAGTTAGTGATATTATTTGGCCATAGGGATTTGATATAGAAGTTTCCTTGTCCATGTACCTATATTAGGGTTAAGATATTCAATCATGTTTTTTGAATCATTTTCATGTTTACGAAGATCCATTGAAGGATAAATATTGGTCTCCACATGGATGTAATTCTTAATATGAGTCTTTCCATAGATTAATTTTTAATTAATTATTTAAAGTTTCACCACCAAAGATTTATAATTATATTTATTTTTCTCAATAGTCAGAGTCTTAATTACATTATATTGTGGGTAACATATAGTCATAGTGTTCCATCATTCATTAATTGATCCTCTCCAAAGAGGTTTTGGTAGTGTATTTTGAGGATCTCCTTAATTTTCAATTTTTCTATATGTTTTTGTATATACACCATCCAAAAGTATTTTAGTGAGGCCCATATTTTAGAAAGTGGATCCCGTATAATATATATATATATGTACATAATAGTTGAAATTATTTACACGAATAATGTTGATGAAATTAATTGATGCTTATTTTTCTATAAGAATAACACTCACATTTTTAGGGGGTTTATCTCCATCTATATATTTATATAGGGATAGATCAATACCATCTTTGGTCCCCAACCTCTAGGTGGAATATTTCAATTTTAATCCATTATGTGCATTTATCTTCTCACATCAATTTATATCTGAAAATAATTTATAGTTATAAATATAGATGGAGATCATACTAGATTCCATTGAACTCATTATCTTGAAGAATAATGTTTCTAAATGTTGGTAGAACAGAGATGGAGTCACTTTTAATGATACAATAAATCAATAGAACACTAATTTCAATTTTCTAGGGTATATGTTATCCGGGGAGATAGTGGATGTAGAATTCTCTCAATCAATGAGGGTAACAGTTACACATTTATCACCATTAAGGAAGTTATTTCCACTATCATATTGAAAATATATTCAATACATACATCATGGAATAGGTGTTATGTTTATTCCAATCATGAGATACTTTCCAAAGAGCATTATTTTTCATATAAGGGTATTACATTTCTCAAATGGGAGGGAAAATGTAATATATTAGTAGCCTATTGTACTAGATTATTACTATGATGCTCTCACTGTGTATTATATTTGAGGTTTCTTGGAATATTTATGCTCTTACTAGATATACCAGTTAGAATATGTAGATCCTCAGGCTTTAAAATGAAAAAATGAAATGAAATTGAATGATATATTTCTTGGTGGGATCTAATGGTTGTGGAGTAGGGAAATATGAAAATCTATATATTCATATAAACCACTAATATGTACATTGTTTGGTGAATCTATAACTAAATTTTTCAATGTTTTAAATCATTGATGTATCCTCACTAAGAAAATTGCACTATATTTTCAACATTGGGTGTTTTATAATATAAATGGATGTTAAATAAATCTACTTTAAGAGTTACCTGGTTTCTTGGACATGTTTAGTGTATTACTCATAAGAGAATAATATTATATTGGGGAGGAAGAGAGTTTACTAATGATTCACACTGAGGTAATTTAGGATTTCTTTTTTCATTTTCAATTTAATTTCATATTTGGAGGTGGTTATAGGCCAGAAAGTTTCCAGTATGTTATCTTCAATAATCTCATTTCATTTGACTATAGAATACTCTTAATATTCTGAGATGGATTTATATACATTATCATAATAAAGTGGGATTTCTATACATGATCTAACAAAAAAAATTTCTTCCTAGATTCTTTTTGGATGGGTGTGGGATCGTATAAAACCTATCCCATTGGTTAAAATGATATGTAGTCTAAACATGGTGCATATGACTATCTCTTTAATAGAAAATCCTTTGGTTGAGATGATATATCCCTAACCAGTGATGAATTTCATAAAATATCCAGCCTTCGTATCATGAGTGACACATGGTATGATAGATTTCTAATAGTATTCTCAATACAGGGAGGAACTTCTTTTCCAGGTGTGATTTCACTATGTGGATTACTATTGTAGTGAAATCTATAGGGAGGAACTCCATAGAAATCTTCATATTCTCCTTTATTTGGAGGAAATCCATTCTATATTAATGTCGTGTTGTATGGAATATCTCTACAACATATTCCATGGGGAGTACTTTTAGGGATGAAAATCATGCTTCCATATGATGGCTTTCATGGATATTAGTATTTGATTAAATAAAATAGAGAGGAGAAACTCTCTTATTTATCTTCTAGATTTGAGTATAAAATCCATAGATCAACCATTATAAGGGTTCCCATGATCAGTTAGTAAGTTTACACCCAAAGGGTCACTACCCCTATAGTTTCATTCTTCTTCAAAATATCATATATAAGATTCTTTTTCTGCTATTTAGAGGTTCTTAAGATCCTCATGATCATTATCATTCATTAGCTTTGTAATATGATGCTTATAGAGTGTCATGTATTACCGTTTGTTATATTTCCTTCTTGATATTCTCCATTTGGATATTGGGTTTACAAAATAATTAAAAATTTCTTCATTGTTTGGTACCCTCTTTGGTGAATTTTGTGTTTAAATTAGAATATTCTTGTAAGATTCCTAATATAATTCTATAATGTATTCATATAGCTTGTTTTTCATCAAAATATTCATATGGTTTTCATCAAAATTTAATGTAACATAATCATTAATCAATGATGTCAATGATATATTCATAAAAAAATACATAGAAATAAAATGGGTAAGAATAAGGTCCATCAACTCTATAATTGGTGGATTTTTTATTGGGATCTTGTGAGGTTAATAGGTATATCAGAAAACCTTACTATAGATACAATGATATACTAGAAAACCCTATTTGGTTGATGAAATTGAGACAAATAAAATTTTTCACTCTTCACGGGGAAGCACTCGTAATTATTCTAAATGTAAGAAATCATGTTAGTCATCTTCTTGATGGATATCAAAATATCAAATTGTCCAACTATAAGTTTTTCTATAATATGTAGGTATCTATAAAAGGCATGATAAGGGATATAAGTCTACATTTACATTACCCCAATGATGTGTTGATTAACTCCTATGGTAAGAATTGGAATATGAGACTTATCTTTAATATTAATATTGATATAGGCACACTCTGGTCCTCTATTTATTGTTATAATAAATCGATGGATATCGTATGTGGAATAAAAAATATGTCCACCCTTCGTATATATTACTATTGTAGGTCATCATGTTCAACCTACTATATGAAGGATATGTTGATTGGAATTTTCAATGAAATGTCTAATATAAGCCTACCCATTCGATTCCACCATGGTATATGATAGAACAAATATTTTAAATTAATTTATATTTAATATCACTATTTTAAACTCAAAAAAAATGTTCGTCTAAGATAAATTGTTTCATTTTTATGATTTTGGTGTTATTTTGAGCTGAATAGTAAAAATTGGACATTTTGGATTTTTAACAGTTTTAACTTATTTCTGTATTTTGGCCATAACATTATCTACATTTATCAGAATTGCAAAATTCGTTCTTTTCCAGATTGTACGCATCCTTGGCTTCATTTACTATATTTGGACTAAAAGCTTAATCGGCCATATCAAAGCTCAAAAGAAGCTCACAAGTTGGCTCAAGAAAACTGTTTCCAGTTCTGCCTAGTTTTGGTGTGGGAACCATAACTCATCCATTGTGGGCCCAACCCTTTCACAATTAGGTGGGTGGACGAAAAAGGAGTTTTGGAGTATCGTGTATGATGGATGAACCTCTGGATTCGTCCGTTTGAGGGTCCATTAATGCTCTCTAATCCGGGGTTTGACGTTTTGGAGATTCCGACTGGACAGAATAAATGATCAATGTAAAAGGGCCATAACGCTCGGACTACCTGTCCAACTCCGCTGAGATTTTGAGGGGACACGACCAAGACAATTATGAAAAACATTGAAGAGGTCTCAACGCGTGAAGAGATCATTTATAGGGTCCAAAACGCGACAACATTTGGATGATAGAAATCTGTCTATAAAAGGAGGAGAGCTCCTCCTCCTCAACATATCCCATTCTCCACCCCATTCCTTCTGGGGCACCAAGGAGAAGAACTTCTCAGATTTTTCTTTTATTTATTTTATTTAAAATGTCTCTCCTCTCCCGCATTATCTCTCTTACCCCATCCATGGAGGGGTAGTTTCATTTGAGTGATCGGAAAGAGGGGAGGCTGGACCTATGTGTTGTTCTTGAGATTTGTGCTTGAAATGAATAAAATTTGTTCTTCTTTCTTGTTCCGGTTCCAATTCATAATTCAGTATTAAATTCCGAATGCGGTTGTGTTAAGGTTTTTATTCTGAGATTATAAATTGCTTTGGTCTATGATCACATCTCCCTCCACCCAATTCTAATCTATATACGATGGAACATGATTAGGGTTGGGTGGTGATTGCTCGACGATTGTCAAGCACGTGTGTAGGATTGTATGTCGAAATCTTGGTTTATTAGGGAACAAAAATTCTAGGTCTGGGACTGCTCTAATTAATCAAGAGACCATCTACAACCCTAAACACATTGGAAGGGGTATAGACCAATCTAAGGTTTTATAAAGGAAAATTCTCATCACATCTCTCTTACCAGTTTAAGGAAGAAGAAGAGATAAAATTTGGAAACCAGGATGGCACAACACTAAGTCTAGCCGAACCTAATCAGATCACTGTCTTTATAATTTGTTAAAATAAATCTATTTCTGTTGTTTGTTTCTCTCATAGTCATTCAAATTTGTTAAAAACAATCTTTTTAAGAAAACCAACAAAAAGTGACAACCTTGTTTTGTATGCACTCCTCTTCGGGAGACTACCTAGGATCAACTGCTATACTATACTTAGGTAAATATAATATTGTTTTTTCATGCCCCACGATAGGCATGCATCAAACTTGGTGTCGTTTCCGGGGAGGCAGTTCCTCAAAGCTTTTTTTAAAAAAAAATCTCTTTTGAATGACCAGTAGTTCAAATAGAAATTTATTAGAATTTGATCCAGAAATTGAGCGCACAATAACCAAATTGAGAAATCAAAATCTTCCAAAAGATTTCAATGAAATCAATCTCACTGATTCAAGGGATACCTTGAGTGGAGACTTTGAACCATTAATAATGGCTGTAAATCCCAACCGAACCCTACGTGACATCTGTGCACCTCAATTTGTTAATCAAAATTATCAACTTGCAATTCCATCCACAGAAAATGATTTTGAATTGAAAATTAACATGATCCAAGTGCTTCCTAAATTTCATGGTCTTGCAGGTGAAGACCCAAATCGATATATTCAAGAATTCACCTATGTCTGCTCCAGCTTCAAACATCGAGCAGTTGCGGAAGAGCATATAAAGTGGAGGGCTTTCCCCTTCTCACTAGAGGGAGCAGCAAAGGAATGGTTGTACAATCTACAACCGGGGGAGATCAGTGACCGGGAATATATAAAAAAATGCTTTCTACAAAGATTCTTCCCAACATCTAGGAGCACTGCAATAAAGAAGGAGATTTATGTCATCCATCAATCAACTGGAGAAACACTCTACAAATACTGGGAACGTTTCAAGAAGCTTTGTGCAAGTTGTACACACCAAGAAATAGAAGAGGACCAATTCCATGTGTGCTTCTACCAAGGATTGCTTGACAATGATAGGAATCTACTAGATGCCTCGTCGGGAGGATCCCTCTTTGATAAATCACCTACAGATATGAATTCTGATTGAAAAGATTGCACAAAATTCATAGCAGTTTGGCACTCGAGGTATGATCACCAGAGGGATCCATGAGGTAAGAACATCTGATTCAGTAGATTTAATTAGGAATGAAATGGGTGAACTCACCAGGTTGGTGCGACAAATATCTATGAACCATGTGAAAGAACAACAAGGACTGAATCGGGTATGTGGTTTATGATCTTCTAATTCTCATTACACTGATCAATGTCCGGAAGTGCAGGGGACAGAAAGTTGTGCTGCAACCTATCAACAAAGGAAATACCAACCGCAAACCCAACCAGGGTATGGGTTTCAACAGAACCAAGCCAGAGAACCTTTTCAGCAGCAATATCAGAACCCAATAGCATTCCAAAAACCTTATCAGAAGCCCTTCCAACAACAACAAAATTTTCAACCACCACCTTTCCAGTGGAAGAATTATGAGAAACCATCCACAAGTGCACCAAAAAATGAAGACCAACAACTGAAGACAAGAGTTGCAAGAATAAAAGATAAGATGGACAAGCTATCTGATCAATTTGCAAGTATTATGGATGCTCTCACCAAGAACCAAGGTAAGATTCCTGCACAAACAATTCCCAATCCAAAAGAGAATGTTAGTGCAATCATAACCCGTAGCGGGAAGGAGCTCAAACCACCAGAACAATATGAGGAGGATGAATCTAGGGAACCTGCTGAAGCTCATCCTGTCCAACCAAAAGATGGAGTCAACAAAAAAGTAGAAAGAACAAGGTTCAAGAAAGAAAGACTAGAAACACCATTGCAGAAACAAAAAAGGGAGAAAAAGGATATTCTACCACCATTCCAATCAGAATTAGTTGAGTCAAAGAAGGGAGAATAATAACGACTTCAACGAGAAATTCAAGAAACATTCCGAAAAGTTGATATTAACATTCCACTACTAGATGCAATCAGGAAAATCCCTAAATATGCAAAATTTCTGAAGGAGCTATGTACTAAAAGAAAGAGGCTGGTTGGAAATGAAAGAATCAACTTAGGAAGAAGTGTCTCAGCATTGATTACACCACCGATACCGCAAAAATGTCAAGATCCAGGGACTTTCTCTATTCCATGCACTATCGGTTCATTAAATTTTACTGATGCACTATGTGATCTTAGAGCTTCGATAAATGTGATTCCTCACTCTGTGTTTTCATCTTTGCAGATCAGTGAACTAAAATCAACTCGGGTGGTGGTACAATTAGCAAACAGATCCACCGTTTTCCAAGCTGGAGTCATTGAAGATGTACTTGTAGGAGTGAGAGGATTAATCTTTCTAGCAAACTTTTATGTCCTTACCATGGAGGAAGACCGAGCACCATCCCAATCTCCCATCATCCTAGGGAGACCATTCCTGAAAACAGCAAGGACAATCATCAACGTGCATGAAGGAACACTCACCATGGAGGTCGGAGATAGTACGGTACACTTCAATATTCTTGATACGATGAAACACTCATCCAGCAATCACTCACTTTATGAAATCTCCCATGATGAAGGTATAGAACCAATTGAAGACTCATGTATGATTCATGACTTGTTATCTATGGGAGAACAGTCTTCGTTTTAATTTTATAACTCCCATGATCCTGAAAATTCTGATATCATGTTGGAGGATGAGGTAAAATCTGATTTTTTCGATGATTTGTTAAGAGGAAGTAAGATTATTCCAGAGAATTCAACATTAGAAGTAGGAAACATAAATGAAATATCATCCCTTGAACAACCCCCATGTTAGAGCTGAAGCCTTTGCCATGTGACTTGAAGTATGCTTACCTAATGGAAGGAGAAAAATTGCCAGTAATCATTGCAAATAACCTATCCAATTCACAAGAACAAACATTGATTGACCTTCTCAAAAGGAATGTAAAAGCTATAGGATGGATTTTAGGTGATATTCCTGGAATCAACCCTAAGGTATGCTCTCACAGGATATTTTTAGAAAGTGAATCTCGGCCAGTTAGACAACCTCAAAGAAGACTCAATCCCACAAACATGGAGGTCATTAAGAAAGAGATTGAGAAATTGTTAGCAGCTGATATCATTTACCAAATCTCTGATTCTCAATGGGTTAGACCAATTCATGTAGTCCCCAAGAAAAATGGCCTAACCACTATTACAAATGAAAGAAATGAACTGATCCCCATGAGAATACAAAATAGCTGGAGAGTGTGTATAGATTATAGGAAGCTAAATCAAGTTACCAGAAAAGATCACCTTCCTATTCCATTCATTGATCAGATGCTTGAAAGGTTAGCTGTAAATACTCATTACTGTTTTTTAGATGGATTCTCAGGATATTTTCAGGTACCAATTGCACCAGAAGACCAGGAAAAGACAACCTTTCGGGCTATGCAATGCCCCAGGTACATTTCAACGGTGTATGGTGAGTATTTTCTCGGACCACATTGAGGATTCCTTGGAGGTGTTTCATGATGATTTCTCAGTTTTTGGAAATTCATTTGATCATTGCTTGGGAAATTTGGAAAATGTTTTGAAAACATGCATTGAAAAGAGCCTTGTCTTAAATTTTGAAAATTGTCACTTCATGGTTGAAAAAGGTATAGTGTTGGGGCACATAATTTCACAAAATGGGATTGAGGTTGATAAATCTAAAGTTGATGTAATAAATTCCTTGCCATATCTAACTTGTGTCAAACATTTTAGATTCTTTTTAGGGCATGAAGGATTTTACAGAAGATTCATCAAGGATTTCAGTAAGATTTCTCTCACTCTATCAATATTACTTTTAAAGGATGCTAACTTTAATTCTGATTGTGCATGTAGGGAATCATTTGATGAATTAAAGGAAAGGCTGATAACACCACCAATAATGCAGCCGCCCAATTGAGATTACCCTTTCGAGATACTTTGTGATGCATCCAACCAAGCAATGGGAGCCGCTCTATCATAAAGAATTGACAACAAGCCTCAAGTAATCTCCTACGCATCAAGGACCTTGGATGAAACACAAATAGATTACACAACCACAGAGAAGGAGTTCCTTGCAGTCATTTTTTGCACTAGATAAATTCCGATCATATCTTCTGGGCACTAAAGTTGTTGTTTTTTCTGATCATGCAGCTCTTAGGTACTTAATGAAAAAGGCGGATGCAAAACCATGGTTGGTGAGATGGATGCTACTCTTACAAGAGTTCAATTTGGAAATCAAAGATAAGAAGGGGACTGAAAATCAAGTGGCTGATCATCTGAGTCGACTACCCCACACCGCTGAAACAGAAATACCAAAGCAGAACCCAGTTAATGATGAGCTTCCTGGAGAACAACTCTACATCATCAATAGTGAAGTACCATGGTATGCCAACATTGTCAACTATTTGGTAACATCTCAGGTACCCTCTCATCTAAGCTCTCATCAACAACATAAGGTTAAATCTGAATCAACATTTTACATTTGGGAAGATCCGTTTCTGTGGAAAATTTGTAATGAGAAAATCATAAGAAGATGATTTCCAAGAAGTGAAATTGAATCATTGTTTGAATTTTGTCATAAATTATCATGTGGAGGCCACTTTGGACCTCAGAGGACTACCCGAAAAGTTTAAGAATCTGGAATCTACTGGCCCACCTTATTTAAGGATGCATATGAATTTTGTAAAAGATGTGAAAAATGCCAATTTTTTTGTAACATATCCAAACGACATGAAATTCCACAAAAACCAATAACCTTTTGTGAAATTTTTGATGTTTGGGGCATAGATTTCATGGGACCATTCCCAATGTCATTTGGAAATTCATATATTCTTTTGGCTGTAGACTATGTTTCAAAATGGGTGGAAGAAAAAGCAACCAGAACTGATGATGCAAAAGTTGTTTGTGATTTTGTTAGGGCTAACATTTTCTGTAGGTTTGGCGTGCCACGAGAAATAATCCGTGATTAGGGAACTCATTTCTGCAACAGGAAAATGGATGCATTGCTGAAGAAATATGGGGTGCATCATAGAACATCTACCCTATACCATCCCCAAACAAATGGCCAAGAAGAAGTCTCTAATAGAGAAATCAAATCCATTATGGAGAAGACTGTTAAACCCAACCGGAAGGACTGGATCCAAAAGTTAGATGATAAATTATGGGCATACATAACGGCCTACAAAACACCGATAGGGATGAGTCCCTATAGATTGATCTATGGAAAGAGTTGCCACCTTCCTATGGAGTTGGAGCATAGAGCCTACTGGGCGGTCAGAGAGATGTATCTGGACCTTGAGAAAGCTGGGAATGAAAGATGATTTCAGTTGCAGGAGTTAGAGGATATTTGAAGGGAATCTTTTGAAAACTCAATGATCTATAAAGAGAGAACAAGGATGGCCCATGACAAGATAATTCAACCAAGAACCTTCAACCCTGGAGATCACGTGTTACTCTTCAAATCCAGACATAAGCTTATGCCAGGTAAACTTCATTCCAGATGGGAAGGCCCCTTTACTGTTATTCATGTATATCCCTTTGGTGTTGTGCAGATTCAAAAGGAAGGAGGAGGAAACCCATTCACTATAAATGGGAGAGGCTGAAGAAGTTCCATGGGACCATACCTCAAGAACCAGTGGAGGAGATCACACTCCTTCACCATGAATACAAATAAACACCTACGAGGTTGCATCATTCCTTTACACTTGATTAAATGCATTAACTCCAAATTTTTGAAACATATATTTACATGCATTGAGGACACTGCATAAATTAAGTGTGGGGGAGGAAATCTTGTTGTCCAGGAGATTTTTAAAAAAAAAATTGTTTTGTTTTGTCGATCCAACGACATTAAACAAAGGCGCTACAGGGAGGCAACCCGCATTTTCCCCCATTTTCCACTTGTCTTCTTAGTCATTTACCAGCATGATTGAACAGGCCTGCACTATCAATTTTTTTTCATTTTTTTCAGGTCCATTAATGAAGAGGGTGTCGTGGGATTATACGTCATGAAGAAAAGGATCCATTTGATAGGGGATTATGAGTTTCAATTCTATTTTATCTGACTTTATTCCCTACATTTTTTAGTCTTTTAAAGAATTAATCAAATAAAAGGCATGCCCACGCTTGAATTCATGTTTTACTTGACTTCTCTAGGAGACATGAGTTTCATAGAAATCCAGTGATTCTATGTTTTAGATTTCAATGTTTCTGAGATTGAATGATTAAAATGGATAATTGGATGATTAAAGTGAAGCAAGAATATTGAAATAAGGACTCATGATTTAAGTGAATTAATTGATTTATGTAAATGAAATTTCCCTTCTATTTTTCATTCTTTGGATTTCTGAAATTCATGTGAATTAATTTTTTATTATTAATCATGCCATGATTGATTGTCCAAAATCATATTCTCATTCCTGAGAGGATTTCTAGACCAAATATTTCCTATTTTATCTTGATCATATTTCTTGAGTGATCTTGGGACATGCCACCTGCTAGAACTTGTATTGAAACTTGTCAAAGCTATGACTGTACAAAACCACATTTAAAATGATTGAGGCATCTCTTTGGCTAGCCACATTTTATCCTAAGACCCACCATTACTTTTATCCTTTGTAAGACCTTAGATTCCATGAATTTCCTTATAGGTTTAAGCCACATTACAATCCAATTTTTCCTTACCTACCTGCACTTTTAGTATTTTTTCATGGTTATTTCAAGTTTGAGTGTGGGGGAAGGGCCTTTCGTATGCGTTCCTTGGGATATGTATCATTTTTTATTGGTGTAATGTGTGCGTCATCATTTTGGGCAAGGTATTATTAGAAAATTGGGCATGAGTCATCATTTCATTATGCTTCATTAATTTCATCCAGTTCTCCATAAAAAAAGTTGAAAATAAATCAAAATAAAGTTGTGCCTTTCTGGAGCTTTACACAAAAAAAAGAAAATAAAGCTGTGCCTTTCTGGAGCTTTACAAAACACCAGGGAGAACTTGGATGATATCATTCTTTGTAATCATTTATTGACTCATGACCCATGTCATTGAAAGTGGAGTGGTGTTGTGATTCAAATTTCAAGGGGATTTGAGTGAGGTTCATCTTGTGTTTTCACTTGATTAATCATGCATTGTACTTAAGAGTAAAACCTCCTACTTCTGGCATTAAATTATTTCAATCATTTACCCACCAACCCTAATCCACAGTGTCATTTGAACCTTTATTGCAAGTCCTCATGATTTTATGCGTGTTTTGTCTTTACAATCTGGAGAAAGTAGTTACTTTACAAGCCTATGGGTAAGGAGCATGTTCTCAGGATATGAGCATAACTCCACTATTAATTGTATCATGAGTGATGAGAGAAGAGATTCATAAGTGAGGTAGATCATGATTTGTCATGTTTAATAATAATAAATTGAGAAGCATGAATGAATGAAAGGATAAGCTTCATTATTTTTCAAAGGGGAAACGTAAAATGCATGAATTGATTATTTCATTGAAAAATGGGAAATTAAATTGGTATATTTGTGGAACTGGAAAATTTGATTGGACATTGATAATCATTTGATTTTATTCCATTTGAAATTTAAATATTGGTGACATTGGTGTCCTTTGAATTCCATGTTGAGATTTTATGCTTGAGGACAAGCATAGTTTAAGTGTGGGGGAATTGATAGAACAAAAATTTTCAATTAATTTATATTGAATATCACTGTTTTAAACTCAAAAAAATGTTCCTCTAAGATGAATTGTTTCATTTTTATGATTTTGGTGTTATTTTGAGCTGAATAGTAAAAATTGTCCATTTTGGATTTTTAACAGTTTTAACGTATTTCTGTATTATGGCCATAACATTATCTACATTGATCAGAATTGCAAAATTCTTTCTTTTCCAGATTCTACCCATCCATGGATTCATTTACTATATTTGAACTAAAAGCTAAATCGGCCATATGAAAGCTCAAAAGAAGCAAACAAGTTGGCTAAAGAAAACGGTTTCCATTTCTGCCTAGTTTTGGTGTGGGATCCATAACTCATCCATTGTGGGCCCAACGCTTTCACAATTCGGTGGGTGGACGCACAAGGAGTTTTGGAGAATCTTTTAGGATGGATGCACCGCGGGATTCGTCCATTTGAGGGTCCATTAAATCTCCCTAATCTAGGGTTTGACGTTTTAGAGATTCTGACTGGACAGAATAAATTATCAAAGTAAAAGGGCCTTAACTCTCGGAATACCTGTCCAACTCCGCTGCGATTTTGAGGGGACACGACCAAGACAATTATGAACAACATTGAAAGAGGTCTCAACGCGTGAAGAGGTCATTTATGTGGTCCAAAACGCGACAACATTTGAGGGATAGAAATCTGGCTATAAAAGGAGGAGAGCTCCTCCTCCTCAACATATCCCATTCTCCACCCCATTCCTTATGGGGCACCAAGGAGAAGAACTTCTCAGATTTTTCTTTTATTTATTTTATTTTAAAATGTCTCTCCTATCCCGCATTATCTCGCTTACCCCATCCATGGAGGGGTATTTTCATTTGAGTCATCGGAAAGAGGGGAGGCTAGACCTATGTGTTGTTCTTGAGATTTGTTCTTGAAATGAATAAAATTTGTTCATCTTTCTTCTTCCGGTTCCAATTCATAATTCAATATTAAATTCCAAATGCGGTTGTGTTAAGGTTTTTATTCTAAAATTATAAATTTCTTTGGTCGATGATCACATCTCCCTCCACCCAATTCTAATCTGTATACGGTGGAACATGATTAGGGTTGGGTGGTGATTGCTCGACGGTTGTCAAGCACGTGTGTAGGATTGTATTTCGAAATCTTGGTTTATTAGGGAACAAAAATTCCAAGTCTGGGATTGGTCTAATTAATCAAGAGACCTTTTACAACCCTAAAAACATTGGAAGGAGGATAGACCAATCTATGGTTTTAGAAAGGAAAATTCTCATCACATCTCTCTTACCTGTTTAAGGAAGAAGAAGAGATAAAATTTGGAAACCAGGATGGCACAACACTAAGTTTAGCCAAACCTAATCCGATCACTGTCTTTATAATTTGTTAAAATCAATAAATTTCTGTTGTTTGTTTCTCTCATAGTAATTCAAATTTGTTAAAACCAATCTTTTTAAGAAAACCAAAAAAAAGTGACAACCTTGTTTTGTGTGCACTCCTCTTCGAGAGACTACCTAGGATCAACTGATATACTATACTTAGGTAAATAAAATATTGCTTTTCCACTCCCCACGATAGGCGTGCGTCAGTATGATGATGGAATTACATGGTCAGAGTAGGGTGATGGGAATTTCTCTATCCATGACAACAGTTTTCCACTTAATATACCTACTATTATGTGCCTGATTTGGAGAGAATGTGATCGGAATGTCCTCGAATGAACCCTCATATGTTTGATTAGGATTAGGGGTTACAATATGTTGGTAGTGTAAATATTTTATCGAATTCATCCTTGCTATCTCATATTCCATGGTGAGGGTGCAGCTATCATGTTTCACAATGAACTAAAAATAGTGGTGGTATGTGATGAATCACTCTAGATATAAGCTTCCATATTTTCTAGAGGTGGAAATCAATTTGACCATAATTTTGATGATACTTTATTTATGATATGATCATTGGGGATTTTTCCTTGGTTGATTTCCTAAGATTCCTCCTTGGTGGTGATAAAAATATTATGGTGGGACTTCATAACTAAATAATTCATAACCTATTTTTGGATTCATTAGGTGAATAATAACATCCTCCAAATTTTTAGGACCAAATACTTCTTTGAATTTGTGTCACATTTCTAATGCTTCAATAGATCCAACATTGTTTAGATTGAACATGGTAATTTAATGGTTATTGAATTTCATATATACCTACAATCACAAACAAGAAACCCATCTATGTATTATTAGAATTATTGTTATGATTGATCAATCACTTTCACTGTATAGTGATTTTAAGTTATCTTCATAAATTTTGTTCAATAAGGACACCACGGCATGTTATCCAGTGACAACATTTTGAGTCATCATGGGCCTACATTAAAAGGTATGATGTCATTGGGGGTATACCAAGGAGACCCTGGAATGCATTTTGGTTGATTGGATGTGACCTTGATCTTGTATCACCCTTTTGGGTGGAATTATTTCAATCTCACGGACACTTTTATAGATTAATGATATATTCATTAATCCATCCAAATCCAACAATGTAATGGGTTTGCATGGTTCCAATGATTTGATCAAAATCATTATTTGATGTGAAAAACTGTATATGTTAATGGTTTGTTTCATTACTTGGTTAACGTATACACACATATCAATATATAAAAGAGATTATCCATTGAAGAAACCATTTTTATATATACTAGATAACCTACATAATTTTATTATTAATATAATATATCATTTCATAATTTCATGATGTTGGTAAACCATAAATTTATCACCATCTAAGCAAGTAATGAGTGATTTAGAGTTAGGATAAAGACTATTTGACTGACTTATTGTGTATCCCTCTGACAGAAATTAGAAAATTTTGAAAATTTCTATTGGGAGTTATTTTTATGGTGTTTCTATTCACAGTAATTTGGAAGGAATTTTTAATGATGTGTTTTTTATATGTTTTTTTCATTTCATAAATGTTACAATATGATTGAGAATGATTTTGATGATTTCCATGTGAATTTAGCATTTGATTGGACATAAATATTATTCAATTTTTTCATAATTGTATGTTATGTATGTAAGGTTATACATTTAATGAATGTTTATTCAGATAGAAAATTTTTACATCGAATGGTGTTCAAAATGATATATTATCATAGTGGATCGATATAGGTTTGGAAAATGGTACACATAAGGTTATATTGGAAGGTTATAATGGAATTGTACCCAGATATTTTACAAGGCTTCCATGGAAAGGTACCTGGTGATTTTAAATGTGTATAATGAAAAGGTACTTATAAAATTTGGAAGGGTCCTTTAATGGTTCCCCAATATAGGGATTCAAAAAATAGTGGTTCCCAACATATGGGTTCTAGTGTACGGTTACTTATCTATGGGTTCTCGGCATAGTTGTACAATTTGTAAGGATAATTTAAGGATACATGAGTGGGTGGATCTAAAAAATCCCCCTACCTAACATATTGTACTGTGAAGATTCAGAGAATATAATTATAATAGATGACATCCCTATGACACTAATGACTCGAAACATGTTCCATTGAAAAAATAGATAATTTTGGGTTATCTTCCCTAATATGAGAACAACATGATGGTTTCAAATCCAACAGAAAAATCATATATGATGAATCCAATGAAATTTTATAGAACTCATACTATATTGAAATATCATAGTATAAAAAACAATAAAATTTACAACAATGACACTACAATGGTAAGGATAACTCAATGTCACTAATGTCAAATCAACCGAATAATCACCCCAAAGAAAAATAAAAGTCCAACAACATGTCGTGATGTCATTGCTTCATGATGCATCACTGGAAAGGTATGGAACATTTCCTTCACCTATATCCTAATACAAAAAAATCTACAAACACACCAATGTTCCCAATAATGGGGTGAGTATAAAACAAAATAGGTAATTCCGAAACAAATTCCAAGACAATACACTACGAACCATAACAATTAATCTCAAATTTAATATATATATATTGAAAAAAGAATATGTAGTCTTAAAATTTTCCATAATAAAGTTATTAAACATGTTTCTAAAATCATAAACTCATAGAATCGTCATTTCACTCCTCAAACACTAATTCATTATCAATAAAATTTCCAATTATCATGAGTAGTGGCCCATCCCAATACCAAGTAATAACCTAATGGAATATATAATGTTCCACATTATCACCATCCCAAAGTGTGAACTAGATAGTCACTTAAATGAAATTCAAAAACATAGTCAAACCAAACATGTCATGTTCACAGAAAACACATTTCTTTTGAAAATAATTTTCATTTAAAATATTTATCAATTAAATTATGTTTATTATTTCAAAACAAAATATTTAGGTACTAAAACCAAAGTTTTTTTACAAAACAAATTAATTGATAGTGATTTAAAAATAAATTCTTCATGTTATTGAACTTGTATTGTGGTAGATAATCCTCATACATTAGAACAGTTGTAGAAAATGATGATCTAAACATGAAGAATCTAGATCAATCTTTTTAACTTCTTCCAGTCATTGGATTCCAAAATAATATTAACAAAAGTCACATTATCAGACATAATACTCTCTATAAAAGATTAAATACATGGATCCGTGAGAGTGAAGTTGAGTAGAGAAAGAGGGAAAGATAATGAACATGGTCATACCATTGAATTCAAAGATCTAATGGACCTTCATTCTTCAGAATCAATTACCAGAACCAAATAATATCCATGAATGCTTAGGAAAGTAGAGGTGTTTGATATGCTTATAGGGGAGAAGAGAAATGAATTTTTTATAAATAAAAAACAAGTTAAAATAATATTATTGGTATAATTAGTGGACATATCATAGTTAGGCCACATGGTTAGGTTGCACGGTTGGGGAAATTTTCTTCTAAATATGAACATGATACTACCTCTAAACTCCACATCACTTGGTTAGATCACATTATTTGAAAACAGATACACCTATGATGTTATTACCACTACAACCAATTTCATGCTCATACATGGGATTCCACATGGTTTGGAAAATATAGTTCACTTAGCCTTGAAATTCAAAGTGACTATGAAAACCTCATTAATAGTTTTTAGAGATGTTTCATGTTTTACCTAACCCTGGTCAGAATGTTCACCCATTAAAAAGCAATCTAAAATAGTAAAAAAATAAAATATCTCTTGAAATTCAACCAATGCATTATAGTACACTAAAATATGTTACAAATGGACAAATTAACATAAACCTACAGTTTTTTATTCTTGATACCATTTTTGTTTTCATACCTAGAATGTTGGATACTTCTAATGCTTGGAAAAAGATTATGATATTTCTCCAACCTAAAGAATTCCCATTCCCTTATCTCATCTGGAATCTGACCATGATTCTATAATACACATTATATAGTGATACATATCATATGAAATGGACTCTCTTATATATCCACAATGTGTATCAGTGTTTTAATCAATGTATCATCTATATCTGGGTAAATATGGTCAATCCAAATGACATGGTGGGGATCCTGATGGTATTTTATCAATTGAGATACATAAAATAAAATTTTCACATAGATGAATCTTGATTGTAATTCTAACCAAAAATACATATCACTAATTTATTCTAGTATTTAAAAATGGAAAATTTAGCATGGAGATTGTTCTCTTAGGTTACCCTTGAGAAAATTTCTTATCCTTAGATAAAAATTAAAGGAAACATGATCACCCACATTAAATGATAATGGCCGATGATGATGATCCAAATATGATTTCAAATGGATATCAGATATCTCAATCCACGTTCTTATCATATGAATCTTTTTTATTGTATAATTCACAAGGATTGTTCTGATAGGTGACCACTCACCTGTTTCCACCAAACAAAGTATAGAATAATAAGGAAAAAAATAAAATTATCTGAATGGATAAATATGTATTGAGTCTTAATTTTTTTTATTGTATGAGAAATCTAATAATGGCATAGAATCCTCCTATACACCATTAATGTCTCTAACACAATCATTATCCATGAATGTAAACTATTGGATAATTGTTTTTGAATTGTAATCCATTTGAGGATAATATGTTCTCATCATGGTCAACTGTGGTTTGTGGGATTATTGTAATGATTTCCAAAATTGATATGTGAATAGGGGGTCTCTATTAGAAAAAATTTTAATAAGTATGGATTATGTCTTTAATCCTTCCTTAATATATAGTTTTTTCAATTATTTCCGCATATTTTATTTATGAATAAGGATGAAGTGAGAAAAATTTATTATGTCACAAAATAATCTCAGATATGTTTTCGTGGTTTCTAACTATTCTTGGTAGATCTATGTGAATATAAATAGATATATATTCCATTTAATCATGAGTATATGTAAATATGGAAACATAATAGATAGTTCTTGGTTTACAAAAATATGATTCTGACCGGTGAGTCATCTTAATAAATACTTCACATCCCCTATTTTCATTCTAGTCTGCCAAAAACATTTTCCATCACCTTATAAAATTTTTGAATTCAATTATGAATAACCCATTTAGATTGGTGGTAAGAAGAAATAATACGTTCATGATATGTTTATGGGACCAAAATATTATCTCTGAAATGAAACATGGATCTCCCATCTTGATTCATTCACAAAATAGACCCCACTATAGTTTTTTGAACTCATGGTTAGAAATTTAGGATCATATATCTGAGCATCATTAACATGCCCGGTCAAATCAAGAATAAAATAGACTGGAAATAAAACAAAAATATCCCCTTTTAAATCAAAATCTCGATGTATATTAACCATGAAAATCATTTTTCCCAGTGACATAAATCCTCTTTAGATAATTGACTATATGAATTCCTACTCAACGTATCAGCTATAAAATATATTATTGAAATTTTTACATTTGTTAAAAGTCATATATTTAAAAATATTTCATCCATATTAATTTCCCAAAATTTAAGTCTCTATCTATGAAAATTTTATTCATTATTTCATTATCAGATAACTCTAAGCACATCTCACCAAAGAGATAACGATTTCATGTTTTCAAGGAATTTTCTATAACTAGTGACACTAAATCAAGTGTTGAGTAATTCATCTAATCTACCCATACCTATCCTGATCTAGAAGATAAAAACTTATCTATCTATATGAGAACACATCCAAAACCATATCTTAATGCATAATAATAGAAAATATAGACTTGTCTTGACTCTTTAAATGTAAGGATTTTTTATGATGTAAGATGAACCAAAATCTCTTGATGATATTTTTTGTACTCATCATTACATTGGAATGGAATGCATTTTCTTTTCAAATCATTCGTTAGAGATGGAATTCATGAAATTTAATGAAAAATAATTTGATAATAACCTGATAATATGAAGAAATCATGTATATCAATGATGTTTTCCATGGTTTCCAAGAGATCACAAATTTTTCCTTTGTTCGATCTAATAAAACTTCACATTCATAAATGAAATTGGAAAATAATCTTACCTCTTGTATCTAAAAAATACCCATTAATATATTCCCATAAAAGTAGTTCTCAAACAAAATACTAACCATTATTCGCAAATGTTGTTCCTAATTGTCCTTAGTACAAGTAAATTCCATAATATCATCGATGAATACCACCACCATAGAATCAAGTTAAGTTTTGATGGTGTGATTCATAAATTTTATAAAAAAATTTGATTCTTACATAAGATTAAAGAACACAACCACATAATCATAATGATTGTAATGACTATCGAGATCTATCTTTAGAATATCTTCCTTCTTAAATCAATGTTTTAGATACCTTGTTCATATATCAATGTTATAAAATAATTTGGTTCCCCCAAATTGATAAAAGAGTCCATTAATTTATTTACCTATGAATTGATTCATTATTATAAACTGTATTATCATATATAATCTAAACTGCCATGAAGAGACCCATGTACTTTCATTAAAAAAGAACAGATGTTTTCCATAGAGTCATACTAGGTTAGGAAAATCCTTTTCCTTAAAACTCTTCTAGATGAACCATCAATCCCCATAATTCATGTTTTTCACCATATAGTACTATTCTATGGTAAGTGAAAACCCATATATTCCACTTCTCTTTCGGGTTGAAACCCATATAAATTTTTAAGGTGTACATCATTAACTTGATTCATTATGTTTTGAAAATATTTATATTTGATTCCATAAATAGTTTCCAATGTCAATAATAAAAAATAGTAATAGATAGTTGATGAATCATTGTCATGCGTTCTCTTAAAAATATTTATACTAAGTGCAGTATAATGGCTGACCAGGGTCTATCTCTTAATGATCTTTTGTGGTCAATCACTCAGTACTTATATTCCACATTTTTTATATTTTCTATATATATGAAATAAAATGACAATAAATGAAATTTTAGAATTAAAAATGAAAAAATAAAATTAAACATGAAAATGAAATGCAAATTAAATGAATGCAGACAGATTCATGTTTGAAGAAAGGTGACATTCCCGAGAGCATCACCCCAAGTTAACCTTACTCTTCTTATAATTTGATTTGAATTTACATAATGAACGTGCTTCATCGTATGCATGAACATAATCATATGCATATGGTTATGAATATACAATACTTTCAATGATCAATGAGGGATATCACATCCACCTCCTCGATCAAGGGAAAATGATGCAGAATTGAAAGCTAAGCCTCAGGTAGAAAGTGGAGACAGAAAGGTGCCTTACCCACTAATATCCCCTTCAGCCTAACTCTAAGAAAATAAGAAAAATTATGATTGAAATTTAAAATACCTAGGTTCATCACTAGATTAATCTCCTGGAAAATTCCTCAGGTTAGCTACTCATGATCACGAGTATAAGAGATGAAAGTGAAGATGAAAACGGGAGGAGAAAACAAAATTGGGAAAGAAAAAAAGAAAAATGATAACACATAAGTTAAAACATGTAATGAAATTATATAATGAAAGTTAAAGAAAATAAAATATTAAACTATAAAAAATGTCCAACAAAGGCTACCCCTATGTTTCCAACCCCATGAAATGAAGAAGAAACACTCTTTTTTAGGGAGAGGGGGTGAAAATTTGGCATAAAAAATATTCTCCAAATATAGGCATGTGGATAACATCATTAATGAACGAATTTGGGAATGGGTCCTTCTTAATAGTTGTTCCCCTACCTCTTCTATGTAAACCCAAAAAATGTCCTCTTTGTTGGCCTAGTGAGGAGATATATACTATCGATTTAATCGATACATTTAATCCTACCATCTAGACTATTTGTATTTTAATTTAACGGGTTCCAACACATTAAATACCTTGAAAATGAAAGATTCTGATGTGGAAATATTAATAAAACATGTTTCTATGGATATATTCTTGTTCCATGTAAAATATCAGCTCCAATGGTTCGTCCATTATTGAGATATGGTCCCAACAATAAAATTATTCATTTCTATGAAGAGTTTTTCAGGCTTGATTTGTGAGCCGGACTTGTGCTTCCACATGATGAATTGAGCTTTTGGTACATAAGGATAAAATAAAATCCATAATACATAGAAACCAATAAATTAATAAATGTTCCATTTGTATTAGGTAATAAAATGTTATGTCTGAAACATTGAAATAATTTATAATAGTTCAAATCCAAAATAATCCATTTTTTCAATTAAGCTCAAAAATGTTCCTAAATAATAAAATGTGAAAATTGAACTTTAAATTACACATTTGTGGGGTTAAAACAATGAAATTCATAATACAGTAATTGAAAATATTTTCCGTTTCAATTCCCCCTCACTCATACATTTCACTCCTGGGCAATCATCTTATACCATGGTCAAAACATGTTTCTCAAAGCCTAAATGACAACACAACTCAATTATCATATCAAAGAAAATATCATGCATCCTATATTGATATAAATTTCAGATCACCTAAAAAATAATTTTAATCCATTAGATTTCATGTTAATATTCTCATTCATGTCGTAGCTACCTCCCTGGAAAAATATTTGTCTCCTCACTCACAGATATTTAATGTGGATTTTTTCTCATTCTCAAAACATGTGTGATCTCCATAGGCTTGAAATCCTCATAATATATCCACATAATAGAGTAAAAAATGTATCAATAATGATGTCTTTTTCATGGGTTTTTTTGATATTTAGTTTTGGTATGTTTTAAATGTAAAAATATTCAAGCTAGACTGAAGTGGGATAATCTCTAAAGTGAAGTAAATCCATGAAAATTGTTTGGCTAAAGAATGGTGTCCTCCTCAATAAAATCCAAAATCAATCACCTCCAAACAAATATTCATTTGGGGAGTTCACACTTTTAATTTCAGGATCTATTAATTTCATTTCTCTATCCCCCAATTGTAGCATTGTTTCATCTTGAATGCAATTCGGGAATACTCTTCATAATCTTGTTTTGGAGGAAAAGAGAGGCAGCTTTTGATCTTCAAAAATCGGTGAACACCCAGCCCATTTGTGTATTTATATTTTGGTCCACCAATTCATCTTCCCATCATGAAATTTCTTCCACCCATGCAATAATTAATATGGAAACACTTTCAATTCAGCACAAAAATATTCTTCATGAAAGAAAAATACATCCCATCTTCTCCCTCCCCCACACTTGAGTTCATAATTAATCATGCATTAAACTTCTAGAGAAGGGTGAAAAGGGATAAATGGCTGGTAATGTGGTTGATTAACAGTGTTTTTCATTCTTAATAATGGATTAATAAATAATAGAATAAAAGTTAGGCTAAAATAATAGTTTAATTTAAAAGGGGCATTCAAAGTGGTTCCTCAATCATACTTGACACATTCCATGAACTCTAACAGCTTTGAAAATGAGAAAAAAATAATATTCTGGGTCACACAACAAGTATCAAGACTCTCATGAAATATAGAAATGTATGAAGATGTCAATAAAGTTTTGAAACCTATCAGGTTGGGCAAGATTTAAATTTGGACAGCATAAATGCACATGAGACTCACAATTAATCAAACATCTTCAAATAAAAATATCGGAAATAAAGAAAAAAATAGATTGATAAATCATTTAAATCCTCAAATATTAAAATCAAGAAAGGTGAAAAAACACCAAGTTGTTTTTAATTTTCCAAAGTATTCGATTTGTCTCAAAAATCCTAAAATCAGACCAAAAAATTGAAAAAGGAAAATAAGAAAATCTCAAAAAACAATATAAAAGATAAAATAAAAGCACACACAAAATTCATAAAAAATTTTTAAATACCTCCCCCAAAAGTATTCCATTTAATATCCCCATTAACACTCAAATCAGATCCAGAAATTTTTTTATACAGAATTTAAATTTTACAGTAAAGTAAATAAAGAAATGGAAAATACAACCTAATTTATTTTTCAGTGGTAGCCTTGAGTTAATCTCTTAGCTACTACCATATTAAAACTATAAGAAATAAATTCACATATATAAGAAAAAATAAAAATAAATAGTAATCGGTAGAAAAAATATAATGCTTGTTTTGTCCCTCAAGCGGATTATACGTTTTTACTTCCCTTGGTCTGGAAGTTACAGCATATTATCCCCATTCAGATAGTGGGTGTGTTTTCTTTGGGAAAAACCACCACAAGTGAATTTTCCCAATGTCAATGAGTAAACATTGATATTGGGAATCCAAAAAGAACATATGTTCCCAACTCTAAAGAATGAAGAAATATAAAATTTGTGATCAGTAGTGGGAGGGAAAAGAAAATAGAGGTGATCCCTATCGACTTTCGTGGTTTCCTCCTCCAAATGGTATGAAAGTTATTGTAGAGGAGGTAGTAGCCCCACCAAAATCTTTTCTAAAAAAAAATCCTCGATCAAAACCACTTGGTTGGTATCATCTTTATCATCCAAGGCATGATCCATGTATTATATATCAAATATTTCAGGAAAATAGAAGTCAGAAAACAATTCAGCTTGAATAAAATTCAAACACGACGAATCAATCAAGACATATTACCTTTCAAGTAAGTCATATTTGAAATTGATCTCTTTATAAAATACCATTGGAAACTCCATCCTGGTAGGTACATATTATTTATCATATTACAAAGCAAAAGCGAGGTCCAAATATGTTGTTTTTTAAATATAATATATGGGAAGATCAAGTTTCAGGTTATTATAAACAAAGTTATTCCAGGATTCTTCCAAATATTTTGGATCTCCCATAATTATATCAGCTAGCATGATTTCTCCAGGGGACTCCATAAGGAATGGTTGAGTATGTGATTATATGATTAACTCCTTTAATATCTCTTTCTCATCCGCCTTAGGTTCTTTAACATAGAAAATAATCGGTGAAATATCATTCACAACTCGTTCTGGCTTAGGTTCAGGTTCGGGTTGTTGCACCATTGAGAGAATGTATTCTTCAACACTTTCACCTTTCTCCTTTAGTTTATTATTTCTTCTTTATGTTATTGAATTTTAGATTAATTATTATATAGATATTCTTCATGAATATGTGATTGGTTAGTCCATGCCTAATAATGTGAATGGAAATTCATCATGAAAAAATATTTTTTAGTGATTTTGAAATTTATGATTTTTTTTTATGAAAGGATGAAAAATATTTAATAATATGAGAATAAAAATAGTGAGTGAAGAGAACATGTCGCCCCAGAAATGGTCCCTATTTGATGAAGTTATGTCATGTGTGCTCTAAAAATTAATTATACTAAGTACATCACTATGGCTGACCTTAGTCTATCTCTTGAGTAGATTTCGTGGTCAAGTAGTCACTACATATAATCCCTAATTTTTTATATTTTCTATATATAAGACATAAAATGACCAAAAATGGTATTTTGTTATTGAAAATGAAAAACTAAAATTAAACATGCAAAATCAATGCAAACAGAATGAATGTAGAAAAAATGATGTTATAAGAAAGGGGACATTCGCGAGGGCATCACCTCGAGTGAACCTTCATCGTCTCATAATTTGATTCAAATTTACATAATGAACATGCTCTATCATATACATGTAAATCCTCCTATGAATATGATTCTAAATATATGGTACTCTCAATGATTTCTGAGAGACTGACACATCCTCCTCCTCAATCGAGGGAAATGTGGCAGAAGTGAAATCTAAGTCTTAGATGGAAAGTAGAGACACAAAGGCGCCTTTCCCAATAATATACCATTTGGAATAACTATAAAAAAATAAGTAACATTAAGATTTAATGTCAAAATACTGGGTATCATCACTTGATTACTCCCTTGGGAAATTCCTCGGGTTAGCTACTCATGATCATGAGTAAAATAGAACACAATGAAGATCAAAACGGTGCAAGAAAACAAAGGAGGGAAAGAAAAAAAGAGAAAGGAGAACACTTAAATACAAACATGTAATAAAATTACGAAATGAATGTAAAAGAAAATAAAATACTAAAATTCCTAAAATGACCAAAAAAGGAAACCCCTAAGTTTCCAACCCCTTGAAATGAAAAATAAATGCTCTTTAATGGGGAGATGGGGGGGAATTGGCTCCAAAATTGTTCTCTGAATGTAGGCGAATGGATGGCCTCTTTAATGACAAAATTTGGGAACTGCTACTTCCTGAAAGTTGTTCCCCTACATCTACTCTCTTGGCCCAGAATGTTTAGATTGATTGGACAATTGTGGATAGATATATGGTCAATTTACTCATGAAATGTAATCCTGTTATAGGGAGTGTTTGTATTCCAATTCAGCGAGTTCAAACACATTAATTACCTTTTAAATGAATGATTAAAATGAATACATATAAATGAAACTTGGGACTCCGGATTTCTTCCATCTCCATGTAAAATAACTCTCTACTGGTTTGGCCATTTATGAGATATGGTCCCAACAATAAAATTCTCTAGTTCGGTGCACATTTTTCGGAACTTGATTTGTGAGATGGATTTGAGCTTCTACATGATGGATTGAGACTTGGGTACAAAAAGATAAAATTAATCCCATAAATCATAGAAATATATAAAATAATAATTTTTCATTTTGGATCAATTAAAAAAAATTATGTCTAAAACACTGAAATAATTTAAAACAGTTCAAATCCAAAATAAGCTACTTTTAAATTAATCTAAAAAATGGTCCAAAAAAACAAAATGTAACAATTGAACTATAAATGAATCATTGGTGGGGTAAAAAAAATTGAAATTAAGAATAAAATAATTGAAAATATTTTCTCTGTCAATTCCCCCACAAATAAAAATTGTACTCTTAGGAAATTATCTAATACCATGGTCAGAACTAACTTTTCAAAGCATAAATGACAACATAACTGCATTATCATATCAAATAAAATATCATGCCTCATACATGGAAAAAAATTTCATAACACCTGAAAAATAATTATAATCTATTTAATTTCATGTTAATCCTCACATGCATGTTGTACCTATCTCCCCAGAAAAATATTTATCTCTTCACTCAAGGATATTTAATGTGGAGTTTTACTCATTTTCAAAACATGTGTGATCTCCATAGTCTTGTTATCCAATTAATATCTCCACTTCATAGATGCAAAAATTTATCAATAAGGAAGTCTTTTTAATGGGTTATTTTGAGGATGAGGGTTGATTGGTTTTAAATGTAAATACATTTTAGGCAGAATGAGGGGGGTAAAGTTCTTATGTGAAGTAAATGCATGAAAACAATTTTTCTCAAAAGTGGTATGCTCTCAATTTGATCAAAAATTAATCACCTCCAAAAAAATCTTCCTCTGAGAATTTCACACTTATAATTTCATCATAAATGAATTTCTTGCCTCTTTCCCCAAATTTTATCATCGTTTCAGCTTGAATGTAGATATGGATTTCTCTTCAGAATCATGTTTTGGAGGAAAATATAGGTTGTTTTTTATCTTCAAAAATTGGTATAAAACCAACACATTTGTCTAATGATATTTTTTTCCACCCCTCCATCTTTCTATCATGAAATTTATTCCACCCAAGTAGCAATAAATATGGAAAAACTTTCAATTCAGCTCAAAAATATTCTTCATGAAAGTAAAATACTTCCCATCTTCTCTACCCCCCACACTTGAGTTCAACAGTAATTGTGCCTTTATATTCGACAAAAGTTTGTAAATGGATAAATGGAGTGTAATGTGGATACCTAAAAAGGTATTTCATGCCTACTAGGGTCTTAATAAAGGCATGAAGTAAAATTAGGCCAAAATAAGACTTCAATTTAAAAGGGGCATTCAAAGTGGTGCCTAAATCATACTTGACACATTCTATGTACTCTAAAAACGTTGAAAAAGAGAAATAAAACATTTTATAAATAACAAAAAATTTCTCAAGACTCTCAAGAAAAAGATAAATGTATGAAGATTTCAAAAAGTTATAGAAACTTCGATGGTTGGAAAATATTTTCAATTTGGACTACACTAATGCACATGATTTTTACAATTAATCAAACTTCTTAAAATGAAATGATTGGAAATCAAGAAACAAAATCCATTCATCAATATTTTAAATAATAAAATTATAAAATCAATAAATGTTCCAAAAAACACCAAGATGGTTTTAGTTTTCCTACGTATTCTATTTATCTCAAGAATCCTAAAAACACACCCAAAAAGAAAAACAAAAACAACTAACATCAAAAAAATATGAAAAATAAAATGAAAGGACCCAAAAAATGCCTAAAAACAAGTTTAAATCCATCTTGAATAGTTATTCCATTTACTACAACCATTTTAGCTAAAATTTGATCCAGAAATATATTCAACAAATTTTAAATAGGGCTGAAGAAATAAGGAAAATAAAAGATACAACCTGATTTATTTCTCAGTGGCAGCATGGAGTTAAGATCCTAGCTGCTACCACTTTTAAACTAAAACAAGTAAATGAAAATATATAATAAAAAATAAATAAAAATAAATAGGAATATGGTATGAAAAATATAATTCTTAGTTTAACCCCATGTGGATGCTAGGTTTTTACTGCCCCTAATCAGGCAGTTACAATAGCTTATTCCCAATTATATGATGGGTGTGGTTTCATGGAAACCAACCACCACATGTGAATTTTCCCAGTGTCCATGATTAAACACTGATATTGGAAAACCATAAAGAGGATATGTAAAATCACAACCCGTAATAGAGAAGAAATATAAAATTTGAGATCAGGAGCGGGAGGGAAAAGAAAATAGAGGTTCTCCCTGTCAAAATTCTTGGTTTGCTCCTAAAAATGGAATGAATGTTGTTGTAGAGGAGGTAGTCACCCCACCAATGTCTTTTCCAGCTCTACTTCCTCAATCACCACCACTTGTGTGGTATCTTCTTTATCATCCAAGGCCTGCTCTATGTGTGTTGTATAAAAAAGTTTCAGAAAAGAGAAGTCAAAAAACAATTCAGCTTGAATTAGATTAAAACACAACGAATCAATCAAGAAATATTCCATTTCAGGTAAGTCAATATTAAAATTGATCTCTTCAGAAAAAACCATGGGCAACTCCATATCAGCTTGTGTATCTTCTTCATCATATTCCAAAGCAATTGGATGGTCAAGAGGTGTTGATTTTTCAATTTCAAAGATGATAAGATCATGTTTTACGTTATCTTCAACAAAGTTCTTCCAATATTATTTGAAAAATTATTGATATCCCATAAGTATATAAGATGGCTTGTTTTCTTCATGGAAATACTTGAGAAATGGTTGATTACAAGATGATATGATTAAATCCTTTAGTAGATTCATTTCATCAACCTCAGGTACTTTAACATTGAAAATAATTGGTGAAATCTCTTTCACCAATCGTTCAGGCTCAGGTTCAGGATCGAGTTGCTGAACTATTGAGAGAATGTATTCTTCAACACTTTCAGCTTTTACCTTTGGTGTTTTATTTCTTCTATAAGTTATTAAATTTTTTATTCCTGATCATATTGAACTTCTTCATGAACCTGTGATTGGTCTTTCCATATGTAATATTTTGAATTTAAATTCATCATGATCAATTATTTTTGGTGTTTTTAAAATTTATGATTTTTAGTTTTTTTAATGGAAGTAAGAGAAATAATTTACAATGTGTGAATAAAAATATTGAGTGAAGACCACTTGAATCTGTGAAATGGAAACAATTTGATGAAGCATTTTCATGCGTGATCTCAGAAATATTTATACTAAGTGCAGTATAATTGGTGACCTTAGTCAATCTCTTGAAGAGATTTCAAGATTAAATACTCACTACTTCTAATAAATTTTATTTATATTTTATATATATATGAAATAAATTAATACAAATGATATTTTAGAATTTAAAATTCAAAACTAATATTAAACATGCAAATGCAATGCAAATAAAATGAATACAGATAGAATGATGTTAGAAGAAAGGACAAATTCCCAAGAGCATCACCCTGAGTGAACCTTCAACGTCTTATAATTTGAATCAAATTTCATTAATTAACATGATATATAATATGAATGAACATAATCCTATGCATATGATAGTGAATATATTTGACACTCAACGATCACCGAGAGACGACACATCCACCACCTCGATTGAGGTAAAATATTACATAAGTGAAAGCTAAGTCTTAGGTGGAAAGTAGAGACCCAATAGCGCCTTTACCACTAAGATACCCTTCATCATAACTCTAAACAAATAAGAAATATTAATTATTATTGTTCAAATACTTGTGATCATCGTTGGATTATTCCCTTGGAAATCCCTCGGGTTAGCAACTTATGACAATGAGTATATGATATCACAGTAATGATGAAAATGGGGGAGAAAAAAAAGAGGGAAATAAAAAAAAGAAAAGAGAACACTTAAAATAAAACATGTAATGAAATTATAGAATGAATGTAAAATAAAATAAAATACAAAACTACATAAATGGACATAAAAGGCTAACCTTAAGTTTCCAAACTCTTGAAATTAATAAGAAAAACTCGTTTATAGGGAGAGGGGGTGAAAATTTGTCTCCAAACACTTTATCCCAATATAGGCATGTGGAAGACCTCTTTAATTACTGAATTTGGGAAACGGTCCTTCTTGGAAATTTTTTTCCCTCCCTCTCCTCTGTATAACACCAATTAATCGGCTTTATGGGCTAAGTGTGGAGAAATATATGATCGATTTACTCATGACATTTAATCCTTTCATACAGGCCGTTTGTAATCTAATTCAGTGAGTTACAACACATTAATGACATTGAAAATGAAATATTTAGACACCGAAATATTAATTAAACTTGCTAATCCATATGTCTTATAGATTTGTAAAATTTCAGCTCTAATTTTTTGTCCATTTATGAGATATGGTCCCAAAAATAAAATTCTCTAGTTTTGTGCATAGTTTTTGAGGTTTGAATTGTGAGCTGGATTTGAGCTTCAACTTTATGGATTGAGCCTTCATTACAGAAGGTTAAAATGAATCCCATAAAACATAGAAACATATAAAATAATAAATTTTGATTTTGGATCAATTAAGAAAATATTATATTTGAAACGTTAAAATAATTTAAAATAGTTCAAATCCAATATAGTACATTTTTCAATTAAGCTAAAAATCGATCCTAAAACATAAAATGTGACAATTTCAATTTAAATGAAACATTTTTTCATTAAAAAAATTTAAATAAAGAATTAAATAATTAAAAATATTATCTATATCAATATTAGAAACCAAGAGTACCAATGAAAATAATATAGTTTCATTCACATCCTAATATCCGTTACGGTTATTATAAATCCCTTCAGAAGATGTGAAACTAACATGTCAGTCATAACAGTAGATGTAGAACTTGAATGATGTCAACCAATCAATTAATAAATTCAATTCATTGATTTTCATCTCAATAATAAATAATTCTCAATGAAATTCATCCTTAATGATATTTACATAACATTCCATCCTTATAAATACATGAAACACTCATTTCCTAAGAGTTGTATGACATGGGGATCTATTTTGATATGAAATACCATGTGATACACATCAGTTGATGAAATAAAAGAGTTAGACTCACCAGTATAAAACAAATGTTTCATGAGGTAAGATTTTAAGGGAATTTTACCTCACACCATTAAAAGACTCTATTGATCCATCATGATCATCATCTCATCACCATACACCTTTTTACATTATGTATTTGACCATTGTTTATTCCTCTATTACAATTTTGATGACTGTTGAGGTGTCAATGTGGTATGAGAGTCACCTAGGTTTCACTATTATAGGGGATATTACCATTGTGTCTAAATTGATCCATTTGATAATAATAATCTTATGACATATTTGACCTATTTCAATAATTTATAAATATATTCAATATACATTTACATTTTCGATGTCCCAAATTTTTAATATTTTGGAATTACAGAAGAGTCACCAATCCTTACAACTTGATATTATCTTAAGAACCATATTTATAAAATATTGTATGATTAATATAGTGAATTAAAAGGGATATTAAACCAAATGAACAGTTTTAGAGTTCTATTATTTCTTTGGAAAAATTTAAAATATTCCTCTTGTTCCCCATGATAATGTCTCCACTTGCACCAATGTTGGAAACAAATTTCACCTACCATAGGATCCCAAGATATCCTTTTAAATAAAACATAACTATTCACCATATTCATCGATTGGTCAATATATAAGAAGACCAAATTAGAGTGTACATTATGTCATAGCCATACCACAACGATCATTGCCTTTAAGTACTCACTTAATGTAACCTGAGCAGAATAAATAATGAACCTAAAAACATATCTACAAACTCCATCACATAATAAGTTTTCTACTTCAAAGTAAAGAAATATATCATCCTTGTGAACCTAGAGGCGATGTGATGTAATTTTTAATGAAACAAATCATCAAAACATTTCCAGGACATTTCATAGTCCTTCTTAGACATGAAAATATTATCCCACCACTTTGTAGAATGACCCTCCAACAAATAAGATGCTAGCTTTATTCTCATTTCGTATGGGTTTCCTAAGAAATAAATATTGGGATTTATCTTCCCTGGTTATTTCTCTTCTTTTTCCAACCCCATTTTCCCTTAAATGATCATTTTATATCCATTCTGGACATCAATGGATGATGTTTAATAGCGTGGCTTTAAATTATGATTTCCTCTATCAATATATTGATATGCCTGAACTATGCACTAGTCAAGATGTAGATTTACCTATGGTTATTATTGAAATAAATATCTACATAATTATTCTATCAATTTACCTTTTCATCTAATGGATGACATTTTGTATAATATCATGAAAAAAACTACTCAGTCATCACTCATTAGAAACTGAACGGTTATAAAATTTAAAATCATTTTATGCTACAATCAATATCATATTTTTCCAAAATACATAAAATGTAATATAAAAAATTATTTCATAGTGGTATGTCATGTTATTAATATATTATATTCCACACTAGGAATCTTAACCCTTGGTGATGAGATGAAAACACACCAATAAGTCTCTTAGAACACATTATCTACCCATACCACCTTGGTATCATAATGTTAAACATGTATTTTTTAGCTATATATTGTTAATCTAGATTTTTTATGTTATTAAATTCCTACCTCCTTTCAACCATACTAATATGAGCCACTAACAATGTCTGATACCAATTGTAACATCTCACCCTCACATATTGGCTTGGGATGATATAGATATTCTACCGACCTTAGGAGTCATCCATAAACATAAAATACTATAAAAGGAATACTATATCATTAGGGATTAATATTCCTTGAGATGAGAATAATTTAATGAATAAAAACTAAATAAATATAATTTCATATGATGCATTTAATCAAATAATGTTAAAATCAAACTAGAATGAAATTTCATAGTAGAATAAGAAATTATATGGTACAATAACAACACAAAAGAGGAATTTAGAACTCAGTGAGACTGATGTGGCCTCAATACAAGCATCACCTTAAACTGAACCAAGATACAAGTTCATTACACAATCCAACTACATCATGATAAGTCACTGGAGAATTATGTAACATTTCTTTTACAAATGTCATGATACACAACATCATCAAATGCACTATTGTTCCCAAAAAATGGTTCAGTATAAAACTCAGTTGGTAATCCCAAAATACTTCCCTAAACATTCCACTAAGAATAGTAAATAGTTATCTCAATTTTAATGTATACAAATATCAAAATTAATGGAGATAGTTTTAAACCATTCTATATTAAAATAGATACTTTTTTCCAAAAACATAACCTATTGGAATCATCATTTCACCACTCACAGGCCCTTGGATACCAAATGAAAAACATAATAATCAAGAGTAGTTACCCTTACCCTCACTAATTCATCACTTAAGGTAATATACAATTTTAAATCTGGCACTAACCCTTTTTCCAAACCAACATGATTCCACAATGATATTTCATAAACATACTCAAACAAGACATGGCATGTTCTCAATGAAAATCATTTTCGTTGAAAACCATTTCCGTTTATTATATTTTTCAAAAACAAAAAATTAGTATTATTTAAAAACCAAATATTTATATACTAAAACCAAGGGTTATTCGCACAAAAATTAGGGATTGTGATTAAAACATCACTAATAAAAGTTTTTTATTGAGTTTTTTGGGATAGAATCCACCATCCCCACTAGGTTAAATGAAATGATTAATGACCCACAAAACCTCTAGATACCACCTTGAAGTATCATCCTATCATTATATCCCACCATTATCTCATGAAACAACACATCATCAGACATAGATAAATCAATGAAAATATATATTTATTAATACACGATAAAGAAGGTGAGTATAGAAATAGATAATTATAAAGAATGATAGCTTACTATCAATTTTCGAATCCAATGCACCATTATTCACCAAAATCGGTCATCAAACCTAGAAAAACCTCTATGATTTTTTAGATAAGGTGTGGATATTTAGATAATTAATAGGATGGTATAAATGAGGATTCATAGAAAAAATCACGATTACTATAATATTTTGATAAATTAATGCACATCACATGGTTAGTCCACATATTTTGGGAAACTCTACTCCAACAGTCTGCGTGCAACAGCCTCCAAACCCCACCTCACATGGGTGGTTTGAAAAAATTTACAAACCTTTTACTAACCATGTTTTTCATAACTATATCCACTCACATAGTTTTACCTGGGAATTTGAACAGTTTGAAATAATTTTTCACCCACCATGCTCATTCCTAGTGACTCCCATAAAATTATTCTTGGTTTCTTAAAGATGTTTAATGGGTTTCCCTAATCATTCTCGAAACATGCACCATTATAAAAAAAATCCAAAATTGTATAACACCAAAAATAATCAAAAAAATTCATCCTAAGTTTATATAATATTATAATAGATAACAAAATTGTGAAATACCAACACTTGGGGTGATATATGGCCATAATATGAGTCTTCATCAATTTAAATGGATTCTGTTTTTAAATTTTTATTAGAGTGGTTCAACCAATGATAGCAACAATATATATGATGTATTATTTCCATCATAAATTGTTATAAATTTTATGGGAAATGTTGAATTTAGATAATAATTATTGAATTCACCAGATTATCTATAATAATATTTTTTTTATTTAATATTTATTATGATTGATTTATTAATATTATTCTGACTGGGATAACCATGTTATTAAATGAAAATTTGGTGGCATGGTGGTTATAGAAGTGGGAAAGGGGTGTACACTAAATTCATTTTTGGGATGATGTTTGCGGAGAAAATAATCATCATTAATTTATAATATTTGGGAGATGTACTAAAAGTTCATAATACTATGATACTTACTATGGATGAACCATACTAAATTAAGTAATTAATTTTCTTCTAGAAATATTACAAAATGTAGAAAATATAAGATAATATAATATAAATGGAGAATAATTTCCTAAGTAAAAATCAATTCCTAAAAATATGGTTACCTTAATTCATATTAAAGATGATAGAAATTAGGTGCTATAGATTATTTTCCCCGCATGATTGAAATAGTATTGATTACAGTTCATTATTCAAAATTTCAAGGAAAAAAATTTGTCATGGGTTTTTGAAATAATTGAATGAAGACGATGGGGATCCAAGAGTTTTCAAACACAAAGTATATTTATCAGAACATCGATGGAGTGATACACCATTATCAGAATATTTTCATATTCTCATGTCATAAAAGATAACATCTTCTTATGGGGGAAATTATATTCCTCACTGTGAATAATATAAGAATATTCTCTAAGAGGTTGAATGGTTAGTGAATCTTGAGGGTCAGTGTGGCCACATAGATTTGTAATCAAACATAAATTATGTCCCTTAGTGTCTTATATTCACTGTATTATTCCCACACATGATTCTTGGATTTTCATGATTGGTTGAACCATGTTATAACACTTTTGGTCATTCATTACTGCTTTCATTAGTTAGAAACAACTCTTTTAGACTGAGAATAATGTTCCTCATACATGATAGAACATTATTGTAGTAAATTTTTAATTACTGGAATAATAATACCTTTATTCACCCACCCCTCATACAAAATTTCTATGCATATCCTATGAAAAAATAATTTTATCAAACTAAAGGGTTAGGGTGATGTAATATCTCTCAAGAATGTATGGTTTCTTTTTTCAATCACAAGTGAATCCCCATTTTGAATTCATCAAATTATATCTCTGGAAATAAAAAATGGAATATTAATTTAATTTAATAAAATATGATATATATATATATATATATATATATATATATATATATGTGACTATCATATATAGAATCACCACTAACATGGTGTGTGGAGAACTATATGAAACATATCACACAGTACTCGATATAAATTTCAATGGTGAAAATGATTTTGGGAAATATCTATCTAATATGAAATATATAATAGTGATATATTGTAAAACATCCAATATCATGTATTAAAATGTCCTTAAAACATTTGAAGGTGACTCCTGTGTTAGATAATAAAAATTTAAAGTGTTATTGAAAGAATATGATGACCTCGGGATAATTCCAAATGTGAAATTTGATAAATTTTTGGATCAACAAAATATTTTTAATAAACATATGTGCAGACTTGGATATGTTTTATATGATGTTAAAATTGTGAATAGGATCCTTAGAATACACCTCCCATATTTCAATGAAAAGTAATAATTGCTCATAATAATGATCTATATGAGTTTATATTTTATAGTCTCCATAATTATTCCATTACATATGAGATATGTAACAATGATAATTATTTTTTTCAATGATAAACAATTTGGTTAGTTTTTAATGAAATATTGAAACTATATGTGGTATAGAATACTTTAGATAAATAATTTGATTTCGTAATTTGTATTTATTATTAAAACTATAAAAAAAATTAAAGTAAAAATCAATGGAAGGGATTGGAACAAATGATTTATATGTGGGAATAGTTTTTAATAGTGATGCTATGTGTACCAAGAATTATCAATTGATAAGAAAGCTAATATTCCTATGTGAAATTCAAGAAACGATTTGAATGTTAAGTGGATTCCAAAAAATATAAGTTACTTAAAATGAAAAAAAATTAGAATATTGTTGAATCCCAATGTAACATTAAAATTTAGAAGTAATTGGTGATAGGGAACTCTATGAATATTTCGATGTGATTGTTATAGATAAACCCAACCTAGATACAACAATAGTGAAGATTTTAGAGTTTAGTTCATAGTTGATTTAGAATCTAATCATTTATCATCCCTTGAAAAAATATACATTAATATTTATAAAGAAAAGAACCCTAATATATTTTTATATATCAAAATTTTGTACAAGATGTAACATGATGTTTAGATTCTATAATTGAAAAATAAAATTGAAAATATAGATAATATGGGATCATAGATAAATAAGCTGATAATATGCTCAAAATTTCTGAATAATTAATGTTATAGAATAGAAAAATACTTCTGTTAATTAAATAATAAAATATTTGAATAATTCAATGGATATGTCATTTTAAATAAATGAATTTATGAGGGTCAATAAGGCCTCATTACAAATTTAATGGAATCAAGTAGTTTAAATGCCCCATCCCCAAGACAATCTAATGAAGTTATTACGGAGTCATTAAAATATTTTATATTGTTAAAACATGGTTAGAACCCTTAATGAGAAAGTAAATGATTATGGAGGATGACTCTAAGAAGGTATTTATCATGGATAATTAAAATATTCAATCAACACAAATCTAATGCAATGATTATTTATATAGATCTTTATGTAAATTAGTGGGCAGAGAAAAAGAAGAAAGGAAGATACAAAAAATATGTTTTACTAATATATGATGTTTAGGAATACCCAATATAAGATCTATATTTCAATCAAATTGGAGAATGAAGATAAAAAAAGGGAAGGTAGATTTTCATATTTTTGTATGGCATTTTACATACACTACATTTATTGGAACATTTTTTCTCATAGAGATATATTTAGAGTCTATAGATTAATATATTATGTCAAATTTAATACATATAAGTGTAAAACATAATCTTTAAAAATCATCAAACATTTAGAGAGATGAAAAATGTAATATTTCTAAATGGCGAAGAATGTAGGGATTTTAAGGTTAACAAATATTGTAATTCACCAAATATTGTTGGATAATAGTCATCTGTAAATGTGTGAAATGGAGAAAAAGAAAACATTTCCTAAAATCCATTGGAAGAAATATTAATTTGAAAATATGTGATTCTAAATAGTCTACGTGCATCCTACATAATACGAAATAAATATATTTTAACCTACATCATAAATGAAAATAATAGTTTTTATTCATTGGAAATGATGAGGGGATAAAAATCATTGTCTGAAGAAAGGATAAGATTGGTGAAAATTATCTATGGTCCAACAAAATATTTTTAGTAAATACACTCAGTCACAATTTCAAACATTTTAGATATCTAGGAAACTTGGGGAATGAAGTGAAATGAAATAAAAAAAATTGGTATGATTAATGGAGTAAATGGATTTATAGTTTTTATCAAATGAGCATGAAGGGAAACTATTATATTTTTAATAGAGGTGAGGGAAGATTCTTATTTTCTAAATAGTATGAAAAAATTTGGCACAAGTAGCTAGAACATTTAAGACAAACATTATTAGATAATTTGGTAATGAATTAATCTTCATGATAGATCCAAAATTTCATATGTGATCAAAATCACAAATATGTTTTTTTATAATATGGAGATTATATGGAATACACATAATCAAAAAAATAAAACATATAGTTTAGTTTTCTTGAGAATTTAATTGTGTATTTTTTTTCTATTACACATTATTTCTTAATAAACACAAATCAATTATTTTTTTAGCAATTTTTTAACTTTAATACATATATATATGTTTTTTATGGTGTAATTATTTTTAAAATTTGGTAGATAAAATAGTTTTCACATCATCGAGGGGTAAATTTTTCATAAAGAAATGGGTTCATAAATTTAAACCTTAGTTTCATTCAATAATCATTTACATCAATCAGGATGTGTCACCATATCAGAAGGAGTGAAATTGTTATATATCATACACATGCTTCTATAATGTGATTTTTTTCAAAATTTTAGGTTGAAACAAAGCCTAAAACATGGTATATCAAATTAAATGACACCTAATAGTTCTATAAAAAACCTAGAAACACCTATATATTTTAACCACATTCACTAAATACATTTATCATATAAAATAATTCACAAAAACATGTGAAAAATAACCTTTTCTATAATAAAACATTTAGAACACATACAACCATTTGTATAACCTGAATGAATCTTGAGGAAACCTATTTTTTTCATGTTAAACTCTTTAATTGATCCCATTCAATAAGAGTTTGAAAACCTGTTATCATAATCATTTTATCTTTGAAGAATAAATCATTACCCAATACACTAGAGAGAAATACCTAGGGCTCCAGCATCATTATTTATAATTCTAAATTACCACATCATGAAAGAACAATTTATATGATTTCAGTATATTATAAAAAATCCAATGAAAATTTATTTGAATAGATAAGAAAAAGAACATTTCATTTTGGAATAATAATATTTTTAAATATAATTATCATTTGATAGTTATGAAAATTAAAAAATTTCACGAAAATGGTTTTTTTAATCCTTGAAAACATGAAATAGAATAATTATAAAAAATAACTTCTATATTTTCAATTAAAATTAATTCTATTTTCCAATATTAAATTAAAAATCTTTTTATCTTTTGTAAAAAATTGGAAAGTTATTTGTGTAAAGAATGATTAAAAGATTCCGTATTAATAATTTTTAAATTAGGTAAAATATATTCGAAAAAAACATTAATCTATTTTTTATGTATAAATAAGATCATTCTTACACCATATTAATGAGCATGGATATAAAGGGAAATGATTTTTAAGGAAAATTGAAAAAGATGGTTTTAACCCAAAATTTATAATTTTGAGTACTATCATACATTATATGTTTTTTAATACCAATAATATAAAATTTTATAAATTATTTTTATTTGTAAAAAAATCTCTATTCAGATTGTCTTATTATTATTTAATTTATTTTATTACAGAAAATTTTATATATAGTATAAAAATAAATTATGTTTATGGCAGATGTTTTGACGTCGTTCAGTCCAAAATAGCTTAGCTAGGTTGACCGAAGTCAATGTGTTCATGGTACCATTATTACTAGAATATTAAAAAATATAATAATTATCATTTTCTTAAATTAAATATAATTTTAACACGATAAATTTATTATAATAATGATAATTGATATATAACATTCATAGTGGTGGTAGTCCATAAGTATGAGTGAGTGACATTTTCATTTTTCAAATGGATCCAAATAAAATGAGGAATATAAATGATTAAATTTTAACATTTATAATAATATTATAAATATCATATTTATATATTGAATACATTTCTATGATTATCAATGTCTGTCGAAAATGAAATACGTATTAAAAAAGATAATGGAGGAAATAGTCCACCCAGGAACATTATTGGTTATTTCATTTCAAATAGAATGAAATGTTGGAAGAAAATAGTTCTTCCATATATAAAATAAATTTTCAATATTGTGGTGAAATTATATAAAAAAATAAGTATGGTTAAAATTTATTTGATTTAACTAGAAGAATAAATAAAAATGAATGAATTTAGTTAAGATTTATACATCTCCTTCGGATAACATCATATGAAATACTCCATTGGCAATATAGGATTGGAATTTTAGTGAGAAAAAGAAATTATAATATGTTTGTAGATGATTTGGGGAGGGGTTTTCCTAAATCATGATCTATATATAGTTTTCAATATTTCTATATAATTGAGGATAGGATGTTAACATTTATATGTAATGGGAGTGGTACCATCGTAAATATTTTGAATTTTAAATATAATAAATGTCATTATCAAGGAATGTTTCTCAAATTTAGACTAATTTCAAATATAATACATGAAATAATTTAAATAAACTAAACCAATAATATGTATAATTTTTTTTAATTATATTTGATGCCTAAAATGTAAATTTAACCCCTCCCATAAAACTCTTTTATCCTTTACCTTGGTGACACATTTTCACCATGGTAACTATTTGTTAGGAGTTAACATGAAGTTGAAGTCATTAAAAAACATGAACATTATAATTCCAAATATTGAAACCATTTTATAAAATTATATTCTCATAATTGGTATAAATTAAATTTAATATATTTTCACATAACTAAACGAAAAATAGCTTTGAGAAAAATTATATTTGAAGCATAAAAATTATTTAACCCTAAAATAAAATATAATGTTTATTACCTTGGAATTAATTGTAATATTTTAAATAAAAAAAGTATAATTTAAATTTCAAAAAAAATTCTCTAATTAATTCTTGTGGAAACTTTATTGAAATATATTAATGAAAAATAGTTAATTTTTTAATAAAAATATTCCATAGAATTAAAAAATTGTAGTCATTAATTTATATGCTGAATATTTTCTTTTTTTATTCATTATACTATTTAGAAAATATATATTGATACATTAAAATTTTTTAATATACATTAGAGTCTTTATTTATAAGGACTTAGCCTTAAAATGTAACTTAATTTTGATTTTTAGTCAAGAATACACATTATTACACATTGAGGAACTTTTCATTTTTAGAGTTTTAGATAATTAGGATACCTTAAATACATAACATACCACCTTCAGATTAGAGGATACTAATAAAAATAGTATCCAATGTTTTTCAAAATATAAAACATTAAAACATAAAACATGATTTCTTTGAAAACCGTCCATATCATTGATCATGATTTTCTTATTTCACATACCCATCCTTATTTCCTGTGAAAAACATTTTTTAATAATGGGATGAGTATAAAAATAATTAAGGGATATAAATGAATAAATTTTTAGTCAAGTGATATAAAAAAACCAATAAAACCAATAATAATAAAAACTCATATGCATAGGAACATTATGTAGTATTCTTGGGACATATCTACCATAACACTCTTAAATTCACCCTTACATAGGGGTTAAACTATTGGTCAACATCCATATCTAGAGTACCCAATGCATTAGAGAGATATAATGGGGATCACCCATCATATATTGAGCTATAATGGGATCAACCCAACATATCTTGAGCTATAATAGGCTCCACCCAACATAAATAATTTTTTAAGGACATATGATGGTAATGAAGTATCATGAAATCAGAATAAACCACTCATTCCATATATATATATATATATATATATAAAGATAATCTCTTTGAAATTTATTAAAGAGACTTTTAGAAGGATTTTAAAAGGAAAGTCCCTAAAAATATAATTAGAGTGAGAATTAATAGAATGGAGTGGATATGTGTATAAAATGTAAATACACAGAGTGAAACATTATATAATAAAAAAATCACCAATTAATAATATTTATGCCACATAATAAATAAATAATAAGTTTAACCCAAATAATGGAAATTGGGTTAAGAATTCCCTTACCTTAGGTTATTATTTCATAAAATGTGTTTAAACCTCTTGTATAATATTTAAAATAGTGTCATTAATATTTTAATGAAACAAATTAATTTTTATAAAACCTTATAAGATCATTTTACAACATAATTTGAATCATTTATTAGTAATAGTTTGACACATGTATTAGTAATAGTTTGTTATTTACATTGTTTCGAGTGCGTTTTTACATGATTTCCATGATTAGTTCATCATGGATATTCTTGACAATTGGTAGTGAAAATCATTAATTGGAATAAAATAGTATTTAAATATTTTTATAATAATAAATTATACAATTTATCATTTTAAATTCTGAAATGATGATGATTCATAAGTTAAAACATTATTGATATTTGTTTAGGTTGTTTTGGTGATTCTTCGATCATTACAAACTCATTTTGTTTTATAGATTTATAACAAGATTTCCAAAATATTCTATAACATTATATAAGAAATAATAAATAAATTATAATATGTTCAACAATAAAAATGGTTTCATCACCATTCTTGTAATAAATAAAATAAATTGAAATCACATCATCCACGATGTCAGTAAATAGACACATCACAGAACATATTGAAATTTCTCAAAAATGTTGTAGAGGAGAAGAATTATAATTGTGAATCTTACATAAAAATAATTAAATATAGAATATGTAAGATACTGTATAATTCATTCCTCTCATATGAGGGGAGTTTAGGAATGAAGATTAAAATAAAGGAACTCAAAAAAAAAGAATCGTTGAGAAAACCCATATGAAAATTTGGCCGCATAAGGGGTATGCAACATGGTTTTAGAAAACATTAAAAAGGGAAGGGGAAGGGGTCACCAATCCATAAATGTATCATAATATAGTATAGATATATAATAAAATGTAAATAATAACATGGTATGGAAACTTGAAAGTTATACCCCAAAAAAGGGAACTTGAATGGAAAAAACTTGAGAATTATCTTAACTTATAGAGTAAATCATATGACGTGAGGGTTGGGACCTTAGGTCTTTGAGGACACCTTGGTAGGACTAATAGGGAGGTAATAATAACATATCTACTTTTATAATTAATTTTTAATGAATTTAATGAAGTAATGTGTTTGTATTTATAGAAAAAGTGAGGGAATATTTTATTAATTTCCATTGGACACCTCATTGGTGGTTTTTGCAACACCATGGGCCTTCCCGTAATACATTCCCATGATATTGGACACATGAAAAACCTCATAACATATTTCACTATACACAACTCTACCATAATTATTACATCATTATTACATCAACAATGATTTCATTAAACATAATAAAACTCAAAACTGTACTTTTATTATTCATTGAAAATTTAACTATTTCAAAAAAATCCCAACAATTCACCCTAACAAATTTTCAATGTGATGAATTGAAAAATGAACTCTATTTTTTGAAAATAATTTTCTAAATATTATTTTTTAAATTTTTAAAAAATTCATAATTTATTCAAAAATAACAATTTCAAATCTATAACTTGTTTTTAACACCTTGAAAAATTAATCAACATATCATTATCTTTTAACTTTAATAAAATAAAATAATAATAAAATTTACTATTCATTAAGGACATATTACTATTCATAAGGTTAGGTTACTATACTCCATAAAAATTATGTTGGTTCTATTAGACTCTAAATAACATACCAATCACAATTGTAGATGACAATTTTTCTAAATTCAAAATGTAGATGATGTAAAATTATGTTTGAAGGCTTATTATAAATATCAAATTAAAACAAATTTTCATGAATTTCAGTTTATTTTTTAAAACCTGTGGTTGTTACATTATCCACACATTCTGGAAATTTCATCTTATCAATTTTATTTACTCATTAAACAAGTGAGAGTATCTTTACCTCATGTCATTTTCAGATTCCAATGTTTCTTCTTCAACTATAGGGTTTCTCCAGAAAACCTTTACCTGGAACATTACCTCATTCTACAATACATGTTCCCTTCAATCAAGAATCTGAACTGGTTTCTCTTCAAAATAATGGTTCTATTCAAACTAAACTTCTTCTGGACTCAAGACATGTGATGAATCTGACACAAGCTTTCCCAATATTGAAACATTAAAAAAAATTGTGTAACTGAGATAAACTCGGGGGTAAAGACACTTGGTATGTGACCAGTCCATCTTTCTCCATAATTTTATAAGGTCCAATGAACAGTGGAAATAGCTTTCCTTTCTTACCAAAATGCCTAAAAATTTTCCACGATGAGATTCTAAGAAAAATGAGATCACCTACCTCATAAGAAAGGTCTTTCCACCTGTTATTTTCATAAATTTTCGCATTGTTGTGAGTTATCGTCATGAGATTCTAGATCATCATCACTTTATCAGCCATTTCCTTTAATAATTATGGTCCCATAAACTTTTTTCCCTGACTTCATCCATAAAATCTACATTTCAACACCTCTTCACATAAAATGCCTCAAAATGTTCCATCTATATTCTATAGTGAAAACTGTTATTATAATATAACTCAACTAAAGATATATGATGATCCCAATTGTCCTAGTAGTCCATTGAACAATCTCAAAGCATATCCTCCAATGCTGGAATCATTCTTTCTAAATTCCCATCTGATTGAGGATGAAAAGTTGTGAAAAAAATTAATTTTGTGTCCAAAGACATCTGAAGTCCCTTCCAAAAATTATAATTGAAGCTAGGATCCTGATCAGATACAATGGAAAGAGGAACTCCATGTATCCTTGAAATCACTTGGAGGTACAGTCGTGAAATATAATCCAATGAAATTCTATCTTGAATATAAACAAAATGTGTATATGTTGTCAGCTGATCAATAATAACCCAAATAAAATAATTACCTTGAGAAGTATTAGGTTGTCTCACCACGAATTCCATGGATATATTCTCTCATTACTAATCTGGCATAGGCTAAGGATGAAGCAACCCCTTTGGTAACTGCCAATCTTCTTGAACCAGTTGACATGTCAAAAACTTTAAAGTAAATTTTGATATATCCCTTTTCATTCTATCCCATTAATAATACCCTTAAAGGTCTCTATACATCTTAGTACATCCAGGATGAATTGAAAATGGAGAACTATGAGCTTCACAAAAAAAAATTCTTCAACTAGGAATCACAATGAACACACATCCTTTTTCCAAATATTAAAACACAATATATTTCAAGGATAAATATTGGAAACATACCCATTTTAACCCATTCTACCTTTTTCTATAGCTCATGGTCTTCCTTTTATGCTTAATTAATTCTTTATGATAATGATGACTACACTGAAACCTGAAACCAAACAGATTTATTCCCTCCACCAACAACTTCTAATCCATAATTCATCAAATCATTAATCAAGGGATCATATTCCAAACATAACATAGCTAATGATACAAGATGTTTTCGACTAAAGGCATCAACCACATTATTTTCCTTTAATAAATAGTAATTGATTATGAAATCATAATCCTTTATCAGTTCATTCCATCTTCTTTGCATCATGATTAATTACTTCTATGTGAATATATACTTCAGAACTTTATTGTCTGTATATAATTGAAATTTGGACATGTATAAATGGTCACTCAAATTTTTCAAATCAAAAGCCACAGCTACAAATTCCAAATCATGTGTGGGATAATTTAACTGAATATGTTTTTGTTGTCTTGAAGCATAAGAAATTACCTAATCATTCAGCATCACAACACAACCAAGTCCCTTCAATGAAGCATCATTGAATATGAAAAACTAAACATGTCACAAAGGCAAGGCCAAAAGTGTAGCATTCACCAATTTCTTCTTCAGATCCAAAAAACAAACATCACATTCTTCTGTCCAAACAAATTTAACCCCTTTTAATGTTATCTTAGTTAGAGGGATAGATAACCATGAAATGTTTGTAACAAACTATCAGTAAAGACCTACTAATCCATGTAAACAATGAATCTCTGTAACATTTGTTGGTCTTATCCAATCAAATAATACATTTTTTTGGAAGGATCAATTGTTATTCCATCCTTATTTTCAATTTTCCAAAGTAATAAAATATGTTTCAAAAAAAAATCTCACTTTATAAATTTTAAATTAATTTTATTTTCTTTTAAGGTTTTCAAAACAACACTTAGATTTTTTTAAATACTCCACTTTACTTCTAGAATATACAAGAATGATATCAATAAACACAACCAAAAACTTATCCAAGAACTCATTAAATATTCTATTAATAAGATCCATGAAGATAATAGGTGAAATAGTTAACCCAAAATGCCTAAATAAAAATTCTTATTTACCGTATCTAGTCCGGAATGTAGTCTTCAAGATGTCCCTATACATTATGTTCAACTAACGGTGCCCTGATATCAGGTCAACCTTCAAAAAATATTGTTCTCCCGGGAGATGATAAAAAAATCATCACTAAAAGGTAAAGGATACTTCTTTTAACATTAATGTTCTTCAAGGAACTATATTCAATTAAATGACTCATTGAACCGTATTTCTTCTAGTCAAACTATACAGGATCACCCCATGGAGAAGTGTTAGGATGGAGGTATCCTTTATATAATAATTCATGCAACTGATTTTTTATTTCATGATGTTCCATTTGGTCCACTCGATAGGGGGTTTATAAATTAGCTTAGCATCAGGAAGAAAGTTAATAGTAAACTCAACCTCTTGATTAGAAATAAAACTAGTCAAATAAATAGGAAAAACATCTAGGTATTCATTTACCACTAGTACATAATTAATCTAAATAGTTTCCTTATCTTCAAAAATATGAGCAAGATTACATTCATTTCTATTCATTATCTATTTCTTAGATTCCTGATATTTTATTAATGGTATGTTTTCATTCTTGAACACATAAATGAAATTCTTTCCAAAAAAAATATCTTTTTCTCTGCAATCTATCTTATCAGGATAAAAGGAAATCCAGTCCATACCCAAAATAACATCAAACTATATTTGAGACAAAACAACAAGGTTTGCAGGTAAATTCATTCCACAATAGTGGATAGGTGTATTTTATAATTTTTTTGCCTTAATATTTCCTCCTGGTGTTTTACCATGAGATCCAGTATTATTTCATAAGGTTTAATTCCCAATTTTTTAGAAAATTTCTTAGAAATGAAGAAATGTGTAGACCCTGATTCAAAAAACACATTTTCAAAATCATTAAAAACAATGGATGTACCTGATACCACCTCATTTGATAGCTCACCATCTACTGAAGTGGTTGAAAATAATTTTACAAAAACCTTCTGCTTCCAATATTATTGATTCCATACTTGAGTGACTAGCTTCAGACCAACATTAGAAAAATGACCCAATTCAATATAGTTAAAGCATCTCACCATCGAATTTTCATTAATTTTTATATCATTTTCCTTGAACTGAAGATACATTTGTTCGAACATTCCACATCAGTAGAATGTCCCATAATTTACAAGACATTCACTAGGATCCCTTTTACCACACCTTTCAAAAGAAAGGAAATTAATTTTCTTACCTCCATATTTCATTGTCGAGTTCTTACCCAAAGCCTGCCAACCTGACATCTTATTATTATTTTCATCATGATGAAAAAACATGTTATAAATCTCCATATACATTTTTTCAACATAATTAACAAGTTTCTCATAGATTTTATGCTCTCGTGAAGAAAAAACTCTTTACAAAAATGGTTTCAAACCAGAGTAAAATCTATTAATTTTACTATCAAAATAATGAGTAAAATCTGGTACGTACATGGCTAGTCTTGTAAACATGGATTAATATGCTTCCACATAATCATCATATTTCTACTTTAATTCCATTAATTTTTTCTCCATTATGATTTGAAACGATTTGACAAAAACTGTTTCCAGAAAATACACTTAAAATCATCCCATTCTGGACTATCAAGATCATCTCTTTCTCTCTTATTCTTAACCAGATACCACCATTGATCAGCCTCACCTTCAAAATGATAAATGGATAGTATTACCTTTTGAAATTATGAACATCCCATGACATAAAGTTTCTTTTTTAGAGCATTGATCCATCCTTAGACTATCACTGGATATGTGGTTACACAAAATGATGGAGGATGTGGCCTCATAAAATGATCCAAAAAAGACTTGTTTCTTTGGGGGTATATAATGTTTCTCTATTGCATGGATACCGCCCCCAATTATTACTTGAGTCAACTGAGACATTGTTGTCACGAACTACTCGATTCCAATTCCTAGCATTTTGGGCTATAGATTCGTACAGACGTTATCCTCTTAGTGACTTCCTACTTTAGTTTCTCTATTTATTCTATGGAAAACCATTATGAATAGACTTAACATATATGAATCAATAAGTTAATCTATAAATTATACAAAATTTTAAATTATCATATTGCAAAAATCATTTATGGTATTCTTTAACATCATCCTAACCCCTAAATTTATCATAAACCATCCTTTGATACCAACTATAAGGATATGGCCTTAAAAAGTTACTTAATCTTGAAGTTTAGTAAAAAATATAGATTTTTAAACATTGAGTATCTTTTCAGGTTTAGAGTTTTAAATAATTAGGATAAAATACTAAAGGACCCTAGACAACCCTTAGAGGGGTGGTGAATCAGGGTGTCATATTTTTCACGTCTTTACTAGATCTTGTTCAAATGTTGGTAGGAACCTATTTAAACCTATATGATGGATATGTATAGTAATTAAAACATTCAGATGTATAAGGAAAAAACATCACTTTTTACTTGGTTCACCACTAAGGGCTACATCCAATGAGGATACACCAACAGTTTTCCGGTCATACCAATTTCCACTAATTTTCTCTGGTTGTGTATTACAATGGTTCGGGCACAGTCACTATGTCATAAGAACACTCCAATTACAATGGTTTAGGGATATCCCACTGCATTCCTCATATTAATTATGTTGACTTGCCCTAGCTCACTGCCTTGGGAGAGGTCTCACCCAGTTTATCGACCTGAAGGTCACTTCAACAGCTTGGCGGGAAAGCCTTTGTCTCTGTTCATCAAGAGACAATGCTTACATTTATGTCCTAAATTGATGATATTTCATATTCAGTTTTCTTATGTTCTTCGTACCATTACTATTCTTTGTATTGTGCATGTTCTTCTTACTTCTTATTCTATGTACCATGTCTATCCAGTGTATCGCGCTTGTTCTGCATACTGGTCAGGTTCTACGTACGGTTCCTGCCCCGTGTAACACACCTACTCCGCATACCAAGCCTACTTGGCATACCACACCTCCTCTGCGTACCACACCTTCTTTGCGTACTTCACCTACTCTTCACATCGTTCCCGATCCGCACACCATTCCTCTGCGTGCCACTTTCATGTACCACCTTTGCATACTACCTTCGCATACTGCCTTTGTTTACCGCCTTCACATTCCACATCTTTGTACCACCTTATCATACCCTTTCTTCCTTCCGTATACTTATTCTTCAAATTATATGAATTATTTTATCTCCCTCATGGCACATTTTCTTATGAAAAATCTCTTCCATTAACACTCCTAATTTTCAAAACCATTTCTTCTTTCGCATACCACTTCTTCCAATGCAGAATCTCACTAGAGCACCACTTTCGGACATATCCGAGTTCTTCCAATGAAAATGATATTTTCTTATCAAATTCACTCTCCCTTAATTAGGGGATTAGAACCCCTTATATAGGAAAATAACTTTTCAAATTTCACTAATCTATTTTACCCAAATTTTTAATGGGGGAAAATATTCACCGCAAACTTTTCTCCTTCCATGTAATGTGAGACTCCACTGCATACTGCGACCCTTTTATGAAGAAAAAACATTCACCGCATACCATGTGATTTTAGGTCTGTGTTCTACAAATCTTACATCAATCTATGTGCCAATCTGTGTACCACAACTCTTTCTGTAGAAAACCACTATCATTCCGAGTACTACATGCCTTCACCACAATCCATTGCTGTAAAAAAATTGGTTCAATAAACCGATCCATGTACTGTTTCCACTGCTAGGTACGCAGCCACAAAACATTCCCAGAACATGGTACATGGTCCATGATCCGAGGTATGTGGTTTTATTCTTTTTCTGATTTCCTTCACCGGTTGGAATCTCGTTCACTTCTATACATAAATCGTTCCATTTCTAAAAACAAAATACCGATATTGAGTTCCAAAAATTTTGAAAAAATGGGAAAAAGGACCACCTTAAATATATAATTAGGAAAGAACAAAGATGCTAATTCAATGTTGTCTTTATTCTTCAATAATCATCTTCTTTCATCATGAACCATATCTTTTGTGATCTGTTGTCTTTGATCGATCACCTTAATCATCATCATATTATCTAGGAAATGTACTTCAACTTACCTATCTTCTTGAAACTTCAGTCATTCAAGTCAAAACTGAATATCTCTGGCTTCATCTTCTCAGTTTTGTATGATCATTATTAAATCTTCATATATCCACATGATCCCTTATGAAATAATGCATGTCTTCTCATGTAGGCTCTTTCATGGTCTCTTTGAACAGTGAGACTTTGCATGATCACATTATAAGATGAATCCCTTTATCTCCTTATTCATTTTGATCATCATTGATAACTGTTGACAACAAATACAAACTTATAAAAAAAGTAGTCCCAACAATATCCCCCTTTGTATTTTGTTGTCAATGTTGTATATTCCTCCTCAAATGAATGTGTCTATATAAAAATGGGAATATTTTCTCTCCCCTATTTCATTTTCTTTATCTCTCTCTTTTCAAACATTCATTTCAATTTTTATACCCTATATTGATAAGAAACATGAAGTTCATGAGAAAATGGAATTAGTCATTTCGTAAGGAATGTGCCATGAATCATTTCTCTCTATGTCTACATGACCAATGCTCATTGTAGAAAGAAGGAAGATTTAATTTAGACAACAAGGCTATCAATTATTCACCAAATATGATACCTCATGAGATGAGAAATCATGTACTTTGTATTCCAGGGTTTTTCAATTTCATTATAGGCTAAATAAATTGAATTTGATAGGGAATAATCAACCTAAAACTCTTGCACTCTCTTTTCCAATGACATTTTCTTCAAGGAATTTCTAGAGTAATTGAATTTAAAACCAACTAAAGTTAATATTGATTGAAATAATATTTCTGGAATCTTTTACATTTATCTCCCCCTTAAGGGAAAAACTCCTCATCATCTTCCTCAAGGGTGATCCTTCATCATTTTAATCTTGAAATATCAATTGAAGAGTCTTCCAAGGATGGAAACCTCATCTGCTTTGCTATCAAGAGTTGACATCATTCAATACATCTCAGGTAATCCACTTAAGAGCATGTTTCAACTTCAATTCCATGTAATATTTGGAAAAATATATTAAACAAATGATGAAGGGAATAATGTGGTTCTGATTTTCTTCTATAATGTGGGTAGGAAGGCTGAGATGGTTCTCTCAACTAAGCTGATCCATTTTTTCTAGTCTTGATGCTCATACATATGAGAATCTTTTTTGATCCTTGATAATATGTCATGGATCTCTTCACATTCTCACCTTCTTTTCATATAGAGTTGTTCTTCTTTACAGCCATCATGAATGATACATTCTTGATCCTTTTAAGGACTTCCACTTGGTATAGTATTAAGGTTAAGAAACCTTTTGCAATGTGAACAGACATCCAACATCTCTCACATGAAACTTCTTTAACATGTACGTTTCCTTTGGTTTTCACTCTACCATTCACTTTGTCTTCATTATGTGAAAGTTTTTCTTTTTTCCTTTAGCACCAGTATTGTACTTCTTGTCTTTAACTTTCCTCATTCTTTCCAAAACATTTTTATACATAACCAACATGCACTACTAGAAATTTGGGTTTTCCCAAAGCTCTTATACCAACAGTTCATCAAAACTGTTGGTATAGGAGACCTTTACCAATGGTTTCATCAAACTGTTGGTAAAGGTTGAGATAGACGATTATTTCCCAATGGTATGAATAAAACTATTGGGAAATTTTCATAGGCTCAACCTTTTCCCAACGGTTTATACAAACCATTGGTAAAGGTAAGCTTTTCCCAACGGTTTTTAAAAACAGTTTCGAAAAGATCCCCAAAATTACACCAAAATTGTGCAGATGTGCCTGCATTCGCTAGTTCTCCCCCAATTTGTAGAATCCCCCGTGCGCGCCCAGGTGAACCTCCATCAAATCGATTAAGACTCCCCCACCAGGTTTGATGGGATAAGTCAAAATCTTCATTTATTCTTGATCATTTTCCACTTCTCTTACATATTTACCCATTTTTATTGAAGGTGGAAACACTAAATTCGGTGTTATAAAAACTTATGGTTTTTAATTGAGGATTTGGTTTGTTTTATTAGGGACTAGGTGTATGATGCATTCCCCTTCCTATTATGGGTGGTTTTAATCAAAAGTTATGATGTTGGAACAATTTATTATGTTGTTGTCTCTATTTAATATAATTTCCCCTAACTTAACATTAAATTCTATATCACATTTATTTTATGTTTTTTTATTTCCAGTTAAGTTATTTTTGGTTGATGATTGTCCCATTTTAGTTGTTTTCAATGGTTTGGCGTGGAAATTGGGCATATAATGTGACTTTTCCAAATGGGGGTGCCTTTATAATAATACAAATATTTGTTAAAAATGATAAACTGTATTTTATTATTTAAAATAGATTTTGAAAGATATTTTAGAAATGATTTGATCTTTAGGATAGTGTTTTATTAAAATTGGAATTATTTTAATAAGGCTTGTGTAATGTATTTTTTTATAGTACAATTGTTATGTGACTATGTTTGGTATTTAGTAACAAATGAGATAACTAGTGTGTGAGAATGTGTTGTAAAAGATATTCCATGGTTGGTTCAAGATTATATTTACATTTTGAGACTATTAATGAGTTTTTTAAACATATATTGAGATATTTACCATTTTTGTTAACTCATACAGTGATCATGGGGGATATTATATGTTTATTGGTGAAAACTGGGAGCTGTAGAGGTGTATCATGATTAAGGCATATAATTAGTGCTAAACATGTGGATAAACCATGCATAGTAGTGAATTCTTGAAGTGTTTGTTGTTTTGAGTCTTTTTTTTATTTAGAGTTTCTTTTGATGCAGTGGTTTCTTATTGATACCTATGATGGGAATTTATTTTAGTTTCTAAATTGACTGAGACTCCCCCACCATGCATAGTGTATGCAACCTCTACCCTTCTTTAATCCTTCTGTTTACACAACCTATGCAACCTCTACCCTCATTTAATCAGTGAACTCAGGTCTTTAATTCAAGCCTTTATTCTCACTAGCATGTAAAAAATTGAATAATATATACCCATCCTCCCATGATTTCTTACCATAGATAGTGTCCAACATATAGAATACGAGCTTTTGAATCCATCAGTTAACTAGGATCATATATTCCATTTCCCCCAAGATGACTTTACTAATATAACAATAGGGTTAATTAAATATGGTTCTAATTGTACGTTGTATATTATTTTTCCTTCTTGGCTAATACACACTTTTATGAGGGTGGGGTGGTTTCCACTATCCATGCTGGCATGTGTAGATGTCCATAAAAATGTTAGATAACTCAAAAGTTTAATTCAGTAATGTTTTTATCATTAAGATACTTTATTATTAATCTCAAATTTGAAAATAAATGTTTTTGTCTATGATTTATGAAATTAAAACTTTTTAAAAGCCATGAACAACCTATTAGTGTAGAAGCCTAAAATTTATTCACCCATGGGGTGCACTTGACTTGGGGAACTAATTGGGTAATGAAAGGTATGGCCATAGAGGTGCCAATAATGAGTTATTGAACATGAGTAAATGATTTGGGATGCATATAACACCTAATGGGACCTGAGGCATGTTTCTCTTATATAAACCTAATGAAAATGAATATAAATAAATTTTAATTTAATTTTTCATTAGTTGTTCTATGATTAATGATTTGGAATTCATTTAAGAAAGAAAACAAGGATTCATGTTAAAAATATAGATTTTAATTTTGTTTGGAAATACCCTCAGACACCCCCACCTCCTCCTTGGACCACGGAGAGCCCCCAGAATAGTCCCCGAACAAAAATAACATTTTCCTTTTGTACCACTATGTATGAATGTAAATGACACTCACATTCCTTATGTAAATTTCTATTACAAGTTGATTAAATTTTATACCTCATGGATGATATGTAAATGTTGGCATGTTGATTTCACATGCCTTTTATTATTTCTATGGTCATGCAATGTTATTTCCGATTATTCTATTTTTGTATGTCTTGAACTATATGACTGTCTTGGTAAGCTTACTAGCTCATGATAATCAAATTCATGTGATGACATTCTTTAATTTGAATACAAAGCCTTGTGGTACATTCTCCATGTTATGTGAATTATGCCCTGTTTAATTTGTCTTGCTTGTCAATTGTTTTGATAAGACATGGGTTACATGTTAAAGACCCATGGATGAACTCATCATGCTCAGGGAATATTGACTTGAAATTCTAGGATGTATGCTTTGGTTTCCGGTTGAGGGCTACCAGGATGGTTTCTATTACTCATGAGTGATATTGGTTCCATTGGAGATAAACCAGGGACATGTCTGTTTTGAAATATAGTAATATCATTCCTCAGGTGATACCTGGTCCCTTATGTGAGATACTTGGAAAGCAAGGCCGCCTAAATTTGAGGTGTGGTGTGGCCGACACCACTCAAAGTGTCTCTCTTGTGTTTAAAATGGAAATCAGTTTAAGTGAAAGCAACAAATGGCATACGAAAAACTAAAAAAAGCATTCGTATTATGATAATACTTTAGGAAAATGATCCATGAGTCATATGTGATGTGTAAGAGTAAACCCCACCTCAATTCAAGGTGCGGTGTGGAATGAACAACTTAAAATGTATCTATTTTTCTTAAAAAGCACATCATTTTTAGTTAAAACAACAACTGCCAAATGGAAAAACGAAAAACGCATTTGGATATTGTTGAAACTTTAGGAAAATGATCAATGTGTCATATGAGATGTGTACGAGTCAACCCCGCCTCAATTAGAGGCCTGGTAGGGCTGGTACCACTAAAACTCTACCACTTCTGTTTAATGTGGACATCATTTTATGTCAAAACAACTGCCATATGAAAAACCAGCCAATCAGATTCATATTATGTTGATAATGTATCACAATAATCCACGCGTCATTTGGGATGTGTATGAGTCATCTCCACATCAATCTGAGGCCCGGTGTGGCCGATATCACTCTAACTGTGTCTCTTTTATTTAAAATGGACATGATTTTAAGTGAAAAGAAAAACTGGCATATGAAAAAATGACCAAATGCATTCGGATGATTTTGATACATTATCACAATGATCCATCTATCATATGTGACATATAAGAGTCATCCCTACCTCAATCCAAGGATTGGTGTGTCCGATATCACTCTAAGTGTATCTCTTTCATTTAAAGTGGACTTAATTTTAAGTGAAAACATTAAATGACATATGGAAAACCTGAAAAACGAATTCATATTCCAATGAAACTTTAGAAAAATAATACATGGGTCATATGGGACGTGTACGAGTAAACCTCACATCAATATGAGTCTCGGTGTGGCTGATATCACTCTAACTGTGTCACTTTTGTTTATAATAATCAGGACTTAAATGAAAAGAACAATTGCTATACTAAAAACCAACCAAACACATTTAGATTCTATTGATACTTTAGAACGACGATCGATATCTCATATGTGATGTATATGAGTCAACCCCACCTCAATTAGAGGTGTGGTGTGGCCGTTATCACTCTAAGTGTCTCTCTTTTTTTAATGGACATCATTTTTAGTGAAAACAACAACTGACCTGTGGAAAACCGGCCAAACGCATTCGGAATGTGTTGATTCTTTAGGACAACTATCCATGGGTCATATGTGATGTGTATGAGTCAACCCTGCCTCAATATGAGTCACGGTGTGGCCGGCGCCACTCACATTGTCTCTCTTTCATTTAAAAAGGACTTCATTTTATCTGAAAACAATAAATGACATACAGAAAACAAACCAAATGCAATCATATTCCATTGAAACCTTAGGAAAATGATCCATGTGTCATATGTGATGTGTACGAGTCAACTAAAACTCAATCTGAGGGCCGGTGTGGCCAGTACCACTCAAACTATCTCAGTTTTATTCGAAATGGACAACATTTTAATTGGAAATTACTACTGGCATATGGAAAACCGGCCAAACATATTAAAATTGTATTGATAATTTAGAACAACGATCCATGGGTCACTTTTACTGTGTACGAGTCAACCACACCTCATTCCGAGGCTCGGTATGGCCGCCACCACTGAAAGTGTTTCACTTTTATTTGAAATGGAAAACATTTTAAGTGAAAACAATAATTGACTTATGAAAAACTGAATAAACTCATTGAGATTCTATTGAAACTTTTGGAAAATGATACATGGGTCATTTATGATGTGTATGAGTCAACCCCGTCTCAATATGAGGCATAGTTTGGCCGGTACCACTCAAACTGTCTCTCTTTAGTTTAAAATGGACTTTATTTTAAGTGAAAACAACAACTGACATACAGAAAACTGAACAAACACATTCGGATTCCATTGAACCTTTTGAAAAATGATCCATGGGTCATTTGTGACGATTATGAGTCAACCCCACCTCAATACGAGGCACAGTGTGGCCGACACCACTCAACGTGTCTCTCTTTCGTTTAAAATGGACTTCATTTTAAGTGAAAACAATGACTGACATACAAAAAACCGATCAAATGCATTTTTATTCTGTTAAAACATTATGAAACCATACATGGGTCATATGTGATGTGTTCGAGTCAACCCTACCTCAATCCGAGGCTCGGTGGGGCCGATAGGACTCTAATTGTGTCTCTTTTGTTTAAAATGGACATGCTTTTAAGTGAAAAGAAAAACTAGCATACAGAAAACCAAACAAATGCATTCATATTATTTTTATACTTTAGAAAAATTATCCATATGTTATATGTGATGTATATTATTCAACCCCAACTCAATACGAGGAGAGTTGTGGCTGGTATCACTCTAAGTGTCACTTTTTTTTTTAAAATGGACAACATTTAAAGTGAAACCAACAATTGACATATGGAAAACAAACCAAACGGATTTGGAATGTGTTGATGATTTAGTAAAATGATCCATGGGTCATATGTGATGTGTACGAGTCAACCCCGCCTCAATCGGAGGTGCAGTGCGGCCGAAACCACTCAATGTGTCTCTCTTTTGTTTAAAATGGACATCATTTTAAGTGAAAACAACAACTGACATACGAAAAACCAACCAAACACATTAGGATTCCATTTATGCTTTAGAAACATTATCCATGGGTCATATGTGATGTGTAAAAGTCAACCCCGCCTCAATATGAGGGCTAGTGTGGCTGGTACCCGTCGAACTGTCTCAGCTTTATTTGAAATGGACAACATTTTAATTGAAAATTAAAATTAGCATACAGAAAACCAACCAAACATATTCATATTGTATTGATAGTTTAGAACAATGATCCATGGGTGAATTTTACCGTGTATGAGTAAATTGCCCCTCAATTTGATGCTCGATGAGGCTTCCACCACTCAAAGTGTCTCGCTTTTATTTTAAATGGAAAACATTTTAAGTGAAAATAACAACTGACATACAGAAAATTGACCAAATGCATTAGTATTATATTTAAACTTGAAAAAAGTGTTCCATGGGTCATTTTTGACGTGTACGAGTCAACCCCGCCTCAATCTGAGGCACGATGTGGCCGATACCACTCAATGTGTCTCTCTTTAGTTTAAAATGGACATCATTTTAAGTGAAAACAACATCTGACAAACGGAAAACAACCCAAATGAATTTTAATTCAGTGGAACCTTTAGTAAAATGGTCCATGAGTCATTTTTGACGTTTAAAAGTCATCCCCGCCACAATCTGAGGCACAGTGTGGCCGATACCACTCAAAGTGTCTCTCTTTCATTTAAAATGGACTTCATTTTGAGTGAAAACAATAAATGACATACATAAAACTGACCAAATGAACTCAGATTATATTAAAACATTATTACAACGATCCATGGGTCATATGTGATGTGTACGAGTAAACCCTTCTACAATCCGAGGTCTGGTGTGGCCGACACCACTCAAAGTGTCTCACATTTATTTGAAATGGACAACATTTTAATTGAAAAAAACTACTGGCATATGGAAAACAGACCAAACACATTCGGAATGTGTTGAAAGATTAGCACACCGATAAATGGGTCATATGTGACGTGTACAAGTCAACCTTTCTATAATCTAAGGCATTGTGTGACCGACGCCACTCAAAGTGTCTCATTTTTTTGAAATGAACAACATTTTAAGTGAAAACAACAACTAACATATGAAAAACAGACCAAACGCATTCTGAATGTGTTGATGCTTTAGGATAATGATACACGGGTCATATGTGATGCGTTCAAGTAAACCCCACCTCAATTAGAGGTGCAGTGTGGTTGGCACCACTCAATGTGTTTCCCTTTTGTTTAAAATGGACATCCTTTTCAATGAAAACAACAACTGATATATGGAAAACTAACCAAACTCATTTGGATTCCATTTAAACTTTTTGGAAAATTTTCCATGGGTCATATTTGATGTTTACAAGTCAACCCTGCCTAAATATGAGGCACGGTGTGGCCGGTAAAACTCGAAGTGCCTCAGTTTTATTTGAAATGGACAACATTTTAAGTGAAAATTACAACTGGCATATGGAAAACTGACCAAACACATTATTATTTTGTTTAAAATTATGGAAATTATTCATGGGTCATATGTGATGTGTACGAGTCAACCTCGCCTCAATTTGAGGTACATTGTGGCCAAAACCACTAAAAGTGTCTCTCTTTTGTTTCAAAAGGACATCATTTTAAGATGCAACAGCAACTGACATATGAAAAACTGACCAAACGCATTCAGAATCCATTTAAACATTATTAGAATGATCCATGAGTCATATCTAACATGTAAAAGTCAACCCCGCCTCAATCGGAGGACCGTTGTGGCCGGCACCACTCAAAGTGTCTCAGGTTTATTTGAAATGGTCAACATTTTAATTGAAAACAACTAATGGAATACAGAAAGCTGACCAAACACATTCTGAATTTGTTGAAACTTTAGAACAATGATCAATGAGTTATATGTGTAGTGTACAAGTTAACCACAACTTAATCCGAGGTATGGTGTGGACATAACCACTCAGAGTGTCTCAATTTTTTTTAAATGAACAACATTTTATGTGAAAACAATAACTGGAATATGGAAAACTGACCAATGGATTTCAGAATATGTTTATATGTTAGGAAAACTATCCATGGGACATATGTAACATGTACGAGTCAACCATGCCTCAATTAGAGGCACGGTGTGACCGATATCACTCCAAGTGTATGTATTATGTTTAAAATTGACGTCATTTTCAGTAAAAGCATCTGGTATACGAAAAGATAAACAAACTTATTCTGATTATATTGATAACTATTCAGTTTTGTATGTATTTTATTGATAATTTATAATTAAATTATGTATGTATTCAATTATTAATTTAATTCCGGATTCCACATATAATTTTCATCTAAAATTTAAATTGAATTTTAAATCAATTATGTATGGTTATAATTACATTATGAATTATGATTTAATTCTAGTGTGTATAGTTCAAGAATGAATTATATGTTAAATTTTTATGAATTTATTCCGTATATGTATGTATTAGTTTGTTATTTCGGGTATAGTAATTGGAAAGGAGCAGAAAGGATATCATTAGAGGCTTCTGTGAAAATTACAGGTTGCTGTCCAATTTGCACAGCATAACCTATGCCAACAGTTTCAAACAGTTGGAATAGGCTTCTGAGGAAGTTTTTACCAATGTTTTTCATAGGAACATTTGTAAAAACCCTTTCCCAATGGTTTAAAAACTGTTGAGAATGGTTTCTATGGATTTGTTTTCCAATGGTTCAATGAGAACCATTGGAAAAAACCATTCCCAACGGTTTAGAAATCGTTGGGAAAGAGTTGATTTACTTTGTTTTACCAATGGTTTTGTGTAAACCATTGGTAAAACTTATGCCAATATATTTCCAAACCATTTCCATAGGGTAATTTTACTACCCTATACTAACGTTTCTGTGTAAACCATTGGTATATGTTTTCCTAACGGCTGACTTTCCTACGATTTGAAAAATTGTTGGCATAACATATACCAATGCTTCTGCAGGCTTTCCCAATGGTTTAGAACCGTTGGGAATGACCCCATTTAAAGTAGTGATGTCATTTGGAACATCTGTAGCACGTTTGAATCTTCGAGATAGGTTGACATGAGTTTCATCCATCTTAATTGTTCTTTGGGATGAAATTCCCTTCAATTTCATGGATCTAAAGTCCAGGTTCATCTCAGCTTCACTACGTGAGATCTTCTTGGGTAAATTTATGTTCACAATATTCTAAGGATTTTAACCAACATTTCTTTTTCATTATTAGTCATCATATGTTGTGTTATCTTCTTATCGTATTTTGAAACACATTTAGATGAGCACATACCAACCTTGTGACCACTTCCATTTCTTACATCACAGACGTTGTCAAGAATTCCAAATCAATTTGCAGTATACAGATGCTTTTAAATCCCTATATGTGGCTTCTTCCTCATTGGATTTATCCCACTTGTGATGGGCTTACATTGTGATTTATCATTTTTAGGATTTTACCAACAATTTAATACAAAAGGCCCAAACATGTTGTAGCACAAACATTGGCCCAAAAATCGTGACATCTTGATATATTCGGAATAATGTTGTTAGGTCTTCTTCTTGATTTTTTCTTCTCTTTGTGGGGTACTGTCTTCAAAATTTTTGTTCTTCCTATCCACCATATCCATGGTGGTAGATTACTCTTCACCTTTCCTCATCCAAACTTGTTTTTCATTTCTCTTATATCCTCCACTCCTTATAGAAACATATTTAGAAACATGTGTACAAGATAGTTTTGATGGTACCTTATTCTTCTCAGATACTTGTGACATATCAATTAGTGAAGCCATGATATTATTATCACATGTTGTAGGTATTTTGATAGTGGAATCCTCTAGTGAACATTGAGTACCAACAGAGACTGTTTCTTGAGATAGATAATCAAGAGTTTTCATAGTCTTCTTATCACATGTTGGAGGTATTTCATCTTTAGAATCATCCAGTGAGCATTGAGTACAAGCAGCAACTATTTCATTATTTTGGGAAGTATCAATATGTGCCTACTCAAGATTGGTCAACTGAGCATCCAATTCTTGACATTCCCTATTGAGAATGACCTTCTAATCTTCAATTATATTCATCTTCACTTCACAAGCCATATTCATTATATTAACTTTTTTCCTTATGAATCATGATTCTATTCTGAATCAATGATTCATGTTCGTTGATATTCTAGGATGTTTCTTACAAAAATAAACTCTTGACATCAGTTCTCTTCTTCAACTCAACGTTAAGGGCATGGATCTTTTCTTCTAGAGTCTTATTGACACCTCATTTTTCATCAAATGATTTAATCTATTTGGTGAGCTTTAAACATTCAATAATTTTTTCTTCGAAACCATTTTCTACATTATCATCTTCTCTTTCCAATCAAGTGACTTAAACCTACATACATTGAAATATTCTACCAATAGCTGTAACCCTTTCTTTAGGTATATCATGAAGATAGGTTATTAATTTCTCCTGATCACCTGAGATAGAAGTGTCTTACATTACTTTGGTAGAAACCTGAGCCACATGATTTTTACATTACAAGATTAATATTTCTTATTTATTGTAATGGAATAGGGAACCATACACTACATGTTGTTTGGAAATGAGGGACAACTTCAATTGTTAATTCTCTTTAATTTTCTTATTTTTCATGGGCTTACTGGTTGTATACTTCTTCTTAGAAATGAAAGAATCTTCACCAAGAATACACTTCATTGTTTACGTTAGGAAAGAAACTCAAATCCACTTTTGAATAGAATTATTATAGAGTATCCAACATAGGTGAACCTTTTCCCTTTGAAACCAATTGAAGGACCCTCTACCACCCTGAGAGGGGGTAAATCAGGGTGTCAACATTTTCTCTTCTTTACTAGATTTTGTTCCCATGTTGGTAGGAAACTATTTAAACATGTGTGATGGATATGTGCAGTAGATAAAACATTCACCTGATGATGTAAAACACAACAATTTTTACTTGGTTCACCACTAAGGTCTATATCCAAGTATCATACACCGACAAGATTCCAGTCATACCAATTTTCACAAATCATCACTAGCTACGGATTATAGATAATTGGGCATAGTAACTTTGTACCAGGCAGACTAACTTTATAATGGATTATGGATATCCAACTTCTTCCCTCGGATCACTTTTGTTGACTCTACCAAGCTCACTTCATTGGGAGACGTCTCACCCAGTTTCTCAACATGAAGGTCACTTCAATAGATTGATATGAAATTCATTTTCTTTATTTAGCATGAGACACTTCTGGCATCAATTTCCCAAATTGATGCTATTTTAAATTCATTTTTTGCATGTTTTTTGTAATGTTCTTGTTCTGTTTATTGTACATGTTCTTCATACAATGCATGTTCTATCTACCATGGATGTCCAACATATTGTGCATGTTCTGTGTACTGTTCCTGTTCTACATATGATGCTTTCTCTGTGTACCGCACTTGCTCCGCATACCGCACCTTCCTGTCATACTGCACCTCCTCCGGATATCGTTCATGCTCTGTATACCGCACCTGCACTGTGCACTGTACTTCTGCGTACTAGCTTCGCATACTTCCTTTACATATTTCCTTGGCATACCACCTCCAAATTCCTCTTATACGTACCACCTCTATGTACCAGTTCTTCCTTCCATAGACTTCTTCTCCAAATATTGAAAATTATTTCATCTCCACCATACCACATTTTCATATGAAAAATCTTTTTCGTGGACTACTCCTTCTAATTTTTTGAATGGTTTCCTCTTTTATGTACCACTATTTCTTACTCAGAATCTCACAAGCGCACCACTTTTGGACATAGCAGATTTCATCTATAGTGATGATATTTTCTTATCGAATTCTCTCCCCCTTAATGATGGGATTAACTCTCCTTATATAGGGAAATAAATCTGGAAATTTCACTAATCTATTTTACACAAATTTTCAATGTGGTACAATATTCACAATAGTATATGCTCCTTCCATGTCCTATGAGCCTCCACTACGTACTACAACCCTCCTACGAATTGAAAACCTTAACGACATACAATTTTTCTTTCAGTCTGGATATTACATCTCTTTCCTCAATCGATGATCCATTCTATATACCTCAACTCGTTTAGAATTGAACAGCTAGCATTTCACTTACCACACACCTTCACCGTGTACCATCACTTCAAACCTATTTCAGTTATCCGTACTGCCCCCTGTAACGTTTCCACGGCTATGTATGCAGCTGTGAACCATTCCCAGAACATTGTACATAGTCCATGCTCTGAGGTATGCAGTTTTCTTCTTTTTTCTGATTACCTTTACCGTTCCTCATCTCATTCACTCCTATGCATAAATCCTTTCATTTCCAAAAACAAATCTAAATATTGAGATCCAAAAATTTGGAAAACAGTAGGAAACAACCCCACCTTAAATATCAACTTTGATAAGAAAACCAATTATAATTCACAGTGATATTTCTTCTTAAATAATAATATTCTCTCATCATGATCCTTATCTATCGTGATATATATTCTTTGATCGATCACCTTAATAATTATTAGATTATCAAGGGAAAGTGCCGTAGTATCCATTGTATCCAGCAACATCAGTCATTCCGGTCAAAATAGAACATGAGAGGAGTCATTTTCTCATCATTGTATGATCATTCTTAAATCTTCAAATCTCCACATTATCCATTATGTAATAATGAATCTCTCTTCAAGTTTTATCTTTCATGGTCTCTTTGAATAGTGAGATATTGCATGATCGCTTTATAACATGATGCCCTACATCTCCTCCTTCATTTGGATCTTCATTGACAGTTGTTGACCAAAAATACAACTGTATACACAAAGTGGTACCAACAATTACTTAAACAACATACCACATTCAAACAATAGGATACTACTAAAAAGAGTATCAATTTTTTTCAAAATATAAAACATTGAACCCTAAAACATGATTTATTTGACAAGCCTAAATAACATTCATCATGACTCACTTATTTCACATACCCATCCTTATATCCTATGAGAAACATTTTTGAAATCTTGAGATGACTATAGAACTCAGTAAGGGATATAAAAGAAGAAATCCTTAGCCATGTGATAACATAAAAACTAATAAAATAATCATAAAAACTCATATGCATTGGAAAATCATGTATTTTACTTGGAAAATATTTACCATATCCCACTTATATTCACACATAAACCTGTAATAACCTTTTCATCAACTTCCATCTTTAGAGTACCTAATGCATTGGAGAGCTCTAATTGGGCTCACCCATCGTATCTTAAGCTATAATGGGTTCAACCAAATATATCTTGACCTATAATGGGATTAAACTAACATAAATAATTACCAACAAACATATCATGGTGATAAATTATCTTCAAATCAGAAGAAATAACTCATTCCATATATATATATATATAATCCCCTTGAAATTTATTAAAGATACTTCTAAAATGATTTTAAAAGGAAAGTACCTTAAAAATATAATCTGAATCAAAATTAGTAGAATGATGCTAATATGTGTATAAAATATAAATAAAAATGGTGAAAAATAATATAAACAAAAATTAATCACACAAATAATCTTAATACCACATAATTAATAATGAATAAGGTTAACCCAATGAATTTAAATTAGATTAAGAATTCTGTTACCTCGGGTACTTCATACTTAAAAAGTGTTTAAACCACCTATATTATGGTCAAAATAGTGTTATTAAAATCTTAATGAAACATATTAATGTTTATAACACCTTATTTTATCATTTTAAAACATTATTGGACATATTGTTTAGTAATATTTATTAATTAACATTGTTTCGGGTGTGTTCTTTACATAGTTTCCACGATCGGTTCATGAGGGATATTCTAGTTGATTGGAAGTGAAACTATATAATTGGAATGGGATGGTATAAAAAAATTTATTAACCACAAATTATACCATTTATAATTTTAAATTATGACATGAGTATGATTCATACGTTAAAAAATTATTTATTTTTATTTAGGTCATTTTGGTGATTCTTTGATCAGTATGAACTCATTTTGTTTTATAAATTAATCACATTTGTAAAAAAAGATTCGAAAAACTTATATAGGATATAATACATAAATTATAATCATTTTAAACTATAAAAATTGTTTCATGAAGATTCTTTAAGGAAGTAAAATAAATTGAAATCACATCATCCATGATGTCGGTAAATTGACACATCACGGACGGTGTTTTAATTTCTTGAATAGGTGGGAGAGTTGAAGAAGTATAATGGTGAATCATTCATAAAAATTATGAAATACACAATATTTAAGATACTGTATCATTAATTCTAGTTTTATAATTGGATGTGAGGAATGAAGATTAAAATAAAGGAACTTGAAATAAAATAATACTTTAGAAATCCCTTACCAATATTCGGCAGCATAAAGGCTATAGAACATTGTTTTTGAAAAAATTAAAAAGAGATGGGACATAGGTCAACCATACATAAATAAATCATAATAAAATATAGATATATAATAAAACTGAAATAAGAACATTTTATGGGAACATGAATGTTATACCCCATAAAAGAGAACGTGAATGGAAAAAGAAAGAAGTTCAAAAATTCTCTTACCTTTTGTAGAAACTCCTAAGACTTCAAGATTAGAGCCTTGGGGGATTCAAGAAACCTTTTGATGAATAATAGGGAGGTAATAAGAGAATATATTTATTGAGGAGTAGTTTGGAATAAATTTAATGAAGGAATGGGTTGGTATTTATAGAAAAAGTGAGGGAATATTTTATTAATTTTCAATACACACATCATTAGTTGTATTTGCAACACCATGTGCTTAACCATGGTATATTCCCATGTAATTGGCCACATGGGACAACAAATAACATATTTTAATATTCAAAAGTCGATCAGAATTATTAAATCATTATCAAAACATTAATGATTCCATTAAACACGTCAAAACTCAAAACTGTATTTCCACTATTCACCAAAAAATCATTTATTTCAGAAAAATCCCAAAAATTCACACTATCCATTTTTTAATGTGTATAATTAAAAAATGAACTCCATTTTTTGAACATAAGTTTCTAAATATTATTAATTTAATTTTTAAATAAAAATAATAATTTATTAAAAAATAACAATTTTAAATCTATAACTCATTTGTTAACACCTTGAAAAATTATTCAACATCTAGTTATCATAAAACATTAATAATATAAATAAATAATACAATTTTCTTTTAATTAGTGTAATATTACTATTCATAAGGTTAGGTTACTATTCTCCAAAAAAAACAAGTTGGTTTAATTAGACTACAAATAACTTTCCGATCACAATTGTAGATGACCATTTTTCAAAATTCCAAACATAGAAGCTAAAAAATATATTTATAGGATAGTTATAAATATATACATAAATTCAATTTTCATGAATTTAAATTTATTTTTTAAAACCTTGGGTTGTTATATTATTAAATCATGATAATATCATAAAAATGACAAAATTTGTAAAATCATTATTTTTCCTATTGTCTAAAATATATAGTATTTTTGAATATAATAAAAAAAAACAATACTATGTATATATTTTCTGATTTATTTAAAAATAGTGGTCCATTTGATGAAGTTAAATTTCTAAAATTATGAATTTCTACTTTTAACTAAAGTAATGTAATGCATGCAAAAATAATTAAACAAAATAAAAATATTTGTTTTTAGATTGAAATATTATTAAAAAAATTTTATAATACTATAATGAATATGAATTCAAAAAATTAATACTTATAAGTCATCATATTTTTTATTTCATGGATTAACAATTTTGTCACATTTTTCCCTTTAATTAAAATTTATCCTCAAAATTTTATTCCTTACTTAAATAAGTTATTATTTTTTAAATGCCTTTTCGGATTCTCATGTAGATTTTAAAATCATAAGGCTTTTAAAAAAAACCATAAACAGTTTATTCTCAAATTATAAAATACATTATCTCTATGATATATAATTTTACGTTCCATTTCAAATTAATATTGATTTCCCTCCAGCTTAACCATTTCAGGGTAGAATACATGAGATTCATTGGGTATATATTTTATTATCAATGAAACATGAAAAAAGTATATACCTGAGATAAATATGGATGAATGGAAACTAAGTGAGAAACATGTCCCATTTATTATAAAATTTAATATTTTATAATATATAAAGAATTTAATTTTCCATTCATCCCAAATTGAAAAACATCATTCCATTGAGATACATTATGAAAATCATGGATGTGTAGCTCAAATTAAAGAACATTCATTGTATTATTTTCATAATGCTTATATGACTCTAAACTTATTTCATATAGATCTTAAACATCTTTATGTTGTTAAAAATATATTATAACAATTCAATTCTCGAAACTATTATGTCACCAACTCCATCCCAACATGTGTGGGTTCAATAATTCCTTCTATAAAATTCCATGAATGGTTCTATATATACAATTAATGAAAACTTATATTATAAAAAAAATTACACTACTAAAAGATAGTGATATCAATATCCATGATATTTTAATCATAAATCCTAAATTATATCATAAAATTTTAAATTTATTCACTACCAAAATCCATCTGATTGATGATGAAAAGTCATACTATTATATTATTTAATGCCTTATCAATTATAATGTTATTTTATAATATTATATAAAAATCATGGATCATGATCAAATATAAGAGAGATAGAGACTCCACATATCACAAAAGTCTCTTTAATATAATGTTTATCAAGATCATATAATTTCTATGTATGTAATATTGGAAAATAATCTATATGTTTTTCAATTAATAATTAACATCATAAATCTCATTATTAAACCAATATATTTTTGTTAATCTCACAATTAATCCTTGTATTCATTTACATACTTCTACTAAGTTGATCAAAATGATTTAAACATCCCCTTTTGTAGTATTTTCTAAATTTTAACTAGTTGACCAGTAAATCATTTCATAGTAAAATTAAAAATATCATGTATCATTCCATCCCACCAATTATATTCACAAAGATCTATAATAATTTATTTATAACCATCATGAAAAAAATATATATATTATCATGAGCTTAACTCAGTAATTCTTTATCAATTTGACAATAATTTTGTACACATTATCATATTAAAATAATTATAGCATTTTCTTTATTAATATTAATGTAAAGAAACATACCATTTCAAACTAATTTTATATTTTTATGAAATATATGATCTTTATGATGAACACGAATAATTATTTCTAACAAATATTATTATACTGTTACATGAACAAAAACAAATGTAGTTTCTACATACCAAAATTACAATAAAATGTTCATTAAATCATTTTATTATTGATCTTGTTCCAAATTTAATATATTTAATGGTATTTATATTATTAAATCATGGAATAAACTACCTTGTTTTATGTACATTGATAACGGTGAATCATAAACTCATAATTATGTGTTAGTTTTAAACATAGTTTAATTCTTATATTCAACTCTTTTTTAGAGAATATATAATATAATATTTTATAATTAGTACATATTTCACATTTATCCACATATTTATAGTGTCATAATGTTGTTTATGAAAAAATATTATTACTAGATTAGAGACATGAATAGGATAATTCATGTAATGATATTTGAATTTAAGTGTTGTGTGTACAATTACCTAATAATATTTTATTAAAACACAAACAAGGCCCTTTGATTAGGTATAACTATAAATTAAAATTTTCCTTTTCTTGATGGTAGGAATAGTACTAGTGAATTAACTAACCTTAATTTCAATTACTCAATATATTCATCCCATTCTATTATCTAAATTTATTTAAAGCCCTTTCTAGTTAACATTGATAGTGGGGTTCATAATTTTTTTTTTCAAAAACAAGTTGGAACTAACATACTAATCCATGATAATATCAAACAATAGTGTTATTTATCAATATTTTCTAATATCCTATATCTTTTTTTCTAGGATCACTACTATTCCACCCTTATAATCAATATACCTAAAGAAATAAATCAATTATTTAAAAAAAACTATATTTTTTCATTTTCCATACAACATATTTACATTATATATTTCTAAAAAAATCTGTATATATTTTTCATGATTATAATATCCTAGAGAATATACTATCATTTCATCTTTGAATACCAAAAAAATTATGAAAATATGTAATGAAAATATATTAATTAGTTCTATATAAATCATGGGTACATTTATTAAAAATAAATTAATAACCAATAACTTATAATGGATATACAGAGTCAAAAAAATTATCCTGTGAATTCCCACTTCCATCACATTCATCTAATATTATCCATATTCGAGGTTAATATATAAAAAATGATAAGAAACTAGGATCCATCACAACATTAGTTGGAGGTAGATATTGTACAATATTATTTGAATTTAAAATTTCCACAGCAATATAATTTCAATCATAATAATTATTAAATTGATAAATATACCTAGAATACCTATTACCAAAATTGTAATATAGTTGTGGCTTGCCAAAATATTTCATTGTTTATTCCTTATCCACATCTTGCAACATTAACCATTTTTTATCCTTGTTTCCATGAGGTAAATAAAATCTTGAAAAGTCTATCTCAACATTATTAGTACATATAAAAATTTACTCATGTATTTTAAATTAATGAAAAGATAAATCTCATAATATACATTTATTCAAACTAATGTCAAATATATCAATTTGCATTCATTATTAAAAACAAAATACAATTCATTAATTGGAATGTGTTGTGAAATTCTCTTTGTAAACAGAAAATGTGAACTCTTCCCTTTGATTCAATTATCAATAATTAAATTACCTTAATAATTAAATAATCTCATGTAAATACTCATCAAGAATAAAAATCTATAAAGACCATATGATCCATAGAATCTATAATGTATCGGTCTGGAAGAAACATTAATGGTTCCCTGATTCAGCTGACCAAAATTTCTCAGGAGTAACATCTGATACACGATAAGAAGCATCTAAAGGAGATGGAATATGGAGGTACCATGGGGATCCAATACACCAATATCAATGTAAAATTTTTAATAATAAATCATTGGTTATGATACACCACATATGAACATCAATGTACACAAACAAAAATAACATCCAAAAAATAATAATATTAGGGAATAATATGCATATGGATGTAAAGACTCGATCACTCACTAGGATTACCATATATAAAAGATAATTCTAAAAAATAAATTTAAAATAAATGGAAATAAAACTTCTCAAAGCCATATCATTTCATAATATATGTTCACTTTTATGTAAAATATCCTATGATAAAACTCTGAACACGTCAAATCATGTTCCTACAACAATGTGACAGTTTGCAAGACTACCATAGTGAAATGGAATCCTAAGTAGGGTGTGATTATATAACTCAATAGGGAAGCACTAACCTCGTCCTATACTATAACATTAATTATATGCTTTATTCATGTGAATACATTGAATAAATAAAATATAGAAAATAAATAAACAATAAACTAATATTATTCCCATCATCCTGATGTTTGAATGTATTATGAAACATACCAAATCATGTACCCAGTACCATACTTTTATCGATCCATTGGTATGTGACCCAAATCAACCACACATTCTTTATCCAATGTTTGGGTTTCTAAGATAAGTATATGATATCTTAACAACCATAAAACTATTGAATATTAGTGTGTGCCCAAAGCTTCCCAAATCCCAAAACTCATACTAACAACAAGTCATTAAGAATGGATCCATGAATGGATCCACGAAATCTTTGGAATCTCTATGAACTCTATTTATAATCAATGGCTCATGTAAAATTCATAATCACCTTGAGAAATATAGAAATTTTAATCATCTCTATGACACCATTCCAAACTTATATATCCACAGCATCATAGACATCCTATTCATCATGTTATTTCATCAGGATCAAATGATTTGATCCCATTAGAGACTTAGGAATCCTATAATAATATTTACTATCAAAATAATAACATTTATAAAAATTATCATTCTATGATGGATGGATCATAGACAATCTAGGGATTGTACGGAACCTTGTCGTCCATGTAATCCTATATAGACTCAAGGTTGACTCCGAAAATCCAATGAATTCTTCACATGGCCCAGAAACTATATACCATGTATTATCGGTCATCCATTATAACATAATAAAATCTATGTTATATCACCTAATTTTAAAATGAGACCCAAATCCAAATCCTTGGGGGAATATTTTGGAATCCCAAAAGTGACCATCATTTCATATATGGAATATAATTTTGTTCCCATGTAAAAACTTTGGATAACATCAGAAGCATCAATTAATTAGGGAAAACATAAAAAAGGTTCTAGGGATGGCCGAAGTCCTGATCCTTATATATATATATATATATATTCATATCCATATCCTCATGGGATTATATGTTAAATTATGGTTTTCTGGGGACACTATCTACCATCTATACTCAAGCACTTAACAAAACTTTTCAATTTTCGATGATCATCGGAATACCTATTGAGGTCACCTGATTCACATCAATGGAGAGGAACCCTAATGGGGGCCCTCATTCATAGTCAAGTCACTCGATCCTAACCTGTTTCGATGATCTGATCAACTCCAACATCACTCAAATGTTTTTAAATGTTCTACATAGGTCATTAAACTTTACCTACACCACACCTCCACAATGAGGGGGTTAATGATCTCACTGAGGGATACTAAGACATGCTCACCTCTTTCACACCCCTCAAGGGTCCGAATGTAACAGGTCGTACAAAAACAACTCATAAACATAACCATAAGCATCCCATGTGACCAAGGTAGTGAACATGGAAAACATGTACTTCGTATTTCATTCCCCTTGTATTATAGAATTTCATTTTAATTATACATTTATATTGATTTTTATAATTCCATTAATTTAATAAAGAAGTTGAATGCCCTCACGGATGTGACATCGTATATCATGCATCATTAAAAAACACATTACACTATTTTAATGTATCAAGTACCATATCTCGTTTTAGAATCCTTTTCCAATTATATAATTTCTCAAAAACTCTATCCTATACTTTTAAAGAATCACTAATGCTTGATCATGATCCAGTTCCCATCATCAGATCTATCCATGTTCTAACTCCAGCCAAATATTACCATTTATTAAGTATAAGATTTAAGAATAATTTATAAATTTAATTCCATATAGTTATATTCGTCAAAAATCTCACCAACAGCGTCTTCGACATGGAACCCTGACCAGTAACCTATAGGCGTTCCTCAATGAACATCAGGCATCATCCCAAGTGAAATCCTTAACATTCTTTTCTGAATCTATAATCATTTTATAAGGATTTTATTGAAAAAATAAGAAAACTTTATTCAATGTTGTTGGATTGATGAACATCTAAGAAAAGATACCCATATATCATCTCATGACTCCCTTGAGCTAGGGTGGTCAAAATCGTGAAGAGAAACAACCAGTTCTGACATGATACAGTGGAATTTGTATCAATGCTCTAACACCAAAAAATAGAATTTGGAGCTAAGAAATGGGATGAAGGATTGAGACCATCTAAGTTACATATGTACCTTATATCTTCATAAAACCCTATATAATATAACACCATTTTAGGGGGAAATAGAAGGAGATTGGAGGGGTTTAACACTGGATTATGTGAACAAATTGATGTTGAAAGAGGCATAGACCACTCTTAAAATTTGATAGGGAAAATTTATAATCCCCCCCCCCTTAAATACCCCAATGGAGGTCTGATGGGCTAGTACCCGAATGTTAGTGGATGAAGACTACAACATGACCATACCATATTTATTATTAATCCATCTGTATACTCCGGAACACCATCCCACTTCAATTCCTCATCCAAAAAATAGTTGTTTGAAATGTTTAAACTTATTAAAAAACATCCTGAATCCTAGTTCAAAATATAACTATCCACTTAATTCATATACTCAAATTCCTTCTAGTATTTTTCAACCTAGATAGTATTAAGATATTAAAAAAAACCCAACCATATATTTTATATTCAAAGTGACATCTCAACAAACATTTCATTACTAATCCCTACCTATATGGGTTGTGAATTCCAATTCAAATTTCATGTTATATCCAGAAATCCCCAACACACTTCTGATTCATCTCTCGATTACAACCATTATTAAATAACCCAAGGATTACACAAAACTAATATTCAATATTAAAATGTCGAGACTATCATATCATAGAATTTTCTATCTCAGGTAATAGATCAAATATCAATCCAACCGATAATAAATATTTATTTCTCCTAACTATTGAGTTTAACTCACACTGACTAATTCCAAATTCCAATGTCACATTATTTAGGAATTACCAATCAAAAAATCCATCAATAGTCCACATTACCACTCAACATGTTTCCCATATTACCACTATTGAATATAAATGAGAACACTTCTTAAATATTATAACTCATACTCATTAAAATATTATATTTCAAAATGGATGATCCTATACAATCAATTCACATCATGAGAACATTATCTTTTCTTCAAGAATCCCTAATAAATATTAAAAAATTCATATCACATCAAAAAAGGAAAAACTAGTGCACTTCGTGGATCACTATATCTAAATACATGGAGAATAACTTGTGAAACCTCCTAAGGTAATCCCATATAAAAAAGTATTGTCTTCAGTCACTGAATAGAGAAAAGTTTATCTAATCATGGTTCCTTAAATCCTAGAGAATCTATGATATCAACCAAAAACATTCATAAAAATCTTAACTGACCTCCCAACATGATTCCATGGTTATATCCTCAATTGAACTACTCTTCTATTGTGATCCAAAATAAATCACCGAAGTAATTCTTGATATGATTAATGCTTGAACTATTTAAAACTACCCCATGCCTGAATCTAAAAATGGGAATCCACTACGGGAAAAACCATTATCTACGACGGGCAGACTAACCCATCTCACATAACCAATTATTTGTGATTAGAAAAGGCACCCTGCTGCAAAAATTTACGCACGGATTGGAACAGTTTGCATGCCAAACCACGCGAGAGAGTATTTTCCACAGTTTGGCACTGCCCGTCGCAAATGCTGGCAGGCGGTAAGACCTAGTTTCGACGGGGGGATCTCTTGGCGCAACTAGTTTGACCCCCAAAGGTTTTGGTGACGGGGCCCGTCGCAAATAGCCGGCAGTGGTAAAAACTTATTTGTGATGGGATGTTGTCTCGTCGCAAAACGTGTGACAGCTGGTCACATTTTGTGACGGGCCCCGTCACAAATAACCTTTTAACCACGAACGATAACTAATGTGGCCGAAGGTATTTGTGATGGGGCCTGTCGCAAAAAGAACCTTTTACGACGGTATTTCTATCGCTAATAGTCCAGTCGCAACTAATCTGACCTATATATACACCCCTCTATTTTTTATTCTCTCTGCCTGAATTTTTTGTTTATATGCTTCTGTAAACTCTAATTTTAGAGTGATAATTTTTTAGAGTTAGCTTTTTTTACAAGGAAGTTGTGAAGCCGCCTTCAATTTTAAGAGGTCAATTTTAAAGGTAATTATGTTTTATTTTATTTAGTATTTATTTACATTCTTTATATTAATTTTAATTATTGTTGATTAGTTTTAATTAAGTCAGATTTAAATTATTTTGTCATTAGTATTTATTTGTAATAATAAAATTAAATTATTAGTATTAATTCTTAATAGTTAGTAATAATTAATAATCATTAACGATAATTAGAAATGTATATAAATAAATAGCAGTAATTAGTAATTAATATATATATTTTGTAGTAATTAATAATAATTAAAACTAACTAGTAATAATTAGAAAAAAAATAGTAAAAAATATTAACAATTAGTAATAAATAGTATTAATTACTAATAATTACTAATAATTAGTAATTGATACTAATAAATAGTAGTAAAAACTAATAAATAATAATAAATAAAAATAAATATTAATAAATAGGAATAAATAATAATAATTAGTAATAAATACTAATAATTAGTAATAAAAATACTAATTAATAGTATTAAATACTAATAAATAATAATAAATACTAATAAAAGTAATAAATACTAATAAATAGTAATAAATGCTAATAAATTGTAAGAAATACTAATAATTAGTAATAATTAGTAATAAATTGTAATAATTAGTAATAATTACTAATAAATATTAAAAAAAACTAAAAAATAATAATAAATACTAATAAATACTAATAAATACTAAAAAATAAAAACAAATTGTAACAAATAGTAATAAAAAGAAATAAATAAAAATAAAAATAAATAAATAAAAATAAATAGAAATAAATACAAATAAATAGATATAAATACTAATAAATACTAATAAATACTTATAAATACTAATAAATGCTAATAAATATTAATAAATTCTAATGAATACTAATAAAAACTAATAAATAGTAATAAATACTAATAAATACTAATAAATACTAATAATTAGTAATGAATAGTAATATATAGTAATAAATACTAATAAATAGAAGAAAATACTAATAAATAGTAATAAATAATAATAAATACTAATAAATTGTAATATATACTAATAAATAGTAATAAATACTAATAAATATTAATAAATGCTAATAAATACTAATAAATAGTTATAAAGAGTAATAATTTGTAATAATTAGTAATAATTAGTAATAATTAGTAATAATTAGTAATAATTAGTAATAAATTGTAATAAATAGTAATAAATATTAAGAAATTGTAATAAATACTAATAATTAGTAATAATTAGTAACAATTATTAATAAATAGTAATGTATAGTAATAAATTGTAATAAATTGTAGTAAATTGTAATAAATAGTAATAAATAGAAATAATTAGTAATATTTAGTTATATTTAGTAATAATTAGTAATAATTAATAATAATTAGAAATAAATAGTAATAATTACTGTGAAATATTAAAAAATAATAAATAATAATAATAATTTGTAAAAATTAGTAATAATTTTTTAAAATTCATAATAAATACCAATAAATACCAATAAATAGTAATAAATAGTAATAAATATTAATAAATACTAATAAATACTAATAAATACTAATAAAATAGTAATAAATAGGAATAAATACCAATAAATAGAAATAAATACTAATAAATATAAATAAATATAAATAAATACTAATAAATACTAATAAATACAAATAAATTGTAATAAATTGTAATAAATACTAAGAAATACTAATAAATACTAAAAAATAGTAATTAATAAAAATAAATAGTAATAAATAGTAATATATAGTAATAGATACTAAAAAATACAAATAAATACTAATGAATACTAATAAATACCAATAAATTCTAATAATTAGTAATATTTAGTAATAAATTGTAATAAATAGTAATAAATAATAATGAAAAGTAATAAATAGTAATAAATACTAATAAATACTAATAATTATCAATAAATACTGTTAATTAGAAATAAATTGCAATAAATACTAATAATTAGCAATAAATAGAAATTAATTTATATAAATAGCAATAAAAATCAATAAATAAAAATAATTAGACATAACTAGCAATTAATTGAAATTAATTGCAATAAATAGCAATAAATTGTAATAAATACCAATAAATTGCAATAAATTTCAATAAATTGCAATAAATAGAAATAAATATCAATAAATAGTAATAAATAGAAATAATTAGCAATAAATAGAAATAATTTGAAATAATTAGAAATAATTTTCAATAATTAGCATAAATTAGCCATAATTAACAATAATTAGAAATTAATTGCAATAATAAGCTATAATTAGCAATTAATTTCAATAATTAGAAATAATTATAAATTATTAGTACTAATTAAAAATAATAAGAAATAATTAGCAATTATTAGAAATAATTAGAAATAATTAGAAATAATTAGCAACAATAGGCAACAAATAGTAATAAATAGTAATAAATATCAATAATTGTCAATAATAAGCAATAAATAGAAATAAATAGAAATAATTAGTAATAAATAGAATTAATTGGCAATAATTTTCAATAATTAGAAATAAAATAAATTGTAATATATTTTAATAAATCGTAATAACATGGAATAATCTTTAGTGGATTGATGGCACTCCTTTTGCTCGATGGCTCTTCTCCTTTCAACTCTCACCAACTCAAAACATTATGAAAAGTATGCTTCTATGTATGCATATCCCTATCGTATGCACGAGTTTGAATATAAAATTATAGTACCACATTTTTCATAATGTTTTCAGACAATGACAGTTACAAGAAGAAGATCTGTTGACAAAAAGGGGGCTCTTTTGTCTGATGGCTCATTTACCTGCATATTCTTCACACTGAAATTAATAAGTAGAATATGTTTGGATGTACGCTTATGCAATCTCATATTCACTATTAGGAATAAGCATAACTCTAAGGAGATTCTTCATTATGATTTATGTTTGAGAAATTTCCAAGTAAAGGAGCTGTTAGACAAAAGAGTAGCCATCAATGCACTGAAAATTGTGTTGCTAGAAATTAATGGTAATTATTAAGATGTAGATGTAATTAGTTGTCTTCTTTTTTTGGATAATGTTTTTCTAATTTTAAATTATTCAAAAATAGTAATGATTATATATTTTGTAGAAATATATGGAACAAGGAAGTCGTCAACATTCATTATTATAAAACCACACTTGTATAAATAAATGCATAAATCCAAACTATTCTTGTTTAAATCATATATATATATATTAGGTGTTGATGCTTTCATATAATTTGCATCATCAAAAATAGAATTCTTTCTTCAGAATGAACAATTATGTGTCCTTGAAAAAAATGTGCTCTGAGAACATTTGACACATTTTACAAAGTTGGGTGACATCTCTTGCGGTTTGGTTTTCAACCAGATTTTTTTGTAACATTGTGAACACAGTTCCAGAGAAGATACTAATAAATTGATTCCGAAACTAGGACTATTTTAATGTTTAATACATGATATTGCAGGTCTATCTTTTCAACAAATTGAAACTCAGGATGCCATTGATTTAACTCAGGAGTTGTCACCATCCAAATTTTATGAGTTATTGTGGTTTGCTGAGGATTCATTATATCCTGGTTGCAAGATAAGAAACTGAGAAATAGTTGAAAATTTTAGTTCTATTAAATCAGATAATGGAATGTTAAACAACTATTTTGATCAGATATTTTCTTTGGTTAAAACACAATTACCTGAAAGAAATGTGTTTCCTTCAAATTAATATGAGAGAAAAATGTTGGTTAGTAATTTGGGCCTCCGTTATCAGAAGAATCATGCATGTCAAAATGATTACATCTTATATTCTGGTGAAAATGATTCATTAGATAGTTATCCCACATGTGGACAATCGAGGAATAAAGAAGCTCAACTAAGGACATCTGTATCGATTCCTGTGAAACAGATGAGATATTTCCCCCTTACAACCAGGTTGGACCTTTTTTTTATATCAGAACACAGTGTCAATGATGTCATGGCAGAAAACCCAGATTTCAACTGATAAATTCATGATTCATCAATCTGAAGGTGATTCATGGAAACATTTTGACTAACTGCATGCTTCTTTTGATTTAGAAGCACAAAATGTGTGATTGGGTCTTTTTACTAATGGTTTTTATCTGTTTGGTTCTTATGGTAGACTGTATTCATGTTGGCCTATCTTTATAACTCTATATTGTTTACCTCCATAGATGTTGATGAAGGAGCCCTATATCTTTTTGACCTTATTAATTCTAATACATCCGAATAATAATATTGATGTTTATTTGAAACCATTGATTGATGAGTTAAAGTCATTGTGGAGTAATGGTGTTAGTACATACGATGTTTCTCCAAAATAAAATTTCAAATTAAAAGCTACATTGATGAGGAAAATTAGTGACATTTCAACATATGACATTTTTTTGCTAGAGAACACATATCTCTAAATCATTTCTTTACAATATGAAAGAAAAAAAATTCCAGTATGCTCGTCAACAGAAAAATACATTTCTATTTTGACTATCATTACAAATTTCTTCCAACCGATCATCCTTTTCAGATGAACAAATATCATGTCAGAAAAGGCACAATTGAAAGGGATGAACCTCCAAATATGATCTCAGGTACATGGTTAAAATTAGTGGTATTTTAATTACCTCCCATCACATTTGGGCCAATAGTAAACCAATAAAATATTCAGGGATTTGAGAAAGAGCCTAATTGAATAAAACAAATCATTTTTTGGGATCTTCCATATTGGTCTTATTTGTTAGTATGCCACATGTTGGATGTTATGCATATTGAAAAGATATATTTTGATAATTTCTTTTATACAGTATTGGATACGCCTGGTAAGACAAAAGATAATGTAAAGGCACGATTAGATATTGCCCAAATTTTTGAACGACCGGAATTTAAAATATTTCAAGATGTCAGATCACAGAGTTTAATGAAGCCAATAGCAGCTTATACACTGTCCAAAGAGATTCTCTTATTATTTTGTCAGTGGATTTCATATTTGAGACTTCCAGATGGCTATGGTTCTTATTTGGGTATATGTGTTAAGAATGGTGATATTACCAAAATAAAAAGTCATTATTGTCATTTTATAATGGAAAGTCTCATGCCAATTGGATTCAAAAGATTTTTGAATTCTATGATTTGGGATTCAATAACAGACATATCATTTTTTGAGACATTTTTTTAGCGAGAACAGACTATGATGCACTAATTAAACTGAAAGAAGATGTTGTTTTCATTATATGTAAACTGGAAAAAATCTTTCATTCGGCTTTCTTTGACTCAATAGAACATCTGATATTACATTTTACACATGAAGTTAAATGTGGAGGTCCATTTTAGTTTCGATAGATGTACCTATTCGAGAGATGGATGTAGAAATTAATGAATAAATTACTTAACATAGAATCAGTTGAAGGATCAATTGATGGATCTTATTTTCAAGAGTAAATTTATTTTTTATGCTATCATTATTATGAATTTGAATATCCATCAAAACTAAACTGCATGAGATATAACTAGGGGAATACTGATAATGCAATAGAAAATAAATTATCAGTTTTTAATCAGCTAGATCTTGTCTTCGGTGGAGCTCAAGAACAATTACTTTTAGATGATGAACATCACAGAGTTCATAAAAATGTTCTAATCAACTGTGAATAAATGAAATAATTTGTACTGTGAGTGCTTCTATCACATATTCTATAATTTATGTTATAGTAAGTAAAATTATTTTATTTTTAGGTTATATGATAACCATATCAAGAAAAAACTTTCAAAAACTACAGTAGTTGATCTTGAAGAACTCCGATAGAAAATGTTTTCTCAATGGTTTCAAAAACTGGTAACATAAATTATTGATGGTTTAACATATCAATTCAGTTTATTATTTATTATATTGATACTTTTTTAAAAAAATTCAGGTGTCTCAACATGCTGATAAAATGGATAAGCGACTGTGTATATTATGTAACACCCCATCCAAAAAAGATAAATCTTACAATGAATATGTTTTGAATGGTTTTATATTTCATACATGTGCATGTGGGGAATAAAAAAACAATGAACCATGGAGTTTTCTTGAGAGAATAGCATCCTAGAGAAATTTAAGATGACGTTTATGGCATACTAGATGAAATTATTGAACTTTTTTATCTAGGGAATAATTGCATAACATTGTTTAAATTTCGATGGTTAAATACTGATAGAGTCCTATGTGTTCATCTAATTCAAGAAATTGTCAATATTAAATATAAAATTCTTGTAGAAAATGAACCATTTTTACTGGGTCAACAGGCACATGAAATATATTATGCAAATTATTGTGCTACTTTGAGAGACCCGAGTCATTGGTGGAGCATAATAAAAAGGAAATCTATGGAAAATCAGTTTACACAAACTGAATGTGGTTCCAATGAAGTACAAGGAATTGAATTTTTTTAAGAGACAACTAAAAATCCATCCTTTTCCCAAAGAGACTTGAATATCGAAGATGACACCCCACAATTAAGGGTCAATGGTGACGATGAAGTTAATGATGTTAAAAATGTATTTTAAATGGAGAGATATTATTAAACCAAAACTCATATAGATATTCATGAGGTCGATAATAAATATGAAGATATTGACATCGTCAAATCTGAAAATGATGATGAAGGTAAAAATTGGCATAGTCAATTGCTGGTTATAATCATAACTAATATATATCCATATGTAACAGTTATTTTCAACTATCATCTAACAATAAATATTTTGCATTTCAGGTGGTCCTTGATCTAATTCGTGAGCTGGAGGAAACTGAGATACATTTTGATATGGAGGATTTGGGATCTTCTGACCCTCAGGCTACTGGCGTTTCAGGGGGTATGCAGAGGGTCGCATTCTTGTGTGACTTATGATTCCTAACCCTATCCCCAAGAGGAAAACACATCATAGTTTTGATCCATGCAAGCAGAGGTATGATAGCTTATTTTTTTTAGATTTCATTAATTTATTTATATACTCATTTTTTGATTATTTATTCTTTTTTAACAGTATTGCGCATGTAGCTGTTGGAAATTGGAGCACTATATTGTGCAATTATTTTTCACAGACATATATCACATGGGAATAGATTCCCACTGATGTGCGTCTTGGAATGTTCAATAACATTCTGGTACATAAAAAAATAATATTTATTTAGATATTTATTTCATTTATAACATGATATTATAAATTATTTGTAGGGTTTATGGTATCCCATCAATGATAGAATATGTGTCTCTATCCATTAGGCATAGAAGATGTCTATGAGTGAGTGTTTCCATCAAATTTTACATAATTTTAGAAGGAAATAAATTAAAAAATCATGAGCGATGGTATTGGATGAGTCAGTTAGAGCCCATCGAACAAAGTACATTTAATTTAACATGTGGAATGGATTTTGTTCACACTGTTTGAGTAGAAAATTTCAGAGGTGATATTCATTGGTCCAACAGAACTGGGGGAGACAGGAGGTGACACATCGAGCTGGTAGTCATACATTCAGTACACATAGGGAGCATTTGGTTAGTATCATTTTTAATTATTTTATATTACAATACATATAAACAGTTTATTTTATATTCATATAAGAAGTCGAGCATCCCAATATTATAGAGTGTGACATTTATTGGAGGATGCATAGTGATCCAGCCACCTGAGATATTAAAGGTGATCACCAACGTCAGATTGTGGTCAGTATTATTTCTTTTTCCGTTTGAAAATTAACTATATATAATATTTTCCCCTTTTTAATTTCATGTTGAAACAGAAAGAGTCATATGAGGCCGCAACCTCTCAACCACGAGCTGAGAGTCGGGATGAGATGGATGATTAGACTAGTGCCCACCATTTTCATGAGGCGACATGGATATAGGTGACCCAGTGTGCCTTTGAGAAGGGTCATGTAGTTTGAATCGGCTCTCATTTGACTCTTGGGAGTTATTATATTACTGCTGCAATATCGACGTCCAGATCGAGAGAAGATCGTAGAGAAGCATCATCCTCTGGCTCATAGTATCAAGAGTAGTTGAGAGCTCAAATTGAGATTATAATGGGTTTTCAGAATCAGTAAGAAAGATACTTCAGCAGCAGCAGCACCAGTAGCATGGGGAGGACGACCATCAATGGTTTTAGCAGCAACCAGATCATATGGATTACATGCACCGTCTAACTCATAGTTTAGGGATAGAGTTTTCTCCTCCAACTCTTCCAGCTCCTCCAGTTTCTCTGGCTCCTCCAGAAGACTATCCCCTAGCGATTTTTTGTTCTGTTAGAAACATTTGAATTGAACATTTTTTGTAATATGAACTATTTACAGTTTTTGTCTTTTATATGGGAGAAAATATTGTATATATTTTTATAATTTTTAATAATTTAATATTTTATTATTTATTACTAGTATTATATTTTTTAATATTTGTTTATTTTAATAATATTAATTATAAAAATAAATTTTTTGTTTTTTTATATATTTTTTTCTGAATATTGAGAATTTGAATATTTTTTATTTTTTTATTATTTTAGTAATATTAAAATTTTTTCATTAGTCATAATTATTTTTATTAAGTATTTACAAATATAGAGAATTTTAATATTATTAATATTATTTTAACAATATGAATACTATTTTTTATTTTATTAAGTACTAGTGATGGGGCCTTTTGTGACGGGGTCCCATCAAAAATAAATTATCTATTTTTTTAAAAAAAAATTGTGAAGGATTTCCTATCCATCGCGATAGCCTTTTTCTCACAGGGTTTATTGCTAATGGTTTATAAAATTTAAGCTATTTGCGATGGGCTGGTATCTCGTCGCAAATATTTTTTGTGGCAGCCTCATCGCTAAAGGTTCTTCTATATATAATGTATTTAATCGGACATCTATTGGTGATGGGCCTACTTCCCATTGTATGTAATATTTTCGGCATCGTGCTCATCACAAAAAATACTAGTTCTGGTGCTGGTTTCTTCAACGGGCTATTTGCGACGAACCCCCATCGCAAATGGGTTTTTGCAACGGGATCCCGTCACAAATAGTCGAATTTCCAGTAGTGATCTATATAATAGCACATTTGATTCCTTACTTGGAATTACCATAATAATCTAGTTTTTGTTGTTTTTTTTCACCAGTTTCCAAATTACATAATGATCTTCCAATGACCAATCCCATGCCTAATAACCCCTACAGTAAGAAGGTCATACCATCTATGACTTATGTCCTTATCCCAATCATAGTATTACATTGTAGATTCTTTACTAGTTAAAAACCCCAATCAATATGCCCCATGACCCACAGATTAATAAATTAAACTACCTTCCCGGTCAAACCACTTCACTCTTGATCACCATCCAATAAAACTAGTTAGAAATTTTTCCCATCTCAAGAGGACATAATCTTTAATACCCTCAAAAAAGAGGCACATTACCTCAATTAGACAATGGTGAACTCCCCATTATTTCATCTTACTTTTATTTCACTACGATCTCCAGATCAAATGATTCCATTACTCTGTTCATTCGTCTCCTCCCAATTCATTCCCACCATCATGTACATACCTAATCAGGATTGAGAAAGATCAGTTATACCACCACAACTAATCCATTCTCAATGTTTCTTCTACCATAGAAGAATATTCATCATTTTAATAGAATTTTCCAGAAACTGTTCAATTAGTAAATAATTATCTCTCATTATTCTTAATCTTGACCCCATCCATTATCTATATCCACTTTATTTAGTTTCATACGTAAAATGTGTATTTTATTTTAATCTATTCTAAAACCCAAAAGGAATCCACACCAGTACAACTCCAAAGAAGAAATCATGACTCATGCTCCTATGATATGCACACCAACATAATTTTTCTCAGGATCCTTAATATTGATCATGATACTTGGCATGTTCTTTTAATATGATCATATAACCCAAGAAACTCCTCTTTCAAATTTATCACATCACGTGTGCCACTATTTCCCTCATGATCACCGGTTACACACGTGACTCTCGAAAACCACAATCATCCATCATTTCCTTAAGTGATACCAATCACATTCAGTGGATTATAATCAATACAACATATCACTAAAACCCAAATATTCTACCAATAATTACTATTTACTTCTGAATCACATTCAAATTTATCAAGGTTAAGAACCAAACATGTCATTACCATCGAAACATGAATTGATACCAAGTAACTCACTATTCCTTACATTCCAATGATATAGAACTCGTGTTTCATCTTAAATAAAGGGTACTAAGACATAACCATGAATCTACCATAGATCAACAAGAACCTCTTATGAATATATCTCAAAATCTAACATGTACCCATGATTTTTTACTAAAATCCACTATTAATCCTAGAATTACCCCTCTCACATGTTTTTAGAAATAAATGATGTCCCAAAATCACTATGGTATGAGTCGTACCTCAATGGTACTAGGATCTCCCACCTAACCACTAAATAATTTCCCATGTCTTCATTATATCTCATGGGATAGTTATCACTTCACTCGTTTTCAAACCACATGACATCTCATGTTCCAACTACCCACTAATGGATCTCTAAAAACCCATGACATCCTTTGAGCCCATTCTAAAACCCATCAACTATATAGGAAATTGACTATCACTGAGAATCATATTAAGAGAGTGATGCCTAAATAATCATAATATCAATAGTAAACACTACCATAGCCAACAACATCATGTTATATCGCATGTACAATGGAAAAACAACAACCATAGGCTTGATTAAGTAGAATTTTATTCTATGGAATATAAGAAAGTTCAACAAGAGTTTTTAATAGAACATTAACTAACCAAAATTGAATGAAAACCACCTACCAAGGGTTTCTCACTATAATACCATGTGTCTCACAAACCTACTCGGTTCACTACATGTCTACAATTAAAGGGATTTTTTTTCAATCATCGTAGGGGTATCATTGTAGGTCCACATGACCTACCATAAAAATGATATATATACATTCTTCTATTATTGAGTAGAATAAAAACATTTATATGTATGTAAAATCATTCAATGAGTAGTTTATTATTGCACATCAAATATCTCAACATCATCTCATGTCATAAATAATACTATCAGATCCTCACATGTCTAGTGAATATTAAATTCCACATAATGATACATATTGATGCCTCTTTCCTTATAGGATATAAATCAATTCCAAAACTAGTCTTTAGATAATGATCTAGGAGAAAAGATTCCAATATAAATAAAAATATCATTACATATCAATGTGATCCATTCATACTAGAAAACATTTAAAATTGTAATATTATAAACAAAGAACAACAATACTAAAACCCTTTTTACTTGACCTTCCTATAGGTGTTGGTGTTCATGATGAACCATCCAAGAATTCATCACAGGAACTAACAAATTATTATATTTTCTACCTTCTATATCATAAATAGTAGTACGAGAGAGAAATGTAAAACTACAAAACATTGTAATGTCCTGGTTCTGAGGCCAATGTACTAGTTCCCTGACTTTGTTTTCCACAATACCTCAGGTGGACATCCCTATATTCTATATGAGTTTAACAGTAGTGTCGGTCCAAAAATGTTACATGGGGAGACTATACACCCAATATCAAATAAAATATTAAAATTATAAAAAAATGAATATCATGTACCACACATATCCAATATTATAAACCAAAAAGTATAGAATCTAAATAATAATACCAAGTGGGAAGGGTATGATTATATATATATATATATATGCAAACTATTTTACCTGCCTAGATGATCACATATAAAGGATAATTATAATGGAAGAAAATTAAAATAAATTTATCTATTATAGATTTTTACTATATATTATCTAATGCTCAATGAAAAAAAAATTCCCATCCTTCTCGATCAATCTTACGCCTCACCTAAACCTGTTCATGTGCCCAAGTGAATGTCTTCTTGGGTACCCTAATGAAATAGCAATAATAAAATGATTTTAGTACACAACATAGTAGGTAACCACCAACGTGGCCTCTTTCTATGTGAGAAATGTTGTGGTATGTGCATGTGCCATTCTCATAATCAATAGAATAATGAAATTAAATAAATTAAGATTTTATATTACATACTTCACCCAAATGTTAAAATGTCTCTGAGAAAATCTCTATGATCATGCCAACCCATGTACTAAATACTATACATTCCCCAATCCATAGGTATATGACCTTGATCGACTATAACTATTTCAAAAAGTTTCAATGTGACTTTGAGCATGACTGGATACCATTCCAGTGGTAAAAATATATGATCCTAGGGTGTATCTCAGTAATCACAAATCCATAGGATAAAATAAAAGATAACTCCTCACGAACAAATCTATAACCAAATCATAGACATCATGGTGTTATCACCAAACTCAAAGTATAGTTAATAGCTCAAAGTGGACTTTCAAGAACCCTGTGAAATTTATTACTCATAAAAATTTCAATTTCGACATGATAAAATGTTATATCTAATGAATATTGTGAATCCTAATAATCATGTAATGTCATTAGTCTCAACTGGAACAATCCTAGGGATGAACCAATAATCCAAAAATACTAATCATCATCAAAATAGAAATAGTGATCTACATCCTTATTCATACACAACTAGATCCTAAAGAAATATAATAACCCTATGGAATTGGAGTGTCCAAGGAATGTCATTTGGAAAGAAGGTATAATCTTATTTTCATATGTATACTTCACACTGATCAATAGCAAGATCCCAAAAAATTTCGATCATCCATGAAATCATCAGCACATTAGTTTTCTATCACAACAGTATCACATGAGGAAAAAATCCACATCCCATTAAGAAAATATTGTAATCCCAGAAGTAAATGTCATGAAATATATGTATAATTAGAAATATACTAGATATTAACTATGGATATACTCATAAACAAAAAAATTAATGAAAAAAATGAGAAAATATAAGGGATGGTCTAACACCTAACCCAAATATCAATATCCATAAACCCATGGGATAAAATGTATTTTGAAGGTTCTAAGTTGACACTTACTAACATATCATATCAATACCATAATACACCCACTCAGGATCCGTTTATCCTTGGGGTATATACTGGGGTACTGTAAGTGACATCCAAGGAGAGGCACCCTTCATGAGACCATTGGACTCAATCAAGTCACTCATGCATAACTTGTCTCGATGTGATAATAGGATTAATGGTATCTCAAAAGATATTACATTGGATACATGTCCATTATATTAATTCCATATGATACCTATATAGGAAAGTAAACATGGATCTAACAGAAGGCTAATAAGTCATGCATACCATTATCACACACCTTACGGGTATGAATATCATAGCGCACCCCAAAAAAACTCACAAACTCGATCATTAGTGACTGAGATGACCAAGGTAGTGTGTACAACAACAGGGTCTTGGAATTTCTTTCACAGTGTTTGAAAGGATTTCATTTTAATGATAAATTTCAATTAAATTTAATAAATCAATTAATTTATCAAATTGGTCAACACCCTCACAGGTGTGACGATGCGTTACACACATCATAACAACTTTAATTAGAACATATAGAAATTTTTGAGGTACACCTATATATTTAGAATATATTTACCATTATTTTTATATACGAATAATTCTTTTCTAGGCTCACATGGTGTCATCTAATCACATCTATGCTCTACCAGTAATCAAAAACAAACTCTAAGTCATAATTCAAGGCAGATAACCTGTATAAATTAATTCTAAAATTTCTAATCAATAAATTAATTTAATTTTATAGATGAATATGTACATAAAAGTTCATTATTTTATGTGTTTCATTAGAACTATGACCGACAACCAATGGTATTCCTGCATCTAACCCCAAACACCATCCTTGGTGAAATACTTATCATGAATTGATGATTCTATATGAATTTCAAAATAAAGTTAAATAAAAACCATGAAAATTTTATATGGTGGATTAAATTTTATAAAATGATGAATGAGGATACTCGAATGTCATTTCATGATTTCTTTAGGCATTGGTGAACAAAAACCATAAGAGAAGTGACCAAATCCTCCATTCTCCACCAGAATTGTTTTAAAAAGCTAATCCTAAAAACGGAGATAATGAATTAATAAAGGCTATGAAATATGGATACCATAACAGTAGGTTATTTACCATATATCACTAAAAACGCCAATATATATGACCCATTTTAAAATTAAAGAGAAGGTGAGAGAATGGGCTCGACCCCGGTTATTTCCAGAACTAGGAATAGGAAAGAGATGATTCACCTGATTAAATATTTTAGGTGAAAAAAATTTAATATTCCCATCTTAAATACCATACTGGCTAGATGATACTAGGCCCCCAACTAGAGGGTGGTACTTAGAATGAAATGAAGGCACTACCAACCAACCCTAATGGATAGTTAGTGGGCTGGTACAATGAAATGACCCAAACATTTGTAAATTAAATTCCATTTGAAATAAACATTGTTCTATTTTCTAATGTTGGTATAGAAAAAATGAATTTTATTTCATTTGTTACTTTGTTTTATTCTAAAATATGTCTATATGTTTTCTAATGGGATTAAAATACCATTATAATTATATGAATTGATAAAATATATGTTATATAGTGATCCATGATATTTTTATATATTAATAGATATGGTAATATCTAATTGACACAAATAGAATAATAAATAGACTTAACTATTAGGATCGCACCCCATGACTACGATTTATCAGAGTTCCAAAGGAGATGGCATCAATGGGATTTCCCACTATCCAAGCCCATATGGATATTCAAACTAGGAAACTTTAGTCAAGAAAATTATTATATATTTTTTATCTTATCGAGATCACCACCAAAATCTTTTTCATCAAACCAACCCAGAAAAGTACCATGAATACACACCATTCCCTTGGGGAATATATTGGTTTTATAAGGGATTATATATATATATATATTCCCTTGTTTTATGAATTTTTATATTTTCAACCTTATTTAATATTTATTATATTTTTTCAAATTAATTATTATTATATATATATTTGTAAACAATTATTTAAATATTTTAACAAAAATTATATTTCACTATAGATAAATTCATAGTATATTTTTCAAAAATATATATTATTAATAAAAAAATTGTTCTAATTAATTAAAAAAATTAAAAAAATTAATATTTTAGTATAATGTTTTTATTAAATAATATTTATTTAAATATACATGATATTTAAAGAAATATAATTTAATTTTATAACAGAAAGAAGTGGTTAGTCATCAATAAATGGTTCTTTCGAAAACATAAATATTTATATTTAAAAGTCTAAATTGTAGTAGTTTTAAAATTATTCATGTAAAATAAAAATTATTTTTAAAATCAAGACATTGAAATTAGCCAATTCTGATTTTTTCTTAGTTTTCATAGATAGTCGAGTTTGTGGTTAAAAAATGAATATGGGATAAATATGTGGTGTGTATTATGACATCATAATATCCCAAAAGTATGGAAATACATTCTATAAAGAAAATTACGGAAAAATAAGTCCCCCTTTAAAATAATTTTTTTTTATTTTATTGGATTAATTTTCAAAACACACATATATTCCATCAAAACAAATATTATTTTTTATTTTTTAAAAACGAATTATAATGAACATAACTCTATTTTACATCATTAATGGAATTACTTTACGGTTTTTGTTTCTTATCATAATAAAATATTTAAAACCATGCCTATTTGGAAAAATCCATGTGTAAAAACCATGTGATTTTTTGTTTTATTTATTTTATCAATTAGATTCCTCAACCTATGTTTAGAAATTATTAAATAATTCCTCTTTCTTTTTTCTATAAAAACTTCCCCATCCATCCATTACAGATCTCTAAAAACCTATTAATATTAAATCTTTTTTAACTATCATGCTCTAAATTCATCCCATAGTGTTATTATTATCACAATAAGCTTCTACCAATCATTTATATGATCCAACTCATTGTAATGGATTGTATTATTCTTCCTTTTTATTCAAGTTATTTCTTTTTATTAAGACTTTTGATTTCCAATTGTTAAAACTGTAATATTTTTTGACACATACCTATAGTATAAAAATGTTTCTAATATAATGAGAGAACTCATTTCACTTCCATTAATCCCTAACATGAATCTTTATATCCATCTTTTATAATAAAAAAATCATTCCGTTATTTTCAATGCCAAAATGTTGTATTTTCAATTCACATACATATTTCAAATCGATTTAATAAAACTAATTTTCGATATCCTTTATTTATTATATACATATATGTATTCAACACATAGTCCTTAATACTATTTATAAAAGTAATTAAATCCATAAATATATTATCTAATATATGTAAAAAATCATGTAAAATATATTATTTTTGAATGACAGAATAAAATTATGTATTTCTCTAAGGAATTGGTGAATGTATTTATCTCATGATATACCATGTATGGTTCATAGGATTTTAACCAAAAAACATTATGTTATGAGGTGTCAAAAGTAATCCATTACATTTTTCTATAATTTATTTTTATTTTGTATAAACATTTCGACAATTCCATGATGTTATCATCATATATCGTGATTCAATTTTTATTAATTATGATTTTCACCCTTATATGTCATCATGTTATGCTTCATATCTCACGTGTACTATATTATGTTATTATTTTATTTTTTGTCCCCTCGTAAGGATTTATAGATTACCCATTTCTTATATAGGTCCCCATGTTATGTCTTACAGTTTTAGAATATAAATGTAATTTTGTGGTCATTTTCTGGAATTTTTAATGAATGTTGATTTATCCTTATTCAAAGTAATTATTATATTTCTCTAAATATTCAATGATAATAAGCCTTATAATATTTTGTGATTGTATATTGTTTATTTCTATGTGATAAATCATGATATAATGTGTGAAAATATATGGTTTTTCATACTTAGTATCAGATAAAGGACTGGTTATTTGTTAGGATTAGTACTAAAAATAGTATTGAAACCCATAGTGATAAGAATAAACAGAAGAAAACATCACAAAAGTACCTGTAAATTATAGATTGATTGGTTTCAATTAAATTAAATCAATGTATTGATACTTCAAGTTGATGTGGATTTATACCAAATGTACTAATGTATAATTACCCCCAAAAGGGAAGATTTGTTTTTACTATATCATAATATCGTGCATAAAAAAAGAGGCCATGAGAATGATTTTTTTGAAATTCATTGAAAATATGGTTTGGTATGTTCGGAAGTTGATTGTGAACCATTATTAAGGAAAAAAGAATAAAAATTTAATTATTATGAAATAGAATATGGATAACATATTTTTAATCCTATAAATTTATAGCTTATCGAAAACATTTCATTTTTACCATATCCATTGAATGTTTATAATTCACTCTATATGATTTATAGATTGAAAATTATCATCCCTAGGTTTTTCATGGATGAATACAATCATTAGAAAAAGATTTAATTTATGAAATGAAATTTTATCATACATTCAATAATATAAAATGTCTTATATGATTATAGTTCAATTCATTTATACATATCACACAATTTTACAATAACTATTCAAATACGACATAAAAAATAGAAGGAGATATATCAATGAAAATAAAATATTGGTAAATTATTTTATCTCATGTATACAACTTGTTCTTTTTCAATATTTATGTGATGAATTTACCAAAAAAACTTATGATACTTCATTTATATTAATTTTATACAATTATGGTTATGGATTTTATTTCCCTGTATAGAGACAACCTAAAGTGCTGAGAGAATAAAATCACCCTCTATATCATAAATCACCCTTTGATTCTATACATGTGTAACTAGGAGGAGAGATTCTCTTTGGAATCATCATATAAACTAAGAACCTTATATTCCCATTGTAAATCATATCTTTATCAAATGAATGATACTATGGAAATTATCATCATTGATGGCATTTCCATTATAAGATAATAAACAGATGTGTTTTCTGGAGAATTAATTAGTCTCCCTCCAAACTGGAATGTTTATATCTCCATCAATATTATACCTATAAATTTTAAAATATCCACTACCCAATACATAGTGGAGACTATTGAACTTGAAGACCGTAATAAGAAACTTTATGAGACTCTAGATAAAGGGTTTATACACTTTTTTGATTCACTATTGGGTGTGCATATATTTTTCTTCCTGAAGAAGGATGTATCAATGTACCTCTGCATTGATTATAATGATATCAAAAAGGACATGATAAACAACATGTATCATCATCCAATGATTGATGAATTGTTTGATCGACTATGTGGAGCCCAGTACATGTCGATGGTAGATCTTCAATGAATATATTATCATGTAAATGCGAAGAAGGATGATATAACCTAGACACATTTTCATACAAGATATGGGAAGATGAGTTCATGGGAATTCCCTTTGGAGTCACTAAATCTCCAAAAATAATTATGGTCATAATAAATATATTCATTAAAAATTACATTAAAAAAATTATCCTTTATAGATGATATTCATATCGACAACAAAATAAATTTGCAACATTATGGGAATATTAATGGATACTGAAGGCCTTATGGGGAGAGCATTATATACAAAGTAAAAATATGCATGCTTCAGATGGACCAAGAAACATTGCAAAGTTATTTTATCATTAATAAGTGTATTTTTTAATATCATTCAAAAATAATATCAATTAAAATATGGCCTAATATAACATCTATGAAGATAGTTTCCATATATTAGCTACGTAATATCATGAATTTTTTAGAATTTTACCGTGATTTTCAGACCCACTAATCATGAAATAAAATAAGGGTGTAATTTTTTTCTTGATAGATGACAATGATGTGAGTTTTGAAGTGTTATATAAGAGTATATGTACTAAAACTATTCTCACATTACCCACCAGTTGGGTAGGATTTTTAGTCTGTAGTGATGTGTGCAAAAAATTATTAGGTTCTATACTCATGTAAAATGAAAATTTTATATCCTAAATCTATAACCATTTAGTGATCCGCTATATTGAAATCACAATGAATAACCCATAATTTGATATAGTTATATTCATGTGGATGATTTGGATACATTATCTCTATGGTGAAATTTTTGATATATATACAAATTATAAAATAGTGATATATATATTCACACAAAATGATATATAATACACGAAAATGTGGTGGTTATAATAAAGGGTTATGATTGTTTAATCCACTGCCATGCTAGTAAGGGAATAATGTTTATTGATGATCTGAGTAGAAAGGATCCCATATTCTTATCCATGATGATGATTGAAAGGTAACTAATATTCTTAGACATACAATAGATCTACATGTTAATATTAATAGTAATTCCATCCTCCTACCTCAAATATATTCCCTCCCATACATTCTTGTGATGATTTCGAAGGGTAAAAATATTATTAAGGGTATATATAAAATGGTAGTAAATATTTAAATTTTCAAATTTTCTAATGATTGAGTTTTGAATTTTGAAATCAAGAAATGTTTTGAATCAAAAAATTAACTGAATAGGGAATTACCTAACGAGGTGAATAGCTCATTCTTCTCTATTAATATTTGATGCACTATGATGTATAGATTTCTCAACATTATTTTTTTTTTGGGATAACAAAAATTGAGTGATTACAGGATATGTATCTTAATTCATGGTATGAAAACAAGTTAAGGATGAACCATAGAAGTCTAAGTGTATAAAACATCCATTTCTCATAATATTATTGAATTGGTTAAACATTTTCATGGATTTTTTTATAGGAATCATAAAGAATGTAAAAAAGAAAATACCTAAATCGTGGAGGTAGCAGATATCCTTACCATGTTAATGCTTTTCAATTCTAACACAAAATATTTATCATAGATAAACTCATTAAGAAACACATATGATAAGTGGTAAGGCGTGATGGATTTCCACTCTCGAATCTAAATGAATGAAAATTTAGTTTTATATAATGTTTTTAGAGATTAAATTAAAAAAATTGATACATTACTGATTTTCAATAATGGTTTTCTCCCTCATACAGATGGTATGTATCAAAAAACAATTTAAACTCTAGATGATATGTTTAGCTCATGTTCAATGGATTACAAGGATTTTAAGATCAATAACTTACCCTGGGATAGTTCTCATGTCACAATAACTTCCATTCTAGAATTAAAATAGATCATTATGAGGCAGTATATGGGAAGAGTTTTTAGACTCTAGCAAGATGGGATGAAGTTTGAGAGAGGAAGTAAATGAGACCTGATCTGATCCATGAGATTATAATGATTGTTCCAAGAATTCAATGTTGTATGAAATTTATTTAAATTTGATAGATAATATATACAAACAAACATCAATTTAACCTATAGATTTAGGTTGTAGATAAATCTGTCTATTATATATCCTCGTGTAAGATATTTTTGAGGTTTTGGATGAATGGAATACTTTGTCCTAGATACAACAACACATTTGAGATCAGTGATCACATCAGACCTATGGATAATCAACTAACAGATCCACTTAACCTATCTAAGGTACAAGAGGTGTCCCAGGTATCCTTATTTATGAAGTACATACTAGATCCGTCACATGTAATAAATATAGAGGCGACCCCTTTATAGAATGATATTGTGTGTGAGGAGAAGCTGATAAAGATCATATATCTTAGAGGTAATGTTATATGAAACAATCCAAATCATCTGGTCAATGTATGGTTATGGACCCAAGTAATTGAATTTATAATATGGGAACAAAAATTGATGATGAAACATAAGTACAATTCTATGTTTTAGTATACGAAATACAATTTTGATGGTGAAATTTATAAAAGTGGGGAAAATATAATGACTAAAATTTTATAAATAATATATCCATTCTGAATTAATAATGTCTTTATTATTTAATGTATTTATAGAAAACATATGCACTATATTTCATTTATTAATTTATATTATTATAAAATATGGACATAGTTTTTATGATGAGCTTAAAAACCATTAATATTTTGAACTATTGATAATATATCCATTCAAAATAACCAATAATATTAGCATATATTAAGGGATATGATAAATTTTGTTTCTCAATGAAGTATCAAGTGATGGAATCCAACAGTAGTATCATACCCTATTAATCCCATTCATCAAAACATATGAGGGAGAGGTCGTCACCTTGATTTTCCCTTGATCAACCACAAGTCGAGATTCAACAATTGGAAATCAAGAGAAGCATTTTAAGAGAAGTTCAATATTATCAACATCATGACCCAAACCGTGTTCACATAAATACCCCGTAAAAGGACCACTATCAAAAACCTTACCCTTACGATGTACACTAATGTAATAAGGGTTTATATATCTAGATCTTAGTATTATGATTTTTTTTAAATAAATATTTTATTTATCCATTTTCATTATTCGTTTATATATTTGTTTGTACATAATAATATAATGTTTTTGTTAAAAAAACTTATTCCAAAAAAGTGTTTTTTTGAAGTATATAAACTCTCTTAGAAAAGAATTTTGATATAGTAAATAATTTCTAAAATAAATGTTATATTCATAAAATATTTTAATGAAATAATATTTATTTAAATAAAAATGATAATAAAATATAATTACTTTTTATGTAATACCTATAATAGTCAAAAAATGGTTAGTGGCATAAAAACTATAATTTTCCTATAAAGAATTATTTTTATATAAAATTTTAAATTTTCATATTTAATAAACTAAAATAAATGTAAATTTTCAATTCATCAAAATGATATTATAAAATGTTGAATTTTTAACAATTTTCAATGACGGATTAATTTTTTGGTAAAAATTAAATATGGTATAAATATAAGCTAAGAATACTAACATCATAGCACCATAAGTTGATGTATTAAATAATATAAATGGAATCCATTATTGAAAATAAATTTACCCTTTTAAATAATATATTGTATATTATTTTAGTAATTTTCAAACCTATAATCAATGAAATAAATCATATATTATATTTAAAAAATTGATCATTTTTAACATGAATCAGTTCCACATCATGAATGTTATTATTAAAAGTAGTTTGATAGATTTTCTAATAAAATAGTGAAAACTATTCCACATTGAAACAAAAATTGGAAGATATCTATTTTTATTATTTTTTTAATTAGAGGCTAAAACCTATGTTCAGTAATTAATTATTAATTAAAACTTCATTTATTTAAATACAATGTGAACCGCTCATTTCACATTACAAAAACCCCATTTATAATATATTTACTCTCCCTAGCACTCTATAAAACCCTCCCATGTTGTTGCCAAGGTCCTAAGAAGATTTTACCCTGAATTTTGAAGCCCCAACACCCCTAACTGGTATAGAATGATATTCCTATTCCTTTTTATTCATGAAATTTCATTTTATAAAACTTTTTTATTTCCATTAATATATATTTTAAAGTGTTTTGACAAGTTAATTTACTATATTTTTGATTAACATATCATGTATTAGAGATTTCACTCTCATTAAACACTTACATGAACTATTATCTACACCTGTTATGCTATTATAATTATTACATAAATTTCCTTGCCAAACTTTGTTGTGGTAAATACGTTTCCCCACATCCACTAAAGGTTATTCACCTCATAGTACTAATCCTTTATTAATTGGCTACATTCATGTGTGTAACTAAAACTCTATAATCATGGGATCAAATGTGATAGAATACATTCTTATATTATATTATTTATATGGCACACAAATACATTAATGTTTTAATTATAATAGGTTGGATTAGAACTATATATCCCACCAATGAATTTGGTATTGTTTTTCTCACATGAGATACAATATATTGTGCATGGGCGGTTAACATAAAAACAGTATATTATGACATTTTAGTTGGTACCGTTGAATTATGTTTATGATATAATGTTTTATATTGTTTCAAAATTCCTATGATTCCTTGATATTATCATCTTATATCAATACATATTGATGCCTCTTTCCTTATAGGATATAAATCAATTCCAAAACTAGTCTTTAGATAATGATCTAGGAGAAAAGATTCCAATATAAATAAAAATATCATTACATATCAATGAGATCCATTCATACTAGAAAACATTTAAAATTGTAATATTATAAACAAAGAACAACAATACTGAAACCCTTTTTACTTGACCTTCCTATAGGTGTTGGTGTTCATGATGAACCATCCAAGAATTCATCACAGGAACTAACAAATTATTATATTTTCTACCTTCTATATCATATATAGTAGTACGGGAGAGAAATGTAAAACAACAAAACATTGTAATGTCCTGGTTCTGAGGCCACTGTACTAGTTCCCTGACTTTGTTTTCCACAATACCTTAGGTGGACATCCCTATATTCTATATGAGTTTAACAGTAGTGTCGGTCCAAAAATGTTACATAGGGAGACTATACACCCAATATCAAATAAAATATTAAAATTATAAATAAATGAATATCATGTACCACACATATCCAATATTATAAACCAAAAAGTATAGAATTTAAATAATAATACCAAGTGGGAAGGGTAGGATTATATATATATATATATGAAAACTATTTTACCTGCCTAGATGATCACATATAAAGGATAAGTATAATGGAAGAAAATTAAAATAAATTTATCTATTATAGATTTTTACTATATATTATCTAATGCACAATGAAAAAAATTTCCCATCCTTCTCGATCAATCTTACGCCTCACCTAAACCTGTTCATGTGCCCAAGTGAATGTCTTCTTGGGTACCCTAGTGAAATAGCAGTAATAAAATGATTTTATTACACAACATAGTAGGTAACCACCAATGTGGCCTCTTTCTATGTGAGAAATGTTGTGGTATGTGCATGTTCCATTCTCATAATCAATAGAATAATGAAATTAAATAAATTAACATTTTATATTACATAATTCACCAAAATGTTGAAATGTCTCTGAGAAAATCTCTATGATCATGCCAAACCATGTACTAAATACTATACATTCCCCAATCCATAGGTATATGACTTTGATCGACTATAACTATTTAGAAAAGTTTCAATGTGACTTTGAGAATGACCGAATACCATTCCAATGGTAAAAATATATGATCCTAGGGTGTATCTCAGTAATCACAAATCAATAGGATAAAATAAAATATAACTCCTCACGAAAAAATCTATAACCAAATCATAGACATCATCGTGTTATCACCAAACTCAAAGTATAGTTAATTGCTCAAAGTGGACTTTCAAGAACCCTGTGAAATTTATTACTCATAAAAATTTCAATGTCGACATGATAAAATGTTATATCTAATGAATATTTTGAATCCAAATAATCATGTAATGTCATTAGTCTCAACTGGAACAATCCTAGGGATGAACCAATAATCCAAAAATACTAATCATCATCAAAATAGAAATAGTGATCTACATCCTTATTCATACACAACTAGATCCTAAAGAAATATAATAACCCTATGGAATTGTAGTGTCCATGGAATGTCATTTGGAAAGAAGGTATAATCTTATTTTCATATGTATACTTCACACTGATCAATAGCAAGATCCCAAAAAATATCGATCATCCATGAAATCATCAGCACATTAGTTTTCTATCACAACAGTATCACATGAGGAAAAAATCCACATCCCATTAAGAAAATATTGTAATCCCAGAAGTAAATGTCATGAAATATATGTATAATTAGAAATACACTAGATATTACCTATGAATATACTCATAAACAAAAAAATTAATGAAAAAAATGAAAAAATCCAAGGGATGGTCTAACACCTATCCCAAATATCAATATCCATAAACCCATGGGATAAAATGTATTTTGAAGGTTCTAAGTTGACACTTACTAACATATCATATCAATACCATAATACACCCACTCAGGATCAATTTATCCTTGGGGTATATAATGGGGTGCTGTAAGTGACATCCAAGGAGAGGCACCCTTCATGAGACCATTGGTCTCAATAAAGTCACTCATGCATAACTTGTCTCGATGTGATAATAGGATTAATGGTCTCTCAAAAGATATTACATTGGATACATGACCATTATATTAATTCCATATGATACCTATATAGGGAAGTAAACATGGATCTAACAGAAGGCTAATAAGTCATGCATACCATTATCACACACCTTACGGGTATGAATATCATAGCGCACCCCAAAAAAAACTCACAAACTCGATCATTAGTGACTGAGATGACCAAGGTAGTGTGTACAACCAATAGGGTCTTGTAATTTCTTTCACAGTGTCTGAAAGGATTTCATTTTAATGATAAATTTCAATTAAATTTAATAAATCCATTAATTTATCAAATTGGTCAACACCCTCACGGGTGTGACGATGCGTCACACACATCATAACAACTTTAATTAGAACATATAGAAATTTTTGAGGTACACCTATATATTTAGAATATATTTACCATTATTTTTATATACGAATTATTCTTTTCTAGGCTCACATGGTGTCATCTAATCCCATCTATGCTCTACCAGTGATCAAAAACAAACTCTAAGTCATAATTCAAGGCAGATAACCTTTATAAATTAATTCTAAAATTTCTAATCAATAAATTAATTTAATTTTATAGATGAATATGTACATAAAAGTTCATTATTTTATGTGTTTCATTAGAACCATGACCGACAACCAATGATATTCCTGCATCTAACCCCAAACACCATCCTTGGTGAAATACTTATCATGAATTGATGATTCTATATGAATTTCAAAATAAAGTTAAATAAAAACCATGAAAATTTTATATGGTGGATTACATTTTATAAAATGATGAATGGGGATACTCGAATGTCATTTCATGATTTCCTTAGGCATTAGTGAACAAAAACCATAAGAGAAGTGACCAAATCCTCCATTCTCCACCAGAATTGTTTTAAAAAGATAATCCTAAAAACTGTGACAATGAATTAATAAAGGCTATGAAATATGGATACCATAACAGTAGGATATTTACCATATATCACTAAGAACACCATTATATATGACCCATTTTAAAATTAAAGAGAAGGTGAGCGAATGGGCTCGACCCTGGTTATTTCCAGAACTAGGAATAGGAAAGAGATGATTCACCTGATAAATATTTTATGTGAAAAAAATTTAATATTCCCATCTTAAATACCATACTGGCTAGATGATACTAGGCCCCCAACTAGAGGGTGGTACCTAGAATGAAATGAAGGCACTACCAACCAACCCTAATGGATAGTTAGTGGGCTGGTACAATGAAATGACCCAAACATTTTTAAATTAAATTCCATTTGAAATAAACATTGTTCTATTTTCTAATGTAGGTATAGAAAAAATGAATTTCATTTCATTTGTTACTTTGTTTTATTCTAAAATATGTCTATATGTTTTCTGATGGGATTAAAATACCATTAATAATTATAAGCATTGATAATATAGATGTTATATAGTGATCCATGATATTTTTATATATTAATAGATATGGTAATATCTAATTGACACAAATAGAATAATAAATAGACTTAACTAGTAGGATCGCACCCCATGACTACAATTTATCAGAGTTCCAAAGGAGATGGCATCAATGGGATTTCCCACTATCCAAGCCCATATGGATATTCAAACTAGGAAACTTTAGTCAAGAAATTTATTATGTATTTTTTATCTTATTGAGATCACCACCAAAATCTTTTTCACCAAACCAACCCAGAAAAGTACCATGAATACACACCATTCCCTTGGGGCATATATTGGTTTTATAAGGGATTATATATATATATATATTCCCTAGTTTTATGAATTTTTATATTTTCAACCTTATTTAATATTTATTATATTTTTTCAAATTAATTATTATTAAATATATATTTGTAAACAATTATTTAAACATTTTAACAAAAATTAAATTTCACTATAGATAAATTCATAGTCTATTTTTCAAAAATATATATTATTAATAAAAAAAATTTCTAATAAATTAAAAAAAATAAAAAAATTAATATTTTAGTATAATGTTTTTATTAAATAATATTTATTTAAATATAAATGATATTTAAAGAAATTTAATTTAATTTTATAACAGAAAGAAGTGGTTAGTCATCAATAAATGGTTCTTTCGAAAACATAAATATTCATATTTAAAAGTCTAAATTGTAGTAGTTTGAAAATTATTCATGTAAAATAAAAATTATTTTTAAAATCATGACATTGAAATTAGCCAATTCTGAATTTTTCTTAGTTTTCATAGATAGTTGAGTTTGTGGTTAAAAAATGAATATGGGATAAATATGTGGTGTGTATTATGACATCATAATATCCCAAAAGTATGGAAATACATTCTATAAAGAAAATCATGGAAAAATAATTCCCCCTTTAAAATAATATTTTTTTTATTTTATTTGATTTATTTTCAAAACACACATATATTCCATCAAAACAAATATTATTTTTTATTTTTTTAAAACGAATTATAATGAACATAACTCTATTTTACATCATTAATGGAATTACTTTACGGTTTTTGTTTCTTATCCTAATAAAATATTTAAAACCATGCCTATTTGGAAAAATCCATGTGTAAAAACCATGTGATTTTTTGTTTTATTTCTTTTATCAATTAGATTCCTCAACCTATGTTTAGAAATTATTAAATATTTCCTCTCTCTTTTTTCTATAAAAACTTCCCCATCCATCCATTACAGATCTCTAAAAACCTATTAATATTAAATCTTTTTTAACTATCGTGCTCTACATTCATCCCATAGTGTTATTATTCTCACAATAAGCTTCTACCAATCATTTATATGATCCAACTCATTGTAATGGATTGTATTATTCTTCCTTTTTATTCAAGTTATTTCTTTGTATTATGACTTTTGATTTCCAATTGTTAAAACTGTAATATTTTTTGACACATACCTATAGTATAAAAATGTTTCTAATATAATGTGAGAACTCATTTCACTTCCATTAATCCCTAACATGAATCTTTATATCCAACTTTTATAATAAAAAAATCATTCCATTATTTTCAATGCCAAAATGTTGTCTTTTCAATTCACATACATATTTCAAATCAATTTAATAAAACTAATTTCCGATATCCTTTATTTATTATATACATATATGTATTCAACACATAGTCCTTAATACTATTAATAAAAGTAATGAAATCCATAAATATGTTATCTAATATATGTAAAAAATCATGTAAAAGATATTATTTTTGAATGACGGAATAAAATTATGTATTCCTCTAAGGCATTGGTGAATGTATTTATCTCATGAGATACCATGTATGGTTTATAGGATTTTAACCAAAAAACATTATGTTATGAGGTGTCAAAAGTAATCCATTACATTTTTCAATAATTTATTTTTATTTTGTATAAACATTTCGACAATTCCATGATGTTATCATCATATATCGTGATTCAATTTTTATTAATTATGATTTTCACCCTTATATGTCATCATTTTATTCTTCATATCTCACATGTACTATATTATGTTATTATTTTATTTTTTTTCCCCTCGTAAGGATTTATAGATTACCCATTTCTTATATAGGTCCCCATGTTATGTCTTACAGTTTTAGAATATAAATGTAATTTTGTGGTCATTTTCTGGAATTTTTAATGAATGTTGATTTATCCTTATTCAAAGTAATTATTATGTTTCTCTAAATATTCAATGATAATAAGCCTTATAATATTTTGTGATTGTATAATGTTTATTTCTATGTGATAAATGATGACATAATGTGTGAAAATATATGGTTTTTCATACTTAGTATCAGATAAAGGACTGGTTATTTGTTAGTATTAGTACTAAAAAGAGTATTGAAACCCATAGTGATAAGAATAAACAGAAGAAAACATCACAAAGGTACCTGTAAATTATAGATTGATTGGTTTCTATTAAATTAAATCAATGTATTGATACTTCAAGTTGATGTGGATTTATACCAAATGTACTAATGTATAATTACCCCCAAAAGGGAAGATTTTTATTTACTATATCATAATCTCGTGCATAAAAAAAGAGGCCATGAGAATGATTTTTTTGAAATTCCTTGAAAATATGGTTTGGTATGTCTGGAAGTTGATTGTGAACCATTATTAAGGAAAAAAGAATAAAAATTTCATTATTATGAAATAGAATATAGATAACATATTTTTAATCCTATAAATTTATAGCTTATCGAAAACATTTCATTTTTACCATATCCATTCAATGTTTATAATTCACTCTATATGATTTATAGATTGAAAATTATCATCCCTAGGTTTGTCATGGTTGAATAAAATCATTAGAAAAAGATTTAATTTATGAAATGAAATTTTATCATACATTCAATAATATAAAATGTCTTATATGATTATAGTTCAATTCATTTATACATATCACACAATTTTACAATAACTATTCAAATACGACATAAAAATAGAAGGAGATATATCAATGAAAATAAAATATTGGGAAATTATTTTATCTCATGTATATAACTTGTTCTTTTTCAATATTGATGTGATGAATTTACCAAAAAAACTTATGATACTTCATTTATATTAATTTTATACAATTATGGTTATGGATTTTATTTCCTTGTATAGAGACAACCTAAAGTGCTGAGAGAATAAAATCACCCTCTATATCATAAATCACCCTTTGATTCTATACATGTGTAACTAGGAGGAGAGATTCTCATTGGAATCATCATATCAACTAAGATCCTTATATTCCCATTGGAAATCATATCTTTATCAAATGAATGATACTATGGAAATGATCATCATTGATGGCATTTCCATTATAAGATAATAAACAGATGTGTTTTCTGGAGAATTAATTAGTCTCCCTCCAAACTGGAATGTTTATATCTCCATCAATATTATACCTATAAATTTTAAAATATCCACTACCCAATACATAGTGGAGATTATTGAACTTGAAGACCGTAATAAGAAACTTTATGAGACTCTAGATAAAGGGTTTATACACTTTTTTGATTCACTATTGGGTGTGCAAATATTTTTCTTCCTGAAGAAGGATGTATCAATGTACCTCTGCATTGATTATAATGATATCAAAAAGGACATGATAAACAACATGTATCATCATCCAATGATTGATGAATTGTTTGATCGACTATGTGGAGTCCAGTACATGTCGATGGTAGATCTTCAATGAATATATTATCATGTAAATGCGAAGAAGGATGATATAACCTAGACACATTTTCATACAAGATATGGGAAGATGAGTTCATGGGAATTCCCTTTGGAGTCACTAAATCTCCAAAAATAATTATGGTCATAATAAATATATTCATTAAGAATTACATTAAAAAAAATTAGCCTTTATAGATGATATTCATATCGACAACAAAATAAATTTGCAACATTATAGGAATATTAATGGATACTGAAGGCCTTATGGGTAGAACATTATATACAAAGTAAAAAGATGCCTGCTTCTGATGGACCAAGAAACATTGAAAAGTTATTTTATCATTAATAAGTGTATTTTTTAATATCATTCAAAAATAATATCAATTAAAATATGGCCTAATATAACATCTATGAATATAGTTTCCATATATTAGCTATGTAATAGCATGAATTTTTGAGAATTTTACCGTGATTTTCAGCCCCACTAATCATGAAATAAAATAAGGGTGTAATTTTATTCTTGATAGATGACAATGATGTGAGTTTTGAAGTGTTATATAAGAGTATATGTACTAAAACTATTCTCACATTACCCACCAGTTGGGTAGGATTTTTAGTCTGTAGTGATGTATGCAAAAAATTATTAGGTTCTATACTCATGTAAAATGAAAATTTTATAGCCTAAATCTATAACCATTTAGTGATCTGCTATATTGAAATCACAATGAATAACCCATAATTTGATATAGTTATATTCATGGGGATGATTTGAATACATTATCTCTATGGTGAAATTTTTGATATATATACAAATTATACAATAGTGATGTATATATTCATACAAAATGATATATAATACACGAAAATGTGGTGGTTATAATAAAGGGTTATGATTGTTTAATCCACTACCATCCTAGTAAGGGAATAATGTTTATTGATGATCTGAGTAGAAAGGATCCCATATTCTTATCCATGATGATGATTGAAAGGTAACTAATATTCTTAGACATACAATAGATCTACATGGGAATATTAATAGTAATTCCATCCTCCTACCTCAAATATATTCCCTCCCATACATTCTTGTGATGATTTCGAAGGGTAAAAATATTATTAAGGGTATATATAAAATGGAACTAAATATTTAAATTTTCAAATTTTCTAATGATTGAGGTTTGAATATCGAAATCAAGAAATGTTTTGAATCAAAAAATTAACTGAAGAGGGATCTTCCTGATGAGGTGAATAGCTCATTCTTCTGTATTAATATTGGATGCACTATGATGTATAGATTTCTCAACATTATTTTTTTTGGGATAACACAAATTGAGTGATTACAGGATATGTATCTTAATTCATGGTATGAAAACAAGTTAAGGATGAACCATAGAAGTCTAAGTGTATAAAACATCCATTTCTCATAAAATTATTGAATTGGTTAAACATTTCATTGGATTTTTTTATAGGAATCATAAAGAATGTAAAAACAAAATACCTAAATCGTGGAGGTAGCAGATATCCTTACCATCTTAATGCTTTTCAATTCTAACACAAAATATTTATCATAGATAAACTCATTAAGATACACTTATGATAAGTGGTAAGGCGTGATGGATTTCCACTCTCGAATCTAAATGAATGAAATTTTAGTTTTATATAATGTTTTTAGAGATTAAATTAAAAAAATTGATACATTACTGATTTTCATTAATGGTTTTCTCCCTCATACAGATGGTATGTATCAAAAAACAATTTAAACTCTAGATTATATGTTTAGCTCATGTTCAATGGATTACAAGGATTTTAAGATCAATAACTTACCCTGGGATAGTTCTCATGTCACAATAGCTTCCATTCTATAATTAAAATAGATCATTATGAGGCAGTATATGGGAAGAGTTTTTAGACTCTACCAAGATGGGATGAAGTTTGAGAGTGGAAGTAAATGAGACCTGATCTGATCCATGAGATTATAATGAGTGTTCCAAGAATTCAATGTTGTATGAAATTTATTTAAATTTGATAGATAATATATACAAACAAACATCAATTTAACCTATAGATTTAGGTTGTAAATAAATCTTTCTATTATATATCCTCGTGAAAGATATTTTTGAGGTTTTGGATGAATGGAATACTTAGTCCTAGATACAACAACACATTTGAGATCAGTGATCACATCAGACCTAGGATAATCAACTAACAGATCCACTTAACCTATCTAACGTACAAGAGGTGTCCCAGGTATCCTTATTTATGAAGTACATACTAGATCCATCACATGTAATAAATCTAGAGGTGACCCCTTTATAGAATGATATTGTGCATGAGGAGAAGCTGATAAAGATCATATATCTTAGAAGTAATGTTATATGAAACAATCCAAATCATCTGGTCAATGTATGGTTATGGACCCAAGTAATTGAATTTATAATATGGGAACAAAAATTGATGATGAAACATAAGTAAAATTCTATGTTTTAGTATACGAAATACAATTTTGATGGTGAAATTTATAAAATGGGGGAAAATATAATGACTAAAATTTTATAAATAATATATCCATTCTGAATTAATAATGTCTTTATTATTTAATGTATTTATAGAAAACATATGCACTATATTTCATTTATTAATTTATATTATTATAAAATATGGACATAGTTTTTATGATGATCTTAAAAATCATTAATATTTTGAACTATTGATAATATATCCATTCAAAATAACCAATAATATTAGCATATATTAAGGGATATGATAAATTTTGTTTCTAAATGAAGTAACAAGTGATGGAATCCAATAGTAGTATCATACCCTATTAATCACATTCATCAAAACATATGAGGGAGAGGTCGTCACCTTGATTTTCCCTTGATAAACCACAAGTCGAGATTCAACAATTGGAAATCAAGAGAAACATTTTAAGAGAAGTTCAATATTATCAACATCATGACCCAAACCGTGTTCACTTAAATACCCCGTAAATGGACCACTATCAAAAACCTTACACTTACGATGTACACTAATGTAATAAGGGTTTATATATCTAGATCTTAGTATTATGATTTTTTTTAAATAAATATTTGATTGATCCATTTTCATTATTACTTTATATATTTGTTTGTACATATTAATATAATGTTTTTGTTAAAAAAACTTATTCCAAAAAAGTGTTTTTTTGAAGTATATAAACTCTCTTAGAAAAGAATTTTGATATGGTAAATAATTTCTAAAATAAATGTTATATTCATAAAATATTTTAATGAAATAATATTTATTTAAATAAAAATGATAATAAATATAATTACTCTTTATGTAATACCTATAATAGTCAAAAAAATGGTTAGTGGCATAAAAACTATAATTTTCCTATAAAGAATTATTTTTATATAAAATTTTAAATTTTCATATTTAATAAACTAAAATAAATGTAAATTTTCAATTCATCAAAATGATATTATAAAATGTTGAATTTTTAACAATTTTCAATGACGGATAAATTTTTTGGTAAAAATTAAATATGGTATAAATATATGCTAAGAATACTAAGATCATAGCACCATAAGTTGATGTATTAAATAATATAAATGGAATCCATTATTGAAAATAAATTTACCCTTTTAAATAATATATTGTATATTATTTTAGTAATTTTCAAACCTATAATCAATGCAATAAATCATATATTATATTTAAAAAATTGATCATTTTTAACGTGAATCAGTTCCACATCATGAATGTTATTATTAAAAGTAGTTTGATAGATTTTCTAATAAAATAGTGAAAACTATTCCACATTGAAACAAAAATTGGAAGATATCTATTTTTATTATTTTATTAATTAGAGGCTAGAACCTATGTTCAGTAATTAATTATGAATTAAAACTTCATTTATTTAAATACAAAGTGAACTGCTCATTTCATATTACAAAAACCCCATTTATAATATATTTACTCTCCCTAGCACTCTATAAAACCCTCCCATGTTGTTGCCAAGGTCCTAAGAAGATTTTACCATGAATTTTGAAGCCCCAACACCCCTAACTGGTATAGAATGATATTCCTCTTCCTTTTTATTCATGAAATTTCATTTTATAAAACTTTCTTATTTCCATTAATATATATTTTAAAGTGTTTTGACAAGTTAATTTACTGTATTTTTTATTAACATATCATGTATTAGAGATTTCACTCTTATTAAACACTTACATGAACTATTATCTACACCTGTTATGCTATTATAATTATTACATAAATTTCCTTGCCAAACTTTGTTGTGGTAAATACGTTTCCCCACATCCACTAAAGGTTATTCACCTCATAGTACTAATCCTTTATTAATTGGCTACATTCATGTGTGTAACTAAAACACTATAATCATGGGATCAAAAGTGATAGAATACATTCTTATATTATATTATTTATATGGCACACAAATACATTAATGTTTTAATTAAAATAGGTTGGATTAGAACTATATATCCCACCAATGAAGTTGGTATTGTTTTTCTCACATGAGATACAATGTATTGTGCATGGGCGGTTAACATAAAAACAGTATATTATGACATTTTAGTTGGTACCATTGAATTATGTTTATGATATAATGTTTTATATTGTTTCAAAATTCCTATGATTCCTTGATATTATCATCTTATATCAATATTTTAATTTTCTGATTAGGTTTCACACACTTATATGTCACCAGATTATTCCAAATGACTCACATGCACAGATTTACATTATTCAATAATAATCATTTTCCCTAAATATTATTTATTCCCCACCCCTTGCTTATGTATGTTTCCTATGTTAAATCAATTTTTGAAAAATACCATTATATTCGATAACATATATAACACAGAACACCAAGCGTAAATGAACCGTGAGATATTATTCAAATATTACTATTAAAACTTCGGTATTCAATTGGCTAGTAAAAATAGGAATAACCAAATTATGATATATCTATATATATATATATATATATATAAATTAATATCATATTAAATAAAAAAATATAAAATCTTATTAAATAAAAACTCATTTTATAATATTGTAATTTTATTCTAAAAAATTGATTTCTATTTATTTTTTATTAAATAATATAAATAATTTTTTTAATATTATAAATTAAAGTTATAATAATAAATCAATTTTTAAATTTATCATATAAAAATTCTCATAGAGGAATTTTTTCCAATTTTTAGGAACAACTTGATTTTCAATGAATATGGAAAAATATTGATTTTTATTAAACATTGTCTTTTCATTTCAATAATTTAAAATTTTATGTTTTGTTATAAATGGTTTTGAAAGTTATAATAGTTTAATTTTATTATTAATAATTTAATTAATGTAATTGTGATCAATTTTATTTATAATTTTGATATAAAATTTCATTATACTTAAGAAAAAAATCATTGAAAATACTCTTTTTCATTGCCCTTAGAGAGTTAATTTTTAATTAAATTCTACCAATTATGTAATATTTATTTGATAAAATTGATACCATATATTTAATTATAAAAAATAATATTATTTAACAAGGTTAATAACATAATTGGTCATAATTAATAACAAAATCATCAAAAATTAATTATTGTAGTTAATGTGAAAACAGGTTTACCTGGGGTTAAACAAAAAATTAATATATGATTACCAATTAAAAATGTGTTAATCATATTGGATATCCACATATGAACCTAATAATGTTAAACCGTCAAATATGTGTCCATTTTGAATCATTTTTTCATGGTAATGTCGTTATCATTTTCTATTATTTTGGGAAATATCTAGGTGGGTTCCCTCTCCAACTAATAAAAGGCCACCATTTCTCCACTCCTCTCCACAAATTAATATTACTTTTGGTTAATCAAATAACTATGAAAATACATTAATTACAACAATAAAAACATCCTATAGGTGATATTTATATCATAAAACCCTGATAATAAATCTTTTTGAACAAACCTAATGAGATTGTTTGAAGAAGAGGTGTCACTCCTAACAGACCATTTTTTTACTTCATTATCCACCTAGAAAAGATCTTATTCAACCCTAATGGAATAATAAAAAAGTAAATTAAATATAATTATACATTATTATTTTTACATATTAATTTACATCCATATCATCTTCTATCAAATGGGGAAAAAGTGTCGATCATCTGTACGACGGACTACAACCTCGCAATCTGATGTAGTTCATTTTTCATATTTATTTAGTCACATATTTTAATAAAGATAGAGTTCGTTAATATTATATATATATATATATATATCATATATATCCATTTAAATTTGATTTATTATTTACCTTTCCTTCATTACATCCTTCAAAAAAATGAAAACATTGTTCACATTTAAATACGACATACCAGCTCCAACAATGGCTTAATTCTTTTTTTGTATCACTAATTTTATGGATGAATAAAAATAAGTATATAACTAATATATATGATATTTATATTTTATAAAAATTATATATTATATAACTATTATATGTTTAGAAATACTAAAAAATACCAAACCAAAACATACACATTGAATGAGGCAGTTACCACATGGAACGATGATTTCAATAATGAATTGTCACTAAATGAGTAATAAAAGGTTATAAGTACATAATATATGTTATGATATATATGATTATAGTTATAGAATACATTTATAGTAAATATATATATATATATTAAACATGATTTTCAGAAATGTACAAATAATGTTGAACCTGTGGTAAAGGATTTCGTTTCAATTTCCACTCTGGTTGGACATATTTAAAAATATGTCCCTACATACTTATAAGAAGTTTATATAATAGAAATTTGAGCTATTTAAAATTAATATAAAACTATTCATGTTTATTAATGATTTAATTCTTGTTAAACATTAAATAATAATGTTGAAAAGATAATATGACCTAATTTCCCATCTTGATTGAGTATATTCTCTTCAATATAAAAATTTAAGAAAAATTATGAATTTTATTTTTATTTAAAAAAATAATATAATAAGTTTATTTTAATTTACCCTTTACTGTTTCCTAGTATTAATTTAAAATTTGTAACTTTCTTCCAAAATGGATCACCTTTAGCTTTATTTATAAAAAGTCACTTGGGATTTATTTTAAACATAGATGGAACTAAAGGACTTACCCGCTGATATAATAGTTTTATGATATATACCCTATTATACAAGTATTCAAATGTTTTACAAAGAAAACATTTTTGACAAATATTATATTAATATTTATTTTCCATTGTATTTTATTCTTCAAAATAACATATTTTATTTCAAAACTAGTATATTTGATTAATTTAATGGTCGGATTTTTTCACAAATTTATTTTAAGGTACATAACTTTATCTTTAATTATTCAATTTAATGTGATCATTGAACATTTAATTTCGATAAAAAATCCATATTATTTATATAATTTATATAATTATATCACAAACCATGTACTATTTATACCAGTGGTTTTTATCTTTGAATATTATTTTATTGAATATAGAATTGTTGATAATCTGTATTCATTTCTCAATAATTATATTTAGGGAAAAGGTATTTTTTTCACGAATTCAAATAGACATTCAATATATGAGGAATGAATTGGATTTTATGTAATGGGTGGGTCATAGAATTATATATCCCCATGATGCACGAATATATCTCATGTGAAAAATTAGTAGGACACCTTAAATGGGATTTTCCCATAGTTTTAATTTGTCTTGGATCAAGGTTTTAATGATAAAGATATCGTGCAATATGAGATAAAAAAATCCAATAGTATAAATTAAATTTATTGAAAATTCAGTTTTTTATTCATATATATGATATTATTTTGCTGATATTATCTAGGGATTCATTTCAGGTTCAAGTTATTGACTAAATGGATTGTATTCCCAGTTATTTAATATTCAATATGGATTATGTACTATTTACTCATGCTATCTTCCATTGTATGTAACCCTTATTGACTATGTGAGCACAACATTATTTTATTTCTTATCCCCTTGATATAAAGTTGAATTTAATGAATGAATTTCATGGATGATGATCATTTTCTTTTTTATGATTTATATTATATTCCCTATATAATATGGGTATCATGTATGTATCTAGTTCTCCATGCCTACTAAACCTATCAGTTCTATAGGATTAGATCCCTTTTATCTATTCTAATGTATTAAAGTAGAAATTATATATGATTTAATATAATTTTGGTTTTTATAGTTGTAATCAGATGAATCTTAATAGAATCCTATGGAAGTAGAATTTAAATAAACATAGCTAACTTGGGAATTATGATATTCTCATATAGAAAATAAACACATTTACCAATAGAGGTACTTTTATTTTTATTTGGATTAACATTAATGATTATTAAGAGCTAAATAAGTGTATAACATCCTTTTTTGAGGATTCCTAATAAAAGAATGAGAAATAATAACCAGGATTAATTTATGAATTTCCCCACTTAAAAACCAAATAAGTTTGTGTTGGAGATGTGAAGATCATGAAAATATGAGGTAATCATTCCTATTTTTTTCAAATAACCCTGAAAATATGGATAAACATAATGTTCCACTACAAGATACACCAATTTTGGATCATTTTAAGTGATAGAAGCCTCCAAATGTTAGTGCAGCAGGTAATCCATGTGTATTTTATTGATAGATCAAGTCTCTTAAAATGTTTTTTATTACTTAGGATGTAATAAAAAGAAAAAATTTTATTCTATTAGTGTATTGTCTCAGCATAAATGAAAAAAATGGTAGTCATTGATCCAGAATACTTGGGTAGAATAATAAATAGAACATATATAATGGATATATTTTCATGTAATATTATTTAATAAATATATCCCTATGGATTGATTATCTTAAATGAAGATAAAATGGATCATCATACAATAATACAAGGAGAAATGGTTTGTGGTGAATGTTTCTTCCTTTATGATATTGTCTAATTATGATAAGGATTATATTCCTAATCCATGGAGAAATATTGATCTTTTATATGGATTTATTTGAAACCTCCCATGGACACATGTTTTGCATATTTTTTATTCATATGTTGACATTATATTATGTGACATCAAAATATAGAGGTAATTTTATAAATCCTATATCTTCATTGGATATCATGAGAAGATTATGTCTTCATATTACCATTAAAAATTTAAATCATAAGAGAAGAAGTTATAAAATAAACTTTTAATCATCTAAATTTTTTTAAAAACATATGGGAAAATAATTAAAGGTCATGGGATTTTCTTAATTTACAAAGATAATTTTCATCTTGAAAATGAAATCAAGGGGAAAGAAAAAAGTAAATGATGTCCATTACTTAAAAAATAGATAAATGGGGTATTATTCCAACGAATTACCCAATATTCAAGTGAATATAAAATAAAATTGGTTGAGAGGAGAGGTCTAAACTTATGCGATCATTACAGCCAAGGTTAATTTCCAAAATGATTTGGTGGAAGTTACATTAATCACAGACAAAAATTTATCCAATGCTTTATATGATTTTAGATACTTGAAAAAAAATATTATCTTCAATGTATTAAAATATAATAATGAATTTTTTGGTCAAAAACCTAATGGAATATAAGAAAAGTATGTATGTTTGAGGAAATCCCCATTTAGATTCATAAATTTTCCCAATTTGGTGACTTGATTATTATACATATGGATTATTTTGATTTAATTCTTTATATGGATTGGATTTATAATTATAATGAAAAACATTTATATAAATATAAGGAAATTATTATTCATAATGAATATGTGCAATTCCTTATCATTAGATAGAAGACTTTATAACCTGATTCAGGTCTATATCCACCCCTAGTAGTGATTCTGAATAAGTTATTTGTGGAAGTTGGAAAAAAAACATAATGATCAAAACGGTAACCATAATATTGAGGATATACCTATTTTACTAGAATATATGGACTTAATTTTTGAGTAATTAATTGGACATACACCAGTGTTATTATTTTAGTTTTTCCATGATTTAATCACTGATTAAACACCAACATCCATAAATCCCAATATAATTCCCACTGTGGAGATTTTATAATTGAAAAAAAACAACAGGAGTTGTTTATTAATAAATTTATGCATAAATTATTTCTCCTTGGGGATCCCTATTCATTTTTTTAGTAAAAAAATATTTATCTATGTTGCTATTCATTTATTATAGGGAAATAAACACTATTATGATAAAGAAAAGGTATCATCTACCATTCATTAATAACATATTCAATATACTTAAGGAAGTTCAATATTTTTCAAAGATTGACCATTGTTATTGTTATCATCAATTTCAAGTAAATATGGGATATATTATAAACAAAACATTATAAAAGAGATATGAACATTATGAGTTTACAGTAATTCCATTTGAATTAACTAATGTTCCATCTAATTTTTTATCAATTGAATATAGTATTCAAGGTATATCTCAAAAAACAAATTGTTATTAATTAATGATATATGGGTGTATTATGAAGGATATGAGGATAATGATAATAACTTGTGTTGAATTATTATAACTCTTATAATAAATTTATTATATCCATATAGTCTTAAAAAATAGATTCCCAATTGATCCTAGAAAGAAAAAAGAATTAAAGGAATATGCTATACAATAAAACATAACTATGGTATGAAATTTCACTAGTTTGGATGGTTACTATCAATTATTTGTTCATATAAATTTATTATTCGTTAACATTTTGACCAAGATTACATGTAAAGGGGTTAAACTCATATGAAAAAATAAATGTGAATATCTTTTTGGTGAATTTAAGAAGATGTTGGCCAATGATTAAATTTTGAGTCTATGATAAGAAAATAATGTGTTATTTATATATAGTGATTCATTGTATAAGGGACATGGTAATGTTACTATACAAAATTACAATTTTATTACTTTTGTATCATGATAGTTAAAGAGTTATTAACAATACTACAAAACAAATGACCTTGAGATGGAAAAGGTAATATTTTATTTGATGATACAGGGACATTGTCTCTATATTAAAATATGTGAGATATAAATAAAGTATAAGATTATTAGATACATATTTTAATATAAATATCAAAACATGAGGAAATGTTAATTGATTTTGAAACCCAAGTATTATGAAATCTCAATACACTACCACTAAAGGAATGAAAATAACTTATCAGGTTCATTGAGTAGGAAATATCACGTAGTCCTGACAAAATGGGGATTGAGAGGGACCCTATGTTCACTGATTTTATAAACATATATATTAGTGTTTTTTAAGGAATGAGAAACATATACCTATTTTAATTAATTTCTAAACCATATTTATTAGAAATGATAAAAATTTCTCATACAGGTAATGAGAGTATTCAAAACAAAATAAAATACATGAATGATTGGAAATTGGAAGACATTATATATGGAGTTGAAAAAATTAAATTTTTAAAGTGGTTATGTGTTTCATTTATACCTTTTCTGAAAAGGTATTTATTAGATGATTCTCATAGAATTAGATTTTGAAGGCACCCTATTAGCACCAAATATATAAATATTCGATGGAATATTTTGTTTCAAATAAATGATGTATGAAATTCGTAATTTTGTGTCTATATTTTTTTTCAATAATTGAAGTATGAGAGATAAATACTAAAGGATTCATGAAAAATATTTCTATTCGTATGTGTAAATGGGATGACATTATAATTTAATTTTTAAATAGAATACCATAGACTCCTTGTATGAATTATGTAATATTATTTATTCATGACCACCTTACGAAATATGAAAATATTATAACTATAATATTAAATTAAATCTTTAGAACCTCAAAAAAATTTATATAAATAATGATTTAAGGATTCTTGGAGATTCTATTTAAAATGTTTTTGATCATGATCCATGATTTTAATCATATTTATTGAAAATTATTAGAATCTATAATGATAATGAGCTTCATTTTAGATCCACCTGTCATCCCCAATCAAATAAAAAGTCCAATATAACAATTAAAATATTAGAAGTCATGTTGAGGTCATTGTCATATGAATATCATAGTATTTGGTATATGTATTTACCTCTTGTTGAATTTTCCTATAAAAATAACATCCAATTGAAAATTGAAAAGGATCAAAATAATGATTTATATAGAAAGGGATGTCATACTAGAACATGTTGGGTTGAAGTTTGTGAAAATAAACATATGGTCCCAGATCATAATAGAGAGACAATGAAAAATGTAAATATTATTCATACTCATATTAAAGTATCACAAAATAGTGAAAAGTGTTAAGATGAGAGTTGAATGAATTATTTGTAATTTCCAATGGGTGATCAATTTTTATTGAAATTATATGCATGAAAGTGTGCTATAAGATTAATTTAAAAGAGAATACTAATCCCGATATACATGAGATGTTTTAAAATTCATGAATGAATTTGAATTGAGTGTTGCCTATTAGAAATGCCACCAGGACACTCTAATGTTGATGTTGTGATCTATATCTCTTTGTTAAGGATGTATTTTTTAGGCCCAACACATTTTATTAGCTTTAATGAAATAATATTGGATCATGATTTATCTTATTATGAATATTCTTTCCATATTGTTGACACTAAAGAGCATGTGTTGAGCAATTGGATAACTCGACGTGTAAATATATATCAAATAAATCATAATATGGAAGACGAAATGTGATAACCTATGGATATTATAAAGAATAAACACCGAAATTTCATTAAAAGGTAATATTCATTAAATATTTTGGATGAAATTTTTGTTGGAGGGAAGAATGTAATATCATTTTTAAGGAACATTATGCATGATAGCGTATACAACACGTAACACCAAACATAAATGAACAATGAAATATTATTTAATTATTTTCATTATAACATACCCATTTAATTGGTGGGTATGATTTGGAATAACAAGATTCTGAAATATATATTTTTTTCAAATTAAGTGAAAACTTATTTATTAATTCATATAAAATAAATACTTAATTTATTATTAAGACATTTCATTTAAAAAAAATTCTTGATTTTTATTAAATAATATAGATAATTTTATCGAAATTTATAAATTATATTAGATAAAATGACCTCCATTTTTGAAATTATCATATAGAAATTATCATATTGTGGATATTTGGGATTTTTTTGAAAGGTATGTTTTTCTAATGAATAGTTTAAAGTATTTATTTTTAATGAAAATTTACATTTCCTTTTATGAATTTACAAAGATAATAATTTATTAATGATTTTAAAAGTAAAATTAATTACATTATATTATTATTAATATAATTTAGGTTATTTAGTTATATTATATGTTGAATTTGGATATAAAACATATTATACTTAAGAAAACTGATTCTTTGGAAACCCTATTTTTCATCACATTAGCTGGATTCATTTTAAATTTAATTAATCTATTTATATGGAATAAATTTTCATAAATGGGTTTCATATTCATAATAATCATAATTGATATAATTTAATAATATAAACTTATGTTTTTTGTCATAATGAGTAGTAAAACAAGAAAAAGTTAATTACTGAAGTTAATGTTAAAATATGTTTACTGGGAGATTCAAGTAAAAAATACTCTTATGCTTTCAATTTAAAATTATAATAATCATTTATAATGGAAATATTAAAAATTTATAATTTCAAAACATAATTTATTTTTCCATTGGGAAAATTTTTTCATGATAATTACTTTATCATTTAATATTCTATAAGGGAATTTCTATGTGGGTTCCCTCACCACTTATAAATGAAAAGCTCCTATAATCTCTTATAAAAAAACCTAAATACCTTTTAGTTTATAAAATAACTACCCAAATACCTCTTTTACATCATTCTAAATATCCTAGAGTCATTGGTTTGATCACTAAACCATTCTAGGATTTGTTTTGAAGCAAATCTAAAGAGTTTGTTCAAAGAAAATGTATCGTTCTTAATTGAGCATTTTTGTTTTACTTTTTTCCACCTCCTTTAAATATTATTCAACCATGATGAAATAATAGAACTAATATATTATATGTACTGATATTTTATTATGTTAATATCTTATCCTAAGTAAATCTCCTATTCTATAAAATTATAAATTAAATTATCGATCATGTGTTAGGTGAACTACCACCTCGTTAAAAGTGGTAATTTATTTTCATTTTATTTCGTCTTGGATGGAAATATGTAGTACCCATGTTTTGAGTTTTATAGCCTTTATTATGATTATTTATGTATTTAAAGTGCATGAGATGAGTTGGGAAGAGTTTGGGACAGTTTGAAATGGTTTTGAATGAGTTTGGAGGCTTTGCATAGGGAGCACGATTTGAGCACGGTTAGTGGAATCCGTGTGGATTCTCCTTGAAACCGTGTCGGGGGAGATATTAGGCTTTGGATAGCTTGTGCATGGTTTTCCAAACCGTGCGAGGCAACCGTGCAGACCATTTCTCTCGAGGAAGTAGTGTGTGCACGGATAGTGCACGGATAGCGCATGGTTTGTCACACCATGCAGACTAACCGTGCGGACACTTAAAAGTAGGCTTTTAAAACCCAAGATCACTCAGGATTGCTTCATTACTCTCCAAATCCTCTCCCATTCGAGCCTCACTCGAGATTTTGGTTTCTCAGGGGTTGAAGGTGATCTCCCACTGATTCATGAGGTTATTCAAAGGGGTTTCTTCGCGTTTTGATGGTGGTTTCTCCCTGGTATGTCTCTCCTCTCGGTTTCCTTGTGGTTTCCTCTAGATCTACATCTCCCTCTCCCTAGGTTTTCTGGATATACATCCGTTTCATTTAGATCTAGGGTTTTTGTTGCCTTGGAGGTTTATTTTAAGGATTTTGGAAGTTAAGGAAGGATATCATGAGATGTTTTGATGGTGTGTTCACCGGTATTGAGGTACGGTCGCTTGTGGGTAAATTTCCAGGAAAACCTAAAGGTAGGTGTCTTATCTCTCGACTCCAATTGGTTAGAACAAATGGGTTTGTTTATAATTAATTTCGTTGGCTTGAAATTAATTGTTTTTTGATGTGAAAAAGTGTTTAGAAATCTCTTCGGTGATGTTTTGGATATTTTTGGGAATAAGGGGATTTTGGGGTGAAATGTTCCTATTGAGGATTTTAAAATGGAGATTTTAAAATTGGATGATATGGTTGATTTGTGAAAATTATTGATAGAAATGTGTTTCAATGAAGAGGTTGTTTTATTTAAAATGGTTTTGGAATGGAAAATTTTTTAAGGTGTTTTTCAGTTAATGGGTGATTTATTGAAGTGGATTGACATGAAATTGAAATGGTTGATTACTTGTTGTTGTGGACTTGGTGGGTTATATGCTTGGTTGAGATTTGTTGAAATGTTGTGTGGAAATGGGTAGGAAGTCCCACTATAAAAGGTGATAGATAGTGGTCAGACGAACCACCATATGGTTAGTGGTCAGGACGTACCGCTAGTTGTGGGTAGTGGTCGGGAAGTACCGCTAGTATTTAATGGGTGAACGGGTTGGGAAGAAGTCCCACAGTTTTGGTTGTTTTGGTAGTTTTGGTTATTTTGGTTGTAGTTGTGCATTTCTTGGAAAGTTGGAAATTGTTGTGCTAATGTGTAAATGATGATATGGCTTGTAGCATGTTTGTTTGGATTTCCCTTGGTTGCTTGGTTTGGGTGTGATGGCTTGGCAAGGGCATGTTTGACTTATGGAAATGGTTGTACTTGTGATTAATTTATATAAACTATTTTATATAAATTTTCTAATAGTTTTATCCTAGTGGCGTGTGTAGGGAAGTCATTTGGGGAAAACCTACTGAGTATTAGTAGTTACCCCTAATTTGGCACTTTTGTGCTTTTGGAGATGTCGTATATCAAGACATTGGTAAAGGTAAGGCATCTCATTGCTAGTTGTTCGTGGTGATGCTCGGGGTATGTGGTGGTGCTTGGAGGTTGGACCTTGGTGTAGAGATGTGGCGGTGTCATGGCTCGTTGTATTTGTTTTTTAGTTTCCACTTTGGACTCTGATGTTTTTTGGACATTTCTAGTTTGAATCGTTTTGGGGTTTGTGATGGAATTGTTAGTATCACATGGTTGGGTTTGGAAGTGCATGCATATTTAGTTGTTGTTGGTGGAGTTGGGTTTTCTTATTAAGGGAAAATTGTTCCCCACCGTTCCTTGAAGCCCTCGGCATTTATTCCAAGACTTTGGTGCCTTGGGAACGTCACTTAAGGCCATGTAACCCTCACTACCTCCTCAAGCCAATGAGGTAGGGGTGAGGTTTTACAAGTGGTATCAGCTTGTTCGTTCCATTGGAGTTGATTCTCAGATTTGGAGTTAACATTTGTTGTGGTATATTCCTAGTGTCGGTATGGTATAAAGGTGTAGGAATGCCAAAACGTGTAATGTATATCATAAAAGGACGTAGCTAACCCTCTTATGCTGAACATCAAGTTACCAGGGAGTTGGGTACATAAGTGTTTTGGAGAAACTTATAGGCATTGGATATCTCATTATTGTGGGTGTAGCCAATGAGATGAGCATGACATGAATGGTAGAAATAACTTCCCACTAGGATTCATATTTCATTGGGAATAATGATTTATGGGTTGAATTGAGAAATGGTTTTTCAAATGTGTGAAATTGAAATGTGAATAAATTTGGAATTTTGAAAAAGGTCTGGTTTTTAAAATGGTGAAACATGGAAAATGTGGAAAGGTGGAAAGCCTCATTGTGATAGTGTTGTGTAATGCGATTTGAAATGGGAATTATTGATATCTACGGAAGTGATATTAAAGGCCTTTTGTTTTCTGTTAATAGATATGGAACTCGTTAGACATCGTAGAGATCAATCAGAGGAAGCTACTAAAAATGTGGTTCCACCTGAGCCCGAGGTGAACCAGATGTTGGCCCAAAGCATCGTTCATGCTTTTCAAACAGTTTTTTCAGGACTGAAACTAGATACACCTTTTACGACATCTATCACAGTCAGAAATCCAAGTAATGGAAGCACAATTTTCCTCATGAGAGGAGGTGTGAACCCCAACACTAGGAGAAAGAACAAGACATAAACATTTTCTCAACAACATAGAGTACATCAAAATCGGACCACTAGATTATTAAATCTTCCTTCAAGACCCAAGTGTAAGCCAAGAGGCTTTCTGTGTGGTTCTATAGGCCACCTGAAACAACATTGTAAGCCACAACCTTGATAATTTCATAACTATCAGTAGATGTGGCTTCATCAGTGGTATTGTCATAATTCTCCGAGGTTGGGTGTTCGTGACACTCCTCAGCAAGGGAAGTTTCATCTAGGTAAAAAAGAGTAGAGCATGGAAAGTACACATCTATTTGGAGCTAATCAAGTTGTAGTGGATGATCAAACGAGACCGTCCATGGTGCGAGGTATGGTTCTTTTAAATTCCATGTTGATGCAAGCATTGTTTGATACGGCTACTTCCCATTCTTTTCTTGCTTCTCATGCTGTTATCTTGCTGGGTTTAAGGGTAGAAATGATGTCCTCAGTTTTGAAACATCAAACTCCTCTAGGTCGAAGAGAGTGTCAAGCCTTCTTATGTAGAGCATGTTTTATTATTGTGGCCGTGATTGAGCTAGTGTGCAATTTCCCACTGGTAGAGATGGATGCGTATGATGTAATCCTGGGAATGGATTAGATGGTGTCATGTAAGGCCCACATCGATTGTGATGTGAGAAGAGTGGATTTTACGACACACGATGGCGTTAGACATATCCTTAGAGGAGAGAGGCATGAAAGGTAGGGTACAATGGGTTTTTTGGCACCGGAAGTAGGCACGTTATCACATCAGTTGTTAGTATTATCATTGTAATTGGTAATGGTTGTTGAGTAGAGTGTTCTTCCTGCAGTGGTGGATTAGTTCATTGATGTTTTTCCTGAGGAATTCTCTAGGCTACCTCCTATAAGAGAAGTGGATTTTACAATTGATCTCCTTCAGAGGACCAGTCCAATCTCACTTCCGTGTTATCGGATGGCCCCTAATGAACTGTGGGAATTGAAAGTCTAGTTTGAAGAGTTAGAAAACAAAGGGTTTATCCGGACTTGCACGTCCTTGCAGGCAGTTTCGATGTTGTTTGTGAAAAAGGAAGATGGATCTTTGAGTCTATGTTTTGATTATCATATACATAAACAAGTTACAATAATGAATAGATATCCTCTTCCATGAATTGATGATATTTTCGACTATTTGAGTGGATCCTAGTGGTTCTCCAAGATCGACCTGAGGGCGGGATACCATCAATTGCAGGTGAGGATGGAAGATTTTTCTAAAATAGCTTTCAGAAGTAGATATGGCCATTATGAATATGTGGTTATGCCCTTTGGTCTAACGAATGCGCCATAAGTGTTCATTTCATTAATGAATCATATATTTTATAGATATCAAAATTCATTTGTGGTGGTGTTTGTAGATGATATTCTGGTCTATTCAATGATAATAGTGGAGCATGAGCAGCACTTTGCGATAATACTGGGGATCGTGAGGGATCATCCGTTGTATACCAAATTGTCAAAGTGTGAATTTTGGATACCGGAAGCCCTTTTTCTTGGCCATGTGATTTTTAAAGGGGTTTTTATGTGGATCCATAAAAGATAGAGGCTGTTATCTCTTGGAAACAGTTAAATAATGTGTTTGAGATATGGAGTTTCCTCAGTCTAGTTGGGTATTATAGGCATTGTGTTCTTGATTTTTCACGTTTGGATTCACCTATGACATCTTTGAAAGGAAAGAATGTTCCATTCCAGTGGAATGAATAGTGTAAACAGTGTTTCGAAGAGCTAAAGGGACGCCTTATATCAGCACCAATCTTGGTTTTTCCAGAACTAGGAAAATGGTACGTGGTGTATTGCAATGCATTGGGATCAGGGTTGGGGTGTGTTGTCATCAAATGGAATCATGTGGTTGTGTATGGATCATGGCAGTTGAGGGTGCATGAGAAGAACTACCCAACTCATGATTTGGAATTGATATCAGGGGTGTATGATTTGAAAGTGTGGTGTCATTATCTCTTTGGTAAGAAATTCACGGTATATATAGATCATAAGAGTTTGAAGCACATTTTCTCATAGTGGGATTTGGACCTGAGGAAAAGGAGATGGATGGAATATCTCCAGATATTTGATTTTGACTTAATGTACACACCAGGTAAGGGAAATTTGGGGGAGGATGCATTAAGTAAAAAATCATATGCTCAGATGGTGAAACAAGCATTGGACCAGTGGCAGTTGAGGTCAGTTAGAGCTGATATGTGGTTGGAATGTGAGGACCAGGGTGATAGAGTGGCATTATTTCTAGTTTTATTGATTCCATACTTGGTTGGCTTGGTTAAAGAGGCATAGATTGTCATGAACCATCCTTGGGGCTCGTGCCGTGACTACCCCAATCCCGCCTTCAATAGGCCAGGGGCTGGAGACTAGCACTAAAGGCGTAAATCCTGATAAATAGGAAGGCATTGCCTTTTTATAAGTTAAGAAACACAATATAGTACGCAAGCTGTAGTAAAGACTAATTAAACTTAGTAAAAAAGTAAGGGCTGAAAAGTAAATGGGCCAGAATACAATCCCAACTGGAAGTACAGTACAACTGAAAAGAAAGTATAGTAGCAGTAGAGTAAATCAGCAACCATCGAGTCATCCTTCGATTATCCCACCTAAAGGGTGGGTACAGATGGTCTCCTCAGCTCATTGGCTCCGGCCATTTACTCCGTGTATGTCCCGCCTGATAGTCCACCACCGGGTACCGTTCCACTCCAAAAGCCTCAACCATGCTCAGTGCTGTCTATCGTCTCCAACCAACACAACATAGTGTGGGTAGAGCATGTGATGGGGTGAGTATACGATACTCAGTAGGGACCCTGAGACTCCCGAAGGCCTCCCAGAATCCACAAAGGATATACCACAAAGGAAAGATACAAACACAAAGTATCATCCAACTCTACTCAGGTATATGCCCATATATATACCTAAGTCAACAATTCTAGTTCTGCTCCAACTCACGAGCCCAAGTACAACCCGGCCCACATAGGAAAACAAAACCCAATCCACACAGGAAAACACAACACAATCCACACAGGAAGGCAAGTCAAACATATCAATGATAATGATTGAAATTCAAGAATCATCTCCCAAAGGTATACTACTCATGAAGAGGGGTGGAGATGAATAGATGTATTATCTGAATCATTATCTCTGTTGAACCCACGTAGGATCCATGTATAGAAGTCATTGCGGTCGAACCCACGTATGATCCATGTATAGTAACAATCGCTGCCGAACACACGTAGGATCAAAGTACAGTCTTCATCGCTGCCGAACCCACGGAGGATCCAAGTACATTCTTCCTCACTGCCGAACCCACGAAGGATCCAAGTACAGCCGTCCTCACTATAGAACCCACGTAGGATCCAAGTACTATCATCATCATCGTCGCGGTCGCAACTAGCTCTAGGGTTCCCGCACACAACACGCTCGATTCCGGGAGGGTCCACTCCAAGAGCCGAGAGATTCGATACATAAACTGTCACAGAGTCCATAGTTGATGTATCACAAAGTTCTGTCTTATATGTTGGAACTCAACACGATACACAGTGCGTCAATCGGACGCCCGGTCTGAGAGATATTGGCTTTTCCGTCCCAGGGGCCCAGTTGGTTTTTAAGCTAAAACCAACCCGAACATACTATAGCTGTGTCCAAACCTCGATTGGAGTAATCCAAAAGAACCATCTCACTATGAGGAATTAAACGTAATTGACGACACGTCAACCGGACATCTAGTCCTTATGTTATAAGCGTTTCAGCTCCGAGCGCTTGGTTGGATTTGTGTACGAACCAACATGCCTACATCCAATGTTTGCCAAAACTTGAGTGTAGTATACCGAAATGACTATCTAGATCCAAGGATCCCAACACAACTGACGGTGGGTCGATCACAGGTCTGTAGCCCATGATATGGGAATTTGAACGAACCTCGTCTGGAAAATAGTGGGTTTGGGCCCGGTCCGACCAGGCCCAATACCCCCTGGGTCGGCGCGAACCTGGTCGACCAGACCAGGGTTTGGGTTCTACCTGATTGGGCGCGGCCCGGCCCGGCTGGCGCGGCCCAGCCCGGCTCTGGCGGCTCGGCCCGATGCTTGTGGCCCGTCCCGGCGCGGGCGTCCCGGCCCAGCGCTGGCGGCCCGGCACGGCCCAGCTCGGAAGCCGGTTGTGGCTCGGCACGCGGTCGAGCGGGGTGCGAAGTGGGCGCGGCCCCATTTGTTTCAGAAACTGATGCCCCCCCTGGTGGGGTCCGCCCTAGGCAGGTCCGGGGGGTTACGCCCCCCGGTTTCTTTAGAAACGGCCAGCCAGAATGGTCTGCCTGTTGAGCCACCGCGGGACTCGCGGGGGTCTCGTCTTCTAGAACGCCAGCATTCAGTTGAGTACGGCCACCCCTATTGAAGACCGTCGTGGTCCACTCCGGCTAAGGCCCCTTCGGCTTCACTAGAGCAGCGCGCCAGCGCCGCGCACCACCGCCACGACCCGCTCCTGGCTGCGGGCTCCTTCAGCCTCACCAGTGCGGCGCGACAGCGTCCCACACCACCGCTGTGGCCCACTCCGGCCACGGGTTTCTTCATTCCCGTACGGCGCAACGGCATCGCGCCGCCTTCGCCACAATCATCAATGAAGATCAACAAGGAAAAGGGGAGGAGAAAACAGCCATGTTTGTGCGGTCTGATCTCCTCCCGTTACATCGATAAGATTTGGCTGAATTAAATGAGATACTTTAACAACATTTCAAAGCACAATTTTAATTCATTAAAATTGAACTTAACCCCTACCTCAACAAATGATGATGAACGTCGGCATCGCAGTTGACGACATCACGTGGTGAGGTTTCATAGACGTCGACGGAGAGCATCTGAGGAGGAAGTGATGTATCCTCTTTTTATCATAGAGAGAAAAAGTGTGACGTCATTGGAAAATTCCCACGTTGTTGTTTCCTTCCTTTACGCGTAGGAGGAAATGGAAGAAGAAACGGTGGCCACCGAGCCGACGTTATTCGTTGGAGAGTTGGCATTTTTTGTTGAAGAATAGGTTCTTCAAAAGAGACTAGAGATCTCTCCTTCAATTCTCAACACAACAAGCTAACCAAAATAAAATAATCTTCCCCTTATTTTATTTTATTTTTACATGAATTCAAAAACTCAAAATTCAAACACTTAATTCAATTAATTGACGAGGTTCAATTAATTAAATTAATGTGTGTTGGTATTAATAAAGAGGGAGAGGATAAGTCACCCAATTAAATACAAGGGGTTTAAATGGGGGGTTTAAGGGCATTAAGGGAATGTGAAGGGTTGGGGCTTGTGCAAGCCCCACCCCACATTTATCCTCACATGGGTAGTTAGGATGTTAGTGGGTCCCATCATAACGTACCCATGTAGGATAAAACCACCTTAGAAAAATAAATAAAATTTTACACACTTTTATTCACCTTTATTTAATCCACATTTTTTAAAACAACTCCTGAGAAAAATCATATTTGGTAAAGGTCCTCTTAAACACTTACCGATGTTTTGGTTTCATTGGTGCCTTCATATTTCAATTTCGAGCACCGGTTCAAAAAATAGAAAAACTCGCTCGTTCGTTCACTGAACGTACCCGAGCTAAACTTCGGAAATTGATTCCAGGAGCACCGGGCCTTAGAATCAGGTGCCGTCTGAAACTACGTACTCGTAAAATCCCAAATAATTTAAGAAAAAAATTTACATTAAATTTACGGGTCTTTACATTACTCACACCTCCGGGATTTACGTCCCTGTAAAGATACAACATTAACTAGGGAAACAAATGATGTTACTGTGAACGCATCACAGCCTCCTACTACCATGTGCTCTCCTGTAGGTTCTCGTGCTGCCACTAGATATGCACCAGTGGAATCAACCGTCCACGTAGGACATGCTCCTATCGATCCTCGATCACCACCGGAACCTCCGCAAAAGTCACGCCATGATCGATGTCCAGTTCCCCATGGTCGATGATATGCGTTGGGTCGTGCACGTATCTCCTCAGTTGAGATACATGGAAGACGTCGTGCACCCGGTGCAACTAAGGTGGAAGAGCCAGGCGATAAGCCACCTCACCTATCCTGCTGAGAACCTGGAATGGTCTGATGAAGCTCTGAGATAACTTGTCCCCTGACCAAATCTATGTAATCCACGTCGAGGTGAGACCTGTAAGAAAATGTGGTCGCCATCCTCAAACTCTAGTGGTCGCCGCCTCCTATCAGTATAGGACTTCTGTCAGCTCTGAGCAGTCCTGATCCGCTCCTAGATGATCTCTACCTTCTCCATCGTGGCCTGGACCATCTCTGGTCCTACAAGTGTTGACTCCCCAGGGTTTTTCCAGCACAGAGATGATCTTCATGGTCGGTCATACAATTCCTCATATGGTGCCATCCCGATGGTGGAGTGGTAGTTATTGTTGTACCCAAACTCCACCAAGGGTAGGTGATCCTCTCAACTATGAAAAATTCAAGGACACATGCACTGAGCATGTCCTCAAGTGTCTGAATGGTCCTCTCTATCTGGCCATCCATCTGAGGGTGAAAGTCAGTGCTCAGGCGTAACTGTGTCCCAAATGCCTCCTACAACCCCTTCCAAAGCCGGGATGTAAAGAGAGCGTCTCGATCAGAGACGATAGATGATTTCACACCATGAATCCATATGATCTCCTGAACGTAGTGGTGTCCCAAGCTCTCAAATGATCCCTTCTCTCTGATAGGTAAGAAGTGGGACAACATGGTGAGTCGGTCTACGATCACCCAGATGGAGTCGTGTCCTCTGGATGTACGTGGAAGACCCGTAAACAATTCCATAGATATCCCATACCACTTCCACTCTGGGACTTCTAAGGGCCGTACCAAGCCGGCTGGTACCTGGTTCTCCAACTTCACCTGATGGCAGGTGAGGTGTCATGAAACGAACTCTAACACCGCCTTCTTCATACCCGGCCACCAGTGCAGTCGTTTGAGATCCTGGTACATCTTCGCTACTCTTAGATGCACCACCAATGGGGAATTGTTAATCTCTTTCACCACCTCCTCCTGTAATGCAACTGGTACCATGTTACGTCCTCTAAAAAGGATTATGTGCTCTCCACCTTAAAAAAAACCAACGGGTGCCAGCCTTGTGGATATCTGAGCACGCCGCGCCTCACAGTCAATGTCCCCACATTGTGCCTCCCGGACCCACTGAAGTAGTGGTGGAGTAACTGTGAGGGACTGTAGGAAGGCTACCCATCCCTATCCCTAAAGTATATCTGCAACGCAGCTAGCTTCTCCATTTCCTATCCATGTAGCTGAATGCCCGATCTCTTGCTGAGAGCATCAGCTACTATATTCCCCTTCCCATGAATATAGAAAATCTCTATGTCATAGTCTTAAAGGAACTCAATCCATCCCAATTGTCTCAGGTTCAGGTCCTTTTACGAGAAGATATATCTGAGACTCTGGTGGTCAGAGTAGACTATAAAGCGCTTGCCCATCAGATAGTGCCGCCACATCTTCATGGCGAAGACCACTGCTGCAAACTCCATGTCATGGGTAATGTAGTTCTGCTCATGCTGCCTCAAATATCGTGAACCATAAGCGATCACTGCCTGCTCCTGCATTAGGACACACCCGATTCGGGTCCCTGATGCATCTTAGTAAACTACGTACACTACACCCTCCTCTGGTAGCCTCAATATGGGTGCACTGGTGAATCTATGTCTCAACTATTGGAAGCTTTACTGACATCTATCTGACCACACAAAGGGTTTCCCCTTCTTCGTCAAAGATGAATGTGGTTATGCAACTCTAGAGAAGTTTGGTACAAATATCAGATAGTATTCAGCCAGACCTCGTAAACTCCGCTCCTCAGTTATGCTCCTGGGTGGCTCAAAATCTAGTACTTCCGCGATCTATATAGGATCCACTACAACTGCTGCCTTAGAGATGATGTGCCACAAGAAGTGGACCTCTCGAATCCATAACTGACACTTTGAGAGCTTACCATAAAGCTAGTGCTCTCGGAGTGTGTCCAGTACAACCCGCAAGTGGTAGGCATGCTCCTCCACAGTGGTCGAGTATATAAATATGTCGTCGATGAATACTACATCAAATCGATCGAGGTATGGCTGGAATATCATGTTAATGAGACTCATGAACACTGTTGGAGCATTGGTTACACCGAAAGGAATAACCAAGAACTCATAGTGGCCATACCGACACCTGAAGGTCGTCTTCTGCACATCCTCATCTGGAACTCTGAGTTGATGATAGTCTGACCTGAGGTCTCTCTTTGAGAACCACCATGATCCCTTGAGCTGATAAAAGAGGTCGTCAATCTTTCGAAGTGGATACTTTTTCTTCATGGTCACCTGGTTCAGGCGACGGTAGTCGACACACAGTCACAAGATCCCATATGCCTTCTCGGCGAACAAAATTGGGGAAACCTAGGGTGAAACACTGGGTCGAATGATTCCCATTCAATGCAAGTCCTCCAGCTTTACCCATAGCTCACGAAGCTCAGTGGGAGCCATCCGATATGATGGGGTACATATCGGGGCTATCCCGTGGTATAGGTCAATATAAAAGTTGACCTCTTTGTGAGGATGTAGTCCAAGAACTTCTTCAGGAGAAACTTCTGCATACTGATCTACCACAACATGAAAACTTGGACTCCTCACATCAACTGATCTGAGGATGAGACTAGCCAACTGATGGGTGATCTGCTGTCCTCTCCTCTGTGTCAATCCATCATGCACTGCAAAGGCTCCCTTCCAGCTGGTGAAAGTGAACCTGCTCCCATAGGTACGGACACACCGCACCTTGCGCCTAATACAGTCGATCTGATCATGGACTGTAGATAACCAATCCATGCCCAAGATGATGTCGTAAGGCCTCGACGCCGCTACAAGAAGATCCCAGCTGAATCTCTTGCCTCCTAGATTAATCTCAAACTTCTTGAACCACTGCGTAATCATCGAGTCTGCTCTTGTTTGAGTGTCTATCCGTAAGGATCGAGCGAATGGCTTGGTCCGACTCTCCGAGCTCCGAAAATGGTCAGCGACAATGAATGATTGGATCACTCCATTGTCTATTAGAACTGCAGAAAGGGTGGAGTAGACATAGATAGTACCTCGAATCATCTCAGGTGCACCGTGGTAGTAGGCCTTAACTCCCTAATGTTGAGCCTGCCTCGGTCCGCCATCTCCCTGTGGTCGGGGTGGACCTCCTGGTGGTCGTGGTGGTAGAGCCCCGAAGCGTCATGCACCCCCTGCTGCTTGTCCAGCTCCTCTGCCTCGTCTCCTGCTCCATGCGGACTGCCACGGTCAATCCTCTACATCTTCATGGGTGGTCCATCAACCGTCTCTTGCTCCTCTCCATGGCGGGTCGGGCAGTCACGAGCCATGTGGCCCTGCCCACCGCATGCATAGCAATGCCTGCCTCTCGTATGACTGGCTCTGCTGTATGTTCTCGGCACCTCTGAACCAGTATCCTGAGGTCTCCCACCTAATGGTCTGGTCCATTTGGGCCTCTATTACATTTGTCTACTGCCGGCTGCAGAAGAATCCGCTACGTGTCTCCCTATGGTAGGCCTCGTTGCTGGTGTAGGCTCCTCAAGGAATCTCTCCACAAGAATGGGTTTCTCCAGTACTCCTACCTGCGTCAGAATTCTGAGGTAGATCATCGAAGCCTTGACCTCATGCCTCAGTCCCTACTCGAAGGTCTTGGCCTGGAAGAATGGGTCTCGTACCAAGTCTGTGGAGTAGCGCGAGAGGTCAGTAAACCTCACCGAGTACTGGGATACTGTCATTCTACCCTTCCATAGATGTAGCAACTCTTGAATGCACACAGCACAGAGGGTGGCAGGAATGAACTCTAAGCGGAAAAGGCTCTCAAAGTCCGTCCAAAGTAGAGATGCCTCGTCGTTCACCTAGAGAATCAGGCTCCACTATCTACTTGCAGCTGTGTGCAAGAGACTCACCATAGGAATCACCATGAGGTCAGATTGTGTCCCTACTAATCTGAAGACTCAAACAATAGCCTCCAGCCAATCCTTGGCTACCTGAGGGTCCGTCTCCACATAGAACCTGGGCGGTCTCTGATGCTGAGACTCGTGCAGTTCACTCAGGGAATGTTCACTCTCAGCTGTTGGGGCCGGAGGCATCGATGGCTCGGTGGGTAGAGGTATCTCCAGTGCCTCCGTTGTAATGGGTCCCTGCAACAAGGTCTCGTCACTCGGTGGGCTGCTGTCTTGCACAATACTCGGAACCCTAGCTGGCTGCCATCGTGGGGCCATCCTAAAAAGATACAGGTGTGCCACGGTTAATAGAGTATACCTGGTGAGCTGACACAATGTAATCACAATGAAAACTTTTGAAACACACATGCAATCAATGTTTTCATGCATTGAGTCGTAAATCAGATGTCAGCGTCCTTGTGTATGGATACATCGGTCGCCACACCAACATTGGACTCCATATACTAATAACCACACTCAATACTCTAAAAACTATTGCTTCACATAGAATAAATTATCAGAGTTATGAGTTCTACGGTAGAACCGACTCCTCTGATTCCAATTTGTCACGACCCGTCCTTGGGGCCCGTGTTGCGACTACCCCAAACCCACCTTCCATAGGTCAGGGGCTGGTGACTAGCACCAAAGGTGTAAATCTGGATAAATGGGAAGGCATTGCCTTTATATAAGTAAAGAAACACAACAAAGTATGCATGCTATAGTAAACACTAAGTAAACTGAGTACAAAAATAAGTGCAGAAAAGTAAATGGGCCAGAATACAAACCCAACTGGAAGTACAATACAACTGAAAAGAAAGTACAGCAGCAGTAATGTAAATAAGCAACCACCATGTCTTCCTCCGGCTATCCCACCCGAAGGGTGGGTACAGATGGTCTCCTTAGATCCTCGTGTCCGGTCATCTGCTCCGTGTACGTCCTGCCTGATAGTCCACCTCCGGGTACTGTTCCGCTCCACAAGCCTCAAACACACTCAACGCTTTCCGTCGCCTACAACCAACACAACATTGTGCAGGCATAGCCCGTGCAGGGGTGAGTATACGATACTCAATAGGGACCGTCAGACCCCCGAAGGCCTCCCAAAATCCACAAAGGATATACCACAAAGGAAAGATACAAACACAAAGTATCAACCAACTCTACTTAGGTATATGACCATACATATACCTAAGTCATCAATTCCAGTTCTGCTCCAACTCACGAGCCCCAGTACAACCCAGTACACAGAGGAAAACCAAACCCAATTTACATAGGAAAACAAAACCCAATCCACACAGGATGGAAAGTGAAAGATATCAATGATAATGATTGAAAGTCAAGACTCATATCACATAATTGTACTACTCATGAAGAGGGGTAGAGATGATTAGATGTAATCTCTAAATCATCCTCTCTCTCGAACCCATGTAGGATCCAATTATAGAAGTCGTCACTGCTGAACCCATATAGGATCCAAGTATAGTAATCATCGCTGCCAAACCCACGTAGGATCCAAGTAAAGTCATCATCGTTGTCGAACCCATGGAGGATCCATGTACAGTCATCCTCATTTCCTAAACCACATAGGATCCAAGTACAGTCGTCCTCACTGCCAAACCCACATAGGATCCAGGTATAGTCATCATCGTCGTCGCGGTCGCAGCAGGCTCTAGGGTTCCCACACATAGCATGCTCGTTTCTGGGAGGGTCCGCTCCACAAGCCAAGAGGGTCGATAAATCAACTTTCATGAAGTCTAGAGTGGATGTATCACAAAATTCCGTCTCATCAATAGGAACTCAACGCAACATTGCGTCAATCGGGTGCCCAGTCTGAGAGATATTGGTTTTTCCGTCCCTGGGGCCCAGTTGGTTTTTAAGCTAAAACCAACCTGACCATACTACAGTTGCATCCAAACCTTGAGTGCAGTAATCCAGAAGAACCATCTCATTAAGAGTAATTCAACGTAATTTACGGCACGTCAACCGGATGTCTAGTCCTTAAGATATAAGTGTTTCCGCTTCGAGGGCCCGGTTGGTTTCGTTTACGAACCAACCTGCCCATACCCAAAGTTCGTTGGAACCTTGAGTTTAATATACCTAAATGAACTTCTCGATCCAAGGATCCCAACACAACTTACGGTGCATCAATCGGAGGTCTGTTGCCCATGATATGGGCGTTTGAACGAACCTGGTAAAAAAATAGGGGGTTTGGGCCCAGTCCGACCCGGTCAGGCTGGCGCGGCCCAACCCGGCTCTAGAAGCCCGGACCGGCACTCGAAGCCAGGCCCAGTATGTTTGGCCCGGCTCGGTGCTGGTGGCCCGAACTAGCGTGGCCTGCGGCCCGGCTCAGAAGCCGATCGTTCCTCGGCTCGCGGCTGAGTGCGGTGAGAAGGGGGTGCAACCCCCTTTGTTTCAGAAACAGCACCCCCCTTTTGAAGTCCACCCTAGGCAGGTCCAGGGGGTTACGCCCCCTAGTTTCATCAGAAACGACTGGCCCTAATGGCCGGCCGGTTGAGCCGCCGCATGACCCGCGGGAGTCCCGCCTCCTGGAACGCGTGCGGCTGATCGAGCCCGGCCACCCCTGCTGAAGACCGTCGCAACTCTTGTCCGACCGGTGGGGCGCGATGGCGCCGCGCCCCTCCGCTGCGGCCCTCTCCAGTTGTGGCCCCTTCAGACTTACCGGCAAGGCACGACGTCACCGGGCACCGCCATCGTGGCCCACTCCTGGCCGTGGCCTCCTTCGGCCTCACCGGCGCGGCGCGACGGCGTCGCGCACCCCCGTCGTAGCCTACACCGGTCGTGGTTCTCTTTGTTCCCATGTGGTGTAACAGCATCGCTTTTCCTTTTCCACAATCATCAATGAAGATCAACAATGAAAAGGGGAGGAGAAATCGGTCGTGTTTGTGCGGTCTTATCTCCTCCCATTACGTCGATAACAGTTGGCCGTATTAAACAAGATAATTTAACGGAAAATCAAAGCACGATTTAAATTCGGTAAAATTGAACATAACCCCTACCTCAACAAATGATGACGAACGTCGACATCGCGATTGATGGCATCACGTTTTGAGGTTTTGCAGACGTCAATGGAGAGCGTCTGAGGAGGAAGCGGCATCTCCTCTTTTTATCATGGTGAGAACAAGCATGACGTCGTTGGAAAATTCCTACACCATTGTTTCCTTCCTTTTCAAGGAGGAGGAAAAGTAAGAAGAGACCACGGCCTCCGAGCCGACATTCTTTGTTGGAGAGTTGGCATTCTTCATTAAAGAAGAAGTTATTCAAAATAGACTAGAGCTCTCTCCTTTAATTCTCAACACAACAAGCTAACCAAAATAAAATAATCATCACCTTATTTTATTTTACTTTTCCTTGCATTCAAAAACACAAAATTCAAACACTTAATTCAATTAATTGAATAGGTTCAGTTAATTAAATTAATGTGTGTTGGAATTAATAAATATGGATAGGAGAAGTCACCCAATTAAATACAAGGGGTTTAAATTGGGGGGGGGGGGTTAAGGGGTTTAAGGGAATGTGAAGGGTTGGGGCTAATGCGGGCCCCACCCCACATTTATCCTCACTAGGGTAGTTAGGATGTTAGTGGGACAGATCCTAACATAACCATGTAGGATAAAAACACCATAGAAAAATAAATAAAATTGTACACAATTTTATTCACATTTATTTAATCCAAAATTTTGAAAACAACTCCTCCTGAGGAAACACATATTTGGTAAAGGTCCCCTTAAACAATTACCGACACTGCGGTTGCATCGGTGCCCCCATATTTCAATTACGAGCACCGGTTTAAAAGATAGAAAAATTTGCTTGTTTGTTCACTGAACGTACCCGAGCTAAACTTCGGAAATTGATTCTGGGCACACCGAGCCTCGGAATTAGGTGCCGTCTGAAATTGTGTGCTCATAAAATCGCAAAGAATATAAGAAAATATTTTCCCTGAAATTTACCGATATTTACACAGATATATAATTCTGAGTGTGTGACCATGAGGTCGAGACTCAATGGTGGGGGGACCGTTGAGGATTGGCAACTAAATGAAGATTCAATTTTGTATTTTCAGAATCAGATGGTTGTACCAGTTGCTTTCCAAGAGGATCTTATTAGGGAGTATCATCATTTCTGGTGGGTTGTTCATCTTTAAATTCATAAAATGTATACAGCATTTAATACGATGTTCTCGTGGGCTGTTATGAAAATAAGAGTTGTTGAGTTTGTTTCGAGATGCTTGACTTTTCAGTAGGTCAAGGAAAAGTATCAGAGGCTAGTAGGAATGTTGCTATCTTTACCAATCCCTATTTGGAAGTGAGAGAAAATAGCATTGGAATTTTTCATAGGTCTCTCAAGAACCGTCAGAAAGCATGATGCCAGTTTGGTGATAGTGGATCGGCTAACGAAGTCGGCCCATTTCATTCCAATTTGTGCATCTCATACGTTGGAGGATCTATCCAAAATCTATATTCGGGAGGTGGTAAAGAGGAATGGGTTTCCAGTTTTGATCGTATCCGATAGATATATGAGGTTTACATCTCGTTTCTATAAATCTTTTCTGTAAGCCCTTGGTACACAATTGACTATGAGCATGGCGTATCACCCTCAGACGGATGGTCAATCCGAGAGGACGATACAAACATTGGAGGATATGTTGTGGGATTGTGTCATAGATTTTGGGGGCTCGTGGGAGGATTACTGGTCGTTGGTTGAGTTTTCACACAATAAAAATTATCAGGCATCCATACATATGGCTCTGTTTGAAGCTTTGTATGGAAGGTCATGTCATTCTCCACTATGTTGGGTGGAAACGGGTGAGTCCCAGATGGTTGGACCAAGCCTTGTCCAGGAGACTATGGAGAAGATCAATTTAATCATGAAGAGAATGGAGATGGCTCAGAGTCATCATAAATTGTATGTGGGTCACCGTTGATGTCTGTTGTCGTTCGAGGTGAGTGACCATGTTTTCTTGAGGATCTCTCCTAGGTTGGAACATCATCAGCTTGGGAAGCAGGTAAAGTTATCTCCGAGGTATATTGTACCTTTTGAGATTCTTAAGAGGGTTGGTGATGTGACTTATAATTTGGATTTCCCACCTAGGTTTAGTGTAGCGCACACTGTGTTTCATGTGTCACAGTTGAAAAATTATCAATGGGATTGTGACCATGTGATTCAATGAGATCATGTTGAACTAGAACTGGATGCTTCGTTGGTTCACATGCCAGTGCGGGTTGTGGATAGGCAAGAGAAATTCATTCGTGGTAAAATCATTGGTTTAGTACTTATTTTTTGGCAACATGGTCAGATTCAAGAGGAGACTTGGGAGTAGGAGAAAGAGATGGTCGAGCAATGACCCAAGCTCTTTCGGCAACAGATGGATTCACTACTTTCAGAGGACAGAAATACCAATGGTGGGGAGAATATAGTACCTCTATTTTGAGGAATTTATCTTTTTTATACTGATTTATGTATTTAATGTTCATGATATGATTTGGGAAGAGGTTGGGAGAGTTTGGAATGATTTTGAATGAGTTTGGAGGCTTTGTATAAGGAGCACAATTTGAGCACTGTTACAGGAAACTGTGAAGATTCTCTAGAAAACCATGCAGGGGGAGATAGTAGGCTTCGCATGGCCTGCACACGGTTTTCCAAACAGTGTGAGGCAACCATATGGTCCCTTTCTCTCATGGTAGTAGCGTGCGCATGGTTAGCATATGGTTTTCCAAACTGTGTAAACTAACTCTATGGCCACTTAAAAGTAATGTTTTAAAACCCGAGTTCACCTAGGATTGCCTGATTTCTCTACAAATACTCACCCACTCGAGACTCACTCGAGATTTTGGGTTCCCTGGGTTTTTAGGTGATCTCCCACTGTTTCGTGAAGAAATTTAAATTGGTTTCTTGGTGGTTTGAAGATAGTTTCTCTTGAGTAAGTCTCTCCTCTTGGTTTTCTTGTGGTTTACTCTATATCTACATCTCCCTCTCTCTCAGTTTTCTAGATCTACATTCGTTGCATGTAGATATAGGGTTTTTGTTTCCTTGGAGGTTGATTTTATGTCTTTTGGATGTTAGGGAAGGAGATCTAGAGAGGTCTTGGTCGTGTGTTTTCCTGTTTTGAGGTGTGGTTGCTTGTGGGTCGATTTCTCGGAAACACTAAAGGTAGGTGGATTCTCTCTCAACTCCACTTGGTTAGATCTAATGGTTTTAGTTACAATTAATTTTTTGGCTTCAAATTAATTATGTTTTGATGTTGGAAAGTGTTTATAAATCTCTTCGGTGATGTGTTGGGGATTTTTGGGAAAAAAGGGGGTTTTGGGGTGAAATGTTCTTGTTGAGGATTTTAAAATGGAGATTTTAAAATGGGATGTTATGGTTGATTTGTGAAAATTATTGATGGAATTTTTTTTCAATGAATAGGTTGTTTTATTGAAATGGTATTTGGCATGGAAAATGATTAAAGGGGTATTTCAATTAATTGGTGATTTATTAAAGTGGATTGACATGAAATGGAAATGGTTGATTGCATGTTGTTGTGGACATGGTGGGTTATATGATTGGTTGATATTGGTTGATATGTTGTGTGAATTGGGCGGGAAGTCCCACTACAAAAGGTGATGGATAGTGGTCGGGAAGTACCGTTAGTTGTGTGTAGTGGTCGGGAAGTAGTGCTAGTTGTGAATGGGTGAACGGGTGGGGCGAAAGTCCCACCATTTTGGTTTTTTTGGTTATTTTGGTTGTTTTGGTTATTTTTGTTGTGGGTTTCCATTTCTTGGAAAGTTGCAAATTGTAGTGCTAGTGTGTAAATGATGATATGGCTTGTTGCATGTTTGTTTGGCTTTCCCTTGGTTTCTTGGTTTGGGTGTGATGGCTTGGTAAGGGCATGTTTGGAATATGGAAATAGTTGTACTTGTGATTACTTTATATAAACTATATGATATAAATTTTCTAACGTTTTTATCCTAGTGGCATGTGTAGGGATGTTGTTTGGGGAAAACCTACTGATTATTAGTACCCACCCCCTGCTTTGGTACTTTGGTGGTTTTGCAGATGTCGTATTCCGAGACATAGGTAAAGGTAAGGCATCACATTTCTATTGTTTTTTGGTGATGATCGGGGTATGTCGTGGCGCTTAGAGCATAGTGATTGGTGTGTAGTTGTGGTGGTGTCATGGCTTCTGGTGTTTGTTTTTTAGTTTCTACTTTGTACTCTATCATTTTGTGGACATGTCTAGTTTGAATGGTTTTGGGTTTTGTGATGGAATTGTTAGTATTCCATGGTCGGGTTTCGAAGTGAATGCATCATTAGTTGTTGGATGGTTGAGTTGGGTTATCTTCTTAAGGGAAAATTGTTCCCTGCTATTCCTTGAAGCCCTCGACATTTCTTTCCAGCCTTTGGCGGCTTGGGAACGTTGATTAAGGCCATGTAACCCTCACTACCTCCTCATGACAATGAGGTAGGGGTGGGGTGTTACAAAATAAATATTTATTTAATGAATATATATGGTATATATGATATAAATTTCATATAGGAATATTTATTTATTATTTAAAATTATTTATTTCTATCCAGTGAAAACGATGAAACAATGTTCATGTGTACATATGGCTTACCATTTCCATGAATGGTGAAATATAGTTTTTCATATCAAATTTTAGGATGACTATAAATTTAAATATAATTATTTTATTATTTATATAACATTATTATTATTACGGTTTTTTTTACCCATGATTATATTACAAATACTAAAATTTCTGAACTAAAAACATACATATAGAACAATGCAGTTATCATGTAGATCAGTGATTTAAATAATGAAATGATAATAAAAATTTGATAAAATGTTTTTAGAAAATAATATGTGGTATGATATATATAAAGATGGTTATGAAGTACATGATAAATAAATTTATAATTATTATATATGTTTTTGAAATATGTATAAAGGATTTTTGACCTAATTTAAGGTATTTCTTCATGATTTCCAATATATTGAGACATTTTTAGTAATATTGACCTACATAATTATATGTGGTGTATATAATTCCACTTTGGTGTATTAATAGAACTATATTTATTATATATGAGTTTTGAAAATACAGAAAGGAAGCTAGACCTGAGGTAATGGATTTCTCCTCAATTCAAATTATTATTTTATGATGAATGTTTAAAATAAATTCAGATCATATCTCTCTTCATGATTCAATATTTTTTCTTCTATATCCATATTTTGTCAAAAAAACATTATGAAATTTATTTTTATTTTAAAAATAATTTATAAAGGATATTTTATGTTTTCATTGACTTTTTGACATGTTATGAAACTAATATTTTTATTTTTCTCCTGAAAGGAATCATTTTAATATTAATTTATATAATTTCAAAAGTAATGTCTTTTTAATCATATACATCACTAAAACCTTCCCCACTTCCATGACCATTTTATGATATTTTTCTAATTCAATGTGTTTTCAATGTTTTTAAAAAGCAAAATATTTTGAGAAATATTATTTTAATATTTCTAATGAATGTTCTTTTATTCATTAAAATACATAAATTTATTACAAAACCAATATTTATGATAAATTTAATGATCATCTGTTATCTCTCATTAATGTCATTGTTATTAATGTTCTCTTGAAACATTCACTTTCTTGGGGTCATTGAACATTACATTTCCCTTATATACCCATATTATTTGTAACATGGATAGGATAATTTCATAAAATGTAAACCATTTATACATGGAGTGTTTTACATTGAATGTCATTGGATTGATTGGGTTGTTATTAATAATATGAATTCTTTAAAAATATTGATATTTATCGTATGGAATATGTTTCCAGAATTATATCGATCATTTGATAAATGAGTGATGAATTTGACAAGTATTTATGGCTGGGCCCATAAATATATATGACAATGATGCATCATTAGGTCTCATCAGTAAAATGAGTTGAAAAGTAAAATGGGTAGTTACCAATAGTTTTAAATATTCTTTCATTATGGTATTTAAGGTAGACATATCAGGATTTCTATAATCATAAAATCCAATTATATATTTTTTCTTTTAGAAATTAGTTATTATTATTATAAATGGTATTATTACATTGATATTTTCCCTAAATTCTATTTTTTATAAATTTCTTGACAAAATGAAATGTCTTTCCACTTATTTACCTTTTCATATTTATTATTCCATAATTATTCCTTACAGCATCAACTGTATGGAACCCTTCATAATCATTTTACCTAACCATTAATTTATTTCCTTTCCCCATGATATATAGATGACTTATATGAATGGGTTTCAAGAATCATGATCATTTATTTGGTTATGTCTTATATTATATTCCCAAATTAAAATATTTATCATATATATATATTTCTAGTTCACCAATAAAACTAAACAGGTCGGTACTTCTTGATTAGATCCCTTGTATCCATTCTAATGTACTAATGTAGAAACCAAATTTGGGTTTCTAAAGTCAAGGTTGTTATAATGATGTTATCTTGTATTGTTTTAGAAGATCAATATAATTTTTGGGGAATGATATAGTGTTCTTAGATAATGATTTTTTCCCTATATCATGTTATTTTTTATGTAATTAACTAATGAATGTAGTCATTTAGATGTTTTGGGATTATATTAGGTGTATCTATATGTAATAATTGATGAAATATAGTATGAAAAAGATATGAGTTTTCATATACCATCTAGCCTTTCATAGTAGACTACAGCTCAACTAGATTGACATCCTTATAAACAATTATTTCTACTCCTAACCAACATCCATCCTCTATTACTCATAAAAAAACAATATTTGGTTTTCGAAATTTATTGAAAACTATCGCAATGTTTGATACAAAATTTTCCTACCAACTAATTCAAAAACTCAAATTCCATCTAGAATTTTTCAACCCTGAAGAGACTCAAGATCTTATAGTATCAATTTAAATTTCCTCCATTTGTTCATAATTAAATACTAGAACTAATTGTTTCACATTAAAATGGAAATTAGAAATATTTACCTTAATATTCTAAAACTACCCAACAAACTCAAATAAATTCTCCAATATAGTTATCTATCCTTAATATTTCACTCAGTATGAAGATCATACATAGTCCAGACTGTGTTGTTTCCTAAAATTATCAACTATCAATATATTCCACTAAATATAATTTTCATTATCCCTTTCATGGTTTCACATGTTATCAATCGAATAATTGAGTTTACACGTTCACCAACAAATCATATTTGAATCTAACCATTTAAAATTACTAATTATGACGGATAATATCTTTTGGATTCCATCCTACCTTAGATAACCTATTTCTTTTTAATAAATAAAACTTCATAGAAATTGGATTAGATGAAGAATCGTAGAATTTATTTAAATATTTCTCAAGATAACAATAAATTATAATATTCAAAAATTGTCTCCAAATAGCATCTTAACAAAAAACATTATCTAAGATTTTGTCTTGATATGTATTATAACTACCTATAACCAAGAAAATAATAATTTAGATTTTAATATTGAGGTTCTCATATTCCAAAATTACCATTATCAATTTGGATTATTTTTTAGAGAAATAGGAAATCCATTACATAACAAATTTAATCCTTCCACATTGTGTATACAATTTTCACAAAAAATAGGTACATAAATTTATACACCAACTTCGTTAAATGGAATTTCCATTATTATGAAATGATTTACATTATAAAAATGATTATAACATTATTTTTCATACAATTACTTTTATCTTGTAAATATAAATAAAAATATTGAATGAGAATAAAATTATCAGTAAGGTATATAAAAAATGAAACAGGCCAGTTTAGTAAAAAACATGAAACCACATTAAATTGAATACCTTTTTCACATACTCATTTTTGTATTAAATAAATTTTAATAACATGTGAAAATCAACCTTTTCTCAAGAAAATTTTTCATTAACTCTAAAATGAATTAAAAACTAAGAATTAATCTTAAGGTATTATATTTGATCCAATATTAAATGCAATCATGAAACCATTTCAATAGGATTAAAAAAATATGTTGTCTCCAATACTATAACTTTGAAGAATAAATCCTTACCCTATTCATTGTGGATATATATCACAGTCACAAAAATCAACATATTAAACTCCAACATAATATATCATTCAAAAAACATTTATATGCCAAATCTATTAAATTATGTCATCCCACTACATATAAAATAATTTTAAAAGTATCATTTTTTACTTTCAAACATGAAATAGAAGAAAAACATTAAAAAATGGACAAAGAAATTATATTCCTAGTTACACTAGACACATAAAAAATAATTGAAATTTAAAATCATTCTTCTTAGAATGTGAGATTGTAGTCTACTATGTCCATTTATACTAATCCATCATTGTTGATAACATGAAAATCAATGTCACATTTACGGATATATTTTAAATATACATTGTTTTTTTATTTGGATACAAATGTGGGTACCAAATGCTATAACAAAAACATACATCATACTACCCTAGATCCATCCTATGGATATAATTTTTTATGGAAGGATGGTGTAATATTCCTTAAATATAAAACATTATTTTTTATTTCTACATTTCAATCCCTATGATCACAATAATGATCAAGGGTATTTTATTATACATGTCTTTATCTGTATCATGAATCAACTCCAACAGATAAAATGGGGTTTTCTCTATGTAGTTACTATATAATATCATATTAAGAATTAAGAATCATTTTTTATGTTAGGAGATAATTAGGTTTATGTATAATTCCATAGGTATAATTAATCCAAAAAAATTTAAATGTTAAATCTCTTCAATCATCAAAACTACATGTGGTGAAGCTTGAAATCATTCTCTGATCACATGAATAAAGAATGTTCATGAAATTTCATTCATCCCTAGCCTTTCATTACCCTCAAATATATATATGTGATACAAAACATGGATTATTCCAATCATTTTTATTAATTTCACATCCAATGATTCATTTACCTATTTCCATAAGTTTTTTTGACCCACTGAACTAACCTTTATAATGGTATAAATAGGAATTTTGGACCTCGGTACATAAAAAATCTACTCTTGTTATAGTATAATGAGAAATATCTTGTATCATTCCATGAAGATAGCATCATTCAGGATATTATCAAACCCTATAATGGATCATAAATATAGTGACATGTTCAAATGAAATTCCGCATTATTCAATACAAAAAAACCATATATATTAAGTACCTTATACTAAATACTATAAACAACATGATTAATTAGTTTCATTAATCTCAAACTATTTTATCAAATACCTATATCACTAGAAATCTCATTCGGAATATACAGTCACTTATTCAGTTGGTATGAATCCATATTTTCTATCTCATAAATAAGATTATGGAAAAATAAATATTAATAGGTATTTTGGTAGGATATTACTTTCAAATTTTATTGAATTTCACAACCATTATTTATTTAGTGGACTCCCCAATACTAAAATCCAAAATTCAAATTTTGAAAACATTATTATTATAATATTATCATGTAGACAATGGTCCTTACCCTTAATAAAAATTTTGTTTATTCAATAATTAATATTTATTAAAATGTCTTGATTATTTGTTGTTGCCAAATATTTTTTTAGACACATTTTATGTGGTTTCATAATAGTTCAAATGATTGAAATTCTATTCAAAATTAATATTTTCTTTGATGTATTTTATTTAGATTATGTTTAAAAATTGCATGTTTTAATCATCAAATGTGTCTTAATTTTATATTGAATATACACAGCTAATTAACCATGTATGATATAATAATTTATAAAATATAATTTTATTTTATTTTACTATAACATGTCGATTAATATATATATATATTATGTGATCTCATTTAATAAAACAAATAAATATATCATTCATCACATAAAATTTAAAATACCACACAATGAAAAAATATTTTATATTATTGTAATATTTTTGTACATAGTAAATTATCGATAAAAGATAAACCAAATATGACTGTAGGGGAAAAACTCATTGATCCTATGCTTGGATTGAGTCACTGGATTTCTCAAATATCCAGTGCATATACTTGGTTAGATTATCCTTTTCTCGAGTCCTATCTTGAAACCTTTAACAATGAATTTCATCCATTTTAAAATGTAAACACACTAAAAGGTGAAGGAAACATGGCTTTTATGGTTGCATATAATAAACCATGGAAATAAAATCATCTGCAAGATAAAGTAGAGAGGTATGAATCACAGATCATTATAATTAATTTAACAAAAAAATATTATGTCAAAAAATGAAATAATAAATTAAATAAATATATAAATCAAACATAAACATAACTCAGTGAGGCTCAAAATCATTGGAAACATTTACTAACTACACATTTAAAATTTCTAAATTCCATTTCAATTTGGTCTAGTTTTGATAAATTTAATAGACTTGGTAAATTCTCAACTACATAAACAATAAATTCTTTACTGTAATATTATTTCCTAATCACCCTTAATATATAATAATCATTAAATTAAATAATTTAAACATATTTAATATATATTATATTTCATCAAAATATTTATATACACAACATGTATAATGTAGGCCACATTACATGTACATTATTTATCAGATTAAAATTGTTTCTAGTATTTAATATATACACAGTGTGCAGTATCAAATGACCTATCATGTGAAAACAATTTTCTAAGGTACTTTCCATTTATTTTGTACTTACATTACCTGTATGTCAATAAGTAATGTAATAATATACCTAGAATCTACTTTCATGGTGAAATATATGTAGTATACAACGTTTGTATGATTAAACAATATGTCATTATAAAAATGTGTTTTCAACTGGTAATTGTCAGGAATTGCATAGCATCTATGATGATCTTTAAATGTCATATAGTTTTGGATTATACATATAAAAGAATAATTTTGATTTCATAACTATAAAACTCTCTAGGAATAAGGGATCATATACCTTGTATAAAATGGTACATGTCACATTAAATATACACCAATCTACATGCCATGTAGTTTTTTTCTGCCAATATTTACTCCATGCATTAATACCCATAAAAATATGTAAATTACTCATCATGTACCTTTAATAGGTGGAATTTTGTTAAATGACATGTACATTCCATATATGAACCATCTAGTCCATATATATCCACATTTCATAGCTTATAGAAGATATGTGGAATGCGATGACATCATGTATTTACTATTGGGCAATCCATGATTTACATGGGATAAAAACATTGTAAGATTAAAAATAATGTACACTAGTTACATGATGTTAAATCCTTTTCAACCCATCAATTTTATTGGAAATAAACCAATGGTGTATAGTGACACTAGATATCAAATCAAATGGAGATATGATATTTATTTCGACCACTAATGGTTTTGTTGAACATTGACACACAACTATTTTTTTACCAAGAATGTTCAGTTACGAAGCATGACCAGACCAAAACATTTCCTGAATAAAATAAAAGTAAAACACATAAAAGATCATGACAGATTAAATTTTACCAGTCATGGAAGTGACCACCTTAATACCAAAATAAGATTTGATTACCAAACCTAAAGTGAATGAGGATCATATAAAATGGAACAGAGGCCCACAAACACCAACACCGTCAAAGCAGAAATGATATGACTAACAACTGATTACATTGAGGATCTCATGAACATAACCACATCAATGAGGCTCACTGAAAACACACCACTCAAGGTCATAATATTGGGTGCCTTTAACATCAAAAACGATTTTGCGCATTATCATCATCAATCACACGATCAACATCATCCCCGATACTGATTTCCAGATTTGTGATTAATAACATGTCTTATAAGGGAGATCACACCGTTGACATCCCATAACATTGAGAAATCATAGTACCTGAGATATTCTCCCTCCTCGGTGTCCCATAAAACATTATGGTATCCTCTAGCCACTTGCCCATAAAAATGTGGGAAATCCCACCAAAAAATCAATGTTGTTATGCCCAAAATCCAAACCACATGGATGTCCCACCCAACATCTGTTATCAACTGCCAGTCATGGCCAGCCTCTCTCGGTTTTTTTTCAACTGCATCCTGAATTAAAATAGTCTGATGGAATATTTCATAGAATCCAAATTCATCACCTCCCACATCCGGTTTACATCGTATATTCTGATCCACAAAAAAGTAACAATCATCACTATCCTCCCATGTGCCACCACCATCATCATCATCAGTGGCCTATATCCTCTCCCACAACCGGGCTCCCATACCATTCCATGACCCAGAGAAAATATTCCCAATCTCTACCATCTAGAGGATCCTCCGCCATAAGAGACCAACCTCTGGCCATCATAACAAGGATCCAAAGCTGGTGTGTCCCCATCATCTCACACTCGCCCATCCAAACGAACAAAATTGTTTGATGTTGGCCTCATCATCATGTTTATAAACCACATTTCCCACATTCATCACAACTGGTGTCACCACATTCCTCACTCCTAAGATTCCTCCTTTCATTAGTGCATGCTCAGCACGATGTCACCGAAGGAAACCAAAATCACCAGATCCTCATCATAGCATTCCAAAATAAACCTTATTAGGGATTCCTAAACTGAACCCCAACATGGTACTGCTGACCTTCACTTCAAAATTCATCATCATGAGATTCAACATGTCGCATGACCCCACAAGATGCAAACATTTAATAGTGACCAAAATTTTCATTTTCAAATATCATTCCTGAGATAGATGGAATTGAATTATATTTTACATAGAAATCACTGATGAAATATTGAGAGAAGGGATATCTATTTTGTGATAGAAACATTCAATAAATATATAATTATCATGGCAACATAGCTTATAATTTACTAGTACACTCCATGTTATGTTTTTATGTATTCAACAATCTTGGAGATTTCCAATTGGATCAACAAGGGTATTTCACATGACTTGTTTAATTAATATCTATACAAACACAAATATATTTTTTTTAATAACTATTATATTAGTAAGGAAGTTTTATAAATTAAAATAATGTAATCCAATGAATTAAATTTTCCACATAAAATATAAACAATTATTAATTTGAATATGACCTCCTTGATAGGACATGGAGGTTCTTGGACCAACCGAAGTGGTGATTGGGTGCCTGATTTTTGTTTTTCATTGACTTCATTGTATATTTCATAATAACATGGTGAAAAAAATAATGAAATCCCCTAGAGAGAGTTTTTCATGTTTAATTAATAATTTTTTTAAATTAATATTTACCTCAAACAAAATAACCGCCATGATAAATTTTTATTTACTCTCTTTCCATGCCATTATTATATTATAGATTCCATGATTAGGATCTTTTATACGTAACCACTTATACTCAATGATTCATCAAATAGAAATATAGAATCTTAGTGTCCTCATAACATAGAGGAAATATCATTACATTTTTCATTATCAATATTAATAAGGGGTTCTATTGTTAACACTATGTTCTGGAGTGGTTCCATGCAGGAATAATCTATTTAGGTCTTAAAATAATTCAAGTTAGGATGTCAATATCTATTGTAAGTCTAATATCTTCAAAATCAAATAATTAGTTTTTTATATTGGGTGTTCAAATTATTATTAATTTCACACAATCACAAATCAACATATTTGATCTATATAATAACGCATTCGAAATAAATACAAATATATTTTTATTATAACCCATGAAATGTGATTATTTAAATCTAATATCCTAAATTAAAAATATATAATTAATTTGAATGATATTAAATAAAATATATCTTTTCAATATTTCCATTAACTCGACCTAACAATCCCCTATGAAATTTTCTGAACCATGGATGAAAAATTAATTAATAAAATATATATTATTCATTTAATAAATAAAATTATATTATCTTACCTAAACATGATAAGGAATATTTTTTGTAATATTTAGATAAATAAATGAATATATTTAAAATTATATTCATTAAACTACTTAAAGGATAAATACTTATTTTTTACATTTTTATTAGTAAACTGGAGAAAAAATCCACCTCATAAGTTTTGATAATGAATTTATCAAGATTGGATATTTGGGATGAAGATGACATTGTTAATTACTATTCCATAAATCAAGAATAATTTTTTGAATTAATAAAAAACTTATAGAATTCAATGGGATTATATACACACTTATTTTTATACCCTTAAGGATGTTTTTTAACAGTATTTAGAAAACCATACATAAAGTCTATTATTAACATATAGAAAAACCACAAAACCCCTAAGAGAAATAAACTAATGTTATTATGACACAAAGATCAAAAAAATCCCTATATGTACCACATTTTAATATCTATCAACATCTCATCTTTAAATAAAACTACCCATTTCATCAATCTATATTAATTTTTTATATTTTACGAATTCTAAAAAACTCATCAATTAACTACTATGGAAATTGATTTAATAAAAATGGCATTACAATAATAGGGATTTATATGAATTATTATATTCATATGAAAGGTAAGAAACCTTCCAGGAATTAATTTATTTATTCCATATCACAAATGAAGTACAAAATATATTCTATGTCAACAAGAGAATATTGTTTCTTGGATTTCATCAATATATCAATGTAGAATATCCATCATATATAGTAACAATAATAACAAGACTAAATAACAATACACACACATATATAATGGAATATCAGATTACACTTAAAAATATTGAATTTTATTTGGTCAATCTCTCCTCATGACCTACCTTCTTGGATATCACTATCTGTGAAAGTTATGAGAAGAAGTTTCAATTTATAATGATTCTACATACCTTATTTGTCAAGAAACAACTCTATCCATTAAAAAAATATAATCATGGAAATAAGATATATGTTTACATATATTGAAAAATAATCTCATAGCTCTTATTATGTCAATGTACTATTATAATATTTTACATAAAAAATATATTAAGGACATTATTAAATTAATGTAACATAGAAAAGAAATCATCATGGGATATAATATATATTAATATTCTAGTAATAGAAAGTATAATTTATGTAGGCTCTAATGAACCACCTCCAATAACATCAATAAAAATATCATATTATACCATCATGGGGGATAGTTTCACTATGTCCATTAATTGTGACACCATAATCAAAATTGTTACACCATATGTGTAATCATAACCTAATTGATTTCTTTACTATATTTATCTCAATCCACATTTTTTAAATAAATATAAATAAAGGCATACTATCATTGATCCTCAATGACATGAAATTACTATCCTTTAATTATCTGTTTTCCCACATTACTACCACAATCTAAGATAATTTATGTATGTGTCAAAAACTCACACTACAAGTTATTTTTTTAATAAACCAAATAAAGTGCAAATTATCAAACTTCTTACAACCGATTCATAATGAATTTTCATCTTGTAGTCATGTATAACATCCAACACCAAGGTATTCACCTCTAATAACACAAAGTGAATCAAAATATGAATATTAACCAATTATTCATCTATAAATTAAATCCATATTAAATAATTATCTTTATTGGCTACTTGTGATATCTATATGGTTATATTAATAGGCTCTCTTATGATCCTCAACCCAAATATCATTTTCACCATTATATTATGCTTCATTTATAATTTGGTGTTTACCTATATCATCCACTCATTCAGCCTTTAACTATTACACACTGAAATGAGAATATGACACACATTACGAGGCAATATGATTTAAAAGTTTTCAAATTATATAAAATATAAAATTTATCCATGTAAGAGTCATATAATATTTCATTCTCGTGAATTCAAATAATTTATGTTTTCAATTTCTGGGTTCTTGTTTATTTCTATATTCATTACTTTTATGTTTAAAATAAATATCCTCAATTAAAGATATAAAAACCCACTTTTGTTAAAATAAAAAAAATACCATCTACAAATCCCAATAGAAAAATGAAATTTTCACCTAAATTTGGGGTAACTATAATCTCAATATTTCTAAAATTCTCAAAAAAACATCGATAGTTACTTACATTCAAATGATGAGAAATATTTTTGTATTATTAATAACTTGTTAAATTGAAATTCCATGACAACTAATACCTCTATATTTTCTATATCCATCATGTTCTTTTGAAACATAGTACATCCTTTTATTCTATAAATATTTCTTCCCTGCACATAAATTTTCAAATCAGACAGTTGTTTTACATTAAATGATTAAATTTCATCCTTACTTTTCTTCCCCCGCATTCTTATCTAATATACATGATTTTCCACATCATATCATTCATTTTATCTATCTTCATTAAATGAAAAATAATGAAATGATAACTTGTATCATTTTTGTAATGTGTCTTTATTATTAATCCTCCATACATCATAATATTATGAAGATAATTGTTTTTATGAACAATATCATCAACTTACAACATTTCATAATTAACTTGTAGAAGAAGTGTATCACACCGCATTAACATTTAAGGATCAAACTATTCATGATAAAATATAGTCTTTCTTCCATTATCAAATTCAACAGCATGTATATAAAAATAAAAACATGTTCATAAAATATAATAATTTTATGCTAATAATTTTATTTTTCTCATAATCCATGAAATGAAAACCAAACTCTCCATTACCATTACCAATTATTAAAAAAATTAGATTATAATATTCAACAAATCCAATGATTTTTAATTACAATGAAAGTAATATAATAAAATAGTGGATTTAATATGAGGTAGATTTATCTCTTTTGTAGTCCAATCTATAGGAGATATTTTCTCTCCTAGTGATATAGATAGGCCATTATTTATAATGTTTATTACCATGTTTTTTAGTTCTATCTAAAATTTTATCGATAATTCATTATAAAACCTAATTATATTAGAAAAATAAATCATTGTCTCATTTACATGTTCTTATACTTAGTTTTTTAATAGTTACTTAGGAACTATATTATACGTTGTAATTTTATTTGATGTATAAAATTCTTTGAAATATTGACTTTTATACCAAACCCTATTTTAAATTCCAGAGTATATTGACATGATAAATGTTTTATTCTCTATATGACACTTATGTTACTAAAATATAGAATAAAATAAAATATTTTTAGAGAATAAATCCCTACCATTATCTTGTATTCAAAATGGAATGTCATGGGAATATATAATTTGTTATGATAATGTTTTGGTGTAGTGACTCTAAGCCCAATAGCCCAGATTCAGTACACACTTTATTACATTTCCTTAAGATACAAGAAATTTCATCCTAACAGATATAATAATTTATCCATCTTAGTAACCTAGATGCATAATTCATTCTTACATTACATTTGGATATAGAAATCACAATATATTTTTTCACAAAGAAATATATTCTCTCTATAATATACTTGCATATCAATAATAGTATTGTACATTTTGTCATAGTGAATGGAAATAAATAAGGGTGATATAAAATGCTTATTTCGGGTAATTGTTCAATAGATGTTTTCATAAATAAATAAAAATACTAAATATAGAAAGATAAAAATATTAAACACATGAAATTAAATTAAAAACATGAGAAGAATATTGTGGAAATAGTAGATAATAAAATAATGTCATATAAATAATCACACGATCATAGAATATAACCATGGATATTCAAACTAAACAAATAATCAAATTGAATATCAATTACTGAATTCATAATGATGGGATTAATAAAAATGGATATATAAATCATAAAGTCAATTCCTCATGCAATGAAATATCGCAAAGTATTTATGCCAAGACAATCAGCCAAGACCACATGTCAAGACATCTTTCCCATGCCTCATTCAAAGACATCTAAATAATTTATTATGGATTCATCCAAATACACATATATAATTTGTCCCATGAATCCCAATGATGCATCAAGGTAATATTTATATCATCCCCCACACATCACTTACCAAGTCCAATAAATTCCTCAGATAAAATGGTTAAAAAATAATCATTATAAATATTTTTCTTAAAAACATCCATATGAAATTTAAATATTTTTTTTCCAATAAATAAGAATAATCATAGACCGTCAAGATTTATTTAAATGATAACAACATATTATATCCACAATAAAACTAATTATAAACCATCCAAAAAAATCAAAAGGTTGATATCAAAAAATATGTTCATAATGGATCAGAATTACAATAATGGGTTAATGTGGTTGCTGAATAAAAATATCAATAAAAAAGTTCTTGATTAAAATATGGATTCAGTTTTGGAAATCATTTTGAAAAAACATATCATTGAAAAATAATTTAAAAAAATAAATGAGAAAAATGGGGGGAGATTTTCCTTAATCAATCACCTTGAAATACTTATCAGCATTTTAAAAAACACTTTAGATAACATGGTTTTTGATGAAATTAAATTTTAAACCAGAGAGAGAAATGATGTATGATTTTATTAAAAACATATTATAAATTTTTTTATGTACCAATAATTTGGATAAATTGTTCTATTACTTCAAAGACTTCTTAAATATCCATAGGATAAGGAAATGATTTTTTTTATTACAAAATTACCAAATAATTTCCTTCTTTTTAAATTCATTGGAAAACAATACCGATTTAAATGAGATTTTGATGTATACCCTTGAAAATATTATAACATTAACGAGATAATTAACTAATTAATTGGTTATATGTATCAATTGTAAATATATATAAAAAAGTGGAAATACTAAAAAATATAATCAATTTTCATTATACATATAATCCTATAATATTAAAAATAAAGAGGATTTAATATAAACTAGTGAAAATAAACTGAGTTAGGAAACTATTTACCTCATTGTCCCTTTTAATTTAAATCCTATTAGATGAAATAATTGTTATTGATAGTTAAAATACCATGAATAAAGAATTATTATTGATGTAACATATCAAAGGGGAAGTATATACCGAATATAAATGAAATTAGGTTCACAACATACAATATACCTCAGTGATATAAAATTGTGATGAAATCCAATATTGTATCATCCTTATCCTAGGATCCACTAAACCGGTACCCCAAACTAGGTCGCCACATGACCTCAACTGCATCTCCCCATATACATGGGGTTCCCAAATTGTAGTGAGGTTATAAAAGTCACATGGGGAGATTATACCCTATTTACCAAAGTAATCCACAATAGAAAATAAGTATAATAGTAGAACAACCTAGAATATACAATGAACAAACATAAATAATTGTTTCCCAAAACGAGGTACAGACCTCAAAAAACAGCAAATATGTCATTTCAAGCTAAAATACCAAGTGAACAAAACCCAAAATAAAGAAAAAAAGAAGAATCCTTAAATTAGTCCAAACTCTAATTCGAGAACCTAATCCATAAATGTGTAGTGCCCAACTCAACTTCCTAGTAGAGGGCTCTTTCCCTTATCATGAATCGCAAAAATGAAATCTTCTTGGGCACCCCATGGCGGCCCGATAAGGGTGTGAGTACAACTCAGAAGGCCACCACTAACATCATCTACAAAATATCCATTCTAATTGATAGTTCATGAAGGTATGAAATATAATTAAAATAATAGATAGATTACATGTAAACAAAATAATATTTGGGTCCCATTAGTTAATAATCTTTACTTAAATATTACTAACATAGTTCCAAATTCATTATGCTAATGTTCTTCTTCATTACGTAGTTTTCATCAGCATGTTGTCCATAGTTTGGGAATTTACACCATTAACCCAAAGTTCTTGGAATTTTTGTCCTTATAATGGAATAAGAAAAGTCATTTATTCATAGGAATAACACAATACAACATCACAATGTCATCACCTAAAAGACTTAGTCTTGGTGGAATGCAATTGTTAGGGGAATATAACTTCATCCCACTCCCTAACATGGGAATTGTTGGAGTTAGAGCATCATTCAAACCCCTCTCATGTAAGGAGCCTCAATCCTTTATCCCAGACCTTATTTCATGGACATATGATTTTTCCTTCATTCACCACATTCAAACCATATCCCACAAAACAAAACCAAAACATATATCAATCATAATCCATAACAATAAATAATGGAATATTAATTATTCTGTAACCCATTACCCCATTTTTGATTTACAATTCTTAACCTAACTCCTATTTTAGTGCATATCTCACTAATAATATTAAAAATTCAACTATTTAATCTCATTTTAAATTCCATTACCAATTTAACATAATTTCCATTTCTTATGTACTAATTCTCTTATGTATTTCTAATAATATTTCTTTAGCCCTAACTCACAATATAAATTATCTCATTTAGCCCATTTTAGAGTAATGCCAATCAACCCCTTACAAATTTACCAAATATATAAAAACTACCAAAATTTATTTTCAGCTTCCATTAGTCACATCTAAATGCTCATCTAGGGATCTATGTGATAACACATAGTCTTAGCATGTATTTTACCAATTCCAATGTTTGGGAAGGTCAGTACACCCCATGGATGGCCTTAAATTGGTCATGCCATCCTTTATGATTCCCTTGAGGACCATTTGGGTTTTTATTCTCCATTTAGACACTCATTATTCAAAAACACCCCAATGGAATCAAGTTCACAATTAGAGTTAACAAAAATAAAAAGTGAGCAAGCACAAATCTAAAACCAAACTGTGGGATATAACTTGTAGAAGGCCTACCTCATATCCATTTATAAATGCACTATCAATCGTAGCCTTATATTCCAATTCAATCACCCCATTAAGACTCAACCAAAATATCACAGGAAAAGAGGGGTTTTAGAGATTCTTATGAAGAGAGAGAAAGATAAAAACCATATTGAAGAAAAGGAGGAAGGGAGAATATTAGATATACCCAGAGCTTCAATATGAAATCTATGAAACTCTAAATGACCTAAGGATAAAGGATAACCATCCTTGGGAGCTCTTAGTATATCTTGTTTTCCAATAGGGTTCAATGGAAAAAATTATTGGTGAAAATCGGGTGAGGGTTTAAAATCTGGTAATTGAATTTTTGTAATTTTTTCCAATATTAAATGGATATATGGTTTACCAACATGTTTATCCAATTCATGCACAAGCCCCAGTTAATGGTTGTATGGATTACCTGAAAATTTCCATACAGTTTGATTAACCATGAGCCAACCATGTGCCTTGCACAAATTAGCCTATTTTTTCCTTTTTTGTGTCTCGACCCCCGTAACACCCCTGAGACTCCACAAACTCACGAGAAAAAAAATTAACCCAGAACAAGGGAATGAGACAAAAAACTAAACCAAGACATACCTATATGAAGTCCAGGATCTTACAACCTCCCCAACTTATAATGGTTCATCCTCAAGATGCTCTTATAAGCATCATTGAGTTTCTGAACAAAATATATTGGGCCACCGGGCCCACATATCTGATTCTTTCCCTCATTTTTCTTCCTAAACATTCCCATGTTTTTATAAAATTCAAATTAAGGTCACAATATTTCCCCATAAGACATTATCACAATTTTCTACAAAACAAAAAAGATGATCCTCAATGGATGCCTCTCCCTCCACCTCAATATATTCAACACCAATCACATGACATGGATCAGGGTGATATTATTCGGAGTTGTGAAACATGAAATATATCATGCATGACACTATACTATTTTGGAAGATCCAATCAGTAAGTCACTAGTTTTAACCTCTCCACAATCTCAATTGGCCCCATATACCTAGGCGCCAATATTCCATGTTTTTGAATGTGATGGTGACCCAAACATGGTGACACCTGAAGGAACACACTATCTACCACAATAAACTGAAGAGGTCTACAATACCAGTCTCTATAAGTCTTTTCCCTACTATGAGCTGTTATCATGCACTCATAAATTAACTGGAACATTTCCAAAATCTCCAACATGAGACTCAGTCCTAACTGCTTAGACTCCCTAGATTCTAACCAATGCAAAGGATATCTACATGGTCTCCCATAGAGTTCCTCAAAATGTTTCATCTGAATAATAGCCTAAAAACTGTTGTTATAAGAAAAATCAATGAAAGATAAGTTTTTTTCCTATGAACCATAAAAATATAGAGCACATTATCATATCATAGCATCTAAAACATTAATTGTACACTTGGAATGCATGTCTTCATGCAAGTAAAATTTCGTAATAAAAAACAACAGAGTACGAAAAAACATCTGTAACCCTGACCAGAAGTGTGATGTGAACCATGAATCACAGTTTGAAACTACAGTTCATGGAACGCCAGGAAATCTCAAGATTTCTCAATAAAATAGCTCACCTAACATATCAGTCATGATAGTCTCCTGAATCGGATAGAAATGACACACTTTAGTGAGTCAATCCACAACCACCAAGATTGAGTCATTCTTCTGAGGCATCCTCATAAGAACCACTATGAAGTCCATTATTAAATGATCCCAATTCCATTACATAATGGGAAATGTTTTTACAAACCCACATGGGCGTTGATTCTATTTCTTTACATATTTAAAGATAAGGCATCATGCTACAAAACCCACATCGTCTTTTTTCATTCCTAGCCACCAATAATGCCTTTGAAGATCACAATACGTCTTAGCCAAACCAAGATATACATCCCACTTGGACGCATGGAAATCTTGCGTAAACTATTCCCACATACAAACTGTCACAACTACATGGCCACAATCACTAAAAATTCCATCATCATCAACAACCCAGCTGGAACGTGACTCCACACCCTTAAGACTTTCCTTCATATCCAAAAACTCTAGATCCTCTAGCTAACTCTGTTTGACCAAACTCAAAATTGTGGATTAAAATTCTATAGATGCTTGGTTAATCTGTTTGTTCCCATATTGTACATCTATATGCATCTTAGAAAACAGTTTTATCATCTTCCACTCATAGTCGGATTCCTGAACTACTTGATTTTGAGTCTTTTGTCTTAGAGAATCAGCAATGATGTACCCTATTCCAAATATATAATCCAACTCAAAGTCAAAAAATTGAAGGTACTCAACCAACATTCACTATAAAAGATTCAAATCCCACTGAGAGAAAATGTACATAAGAATTTTATGATAGGTAAAATCTATGAAAATATTTCTCAATAATTATTTCTTCTAACACATTAAGGCATAAAACATAGCATCTATCCCAAGATCACGAGTAGGATGATTTCTTTAAGGAGGGCTTAACTACCTTGACCCATAATACAAAACCCTATCATCATATATCAACAATGCACCAATTCCAACATCTAACACATTATAAAATATGGTGTACCTCTTACGTGGTTTGGGAAAGATCAGTATCGGTGTGGTAGTCAACCGCTTTATCTTCTCTTAAAAGAATTCTTTCATGTCTCTGCCCACTCAAACATAACCCTTTATTAATCAACACTAAGGGTGGTGCTGCCAAGGGAGATAAATCCCTAATGAACCTCCAGTAATAACTAGTAAATCCCAAAAATCATAAAACATCATAAAATTTATTGGGATGCTCCCAAGAAACCACACGTAACATGTTATATGGATCCACTGACATTCCTAACTCAAAAATGATGTGTCCCATGAAATAAACATTATTAATCTAGAAAATAAATTTTGATAGATTATCATATATCCTATTTTCTCGTAGTTTACTCTTGATGATATTAAGATGCTGGGAATGGTCATCAAGAGGTCTTGAGTGCACCAAGATTTCATCTAAAAATACACCCACGAACTAATAAATATGTGGGTTAAATATTCAGTTTATTAAATCCATGAACGTAGCCATTGAGTTGTTCAATCCAAAAGGAATTACCAAAAAATCATAAAACCCTTATCTTCTTCAGAAAACTGTGTGTATCAATTTAGAAGGTCTCCCCTTAACTGATGGTATCTGGATCTCAAATCAACCATGGAGAACACCGAGGAACCCCCCAGTTGGTAAAATAGGTCATCAATTCTGGGAAGTCGTAATATGTTATTAACTATTATCTGATTTATAATTCTATATTCAACACATGCCGATAATTATATATCTTAAAACTTGGTAAATATAAGGGGATATACCTATAAAGATGTACTTAGATAGATAAAACCATTATGCTCATGTCCATCTTGCTGACCTTTATGTTCCTAGAGTTCTATTAGTGTCATTCGATCTGGATTAATGGAAACTATCTCCTCCCCTAAAAGAAACATAATTATATTCTCATTGTCTCTCTTGGTTGGTAGCCCCTAAATGTTTTCAGGAAACAAATTCTGAAATCAATTGACAACATGAGGAAGGACTGACTGCTCTATTACACAATAATCTTGAACAAGACAAGACATGTGGGTTGTGAGTTCCCTTATATGCTGAAAAACTATCCATGCATGGCATGGTCAAACATCCCACTCAACAAAAATGACGTATGTGTCTCCATCTAGAGATATGAATGTTACCTGATGATGAAAACAATCATTATGTCCATAGTACATCAACAATATTTCCATACTAAATATCATGTCAAAATGTGGATTCTCAAGGATGAAAAGGTCCCACAAGAAATTTTTCCCACCAACGTCCAAAGAACAACCCTTACCCCATCTGATATCCTCGATCTACTCCGCCAATAGAGTATCAATCTTCATTACCCCACACACACTTTCCACAGTTTGACCAAACAATACTATGAACTGTGCAATAAAAAAATAAACTGTTTTATTTGTATCATATAAAGTACTAGAGAGAATGGTAGATACATGAATAGTATCTCAAATGGAAGCTGGTCAAGTCTTTCCTCATACAGGTGTAGACTGAATTTTCTTAAGATGACCTTCCCCTATACCCAAGGATCCAACCTAATTACCATTCACTGTACTGCCATGATGGTACAGATGGTCTCACACTAGAGTTCCACATCAACCACTCGTATTAGTATGACTAATGGAGCTCTAATTACCTACGAGATACAGGATGACAGACCGCCTTCCCGCACTCTCCATCTGTCTATGACCTCGATCTATCCCTGGTTACTAAGGGTTCAGACATATCCTATGAATATTTCTCAAACTACTACATGATTGGACCTTGATTGGTGGTTGTGGACACTGATCCTGCATGTGCCTCGACCTACCACACTCATAACCAAACACCTGATCACCACCCTAGGGGACTGTCCCTCTCTTCAGAATAAACTTCAAAATTTCACCATATTGGATACTCCCAAAATGAATCATCATGCTCTTAGAAGTTGTACTACATGTCCGCTAAGCTGGCAACACAAGTCCTTCACATGATACTCCCTTCAGGTTCCCTTATAAGATTAGGGAACGGTCTACTACAGCTACAAACCTCTTCAAATTAATGATATTTACTTGGGACATGATCTCATTCCTAATCCCATCTTAGAAGTGTTTCTCCATACATGCAGAAACTAACTCAGATGATTACAATCCTTTCATTATACAAAATTTCAATATAGTTTTTATATCACAAATTACATAAAAAACATTTCATTTCACTTTCACCCGTTTTCAATCATTATTCCTTAATTATTATTTAACATTTCACTTCCCTTTTTAACCATTGTCATTATTTCATTAGTAATAATTTTCATAACTTTCAAGTAAATAGAATGTATCCCATCCCTTTATATCTCACACAACCATCCCATGTGTGTCTACCATGATTCATGTCTCTTATATAATGGGGTTCCTATGATGATTCATGAATTCACAACCCCATTTCATTTCATCCATGAGAAAAAACATTATAAATCAATCAAACCACACAACATGTGCATCACAAAATGGTGAAATATCCCCAAATGTAACCACTCACAACAAGAACAATAATTCCCACCATTGGTGACTTGGATTTTCCCTCATACATGGGTTAGGTACTCCCAAGAATGAGACCAATACCAAGTATTGACAGCTTCCTAGCCTCCGTTCCACCATACCAAAATAGTATGTCATAGAAAATAGATGCTTTATTACCACTTTGCAATGTCACCAACCCAGGATCCACTAAACTAGACCCCTGATCCTGGTCACCACATGACCTCACATGTACCTACCCATATTCCAAAGGTTTTTTACTAGTAGAGTGTGTCTAAAAGTCACATGGGGAGGCTATACCCTCATTAATAGAGTAATCCATATCAAAAAATAAATAGAATATTAGAACAATATAGAATATCCAATGAAAAGTCAAAAATAACAATTTCCCAAAATGTCGTACAAACCATATCCATTAGTAAAATGTCATGTCAAGATGTAATACCCAGTGAAAAATAAATAAATAAAATAGATGAATCCCTATAGAGGTCCTCACTCTAGGTCTGGAACCTCATCCATGCATTTCCCATGACCAACTTAACTCCCTAGAAGATAACCCTTACACTTTTCCGGACCTGTATGCATGAAATCTGCTCAAATACCTTTTGGAGGCCAAAGCAAGGTGTGACTACAACTCAGTATGACACAACCAATGATGTCTACAAAATACCTAGTATAACAGATAGTTCATGAAACTAGGAAATATATAAAAAATACTATAAAATGGTAGGTAAATAAAAGACAATCTGGCTTCCATTAGTTAACAATATTTGGATAACTATCACTAATGTAGTTCCAAATTCATAATGTGTATCCTATTCTTTATTACAAAGTTTATCATCAAAATGGTATCTATATGTTTGTCATTTTAATTATTCACACAATTTTCATCGAATTTTTCATTATGCCTAAGGGTTTAATACAAGTCCCTTCAACATAGGAATAATTCATTAAAACGTCATAATTTCCGCACCTTGAAACCTTAGTCTAGTTAGATTGCAACTGTTAGGGGAATAGAACTCCACCTCATTCCCTAACCCATGCATTGTTGGTGGAGTTAGAGCATCAGTAAAACTCATCCTATGGGAGGTTCCTTAGTCCTTTATCCTATACCTCAAGCCATGTTCACGTGCTTATTTAATCATTCACCACAAAAAACTATATCACAACCAACACAACCATAACATATAACAATCATAATCCATAACAATCAACAAGGGGATAATTATTTTTCCATAACACATTAACCCATTTTTCATTTACAATGATTATCCCAACTCCCATTCCCAATCCTAGCACATTATGTATATTCAACAACTCCCTTGTTTCATCCCATTTTACAAACCATTACAAATTTTACATAATTTTCATTTCATATGAAAAAAGTCACTTATGTATTTCTAATAATATCTCATAAGCCACAAGTCAAAATCTCAATAATCCCATTTAACCCATTTTCATTTCATTCTAAAAAACCCCATTGGAAATTTCAAAAACTATAAAAACTAAAAACATTCCATTTAGACTTCCATTTGACACATAAACATGATTATCTCATGATTTATGTGGTCACACATCAGATTAGCATGTATTTTTCCAATTATTTGGTTCGATAAGGTCAGTATACCATATTGATGGCATTAAAATGGTTAATACATATTTGATGAATCCCATGGGGACTATGTGTGTTTCTATTCATCAATTAGACACTCATTCTTCGAAATCTTACTAAAAGAATCAAAATAACTATAAGAGGTAACCGAAAATAAAACCGAGCATCCCCAAATATGCTACAAAACTGTGGGATATATCTTATAGACCACCTACCCCATATACCTTGATGAACTCACTTTATTCATAGCCTTATATCCTGATTAAACCACTAATTAAATCCTCAACTTAAGTATCACCAAAAAATAGGGGTTTTAGAGCTTCCAATAGAGATGAGAGAAAGAAACAAACTATAACTGATAAAAGAAAAAAATTATGTCATTAGAATTACCCGAATATTTGATCTACAATCAACAGTACACCAAATGACCTAGTTATGAAGTAGAATCACCCATGGGGGATCCTTGGAGATATTTTTTTTCACTAGGGTTCAAAGGATGAAATTAGTGGTGAAAATTGGGTGAGAGTTTAAAATCCCCTAAAGTCATTTTTATAATTTCTCCCAAATTTACTATGCTACATGGTTTATCTGCATGGTCTTCCAAACCATGTGAAAACCATGAGCAAGCCACTACCCAAAGCTTCAAGGCTTACATATGAAGTATCACAAGGTTTGATTAACCATGTACCATCCATGCACCTTGCACATATTAGCTCAAGTTTCCCATTTTTCATGTTCTGGACATTAGAAACTCCCAAGAGACCCCACATAATCATGGGAAAAATTCCATTAACCAAGAACATGGTATTGAGTCAAAAATTTAATCAAAGGCACACATCCATGATATACAAGATCTTACAATTACCTTATGCTTTTTTTTATTAAAAACTATTTAGCCCCCATATAATTTTTTTAAGTATGTTATTAACTTAATCTATAACAATTTTAATATTTTTAGTAGCATATATGATTCTTTTATAACATCCTATCACCCATTCATTAATAATCTCCAATTATTTCCATTGTTTTTTGTAATAACTGATTTGTTTTTCAAGTATGTTTTGACTGGTTGTTTTTTATTTCAATTACTTTGAAAAAAATTTCATCATATCGATAATTTATACCATGATATAAATATTATATATATTCATTATATATTTATTTATAATAATCCATGATATTTGTTTATAGGAAATGAAATATGCATTTCATGGAGATGGTAGGCAGTACATATATATGAACGTTTTATTCATTTTCTTTCCTCATTGAAAAAATATATGACATATATGTTTATATTATCATTACAGTTTAATTTTTATGTCATATGTAACACATATTTTTATAAATCACATCCATTATACATTATATGTATGTAATGAATGTATCACATCAATTTGTGGGGCCATAGTATGTCGTACACACGAACAATACTATCATGTTCCAAAAAAATGCAAATAATGAGGGTATGTGTGATATACTAATTAAAAAAAAATAAATATGTCACAAATATATCATGCATAATGTATAAACTACAAATCCAAAATTATTTCCAACCAATAAATGTCACGAACCGACCCAACGGGGCTCGAGCCGCGACTCCCCAAGCCCGCCTCCAATAGGCCAGGGGCTGGTGACCAGCGCCGAGTAGGCTATCACACACATGGGAGGCATTATCCTAAGGTACCTGTACACACGCACCCACAAACACCTCCATGCTACAGTGCAGAGATATAGAAACTGAAAAGTAAATGCATGCATACAATCTATCCCAAACCAGAGTGAAACAGAAAAAGTACAAGGGCAAAACAGGGCCCACCAAAAGAAAACTAAAAAGCGTGTCCAACCTGCTCTGAAGAAGGGAAACGCTGCCACAAACACCCACCAGAAAGCTCCCTCGGCACAGCTCCGGTAAACACCCCGGTCAACTCGCTCACTAAGCTCCGCCTGCTCCGGGTCCTCCTGGGACTCCTTCAAAAGGCCTGTGGTCTGCACAAGACACAAACATGTGCGGGCAAAGCCCGTGCAGGGGTGAGTATAAACATACTCAGTAGGCACCCCAAAAACCCAAAACCCAAGGGAGCAACTGAAAGGAAACAGTCCGCTCAACCCAGTCAGAGGGAACCCAGACAAGAGAGAAACTCCATCTCGTGACCATCCTCGGCTAAACACAACTAGTCAGCTCAGCTCAGCTCAGGTGTATGCCCATACATACACCTTGAACAGTCCAGATATACACAGCTCACTCCACAAATCCACAAGACGTACCGACCTCATCACCAGCAACTATCCACAACCAGGAGAGTACACCACGAACACTGTCATACCAGATGACACTCATCCGAGAGATACACTCCATCGGGATACTCGCAAACATCACAGACGCTTACCCAAGAGACCACGCTCATCGGAAAGCATCACTGAGGAAACATCGCTGAAACAACATAACCACAAAACTCCTCGGAGAGGGGATCACCGCTAGGGTCCGCTAGGGGATACCAAGACCCACTCCAGTATATGTAACTCACAGATAGGGGATCACTCCCAGGGTCCGCTGGGGGATACCACGACCCGATCTGGCATACGTAGTTCTCACAGATGGGGGATCACACCCAGGATCCGCTGGGGGATACCACAACCCGATCTGCACTCGACAGAAGCTTCACACTCAGATAGAGGATCATCGTCCATTTAAAGATGGTCATGATGATACCGGAACCCTATCTGGAATAAATCGCGATGGAGGGGATCGAACCGACGATTCCACAACCCTACCGAAACCACGCGCTGAGTAGGGGATCACATAACCAATGATTCCGCAACCCTACCGACACCAAGCGCTGAGTAGGGGATCGTATATCCAACGATGCCGCAACCCTACTATAAACATCATGCTGAGTAGGGGATCGTAAATCCGACGATGCCACAACCCTACTATGCACGACCCACCGCGTAGGGGATCATATTCCCGATGATGCCACAAACCCTACGGGGTTAACCTGCTAGATAGTGGAACGATGCCCATGAATAAGTGGTCACAGCGATACCAAGAACCCGATCTAGGGTAAAGATGCTAGAGGATCCACTCCGGGCCCACCGGAGGGATACCACAACTCTAACAGTTTAAACATCCCATCGAGAGGATCACAAACCCATATGAAGGTTGTGATACCACACGAACCCTTGTAGGAACGAACCAAGGGAGAACCCTCAACCACTGCTGGTCCAAACATTGCTAACCCGAGCGACTCGCCCCAAAGCCACACTGCGCACCTCCGAAGCCAAAACCGAGGCCATCATCGCGTTCCACGCGGGAAAACACGCAGGATAGGCTGTTTACTCGCCCGAAACGGAGCACCGGTGAAAACGACACTATTCACCGTAGCTAGCTCGTGCGGGGCCCACACAATGATCCCGAAACCCATCGGGCGGATCACACCTCGACGATCCCCTCCGAAAAACAAGCGGAATCGACTACTCGCTCGCCCAAAACGGACACCCGGTGAAAAAGATACTATTCACCGAAGGCCGGCTCGGGTGGGGCCCACGTCTGGATTCCGAAACTCGTCGAACGGATCGCGCCATTGCGATCCTCTCGGAAAAACACACAGGATCGACTATTCATCCGCCAAAATCGGACTCCTGGTGTAAAAGCTGCGTTTCCCCGCAAACGCCAAAACCCGGCCTCGTGGGGCCCGCACCCCGTTCGCAGTCCCAACACCCGGAAACCATCTCAAAAAGTCCTTCATACCATCAGGGTCTCAACGCCACTGACGGCACGTCAAACGGACGCTCCGGGTAGAAGTTAAAACGGCCCAAAGTCGTAAAATAATAAAATAATATTATTTTATACGACGTTTCTAGCTCCCGGGCCACGATCCCGAACCTTTAAACCCTCGAACCCACACCGGAGGGTTCGCCTCGTCGTTAGGGTCACGTCACCGCAAACGGCGCGCGAATCCGACTCCCGGAGTGCAAGATACGGGGGTTTAAAGAACCCCGTATGCGAATAATGGCCGGACCGGCCCCGACCGGCCGGTCCGGCCGGCCTGGACCTGCCGCCACGGCTCCGCCGAGCTCCGCCGCGCTGGGCCGCCGCAATCCGCCGTCGCGCCGGTGCCGCGCCGGCGGATCTTCCGCGGACCGCCGGGGGCACCCCGGTGGTCCGTTTTGCGATCCGGAGGCGTCTACGCGACCCTCGGGACCCGATCTACACTACTACGGCTTCAATTTGCAGAAAAACGCAGCAAAACCGAGATCGGGGGTTAAAAATCAAAACCGCCTACCTCGCGGGCGAAACGCCGACGTTCTGCCTCAGATCCGCGCTCCCGAACTTCCGTTGCGCACTCCTGGAACGTTCGTCGTCGAATTCTGAGCTCGTGGGCGCTCCGTTTGCTCGATTCAGAGGAGTGGCGGCGAAGAACGGCGAAGAACGACGAAGAACGATAAAGGGGGGGGGGGGCGCTGATATTTATATCAGCGGCCCGCCGGCGCCAAACCCGCCTCGGACCCGACGTCTGATGCGAACAAAAGTAAGGTCACCCCTAGGGTAAACGCGCCGTTCTGGACGCAACGGCGGTCTCAGATTTTCCATCCAAGACTCCGTTCAGAAGTTATTTGAGCCGACGCTCGCACACAAACTTGCCACTTATTTACGGAAACGCCCCTGGTGGCGTTTCTCACCGCAGGACCGCGCCCGCAAAGTTTACACCCCGCCTAGGGTAAACGGCACGTTCGGACGCAACCGTGCCCTCAGATTCCCGTTCTGAGCTACTGTTTAGGAGATATCACACCCTCACCATGTGCATAGTATAAAAAAACTTAATATTTTTATAAAATTAATTCCGGGCACACCGGGCCTTGGAATCGCACGCCGTCTTCGCGCCTAGCTCTGTATTATTCGTAGAAATATTCCAAAGTCTGACAGGGCCAAAAACCCGAGTCGCTACATCCTCCCCCCCTTAGAAATTTTCGTCCCCGAAAATCCCCATGCACAAGGAAAGCGACTGAACTCTCAACTGGGTCTCACATACCAGCGAGCTCACCAGCAACAACCACTCAGGGTCTTACCAACGCCCTGAACAAAACTCGAGCAAGTAACGAAAGGAAAGAGTACCGCTAACCAGTGTCTGACAAACTACTGCAGTAAGTAGAAAAGACACAAGGCGTACCTCTATCCATCTGTGGTGCCTCTGGGTCAACAGACTCCAGGCCATGCAGCTGTCCTCGCCCTCGACCACCAGCTCCCTGAGCTAGGCGTGGACCACCTGGGGGTGGGGGTGGTGGCAACTGGTACTGTCTACCACCGCCTCCCGCTGCACCAGCTCCGACGCCACGTCTGCCGCCATGCGGACCTCCTTGCTCGAGACGCTGCCTCTGCCAAGGTGGCCCATTGACCGGCTCCCTCTCAGCAGCACGTCGGGTCGGACAATCTCTAGCAAGATGTCCCCGACCATCGCAAGCGTAACACCGCCTCTCCTACGGCTGACCAAAACTGGCCTGCGAGCCCTGTGAGCCCTGAGGCTCAGATCCTCCATCCTGGGGTCGCCTCCTGAAACGTCGACCACGTCCAAACCCCTGAGTCTGACGTCGGCTACCAGATGTCGATCCGACCGATGAAGTCTCAGCTCTCAAGTGCCCAGCACTAACAGGGGGAAACTGCTCAGCCAGAAAACTCTCCACCACCAACGCTCGCTCCAGTACTCCAGCATAGGTGGGCAGGCACAAGGAAACCACACCTGCTCAGATATCCCGGCGTAAGCCCTGCTCGAAGGTCCGAGCCCTAAAGTACGGGTCTCGAACCATATCCAGGGACTAGCGCGACAGGTCTGTAAACCTCGCTGAGTACTCCGACACAGTCATGCTCTCCTGACGAAGCTGCAGAAGCTCCTAGATCCGCACTGACCTCAGTGTCACCGTATAAAAATCCTCCCTGAAGAGCCGCTCAAACTCTGCCCACGTGAGTGTCTCCTCATCATGGTACTGCGTCACCAAACTCCACCATCGCCCGGCAGAACCATGCAGAAAGCTCGCCGCTAGGACCACCATCTGATCTGGAGATGTCCTCACTAGGCGGAAAACTCGGGTGACTGCCTCAAGACAGTCATCAGCTGTCTGGGGGTCTGGATCACCCCGGAACCTCAGAGGTCGCTGCCTCTGGAACTTGTGCAGCGCACTCAGCCTGCGCGCAACCTCGTCCTGCCCCGCCGGCACAACCAGCTGCTCGACAGGTGGTGGCTCAACTGGCAGACCACTTGGAGGTGCAACCTCAGAACCTGCGCCCTGCTCCACGGCCACTACACGGGGCGGGTCATCAGCACAATCCTGCTGCGGAACCCTCGCTGGCTGTCATCGTGGAGGCATCCTGAAATACATTCAAGACGCACCATAGTCAAAGAGTATATCTGGAGAGCTGACTCAAGAAGGACAAGGAAAACCCAAAACCCAGTCCTATAAGATGCATGCACCATAATGTCCCCGCGACCAGTGTACGAATGTCCTGAGTCAAAAGGTAGGTTATCAGAGTCCTGGTGTATGGATACGTCGGCCGCCGCACCAACACTGGAGTCCCTGGCCTGAAAGTCGAACTCGAAACATCCTAACACTGCCACTATGAAACCCAAACCAAGCTCACAGCTAGACCAGCTACGCTCTGAGATCCCAAAGGTAGAACCGCCTCTGATACCACTCTGTCACGACCCGAACCAATGGGGATCGAGCCGCGACTCCCCAAGCCCAGCTCCAATAGGCCAGGGGCTGGCGACCAGCGCTGAGTAGGCTATCACACACATGGGAGGCATTAGCCTAAGGTACCTGTACACACGCACCCACAAACACCTCCATGCAAAAGTGCATAGATATAGAAACTGAAAAGTAAATGCATGCATACAATCTATCCCAAACCAGAGTGCAACAGCAAAAGTACAAGGGTAAAACAGGGCGCACCAAAAGAAAACTACAAAGCGCGTCCAACCTGCTCTGAAGAAGGGAAACGCTGCCACAAACACCCGCCGGAAAGCTCCCTCGGCACAGCTCCGGTAAACACCCCGGTCAACTCGCTCACTAAGCTCCGCCTGCTCCGGGTCCTCCTGGGACTCCGTCAAAAGGCCTGTGGTCTGCACAAGACACAAACATGTGCGGGCAAAGCCCGTGCAGGGGTGAGTATAAACATACTCAGTAGGCACCCCAAAAACCCAAAACCCAAGGGAGCAACTGAAAGGCAACAGTCCGCTCAACCCTGCCAGAGGGAACCCAGACGAGAGAGAAACTCCATCTCGTGACCATCCTCGGCTAAACACAACTAGTCAGCTCATCTCAGCTCAGGTGTATGCCCATACATACACCTTGAACAATCCAGATATACACAGCTCACGCCACAAAGCCACAAGAAGTACCGACCTCATCACCAGCAACTGTCCACAACCAGGAGAGTACACCACGAACACTGTCATACCAGATGACACTCATCCGAGAGATACACTCCATCGGGATACTCGCAAACATCACAGATGCTCACCCGAGAGACCACGCTCATCGGATAGCATCACTGAGGAAACATCGCTGAAACAACATAACCACCAAACTCCTCGGAGAGGGGATCGCCGCTAGGGTCCGCTAGGGGATACCAAGACCCACTCCGGTATACGTAACTCACAGATAGGGGATCACTCCCAGGGTCCGCTGGGGGATACCACGACCCGATCTGGCATACGTAGTTCTCACAGATGGGGGATCACACCCAGGATCCGCTGGGGGATACCACAACCCGATCTGCACTCGACAGAAGCTTCACACTCAGATAGAGGATCATCATCCATATAAAGATGGTCACGACGATACCGGAACCCTGTCTAGAATAACTCGCGATGGAGGGGATCGAACCGATGATGCCACAACCCTACCGAAACCACGCGCTGAGTAGGGGATCGCATAACCAACGATGTCCCAACCCTACCGACAACAAGCGCTGAGTAGGGGATCGTATATCCAACGATGCCTCAACCCTACAATAAACATCATGCTGAGTAGGGGATCATAAACCCGACGATGCCACAACCCTACTATGCACGACCCACCGCATAGGGGATCATATTCCCGATGATGCCACAAACCCTACGGGGTTAACCTGCTAGATAGGGGATCGCTGCCCATGAATAAGTGGTCACAACGATACCAAGAACCCGATCTAGGGGAAAGATGCTAGAGGATCCACTCCGGGCCCACCGGAGGGATACCACAACTCTAACAGTTTAAACATCCCATCGAGAGGATCACAAACCCATACGAAGGTTGTGATACCACACGAACCCTCGTAGGAACGAACCAAGGGAGAACCCTCAACCACTGCTGGTCCAAACGTCGCTAACCCGAGCGACTCGCCCCAAAGCCACACTGCGCACCTCCAAAGCCAAAACCGAGGCCATCATCACGTTCCACGCGGAAAAACACGCAGGATAGGCTGTTTACTCGCCCGAAACGGAGCACCGGTGAAAACGACACTATTCACTGTAGCTAGCTCGTGTGGGGCCCACACAACGATCCCGAAACCCATCGTGCAGATCACACCACGGTGATCCCCTCAGAAAAACAAGCGGAATCGACTACTCGCTCGCCCAAAACGGACACCCGGTGAAAAAGGTACTATTCACCGAAGGCCGGCTCGGGTGGGGCCCACGCCTGGATTCCGAAACTCGTCGAACGGATCGTGCCATTGCGATCCTCTCGAAAAAACACACAGGTTCGACTATTCATCCGCCAAAATCGGACACCTGGTGTAAACGCTGCGTTTCCCCGCAAATGCCAAAACCCGGCCTCATGGGGCCCGCACCCGGTTCGCTGTCCCAACACCCGGAAACCATCTCAAAAAGTCCTTCATACCATCAGGGTCCCAACACCACTGACGGCACGTCAAATGGACGCTCCGGGTAGAAGTTACAACGGCCCAAAGTCGTAAAATAATAAAATAATATTATTTTATACGACGTTTCTAGCTCCCGGGCCACGATCCCGAACCTTTAAACCCTCGAACCCACACCGGAGGGTTCTCCTCGTCGTTAGGGTCACGTCGCCACAAACGGCGCGCGAATCCGACTCCCGGAGTGCAAGATACGGGGGTTTAAAGACCCTCGTATGCGAATAATGGCCGGACCGGCCCCGACCGGCCGGTCCGGCCGGCCGGGACCGGTCGCCGCCGCCGGCCCGCCCTGGCCGGCGGCGCTCCGCCGCGCGCCGCCGCACCGGTGCCGCGCCGGCGGATCTTCCGGGGACCGTCGGGGGCACCCCGGAGGTCCGTTTTGCGATCTGGAGGCGTCTACGCTACACTCGGGACCCGATCTACACTGCTACGGCTTCAATTTGCAGAAAAACGCAGCAAAAACGGGATCGGGGGTTAAAACTCAAAACCTCCTACCTCGCGGGCGAAACGCCGACGTTCTGCCTCAGATCCGCGCTCCCGAGCTTCCGCTGCGAACTCCTGGAACGTCCGCCGTCGAATTCTGAGCTCGTGGGCGCTCCGTTTGCTCGATTCAGAGGAGTGGCAGCGAAGAACGGCGAACAACGACGAAAACGATAAAAGGGGGGGGGGGGGGCGCTGATATTTATATCAGCGGCCCGCCGGCGCCAAACCCGCCTCGGACCCGACGCCCGATGCGAACAAAAGTAAGGTCACCCCTAGGGTAAACGCGCCGTTCTGAACGCAACGGCGGTCTCAGATTTTCCATCCGAGACTCCGTTCAGAAGTTATTTGAGCTGACGCTCGCGCACAAACTTGCCACTTATTTATGGAAACGCCCCTGGTGGCGTTTCTCACAACAGGCCCGCGCTCGCAAAGTTTACACCCCGCCTAGGGTAAACAGCACGTTCTGGACGCAACCGTGCCCTCAGATTCCCGTTCTGAGCTACCGTTTAGGAGATATCACACCCTCGCCACGTGCATAGTATAAAAAAACTTAATATTTTTATAAAATTAATTCTGGGCACATCGGGCCTCGGAATCGCACGCCGTCTTCGCGCCTAGCTCTGGAATTATTCGTAGAAATATTCCAAAGTCTGACAGGGCCAAAAACCCGAGTCACTACAATAAATGTGTTAATAGAAAAATGAATGGGAACGGTTCGTGAGGAGATAGTTTGCCGTACATAAGAATACTAATTTAATAACCCATTTTATCAATGTGTGTGTTGTTATTGGTCATAAAATTAACATAAAATCATCCCAATATATGTAATATAATTATTTAATTATATAATAATGGTATAAATGGAATTTAGGAAGGTGGATAATGAAATAAAATAAAGACTCTTGTTGGGAATCATTAACTCTACTTCGGGTACCCTTTTTTGGTTTGCACTAAGTACATAAAAAAATGGATTTATGCCCAAAAGTTTACTTCTAGAAATATTTTATTGAACTTTTTAATTGATTATGGTAAGTACTTTCTGAACCAAGGAGTTTTTATGTTGTGAATAAGTGAGGAGAGTGAGTTCCCTTTTATAGTTTAGTAGGAATAACATTCTTGTAAATACTAAAACATTACTAGGAGGCCGATCTTAAAATAGATGCCCTGAAAACTAATAATTAATGGGTTTTATGGATTATATTGTATAAACTCACCTCCACCATAAAATATAACACATTTTATAATCATTATCTTCCTTAACTTCTATGTTTAATTATTTACCAATCTGGTTTTTTTTCACTTTGGTAACTAATTTTATAACCATTGAAATTTATCCATTATAACTAAATTAGATTAATTCATATTTTATAATTTTTTCACAATGATCCTAAATATTATATCTGTTATATAAAATTTAGATCTTATGTGTGTTGAAAAATAATTTTAACATAATAGGAAGTAATGTTAAAAAACACAACTTTAATCATAATTGTGCTAACTGTGTTTTTTAACCGAAAATATATACATTATAATAGAAGAATTGGAAAATTAATGGACCATAGTTGATATATATTATTATTAAAATATAAAATAAAAAAGTATATGATGTTTATTTATTATAAAAAATTTGTAGAAATATAATTTATCATAAAATAATTTTAATGTTAAATTTGATATTATACACTTAAGTTGAATATAAAAATACTAAGACTATGATGGAATTTGAATCTATTATGTTCACACATGTATATAATTATATATTTATATAAAAATATAATGGATCACAATAATGTTTTCAATTTACTTGAATTTTAATATTTTTATTTTCATTTAATTAATTAAATTATTAACCACGTAATTGTTGAGTTGTTGTTTATTATGAATTTTAAGTAATAATTTCATTTCAAAAAAATTAAAAAAATGATTGAAAAACGCATTTTTATTTTAAAATAATGTTTATAACCAAAAATATTTTGTTATTTTCCACTATCATAAGTATTTATAGATATTAAAATGAAAAGAGGTTTATTTTCTCTTTTTCTTAACATCTATTATTATATGGATCATTTTCTTAAATTTTTTTCCAAAAACTCATAAAAATTATAAAAAACTTCATTATTTTAAAAATATGTCCATCCAATGTGTTTTGGAAAAAAAATTCATACATTTTCCCTTACCATCTTAGTTTAACCCCAAGGTTAATCAATTTTTACCTAAACCAAGTTAAATAATTCTTACAGCATTCCCTATTAATTTTGGAAAAAACTTAATTTGACCCTATTGAAAATTAAAAATTATGATGATAAAATATATTTAATTAATTTTTTCAAATTCATTTCGCAATAGTGGAAATTTTTGGTTTATAATAAATCCTACAGATGTAATGAGAAAGGAGGTATTAAAGTAAAAAATTTCTAAAAATTTACAACTTTTTTATATCTAATTTTAATATGAAAATGATTCCAATGCCCTAATATGGATTAATAAATATATATTTTATGTAATATTAATTTAAATAAAATTAAAATATACTTTGAAATATACATTATTTAAGAGACATGAATGTTTTCAATTAAAAATAAGTATTTTTTATAACTTGTCATAAAATGTAACTCGTTAGAAAAATTCAAAAAATTGACTCTTGTATAATTTCGGAATTATAATTTCAGAAGTGATGTTTAATTTATCAAATAAATTTGATAAAGGTGATAAAATTTAATTTTAATTTAATTGTGAAAATAATAAATAAACATAATTTTATTTAAACATTGTGATTTTTTCATCCCATGCTATCAACAAAATTATATTTACTATAAAATAATTATATTGTAAATTATAGAGGTATTAAATTGTCCACAAAATAAATGTACTATTTCATCACAATTTAATTAGGATCATATTAATAAAGGAGTTTATATTGTAAAATTATTTTATTTAAAACCCACATCCTAGAAAAGATAATAAAACATCCTTTTAATATGATAAAATTAGAAACCAAAAAGATCATTGGGAATAACACATAACTATTGTTCTAAGTATGATAAACATAGGGGAATGTGAATATATAAACATAGAATAGAAAACTATCACCCAAATATTGGTGGGGGTGATAGTGAACATTGATCACAAAAAGGTGGGTGATCTAGATAAGGAAAATGACTAAAAATACATGCACCATATAGGCATGAAAATTGTCATTGATATCATAATATATGATAATAATAGAATAAAATTATATTTTATGATTCTTTTCCTTATATTGGGGAATATACTTATTTTATTTGAATATAAGGAAATATAATTTCATGATAAATTTCTGTTTGATTAGCACAATTTCATCCTTTACCTCATGAATTGAATATCCAAAATTTAATTTTTATTCCAAGTGAACTAAAATTAACAATTTATAGATCATAAGATCTATAAAAGAGTAACAAGTCTTTCATTCTATCTCTAATTATTTTCTATATTTAGTATGGTTAACACATGTCATGCAACATCATACATTAATCACTAAAACCACATCCAATGTCAAATTTAAACCATTTCTTAATTTTTAACCTTATTACCCTTTTAGAAGATTATGAACAAATCATTATAAATAAGGTGACTAAATTTACCAAATGAACTTATTAATAATTAATTTCATGGTAGTTAGCCTTATCGAATTAACTTTATCCATATAAATAATCTATTTGTCCTAAAATTTTTATATCCACATTAATAGCATATTATGTTTCATCTTTCCCTCATTCATATATTTTCCATGAAGTTCAACATTCAACTAAAACATTCTTCCTGGTAATCGATACTATTAAACATATACATTCAAATCCTCAATGAAAAATTACTATAGTAAAATCCTTATAAATTTCATAATTCATACAATCATGATATCATTGATAATATACTCAAATAGAAACGTTATTAAATCCAAACACATTCAAATTTTTCATTCCACATTGTTAGTAATAATAACATAACTTTTACCCTGATCCATTTTCTTTCTCTGAGGTTTATTCCCTTCACTCTGGAGGTAGTCATTCGAATGGAACCCCATATCCTTATAGTTGAAGAATTGAACATAGTAAAATTATTTTTTCCATTGAAATCATGAGGATAGTGGCCTTTTTATCCACACATTTAGAAAATTTCTTTTCCTTTTAAGTATATAATTTTTTTTCTTATTGAAGTATCACTTGTTGGAGATTATTCATTCCCTTCTTCAATATATATATATATTTTAATTACATCATCCTATTCTCTATATTCCATTCGAACCCATATGACATGGAGAATTCTTTCTCTTTCTTGATAGAACATAAAACTAATTCATTGTATGAAAAAAAATTGATAGACCAGTGGATTTCAGAGGCATCAGTTAAGACCTTTAAAATAGTGGAAAATTCAACACATTGTTTAGCCTATGTTATCTATATCACACCTATGTGACCTTGTACTGATAGTATCAAAATTATCAAAAAGTTATTCTTCATTTTACTTTAATCTAAGTAAAATTATCCCATTCTCATTTTTTGTATTTAGGGATGTTTTTCTCAATGAATGTGTCATTAAAATCATTCCATTCCATGACTTCAATGTCCACCTCCTCCTTATTTTTCTTGATCAATGGCCAATATTTATTATCTTTACATTTGATACTATATACATTATGTGAAAACATTTCTTATTCACCATATCTTAATATCATAAATATCATATCTGAAGAATTAATTCATTGTTCAACTACCATTGGATCTTTAGTCACACTAAATTATTGGATAATCTATCACATAATTTTTTCCAACATAAGGGAATATCATTGGGGAATATATTTCACCTTCCTAGAATTTTTTTATAACCTGATAGTGGTGCCCAACTATATCCATAACCTGATTAGTTATAATTACATCTATATTTTCTTCTGTATCAGGTAAATCTCTGCAATTTCCTTGAGTATTGATACCCTTCTTCCATCCAGGTCACATTTTTATACAATGGAATATACCATATTAGCCCATAAAATTTTGAATTCTGAATCATAATATATAATTTTGAATATTGTGTTTCACATACAATAAAATAAAACTTATGCAATGTTAATATGAGATTCATAGACATTGGTATTCATGGGGGAATAATTATTTTAAATTCCATCATAATGATTTCTAAGGAAAATGGAAATCATCTGAGTCATATCCCCTTGGTGTGTCAAACCAGGTGTGTATTAAGTCATGTTTTCGTGCACCAAGTGATGATTGCGACAATCCCCAAGAGGCATTTCAAGCGTAATTAAGTATATCTATGATATAAACATGACCACATGTATTACCAAGACAGAGATATAGTTAAATAAAATACCATATAATCCATGCCATAACAAAACATTAATATGTTCTAATATACATATATTAATATTATATCATAGGGTTGTGTTACCTAAACCGTGTTTCCATAAATCTAGTTCCTGATGATTCAACTAAACATTATCTAATAACAACATCATCAACCCTGATCCGAGAAGCCCAGAGTCGGTCCCTATTTTATAATGTTTCTATATGATTTAAGGAGTAGAATCCTCATGGACCGAATATTTTAGACATCTTGGTCAACTAGATTCATACTTGAACCATACATTAAATTTAAATATATAAATTTCAAAATATTTTTTTAAATGTGTAACATTATTATCTCTATCATATCCATGAATATATACAAAAGTACTCATCAATTAATCCTGGGGAAGGGAGACAAAATAAGGGTGAGATCAAATTCACATCAACGGTAAACATAAAAATAAACCTATCATGAATCAATATGAATAATAAATAGGGGGTTTTAAATAATTTAAACCCATTCCATTAAGTCAATAAAATGAGAATAATATGGAAAGAATAAAATATGATCATATAATGTCATATAAATAAACACATGAGCATGAAAAATAACCATATATATTTTAACTAATCGAATAATCACAATGATTATCAATGAATGAATTTTAAATGATAGAATTCATAATAATTGATATCTAAATCATATCGTTAAGGCCCATTCCAAGACATCTAGTTAATTCCTCATTCCATGAAATCTATTCAAGACCTAATGTTATTAAATATAGTCAATTACAATAACATATAAATAAAAATAAATAACTAAGGGTTTATCTTTATACCCATATCTAATTTTCCACATGAAACATACTGATGCACTAGAGGGATATCTTTACCATATCCCACCCATCACATACAATGTCCAATTAAGTCATCATATAAATGGGGTAAAACATAATCAAAAAAAGAATTTATATTAAAAAATAGAATATGAAATGTAAATACTTTCCTAAATCAATAAAAATAATCATAGACCATCCATTGTAATGTTAATGGTGTCAATATAAGGACACGACCTTAAACATTACATAAACAAGTTAGTTTAACTAGAATTCACATTCTTAAATTTCCTAATATCTATTTAGTTTAGAGTTTTATAGAGTTAGGACATAAATAATACATGGTATCCCATAATAATAAAAAGTTAATACTTCTTAAAACGGTATACACGTTTTCCAAAATACAAACATTTCTAATAAAAACATGTAATATTTTCATGAAATTTCTTCACAAAATTCATCATGGATTGACCTTTCCTCTTACCCATCCATACACCCTGTAAAAAACATGGTAAAACGTAGGATGATCACAAATCACAATAAAAGATATAAAATTGATAGAAACCATTATTCCATGAAAAATTACAAACATAAGAATTCACCTTCAGAAAGACATAATTATCACTCATCAAATATCAAATACTTAATTCATAAAATAAGATATTTCCATAAAATATAGAAAACATTAATAAAACTATAAAATTTATCATTGGGAGTTACATGCTTAATATTGTAACCCCCATCGCTACCTTATGATTTGTAACCCTCACAGCTACCTTACAATATAACCCTCATGTCTTCCTTGTGTTTTAACCATCACAGTTACACATTGAGTAAGCACATGACCTACCACGAACATACACATACCAAATGAATTATATGGATATATTGGTCACACATTTTATCATAAACAATTCCCACGAACTAGAATATAATCATACAACTTTATTAATTGATTCATAAAATCATTACTTTTGAATTTTTTTAAAAACTGATATTTAAAAGAGGATTTTTTTTAAAAGTCCCTTACAAAAATAGCTGAAGTTAGAGTTGATAAAAACAATGGAATATGTTTATAAACTGTAAATACAAATAATAAAACATAATATAGTAAAAAGTCATTTCTCAAATTGTTTTAGTGCCACAAAATTAATGATGTAGAAGGTTAATCCAACTAATGGATCTTGGGTGAAGAATTCCCTTACCATGTGTGCATATTATATAAAATGTGTTTAAACCTCGTTTATAATGGTTAAAATATTGTTATTAATATTTTACCAAAACATATTCTTGTTTATAACATCTTATATTATAATTTTATTACATCACTCTACCCATTTATTAATAGTATTTTGTTATTTCCATTGTTTCGGGTGTGTTCCCTAAATGGTTTTCATGGTCAGTTCGTAAAGGATTTTCTTGTTGAATGGGAGTGAAAATGCATAATTGTATGTTTACTAAATATTAAATGATGCAATATATCATTTTTTATGATATTATAATGATTTATTAGATAAAAAATTAATGATAGTTGTTTGGACTAATTTATAATTTTATGATAATCAAAACTAGTTTTGTACTATTATGAAATATCATCTGTATCCACTGATTCCCTAACATTAAATAGTTTTTAAAACATATAATATAATATTGTTTTTCCATAAAAATTGTTTCATGACTAGCCTTGGAGGTGGAATTTAATGATGAAAACATGTCTTCAACGAAGGTGGTAAATCAGCACCGCACATATGATGTTTTAATTCTTAAAATAAAAGAGAAAGGAAAAGATATCGATGAAGAATTTTTTCATAAACATCATAAAATTACTGTATATATATATATATTTTTATTTTTTAGCCTCTTATATTGGAGGGGGTTTGAGAGGACATAAGTGAATAAAAATAATTGAAAAGGAATTAATTAAAATAAAAGAGGATTTTTACCTCTTTATCTCTTGTCCTTGAGATCCTCATTAAGGATTTGTTTTTGGATTTTTTTGTGAGACAATATGGTATTGGATGTGGGGAAGAGGTTTTTTCAATAATATTTGGAAGAATGTTTTCCAATGAAAAATGTCTGAGAGGTGTGGAGAGAAGAGGGGGTGATGGTGGTATTTATAGTGGAGGAGAGGAGGGGTTTTTGATTATTTATTCATTAGTTTATTATTTTACTCAAGAAAAGAAATAGTGTCGGTTCTTGAGACTAAATGATTTAATGATATAATTTTAGTTAGAACAATGTTTTCATACATCATTCATGCTTTTAGGAATATTTTATTAAACATTTAATGTATATATATGGTAAACTATCATATTAGACTATTAACAACAATTTCAACTATTTCTGAAAAATCCAAAAAAATCAACCGAACTATTTGTTGACATGTAGAATTATAAAATGAAATATATTATAGAAAAATAAATTTCAAAATTTGCAAGATTTGTTTTTAAAATAAAATCACAATATATTCAAAAAATAAAATTTTTAAATCAATAGCTATTTCTATAACACCTAAAAAATTAATCAAGGTCTCATAAAATTACATTATAACCATTAGACATTAAATAATAATTTATGATTACATTTTATGAAAATATATTCTCATTAAAAATATTTAATTAATAATAAAATTGAAATTAATTATTTTTAAAATACAAAAATACAAAAAATTAATATAAAATCGAACTAAAATATTTATGAAATACAAAAATACCAACAATTAATTTATGAATTTCCAAAAAATTATTTATTTATTCAATGATATAAATATATCATATTTCCACTTATAACATACATAAATTTTATCTATATCTCATAGGTGAGGTTACTATTCAATTAGTAATTATTCCTTAATTTCTATAAATATCTCTATTTTCATTATAAATCTAACTATTTAATTCATAAATTATAACAAATTGATTTATAAGTACAAGGGGTGTTACATTCTTCCCACCATATGGAAATTCCATCCACTTAATTTACTCTTATATAGAAAAATTAAGGATAATTTTCCCACATATAATTTTTATTTTCCCAAGATTCTTCTTCTACCTTGTGGTTTCTCCATAATACAATAAGTTAGTGGATTACCTTAATTTTAAATACATTCTCTTAATGATCAAGAATCCAAACATGTTTCTCTTCATAAGAAAGGTTCTCTTCTAGCTAAACTTCTTCAAGGAATGAAACATGAGATGAATCTGGAATATTCTCTCTCAACATTGAAACAAAAACAGGTATGTACCTAAGATAAACTAATAGTAAAATAAACTCATTTAGAAACTGGTCCAAACTTCACCATGATTTCATAAGGTCCAATGAATTGTGGTCTTAGCTTTCCATTCTTAACAAAAAGCATAACACATTTCCATAGGTAGATTTTAATAAAAACATGATCACATAACTTGAAGGAGAATAATTTCATCTTGTTTTATGCATAACTTTTATTCCTAATCTTAGATATCCTCATTTGTTACTGAATCTACTAGACTTTCTTTACTAGTCCCCCAACCAATTCTGGTCCCATAAAATTCCTTTCCTTGACTTCATCCCAAAAAGATAGAGTTCGACACCACATTCCATATAATGCCTCAAAAACTACCATTTTTATACTGGAAAGAAATTTTTTATTATAAGAAAACTCATCTAATGAAATATGATGATTCTAACTTCCCAGGTAGTCCATTGACCAAGATCGAAGCATATCCTCCAATGTTTGAATTGTCTATTCTGACTGTTTATCTGATTAAGGATGAAATATTGTGCTGAATTTTAATTCTATTCCCAATAATTTCTGAAGGTATTTCCAAAAGTTGTAAGTGAACCTGAGATCACGGTCAGATAAAATTGAAATAGGAACTCCATGAAACCTGACAAAATATTTGAGGTACTATTTAGAATGCTGATCCAGAGACATAATATCTTGATTAGGAGTAAAATATGTGGTTTTAGTCCATTATTCAACAATAACCCAAATTACATTTTTGCCTAGATAATCTATTGGTAATCTCACCATTAATTACATGGATATAAAATCCTATTTATACTCCAGAACTATCAAAGGATGAAGCATCCCGTTTGTTAACATCTTCTCTGCTTTAACTTATTGACATGTGAAAAATTTCATGTTAAAATCTAAAAATTATCTTTTCACTCCATCCCCACAATAATACTCCAGATTGTCCATATACATCTCAGTGCTTCCAGGATGAAATAAGAATATATAACTATGAGCTTATATTGACAATTATTTCTTATGTTGAGAATCAAAAGGCACACAGATTCTTCTCCTAGATTTCAAAACACATTCTTTGTCAAAATTAAATTATGGAAACATACCCTTTTTAACAAATTATACCTTTTTCTACAACACCTTGCCTTTTTTATATGCATTAGTAATTCTTTTTGATAGAGATAACTTCACAAACACCTAAAACAAAACATGGTATGTCCATAAACTAACAACTTCAAAGCCAAAATTCATCAAATCAATAATCAAGGGGTCATGCTCAAAATGTAACTTGGATATTAATGCATGTTGTTTTCGACTCAAGGCATCGATCACTTTTTTATCATTTCATGGATGGTAATTGATTTCACAATCATCATCCTTTATCAGTTCAAGCCTTATTATTTACCTCAGGTTTACTTTCTTTTGACTAAGTATATAATTCACACATTTATAGTCAGTATATATTTGACATTTGGATCCGTATAAATGGTGCCTCTATATTTTTAATGAAAAACCCATAGCTGCTAATTTCAAATCATGTGTGGGGAAATTTATCTCATGAAGTTTTAGTTGTTTGAAGAAAAATTAATTAACTGATTATTTTTCTTAAAAAAAACTAATTCCCTTTAATGAAGCAACATTGTAGATAAAAAATTCCCTATTTCAAGAATGAAGGTCCAAAACTAGATCATTAACCAATATCTTATTCTAATCTTGAATGAAAACATCACATTACTCTATCCACGTAAATTAAACCCATTTTGAAGTAAACATTGTTAAAGGACTAGATAAAAATTATTTTTTAACCAATAGTTTCCAATATCCTACTAATCCACAAAAAATAAAAATATATATAACATTTTTAGGTATTGGATATTCATCAATTACTTTTATTTTGGTAGGATCAACTATTATACAATTCTTATTTATAATGTTCCCATAAAAAATATGATTCAACCAAAAATTACAATTTATAAATTTACCTAATATCTTTTTTTTGAGGGTTTTCAAGACAATCTTTAACTATTGGTCATGATTATAAAAACATTTTGAAAGCACCAAATTATCACCAATAGAAACAATAACAAACATTTCCAAGTAATCAAATAAGATTCCATTCATAAGATCCATGAATATAGTATGGGAATTTATAAATCCAATGGTAATAAAAAAACTCATAATTCCCATATATAGTACAAAAAATCTACTTTCATGATGTCATCCTCCTTCACCTTTAGATGATGGTACTCAGATCTCAAGAAAAACTTGTAAAAATACTGAGCTCCTTGGGGATGATCAAACAAGCCATCGATATTAGGAAATGGATGTTTGTACTTAACAGTAATGTTATTAAAATCTCTATAATAAATGAGAAGTCTCATGGAACCATCTTTCATGTTAACAGACAAAACAGAAGCACCCCATAGTGATTTGGTGGAATGAATGAAGCATTTATTGAGAAACTCTTGCAATTGATTTTCGAATTCATGAAATCCCTCTTGATCTATTAGTTGAGGTGTTTTGAAAGTGTCTTGGCATTAGTAACTTAGTCAATATTAAATTCATAAATTTTCATGTATAATAACATGTAACTCATTAGAAAAAACATAAAGGTATTCATTTACCACTGGTATATCATTAATCTAAATAGATCCCTTATTTTCTATAATATAAGAAAAATAACATTCAGTTCTATCTTTTCATACTTTACCATCTTCTTAATATGTTATCAATTATATGGGTTCATTCTTGTATATAAAATAATACTACTTCAAAAAAATTACTACTTTATCTCTATAGTAAATATTAGCGTGATAAACATAAAGAAAATGCATGCCATGAATAAAATCAAACTCAACTATATGAAATACAACAATATTTTCAGGTAATTTATTTCAACATATAATACTAGGAAGATTTTTATAATGCCTTTTTGTTGTAATATTTTCCCTGGTGTTTTATCCTTCAGTTCTGGTCTCACTTCCTAAGTTAAAATTTTCAATTTACAAGAATATTTATCTGAAATAAAGGAATGTGTAGACCCCATATCAAACAAAACATTAGAAAAATATGAGAAAACACAAAAATTCAAAGATTCCACTTCATTGAATGGCCTGACATCAATTGAGGTAGTCATAAAGGATAACACCACACTATTTTGATTATAGATTATCTGCATTCCCTCATTCAGATCTTTCTTTGGGCAGGTATTTTCATAATGACCAATATCACCACATTTGAATCACTTTATAGTTTTCATATTAGGATTAATGAAAGGATAATTTTCATTAAATTATCAGGACATATGAAAAAAACATACACAATTAAAACACTTCTTTATTTTCTTAAGGCATTCCCCAGGGTACTTTTTACCACACTTTCCACAAACATGAAACTGAATCTTCTTACCTAAAATTTTCATTGAATAGTTAATATTCCTTGATTTCCATCTGGACCTCTTCTCATACTTATTTTCAAAGTTTATGTGATCCTCATAAAGCTATATTCCAATCATCCATCACATTGGAAAAGTTTATCATAACTTTTGTACTCACAGGAATCCAATTCCATTCATTTTCGTCACTCCAATCCTGATTAATAATAATAATTGATTTTACTATGAAGATCCCAAATAAGATTTCAAGGATACCTTTCTAGTCAGGTGACATTTTCCTTATACATGGAAAATCATTCCGACTCCTTTTTCATTAACATAAGTAAATTATTTTCCATCCAATGTCAAACCACCATAATAAAATATTTTTTAATGAAAATAATTTTTAATTGATCTCATTATAAATCAATGACCTCATCACTATCCTGTGTATTCTTTACCATAGACCAACACTGGTTATATCCACCTTTAAAATAAATAATTTAAAGACTAAAATTTTTATTTTTAGAACACACCATAACATTAAATACTTGTTCAAGGTCTTTAATTAATCCTTCGGCCGCCACTGGGTTAGAAGATCCACTAAAAGCAAGAGGGTATTGCCTAATAAAATGTTCCACTATGGTAATTTTCCATTGTGGTAGCTCTAGTTTTTATATTTCATGGATTCCAATGCCATTTATTACCTACATCAGAAGATCCATTACTTTCACAGAGTGCTTGATTCCAATCCCTACCATTCTAGGATGAAGATTTGAAAATATTTAAGCCTCTCGGTGCCTTTAAACTTCAACTTGACTATTTCTTTTTTTGTAAACAAATATTATTAAATATATATTAGATGAATAAACATGGTAATCATAGAATTCTATATCATTTCAATATAAAATGTAGATAAAAACCATTTTATGGTATTCTGTTATCATCATCCTAACCCCGAACGTTATCTAAACCATTATCTGATAACAACTATAAGGACTAGTTCATAAACATTAGATAATTTTGTAAACTAAAATATTATTCACATTCTTACATTTACAAATATAATTTATGTTTAGAGGTTTAGACAGTTACTACAAAAGTAATAAATGGTATCCCATAAGATTAAATTGTGGATACTACTTAAAAAGTTATACATTTTTTCAAAAATAGAAATGTTTTTAATAAGAAAATGAAATGTTTTCATGAAAACTCATCACAACATTCATCTTGACTTGTCATTTTCTCTTTCCAAACCCTACACACTGAAAAGAAACATTTTAAAACATGGGATGAGCACAAACCTCAGTAAGGGATATAAAAATAAGTTGAGAAATCATTATTCTAAGAATATATTCAAACATATTAAATCATGTTCCCAAAGGCATAATTCTCACTTAGAAAGTATCATAAACATAATTTGTAAAATAAGATATTTCCATAAAACATAGAATACATAAATAAAACCGTTCATGGTATATTGGGACCTTAATTAATTAATATTTTAACTCTAATGTATACATTATGATTTGTAACCCTCACAGCTAACTAACAATGCAACCCCCATGGATAACTTATGGTGTAACTATCACAATAACACTTAGAGTAACCATATGGCCAACCTCAAACATACACTTACCCAATGCATTGAAGGGAGATATAGGCCCCACTGTTCATCAAAAATATTTCCCAAGAACCATAATATTATCATTAAATATGAATTCTTGAATCATAAAAACATTACTTTTTTATTTTATAAAATCATAAATTTAAAAGAGGGTTTTTAAAGAAAAAGTCCCTTATAGAAATATATGTAGTGGGAGTTGATAAAATGAATGGAATATATGTATAAACCTTAAATAAAACTAATAAAAATTTATATAATAAAAAATCCTTGAAAAAATAATTTTTATTCCACATTAATAATGAAGTAGAAGGTTACCCTAATGAAGGGAAATTGGGTTACAAATTCCCTTACCCTAGGTACATATTTCTTAAAATGTGTTTAAAACTACTGTATAATTGATAAAAGAGTGTTATTAATATTTTAAAAAATTTATTCATGTTTATAACATCTTATATTATCATTTTATAGCAGCATTATATCCATTTATTATTAATAATTTGTTATTTATATAGTTTTGGGCGCGTGCATTACATGGTTTTCATGGCCTGTTTGTTAATAATTTTCTTATCGAATGGGAGTTAAAATGCATAAGTGGAATGAAATAGTATTAATATTTTTTGATAATATTAAATTATCCAATATTTCATTTTTTTCTAATTTGAGGATGATTCATTTGATAAAAAATTAATTTTATTCATTTAGATTAATTTAGTCTTTTTTGATCATCACAAACGAGTTTTGTCATATTATTAAATATAATGTGTATCCACTGATTCCTAAAAATTAAATAGTTTGTAAAAAATATTATAAAATATATTTAAACTATATAAATGGTATCATGACTAGACTTGAAGGGGAATTAAAAGTCAAAAACATGTCATCTATGAAGGTGGTGAGTTGGCACCTCACAAATGATTTTTTCATTCTTAAAATAAAATAGGGAGGATAAGTTCATGATGAATAATTTTTCCATAAAAATGATAAAATTACAGTATATATATGATAATTTAGTTTTCATTCCCTTTATATAAGGGGATGTGATGACGATTTAATGAATGAAAAGGAATTGAAAATAAATTAAAGAAAATGAAAAAGGATTTTTACCTCTTGATATCATCTCCTTGAGATCCTACCTAAGGCCTTTCGTTTTGGCCTTTTCATGATACAGGAAGGTCTTTGAAGTGGGGAAGAGTATTGAGAATAAAACTGGAAGAATTTAGACAAATAAAAAATCTTGAGGGATGTGATGAGAATAGGGTGTGAGGGAGGTATTTATAGTGGAAAAGAGGAGGTGTTTTGGATTATATTAATAATTAATTTATTATTTTATTCAAGACATGAAATATTGTTGGTTCTTGTGACTAAAAACTGTAAATAGAGTATATTAGTTTGAACCATGGGTTCTTACATCACCCATGATGTTAGTAATAGTTTATTTAACAAATAATTTATATATATGGTAAATTTTTGTATTTTACTATTCCCCAAAAATTCAACTATTTCAAAGAAGTCCCAAAAAATCACCAAAACCATTTTTTATGTATAAAATTCAAGAATTAACCCCATTTAATCAAAATAAATTTATATATTTTAGAAATTTAATTTTTAAATAAAATCACATTTTATTGAAAAAATTAATTTTATAACTAAATTTTTTTATAACACCTTAAAAATAATCAAGGTCTCCTAATATTACATTATAACCATAAGGAAATAAAATAATAATTTATTATAACAATTTTTGAAAATAAATTTTCATTTAAATTATTAAAATATCATTGAATTGTACTTAAATATTTATGAATTACAAAAAATATCAACCATTAATTTATAAATTTCAGAATTTTTTTACTTATTCAATTACACATATATATAATTTTTTTACTCATAACATAAATAAATTATACATATAATTTAATAGGTGAGGCTACTATTCCCTTAGTAATTATTCATTAAGTTATATAAATATCATTAAATTCAATATTAATTTTAATTTTTAATTAAAAAATTAAAACAAGTTAATTAATAATTACTTGGTGTGTTATAATAAAAATATAATATCCACTATAAAACTGACCATAAACCTTTTAAATATAGGATAATGATGATATCAATATAACATGTCACCAGTCGGTCAAAATTACAATAAGGGGTTGATGCAGTTGATGAATAAAATTTTCATTAAAATCATTCTTGAGGAAAATATCATTTTCATTTTTAAAAATATTTTAAAAATTATTTTCCATCAAAATAAATATTAATTTTTTTATAAAAAGGAAAAAATTTGGGTAATATATTAAAAAATAACTTTTAATTTTATAAAAACATTTTATAAAACAATTTTTTTAGAAGATAAAATATTTCCGCCCAAAGAAAGAAATAAATTTTGATTTTATTAAAAACATTTTATCAATTATTTTATGTACCAAAGTGTGTTGAAATGGTACTATTAAATGAATTAGATCACTAATATTCGTAGTAGAGTAAAATTAAAGGGATTATTAAAAAAATGATCAAATAATTTTTGTAACAACCCGAGATTTTATAAGATATATTCTTTTTAATTTCTTTCATATCTTCTCTTTTACGCTACACCAAGATTATCTTGCGCTATATGCAACACCGTACAAGCTTGTAGTATACACAACACTAATCTTGGATTGTGTTACACACAATTTCATGTTTGTTTGATAGTAGTTATTCTACGAAACATTGAGTATATATATATATATATTCAATGTATTTTTTTATACGCAACAACAAAGGAGTCGTTCACTACACGCAACCCTGACATGGCTTACATTACACGGAATCGCGACCTTCCCCGATAGCGTGTGTTGTACGCAATACCGAGTTTTATTAAACAACTATATATTATTATAATATTATTATGAACTAGCGGTTATGAATAGTGTTAAATAAATTTTGAATTTTATAACATTATTATTCGTCTTACACATTTTCTAGAACATGGTATAAGAACAAAATAAATTTCCAGGTAAAATAAGTATTTTTCAAAAAATGCAGTTTTGCCGCCTTTTGATGGCGCACCCACTTTAAATCTAGTTTTTGACATGTTTATAAGTTCAATTTTACAAAATAAAATTATTCTTTCGAATAAGGATATAAAATTTTACCTTGGATAAAATTTTCAAGTTATTCTCATAACATTCATATTTTAATAAATAGTAAAAACACGCTATATTTTAATTAAAAATAACTATTTTCATCTTTATAATTTATGTGGTTAAATTATAATATTTAATTGTGTTAATGTATAAATAGAATATATTTTTACCATTTAATATAATGTATGTCATTAGCATTGATTTTACCTTGAGTTCGTAGGTTAAATCAATTCAATCTTTTGTAATGTTTTAAACAAAAAACTGTTTTCTTTCGACAATGGGATTAATTTTAATTTAATTTCTGCAACTTCTTTGTATTGAATATGGAAAAATGGATTCCATATTTGCAATCAGTGGGTCCAAATTATATTAATAGACTAATTTTTATTTTTGGGCATTATGAATAGTAACTACGGTAAATTTTATTTACCATAGTTAAAGGTAAATCCGGTAATTAGGGGTAAATATAAGATTATAAAATTTCCCTAACACCTTAAAAAATCATATTTTATGACTAAAATCTGACCCATATCACCTAAGGGTCGGATTAGAATCATTTAATGGACTTTTTTCCATGAAAATACCTTAATTATTATTAAAACCAAAGAAAGTGAAGACATGTCACTCTCTTAAATCTTATAATTATATTAAATTTAATTTAGTGATAAACTTCATGAAAAATAAGAAAAGTAATAGTCTCATGAAATATTATGAAATTATATACATCATATGAATTTATTTATAATTTTTATAGATTAAATAATTATCATTAATTGTGACACAATAGTGATGCAGAAATTGTTTATCTAGTGAACAATCAGGAATATAGTTATTATTAAACTAATAGTGACCATAAAAGGCACATAACCTAGACAAAAACTTATTTTTCATGTAAATTTAAACCATAATCATCCAATGGTCAAATATTTGACCATTTGGAGCCTTATAAAAGTGATTATGACACTTATATTATTTTATTTTATATGATGCCAAATTTGTGACCTTCATAATTTATTAAATATAACAATTTAGTTATTATGATTTCAGATGATAAATTCGAGTAAAAGTATTATTGTGAATGGTAATAGATCTATACTCATCATAGGATTTTTTTTTAAATTTTTATGCATCAAATAAGTATATTAAATAATTATAAAAAATTGTTGTAGTAATTATTTTATTAAGAGATAAACCAAATATGTGGTTTTAAAAATAATAAAATAAATATTATATGAACTATTTAATGTTATCCACTAATTTTATAGATACATATGACCTTTTATGAATCTATTAAAGCTTTTAGTTCTAACATATCTTCTGCATATATTTTATTTAAATTCAAATAAATAAATAGTGTCAAAATTGAAACTATTATTATTTTATAAAAATAACATATTATAAAATTGGTTAAAATGTCAAATTTTTTTAAAAATTATAAATTTATATTTATATGGTATAAAATTTTATAATGTATCCAATTACGGAAAATTAACAACAAATAAGTCATTTTTTATTATAATTTTATATTTAGAATGTTATTACCACAAATAAAATTAAATTGATTAAATAAGCATATATCAAGTTGATAATGTTTAAAATAAATTCCCAACATGCCTGAATATTATTGTTTGATGATATTACAACCCTATATCATATAATATTTTAATTTGAGTCATTTTTTGAGGTTTTTATGTGGGGTTAGATTTATTATAAATTAATATTTTTAAGATTTCCAAAGGTGACCCTCTCCTCCCTTATAAAAGGGAACCTCCTCCCTCTCTTCCTCACACCAATTTGAGCCTTTATTCTCGGCCAAACCCTGACTATTTCGCTTATCAAGTTCCATGGAAACATCCTAGAGGTCCTGGTCTTCTTCAAAGACCAATTTTAGTTCCCTAAGAGGAGGATTCAAAGAGGCGTGTCAAAGAAGAGGTAATATCTGTCATCGATTCATTTAATTTTCTTTCTTCTTCAACTACTTCTTATTTAGTTGTTTCATTATGAAGTAATAACATAAGTAACCCTCGTATATTGATATGTTATTATAAATATGAAACAACCCTATTTCACCTTCTATGCATCCTACAGAAAACAAAATCACAACGCGTGGTACATAGGGAATAACATCTCCACACCATGGTGTAATCTGTTTCTCTGCCAACACCTTACATGGATGGGTATAATGGTGTAAAGAATAACTATATATGGTTATTATAACATCATACTGATTCTGATATATTATACTATCCACTCTAATTCTATAATTATGGGAACGATATCATCGCTCGTGCGTACGTATGGACTACCGTCTCCACGACGCGATGAGATTCATTCTCCATGATTAACCGTACATGAATGATCATAAAGTTTATATAATGAATAATAATGAAATATATGAAATAATAATTCTACTTTATTTATGTATATATATATGTATGTATGTCATCTATTTAGATTCATTCAATTCAATAAGGAAACAAAAACAGCGTTTATGCGTATGTAAGGCCTACTGTCTCCATGAACGGTGTATTTCATTACTTTTATCGATCTATAATATATATGTATATGATGAATATATATTATATATAAATCATTTTTTACATTATGTAAGTATTTAAATCAGGATATAATTAATAATATCATGAAACGACAAGTCTAAACACATACGATAAATGAAATGATTTTACCCAAAACGCAACTTTAACATTGAATTTACAAAAGAACGGGTAATATAAAGTCATAAGTGAAACATATATGATATCATAACAATAAATATGATTATTTAATAAGTCAATGATATTATTTAAATCATTATACAGGAGGTTCGGAACCATACAAAGCATATCAGACCTAAGGTAAGGGATAATTGTGCAAATCTCATTTTTATCTGAGATTGCTTATTCGTAAGTGTTTACTGAGGTTATTACTATAATCCATGTCCATGTTTTATAAAACTTTATTCATGTATGTTTAATTTCCTTTTTACCCATCTTTACTTTTACCCCTTTTTATGGAAGGGATCTTCTTGTATTTACCCTACATGGTACTTTTTGACTTTTCCAACAAAAGTACGAGGAGAATGTTTTTTACTTGTACGGAATGAAAGGATTTTTACGATTTTATAAAGCATTATTTTCATGAAGCTCCTCCAAAATATTTCATGACTATTTTTAAAAAAATCCTTTTCTTTTAATATTTCATGACTTTTTGTGAAAAGAGAATGATTTTGAAGAAGAAAGTATATTTTTTTCAAGAATTCATTTCAAGTGTTTTATCAAAACCATTTTTCATCTAAGATGACATTATTTCAAATGTGTATGTTTCAAGTATCATGACTCTATGATTTACATGGTTTCACTTTTATTAATATGAAATGATATCCATTTCTTTCATATGGATTATGTGATGATGGGATGATGTTTAAAAAACCCATTTTATTTATTGGGTTATTCTATGATGTATGATTTATGATTTTGTGGAACACGAAAGAATGATTTCAATATGAGATGTGTGGGACCTATATCTCCCTCCAGTTCATTGGGTAAAGATTTATATATCATGAGATATACATGGATGAAATGTCAAGTTAAACCGGTTCAATATTATAGGACTGGAACGAGGAGTGAACTCGATTTAGAAAGGGACTTTGTCCACTAAGATGGTCTTGGCAGCAATGCCTTGGCTACTATGGAAATCATATCATGTGATTAATGGTTGCCTCAATTACATGTTTTATTCCCATGCTATTTTATCATGATTTATTTTCCCTTTTGATATAAACCTTACTTACTTCCAAGATTCATGTCTTTGCTCAAGATTTTGATGACTAGATTTTATGTTCAAGTTTTTGCATTCAAATTTTTATGGATTGTTTTATGTTCTCTATGTTTACCCTTACTGGGCATTTGAGATCACCCCTTTTATGTTTTCTTTTCCCCAGGATATCATAAAAGTTTTTAGGTAAGAAAAAAAGGGGAAGATCTGTATTGGGATATGTTGAAGATCTTTCACCACGATTAGAAGATTTTATTCCGAGTTTCCAAAGACACTAAACTATTACGGTCCTTGTGTGTCTGTTTTTGTTATGTATTAAGTATTCCATTAAAATAATTTAATGTTTATGTACATCAAGATTCGGGTCCCTATAGTTGGTATCAGAGGAAAGGGTTAGTCAACCTTTGGAAACTAGGATGCGAAAACTTTAGTGAGATCCCTAGAGATATTTCTATGGTATGTCTATGGATGTCCCTAAGGATAAATATACGTATAGGATATAGTCTTAGAACTGTGGTAAAAATCATAGAATTTAACTTAGGATGTTAAATATTGATGTTACTCCCCCTTTACTATGTTGTTTTCCCTAGCATAATTTTTGCCTCCTGCACTATTCTTTTTGAGTGTTAGAAAATGGCTAGAAACATGATGATTCACGATAATGGAGGATATGATAGAAAATGGAATGATATTATTCATGAGAAAACAAATGAAAAGGGATTTGGAAGTCCAAACATCGTTATTATGCCTAATCAGAAATCCAATAATATGATCAATAATCTCTACTTTGGTAAGTTTCCTGACTCAGATAATAAGAGAAAGATGGAGTTTCATGATGATCATAGAGGAAAGAAAGTTCAATTTCCCTCATGTAAATCATGTGGGAAGAGGCATCGAGGAGATTGTTTCAAAGGAACTCGAAGATGCTTTGGGTGTTGAAAAGAACGACACTAAGCCAGTAAGTGCAAAGGAAAAGGATAGTTAACACAATGGACACGGATAATGGTATTGCTACGTCATCAAAAATGATTAGATGTTTTAAATATAGAATGTATGGGAATTATGCAAACCAATGACCTAAGGTAAAATATCATGAAGAGAATCAGCATGGTCATATGAGTATTATTTATGTTGATGATGATGAAGAGACTACAAATGAAATATGAGATGAAATAAATGATGAAGCTCAATCAGTGGTTTAAGAAGTTAGTGGAATGATTGTATGTTTATAAAGAATAATGTACGGTATTATGGAATAAAGAATCATCTAAGGATTGTTACACTATTGTTTTTCTTAAAGTATTTGAAAGTATATGTTGAATTGTACCGGTAACCATGGAAGGTTATTCAGATATTTTTGGAAAGTAGATGATATGCACATAATGAAGGGATAAGAAGATAATGATATGTTTGACTGTATTCATGAGCTCATGACAGATATAACGACTAAGTGATATTATAGTTTGATTATATAGATTTTTTGGGATTTTGGTATGTGGAAAGAGTTACCTTTTGATAGTATTCATGTTTTCACTAAGGTTTTATGGTAATTTATGTTTCAAGAGAATATATGACTAAGGTATTCATGTGTTTGGAATACAACCAACAAGATATATCTTATGATGTATGTGGGATAAAATCTTGTATTCACATTCTTGGTAGATAACCTTTCTAGTAATTGTTTTCTTTATACTATGATCTTGGACCAAAGTATTTTAGATAACCCTAAAGATTGGAATGGATTATGTTGGACATAAGTTAGTATTGTTTAAGGATAGAACTTTTTTTGATATTATTGATGGGATGTTATAGTAATGTAGTTTTAGAAAAAGGAAAACATGCAGGATGGGTGACATCCCATCGCGCCGGACAAGGCTGTGGGAATCAAACCCGCAACTGATGTGAGACTAGCCTTTATCACCTACCACTGGCCTATAGTACGTCCCGGGTTAGTGGAATTTAGTTTCATTTTATTAAGCGGTATGATAAATAATGTATAAGTACATTTTTGGAACCATATATGATTAATCTCAAAATAAGATGGACTTATAACTTTTTCTAACCTTTTTTTTGAAACAGATGGAATGACCCATCATTCTATCACATCATCTGCTAACGCTTCACGAATAACAAATTCAACTTCATTTCTTTTTGATATGAAGTGGAAATTGTTCAATTCACGAAAAACAGTGAGATTGTACCAAAATAAAGTAAGTATTTCTTCTAATTCAATATTTTCAATTTTAGGGAAATGATATTGAAAACCAAAAATGTTGTCCTAGTTTTCTTATATCCGTTGAATCATATGGTACCTTAGATCATCAAATATTTATGGCTTTGTGATTGTTGTCTTTTTCATAGCCATGTTCTCTACCACACTCCATCAGAACTTGATGTTTAGATTTCTCTTCCATATCAATTTTTTCACCTATGTTCTCCTATATGGAAACCCAATGATGAGTTACTTTGGGTAATCATTACGTTTCATACTTTATTTTTTAAAATTGTGTTTTAGTATTCCTTTTTACGATGTGGGTTCCTATGAATAGTAAATGATTTATAACCCTGAAAAAATTCGAGGGTGAAATTCATTTTAAGGGGGGAAGAATTTAACAACCCAGGATTTTATAAGATATATTCGTTTTAATTTCTTTCATATCTTCTGTTGTACGCTACACCAAAATTATCTTTCACTATATGCAACACCGTATTAGATTACAGTATACGCAACACTAATCTTGGATCGTGTTACACAAAATTTCATGTTTGTTTGATAGTAGTTATTATACGAAACATTGAATATATATATATATATTAAATTTATTTTTTTTATACGCAACAACAAAGGAGTCGTTCACTACATGCAACCCTGACTTGGCTTGCATTACATGCAATCACGACCTTCCCCGATAGCGTGTGTTGTACGCAATACCGGGTTTTACTAAACCACTTTATTTTATTATAATATTATTATGAACAAGAAATTATGAATAGTATTAAATAAATTTTTAATGTTATAACATTATTATTCATCTTACACATTTTCTAGAACATGGTAAAAGAACAAAATAAATTTTCCAGGTAAAATAAGTATTTTTCAAAAAATGCATTTTTGCCACCTTTTGATGGCGCACCCACATTAAATCTAGTTTTTGACATGTTTATAAGTTCAATTTTACAAAATAAAATTATTATTTGGAATAAGGATATAAAATTTTAACTTGGATAAAATTTTCAGGTTATTCTGATAAGTTTCATATTTTAATAAATAGTAAAAACACGCTATATTTTAATTAAAAACAACATTTTTATCGTAATAATTTTTGTGGTTAAATTATAATATTGAATGGTATTAAAGTATAAATAGAATATATTTTTACCATTTAATATAATGTATGTCATTATCATTTATTTTACCTTGAATTCATAGGTTAAATCAATTCAATATTTTGTAATGTTTTAAAAAAAACCCATTTTCTTTCAACAATGGGATTAATTTTAATTTAATTTCTGAAACTTCTGTGTATTGAATTTGGAAAAATGGATTCCATATTTGGTATCAGTGGGTCCAAATTATATTAATAGACTACTTTTTATTTTTGGGCTTTTGAATAGTAACTACGGTAAATTTTAGTTACCATAGTTAAAGGTAAATCAGGTAATTAAGGGTAAATATAAGATCATAAAATTAACATAACACCTTCCAAAATTATATTGGATTACTAAAAGTCGACCCATATCACCAAAGGTTCGGATTAGAATCATTTAATGGACTTTTTTCCTTGGAAATAACTTAATTATTATTAAAACCAAGGAAAGTGACAACATGTCACTCTCTTAAATCCTATAAGTATATTAATTCTAATATAGTTATATACATCATGAAACATCAAAAATTAATAGTTTCAAGAAATCTAATAAAATTATATACATCATATGAATTTATTTATAATTTGTAGAGATTAAATAATTATCAATAATTGTGACACAATAGTGATGCAGAAATTGTTTATCTAGTGAAAAATCAAGAATATAGTTTTTATTAAACTTATAGTGACCATAAACGGCACAAAACCCTAACCAAAACTTATTAGTCGTGTAAATTTAAACCATAATCAACCAATGGTTGAATATTTGACCATTGTTAGCCTTATAAAAGTGATTATTACACTTATATTATTTTATTTTAAATGATGCCAAAGTTGTCACCTTCATAATTTATTAAATATAACAATTTAAATATTGTGATTTTAAGATGATAAATTCGAGTAAAAGTATTATTGTGATATTTAATATATATATATTCATCATTGGATTGTATTTTTAATTTTTATGAAAAAATAGGAATATTAAATAATTATACAAAAATGATGTAGTAATTATTTTATTAAGAGATAAACCAAATAAATGGTTTTACAAATAATAAAATAAATAATATATGAACTATTTAATGTTCTCCACAATTTTTATACTTAAATATGACCTTTTATTAATCTATTAAAGATTTTATTTCGAACATATATTCTGCATATATTTTATTTAAATTCAAATTAATGAATAGTATAAAAATTGACACTATTGTTATTTTATAAAAATAACATATTATAAAATTGTTTAAAAATCACCAAAATATTTAATAATTATAAATTTAAATTTATACGGTATAAAATGTTATAAAGTATCCAATTATGGAAAATTCACAACCAATAAGTCATTATTGGTTGTAATTTAAAATTTAGAATGTTATTACAACAAATAAAATTAAATTGATTAAATACTGATAAATCAAGTTGATAATGTTTAAAATAAATTCCTAACATGTCTAAATTTTATTTCTTGATGATAATAAAACTCTATATCATTTAATAATCGAATATGAGTCATTTTTGGATGTTTTTATGTGGGGTTAGATTTATTATAAATTAATATTTGTAAGATTTCCAAAGGTGCCCCTCTCCTCCCTTATAAAAGGGCACCTCCTCCCTCTCTTCCTCACACCAATTTGAGCATTTAAGCTCATACAAACCCTGACCATTTATCTTATAAACTTCCCTAACAACATCCTAGAGGTCTTGTTCTTCTTCAAAGACCATGTTTAGTACTCTAAGAGGAGGATTCAAAGAGGCGTGTCAAAGAAGAGGTAATATCTGTTACCGATTCTTTCAATTTTCATTCTTCTTCAACTTCTTCTTCTTTAGTTGTTTCTTTATGAAGTAATAAAATCAGTATCCCTCATATACTGATATGTTATTAGAAATATTAAACAACGCTATTTAACCTTCTATCCATCCTATGGAAAATAAAATCACCGCGCGTGCGTACGTACATAATACCGTCTCCACGCTGTGGTGTAATCTGTTTTTCCACAAACACCTTACATGGATGGGTTTAATGGTGTAAAGAATAACTATATATGGTTATTATAACATCATATTGATTCTGATATATTATACCATCCAGTACGATTCTATTATTATGGGAACGATATCATCGCTCATGCGTACGTACGGACTACCGTCTCCACGACGTGATGAGATTCATTCTCCATGATTAACCATACATGAATGATCATAAAGTTTATATAATGAATAATAATGAAATATATGAAATAATAATGCTAGTGGATTTATTTATATATATTTATGTCATCTATTTAGTTTCATTCAATTCAATAAGGAAACGAAAACAACGTTCATGTGTAAGTACGGCCTATCGTCTCCATGAACGGGGTATTTAATTCCTTTTATCGATCTATAATATATATGTATATGATGAATATATATTATATATAAATCATGTTTTACATTCTGTAATAATTTAAATCAGGATATAAATAATAATATCAAGAAACGACAAGTCTAAACACATACGATAAATGAAATGATTTTACCCAAAACGCTACATTAACATGGAATTTACAAAAGAACGGGTAATATAAAGTCATAAGTGAAACATATATGATATCATAACAATGAATATGATTATGTTATAAGTCAATGACATTATGTAAATCATTATACAGGAGGTTTGGAACCATACAAAGCATATCAGACCTAAGGTAAGGGATAATTGTGAAAATCTCATTTTTATCCGAGATTGCTTTTTCGTAAGTGTTTACTGGGGTTTTTGCTATCATCCATGTCCATGTTTTATAAAATAGTATTCATGTATGTTTGATTTCATTTTTACCAATTTTTACTTTTACCCCTGGGTATGGAAGTAATCTTCTTTTATTTACCCTATAAGGTACATTTTGACTTTTCTGAAAAAAGTACGAGGAGAATGTTTTTTTAACTTATACGGCACGAAAGGATTTTTACGGTTTTATAAAGCCTTATTTTCATGAATATTCCACAAAAAGATTTCATGAATATTTTTAACAAAGTCCTTTTCTTTTAAAATCGCATGACATTTTGTGAAAAGAGAATGATTTTGAAGAAGAAAGGATATTTTCCTCAAGAATTCATTTCAAATGTTTTATCAAAATCATTTTTCATCTAAGATGACATTATTTCATATGTGTATGTTTCAAATAACATGTCTCTATGATTTAAATGGTTTCAATTTTCTTATTATGAAATGATATCCATTACTTTCCTATGGATTATGTGTTGATGAGATGATGTTTATGAAACCCATTTAATTTATTAGGTTGTTCTATGATGTATGATTTATGATTTTGTGGCACACGAATGAATAATTTCAATAGGAGATGGGTGGGACCTATATCTCCATCCAATGCATTGGGTAAAGATTTATATCTCATGATATAGACATGGCTGGAATGGAAAGTTAAACTGGTTTAGTAATACAGGACTGGAACGAGGAGTAAACTCGATTCAGAAAGGTTTTTGTATACTAAGATGGTCTTGGCAGCAATTCCTTGGATACTATGGAAATCATATCATGTGCTTAATGGTTTCAACAATTACATGTTTTATTCCCATGCTATTGTATCATGATTGATGTTCCCTTATGATATAATCCTTACGTACTTCCATGATTCATGTCTTTTCTCAAGATTTTGATGTTTAGATTTTATGTTCAAGTTTTTGCATTCAAATGTTTATGGATTGTTTTATGTTCTCTATGTTTAACCTTAATGGGAATTTAACTCACCCATTTTATGTTTTCTTTTCCCCAGGATATAAATAATGGTTTTAGGTATGAAAAAAAGGGGAAGATCTTTATTGGGAGATGTTGAAGATCTTTCACCACGATTAGAAGATTTTATTCCGATTTTCCAAAGACACTAAACTATTACGGTCCTTGTGTGTCTATTTTTTCTATGTATTAAGTATAAATGAAAGTAATGTAATGTCCATGTATGTCAAGCTTCGGGTCACTACAATTTCCTTCGATGAAAATTCAAGTGAAAACAATCTCGATTAAAAAGAGATTGTGAAGTATAATGTTGCAATGATAATAACATTGATGTGAAAATTATAAAATTAATTCAATATTTTTATCAACTATAAATACACAAAAAAAAGATTAAATACATAAAAATATATAATAAAAAAAATTTATATACCCAATCATACAATATTAGTGACAACGATTAAGTAATATAGCCCACTGAAAAGAAACTATGTTGTGAAAATTATTACCCAAAAGTAACATTAAATTATAGCCACCTTTGATGGGATAATTCAAATTGAAACATTTAATATTATGAATAATTATGTATTATGATAATAAATATTAAAGTATATGTATATACACCATATAAAACAAATTAGATTTATAACATTACAATAAGCATTAATAAAATGAAATGGGGAAGAAATCTATCACCTTATGTTTGCTTCTTGTTGAACGGTCTCTAACCACCTATATAATAGTTTTAAACATGTTATTAAAGAAAACCAAAACCCTTTTTACATTTAATAAATAATATATTACTATTCTAAAACATCTTTTTACAAATTCTTTAATAATCCCTTTATTTTCACTAGTTTAGTAATAATTACATTGTTTTCGATCGTCTTTTAACATGTTATTTGTTGTTCATATTACTAGGATCATGATGTAATCATGTCCATAATTTAAAACATCATATTTATATCGTATATATTAATTGTATATGTATTTTTAGTAATCCCAATATTTTATAGTAGGAAATGAAACTCCCTATTCAGAAAGATGATAGGTCGTACATAAACATAATCATTGTTTCCATTTTCATGTCATATTGAAAAATGGGAAAATAGTATATATATATATATATTAATTCTAATAAATTTTTTTATTTCATATATATCACATATTTTTATTAACCCCGTCATTAATATATTCCATTTAATGTGTGAAGGAATAACATTGTTTCGTGAGGAGGTAGTCCTCCTTACACATGAGTGATGTTATAGTATTCCCAATATTTGGAAAGTATGATGGTAAGTGTGATATATTTATCCATGAATCATAATAACATCAGAAATATCGTACATATATTATATAAACTATAAATACACAATTTTTCTAAACCGTTAAATGTGGTAAGTGAAATATAAACGTCATTGGTTCGTGAGGCGGTAGTCCACTATACACACGAACATTAATTTCATAACCCATTATATGGATGTGTGTACACTTGTAGTTCAAACAATTACCCTAAGAAAAAATTTGTATATCTAAGATACAGAGGCTATTATATAATCATGTTACAATAGGAATTTAATGAGGAGTGTATGGAATTAAAATAAAACTACATATTGAAAAACATTTCCACTTCATCAGGTATCCTCCTTAGGTTTTCACTAAATCCTTCAATGTTTTAAAATCTATAAAAAATATGGATTCTTGGATGATAGTAAGGATATTGATATGTTATTTGGGTATGTATTGGATGAACCAGAGTGGTTTTGTGAATAAGTTAGGGGTGTGAGTACACTTTTTGTGTTAAGGAGAGTGGAATTCTTGTAAATACGCAATAATATAAACAATTGGGAGGCCATTCTTACCACAAGTGGCACTAAAATGGATGATTAATGTTGTGGATGTATTATATGGTCAACACACACCTCCATCATGAAATTTAACAAATTATTTACACATTCGTTTCCTTAACACATAAGTTCCTTAATTTACAATTTTGGTTTCCTCAATATGACAACTACTTTTCTAAATTCTTTAATTTTTCTTTTAATACTAAATTTGAGTGATACATATTAAAATAAACTTTACATAAATATTTTAAATATTATATATAATTTATAAATTATAAATCCTATGTGTGTTGTAAATTAATTTTATCATATACGAATGTAACGTGCAAAAACACTACTTCAATAGTAACCACCCAAAATTTGTTTCCACTATTTAATAACAAATATCGTACTTATAATATAATAATAGGTCTATTAATGGACCATATTTGATATTTATTAAAATTTAAAAACATTTTTGAATAATATTGGATTTCGAGTAAATTTAAATAATTTAATAAAATATATTTTATTATAAAATAATATTATTGTCAATGATGACATTATTCATTTAAATTTAATTTTATAATGTAAATAAAAAGATGGAATTTGAATTTATTATGTTTCAACATGTGTATCATGATGTTTTCATCGAATATAATAATTAAATCCAAAAATTTAAACAATTTACTTTAGTTTTATTATTATTATTATTATCATTTAATTTATTTATATATTAACCAACTAATTAATAAGTAGTTGTTTCTTTATAATTTTAAGTAATAAAATATCCTCAAAAAAAATTATAATGATTAAAAAATACAATTTTTCATGAAAATAATTTTTTCAACAAAACATATGTTGTTCTTTTTCTCTATCCCAATCGTTTATAATTATTAAAAGGAAAACAGGTTCCTTTTTGTCTTTTTCATAAATAAATATATTATATGGGTCACATTCCTAGAACATTATCCCAAAAATTCATAAAAATATATCCTAATTTCATAAGGGTCTAAATAAGACCATAAAATGTGTGTTGGAAAAAATAGTATATCATTTTAACCCTTATCTTCTTAGTTTAACACCACGGAAAATCCATTTTTTCCATAATTATGAAAAGTTTTTACTAAATTCACTATTCATTTTATTCAAAAATAAATTTGAAATTATTTTTGAATATAAAATAATTTGATTCCATGTATAACATCATGTTTTATAAATTCAATTTAAAGAAGTGAGATTTTGATTTCAAATTAATCCCGCTAATGCGACAATAAAACAAGGTTATAAAGATAAAATTCCAAAAATGTTCATAGTGTTTTTATATAAAACTTTAATATGAAAGTTATTCAAATGGCCAAAATCTGATTAATTGATACAAAATTGAACTAATTTTACTTTAAAAGAAGTTAACATATAATTTATGGATACAAATTATTTAATTAAAAAAGCAGCATTCAATTAAAATTTAGTATTTTTCACTATTTAGTAAAAAATGAAACTTTTCGAAAAAAACCATAAATTCCTTATAATATGGTTTTTTTATTATTATTTCAGAAATGAATTTTATTTTATCAAATAAATTTTCTAAAATTTATTGTTTTATTTTTAAATTATGTGTGAAAAGTGTGACTAAATAATAAATATCACAAACCCTCTATTGTGTTCATCGTAAAATATCACCAAAATTAAATTTACTATAAAATAAATATATTTTAATGTGTTGTGTGGAAAAAATTAGAGAGAGTCCCAAATAATCTGACTAGGTAATATCTTGTTTACATTCCTTTAATTTTCTATAACCATTATCTTTAGAATATTTGCTCTGATTTTTTAGGATCACACATCATTGAGGAAAATAAAGATAAATTTTGTAAATGCAATAATTCCCATAATATATAGAAACCTTGGAATTATATTTCACTCATAAAAACTATATATATTACTAGGATTGATAATTTGTCACTAGTTTAATTATTTCCACCATGTTCTTTGAATCATTAATCATATAATGGTTGGAATCCTTTAATCCTTGTGACATAATAGTAGTATACTTTATGACTTAACAAAATAATCCAATAAATATAGAATAATGTATATGAAAATATTTTTATCAAATGTATATTAATTATCTTTTATTCCTAGGAATTTATATTAAAATAATTTACTCTCATAGATTTCTATTTTTTTAATTTATTGAACACTTTTATGAAAAATATTAAGAGGTTGATTTTATATATGTTTTACATTCTCATAATTAACTATTATATAATTATAAAGATATTTATTTTCTATTATTTAATGAAAAAATGTAACATAAAAATATTCATTACTACATTGGACTATCAACACTCAAATATAATGTATCATTATAGAATTTTGTATTGGAGATTAAATATTTTCTTCTGGATGAATTTTTTTCTTTCCCATTAAGTCCATCACATGACCATTATTTACTTTATCCCAACATGTGAGACCATTACCTCATGATTTATCCTTCTCACAATATCTTTATTTACTCAAATATAATGACTCATCATGATTAAATGATTTTATCTACCTCCAATGTTCATTATTGATTCTGAAAATTTTACTATTTCTCTTCTACGATCATCCTCATTTGAACCCCGATCATGAAACATATTTAAATTTAATTAAGATCTAATAAATGAACTAAATACCATAATAATTTATGAATAAAATATATCTACAATAAATTACGGTAGAAAAATGTATTTATTTCTTCTATAATCTCAATTTAAAGTAAATAATAGTTATTTAATAATGTATCCTTGGATTTATTTTCCATTATATTTATTCATGTTGAATAGGGTACACATAAAAAAAATTGATACAAATTTTTTATATATATATATTCAATAAGACCATCACTAAACCCACATAATTTATCTCACCCTTTGTGTTGAAGATACAAATATTATTCATTGTAAGAAATATAATTCCATGTGATTTTTGACCTAAAAAATCCTAATATGGGTCTCTCATAAAGGTCGGTTTCCCCCCACTAGTGGTTAGTTAATCATCCCCTATTAAAAATAATTATGAATACAATCGTGTCAATATCAAATTTGATTCCAAATATGGATCAATATTTATCATTTCATCATCTACAATCATTATCATTAAAAAATTTTAATCTTTTAATCATAATCATGATTTAACACTAGTTGACATAAATATTTGGTAATTAAAATAGAATGCATGAAAATTATCACGCTTAAAAATATATCTATTTTGAAAAAAAAAACCAATGTCTGATGTAAATTGAAATACCAAAATGTTTCATAAAATATTGAAATAATTTTAATTTTTTAGTGACACAATTTTAAGGTTTTTTGGGTAAATTTGGTATTATTGTTTTTGTCTTTTTTAGTAATATTTAGGTTTTTTATTTAGTTAAATTTTAATAATAAGAATAATAAGAATATATTATTATATAATTTGATGGTTATAATAAAAATATATATTATCTTTTTTAGTGTTATTTTTTTCTTATAATTACAATTAATTGGTTTCCAAATATACTATTATTATTAATATATTATTATTAGTAACTGTTAAAGTATAATATTATCTAATTTTTGTACTAATATACTTAATTACATATAAATATATCAAATTAAATCATTTTAAATTTTTTTATTATTAAAAAATTATTGTATTATTTATATTATCATATAAGTGATATAAGTCACCCCATAACGCTACCCTATGCTAGGGTTCAAGTCTTGGTAGAAACGATTTGGGGGTTATTTATTACTTCAATTTAGGGAAAATAATAGGGGAACAAATAGGGGGAATGAAAATATGCATGAAATAAGAAACAAGTAAAATATGATCCCGATAGCACAGTCCTACAAGAAGGAAGTGCAATGTAGTTTCATGTACGAATCATAAGTTGGGAAACTAAAAAGTGTTCAAGATTCATTAGAATCATTCAATCATCCATTATTTAATAATGAAATTTAATATGTGAAAGAGAGGTGACTTGTCACATGCTGAAAAAAATATAAGAACCATTTCGTTGGTGAAATAAGACGAGTAGGCGGTGCTGTAGGGCACCATACAGGAACAATCGAGTTCTTGAATCAAAATATAGTTGGCTTTGTTGGACCTACTCTACCATCCCTCTTCCCAAATGTATTTTTATATAGGTAGAAGGGTTCCCATCCTTATTGGAAATGGTTAAACAAATTCATGATGTGGGATATAGTGAATTAATTCCTCTAAAGGGATTACATATAAAAATAATTATGTCATGGAAGGATGTAAGACACTATTTTTGGCCTTATGTTCATCAACTCCAATGTTATGGTGGGGATATTTAAATGGTCCATTTTTCAATCAATAACATGGGTTTTTGGGGTATTAGTGTGTAATAAAACTTTTTATTGGGTTCTTTTCATTCATTGTGTTTAGGGGTGGGGCTTTACACACTTGAGATATTGTGTGGATGTACTGTTTGATATTTGTAATCCCTTATACACAATATATATTTTTTCTCTGAAGATTAAAATTAATATCATTCCCTATAGTTTGTGTGGGTTTGGTTTGTTTTTTGTTTGGAGGGGGAATGTCATGAGGTTGAGTCCCAAAAGATTCGTATTTTTTTATTTTTATGTGTATATAATCATCATAAAGTATAATTAAAATAATAATTATAATAATAATTATTTATTATTATTATTATTATAGATGTATAATGAAGTACTTTCATACTCATCGATATATGAATACTAAGGTAATTTTCTTCAATGCCGTATCAATCCTAGATGAACTACTCATGATTATCATTGATGGAAACATATCTACATTACAATATTCTTTAAATATGGTTGGAAGAAGATACAAATTATATTATTTATTTATTTTAATAACTTATTTTCCTTGTATCAAGTGGTGGGGAAATCTTATTGGGGATCATTATTTTACTTTGTAGAAAATTTTTCATTTATGAATTTTAATGGGTGACGTGAGTTAGATTCTTAACTCTAGTTTCATGTTATAATAACCATATCTTCAATACAACATAATTCATGATTTATTATATATGGATTAACATAATAAAATAAAAAATTATAGTGAGGACTATGGTCTTTGGGGAATTAGATATATAGAAAAAGAATAAGAACTATAGGTACAATGGTAATATATAAAAACATTTTAACATACACTTATATCCCATGGATCTAAAAAAACTCCAAGGGATTACCATAGGATGTCCATAAGAAAGAGTTGAGCTATGAAGCCCACTAAGAGAATAATCAAAGCATAACATAATTAAAGTAGAACATTTTCATTGAGAGGAATATAAAAGTGACATAAATTGGGTGAAAATCCTAAATAAAACCATAAATGCCTGATAAAAGATGATAACATCACCTTAACATAAGAATGTGGAAACAACATTAAACATGACGTCATGAGAATAAGTAATTCCTAACCGAATAGTCAATATAAAATATTTTGTGTAGTATATCCTTATGTGAACCATACATGTTATCTAATGAGATAAAAAATTACTCAATCTATTGGAGGGCTATAAAATGCCTGGAATACATGTCAGATTCATCTCATGTACATGAATTTATTTTCCATATATTTACACCGCAAAAGGACACATTAAATGATTTTAATCCAAAAATTATGTAGTTTTTGTCACATAAATTGATATCCCCAATATATTAAGTATAGATCCATCGAGTTTAACAACCTAGAGTCGTAATTGTAATGGTTATTCACAATAAAACATTTTGGCATGGAAAATCACTACATAATTTTGGCCACATAAAGGATGTTCATAAAGGTTCATAGTAGTGGTTAATGGGAGTGAAAATCTTTATACCATTACATTATCATTACAAGGATTGTAAAAGGGATTGGAAAAAACACATTAAAGCATAATTATTTTGAAATCAAAATGATTAGTGCAAAGAGAATACCCAAATCAAAAAGGGAGAGCAGATTCTCCCTTTCTTTGAGAGGGGGATTATAAATGAAATAGAGAAGCTTCTTAAGATATTGGGAACAACTTGTGAGGGATTTATAGAGGGATACAAATATTAAATATGATATCAATAGTTTTTAGTGAAGAGTAATGGGAGGATGGGTGTGTATTTATAGGGAAATAGGGGGAGTTCATTATTAATTTCCAAAAATAGGTTTTAGAATCTATATGATAAAATTATCAATACCAAAAACCATAGTATGGTTTCTTATTATATTTTCTAAAAAGATCAGTTTTTCATTATTATATAATTCTATTAAAATAACTCTTTAAAAGAATACAAGTAGTTAATTATAAGTGAGTTGTGTTTATAAATAATTGATTTTAAAACCATAAAATAAAATACTGGTTTGGGAGGATTCATTAAGTGTATAAAACTAATCAAATAACATGAAATATAAATTATTTTAAATTATAAATATATTTTTGGGTTTGGATTCATTTTTTATGTTTTTAGGTCACATTTTAGACACTATGATGTAACAATAAAGATCATGTATTAAAACCATATTTAATTTTTACCTAAAAATTTTACCGTCTCAAAATATTATAAAAATATATAAGTTGAATAATATTTAAATATTTATTTCAAAAAAATATTTATCTTATCATATTATTTTCTAAATATGAGAATGTTAACATTTAAATAAAAATTCCCATTTACTAAAAAATACTAGTTTTAAGATATTAACATTTTTTGGACCCTTATAATAATTACCATGGACAACATAAAATTATATTATCATTTATGATTATATATGTATAATATAATATTTTAATAAAATTTTAGTTATTTTAAAATTTCATAAATCTATAAAAAAAATTTAATTGAAACAATGTGTTTTCTAGAAATACGATTTTGATTTATTCATGTCAAAATCTAATTTTATGAAACATAGTATATACACGTTGATAAATTAACATTAACAAAATACTAATATAATTAATATTTTATTAAAGGGGGATATTTAAAATTCATACTAGTGGGGTCTAGATACATAAATCCTAGTTACACTAATGTATGCCGTAAGGGTAAGGTTTGTGATGGTGGGTATTTTATGGGGTCTTTCAATAAAAATTTTTAGGGCTGTGTTATCAATAATATAACTTATCAAAAAAATTGTATCATTAATAAATAATTTTTTGAATTTAATTTTTTGATCAGTCAAGGGAAAATCCTAATGATTCCATCACCCTCAAAAGATATGATAAATGGGCTTCAAAGGGTACAATTCTACTATTTTGAGGCCTTACTTCGTCTATCTGTATCAGTTGGACTTTGTCATAACCCTTAATATAAAAATATTAGTGGTAATTGTATAATGGATATATTATCAATTATTATGATTCTTATGCTATTTTAAATCGAATATTATATAATGGTCAAAAAATAAATAAAGTAGTGCATTTGTATTCTGTAACTACATCACATAATGAGTCATTTTTTCATTTGAAAATGGAATTAAATTTAGAAAACCACCGGTCATTAAATTTGACCCCTTTTGTATATTTTAACAGTTAAACTTCATTTCATACACTATAATAGATGTGGGTACTACTAATTAATCACCTCTTTCAGTTCCCATGTTTTTTCTTCAAATATATGGTTCTTCCACATCACAATGACTTGATGAGTTGTATTGTTTCATAGAACTTTATCTCTATGATATTTGATCTTCATTTGATAATCCTCTCATGAAATATTGATATCCAATGGTGTCACCTATGGATTCAGTACATGAAATGGTCATGTATGTACTACCATGAGGTAGATACATATAAAAAAATCATGCTCATGCTATAGGAGAGGTGGGAGTGCAGGACAATAGGCCAGAAAACTAATACACTCATTGGTCTCAAAGGGGTTGATGTATATAGGACCAGGCTTTCCATTTTCCCAAACCTCATGGTATTATTGAATGGTTTTATATGAAGTAACACCTTATCTATAAACTCATAATCCATGTTTCATCAATGATTTCCTATATATATTTTTTTTCAACATATTATATATTTCATATGATGTTGAATTTTTTGAACCTTCTCAATAATCTCTTGGATATGATCATGTCCTATAAACTTCCCCACTCCAATGTCATCATAGTATTTTGGATTATGACTCCACTTTTGATAAAAAAAACTCAAAAGGTATATTTTTAATTCTACAATGAAAGATGTTGTTAAATGATAAATCCCCTAGGGGATGTTTTTTACCTAAATATCATTGGATATTCATTGGAAATGATCTATTCATATAATATAGAGCTAGAATAGTTCTCTTAGATTGAGCATTATTCTGAGGGTGATTAGCACTAATAAAAATAAATACATTATACAATACATTCTAAATGATTCTCTCATACCTTGAGGTAAAATTGATATCTTGATCAGATGTGATGGAAACCCGAACTCCATGTAGTCTTAAAACTTCCATATTTTATATCATGGAATGTTGGTTGAGAGAGAAATATTACTTGTTTATAATGATTTTCACTAACATTGTTGGTGATTGACTACCACACATATGGTGGAATTGACTATATGTGTTTGGAATAGTTATATAATAAAATACATGGTAATTATTTCCCATTTCAATACTAGTATGGGAAATTTTTGTATTATACCCTTATAATAATATCATTCATCTTTGAATTTTTAGTATACAAAACATCATAATACAAATTATGCAATCAGCCTCTTTATGTTAACAAACACATTTATTCTCATTAGATTCATATACATCTTACTTCTACCTAGATGAGTATATTAGGATGAGTTATGTGAATCATCAAGAAGTTCCATCTACAATTCTATTATCTATGTGACACATATCAATGTTCAAAATCTAATAAATCTATATTTATAATAATTGAATAACGGAATATTTTATTCATTTTTCTATAAACCAAATAATCTTTATATGAATCCTTGATTATCTCAATATTGGATGGATGAATAGTTATTTAATGAAATATGGTTGAAGATCCATTTTTTATTATGATGTACATCCTTATACATATCTAATAAAAATTTGATCAAATTCAATCCTCATCACGGATAGGGTTGTGAGATTTTTTCTACTCAAAGCATGTGCCACATTTTTTCCTTACCATTAAGGTAATGAATTAAATAATAAAAATCATTAATCATCTCTAACCACCTTCATTTTCGAATATTTATCTCATTTTTGTGAATATATACATTAATATTTTGTTATCTATATAGTTTGAACACTTCTACCTATTGAGATAATTCCACCAAATCATCAGGGTGTAGATCACTATATTAAATTCTAGATCATGTTGTGGGTAGTTTTATTCAAGGATAATTAATTTTTGGGAGGCATAATCTCTCAGTTTATCTTCATTCATGAGAACTCAAAACATGTACCTTTCCAGATGCATCGATTTAGATCACAGATCCTTCTCTTTTATGAGGTAATTTGAGAAAAGGATCATTGATTAGCCTCTTTATTAAATATTAAAATCAATATTTTCAGTCCTGATTATTTTAAAACTCCACCCAATTATATGTTATCTTTGTTATATATATTGATAATCATGAGAGTTTCCTTATAAATCAACAATAATACCCACCTAAATCAATGAATCTACAAATCTCCCGCACAGATATTGGTATAGAATATATTTTAATTACCTCTATTTTTTATGGATGAACAAATATCATTTTTCTAGTGATTACATGACCCCTGAAAGTTATTTTCTCCAACCATAACTCTCATTTACAATACTTTTTATATATATTTTCCTTTCACATGGTCTTGTGTATAGAAATAAAATACTCCTCATGTTTCTCCTTGATTTTGGAGTAGATAATAATATCATCTATAATATAAAAAATCATGTTCATGTAATCCCTAAAGACTCTATTTATCATTTCCATGAAGATATCTAAATAATTAGTGAGCAAATGGAATCAATATAACCTCGTAGTGCCTATACATTGTCAAAAAAATGTCTTGTAAAATCCTACATATTTAATGTAACTTGATAATGACCCCACCAATGTTCCACCTTTGGGAAGTATAGTTATTCCAATATATAATCAGACAAGTCATAAATTTGTGGAAGAAGACACTTTTTTATTTTTATGATCTTGTTGATCTCATGATTATCAATTTAATGTAACATTAACTCATCCTTCCCTTAAATGAAAAGGACCAGTTTACCCCATTATGTAGAACTAGGTATTCTAAAAACATTATCTATATTCTCTTATTATTACATAGTAATCTCTTTATGTTCAATATTTTTCATTCTATATGGGTCCTGTATATTGGAAAGATATATGAGAATTAGTTTGATAGAGATCTCAACCTACTATTTAGGAGGATAACCAGGTAATTCTTTGAGAAACACATTGGCATATTCCCTTACAATGGGAATATAATCATGAAAAATATTTTCCATAGTAGTAATCATTTTTTCTAGATGCACATTCTCAAAAGTTAATAATATCCATGCTGATGATGATTATTCCAAAGTATATTAATTATCCTCCTTGCACTTTTGTGCAATCTGAGAGAGATTTGTGATGGGTAGGGTGATATCATTCTATTGAAAATTAATTTTTTATTTATATAATGAAAAAAATGCATGTCCAAAATAGAATTTATTTCTACTAAAGGGAGTATCACAGGGTTTTATAGAAAGTTCATCATAAAAATGTTAACATAGAAGGAGTTATATACAGAAGATGAAATAATTGTCTCATTTTCCATTTTAAAAAAATCCATATCCATGTTTGATATGGTGTTTGAATAGTTATAATAATATTTTGTGATATGAAAGATTGTATATAACTAGAATAAAATAGTATGATCACTAACCTTGAATGAATAACTAGAATACTTTCTACCACATCGTTTTCAGGATCCACCTCAGTGGTTGTGATGGATCAAGATCTCCCTTTCTCTCTAGTCCTTAAATGTTTTTTCATTGATTATCATCAATAACCCTTAGATTATTTCATTAATTAATATAGTATTATTATTCCTTTTAGTTGTAACATTAAACAATAGGATAAGTGTTGACTGGAGAATTCTTTTCTTCTATCACATTTGTGGTTTTCTCTCATCCATGTTTAGTATCTGGGTTCCCTTCCTTACTAAATCTAAATAACATATGTTTTCCCATCAGTAAATTTATATGATGTTTATTCGCCAAATTTTGATAAGTGGGATTTTGGACTTTCATTCCCCTGAGGGATTTCTCTATCACACTATCAGAATTTAAATCCAATCTACCCTTATTATCACAAGACACATGAGAACCATGATATTTGTTAATATTCATTTTTAAAATAAGAGAAAATAATAAAATTTATTTATTGGAGTCGATGTTTTAAATCAGAATAGCATTTCCTATATTTTGATTAATCCCACAAGAGTATAGGTCAAGCTTTCTTTTTGGGGATATAAATTTTTTTAGGTTTATCATGAATGTCTTATGAAATTTTCCTCATAATCCATAATATATTCAACATCATTTTTATTAAGAATAAGGAAGACACTATCAACTTATAGGTTGAGCACTTGATGAAACATATACATAAAAATACCTTTTTGTGAATTATTTTCACCCCGTCTCTATAAAAACATCTTTAGAATTAATATTTTTAATCAAAATACACCAATAATATCCTTACACCTATCTATAATAAACATCCAACACAACCTTATATTTCTCAGAGAATTAAAGAATTGAAAAGGTATTTTCAATTGAGTTTATCCTCTGTTCCCTGGTTAAGGGACAAGAATATCCGCTCCAGAGAAAATTCTTTTGTCACATAAAGGTCTCAAATGAAACATCCTCATTTTAAAGAAGATTTGGGTTTTACACCAGATTAAACATTTTTTTACAAATTCATTTAATTGATAATTTATTGTCATTAATTTATTTCCTCCTTCTCCCATAGTGTTGGGAATCTCACTTGGGAAAGAATTTATGTCATTCATCACATTGGTTGTGGATGTAGTTCCCCCTATTCCCTACCACTAGATAAAAAATATGAATAACATGTTTTGATTATTTTTAAACTATTATACTAAAAAAACATGAATATTAAAGAGATATATCATAAATGATATATTCCTTAACCATTGAATTTCTAGTTATCAATCTATTTTATTCATGATAAATATCCAAACATAATATTTTAATAGAATTTTTGTTCCCTTTATAATGGTTTGTAATGAGAATGTAAATTTTCCAAATCCCATTCCCTAGGAGTCTCAAACTAGGTTCGCATTAAGGCCTTCCTTTCATACACCATGTGATGATTGAGTCAATCCCAATTCACTTTTTTGATAGTAATTACACTTATGTGCCACTATCTGAGTGCCATATCTACTTGTAGAATCTATACACGGATTTTATTATTTTGATACTACATAGTCAATATATTGTTGAAAATTAGGTATATTTTCATATGTTCTGTCTTATCCAACATGATTTGGCTAAATTTTTCTAATCACAATCCCCAAAACATACTTGTCCATTCTCTGATACATAAAATGACAACCTGTATGATTTATACACATTAATTCATGATTTATAAAAAAATGGTACACTACCGAAAATCCAAAATTATTGTGAGTCATAGTGTGTTTTTAAAATTAGATGTATTGAAAATGAAATTTAAACATGAATACAAAAAAATTATTTGAATACATGATAAAATGCACTTATTTTCCATGGATCTTCTAAAACTACATGGGATAACCTGCATATGTACATAAGAAAGGTTGAGTTATAAATACCAGAAAAGGAATAATCATTGAATAAATTGATGAATGTTGAACATGTTAGGAATGATGTATATTAAGTTAAATTAAAAAATGGGTTATAGACACAAACATGATCATAAAAGCATGATATAAAATGATAACATAAAGGAAACATGGAATATGGAAAAAAACATAAAACATGACATCATAAGAATTATTCAAGGATAACTGGATCGATATCATAAAATAGTGTGCTTAATATAACCTCCCATTAACCATACATGGTATCTCCTATGATAAAAAATTCATAATGAATTGGGTGATTATATTATTACATACCAATTCATCACATTCATATCATGTAAAAGAATTTGTGTTCCACAAAAATGATTCAAAATAAGCTTGTATTTCATCAATTATAATCCAATAATTATGAAGTGAAGGTTACATGAAAGAAATTTCCTAGTATATGAAGTATGATTAAATTTTGGTTAATACCCTTGTGTGTAAATGGTGATGGGTATTCCAAATACAAAAGTTTTCCGTGGAGAATCACATGATAATGTTAGCATCATAACGGGTGTAGATAAAGGTTAATGGAAGGTTTTAAATAGAGTTAATGGTTTTCTCTCATTGCATATGAATCATTGACGTGGTATAAGAGATGTGAAAAAACATATTTCAAAAAAAGTAATTGTAAATCAAAAGGCCTGTAACAAAGAGAGTACTCTAATTAAAATGGGAGAGGAGATGATACCGTACCTTGAGAGCAAACTTCTAAAATATTGGGAGGAGCTTCTTAAATTCATGGTAACTCCTTAGGAGGTTATTAAAGAGATATATGTTGAGTACCATCATGATGAAGGGATTTTAGTGTATAGGAGTGGGAGGATGGGTGGGTATTTATAGCATATGTTAGGGGAATTCTTTATTAATTTCTAACTAATGTTTTTCAACTATATACGATAAACTAATCACTACCACAATCCTTCCCTTGGTGTTTTTCAATGGATTATACCAATGACTAGTTGTTTTCAATTTTTTATAAGGCATAGAACTGAACTTCTTAAAAAATTACTCTTGGTGATGTGGAAGTGAATTATATTTATAAATAACTGATTTTAAAACATTAAAATTTAATATAGGTTTTGCAGGATTCATTAAGTGTTTTTAAAATTAATAAAAATCACATAAAATCACATTAATTTATTGAATAAATATATATATTTGGTCATGAATGGATTTTATTTTATTTATTATAACACATATTTTCCATTATGATGTCATAATATAAACAATGTATTTATTCCATATTTAATTTCACCATAAAATTCCAATTTTCTAGAAAATTATGAAAAAATAACCATTGGATAATTTTGATGTGCTGATTAAATAATTAATATTTATTTTATAAAATTTTCTATAATAATGAGAATTTTAACTTTAAAATAAAAATTCAAATTTACTTTAAAAAAATATTTTTAAAATAGTGACTACAATCTATCCCATATAGAAATTATATTTGAATTCATTGAAATTAATTTTTATTAATATTTAAATAATAATTATCTAATATTTTATTAAAATTTCATTTATTTTAATAATACCTGAATCTATCAAATGTGTTCTCTTTTAAGACTATATATTAACCAAAAATGATATTTTGATTTCTTGTTGTGGAAAATTATTTTTATCAAACACATTATATAATCATGGAAACTGTAATTATAAAAAAGAATAAATAAAATAATGATTTCATTAAAAAAATTAAAAATTAATACTACTAGGGTACATATACATAACCCCTTATTAAACTAGAAGAGGCCCTAAGGTTATGGAGTGTGATGGTGGGGCCTTCTTAGGGTGGCTTTATGAACATTTTTTGGGTGTTCATCTCGGTAAGCATGAAGTTATCTCATAAAGAGCGACATTAATCCTTTATTTCATATTAAAGATCATGCACCAATGGTACAACCTTAGATCTCAGTACATTCAAAGAATTAGGTAAGTAATTCCTTGAGAGAGATGCATGGATCACATTATTTTATTGTGATATGTTCATTGGAATGTCCCGGTGAAAATATATTGTCCTTACTCGATCTAGAATAACAAAGGGACTAGTATACATATTGATATATTTTTCATTTTTATGAATCTCATAATGTTTTTTCATAGAAAAATTTATTGGGATATCTTCTTATGATATTCAAATTACTGATTATGCCAATGATTATCTGGATAAATTTTCTACTAACTCTATGATACCTTATTATGAAGTCGAATTTCTCTATCCTTATCTACTATTTACTCAACTTCCCTAGCTCCCAATATATTTCATTCTCTAACTTCATCAAAAAAAATGAATTTATACACATCATTCAATATAGATCTTCATATACATATATCTAAATGATCGAGTGAAGTGTATTAATTTAAGAAAACTATACTAGATGAAGCTGTGGATCCCAACTACCATTGAAATCCATAGAAAAATATATCATAAAATACTATAATTCTATAATGTTTATCTTATACTAACAATCTTTCTATTGATGATATGTTTTACTAAAACACAACTCTCACTCCAGAGTCGACTAAAGGCTTCTCTTGAATTTTGAAGTCAACCTCATATCCTGATCACAGATAAAAGAACGTGGTACTACATAAAACCTTACCACTTTGTTAATGTATATCTTGATAAGAAAATTATGAGAGAAATGTTACCTTACTATAATGAAATGTTTTTACTTCATAAGATTATAAACTATAAATCCAAATTAATTGTTAACTGTAGATGTTTTGGTGAGTTTGAGTAAGAAATCCATGGTAATATTTCCCAACTTCCCTTCGAGTATAGTTAATGGTAATAAAATACTATTATATTTATATCTCTCAGTCTTAACTTGCTAACATACTAGTCTTTAGGATACATACTTTGTAATTCCCCTTTTCATGTTTTCTCAACAGAAATACTCTTTCAGAGACTTATATATCTTCCCACATAAATGATTAGTAAAGAATGATGAACAATGAGCTTCATCGAATATAAAATTCTTTACATCTGGTATTTAAGGGACACATACTATTTTTATTAACCTTATCCTTCCTTCAAACTCATTATTGATCATTATAAAATTTATCATCTAATATTTTAGCTCTATATTCTTCTTTCGTTCCTCTTAAATCATTAAATGAAAAGATTGTTGACCATTAATTAAAGAAAGATATGATATATCCCGTCTACTTATAAAAATCCATAAATATTGGATATATTTTAATACTTATCATGTAAGAACTAGCATAGTCATTCCAAATCTGGGAATCAACTACCCTATTCGGCTTCCCATGTTGGTAATATTTTGAGCAGTCATAAAATTATATCAACACCAACCATTATATATTTGGAATATATAACTGTTTAAATTCGAATATTTACTTATGGAATTTATGTGAAGTATATATATCACATTTTTCACCATTAAGATAATGCATCCATATTTTTTGTCAAAAATTAACTAATATCGACTCCAAATCATGAGTCAGACAATTTTTATCATGAATATTCAATTAGAATGATGAATACAAAATCACCATATCTTTATGAATGAGGATGCATCACAATCCCTTATTTTAGGAATATATATTGAATAAAACCCTTTCTCTACTACTGTTTAATGTAATCATAAGTGTTCTGAGCATCAATATTTTAAACAACTTAATATTTTCCTCGTATTATTCTATCCAAAGAAACATATCTCCCTTATGAGTAATCTTGGTTATTTTATTATATTACTATGAGGAATACCTAAAAAAGTGTCTATAGTTTCCTTCTATCCTGTATAATTTATAGATCTCTATTATTGTGGTTAGTTTACTCTAATGGTCAATAACATCCATATTTGATGAATTTAGTGGTATACCCAGACACTAAATTATAAAACCCAAAGTTGAGACTTTTTGTAGCCAGAATTAACACATTATAAATTTCGAATATAAATTCTCATTCACAAGGTCCATTAGAATAATCCTCAAATACTATTTATTCTCTTATATTTTTCTTTGAATATATAAGAATATCATCGATAAATAATACCAAAAACAGATAAATGTAATATTTGAAGACCATATTCCCTAAATCCATGATGGTAGTGAGAGAATTGTAAAAAAATAGGATTAATGTAAATTCATAATGTTTATAAATTGTATCGAAGGTTGTGTTACTTAAATCCTCTGTTGAACCTCAATTGATGATATAACGATTGAATAAAATTATTGGAACGGTATTGATCTCTACACAGTTGATCAAATAAATAATCAATACATAGTATATGTTACTTGTTTATGATAGTTATCTTCTTATGTTCTCAATAATGAATGAGAATATTCATTGACACATATTTCTTCTCAATAAAATCAATAGGTGAACACCATGGTAAAATACTATGCAAAATAAATCCCTTATATAGTTTCTTATGTAGTTTCTATTTCATTTCCTTCAACTCAATTGATGTCATTCTATGTAGATATCATAATAGTGGTTGCCCTAGACCCAACTATTCAGTATTGTTTTATTACCAAATCTTGTATATAGTTTGATATTCCTTTTGTATTCTTACCATTATAGTGTATATATTTATCCACCCACTATTTAATGGTAATGTCCATAGAATAATTTTTATATCAAAATGTTAATGCATATCCCATGCTATATTAAGAACCTAGAGATTATTTGATATTAGAATTAAATAATCTTATTATTATATAGATACATCATATCATTTGATCACAGTTAATGTTTGACTATCAGGTGATGGGGGCTAATAAGCATTGAGACTTCTTATCATGAAGTTTTCACATGGTTATCTCTTATAGTGAAATCCCAAGTATCGACCCGCCAATAGTAACACCACATGTTTTGGGTGTTATTGGTTGTTCTAATCTATAGAAATGTGTATTGGTCTCCTAACTTGAGATCATTATTAGTGTATTCAATTTCATCTCTTACTTTGATGTATGAAAAGACCCATGATAATGAAATCATGATAAGGTAGATTGTGATGGTTGTATCATTTTTGGTATGACATTCACTATTGTAAATATGATATATCCAAACGGTTTTGGGAAAACCGTTGGTATAGTTCACTAATTTGGACCTATACGAACGGTTTGGCCAAAACCATTGGTATAGGTCACTTATATGGACCTATACCAATAGTTTGGCCAAAACCTTTGGTATAGGTCCATTATAGAGACCCTATACCAACGGTTTGGACAAACCGTTGGTATAGGTCCCAAAATCAAAGAATCTCTACCACCCATTCTCAAAACCATTGTTATAGGTATATGTATTTTTAATGGAATATTCTTACATTGGACATTAAATAAATCCAAATTTTAATTACTTATTATAATACATATTTATATTTATGAAATTATATTAACAAAAGTAATTTAGGTTAGTTTTTAGGTCATTCAATCACAAACGGGAGGTGCAGGGATCAAAACCTACTTGATGATTATTTTTTTAATTACATATACCAACATTTTATGGAATTGTTTGTATTGATTTTCATATTACTTGTACCAATGGTTTTCAAAAACGTTGGTATAGGTCTATACCAACGATTTTACCAAAACCATTGGTATATACCTATCCTTACGACTTACTTGGAAATGGTTCTCCAAACTATTGGTATAGACTATACCAACGGTTTGGAGGCCTATACCAATGGTTCCAAACCATTGGTATAGGGTATTTTTTAAGTAGTAATTGGTTTAATGGTCAGCAAAGGATTTGTCACTTACATGTTATGGAAGTAATATATCATTGGACCAGATGATCAAGATGGTTCTATCTTCATATGTTTTTTACCGATGTAGTTGAAAGTTAAATCTGTTCAATTAGATGAATAAATATTAAAGTAGGTAAAGGATGATGAAATAAGTGTGTGTCATCCTTTATGATATATTTAAAGACAAAGAGATTATATTACATAGTACTTGTTCAAAGGTTGGTTTCATTTTCTATGACCATACTTATATATTGAGGGGACTTGATGGGTTTCTAGACTCTAATCATGGTATATGGATTTTAATCACTCATATCTAGATAATGTCCTAGAGGGTCACACACAATAGTGTATTCAAGACTCTTCTATATTTTGTTGAATTCGTTTACAAGACATACTAGGACACACTTGGGGGGTCTGAGTGTTGTCCAAGGTAATGATTGGTACCAAATAAAAAATTCATATTATTTATGTTATGAATAATTGAGATCGACATTATTTAAATTATTTACATGTTAATCTAATATAAGAAAATATTAATCGAATGGATATTATTTTAATATTAACTGTTCGTATTATATTATGCATGAATTACGAGTTTTGTTAAATGACTCGTGTTTATCACATAATATATTTAAAATATTGTATAGGTATTTTATAAAATAGTAAATAATATAGATGCATATTTGTTATTCTTATTTATTTATTTACTATATGATTAATAAATGGTGTTTGAGAACCCAACATGGTATTTTACACATCCAATATATATAAGAGTAGAGAGGTTATTTCCAAGTGTTATTCATAGAAATAAATACATAGCCTCTCTCTACTCTCCCTCATTCTACAGAGATAGACTCTCAATAAAAGAGCTCAAATCATGATCTCCCTCATGAATCAAAGTTATATCGATATATTGATCATAGGGGAATCAAATCTGTCATCGAATATCCGCACTAGCACCCAGAATTCGATGTATGATGATCCAACATATTTTTGAAGTGCGTGTGAATGATCTAGAGAGATCCTTTTATGGATCCGTAATGCAACGATCACCATAAATGATTTACAGTCGAGCACAACTTCATATTCAAACATGTATCTTTATAGTTTTAATTTAGGTGCTCTTTGAATTTACGCAAGGTCATCAGCCTATTCCAAGGCTCAGATCATTGGTAACAACAAGTTCTTTCATCTTGATGATGAACAATTTTAAAATACACAATCCACCAGCTTCCACTGAGCACCCGAGAACCTTCAATTTGTATCTGAGTGAGCAAGTACACATTTGGAGCCTAGGAAAAATAAATTTTCTTATATTTAAGAAGAGGTATTGAAATTTGTCCCAAAAATTCCGGTCGTGCATCGATCCAATTATGAATGATCAAATTATGGTAATACAAATGTTTTGGTGCATATGTTGTTTGACGTTTCAGGTAATAATATTTGAAGGATAAATCTGGTCATCCCATTAAATCTTATCAACTTTTCACTAGAGCTCAGTGACTGGAAATATATATGGCCAATAGGATTACATTAAATCAATATATAGTTTTTAATAATAAGAAGAATAAGAATAATTATTATTCATTTTATTATAATAATAAAATTATTATTATAATTAAAAGTGTATAATTGATTCTATTGGAAAATCGTTGAATGGTGGCAAGATGAGAGGTTTAGAGGCGGTGTGTTTTTTCTATTGTGGGGCCAAAAACTACATAAAAAAGGAAAAAATAAATATTTTATACATTTCCATGGGTGGTCCCCTTCTTCCTCCATAATCTAGAAGTTGCCTGAACATCGCATACCCTCGTCAAGCCGCCTACCACCACACTGGCACACCACTTCTCATGTCAGATTAACACACCTCACCAAAACTATCTTCCCCCTATGGCGAGTTTTTTTAAAGGGTTTTTGAAAAAAAAATATAGAAATAAGATAAGGATTCAACTATTTTTTAAAATGGGTTCAGAGATGTGTGATCCCCGTTCACGGATCTTCGACGTGGAGAGATGCATGAATGGGGTTCACACATCCTTCGCAAGCATGATAAAATATGTGGGAACCCCATTCACATATCTTCCCTTTTCAGGAAGCGTGAATAGGTTTCACATATCATTTATAATCTTTATGAAGGATGTGTGAACCCTGTTCACGCATCCTACAGAATGATATAATTTTTTGGTATTTTTTAATTTTTTTTACTTTTTTGTTTTGTTTTTATATATATATATGTAACAAATTTTTCTACATAATTTATCTGCTATTTAATATACAACAGTACCTTCATTAAAACACTTTATATTATTATAGAAACTCTCACCCATAGATCTCTTTTATAAGAGGGCTTGCCCTGGAAATCATTCTGCATTTCTGATGTGGGATTCAGGTTTTCCCTTTCATGTGCAGAACATTCTGCATTTTTAGTGTGGGATTCTATTTCAAGTACATGACTTTTAAAGACTATAAAATACAATCTATAAGACCAATATAAATGAAACATCAAACAAAAATCAATCATATATGAAATAGTTTAAAATAAAAATAATTTCGTAAAAAAATTTGATGAATAATAATTTATAAGATTTCAAAACCACCAACTCAAAACATAAAAATGTTTCAAGTACGTGACTTAGAAAGACTATAAAATAAAAACTATAAGACCAATATAAATTAAACTTAATATTTGGATTAAACATAAAATAAATAGTATAAAATAAAAATAATTTCATAAAAAATGTTGATGAATAATAATTTACAATATTTCAAAACCAACTTGAAACTTAAAAATGTATCAAGTACATGTCTTTGAAGTAATATAAAATACCAACTATGAGACCAATATGAATGAAACTTAATATACGGATTAAGCATATAAAAAATAGTTGAAAATAAAAAGAACTTTGTAAAAACAATTGATGAAAAATAATTTATAAGCTTTCAAAATGACAAACTTGAAACGTAAAAATGTTTATGTGGCTTTGAATGCCTATAAAATACAAACTATAAAACCAATATAAATGAAAATTAAACTATGGATTAAAAATATAAGAAATATTTAATAATTAATTAGTTATTTAGAAGTATAATTATTAATTAGGTAATAATTAATATAAATATTAAATATTAATTTATAATATACAATAATTAATTAGTTAATTAGTAATATAATTATTAATTGATAATTACTTAGTTAATTAGTAATAAAATTATTAATTATAATTATTAATTATTAATTAGTAATTAGTAATTATTAATTAGTAATTATTAATTATTAATTATTAATTATTAATTATTAATTATTTATTATTTATTATTTATTATTTATTATATAATAATTAATTAGTTAATTAGTAATATAATTATTTATTATAATTATTTATTGTTTATTATATAATAATTAATCAATTCATTAGTAATATTTTTATTAATTACAATTATTTAGTAATTATTACATAATAATTAATTAATTAATTTTTAATGTAATTATTAAATATAAAAATAGTATTTATTTAATTAGTAATATAATTAGTAGTTAAAATTATTCATTATAATTATTAATTATTAATTATTAATTACTAATTATTAATTATTAATTATAAAATAAATAAATAGTTTATTAGTAATATAATTATTAATTATATAACAATTATTAAGTTAAGTAGTAATATCCTTTTTAATTATAATTATTAATATCATTATTAATTATAATTCTAATTATTAATTTTATAACAATTAATTAGTTAATTAGTAATATAATTATTAATTATTATTATTAATTACTAATATAAAATAATTAATTATTTAATTGGTAATAAATTTATATAATAATTAATTAGTTAATTACTAATATAAGTACAAATTATACAATAATTAATTAATAATATAATTATTAATTATAATTATTAATTATATACTAATTAATTAATTAATAAGTAATATAGTTTTTAATTATAATTATTAATTTATTAGTAATTATAATTATTAATTATTAATTATATAATAATTAGTTAGTTAATTATTAATTATATAATAATTAGTTAGTTAATTATTAATTTAATTAATAATTATAATTATTCATTATAATATTTAATTTTTAATTATATAATAATAAATAATTTAATTTGTAATAAAATTATTTATTATATAATAAATAATTAGTTAATTAGTAATATAATTATTAATTATAATTAGTATTATAATTAATAATTTAATGATTAATTATTAATTATATAATAATTAATTAATTATTTAAAAATATAATTATTTCTTATTAAAAATTAACAATATAAAAATTAATTAGTTAATTATTAATATAATAATTAATTATAATTGTTAAATATTAATTATATAATAATTAATTAGTTAATTAGTAATATATTTATTATTTATATAATTAATAATTATAATTATAATTAAAAATTATATTACTAATTAATTATTTTATAATTAAAAATTATATTACAAATTAACCAATTAATTATTTTTAATTAATTCTTAGTAATTAAAAACTAATAATTAAAATGAATAATTATAATTATTTATTATATTTCTATTTTACTAATTAACTAATGATTTGTTACATAATTAATAATTATATTACTAATTAAATACTTCATTATTATATAATTAGTAATTATATTACAAATTAACTAATTACTAATTATATTACTAATTAACTAATTAATTATCATATAATTAATAACTATATTACTAATTAATTATTATATAATTAATAACTATATTACTAGTTAATTATTATAAAATAATTAATTATATTACTAATTAATTATTATATAATTAACATTGATATTACTAATTATATAATTATTAATTATATTACTAATTAACTAATTAATTATTAAAAATTTCTTAGATGGTGAATCCATGTTTTAATTTTCATTTATAATTTTCTTATAGTTTTTGTTTTATAGGATTTCAATGCCATGTACATTAAATGTTTTTAAGTTTCAAGTTGGTGGAGTTAAAATCTTATAAATTATTTTTCATTAATTTTTTATGATTTTTTTAATTTTAACTATTTCTTATATGTTTAATCCATATTATAAGTTCCATTCATATTGATCATATAGTTTGTATTTTGTAGTCTTTCAAACAAACGTACTTGAAACATTATTAGGTTTCAAGTTGGTGGTTTTGAAAGCTTATAAATTATTATTCATCGAACCTTTTTATGAAATTTATATTATTTTCAACTATTTTTTATATTTTTTAATCAATGTTTTAAGTTACATTTATATTTGTCTTATATTTTGTATTTTATGATCATTCAATGACAAATACTTGAAACAAAATCTCACATCGGAAATGTAGAATGTTTTGTGCAAGAATAGGAGAACCTGAATCCCAAATCGGAAGTGCCGAATGATTTCATGAGTATGCTCACTTATAAAATGGAGCTCTGGGTGAGAGTTTATGTCAGAATCTAGACTGCTGTAATGGCAGTACTGCTGGATATTAAATAGAAGATAAAATCTAATGATATTTTTTATTTTGTTTATATATATATATAAACAAAACAAAACAAACAAAATAAAAATGAAAATAATTTTTTAAAAAATTATAGTAAGAATTTTTTTTTAGTAATATGTGTGAACCCCATTCACACATCCTTCATCGACTTCGTGAAGGATGTGTGAATGGGGTTCACGAATCATTCATTGCGCCTATGATACGTGAACCCCATTCACACATCTTTTTGGGATCGATGATTCATGAATGAGGATCAAGGATCCCCAGACCCATTTTTTGAAAATTCTTGTAACCCTGTCTCTTTTAAATAATTTTTTTTTTCAAAATACCCATTTACAAAGAAAACTCGTATAGCCCTCACCATCGTAATGTCCAACTGTGCCTCTGAGGGGCCTCTCCACCTTTTTGGCATCCTCGCTAACCCACAACCCTGACCACCTGATCCCCCCGCGCCTCACATGTAACCTTTTAACCACCTTCGGGGTTAAATTCCTTTGGCCAACTACTATAGCCTTGCACAACCCTTTTTTAGACGAACCTCCACAGTTTATATCCAACCTCACCCCAATTGTCGACCTCCACACCCGTCAGCTCTATCTGGACGCACCGCCAATTGGCAAAGGTAACATCCCCCTCTCATGGTGGCATTTGACTGTGAAACACCTCTTGTGCAGGTTAGATCCATCCAGGAGAACACCTAACTTGTGCCATAGCTAGACAGTCAGCGAACATCTGCCGCGTCTCCTCCATCGGGGCCTCCCACAAGGGGACCGCCCACTATCGAGCTGTTGTTGACCAGGAGTCATCGTCGTCATCTAGGCTCCCTGGTACTATGTGGAGAGACCCCTACCATAACTACTTGGACCCACCGATCATCCTATCACGCTTGGATCTAGCGTTGACATCCATATGATCATCTATCTCTAGAGGAGGTAACCCCTTATGGGTTCATCTTAGCCCAAATTACCTTGATAATGACCCTAGTCAGTCTACCCAGTCCGAAATGGGTTTTCACAGACCTGTCTGGCACAAAAATGTTATCACAGGCTTTTCTCGGCACATTACGGGCATGTGTGGGTTTGATGCGACCCGTAATTGTTCATAGAAGTTTTTTTCGGCCCAGCCAATTTTTAAAATTAATCAAAATTATTGCATTTAATTAATTTAATATATGTTTTAAATTAAGTTAATTAATCCATTAATTTTGGTTTAATATCAAAATTTTAATACCCTAGTCAATTTAATTACATTTTGGTATTATATTAAACTAATTAAGGGATCCAATTTAAATAAATTTTTTGAATTATTTAACTAATTTATTTAATTAAAGCTGTCGTACTTAATTTATTGTAATTAAATTTTATCATACATTAATTATACCCTCTTACTGGTCGTGAACACTAACCAATGTATATCTAGTTTAATTTTTTTATTAAAATATTTTAACTATGTACAATATTTGTAATTAATTAAATTTTGGACTGCATGTCATATGTATTTTTGATCAATTTGTATGAGGACCTGCACATTCATTCTATCATATATACATTACACCCCTATTCCCCCTCACATATGCGGGAGTATTTTTGTACATTGGACGAAGATGGTGTGTGGAGTGAACCCCTCCAATATAAGGTAGTGTACATTGATAGAGGAAATTCACAATGTATACCTCACCAAGATAAGGTGGTTTGAATTAACCATGAAAATTCATGAACTAGACCCCCCCCCCCATATTGAGGAATTACCCCAAACATGAAGCGAACATAATGGACAAAAGCAAGCATCATCCCGAATCAAGTGACGACTCAAGTATGACACCCCTATGACTTTTTAGATACTCCAGAATAGTTAGGTAGTTGATTACCTTTACTCTTTTATTGATTATTTTATACATTTTATAATAGTAGAAAAATTCATAAAATAATAAATATTTAAATTCCTAAAAAAGAGATGTATGATTTTCTACTAATGTTCAGTTGTGAATGCGACATCATAGATGAACAAGATTAATAGAAATAGATATCATTTTTCCTTACAAAAATGCAAAAACACTCAATGAAATATTAAGTCATCACCTTCCATCATTCAAATTTGATGAAAACCACGTGTTTAGGGTACGTGTCATGCCATAAATGAGGGCGACTCTTATAAATGGGGTGTCCTTCAGGGAGTGGTGGGATGAATTAACTAAAGTGGTAGTAAGAATTAACCATAGATAACTTTTTATCAATTTATTTGAAAACATTGAGTAAAAAATATTATGATTTAGGAAGTTGAGGCTCAACTCAACAGATCAAGGAATCATGAGTTAATGGGGTGGTCTAACCAAACATCTTCCATGAATCCTCTGATTAGTGTCATATCAATAACATTTAGACTATGAGGGGAGGTTTGGATATCTTTTCCACTATAATACTCAGGAAACAGTGTATTCTGATTCTACTACAGAGGTTTCATAGAATTCAATGAAATAGTGGGATACATTTATTGAATAATCTATTCAGTAATATCTAAATGGGAATCAAGAAAATGTACAATATTATAGAGTTTTATTTTTTTATAAAAATGGAATGTAATAAAATAAGTAACACGACAATAATAATTTGAAAAATATAATATTTTAACGGGCATGAATTTCCCAGATTAGTACATCTTCTTTATCACATTACTACTATATAAAAAATTCATGGTGCTGGTGTCCCTATAACTGTTAAGCCACATCAGGAAGCATGGGTGTTAAATTGCGTACATGATACACTTGTATAGAACATATTATGGTTATTTCATAATGTTTTCACCAATGCATGATGATTTATGTAGTTCCACTATTGATACATGGATGTTTTTACTGGTAGAATCATCTCTGAGAAGTTTATGAGGATAAAGTGATGTGGCAAATAAATTGATAATATTACACTAGTTTTGTGTAAGTTGCTAGGTGGATAACTATATTTCAATACATACCACTCTTACACCCAATTACTCTGATTTCATTTTAGGTCACAAAATGAATAGGATGAAGTAAATGATTTATTACCTTTTAGGTAATCTTCTCCAAGTAAATAAGGAACCCAATGAATGTTTTCTCTTTAGTTATTATGGAGAGAAATTGAAATAAAAGGAAAAAAGGCCAAGGAATTTCACCCAAAAGGCACCTTCTTAATTTCCTACAAATAATAGATCTTGGTTATTAAATAAGAGGTAATTTTAATAGTATAACATGAAATAAATCTATAGAATTTAAATTCCATGAACTAGATTAAATAATAAAGTTATTGTATCTTATTCATGTATATTAATCAACAAAATGTAATGTTTTTATCATGCTTATTGTGTAGTAAAAACAATATTCCTTTCACATATTAGTACTGAAATATAGTAACTAGGAAGCTATAGAAAAATTATAAGAAGTATGTTATATTCTCTAAGCTTCTCAGAAAGGGTGATTCCAAAGTAAGTGGTGAGAAACACATAAATTATAATTGCGAAGTTAATTATTTAAGTAAAAATATTATTTAATAAAACCCAAAAAATATCTCACAAGTCCTTTAGACACAAAGAGACATTATTCCATGTTTTGGAATGACTTTTGTTTATAGTATCTCAGAGTCGAGTAATAGTTCAGTGGTAATCATATGCAATTGGAGATGAATATAAAATGTAAGGCTTATTTTCCCAAGAATGTAAAGATGTTTTATTGTCAATAAAACCAAAAAGTGGACATCAAACATATATCCGGTATGTTATTTAGGATTGGATAGATAAACACCTTTCATATAGTTAACGTATTTAGTTTAAAAAAAAGAAAACACTATCAATAAAGGAATCCCAAAATGATCTTAGAATTAATTCATTAAGAGAGCCTCAACTATTCCTAGGTTGAGATAATGGTATATATATACTTCATAATAGTACTTTAAGTTATTAAAAAATATGATAGTGATTTATTTTCATGGTCGGAAGATATTATTTCCTTTTGATCAGCATGACAGGGAATATGTCGACAATGAAATCATCGATAAAAAAATGTCGTGTAGAGTGACTTCAAAATTACCATTACCTTTACCACATCACGATATTTATATTTATAAAGAGGACTGAGGATGAGTCTTACATTTCAACATTGATACAAAAAATATTGCACATATAATTTTCTAAATGCCCATTTTATAAATCATAGTCTTGGTGTAATTAGTATAAATATTTCCACTTGTATAACCTTCCATTATATTTCAAGACATGATTTTAAAATAATGGTGAAATCCCCTAACCATATGACAACTATAATAAAATTTTGATATTGTACGAGTGATAGTATGAAGGAAATCCATATATCAGAGAACATGAGTTTGTATTTAAAGTGTCTGTTACGACATAAATGAAGTTTCATTAATCTAAAAACATTGTGCATTATGTAATTATCATAATGGTTTCCTATGATATTACCTAAATCACTAATATGGAAATTTGGTGGTCATACGATTGACTATATTTTTATATATGTGTGAAAACCACTGTTAGAGATCATGGGAGCATTATTAACTTGGTTTTAGTCAATTATTGAGATACACATGTAGTTAGCATAAGAACTAGTTCCCCAAGTTCATGTAGAATAGGAATGTTCTAGAAACACATACTGTGTAGGATGGTTAAAACCATAGTGATGATTTTATTCGCTATGGATGGTGAAAATTATTCAGTGAGAATAATAATTCCCACAAGTAATCATTATATGAAATTATGAAAAGATAGAAAAAGTCATTAAAATTCAATAATGTATTCCACGTATCAAAGTTAAAAGGGTCTTATTTAATTTAAAAAATGTGGTAGGTATTCAAGACATGTGATACATGGATAGTACAATCATGGTACAAATAAGTCTTGATTGTTTATACCATTTCATTATGGGTAAATCTAATAGAATTTTACTTCTCATAGACAATTTCTTTGATCATTCAATTTTCCATTGGATGTCAATATCAATATTAATGGAAGGTGTTTATACTTTGAAACATGAAAGTGATGAGATTCCATTGGATTCCAATAAGGGTTGAAAGTTACTAAAAAGAAATTAAGGTGTCACGACCGGTCCCCCAGGGCCCGTTCCATGACGACCCCAAGCCTGCCTTCCATAGGCAAGGGTCTGGCGACTAGCACCAAAGGCATAAATCCCTAAATTAGGAAGGTGTTGCCTTTATAACTTGAATATTCACACTACAGAGTATGAGATGGAAAAAACACTAAATTAAACTGTATACAAAAAGAGTGCTAAAAACTAAAAGGGTTCCATAAATACAACCCAACTGTAGAGTTCAAGGAAATTGAAAGTACATGTACTGGAAAAAGGGAAAACGACTCCAGGATCGTCCACCAGGAAATCATACCAGAAGGGTAGGTACAGATAGCCTCCACAACACTCCACGTCTATCCAACTCCTCCATGTACCATCACGTCGTCCTGTCCACCTCTGGGTACCATCCAGTCCTAGTACACTCATCCTTGGTCAGTTTTGTTCATCTTCTGCATCCAACATGGCGAGTTGCAGGCATAGCCCGTATAGGGGTGAGTTTAATGATACTCAGTAGGGACCCTTAGATCATCAACATCTCACAAAATCCAACAAGCATAAACCACAAAGTATGAATTCAACAGATAACATCACTTAGGTATATTCCCATTCATATACCTAAGTTATCAAGTAATCCATCTCAATCATGAGGTAAACACAAAAGTTACTGACTCACCTCAAACCAGGATTTTATTCTAGGGGTAGTATCAATTAACATCCCCAGTCACACTGTCGAATCCTCGGCTGCTGGAGAACTCCTCCTCTATCAATTATAGTGGGCCTGCCGTGACACCAAGCTGCTTCCCATTAACCTTGGCCTGTTGAGGTACTCCTCCTGTAGAGTACCATGGGTCTGCTGTGTCACCACGGCGCTCCCCACTGTGGGTATGCCATGTCACCAAGGCGCTCCCCCTCATATTCTGCTGAGGTACTCTTCCTGTCGAGTACCGTGGGTCTGCCGAGAAACTAGGCACTCCACACTGTGGGTCTCCCATGACACCAAGGCACAGCCCCCTGGGCTAGTCGAGTCACTCCGAGTTGAATCAGTCAACAATCGTTAGGTCTCAACCATCTTCTAGGTATTTTCCCTATGCTCTCTCATCTCTGAGAGGATCCACTCCATGAGCTACTGGTCAATAGTCCAACTGTCAAGAAGCCCCCTGTAGAAGTATCTAAAAGGCCTGCCACGTTATAGGGGTCTCAACGCAACATACGATGCATCAATCGGATTCCCTGTCGGTAAGATATTATCATTTTTAATCATGGGGGCCAGGTTGGATTCGTGCATGATCCAACTTGACCATATCTCAACAATACCCCAAACACTAATGGCGTATACTCAAAGGGACCATCGCACTCAAAGAAAACCAGCACTGACGACGGTTCCTCAAATGGTCATCTGGTTCCAAAGATGTAGGCAGGGAAAGTAAATGGTATGTATTGGGCCCTATTCCAGTCCGAACCAGTCCGACCCAGTTTGGGCCGACCCGGTCTAGGTCGACCCGATCATACCAATTGGGTCTGTCCTGGCCCATTCGGGGTCCATCCTGTTAGGTTCGTCTCGAATCTTTGGGCCCAGCCCAGAGGGCCGCGTCGTTGGTTCGGCCCGGGCTCAGGGCCGGTTCGGCCCAAAGTGACATGAGGGTGAGGTCGGGCTGTTTTTTCCATGGCGCCACTTGGGGGATGCATGCTGGAATGGGAGGCCGGCGCGGTCAGGGGGTCGGTTCGGTTGGGTGGGGGCTCAGGTGGTCGGGAGGCCGAGAGGTGGCCGGGTATACTGGGAAGGTCGAGAGGCGGCCAGGCAGGGGGCGGCCAGGCCGGCAGGCAGCCGGGAAGGGTGTGTCCAGGACAGCTGGTGGCTGTGAAGGGTGCGAGGCAGGCTGGCGGGCAGCCGGGCAGGGTGCCTGGCGGGCTGGCAGGTGGCCGGGCAGGCCGGCAGGTGGTCCGGAGGGCAGCAGGGCAGGGCACTTCCTGGCCGGTAGACTGCTGGGCAAGGCGCCAGGCAGGTCGGCGGGGGCTCGGCTAGGGCCAGTTCGGCCGGCGGCGGTGCGGGACGCTGTGGGGGCGATGAGGATCACAGAGGCCGTGGGTAGCACGACCTTTGTATTCGATGCCTTTTTCTCCTTGTTCCATTGTATCCATGATTAATGTCATCATAAACAAGAACTACAGATGGGTCGGGCCATGTTGGTTTGGCTCACAACCTCTACGTTATGGGTGGGAACATTTGGTTCATCAAGAAGCAAGAAATATTAACATCAATTGTTTCACAACCTCCACAATGATTCCTTTCTAACAAACGAAGATAATAAAGAAGGTGGTATCACTCAAATTAACCCCCTACCTAGATCGTTGGCCGATGATGGAGTCGTAGAGAAGAAGATGGTGTTGTTGTCATTCATCGCGTCTGCCACACACTTCCAATCTCGAGCTCACACGTCTGTTGTGGAAGATGATCCACATTGGTAGGATCTGAGGAAGGAAGTCGAAGTCACTCCTCACCAACGTTCTTCTTTCTTCGTTTTTCATTGGGATCCTTTCTCTGTTATCCTAAGTTCCACCAAAAGAGAAATGCTAGCCAAAATATTAAGAGATTGTGACATATTATTAAATCGTTGGCACAATATTCAAATTGGATGAAATAATTTAATTGGATCCACCTAATTAATGTGAAGGATTTGGAATAATAAATTATGCATTGGCTTAAATAATTAAAGGTGAGGTGGTGGCACCATAAAGTGGGGATCTCAAGAGGTTTCTCCCCATTGAATGGGGAGTTCAAGAGGTTTTAACCTCGAGTGGTCCCCAAAAAAATAAATATGAAGATGAGGTTATGATTGGGTGGTTCCCACCACCATAACCTCTCATGGGAGGTTATGGTGTGGTGGTCTTCACCTCAAACTTCCATCTGGAGGCTTCAACCAACCAAAAATAAAAATAAATCTATAACTTTATTTTAATTTAATTTATTCATTAAAGAAAAAAAAAATTAACTTTCATTCTTGTCTAACTACCGTCAAAATGAAAGTCTTCTTAAGTGAATACTGGCACTGCGAGTTCAACGGTGCCCTCATATTTCAATTCTGAGAACCAGTTCAAATGTTATAAAAACCCGCTCATACATTTACTAAACGTACGCGAAAAAAGTTTGGAAATTGATTTTGGGCACACCAGGCCTCGACACCATTCAGATTCAATTTTTGAAGAATCATAAAATTCCCATGTATTTATGAAAAAATTCCACGGAATTTCTGGGTCTTTAAATTCTCCCCACCTCAGGGCTTTACGTCCCCATAAGCATCAACTCAAACTAAGGGAACTTGTGGGGATGTTGAGCATGCATCTGAGCCTCCCACTCCCTTGTGCTCTCCTAGAGGATCAGTGATGCCAATGAATGTGCACTAGAGGTATCAACCATCCACTTTGGACCCTCTCCTGTTGATCATCTATCTCCACTACAGCCTTCGTAAAAGTCGCCCCACCGTCGACGTCCAACTCTCTATGGTCGATGATGTGAAAAGGGTTGTGCATGTATCTCCTCAGCTAAGATATGTGGAAGAAATCATGTACTTGGTTCAACTGAGGTGGAAGAGATAAGTGTTAATCCACCTCTCCAACTCTACTGAGGACCTAGAAAGGTTCGATGAATCTCGGAGATAACTTGCCGACTCCAAAAAATCTATGTAAACCTTGTCGATGTGAAACTCATAGAAAGATGTGGTCTCCATACATGAACTCCAGAGGTCTCTGTCTCCTGTTAGCATATGACTTTTGTATTCTCTGTGTAGTCTTCATCCACCTTTGGATGATCTGCACATTATCGGTGGTAGCTCTTACCATCTATGTCCCATTGGTGCTGACTCCCCAGGGTGAGTCCAACAGAAGTGTGATCTGTAAGGTCGCACATATAACGCCTCAAAAGGTGACATCCCAATGGTGGAGTGATAGATGTTTTTATAAGGAAACTTCATCAAAGATAAGTGATCCTCCCAACTGCAACTGTAGTTGAGGACATAAGCATGTATCATGTCTTCAAGGGTCAGAATGGTCCGGTCAGTCTGGCCATCCGTCTGAGGACAGAAGGCGGTCCTCGGACGAAGCTGTGTCCTGAAATCCTCCTACAACCCCTTCTATAGCTAGGAAGTAAACTGTGCATCATAATCAGAGACAATAGATGAAGGTAATCCATGTAGCCGCACAATCTCCAACAAGTAGAGTTATCCCAAGATCTCTTATGAACCCTACTCTCTGATTGGTAGAAAGTGGGCTGACTTGGTGATTTGATCAACAATCACCCAAATCGAGTCATGACCTTTGTATGTAGGTGGAATTTCTGTCACGAAGTCCATGGATATCCCATCACATTTCTACTCTTGGAACTCTAATGGCTGAACCAAGCTTGCTGGTACCTGGTGCTCTGCCTTTACTTGCTGAAAAGTGAGGCACCGAGAGACAAATTCTGCAACTGCCTTCGTCATCCCCAACCACTAGTGCGGTCGTCGAATGTCCTGGTATATCTTTCCCACTCCTGGATGTACCGCTAATGGGGATGTGTGGAACTCCCTCAACAATTCCTCTTAAAGTGACATTGGTACCATAATACATCCTATGGAAAGGATGACGTGCTCCCCACCTTCAAAAAATCCATCAGGTGCCTGCCCTATGGATATCTGAGCATGTATTGTCTCGCAGTCAGCGTCTCCACACTATGCCTCCCCGACTCACTGAAGAAGAGGGGAAGTTAATGTAAGGGACTGAAGGAATGATACTCCATCTCTATCCACAAAGTATATCTTCAAAGCGACCAGTTTCTCCGTCGTTTCACCTAGAAGTTGTATACAAGATCTCCTATTGAGTGTATCTGATACAATGTTCCCCTTTCCAGGAGTATAGAATATCTCGAAGTCATAGTCCTGGAGGCACTCAATCCATCGCCGTTGTCTTAGGTTCAGGTTCTTTTGAGAAAAGATATACCTAAGACTCTTGTGATCAGAGTACACTGTAAAACTCTCACCCATCAGATAGTGTCGCCACATCTTCAAGGCGAAGACCACTCCTACTAACTCCATATATTGGGTAGCATAGTTCTTCTCGTGTTGTCTTAGCTGCCGAGAACCATACGCGATCACTGCTCACTCTTGCATCCGGACACACCTGAGTCTGGTCCCTGATATGCCGTAGTAGACTACGTACTATACGCCTTCCTCTGGAAGCCTCAATATGGGGGCACTAGTCAGCCTCTGCCTCCGCTCCTAAAAGATTTTCTGGCATCTCTCCGACCGTACAAAGGGTTCCCCCTTCTTAGTCAAGGCTGATTATTGTGCTGAAACTCTGGAGATGTCTGGAACAAACCTCTGGTAGTAACTAGCCAAACCATGGAAACTCCATACCTCGGTTACACTCGTAGGTGGCTCCTAAGAAAGTATTGCCTCATTCTTTGCTGGATACACTGCAACTCTAGCCTCTGTGATGACGCATCCCAAAAATTGAACCTCTCTAATCCAAAAATGGATCTTCAAGAGCTTACCAAAAAGCTAGTGATCTCAGAGTCTGTCCAGTACTACCTACAAATGGCAGACATGCTTCTCCTCAGTAGTCGAGTATATCAAAATGTCGTCGATGAAGACTATGACAAAGAGATCAAGGTAAGGATGGGAAATCCTATTTATGAGACCCATAAACATTTTTGGATCATTTTTTATGCCGAATGGAATAACCGAGAACTCGTAGTGGCCGTATCGGCATCTGAAGGCCATATTATGTACATCCTCGTCTTGAACTCTGAGTTGGTGATAGCCTGATATGAGGTCTATCTTCGAGAACCACTGATATCCCTTCAACTGATCAAAGTGGTCTTCAATCCTTGGGAGTGGGTACTGGTTCTTTACATTCACCTGGTTTAGGAAACGATAGTTGATACAAAGCATCAAGATCACATCCACCTTCTTGGAAAACAGAATTAGAGCTGCCAAGGAGAAACACAGGGCCGGATGAATCCCATTCCCTGCAAGTCTTCTAGATGTACTCATAGCTCGGGAAGCTTAGAAAGAGCCATCCGATATGCTGGTGTAGATATCGGTGTCATCTCGAGGTATAGGTAAATTTAGAAGTCCACCTCTTTATAAGGAGGTATTCCTGGAACATCGTCAGGGAAAATATCCATGTACTGGTCCACCACTACAGGATTGCTCAGACACTCCACATCAACTGCTCTGAGGGTAAGGCAGGACAACAGATTTGTGATTAGGTGCACCCTCCTCCGAGTAAATCTATCCTGTGATGAAAAGGATCCCTTCTCACTGGTGAAGGTAAACCTGGTCCCATCCAAGTGGAAACACCACACTTTTCACCAAATATAGTGAATCTGAGCATGAACTATAGATAACCTGTCCATACCCAACATTACATCTTAAGGCTTCGACATTGATACTAGGAGATCCCAGCCTAAGGTCTCGCTTCTTAGAGTAATATCACACTACTGGCACTAGTGTGTAATGGTCAAGTCTGCTCCCATAGGAGTCTCTATCTGTAAGGATCGAGCCAACGACTCTGTTAGAATCTCCGAGCTCCGAACGAGGGCAGTGGAAATGAATGAGTGACTCAAACCTATGTCTATAATAACTACAGATATGGTGGAGTAGATATAGATCGTACCTCAAATAATCTACAGAGCAATGTGATCATAAGCCTCAACTTCCTGGAGCTGAGCTCTCCCATGTCCACCTATTCCCTGCGGTTGGGGTAGACCTCCAGGTGGTGGTGGAAGTAACACCTTAAAATGTCTCCCACCACGAGCTGCACAACCAGGTCCTCTTCCATGTCCACCTGCTCCATGCAGAACACCTTGATCAATTCTCTGTCTCAGCCTGGGTGGTCCTTTGACCGTCGTCTGATCATCCGATCAACGGTTAAGATAATCATGAGCCATGTGACCCTGCCCAATGCATGAGTAACACCACCTACTCCTGGAATGTCTAGGTCTATCTATAGTGCCCCGAACAACAGATCCTGGGTCATGCAGTCATCCACCTTTGGGTCAGGTCCTCTTGGACCTCTGCGACAACTATCTACTGCCAGTTTCATAAGACTCCGCTACATGGCGACTAGTGGTAGGTCTCACTATTGGAGACTGTTCAGCAAGGAAACTCTCCACTAAGAGGGCTCGTTCCAACACCACTGTCTACATCGGGATTCTGAGGGAGATCATAGAAGCCCTGATCTCTCGCCTGAGCCCTTGATCAAAGGTCTGGGCCCTGAATAATGGGGCTCATATCATATTTGTGGAGTAACGCGAGAGGTCGGTGAACCTCACTGAGTATTGTGCTACTGTCATCCTTCCCTACCACAGATGAAGTAACTCCGGAATACACACTATGTGGAGAGTCGCTGGAATAAAATCTTCCGGAAACAAGCTTTCGAAGTCTTCCCAGAGAAGCGTCATTTTGTCATGCACCTAGAGCATCAGGCTCCACCATCTTCCCACTACTGCCTATAGAAGTTTGGCAGCAATGATCACCATAATGTCGGTTGGATCCCCTACTAGTCTAAATACTCCCACCACATCCTCCATACAATCCTAATAAAATTGTGGGTCCATCTCACCCCTGAACATGAGTGGCCTCTGGCACTGGAACTCTAGCAGCACGCTCAAGTGGCGTGCATCATCTACTGTTGGGGCGGGTGGAATCGGTGGCCCAATGAGATGTGGTACCGCTGGTGCCTCCACTAAAAAAATGAACTGCACCGAGGCCTCGTCGCTCGGTGGGATATCTGTGAATACTAATCTCGGGACTCTCACTGGTCAATCGTGGGGTGGCATCCTGAAAAAAACATACGTGACACGGTCAAAAGATTATACCTGGTGAGCTGACCTGGTTTAGCTAAATTGGATAAAACTTTTGAAAACACACATGCAATCAGTGTTTTTGTGCACTGAGTCAGAAATCAGTAGTTAGGGTCCTGGTGTATGGATACGTCGGCCGTCTCACCAACACTGGACTCCCTAAACAAAAAACCACACTCATTACCCTTTACATTATTTCTTCATAGAATATATTAGAGTCCTATGTTCTATGTTAGAACGGACTCCTCTGATACCAATTTTCACGACCCATCCTCTGGGGCCCAAATGGTGACTACCCCCAAGCCCTCCTTCCATAGGCCAGGGGCTAGAAACTAGCACTAAAAGCGTAAATCCCTAAACTGGGAGGCATTTATAACTTGAAAACGCACACAACAGAGTACGAGCTAGAAACAAAACACTAAATAAAACTGTATACAAAAGGAGTTCTAAAAAATAAAAGGGGGACAGGAAATACCAGCCCAACTATAGAGTATAAGGAAAATGAAAGTACAAGTTCTGGAAAAAGGTAAACCAGCTTCTGGATTGTCCACCGGGAAATCCTACTTGAAGGCTAGGTACATATATCCTCCACACCTCTCCACATCTGTCTGTATCCTCCGTGTATCGTCTTGCTGTGTGGTCCACCTCTGGGTACCGTCAAGTCCTGGTATACTCAGCATCGGTCAACATTGTCCGTCATCTTCATCCAACACAATGAGGTGCAGGCATATCCTGTGTAGGCGTGAGTATAACGATACTCAGTAGGGACACCCAGACCCTCAAGGTCTCACAAAATCCAACAAGGATAAACCAAAACTTAATAATTCCATAGATAACCTCACTTAGGTATATGCCCATACATATACCTAAGTTATCAAGTAATATATCTCAACCATGAAGTAAACACAAAAGTTACTAACTCATCTCAAACTTGGATTTTATTCGTGGGGTAGTATCAATTAACATCCCCAATCACACTGTCGAAACCTCGGCTGCTGCAGAACTCCTCCTCTATGAAGTACAGTGGGCATGCTGTGACACCAAGGTGTATCCTACTAACCTTGGCCTGCTGAGGTACTCCTCCTGTCGAGTACCTTGGGTTTGCTAGGTCACCAAGGCTCTGTGCACCGTTGGTCTGCCACATCACCAAAGCACTCCCCCTCATAGCCTCTTGAGGTACACTTCCAGTCGAGTACCGTGGGTCTTCCGAGACACCAAGGCGCTCCCCACTATGGGTCTTTCGCGCCACCAAGGAACTCCCCACTGGGCTAGTCGAGTCACTCCGAGTCAAATCGGTCAGTAGTCATCAGGTCTCAACAAGCTAGTAGGTCTCTTGGCTATGCTTTCTCGTCTCCATGAAGATCTGCTCCATGAGCTACTGTTGGATACTCCAACATTCTCAAAGTCCCACAGAGAAGTATCTCAAAGGTCTGCCACATCATAGGGGTATCAACGCAAAAGGTGGTTTGTCAATCAGATGCCCGGTCTGTGCGTTATTTAGTATTTTATTCCTGGGGGCCCAGTTGGATTCATGAACGATCCAACCTGACCATATCTCAACTTTATCTCGAACTCCAGTGGGGTATACTAAAAGGGACTGTCGTGCTCTAAGAAAAACAGCACCCAAACAGTCATCTGATGCCAAATATATGACCTAAGAAAGTAAAGGTTCGGTAGTGGGCCTGGATCCGGTTCGACCTGGTCAGACCGACCCATTCCAACCCAGTCTGGGCTGACCCAGTCTGGGTCAACCCCGGTTAGACCAATTGGGTCTGGCCCGGCCCATTGGGAGGGCCAACCTATTAGGTTCGGTCCGGCCCAATGGGCCCAGCCCAGTAGGCTGCGTGGGCGGTTCGGCCAGGATCACTGCGAGGGTTCGGCCCGACGCAGCTTGGCCCCGAGGGCGCGTCTAGGCCCGTTATTATAGGGCACCACGTGGGTGGCCACGGGCCAGCTTTGGAGGTCGGTGGGGCCATGGTGTTGGTTCGGTCGGGTGGCAAGTCTAGTGGTCGTGTGGCCAGGAGGCGGCCGGGCAGGCCGGCCGGCGGCCGGGGCAGGTCAGCGGGCGGCCGGGCAGGTGGCATCTAGGCCAGTAGGTGGCTAGGCAGGGCACGGCCAGGCCAGCAGGCGGTCGGGTAGGGCGCCAGGAAAAACGGCGAGGGCTTGGCCAGGGCATGTTCGGCCAGCGGCAGTGCGGGACTCCGTGAGGGAGGCTCGGATCACGGAGGCCACAGGTAGCACAACCTTTGTCATCGCCACTTTGATTGCCTCATTGCTTCATTTCTATGCCGAAGATCATCATAAACAATAATGACGGAGGGTTCGGGCCAAGTTGGTTTGGCCCGCACCCTCCACGTTTTCGGTTGTAGCATTTGGTTCATCAAGAAATAAGAAAGATGAATTTCAAATGTTTCACAACCTCCACAACGATTCCTTTCTAACCGAAGAAGAGAATAAAAAAGGTTATATATCTCAAATTAACCCCTACCTTGATCGTAGGTCAACGACGGAGTCGTGATGAAGAAGATGAGGTTGTCATCGTTCGTCACGTCTGCCGCACGCATCCAATCCTGAGCTCACATGTCGGTTTTGGAAGATGATCCACGTCGGTAGGATCCGAGAAAGGAAGTCGAAGTCTCTCTTCAATGGCGTTCTTCGTTCTTCCTTCTTCATTGGGAACTATTCTCTCTTCTCCCAAGAACCACCAAAAGAGCAATTCCAACAAAAATAAAAAGAGATTGTGATATCTTATTAATTGGTTGGCACAATATTCAAATTTGATGAAATAGTTTAATTGGATCCACCTAATTAATGTGAATGATTTGGCATAATAAATTATGTGATGGGTCAAATAATTAAAGGAGAGGTGGTGGAACCATATAGTGGGGAGCTCAAGAGGTTTCTCCCCACTTAATGGGGAGTTCAAGAGGTTTTAACCTCGTGTGGTCCCCACCAAAATAAACATGAAGAGGATGCTAGTTTCGGGTGGGCCCCACCACCATAACCTCTCATGGGAGGTTAAGGTGTGGTGGTCCCCACCTCCAACTTCCACAGAGAGTCTTCAACTAACCAAAAATATAAATAGAGCTACAACTTTATTTTTATTTCATTTGTTTATTAAAACCCAAAAACTAACATTCATTCTCGACCAACTATCGTCGAGGTGAAAGTCTTATCAAGAGAATACCAGCGCTGCGAGTTCAATGGTGCCCTCAGATTTCGAATCCAAGCACTGGTTCAAATGTTATAAAAACCAGCTCGTACGTTTATAGAACGTACCCGAATAAAACTACATAAATTGATCTAGGAACATCGGGCCACAAAATCATGCACCGTCATTTTTTGCGGACCCGTAAAATTTCCATGTATTTATGAAAAAAAATCCAAAAAATTTCTTAGTCTTTACATAAGGATTAAATTATGTAACAATATATTATTTTATTCAATTGGAATAAATTTTTTTTGTGTATCTACTAAAGCTAATAGGGAGATCCATTAATTTCCAAGTAAAATATGCTCGATAACATATGGAAACAAATATTATTCTTACAATTTGTTAAGATTGGGTTGAAGGTAATTATCTAATTATTGAATCAAAGTATAAACCTATTTTCTAGGGAACATGATATACTGAGGTAGATCATACAATTTTATGGACCTAGTCAATCGTGCATATACAAACATGGTATTTAAAAAGACTAGTTGGAAGAATTCAAGATAATAATCGTAGCCAGTGACATGTTGAATAAATCCCTAAAAGTAGACATGGAATTGAATAACTAGATATTAAGATGTGAGTTGAGTTCCAAATTCTTCAAAGATAGATTAATAACATCTTAAATGATATTTACAAGAATTTATATTTCTATGTTATACTTTTTCATAGGAAAATATCAGTAATCCTTTGGAGTAATTAAAGAGATGTTGTCAGAACTATGTTATCATACATTAGAAAGTATAAAACATATGTACCAAGTAAGTGGATAGGAAATGATAATATTTTTGGTGGGATATATACTCGTCTTACTTTGGTTAAATTTGATCTAATATCATATTTAGGCTAAGATGTTGAGATAGATAAGCTCATAAAAGCCAGTAGTACCCATAACTACAACAAAGAGAATATTTTTTAGCTTCTAAGAGAGCTATGAAACATTTATTAAATGGAATGATTCGTTCCATTTCATGCAATCACGCCTAGTAAGTAAATCTATCATCATGATCATAATTTTTATTTTAATACTTTCCAATATGTCAGGTTTTTATAGTGTGAAATGGATATCTATTTTGGGTTTCCATCTCATGATATGTTTTAATTAAGGAGATGAGGTCGCATATAGAGAAATACCCACATGATGGAAACATGGCAGACCTAGTTGCTAAATTCATTACTCGGAAAAAACATTATCTTTATCACGATTGAGCTGACATGGTATATTATAATGATTGGTATAGTTCATGTAGGAGTTCTATAACAGTGGGTTCCCTATACCCAACTATGAAGTACTTTTGGTCTTCATATAGTATGTAAAGCTATATATAAAAGATGTATTATTACCATTATTGTGCTGATATTTTTTCAACCTCTATTTAATTGTAATTTCCATGGATTAATTGTCATATCAAAAGGTTATAGAAGATCACATGCTTGAATTAGAACATCGAGATACTTTTGTGTTGATCTTAAATGAAGTTCATATGGTCTAGATAAATCATACTGAATATATAGAGTTGATGTTTGACTATCAGGTGTTGGGGGATCATAATCATTGTGACTTAACCTCATTATGTTCCCACATGGTGATCTATAGTAGTGAGATCATGTGGAAGACCCTCCAACAGAAACACCACATATTTTGGGTGTTATTGGTTTTTCATATCTATAGGCATGTGTATTGGTTTCCTAACTTGATATCATTACCAGTGTATTCCATTTGATCGAGTACATTGATGCAATGAAAAAGGCTAGGATAATGAAATAATTTCAAGGTAGCTTGTGTTTGTTACATTATTGGTGTTATGACATTGGTTGAATGGCCAAGAATATATTTTTCACTTTCAAGTTATTAAAATAATATACATCGGTCTAGTTTGATAAGGATGGTTCTACCTTCATAAGTCTTTGGACAACGCACTATAAAGGTAAATCCATCCGTTTAGATAGAAAAATAAAAAAAATATAGATGGTGATTACACAAGTGTGGATACTTGTATATGATATATTTAAAGACAAAGAGATAATATTACACAATGAGTGTTCGTAGGTTGGTTATCATTTTTATGAAAATCGTTGTCTCTATAAGGGCCTTGAAGGGTTTCTAGACTCCTCTATTAGTCTCTGGATTTTATTCACTAATATCGAGATAAGGGACAAGAGGGTCACACATAAAAATGAATTCAAGAAGAAGTGTTATTTTGCTAAATAAGAATGTTGGAAAAGGTGGGGCCCAGTCTGGGGAGCGAGTCTTGTCCATGTTAACAATCACTAACAAATAAATAAATTCATATTTTTCATGTTAATAATAATTTGGATTGAATTTATTGAATGTATTTACATATAAAGAAAATACGATAAAATATTAATCAAATGAATATTATTTTAATATTCCAGGTTCTTTTAATATTAAGATGGAATTACGAGTCAATTTAAATGACTAGGGATTGTCATGTAAAATATTTTTAGTATATTATATGTATGTGATAAAATAATAAATAATCTTTATGTGGATTAGTTCATCATAATTATTTATTTAGTTGATGTTTAATAAACGAAGGTCGCAGAACCCAATGAAGTATTTTATACTTACACAATATATTATAGGAGATAGGTTAGTTCCAAGTACTATTAATAGTATGAAATCCTCAGCCACTCTCTATTATCCCACTTTATAGAGATTGAGACTCTGAGTACAAGTCTCATATATTTATCTCCCCCATGAAATGATGTCATATTGATGTAGTGATCATTACACTATGGGAAAACTGTGTTATTGCGATGGGTCATTTGCGACGGGATATATTCCCATCGTAAATGGTCCGACTGAAGAGACATTTGTGATTGGAATGCATTCCTGTTGCAACTAATTAGTTTTTTGCGACTGTGAGAGATGCCATGTCGCAATTGTTTTGGTGCGGATTTCGCGCCAAAATGCGGGAAGCATATTTGCGACGGGACGTATCCTCCCCGTCGCAAATAGCAGGCGACGGTAAATAATATTTGCGAAGGGTACAAACCCGTCACAAAAAAGTTCTGGCGGCAGGGGTATTTGCAACGGGCCCGTTGCAAATAACCTTTTACACCGTGATTATTTGCGACGGGTCCCGTCGCAAATTACCTTTTAATCACAGGTTGAGATTAATGTGGAGAAGGTATTTGCAACTGCATGTATCCTAACCGTCGCAAATAGTAGGCGATGGTAAATAATATTTGTGATGGGTAGCGAGCCTATTGCAAAACGTTCTAGCGGCATGGGTATTTGTGACGGGTCCCGTCGCAAATAATTCTAAATGCGACGGTACACCTGTTGTAAATACTACCGTCACAAATAATTTAACCTATATATATCCACATCCGTTTTTTTCTTCAGAACATCCAATTCTTCTCTTCTTTCTCTCTATATTCTTCAGTTTTAATAGTATTAATTTTTTTCGAGTGGAATTCGAAGGTGTCAAAAAGTTCAGCATAAACATTATGTTATTTTTCTTTTATTTATTTTTATATTCCTTTAATTTTTTTATATTAATTATAATTTTTGTTATTTAGACATAATTTAGATAAATTTAATTTAATTTATTATTCATATTTAGTTTTATTAATAAAATGATTTTGTTAGTAATAATTAGGCATAATTAGTAGATAAATAATATAATTTGGTATAATTAGATTCTTTATCAATCAAGTAATCATTGTCTGGATACGGAAAAGTAGAGGTGGCTATGGAACAGCTGTACCTAGGGGTGAAAGCCTCGACATGGAATTTCAGTCCTGACCCGTGGTATCCTGGTACACGACAATGGGCCTTGCTGAACTCTTGGTTTGACACTCCCGGATGATATTCGTTTGGTAATAATCTAATTTTATTAGAAAATAACTAATAGTTAAAATAATTAATAAATAATTTAAATAATGAGATAATAATTTCCAGATAATTAGAATAATTACCATATAATTAGAATAATTACCAAATAAGTAGAATATTTACCAGATAATTAGAATAATTACCAGATAATTAGAAGAATTACCATATAATTAGAATAATTACCATATAATTAGAATAATTACTAGATAATTAGAATAATTTCCAGATATTTAGAATAATTACCAGATAATTAGTATAATTACCATATAATTAGAATAATTACCAGATAATTAGAATAATTACCTGATAATTAGAATAATTTCCAGATAATTAGAATAATTTCTAGATAATTAGAATAATTTTAGTTAATTAGAATAATTTCCAAATAATTAGAAACAATTACCAGATATTTAAAAATATTTACCAGATAATTAGAAACAATTACCAGATAATTAAAAATAATTACCTGATAATTAGAAATAATTACCAGATAATTATAAATAATTACCAGATAATTATAAATAATTACCAGATAATTAAATATAATTACTAGATAATTAGAAATAATTACCAGATAATTAGAATAATTACCAGATAATTAGACTAATTACTAGATAATTAGAATAATTACCAGATAATTAGAAATATTTTCACATTCTGTCTCCACATGTAATATTTGCATTCATTTTCAAAATTATCAACCTCGTCACCAACAGAAAGGTGAAAGTGAATGTAAATATTACATGTGGAGACAGAATGTCAAGTTTCAACACTGAAAAGACAATTGTAACATAATATAAAAAATTATATTATTTTAATATTAATAATAATAAAATACTAATAATATGATAGTTATCAAATAATTAAAATAATTAGAAAATAATTAAAAAAACTAAAAAATAATCAGAACCATTAGTGAATAAGCAGATCAATTAGAGAATAATTAGCGAATAAGCAGAACAATTAGTGAATAAGTAGAACAATTAGCGAATAAGCAGATCAATTAGCGAACAATTATCAAATAAGCAGATTAATTAGCGAATAAGAAGAACAATTAGCAAATAACCAGAACAATTAGCGAATAATTAGAACAATTAGTGAACAATTAGCAAACAATTAGAACAATTAGAGAAGGTGATGGATGTACACGTTTGTTTTGGTTAACCAGTCTCTATGCATATCTTCGCATTACTAATTAGTAACATAATTGATAATATAATTAGTAACGTAATATAATAATTTTAATAATATTATGATTAATATTTATGAAGAAATAATATTAATATTATTAAAATAATAAAAAAATTATAAATTATTAAAATTATCAATATTCGCAACAAGCTATTATTAACATGTTCAAATGTTAAACGATGTTCAATTTTTAGATCATTCTCAACAAGATGTATGCGTAAGTCATGTTCGATGTAAACACTATAATTGTCCTCGATTGGTTGACCATCTTGCAAGTAGCGTTCCAATGAGACAATCCAACTCATGTCTTTCTCAGCTATAAGAATAATATCACATGACCCTTTAAATAGACCGTTCTTCCTTAAAAATTTATGGGATTAAATTTTTTTGGAAGAATGCTCTATGTAAACGGTCATGTGAGATGATTCATAGAGGTGAGAATGATATTAATTGGGTCGTCATATTGCAACACTACTTGTGAGGTTATCAACCATGTAAGGATAATTATAGGGTTTAAATGGGACATTACTTACGTGAACTTTTTATTGGGCATGATTTAAAAATTAACGACCGTTTATGATTTGGACATGTTAAGAAAAGTTTGTTGTGAATATTGATAATTTTATTAATTTATAATTTTTTTATTTTAATAATATTAATATTATTTTTTTTTATAAATATTAATCATATAATTAATAACATAATTATATTACATTACTAATTATATTTTCACATATGTTACTAATTAGAAATACTTTCATTGAAAATTGTGTCGCTCGTAAGTAGTGGTAATTATTATTGTTTTATCTTTTAGAGATTGTTTTTCTTCTATAAAATTATTCAAAAACTAGAAATTATTTTATATTTTATATTAAAATATGGAACAATGAATTCGACAACAATCAATATTAGATGACCGCGTATGGATAAATCAATGTAGAAATCCAAACGATTCTGGTTTAAATCCAGTATAAATTGAGGGTGTGGAGACTTTCTTAGAATTTGTGGCATCAAATTCAGAATATGTTTCAGAAGGAAAAATCAAATGTCCTTGTAAAAAATGGTCACTGAGAATGTTTGACATGTTTGAAAAAGTTGGGGGCATATCTTGAGTTTTGTTTTTCAATCGGATTATGTTTTTTGGTATCAACACGTTGAACGCAGTTCCATTAAAGGTGTTCCAAACTTGATTCTGGATCCCTCTCGGTTTGAAAATTTTGTACATGATGTTGCAGGTCCATCTGTTCAACATATAGAAACTCAGGATGATATTGATTCAACTCCTGAGTTTTCACCATCTGAATTTTATGAGTTGTTGAGGTCTGTTGAGGATGTATTATATCCTGGTTGCAAGAGAAAAAAATTAGAAGAAGTTTCTAAATTTATGGCTATAAAATCAGATAATGGAATGTAAAACACTTGTTTTGATTAGATATTTACTTTGATTAAAACACTGTTTCCTGAAGGAAATGTTTTGAATACAAATTACTATGAGAGTAAGAGGCTGGTTCAAAATTTGGGACTTAGTTGTCAGAATATTAATGCCTGTTCAAATGATTGCATTTTATATTCTAGGGAAAATGAGTCGTTGGATAGTTGTCCTACATGTGGGAAACCAAGGTATAAAGAAGCAAAACATGGGAAGTATGGCTTGATTCCTGTAAAACAGTTGAGATATTTTCCACTTACAGCCAGACCTCAACGTTTATTCATGTCTAAGAATACATCAACAATGATTTCATGGCACAAAACGAATATTTCAACTGATAAAAACTTGAGTCAACCAGTTGATGGTGATTCATGGAAACATTTTGATAGAGTACATCCGTCATTTTCTTTAGAAGCCCGAAATGTGCTACTTGGTTTTTCCACTGATGGTTTCTGTCCGTTTGGATCTTATGGTAGTCAGTACTCATGTTGTTCTATTTTTTAACTCCGTACAATTTACCTCCATGGATGTTGATGAAGGAACCCTATATCTTTTTTTCCTTACTAATCCCAGGACATCTGATGAAGAATATTGATGTTTATTTAAAACCATTGATTGATGAATTAAATTTATTGTGGAGTACCAGTGTCAGTACATATTATGTTGCTATGAAATAGTAATTCTTACTAAGAGCAGCATTGATGTGGACAATTAGTGACTTCCCAGCTTATGGCATGTTATCTGGATGGAGTACACATGGTCTGAAATCATGTCCTTACTGTATGGGAGATAAAAACTCATTTATGCTCATCCATGAAAAAAAACCTTGCTATTTTGACTGTCATCGCAAATTTCATCTAGATGATCATCCTTTTCACGGAAACAGATCTCATTTTAAAAAAGGCACAATTAAAAGGGATGGACCTCCAAAAATGCTATCAGGTACGGAGTTAAAATCAGTTTTATTTTCATTACCTCCCATTACATTTGGACCCACAATAATCCAACATAACATTTCTGGTTTTAGGAAAGAGAAAAATTGGATAAAACGTAGAATATTTTGTGATTTTACATATTGGTCTGATTTGTTGGTCCGCCACGTGTTGGATGTCATGCATATTGAGAAGAACAGTTTTGATAATTTGTTTCATATAGTTTTGGATACACCAGGAAAGAGAAAAGACAATGTAAATGCACGATTAGATCTTGCCCAAATTTGCAGGCATCCAGAACTCGAATTGTTTGAGAAATTTAGAACAGAAAGTTTAATGAAACCAAAAGTTGTTAATACACTTTCCAAAGATAGTTTCTTATTATTTTATCAGTGGATTGTAGATTTGAGACTTCCAGATGGTTGTGCTTCCAATTTGGGTAGATGTGTAAAGAATGGTTATATTACCGGATTAAAAAGTCATGATTGTCATATTTTAATGGAAATACTTATGCCTGTTGGAATAAGAGGTATATTGAATTCCGTGATTTGGGATTCCATAACAGACATAGAATATTATTTTCGGGAAATTTGTGCGGCGACAACAGATTACGATGTTCTAAACAAACATGAAGAAGTTGTTGTTTTAATTATATGTAACCTGGAAAAAATATTTACACCATCTTTCTTTGAATCAATGGAACAGTTGATATTACATTTTCCATATGAAGAAAAATTTGGAGGTCCCGTACAGTTTCGATGGATGTATCCATTCGAAAGATGCATACAGAAATTGAAAAAGAAAGTACGTAACAAATAATCTGTTGAAGGATATATTGCTGAAGCTTATTTAAAAGAAGAAATATATTTTTTCATCTCCCACTATTTTGAATCTGAGTATCCCTCAAAACACAACCGCATGGGATGGAATGAGAGGAATGTTAATGAAAGTGACAATCAATTATCCATTTTTAACCAGCTAGATCTTGGTTTCGGTGGTGTTCATGAATGATGGCTTTCAGATGATGAACATCACAGAGCTCATACGTATGATCTTCTCAACTGTGAAGAGATGACACCATTTGTACTAAAAGTGTTTATATAACTTATTCTATCATTTATGTTACAATAAATAACATTGTTTTTCATAGGTTATATGATAATCATATCAAGAAACAAATTCGAAAAATTACAACAGCTACTCTCGAATAACACCGAAAGAAAAAAATTTCTCAGTGGTTTGAAAAATTGGTAACATAAATTATTAATGTTTTAACATCTCATTCAATTTATAGTTTAGTATATTGATAATTAATTAACAATTTTTCAGGTGTCTTTATATGCTGATAAAATTGGAAAATAGTTGTGTATATTGAGTAACCCACCATCCAAAATGGTTAAATCTTATAATGTATATGTGGTGAACAATTTTCGATTTCATACACATGCATATAGGGAATCAAAAAAGACTATGAATAGTGGAGTTTTCTTGAGAGGATCTCATCATAGAGAAAATGAAGTTGACTTTTATGGCAATCTTGATGAAATTATTGAACTCTGTTATCTAGGACAACATTACATAACAATGTTCAAATTCTAGTGGTTGGATACTGAGAGAGGATTGTGTGTTCATCCGACTCATGGAATCATAGATATTAAATATAAAAGTGTTCATGAAGTAAATGAACCATTCTTACTATCTCAACAGGCACATCAAGTTTATTACACAAAGTACTGTGCTACGCCAAGATACTTTACTGATTAGTGGAGCATAATAAAAGTAAAAATCCAAGACAATCAATTTAGGCAGAGTGAATGTGATGTCACTGAAGTAAAAGGAATTAATGTTTTTCAAGAGAGTACTCAAAATCAATCTTTTTTACAAAGATACATGAGTATCGATGTTGACACCCTACAATTAAGAGTCGATAATGATGATGATGTTAATGATGTCACAAATGAATGTGAAATTGTAAGAGATGAAGAACTAGAAGTCAAATGGATATCAATGATACTGAGGAGGAATATGAAGATGACATCATCAGATATAAAGATGATGACGAAGGTGAACATTGATACAATTCAATTATAGTTATATATAATCATAACTAATATATATGTATATATAATAATAATTTTCAACTATTTGATAACAATTTTTATTTTCTATTTTATATGGATTCGGACATAATTCGTCAGTTGTTAGAGGCTGATCTAGAAATTGATGAGGGCGATTTGGTGGCATCTGACACTCAGCCTACAGGTGCTTCAGGAGGTACGTTGAGGGGGCGTGGTCTTTCCCGACTGATGATTCCTGACCCCATCCCTGAGCGACGTCCACGTCTTGAGTTTGATGCACGCAAAAGGATGTATGATAACCTGCGAATTTTACTATTATTTCATTAATCTATTAATATAATAAATGCTTTATTGTTTTTAAAGTTTTACGCATATAGAAGTCAGACATGGAAGCGCTATCTTGCGCAGCTATTTTTCTCTGCCACGGACCACATGGGAGCAGATTCCTGTTGATGTGCATCATTCCATGTTCGAACATTGGTTGGTACGTATGTAAATAAATAATTTTTATTTTGAAAGTTATTTCATTTATAACTTGATATTTTGAATTATTTGTAGGGTTTATGGTATATGATCTAGGATACCATGCGTGACCCCATCCATGAGGCATGGAAGGTGGCCATGCGTGATTGCTTTTGTCAGTTTTTGCACAACTTAAGAAGGTCTACCATGAAGAAAGCATAAGTTTCAGTGTTTGATGACTCCTATAGAGCACACCGACCAGAGTACATTTCATCCCACGTATGGTATGGATTATATTCACATTGGTTGAGTGGTGACTTTCAGAGGAGATCATCGATGTGGAGACAGAATCGAGGGAGACAGGAGGTGACTCATCGAGCTGTGAGTCGTACATTCAGTTCTCAAAGACAGCATTTGGTACGTACATTTTTATAAATATTTTATATAACTTGCAATATTAACTATTTATTTTATATTCTTATAGGTTGTCCAGCAGCCTGATATTATGGAGTACGACATATATCGGAGGATGTATACTGATCCAACTACTGGGGAGATTTGAGGTGATTGCCAGCGGCAAATTGTGTTCATTATTTTTTGTTTTTCAATTTGAAAATTAACAGCATATAATATATTCATAATTTTAATTTTAAATTGCAATTACTAGAGTCATATGAGGCCGCAGCATCACATACTCAGGCTTAGAGTGAGGCCGAGAAAGCTTAGTAGGCCAGTGGCCATCAGTTTGATGAGGCGACCTAGATGGAGGCGACCCAGTATGGATTCAAGAAGGGCCGAGTAGTTGGTATCTGTAGTTGACTGACTCCCGGAGATTATTATGGCACTGCTGCGATGTCATTGTCCATCTCGAGAGGAGCTCATGCATCATCTTCCGCTTCACAGTATGAGGATCAGTTGTGATCTGAGACTAGGTTGATAGAGAGTCTCCGTAAGGAGCAGGAGGAGATGTGTCCACAACAGCAGCAGTATGAGGAGGAGCATCGACGACAGCAGCAGGTGCACAAGGAGTAGATGAGTCTGTGGCAGCAGCAGCAGCATGAGAAGATGGAGTACATGCGCAGATTTACTCGTGCATTAGGGATGAAGTTTCTTCCACCAGCTCCTACAGATCCTCCCCCTCCCCCTCCCCCTCCTCCTTCAAATCAGTGATTTTTTTGATGTTATAAGTTTGTGAATTCAAAATATATAATATTTTCTATTCAGAGTTTATGTCTCTCTTATATATTGCATTATTTAATTTCTATTTATTTTTAATATTTTATTATTTATTTTATTAAAAATAATATTATACTTAGTATTATAATTATTTGTTTATATTTTTTTGAAAATTTTGATAATTTTCATATTTTTATTTTCAATTTATTTTAATAATATTATATTCAATATTTTTAATACATAAAAAGTTTCAAATATTTTAAGTAAAATTATAAATTTTTAATTATTTATAATAATATGAATTATTTATATTATTATTATAATTATATAATATTATAATATTAATATGATTAATAATATTATTCATATTTTATAATAGTTAATATTTTCATATATATTAAAATTTTCAAATATTGTAATTTAATTAAAATATTTTTAATATGAATTATAATATGAATTTTTTTTTATTTTTTATAATTTTTAAATTATTTATAATAATATTAATTATTTATATTATTATTATTATATAATATAAAATATTAATATGATTAATATTATTATTTATATTTTAGAATAGTTATTATTTTTATATATATTAAAATTTTCAAATATTTTAATTTAAATATTATATTTTTTAAAATGAATTATAATAATAACAATATTTAATTTTTTTATTTTTCATATTTATTTGCGATGGGCTGATGACCCCATCGCAAAAGGTAATTGTGACGGGCCCATCGCAAATAGTTCTTAATATATTTTTTGAATATTTATTTATACTTATTTGCGACGGTATGAGTAACCCGACGCAAATAGCATTTGCAAAGGTCCCGTCGCAAATGTTTATTTTTTGTACTTATTTGCGACGGGTTCCTCAACCCGTCATAAATACCATTTGCGAGGGTGCCATCGTAAATTATTATTTAATGATTTTTCTAAATACATCGACTAGAATGAGCGACGGGAAGAATTACCATCGTTGATAATATTATTAGTGATGGTTCCGTCGCAAATAGATTTTGTTGGGACGCCATTTTACACAACGGGCCATTTGTGATGGACCCCCATCGCAAATGGCATTTTCTGATGGGATCCCGTCGAAAATGACCCATCACAAAAGAGCTTATTTCCATTAGTGTTAGGGCGTCAATGTCTTCACCGGATCTCTGTGCTAACCCCTAGAATTTAATGTATGATGCTCCAGACGATTTTTTAATTGCGATTGGATAATATATGTGGATTATTCTATGGATCCTTCAAGAAAATATACTCTGAGATGAGTTTTAGTTGGGCACAAATTCAGGTCACAATAGGTATGTTTCTAGTTTTAATTTATATTCTTTTTGAAATTACACGAGATCCTCAAACCGTACATGGTCTCAGATAGTAAGTGATGGCAAGTTTCATTATCCAGATGATGATTATTTTTAAAATACATGGACCACTAGCATCCATTGAGTGCCCTAGTACCATAAATAGAGTCTTTGAAAAAGGTATAACACTATGTAAGATTTTTTTTTATATTTTAATGTCACAGCTTAGGGGAAGACATGGAATGTATTCAAGAAATAAGATATCATATTTTCCAATAATAAGAATATCATTAATGTTTAGTTTCTACCTAACCATTTGACATTAATATCCATCATGTATAGTCTATAATACCCATATAAAGTAAATAATATTCATTGGAAGTTGATGTTCAAATTTTCCCTGATACACAATCACAAGAAAATTCAGAACATAAAATATCACTTCCCTTCCACATAAATTGATATGAGTTCTTTATAGAGAGAGAAATAAATGTCCAAAATATCATCAAATTACTATTTAGGTAGAATGTAATCATTTAATGAAATCAAATTCCCTCAAAATTCAATCATAGTGTAGTTAAAGACATGATATGTGATCCTGATACCACTAAGAGTTTTTACTGATAACTCAAGATATAATCAATAAGGTGGCGACATGATAGACACAGAAAATTATCTAGATATAAAATAGTGGGATGATCTAGTGTCAAATAATACATTTATAGTTCTCTGGGGGGGGGGGGGGGTATGTGTACCTTTCACCGCGTCATTCTCCTTACACACTTTAGCTTTGAAAGCAATGTTTTGTCTTTTATCCATTTTCATGGGGGGGAGGGATTTTCCTACTTACCTCAATAGCTTTAAGGTTATGTAATTGATTATCATAAATCAAAATCTACCAATATAAGGATTATGAAACATAATTGGGTGAATTCTTCTTCTTCTATATTTCATTTACTAACCTTTTCATTATATGATGATAATCACTATTTCAATGTATAACAGTCAACAATTTAATTATTTCCCAACTCCTTTTGATAGTTTCTTGAATTCTTCCCACTAGTTATTGGAATCTATGTAGTTATATATTCCTTACTCCATGAAATTTACAGTTAGAGTTTCCATAAATATCAATTTTTCACTAATTATTACTCAATCTAGAAAAATAATTAGAATCCCCACACTTTATTTATAATTTCATAGAATGTTGAATGAATTTCCATAGTTAATAAAGTATCTTATAGATATATCCTTCCAATGACTTACATTCAGGATACTAAAGAATTGGTTAGTTTTTCTCATAGGGTTGATTATAAATCATAAAGTATACCTTTGATGTATTCTAATGTTTTCTTTATAGTTACTAATAAATCCATCATCCTACCATTTCAGATCAATATATTCTATTACCATTATAGAATTTAGAGTTCAATGATTGTATTTATTGTGAAATACCCCAATAAACTCCACTCATTTTGTGGAGTTTATTTCTCCCACTTTCCATTTTTTCTTTATAAGAGTTCACTATTGATCAACTTCAACTTCCTAGTGATAAACAGCTATTAATACATTCTCATGGACCGAGAATTGATGAAAAAAATATTTTTTCTATCACATTAATACATTCCTCCTTAACAAGTAGTTCAGATTAACATTAAAATGATTGATCCCATTGGTGCATAGAAGGATTAATGGGATGTTTCTCCCCCATTACTTATTTTATAAGCTCAAAATGATCCATGTCAGAATTCATTGTTTTAGAGAGTTGAGTGAGAGTTAAATCTTATCTCCCATACTAATAGGTTTCTCTTAAAAACAATCTTTACATTGGAAATCATATTAGTTATTCACGCGATTTATTTTTGATCAATACATTGACTAAAACAAAACACATTTTTTAAGAATCGGTCAAAAAAATCTAAGTGAAAATTCATATATTTTTTAAAATAAACTCATTAAATGACTAAAATTTTAACACATTTTTATCAGCCTTTGTCACCTTACATTTAAACAAGGTCATCCATGGTGATAATATATTCAACTAATTCTTAATGGTTCATATATAAAATAAAAATTATCCCAAGCATATCTTCATGAGAGTTTCTAGCCATGTGTGTAGTCATAGACCCACTCATCAAGAAATGTTGATGCTTGTTTTAATACTCAGTCTTCCCCATTCCATGTTGTTACTCTTAGGTGCATTTATTCCAAAACAAAAACCAGTTATCATAAACTATACACTGGCATATTTTCTTCAAAAACCGTAAAATATATTCATTATTAAATAAATATGATATTATCTTATACTTATACTTATCTATTGGGTTTTTACAAAAGTTTTCTTACTTTAATATCTAAATATCAAACAAACACTACTCTAATACCAACTGAAGTGACTCATACACAAGAAAAATAAATATTATAAATTTTTTGAAGAATATTCAATAAATTTCACAATAATACATTCCTATGTACTGTAGAGTTTTAGTATTTTTGTGGTCTATACACATAAACACATAATTTAAGTATAACAGTTATTATCACAAACATATCCCTTTATACAATGTACCCATTACGATTCATCCAATTTAGAACATTCCAAATTAATAATAAAGTTAATAACATTCAATTTAGATAACAATTTATCAATACACAACCACAGATCCGAGCAACAGATATGCCAGGTTTTATCAGCGCTAAGTAGAATGCACTGACAAAAGCGGACCTTTATTAGTGTTAGCTTAATGTAATGATAAATCTATCCTTTATGGGTGCTAAAAAGAACTGATAAAGATATAACCTTTATCAGTGATTTTCTTAGCGCTGATATTAGCTAGATTTATCAGTTCTAAAAATAGCACTGATAAAAGTTCTTAATAAAATATATTATTAATTTACATAAAATTATTTATATTTATATTTAGGAATAATTATTATTTGTATATATTAAATAAAAAATATGTGTTTATAATTATCAATTTTTTTATTAATTCAAATATATATATAATGTTTAAAAAATGTATTTTTAGGATTTTAATTAAATAAATATTTATTTAAATTATTACAAGATTATAATAAATTTAATTAAAAAATAAATATAATTATTTGATTTATAAGATTTATTATATTTATTATATTTATTATATTTATTATATTCAATATATTCATTATATTCCTTAATATTTTTTATATTTTTTATATTTTTTATATTTTTTATATTTATTATTATATATAATCACTTTATAAATATATATAGTAATAATTATAACTATAAATAAATTAATGTATGCTTCCAATGACTTTGGTTAACAAATATATTGATGTGTGAGTATAATTGACCTGCATATATGTTATATCTTCATCATGAATGTTCATTTATGCATTACACCCTTTCATGTTGTGCATATGTGATGAGTCATTTTTTTATCAATCCTTTATTAGGTATATGATTCATTCATGTTATACCCTTAAATATTATGTTCTGAAAAATACTTATAAAATATATTTAAATATATTTAAATAATATATATTTTATTTATTTATAATTATAAAATTTTAATTATATATAAAAACTTCTGAAATATAATTATATGTAATTATAAATTTAATTATATATATCAATTTAAATAAATTTAAAATTACAATAAATATAATTATTAAAATTTTTTAAATATATAGCTATATAAATAAACTTATTTATAATCGTATCGAAATATTTATAAAAATATTTATTTATAGTTATAAATATAACTATAAATAAATATATATATACAAATAATTATAAAATTATGATAAATATATTTATTATAGTTATAATGTTATGAATATATATAGTAAAATAAATGTAATTATAACTGTATACACAAATTTATAAATAAATATAAATAGTTGTATTTATAATTCTAAATAAATAAAGATATATTTAAAAAAATATAAAATTATTATATATATAGTTATTATACATAATTAATAAAAATGTTTATAAATAAATACAAATAGTTATAATTATAATTCAACATAAATATAGATATATTTAAATAATTTTTAAATTATAATAAATATTTTAATTATATATATTTATAAAATAATAAATATATTTGTTATAAATTTATAATTATTTAAATATATATATATATATTTGTATCTACAACTATAAAGAAATATATATTTTTTATAATTTTTAGTTTCAAATAAATATTTTTTATAGATATAAATATAAATAAATATATATTTATTATTCATATATAATGTTATATATAATTAAATAAATATATTTATAAATATATAAAAATATTTATAAATAAATAAATATATTCATAATTATAATTATAAATGAATTTATATATATTAAAATTATTATAAAATTATATTAAATTTATTAAATATATATAAAAATAAATTTATAAATATAATAAATATAATTTTTTATAATTTTATTAATAAATAAATAAATAAATAAATATTAATTTATAGTTATAATTATAAAAAAATATTCATTTAAGTAATGATAAAATTATAATAAATATTGTTATATATATTATATTATAAATATATTTAATAAATATATTTAGTATATATATTTCTAAGATTATAAACATAATAAATATATTTCTTATAAATTTTTAATTATTTTTTTAAATAAGAACTACATTATAAGAATTATATTTATTATAGGTATAATCTTAGATAAATATTTAAAAATTATATTAATTATATATATTTATAAGATTTTAGATATAATAAATATATTTTATCTAATTTTATAAGTATTTAAATGAAATAATATATTAATTTATAATTATAACTATACATAAATATTAATTTTTTTTAAATAATTATACTATTATAAAATATATATTTATTACCGTTATAATTTTATTAATATATATAAATAATATATAGTTCTATAAATATAAATAAATATTTACTTATTTATAGTTACTATTAAACATAAATATATATATTTATTATACTATTAATTTTATAAATATATATATAAATATAAATAATTGATATTATTATATCATTATAAATTACTTTTTAGCACTGATAAAGATAAGCCTTTATCAGCGCTAAAAAGCTATAATAAATTCATGTTTTATCTGTGCTTTCTATTTTAATGTAGATAAAATATACCTTTACCAACGTTTTTTAACTAGAACTGATAAAAGGTCCACTTAGTTTTATAAATAAACCCGAACAATCTTCTCATCCTCTCACACTCTTCATGCTCTCGCTAAAGCTGACACATGTGCTGCGGACTTCTTTGCCACCGCCAACCTCTCCACTGCCACCGTTGACCCATCCTCTGTCATCAACCTATCCTCTTTCACTAACTCTTATGTCGCCATGAACCCCGCCCCTTAAAACATCCTCCACCATGAATAAACCTTGATCATGAACCCTTGTGCACCACTCGTCCATCGTGAACCCTTGTCTGCCACTCCTCCACTGCGAATCCACCTCCTCTGCAAACCCCATGGCTGCCACTACCGGTGCGGCATACTCTGACTCCACCACCACCGGACCCTACTAATTCCACTAGAGTGGTATTTTATTTTTTAATTGTTATTATGAATTCCCAATATATATAAAAATTTTGGATTGGTTTTATTCTATTCTTACAGTACATTCAATATGCAAGAAATTCCCAATGGTGTTCCTTCAAGATGTGATTTCATCCCCTTTAATGTTTTTCATCATTTAATTTATTGTGTTATGAGTATTTTAGGTTTTTGGTCTGAATGTTATATAGCCCTGTTGAGTAGTTTCTTTATTAATATGATAATGTAAAAAATGTTGGAGGTACTTATGAAATACCTTGCGAATAAAATGCATGGTTATAATATTTTCCTTGATAATTTATATATTCCCATTGTAATGGAATTATAAATGTATTTAGTTGATAAATTCAAAATTTTAGTTCCTTGAGATTCATAAAAAATATAACTATTTTCCTTATTCATGGATATACTATTTTCTTGAATTATTATTTATATAAATAAACCTAATTATAATTATTATTAATAACAATAGACAATATTTTCATGTGTTTCTAAATATTTTGTCCAATGTAATTTATAAATAATTATTTTTCTATGTTTAATATCATTTATAAATAATAAGGACATTCAAATATAACTAATTTTGATAATGTTTTTATAAATAATTTTGATTATAACAAAATATGTGTATATAAATAATAACAAATAATTTTTAATTAATTTTGATTATAAATAATTTTGAGTATAAATAATTATAACTACCTTGAATTAATAGTTGGTATAAATAATTTATAAATAATATTGAATTGATAATATTTTTGAATTAATAAATTTTTTGAATTAGATTGTTTGGGTTTTTCTTATAGCTTTATAATTAATAAAATCTTGGTTATCATTTATTCTTGTATCTTTTATAAAGTGCCTCTCTTGGGATTTATGTCATTATGAAAATGCCCAAGTACCTCTTTTAAAATGATTCATGTGATTTGAAATGATTTTTAAAAAATTATATGTGTTTAACATAAGCTCTTTTTTGGGTTGAAATTGCTTTAAAATAATTTAAACATATGGCATGGACTTTTGTCGCATGCCAACTGTTTCTCAACTAAGTCTATACGAGTGTCCCTAATATGGATTTTGTGGTTAAGTAAAGTGGATATTCTATTTTTTTAAAATTCAACATAGGCGGACTATTGGCCTCATTGTAGTGTGAGTATGAAATTAATGAATCATTGAATTCCCTCTATGATTTTTTTATATTACCTATAAAAAATTATAACCAAGAAAGGGTGATCTATAGAACAATTAGAATTTTCATCTAAAGGAGAAAGTGGATGATAGGAAATAGTTCAAGCTATCTCTATTTGTAAATGTATTTCAATAATTAGAAGGATTATATATCATTTATATTTTTTATCCTACTATAATGCATATAATAATTGATATGGCTCTCTGCATGGGTACCATTGAAGGTTTATTTCTAGAACAAATGGATTTCATAATAATATTCCTTAACAGAGATTCAGAGGAAGAGATATTAATCGATCAACTGGAAGGTTTCATGTTAAATGGAATAGAAGGTTTGGATATAGTCTCAAATGGAGTTGTTTTGGGCTTAAGTAGGCACCAAGGTAGTGTAACTAGAATTTCAATACATTCATGTTAGAATTAATGGTCATACAGTGTAATGTAAATAATTTATACTCTTTTAAGGTGTATTATGATGGGAGTCTTTTCATTTTAATTCTTTATGTCGATGAATATTCCTTAGTTGGACCAATGAAGCAAAGGCTAGAAGAGCTAAAGATTGTTTTATCTAGAAAATCCCAAATGAAGGGCCTGGGTTTTGGAAAGTGGATATTGGGGATAAATGTTGAAATAGACATTAAGTCTATAACATGATTTATCCTTGGTAAATTTTTATATTAATTATTATTTATTTGTTTTGTTAAATATTAATATTATAGAATCAAATATGATGGAAATTAATATTGAATGTATAGATTACAATCATCTAATAAAATAGTATAAAGATGGAGAGAAAGATTTTATCAAGTTTTCAAAAGACCATGCATTTGATCCTTCTCAAATCCACTTTCCATGTTTACATTGTTTTCTTCAAGACATGTTTGTCCATTGGAGTTGGAAGAACACAAGATCTGTCATGAAATAGATTGAAGTTATAAATTTTGGAATAAACACAACGAAAAAGAATATGTAGATAGTGGTTAGGATAGAACTATGTTTTATAGATCATTTGATATGATTACTATTGTGGAAAATAAAGAATAATGTATCGATAATGTGATTACAAATGTGAATGATGATGTAGTACGTATTGAGTAATTTACAAGGAATGTTGAAGATGAACTTCATGATTTCCCAAAAACATTTGATCAGTTAATGAGTTTTGAAAAGACGTTATTGTGTGCAATTTGTGATAAATATATAGTATTTTTAGCCATACTAAAGCAGTACAATTTGAAATAAGAGAACATATGGGTGGATTCTATTATTATGAAACTAATTTATCTCTTGAATGAAAATCTCCAGGAATATTTTTAGCTCTTGACCCAATCATACAATTCTAAATGAATGTTATGCTCGATGGGTATGATCTTTTAAAGAATAGAAGATTTCCTGAATGATTGTATACTATTTCTAAAGGACCAAAAATAAAGAACAGGATCCCAAAAGTTTGGTTCTTATCCATACCATAAAAATTATTACGCAACTATGAAAGTTGTGTGGTACACTCCAATCATTCCAAGGAATATACACCTATATAGAATGGAGGATACAACATGGAAATGACACGAACTACAAATACAATAAATAAATATAGGTAACTACATCACTTAGCAGACTATACTTAGTGGAAAATAATTGATCCTGCTTATCCACAATATGGAAACGAGCTGAGAAACAATCGGCTTGCGTTATCTACTGATGGAGTTAATCCTTTTGGTTTTCAAATCATTACTTTTAGTACATGGACGGTTATGTTGGTAAATTATAACTTGACACTATGGTAATTCAGGAAATGAAAATACGTCATGTTATCTATGATTATATCAAAACCAATACAATAGTTTAATGTTATTGATGTTTTTTTGGATCCACTGACCAAGGAATTTAAATTATCATGGGATTAAGGTGGAAAATTCTATGATGCTTAGAGAAATGAATATTTCACATTGAGATCCATGTTTTACAATACTATACATTAATTTCCTTCTTATGTAATGTTTTAAGAATATATCATTAAAGGAACTAAAGGGTGTCCCATATACAGACAAGTTACACAGTCAATTAGGTTGAAACATTAATCGAAAACAGTGTTTCAGGGACATGAAAATTTACTACCCCCACAACAAAAGTTCAAATATTGTATGGCATCATTCGATAGATGTTTAGAAGAAAATACAAAACCATCTCCCCTAATAGGTGATCACATATTTGAGAAATTAATAGATTTGAACACTTATTTTTCAAACTGTGTTCAATAACCCTTACAAAAACCAAGTAAAAAAAGTGACTAGATTTTTTTAATTTCCATATTGGAATTGACTGTATGTCAGAGATTTTCATGATTTTATGCATGTTGAACATAATATATGTGATAGTGTCATCAACACAATGAAAATTTTACCTGGTAAAACAAATGAAGGATTTAAGGCTAGGTTAGATATGGTTGACATGGGAATCCAGGAAGAATTGGCACCAGTGAAGGGTAAAGAATGGAATTTTATTCCCCTAACTTCTTACATTCTTTCAATAAAGGAGAGATATAATATTTCAATATTCTTGAATGATGTAAATATTTCATAGGGGTATTCATAAAATATCAAGAACCTCATTTCAATGATGGAATGAAAATTAAAGTGTATGAAATCACAAGACTGCCATGTTTTGATGCATGATCAAATTCATATAAATTTTTGTTGCATTTTTAACAAGAATGTATATCAAAAATTATCCAAGTTCTATTTATTCTTCAATTATAAATAAAGAGAAGTTATAGGCCTAGATAAATTTCCAACTATGGATTGGGAAATTTCTGTCATATTATGTAAATTGGAAATCTTCTTTCCACTAACATTCTTTCATATAATGATTCATTTAATAGTTCACTTGGTGAGAGATATTTTACTCTGTGTTCATCTACACTATTGATAAATATACCCCATTGAACAATATATTTTTATTTTTAATGGGTTTTCCAAATATAATATTTGTCTAGAGGGTATTATTAAGGACTGATATATTCTACAAGAGGCTGTTGAATTCTGTACTAGATACCTGTCTGGTGTTGAAAGAATTGTTCTACTAAATCTCATCACATCAGGCGTCTTGAGGGTAAAGGATGTTCTGGAAGATATATTTTCACAATCAATATTACAGATCAGGAGAAGTCCCACCATTACATTTATCATAATATTTGGAGGATTCCCAATATGTTGAAACCCACAAATAAATTCTTAGGCATTTCAATCCATCATGGGATAAAATATGGATATCAAAGACACATAATAAATAGTTTATATGATGGTTTCTGGACCATATTTTTATGGATTCAAATGAAAATATATATTCAACTTAATAACGACTTCAATGGCTAACCAGAGGACGAAGTGTGTATGTAATATCTTAAAAAGGTTATGTAATTAATGGTTATAATTTATATAAAAATGAATAGGATGAAGGCACTACCATGAAAAATAGCGGAGTTATAGTTGTGGATGGAGAAATGTATGTTTCTCTTACTAAGGAAAAAAAATAAAATTAACATGAATATTTCATACATTTTCATCATTCTTAAAATATGAGAGTTTGATTATAAAACATTCCAAGTGGAAATTTTTAATGAATGTTTGTTGATAAGAGGATTCCTATTCAAATAGATGAATTGTGATTCATGAAATTTGATTTCAGTAAGGAAGGATACAAGGATGAACAATTTATAATGGAATCATAGGTCGTATATGTATTCTTTGTTCTAGATCCCACAAAACAAAAGTGGTCAATTGTTCTATTATCAAACAAAACCATTGGAGGGTCAGATAAAAAGCCAACTAAGGATGAACCTATCATTGGGTCATTGTAATCATTTCGTAGTGGTCCCAATATAGACAATGTTTTTTATGTCCTAGGATACCAAAATGAGGGGGATTGGATAGTCGATCAAGGCATAAAATCCCTTTAACCACTAAAAAAGGGTTTTTAATAATTAATTTAATTCAATTATCTAATATACAGTGTGTTACCCCATGTTATTATCACTGCTACATTTATATACACTGTATTAAATGTTAAACCACTTCTATTGATAATGACTTCCACACATCTTGGTGCTCTAAATCCCGATGCACAACTAGTATCTTAACATATTGATGCTTCTAGGGCAGAGGTTAAATGTGTTGGTGATATCATTCCTGAGGAACAATAGGTTTCTCAACCTATTTCTGCTCCTAGTGCACAGGTACTATGACCATCTGCATATTCTAATTCCTCCTTTCTAGAGGAATAACATATTGACGATGATGAATCTGAGGAAATGGTAGTTGATGAAGGACCAACGAAATAGAAAAAATAGGAGTGTTGTGGTTTGATTGTGTTTTAAAAATATTTAAGTTGAAATAAAAGGCATCAAATATAGGTTTGGATGGAATGTGCAAGGCCAGCGTGTTATCCCCAACAAGGCCATGTTCAGTAGTTATGTTAGAATCATAACTTAGTAATGCATGCTGATTGATGTAGATTCATGGAACAATGTTATGATAGTGCTAAAGACATTGATTCAGGAAGATATTACAGAAACAATATGATATTATTTATTTATTTGACTAAAAATAATATAATGAATCATTGACTTACTCTTCATCATCCATTTCATGGTGAATTTATTATAGATCACTCCCGCAAGAAATATGTATTAATTTATGCCAGAAAGAATCATAGTGTATGTCTCTCAATTATAACTAGACATAACCTTAATGATGTTGGTAGCAAAATAAACTCTCACACACCTCTTATTTATGCAACCCTGATAACCTAATAAATGTGGGATGCATGTAGTAGTTGTCGGTCACATGCTCCTTTTTAGGTAAACTATGGATTATAATATTTTGTTTGATGATACATGTATTCATCACATTGATTGAAATTTTTTATTTATGAATCAACAACTTATTGTTGGAAATATGGAATGACCAGAAAAACCAGTCTACCCTCTACCGTAATGTAAGGAAAGAGTATTCTTTATTTGAATAAAAAATTGTTACGTATTATAAATCTACAATAATACTTTTTTGTTACAAGAAAAGACACTATAACTATATTCATCTATTTATATGTATATTGATGACTCCAAATCCATATTCTATTCTATCCCACACCATGTGTTATTGAAGACAGCTCGTCTAAATAATGATGGGATATTAATAGATGAAAATCCACAAAAAGTGTGGGAAATATGTGTAAGTATTAAATAATTAAAAAAATCATTAAATTGTTATTATATAACAAGGATATATTATTTTACTATATTTTATATCCGACATAGTCACAGGAAGTGGAAACACCTATACAAGATGAAAACATACTATCAGTGGCCTTAAAGTGGTAAGAACAATATAGTAGTATGAGAGGTGATGGTTTTACGGTGACACCTTAAAAAATAGAATAAAAAAAGATGTGTATCAAACTGATGAAATGAAACATATGAGAGAAATAATAGCTACCATAGAATTAAAATTCCATCAATATAGAGATTTTATGGAAACATTTATAGGGGAGGGATTAATGAAAAGAAACAACTCAAGAATAACTATTATCGGGAGATCACTCCCCCACCCCCAACCATCTATGTGGCGAGCCATTCCACTCAAATATATATCTTAGTTGAGGTAATCAATGTTATGATAAATGTTTCTATGAAATGTAAATTAGAATGATAATAATACATTTATTTTACTAATATTCTATAGGGTGATAATGACTATGATTTATATCTATCAACACCCATCCACTTCCTTGTAGTGAGGGATACAATGTCCAATACCCAAAATGATAGGCTACATAGTAGACCCCTTCCAACAGGTCATGTGTGAGTGTTGATTAGTGTATACCATTAGCTGAGGACTGAGATAACTATTCCAATTGACATGTAAGATGTTAATATGGTCAAATAATCTTTTGGAACATTCATCACATGGTCGTCACATCTTGTTAAAAACAAAATGACAATGAGGTATTCATTTCTAATTTATTTTTAAAGGTAATCATTTAACAACTAATGAAAACATATCTAATCTGAAGAATTTTACTATAGAAACAAAAATGGGAAAGGGATAAAATAAAATACTAACATAAAATCATCAAAAGGATTGACTAAGTAATAGAAAAGATATACTAAAAGCACCATTACCCCACCTATTCTATATCCATATTACTATCATTGATGTTCCATGTGAATACATAGTTAAAAATTAGTCGTAATAACATAGTTGATTTTGATGAAAATATGTATAGAGGGAATGTTCAATACTTTATTGGTGTTGAGAGTGTAAGTAAAATCATTGAATATGATTGGCTAGGTGTTCAATTGTAAATTTATACATGAGGTATGTTTTCATGATTTGATTTTAAAAAATTTTATATAATTTGTTAATTAAAAATAACTACATTTCATATTTTTGACTGGTGTATATATCAAAAAAATTGAAGTAATATTCCCATAATTGTTTTTATTCATTAGTCCTCACATCTTCTCTACAGAATAACCAAAAATAGATACCAAGAAAAGGTCAAAATAGTTACATGTATGATAATATTATTTGAAAGAAATATTTCGGATGATGTAATATATTTAATACCAATGACGCATGGGTAAAACTCTATAATTTAATCATATAAAATATATTTTCACTTCTTTCATTACATATTCCTTTTGGTGTTTTATACAGTATTAGATGATCATTGCTGCAAATTTGGATACACCAATGATTTATTTCCCTGATTCAATGCAGGGATATCCAAAAAACCATCCACACATGAAATAGTTTTTCAATTAATAATACACTAGATCCAATGTTATAGAACTAAAAAACAATTTATATAATTTATATTATCTTTTAATGAGGAATATATTATGATACAGTGGTGTATCTATATCATGAAAAACAATAAATGAGGCAATGGGATAAGGATGAGAATGATGACAAGTTCTACCAATGGACATGTATCATGGTATATATAATAAGAATTAACTATCCAAACACTTTTAAAAAAATTACTTAATCTCCTAAATTTTTCTATAGTCTGAAAATAACCAATGAAAAATAAAATAGTTATTGTATTAATAAATTTATTAGATAGATCATATAACATGAATAACCTAGCATTCCTAAAATGACATTTTTTATGATAATTAACATTTCACTTAAAATATTCATTAATTCATTGGAAATCATATTTTTCTAGTATTATTAATATAAAAAATACTAATATTCACAAGATGATACAAATGTCCTCATAAATGAATGGACAACATAATTGATGAACGAATGTACAAAAAAATCATGAATATGTGACTTTCAAGGATGTAGTGGAGTGTTTCATATTTTTTTTGTTTATTTTTATTTAATATTTCTCACATAAGAATTGTTTTCTTATATTAAATGATTCCTTTTTTCAAGTCAGGGAGGTTTGTTTGAAACTGATCATGCTTGAGAGAGATGAGACAATGATGTTACAACTCAGAATTCAATGAGAAAGTAATATTTTTTAATATAGTATGTTATTCCACATTATAATATATGTTCCGTATTTCATTAAAAAAATATTGAACTCTATTTCAAAATAGATGATCCATTAATTTTTTTATATGTTATTTGTTTACTTATTTATAGTATTACTCACATAAAAATTGTTTTCTTATATAGGTGGATTCATTTGTTTGAGTTTCGGTGGTTTTTATGAATATGATAATGCTCATGAGATATTGGACTTCAAGGCTGCAACTAAAATAATGAAATCAAGGAAATGTTTCCTAAATGTATACAACCATCATAAAAAGTTGAATTCCTACTACTTATTTAATAATTTTTTTATCATTTTCTGTACTTTTTGTAAATTATTTTCAATATATTTTTTATTGTCATTTATTTAGTAGTTTTTACAAATAATTATACTTTCCATTTATTATATTTCTTGATATTACAAAACTTTATAGAGTATATGTTATTTCACACAAAAAAATTACTTTTTGAAATTCATAAGAGTGCCCAATGTTTATGTGCTCATCTACTCTCCTAGTTTTCAACAACAAGAATGGTTTTCAAACATAGAAAAATGAGTCAATATGATGTATTGACATTTATAAAAATAATGGAAATGTAAATCATGTTAAAATTGACAATTACTGTTTTTCAGGATTTTGGGACATGTAGAAATTAGCCACACCTTAATCCAATGCACGGTGTGATAGGTATGAGTCAAAGTGATTTTCTATTGAAAATTCATATATATTTTAGTTAAAAAGACAATGGAAAAACTAAAGCCTAATAAAACCAATTCATATTGTTTTTATACATTAATAAAAAGATCCATAAGTTATATATAATGAGTAGGAATCAACATCATCTCAATCTGACACACAGTGTGACTAGAATAACTCTAAGTGGGACATTTTATTTAAAATTGACATTAATTTTAGTAAAAAGAAAACGTGAAATAGTAAAACCAAAGAAACACATTCATATTTTTTGATACATTAGTAAAATGATAAAAATGTCATTATTGAAAAGTAATAATGAACCAAACCTCAATAGGATGCATGGTGTGGCCTGTATAACTCAAAGTGTCTCTTTTTATTTTAAATTGTTATTAATTTACGTAAAAATAACAACTTTCATATGTAAAAATAATAAAACTCATTGATATAGTTTTGATACTTTATGAAAACTATCTATTTGTAATTTTAGATGTGTAAGAATCAACCAACATCAATAAGATGCATGGTTCAGATGATATAAATCAAAGTGAATTTTTTTATTTAAAATTGATATTAATTTAAATAAAAACAGCATGTGGCTTTCTGAAAACCAAGATAACCCATTCAGATTATTTTGATACTATAGTAAAATGATCTTGGATTAATTTATGACATATATGAATCAACACCTCCTCAATTAAACACACAATGTATCTTGTATGTCTAAAAGTGTTCATTATTATTTTAAAAATGAATTTTTTGTTCAAAACACATCACTAAATAGAAACCAATAAAACACACTCAAATTTTCATGAGGGGTGGTAGTTTAGTTCGAGATACTAGTAGTTCAGTTATTATTTCATTTTAATCCTCTTTTTGGTATGGTAATTCTCTTTAGGCTGAATCACATGAAATTTTATTCGGACTTGAGCTATGTAATAGAAGGAACATAACCGTTTTAGTGCTGGAAAATGATACTCAAGTTGTTAAAAGGTTGATTATGGGTATGGGTTTCACTCCTTGGATTATTTCATATCAAATTTGAAAAAGTAAAAAGCTTAATAATAATAGCTTGGAGACTAACCACACATAGCGCGAGGGAAATATGGTAGCTGGATTTCTATCCTCTCATGCTCCGCTTAATGTTGCCTTTTCATGCTTCCATACTCTATGATCATTTCCACAAGATGAATTGAGCATTGTTTTTGGGGACTCACTTGGAATGCATTATTTTGGACCCCCTTAATCCTGGTTTTTTGGTTTTCTCTTCCTTGTGTTCAATTTATTTTCTCTTAATAAAAATTGCAATGTTGATTGTGGTATGAACCCTTGTGCCCCACTCCTCCACTGCAAACCCTTTTCTTCAGCTCCTCCACTACGAACCCACCTCCCCCACAAACCCCTTGGTTGCCGCTGCCACAGATGCATACTATGACTCCACCACTACCAGACCCTAATCTTACCACCAGAGGAGTATACCATTTTCTCGTCATGATTATGAATTCTTAATATATACACAGATTTTGTATTTGTTTTTGTGTATTCTTAATGTACATTTAATATGTAAGAAATTTCCAATGGTGTTCCTTTGAGATGTGATTTTGTCCCCTTTCATGTTTTTCAACATTTAATTTATTGCATTATTAGCCTTTTATGTTTTTAGTTTAAAAGCTATGTGGCCATGTTCAATAGTTTCTTTTTTAATATGATAATGTAAAAAAATGTTTGACATACTTATGAAATACCTTGCGGATAACATGCATGGTTATAATATTTTCCTTGATAATTTATATATGCCCATTATAATGGGATAATAAATGTTTTTAGTAGATATATTCAATGTATTAGTGCCTTGAGATTCATAAAAAATATAATTGTTTTCCATATTCATGGATATATTATTTTCATGAATTATTATTTATATAAAAGAACCTAATTGTAATTATTATTAACAGCAACAAACAATATTTTCATGGCTCTCTAAATATTTTGTTCAATGTAATTCATAAATAATTACTTTTCTATATTCAATATAATTTATAAATAATAATGATGATCAAATATAACAAATTTTGATAATGTGTATATAAATAATGTTGATTATAAAAAATTATGTGTATATAAATAATCATATATAATTTTTAATTAATTTTGATTATAAATTATTTTTAGTATAAATAATTATAATTATCTTGAATTAATAGTTTATATAAATAATTTATGTAAAATATTGAAATAAAAAAAATTATGAATTAATAATTATGAATTAATAAAATTTATGAATTATATTTTTGGGGTTTTTCTTATAGAATTATATTTTATAAAGTATTGGATATTTTTTATTCTTTTATCTTTTATAATGTTCCTCTATTGTGATTAATGTCATTTTGAAGATTCCTAAGTACCTCTTTTAATATGATTCATGTGAATTGAAATGATTGTTAAAAAATTGTATGTTTCCAACATATGCTTTCTTGGGATTAAATAGCATTAAAATAATTTAAACACTTGGAATGGACTTAGGTTGCAAGACAATAATTTCTCAACACAATCTTTATGAGTGTCCCTAATGGGTATTGGGCGAGTAATTTAGGAGGATATTCTATTTTTTTAGGATTCAACATAGAATGAATATTGGCCTCGTTATAGTGTGAGTAAAAAATGAATGAATCATTTGATTACATCTATGATTTTGTTACATTACATGTAAAAAAATTGAATCCAAAAAATATAGATCTATATAAAATTATACTTTTCATATAAAGGAGAAAGTTGATGATAGGAAATAGTGCAAGTTATCTATATTTGTAAATTTATTTCAATAATTAGAAGGATTATATTTTAGTTAGGTTTTCTCTCCTACTGTAAATAATATAATAATTTAGATGGTTCTCTACATGGGTTCCACTAATTTTTTATTTCCAGAAGACATATATTTCATTATTATATTCCTTCATCGAGATTCAAAAAAAGAGATATATATAGATCAAATGGAAGGTTTCATGTTTAATTTAATAGAATTTTTGGTTTTAGTCTTAAATAGAGTTGTTTTTGGCTTAATTAGAAACCAATGTAGTGTGACAGGAATTAAAATGAATCCATTGAAGAATAAATGTTCATACAGTGTAATGTTAAAAATTTATACTGTATAAAGGTGTATTATGATGGTAGTTTTATCATTTTACTTGTTTAAGTTGAAGAATTTACCTTAGTTGGACCAATTGAAGAATGGCTAGAAGTGTTGAAGATTGATTCATCTTGAAGATCCCTAATGAAGGGACTATGTTTTGGAAAGTGGATATTGGGGATAATTATTGAAACATACATAATTTTTATAACTTTTTTTAGCCTTGGAAAATTTTTATATTTTTTATTTTTTATTTATTTTGTTAAATATTAATATAATCATGTCAAATATGATGGATATGAATGAATAATGGATGGATTCCAATCGTCTGACAAAAGTGTATAAAGATGGAGGGAAAGAGTTCATCAGGTTTGCAGAAGAACATGCATCTGACCCTTATCAAATCATTTGTACATGTATTCATTGTTTTTATTCAAATAATTATAGTGTAAATTAGTTGAAAGAAAACATGATCTGTTATGGAATAAATAGCTGTTGTAAATGTTGGAATAAACATAAGGAAAAAAATATGTAGCCAATGGCTTGGATAACACTTTGTTTTATAGATCATTTGATATGATTACCAGTGTGGAAAATGAAGAATACTATATTGAGGATGTGATTACATATGTAAATGATGATTTAGTTTTTATTAAGAAAATTAAAAGTAATATTGAAGATGAACTTTGTGATTTCCAAAAAAGATTGGGTAGTTAATGATTTTTTAAAATATGTCATTGGGTTCTAGTTTCTCTAAATATATATTATTTCTAGTCAGACTAAAGATGTATAATATGAAATAAGGAAATAGATGAAGGGGTTCCAGTATTATGGAACTAATTTATCTTCTGATTGACATGCTCTTGGAATATTATTATCTCCTGAACCAAACATAAAATGTTAAATGAATGCTATGATCGATAGGTATTGTCTCTAAAAGAATAAATGTTTTCCTAAATGACTATATACTATTTCTAAAGGACCAAAAATCACTTACATAATCCTAAAAGTGTGGTGCTTATCGATACAATAAAACATAATATGGTCCTATGAACGTTTTGTGGTATACTCCAATCATTCCAAGGCTTATACACCTATATATAAGTGAGGATACTACATGGACAATGACATGAAATACAGATACAATAAATATTGGTGGGTAACTATGTCACCTAGAAAACTCTCCTCAACAGAATATAATTGATCCTGAGTATCCTGAATTTGGAAACGTGATGATAAACCATCATCTTTCATTATCAACTAATGGAGTGAATCCTTTTGGTTTTCAAATAATCACTCACAGTACATGGATAGTTATATTGTTAAATTATAACTTGAAACTATGGTTATGCATGAAATGAAAATACATCATTCTATTTATGATTATATCAAAACTAAAACAATAGTGTAATGATATTTATGTTTATTTGGTTCCATTGATCAAGGATCTTAAATTATTGTGGGATTCAGGTCTAACATTGTATGATGCTCACTGAAATGAATATTTCACATTGAGATCTATGTTGTATAAGACTATAAATGACATTATTTCCTATGAAACTTTTTTAGGATATATCATTAAAGGAACTAAAGGGTCTCCCATATTCAGAAAAGGTACATAGTCAATTAGGTTGAAACATTCATAAAAAACAATGTTTCATGAACATCACAGATTTCTACCAAGATAACATAAATACTGATCTTTGATGACATCATTTGAGGGATGTTCAAAAAAACATATAGAAACATCTCCACTAATAGGTGATCATCTATTTGAGAAATTAAAACATGTGGACACTTCTTTTTTAAACATTTTTTTGATAAAACTTAGGAAAGCCTAGTTAAAAAAGAGATTGGTTTTTTTTAATAACCAAATTGGAATTGTCTGTATGATTGAAATTTTCATGATGTTATCCATCTTGAAAATAATTTATGTTGTAGTGTCATCAGCACATTGATACTTGCAACTGGTAAAATAAAGGATGGAATTATGGCTAGGTTAGACATGGTTTACATGGTAAACCGAGAAGAGTTCTCACTAGTGAAGGTTGGAGAACGTTCTTCTCTTCTTCTAACTACTGACACTCTTTCCTGGAAGGAGATATATTAGTTTCAAAACATCTTGAATTATGTATAGGTTCTATATGGGTATTCATAAAATAACAATCACCTCATGTCAATGACAGATTTAATATTAATGTGCCTAAAATCAAATGGCTTCCATGTTTTGATGCATGGTCTAATTCAAATAGATTTATATTTCATTTTTACCAATAATTTTTGTCATATATTAACCACATTCTATTTATTCATCAATTAAATATGCAGAGAAGTTATAGACATGATGAAATTTCAAATTATGGATAGGGTAATTTCAGTCATATTATGTAAATTGGAAATGTTATTTCTACCTACATTTTTTGATATAATGATTCATTTGATGGTTTACATGTTGAGAGTGATTTTAATCAATGGTTATGTACACTATAGAAGGATGTACTTCATTGTACAATATATGTTGATTTTTAAAGGGTATGTCAAATATCAAAGTTGTCCCAAGGGTTTTATTGTGGAGCGATATATTCGATAGGAAGTTGTTGGATTATTTACCGAATACCTGTCTAGTGTGGAAATCATCATTCTAAGGAAAACTCCTAACAATGTGTGGCTTGAGGGTGAGCGAATTTCTAGAATAGTTGTTGTCACAATAAATATTACTGATTTGGATTAGGACCACATTTACATTTATCATAATAGTTTGGAGGTTTCCCAATATGTTGATACCCACAAAAAAATCTTTGGAATTTGAATTCGTCAAGGGATAAAATATGGATATCAAATAGAAATAATCAATAGTTTATTTGTTGGTTTCAGGAGAATATTTTTATGGAGTCAAATGAGAATGTATATTAAATTTTATATCAACATCAATGGATTACCAGAGGACCAAATGTGTATGTAATATCTTGCAATGGATATGTAATTAAGGGTTATAATTTCCATAAAAATGAACACGATGAAGGAACTACCATGAAAAATAGTGGATTAAAACCTGTTGATGGATTGATGCATGTTTCTGTTACTAAAGATAGAAATTAAATTTACATGAATATTTCATACATTGAAATAATTATTAAAATATGGGTGTTTTGTTATAAAACATTCCAAGTGCATATTTTCAAGGAAAGATGGTTGATAATAGGATTCATGTTAAAATAAATGAATTTGGATTCATGAAAGTTGATATCAGTATGGAAGGATAAAATGATGAACCATTTATAATTTAATCATAGGTAGTATAAGTATTATATGTTCTAGATCTCAATAAACGAAAGTGATCAACTGTTCTTTTATCGACCAAAACCACTGAAGGGTTAGATGAAAATTCAACTAAGTAAGAACCTATCATTGGGTCACCATAATCATTTCGTAGTGGTCCCAATATAGACAGTGTTTTTTGTCATAGTAGACCACAATGAAGGGGTTTGGATAGTCGATAAAGACTTCAAATCCCATCAGCCTTTAAAAAATGGATTTCAGTAATCATGTTAATTTGTTTTTTAATATAATGTGTGTTACCTCATGTTATTATCACTGCTGAATTTATGAACTCTATATTAAATTTTAAATAACTTCTATAGATAATGACTTCTACACATGTTTGTTTTCCCAATCCTGATGCACTATCAGTCTCTTAACATGTCGATGCTCATAGGGTAGAGGTTAAATGTCTTGGTGCTCTCATTCCTAAGGAAAAATTTGTTTCTTGGACTATCGTTGCTCCCAGTATAGAGGTACAACAACCATATTCACATTCAAATTCTACCATTATAGAGGAAGAAAATATTGACGATGATGAATCTAATGAAATGGTAGGTCATGAAGGACCAACAAAACAAAAAAATAGCATTGTAGTTTTATGGTGTTATAAAGAATCATTAAGGTGAATCAAATGCATCAAATACAAGGATGGATGGAATTTTTGAGGACTCCATACTAACCCCTTCAATGCCATGTTTAGTAGATATGTTATAATCTTTACTTAGTAACAAATAACGATTGATACAGATTCAGGGAACGATGTTATTCACACACTCAAGACATTGATTTGGGAGTAGATTACAGTAACATTATTATATCATTTCATTATTTTACTAAAAAATAAAATAACGAGTCATTGAATTAATCATCATCCTCCATTTCATGGTGAATTTATTATAGATCACACCCACAAGAAATATATATTAATTCAGGCCAGAAGGACTCATAAAGTATTTATCACAATTTTATCTAGACATCACCTTAAGGATGATGAAGGGAAAATAATATTTCACCCACCTCTTATTTATGTACACCTGATAACCCAAGAAGTGTAGGATGCATTTACTATTTGTTGGGCACATGCGCTTTTTATGTAAATTGTGGCTAATAATACATTGGTTTACAATACATGTATTCATCACATTGATTGAAATTTAATTATTTATAAAACAAAAACAGAGTTTTTGAAATAAGGAATGAAAAAAAACCAGTGTACCCCAACCATTATGTAAGTATGAGGTATGCGTCATTTGAAAAAAAATAGAACATATTTTAAATATACCATAATCCTTATTTGTTGCATGAAACATCAACATAATTATATTCCTCTGTTTATATGCAGATTGATGACTCCATCTACAAATCTTCATCTATCCACACCATGGGATATAGAAGGAGGATCATGTAAATTATGATGAGATATTAATAGATGAAAACACACAAAAAGTGTGGTAAACATGTGTAAATATTATATAATAAATTTTTTTCATAAAATTGCTATTACATAAAAGTGATCAATTATTTTAATATATTTTCTATCTAACATATCCAAAGTAATTAGCAAGACCCATATAGGATGAAAACATACTATTAGTGTTCTTAATGTGGGAAGAATAATATGGTCATGTTAGAGGTGCGTGTTTTGGGGTGACAACCCGAAAAAATTAGAATAAAAAAAGATGAAGAGGAAAGTGATGAAATGAAACAGATGAGAGAAAGAATAACTACCCTTAAAGAAAATATCCAATGGTAAAGAGAGAGTATAGAAACATCTATGGGGGATGAAGGAAAAATAATAAACAACTCTGTAACAACCACTATGGTTAGATCCCTCCCCCACCCCCAACCATCTATTAGGTTATCTATTCCACTAAAAGATATATCTTATCCGAGGTAATCATGTTTATGATAAGTATTTCTGTAAAATGTGAATCGGAAAGAGAATGATACCTTTCGTGTACAAATATTCTATAGGGTGATAATAAATACGATTTATATCTATCAACACCCACTCATAACCTTGTAGCAAGGGAGATGGTGTTCAATACCAAAAATAACAGGCTACACAGTAGACCACATCCAACATGTATTTAGTGAGTGTTAAATAGCATAGCCCATTAGCCGAGCACTGAGCCACATATTCCAATTGATATATAAGATATTCATAGAGTAAAATAAGCTTGGAACATTCATCACATGGTTTTAAAATCATGTAAAAAACATACCAAAAAGGAGGTATTCATTTCTAATATATTTTACTGGTAAACATTTAACTATTAATGAAAAAATATCTAATATGATAAATGTTATTATAGAAAGACAAAGGGAAGGGGATGAAATTAAATACCAACTCAAAACCATTTAAAGTATTAACTAACTGATAGAAAATATATACTAAAATAACATTACCCTTCCTATTCTATATCAACATTTACTATCATTTATGTTTAATGTGGATATATAGTTAAAAATTATTAGTAATCACATAGTTTATTTTGAAGAAAATATGTACAGAGGGAATTTTCAAGACTTCATTGGTGTTGAGAGTGTAAGTGAAATCATAAACTACAATTGACAATATGATTCAGTTGTAAATGTATAAATGAGGTATGTCTTCATGATTTAATTTTTCAAAAGTTTATATACATTTTTAATTATCACTAATTACATTTCATATTCTTGTATGGGGTATATATTAAAAAACATTGAAGTGATTTTCCCATGAAATTTTCTTAGACTTTTTAGTCTTCACATCTCCTCTATAGAAAACCCCAAAATAAATACCATGAAAAGGATTAAATAGTTACAGGTCTGATATAATCATTTAAAAGAAATATTTTGGATAAAATAATTAATTTAATACCAATGATGTAGGGATTAAACTATATAATTTAAAAATATCAAATATATATTCATTTATTTCATGACATATTCCTTTTTGTGTTTTTATTCAATATGGAATGATCATTGTGGTAAATTTGGATACTCTAAAGATTTATTTCCTTAATTTAATGCATGGGTATCCAATAAACCATCCACAGGTGAACACATTTTTCAATTTGTAATACACTAGATCCAATGTTATAGAACTAAACATCAAGTTATATTATTTTAATTATATTTTAATGATGAATCTATTATGATAGAGTGGTGCATCAATATCATGAAAAACAAGGAATGAGGCAATGGGATAAGGATAAGAAAGAGGACTAGTTATACGGATAGACATGTATCATGGTATATATAATAATATTTAACTATACAAATTTTTTTTTACTTATTCTCCAAAATGTTTTTCTAGAGTCTTAAACTAACCAACGGAAAATGTTGTAGTTATTATATTTGTAAATTTATGAGAGATATCATATTCTATGAACAAACTATAATCCCTGATGTGGAATTTTGATGATAATTAATATTTCATTTAAAATTTTCATTAATACTTTGTGAATTTATATTTTTCTAGTACTACTATTGTTATCAAAAAGACTCATATTCACAAGATGATATAGATGTGCCCAGAAATGAATGGGAATCATACCTAAAGAAAAAATGTACAAAAATAGCATGAAGATTTGAGTTCTATAGATCTAGTGTATTGTTTCATATTTGTGTTTAATTTTTTTTTAATATTAATCACATAAAAATGTTTTTCATATATAAGATGATTAATTTTTTTAGTCAGGGAAGTTTGTTCAAAATTGATCATGTTCGGGAGAGATTAGGCATTGAGGTTGCAAATCAGAAATAAAAGAGAAGTAAATATTTTTAATATACCATGTAATTCCAAGTTATAATATCAATTCTCTACTTCATTAACAAAATCATGAAATATATTTAAAAATAGATGATCCCTTAATGGTTTTTTATATATTATTATTATAATTTTTATAGTATTACTCAAATAAAAATTGTTTTCTAATATAAGAATAATCCTTTTTTCGAGTTTGAGAGGTTTTTCTGATGCTGCTAATGCTCATGATAGATTGGACTTCAATGATTCAATTTAAATAATGAAATAAAGTAAATTTTCAAGAATGTATACAACCCATTTTAAAAAGTGAATTCCTACTACTTATTTAATTAATATTTTCATCATTTTCTTCACTTTTTGTAAATTATTTTCAATATTTTTTTATCTAACACTTATTTAGTTGTTTTCATAAGTCATTAAACTTTTTATTTATTATGTTGGTTGAGATACCAACATATCATATAGTAGGTGTTATTTCACACAATTTTTTTAAATCTAGAAGAGTGGATGAAGTTCAGGTGCTCATCTACTCTCCTGGATTTCAACAACAAGAATGGTTTTCCAACATAGAACAACGAGTCAATATGAATTGTTTACATTAAGAAAAATAATTGAAATAGAAATCATGTTAAATTTTTCAATTACAATTTTTTTGATACTTTAGGACATTTAGGAATTAATCACACCTCAATTAGATTCACAGTGTGATAGGTATGACTCAATGTTTTTATTTCTATTGGAAACTGACATAATTTTTTGAAAAAAATACAATTGAATATATGAAACTTGAAAAAACCTATTAATATGGTTTTGATACATTATGAAAATGATCCATAATTTATTTATAATGAGTAGGAATCATCCTCATCACAATCTGACACACATTTTGAATGCTACAACTGTATGTGGGTCTTTTAGTTTAAAACATACATTAATTTTAGTAAAAAGAAAAAGTCAAATATTGAAAACCAAATAAAAAAATTCATGAATTCTTTATACATTAGGAAAATGATATATAAGTCATTATTGAAATATAAGAATCAACCGAACCTCGATTGGATGAATGGTGTGGCCAGTATAATTCAAAGTGTCTATTTTTATTTAAAATTGACATTAATTTATGTAAAAATAACAACTGTCGAATGTAAAACCAATAAAACACATTCAAATTGATTTAATACTATATTAAAACGATCAATTTTTCATTTTTTGATGTGTAAGAATCAACCACACCTCAATAAGATGAACGGTGTGGATGATATAACTCACAATTTCTATTTTTAATTAAAATTGACATAAATTTAAATAAAAATATTATGTGGCATACTAAAAACCAAGAAAAAACATTTATATTCTTATTATACTTCATTAATATGATCCTGGTGTAATTTTTGATATATAGGAATCAACCCCACCTCAGTCCAACACACAATGTAACCTATATGTCTAAAAGTGTTTGTTATTAGTTTAAAAATGAAATTTTAGTTCAAAACATATCATTCACTGAAAACCAATAAACATCACTCATAGTTTCTTGATTATTTTGGATAGAGATTCATACATATTTTGAGACTTTTAGGAACTAGCATCACATCTAACCAAATCACAATGTGACTAGTATGACTCATAATGTAGTTTTCCATTTTGAAATGACATTTTATTAAAAAAAACAAAGCTAATATAATAAAAACTGATAGAACACATTTGTATTGTTTTGATACTTTAGTAAAATTATTCATGGGTCATTTTTTGATGTTTAGGATTCAACCACACCTCAATATGATGCACAGTGTGACTAGTATTACTCTATGGGTGTCTTTTTATTTAAAATTGACATTATTTTATGTAAAAACCACAAGTGACATAATGAAAACCAATCAAATTCATGCGCTTTTTATTGATATTTTAGAAAATGATCCATGAGTTATTCGTTATGTGTATGAGTCAACCGCACATCAATATGGCATACAGTGTGACTAGTACGACTAAAAGTGTATGTTATAAGTATAAAATTTTCATTTTAGTTCAAAATGTGTCACTCACTAAAAACAAAGAAAACACACTATTTTTACCTTCATAATTTAGGGAAATGATTCAAAAGTCCTTTATGACATGTATAAATTAGCCTCATGTCAAACTGATTCATGATCCAACCAGTATGACTCATAATTCGTGCTTCCAATTTTAAATGTCATTTTATTAAAAAGACACAATTGACATACTAAAAACTCAGGAAACACATTTGGGTTGTCTTGATAAGTTATTAAATTGAACTATAAAAGAGTATGGATGTATAGAAATAAAAATAAATTAAATAGGATGCATGGTGTGACCGGTATAACTCAAATTGCATCATTTTATTTAAAATTATTAATAATTTATGTAAAAAATAGGTGACATACTGAAAACCAAGAAGAAACATTTGGATGATTTTTATACTTTAGTATAATGTTATATAAGGAATTTATTATGTGAATAAATTAACCACACATAAATTAGACCCATGGTGTGGATGTTATAACTGAAAGTGTCTTTTTTTTAATTTAAAATTGACATTAATTTTAATAAAAACCAAAACTGGCATACTGAAAACCTAGAAAATGCTATCAGATTGTTTTGATAATTTATAAAAATCATCCATGAGCCCTATTTTACATGAATTATTCATCCCCACCTCAATGAGGTACACGGTGGGAATGGTAATACTAAAAGTGTTCATTATCATTTTAAAATTGAAATTTTTCCCAAATTGTTTCAGTCACTAAAAATAATGAAACATTTCATCGATTGTATTGATAATTTGATAAAGTGACTCGTAATTACTTTTTGACATGTATGATGTATTCCCATGTCAATCCAAAGCGTGATACGACTAGTATGACTCATAATTCATGTTTCCGGTTTGAAATGAAATTTTAGTAAAAAAACAAAACTAACTTACTGAAAATTGAGGAAATACATTTTAGTAGTTTTGATACATTAGTACAATGATCCAGGAGTAATTTTTGATACATATGAGTCAACCTCACCCCAATAAAATGCAAAATGTGACCATTATGACTCAAAGTGTGACTTTTTATTGAAAATTGGTAGTAATTTAATTAAACAAATGTGACATTATTAATATCAATAAAATTGATTTATACTATTTTGATATTTAATTAAAAATATCCATGAGTCGTTTGTGATATTTATGAGTCAACCTCACTTCAATCCGATGAACAATGTGACTGGTTTGAATTAAAGTATATATTATTAGTTTAAAATTTTCATTTTATATCATAATGTGCCACCCATTGAAAACAATGAAAACACAATCCAATTGTCTTGATAATTTAGGATAGCAATTCAATAGAATTTTTTTCCATTTATAAAGGAGTATCATATCAAAATGATGAACGATAAGTCTATAATGACTCATAATACGTGTTCCCTCTTTAAAATTACATTTTAGTAAAAAAACACAATAGGCATACATAAAACAAATACAATTAATTTATATTGTATCGATTCTATAAGAAAATGAACTTTAAGTCATTTTTGATGTTTATGAATTAAATATATCTCAATTGGATACACGAAAAAGATGATATAACTTAAAGTTTCTCTTTTCATTTAGAATTGAAATTAATTTATGTAAAAAAACATGTGACATAACAAGCACCAAGAAAATGGATTATCATTGTTTTTATACATTAAAAAATCTATATATGTGTCATTTTTGAAGTGTAGAAATCAACATCACCACAATAGGATGCATGGTGTGGACTATATAACTCAAAGTGCCTTTATTTATTTCAAATTGACATCAATTTAAATAAAAACAACAAGTGTAATACTGAAAACCAAAAATAAAACATTTGGATTGTTATTATACTTTAGGAAAAAAATCAATATGTACCTTTTGGTGTGTATGAATCAAACACACCTCAATATGATGCACAGTGTGCCCGGTATGACTAAAAGTAATCATTATAAGTTCAAAATTGATATTTCAGTTCAAAATGTATGACTCAATGAAAACAAAGAAAATTATCTCCACAAGTCTTGATAAATTAGGACATCGATTCATAAGTCATTTGTGAAGTGTATAAAGTGGTATCATATCAAAATGAAGCACAATATGACCAATATTACTCATAATGTGTATTTATAGTTTGAAAGGACCGTTTAGTGGAGAAACACAACAAGAATTATGAAAACCTAGAAAAAACATTTGAATTGTTTTGGTACATTAGGATAATGATACAAGAGTCATTTTTGACATGTAGGATTCAACCTATGCTCAATATGTTTCACGGTTAGGTTGGTATAACTCAAATTGTCTATTTTTATTTAAATTTGATATAAATTTTTTTACAAATAATAGGTGACATACTAAAAACATATAAAAAACATTCTAATTATTTTAATACTTTATGAAAATGATCTATATGTAATTTTTGACGTATAGGAATCAACCGCACCTAAATATTAATCATGGTGTGTCCAGTGTAACTCAAAGTGTATCTTTTTATTTATAATTTTCATTGATTTAAATAAAAACAATATGTTGTGTACCAAAACGCATGAAAATTCATTTGGATTGTTTTTAATCTTAGTAAAATGATTCATGAGACATTTATGACATGTAGAAATCAATCCCACCTCAATATGATGCATGTTGTGACCGATATGAATACAAGTGTCTATTATCAATTTTAAAATTGATATCTTATTTCAAATTGTATCACTCACTGATAAACAAACAAATGTGCTCTTATAGTATTGATTATTTAAGACAATAATTTAGAAGTCATTTTTGACATGTATAAAGAAGTCTCAAATAAAAAAGACTCAAAATGTGATTGGTATAACACATAATGTGTGTTTCCAGTTTGAAATGACATTTTAGTAAAAAAACACAAATAACGTGTCGAAAAATGAGCAAACATATTCCGATTTTCATGATATTTTAGAGTAATTATCAATCACTAATTTATGACATGAAGGAATCAACAACAACCCAATCAGATGCACAATGTGACTGGTACCACTCTAAATGAGTCTTTTTAATTAAATATTGAAATTTTATTTGTGTATTAAGTCATATTAATGATTAATATATTTATGTATATAATTACTAACATAATAATTGTTTTCTTATATAGGGAGACTCTTTGTCATTATTTTGGATGATTTTTTTAGCAATTGATACTATGTGCGAAATTTTTTTAAAGGGGATCATGGGTGTCAAAAGTTGGAATATTTATGTTTTATTATGTTTTCCTAATAATTTTAAATTTAATTATATAAAACATTAGTTTAAATGTAAATAGATTTTTTTATATACAATGAGTAGATATTTTTGTACTCATGGCTTTAATTAAATTTCTATTTCATTGTTTTGTGGGTATGTTGTATAACCAGTAGGTGTTTCTCCTGGAATTTTATACTTTGGGTATGTTGTTATATTAATAACACATTTCACCTAGTTATGCCATTATCAATGCTATTTAAAGTTATGATAAAGGGTATCCATTTTCATCTCTTTTTTTACCATGGGATAATGACCCCATTTATCATCGCTGAGATTAACAATGCTTTATTAGTGCTATTAAATTCTATTTTTTACACTTTTAAATGGAATATGTGTCGTAGGGATACTATATCCGGGTTTATTTGAACTAACTGTTCTTTAAAAATAATTATACCAATTAAATAAAACTTATATATGAAGAAATATATCATAAAATCTTTGGGTATTACAAGGACATGGTGTGATACTAATTCAACAACTACAAGGGTGTTTGTACAAGTTACGGATGAACATATAGGTCATTGGATTACTCTTGTAAATGGATTATGTTCATATATTTTATGTTCATGTTGACATGGTCTTCAAAGAGCATGTTAGAGAGTTTGTGTGTGAATCTATTTATTTCTCTTTTAATTTACTTCCATATAAATAATTATCCTATATAATTGATTAGATTAAACTTTTAATTATAAAAGACAAAACCCTTAAGTTTCAAGATTGTGGAAATTTTTGAATGAGAGTGACCCTTGATGGGGATTACATTGTTTTCTAGAATAAGCACCCTATTAATTGAAGAAAACAAATTAGAAAATATTCCTAAACTATTTCTCTAAGATTTATCTAGGCCGTAACAACCTATGCATCATTTAGACAAGATGTTAGACACTAATTATGGTTAAGTTCGAAACTCCTATACACTCATTTTACACCATATTCATGGTCATTTTGGTGGAATATAATAGTAATATTAAGGGCCCCACCCAACTACTAGGTTCATTCACTCATCCCTCATCCACCCAATCATCACATACAGCATGCACCTCACCAAGGTATGGAGCATTATCCCACTTTCCAACCTCCCATTTACACACTAGTATAAAACTGCAGTCTATGTCAAACATGGATTCCACTTACTTTTATACTATAAAAAAAAGCGAGCCCACATTTTTAAATCTCTACCAACATACCAGCTACTAGAACCCTCCCATGATTCTCACCTCAAAAATGAGCATCCTTTCTTGATGTATTTTGTTTACATGTGTGTCTATATGATTAAATAGTTGTTGTAACAATATTCCCTATTGTGTATTCATGTTCCAACATTGATTTTTTTAGTTTTAGTGTGTAAAATGGGTTGGTATTGTTTTCCATAGACAATGGTCATTTTATAGTTTTCCATAAATTCAAATTGTTTAGTTGTTCTTTTTCATTGATTGTGCATGTAGTGAATCATATTGTTGATGAGGAGATCATAAAAAAGTGTTTTCTCATTAAATAATGTTATTATCTAAATTGTAGTTATATTTACATTAATATAAATAAGGGTATATATGTTTATTGATTTTTATTATTCCATGTTGGTGTTATGGATAGATGGTTACATATTGATTGAGTTTTAATTATGTTATGGTATATGCAAGAACATTAACTTAATTTCCATGTTTTATTTCCAATTTATTTGGATTGAAGTGAATTTTTATTTTCTGAAATTATATATGTGTCTGGCCATATTATAGGAATATATTTTAACCCATGAATTAGTTCACAAACCTGTGATACCTAAAAAGTATTAACATGTAAAAGAACATAGTGAAATGTACTTATTTTGAATTTGATCATATCTATAGAGACATTCATATTTCATATTTGGAGAAATTAATAATATGTAAATATAATAATTAAATAAATGGTATTTATCATGAATTCTCTTCAAATAAGAATATCTGATACCTAAAAAGTGATCATATATAATTTAACCCAGGACACCTAAAAATTACCATTTTTTGGAATTTTGACATCATATATCATCTATCGATTCAGTTCTAAAATATTTTCATAAATTATTGATAGAAATTCAGAATAAGATATTATATAATATTAGGGATAAAATTAGAATAGTATATTAAATAATTGAATGAGGTATTATGACCTTTTAATTGAATTTTACATCATTGAAAATTATATAAATATTTTTCTAGATTTGGAAATAAAATGATTTTCATCTCATGTACCTAATTAGAATTCCTCACACCAAACCATTCTTCTTTACTTCCTTAAATTATAATACTCTTAGTTTAATTATTATTACTTAATTTTGAGGGTTTTCTATTTTAATAACATTATAAATACATTACCCTATACTAATTTAAAAATTATATTATTAATTTCTACTCAGATACTATATTTTTGATCATCTATTCTCTCTAATTATACAATAGTATGTAGGTTTAATATTTTATAAGTTTTCCATACTATGAAAATGATTACCCCTTTTGATTCCTTTTCCACTGAGTGTTTTTTGCAATAATTGATCCTGAATAATGGTTAATTTTGGAGAAAAATCAAAAAAAATTATTACTTCTTGGGGTACATTTAGAATTAAATAATTATCAAGATGATCAAGTGTTATGAATGGCCAATGAAGAACTACATGGTTACAACTAACAAACCCAACAATGCAGTGAACAAAATCAAATTATTCAACTTCATTGATTCCTACGGGTAATTATTTATATTTAAATGATTATTATTCTTGTAAATATCAGGAACAATTTAAAAAACACATCTTAATATTTTGATATTAATTCATAACATTATAATAATAATGCTTAAATCCCACATATTTTTGTAAATGTTTAACCATGTAATTTTTATACAATATATACATTAAAAAATCTATATGAACATTCCAATTACAGGTAATAAATATAAAATTTCCATTGAACATGATCCAACTTCAAAAATATTCTACAAAACACAATTAAATGAATAAATATATTAACTCAATGCATTATCATTAGAGTAGTATAGGATAACATCACATAACGTGATAAATAATTATTTTTTTACTTCAAGTAGAACATAATTAAAATTTATATTCTATAATGAAATCCCTTAAAAAAAATTTAATTCAACATGAACAACATATTATAAAATCCCAAAATAACTCTAATGAAGAAATTATTATAGCGGTTGTATTTGAAAAATATCCATTTCATGATTATGGTGATAAGTCTAATTTCATTGGACCCTCTTCCATTCCCATCATAGATTACACATAACCATCATAAAGATGTTCCTCTATTGTAATCACATATCAATATTACAAGATCCATTTAATACACACAATAATATATAATTGTTTGAAATTTCATTTCATTTACCCTACCAATGCATTCAAAACCCTTCCACATAATGAGATAATTGTTACCCTTGACACATATCAACTATTTTATTTCACGGATGAAAATAAATTTGAGGATGAATAATAAATTTAAATAGTACCCTTATTTACATTCAAAGAATAAAAAAAGAACAACGATGCTGGGAATATCCATAAACATGGGAAATAATTTCAAATAACATCAATCCATCAATATTTTTTAGTTAATGTGATTTTGAAAAATTTTATATAATGGAAAAGTTTTATTCAATTAAAGAGTTAGAAAATATATTAATATGAGGGGTTGTTCATTGTCACAAAATTATAAAAATAGTGGATGAATGGGATTCTTTATAGGAATCTGAGTTTATGTTATCAAATATACAATTAAGGAAACATGATGAGGTAATTATTAGAGAATTTTTTTTGAGAAGATATTATTCCTGATAAAATGGTGTCTCTTTGTCTAACATAGCTCATTACTCTTGATCTATGCATAGATTTTAATTCCACTTCATCTAAAATACCAATTAATTCAAACAATATTTTAGACAAATGATAAATAAATCAAAATAATAGAGCATGGACTGAGACAGAAACCAATTGAAAAAACTATATTCTGGATCATTAGTGAAGAATATTTTGAATAAAATTTCATATAAGAAACCTTATTGAAAGATATGATAGTTATAAGGTGATCACGGAAGGATCTTAGTATGGATATTTCATCACATGTACGGTCTCAAATAGGTAGTATTTTAATACCTTGACATTTAGTTTTTTTATTATTATATTAATATCATTTTCATTAATATTTTAAATTATATTTGGGTTGAGGGCCCAGTGAAATTTTAATTCAGGGAAGTTTCGGTTAATTTTTATCTTTTTTAAGGGTTAAGATTTACAATTTAGGAGAACCTCTATAACTAACAACATAAAGGGAATGTTTTCATTTAATTATGTTATTTTATTGTTTATCTCACATATTAAGTAAATGGTTTCATCTAAACCATAAGAGTCTTAGGGAAAACTATGAGGGATAATGTGGTGTATGAGAGATGATTCTTGTCATGCTCATGGTTTTAGGAAACTATGTAGAAAACATGTGAGGGTTAATGCATTTTTTATAGACATATGTTACATGATTGATGAGTGGTTTACAGACTATAAATCCAAATATGAAATACTAGTTTATTTCTAGTATATAAAATTATGTTTGGTAACTAGTATGACCTTGCCATTAAATTTTCCAAAAAAAATATTTTTTCCATTTCCCTTATGAGTTTATAACCCCAAATGTTGTGTTTCTTTCACCATTCCATCAGGATGAGCTCTGTAATCCTTATTATGACCAACCATCTTCTCCATGTACATTTTTGGTGTACTATACTTCAATTTTTAGTGGATTCCATCTTGGGTAAACCTCTATTCTTACTTTTCTCCCTTCCTTCTGCTTTCTTCTTTTTTTCCTTGGTGCAGTGTTCTCCCTACCAAACCCTAGAGGATATGGGATGATGTTGGATTATGTTTTATTTTGTATTATAGTTCTAAAATTGATTCTTGGGTCCTCCTTGACCCTTTTTTATGTCTCATCCGGTATTCACACTATTATGTAGGTGGGTCCATTAGTTTCCTTTACTAAACATTCCCCATGATGTTTGAGTGTATCAATGTTTATTTTAATTGAGTTCTTCAGGTTTATTTATTTTTAAATTCAACTACCAAACATTTATTATGGTAATGTGACATTAAAATGTGTTTATTTATTCATATATTTGTTCATTATATATGTATATTAGGTCTTTTAAACAATTCTTAACTGATATTTCAAATTGATTTTGGGCATAAAAATTATTTTTTATTCATTTTTTGAATTTTTTAAAATTGGGTTTCAATTTTATTAATGTTTTGGATTGTCTTTGGATACTTTATAGATTTAGTACCTTTATATGAAAAACTCTTTTTTTGTCAAAATACTTTTTTTTAATTATTTAATTAGTCTCTTTACATTTATATCAATGTTCATATATATACAATTCATATATTTTAATATCTATATTCTCATGGAGTGAACATATAGTTGTTTTCATGTATATAAATTAATTTCCATATAATTCTCTCTTTAATAACAATGATGTACAAAAATGGTTTCTTAGTCATTAATAATTTTAGAAAAATGTTTTTAGAGTAATGTATCTTAGATCATTCCGCAATGTCCCATTTGAAAACATAAAAATGTGTATTGATGATTTCCTTAAATATGGAATAGGTAATTGGAATAATGTATTTATTATTATAAAATGGAAATGGATTTAAAAAAATTCAGGGTTATTTGGTACATTTAAATTGTTTCCCCTAAAATTTATGGACTTTATAGAAGTCCTCTAGTTTTGGAGGGTGTTTCGTTGATGGTGTTGGGAGGGAGTATTTTCATGTAAAATGGAATATAGTTATTCATAATGAACATGTTGTTTTTTACTTTATTCCTCTCCTCTCTTTTAATATTATGATGGGATCCTAATGGTTGTTGTGGAGATTGATAGATGGTTACTATTTAATCCTGAATAGATGGACTAGGTATCACATGGTAGAGAAATGAAATTAAATTTTGTGCCACCAGTGGTACCAATAGATAACAATTTTATTTGTTATAGGCATATGAACATCATTATTAGGTTATTAATATATCTCTAAAATAATTACATATAGGTTCTCCTCACATGATGATTAGGAATTTCCTAGGATTAAAAACTATTTGACATTTTCTTAATTTTTGAAATTTAATTTTATGTAATGTTTTACTTATGTTTTTAGTTATATTCTATCAATTTTTTGTATTTATCCATTATTATATGTCCTATTAATTTTATTCAGTATTTTCAACTATTTCTTATATATTAACTTCATATTGTTCTTTATTCCATTTTGTTTGTTTTGAAATATCTGTTGTAAAATAGGGATTTTAAAAAAACAATTAAAATAGTTAAAAAGATGGTTTGAAAAATATATTAATTTTATAAAAGTATAAAAACATATTTTCTATTAATATTTTATAAGAAACATTTTGTGGGTTGTTTTGGTGATTAAAATTATTGGATTTTGTGGGAATTATCTACTGGGATATTATATGGACACACCCTAATTTTGTGAATTAGCATCAGTAAACCCGGTCTTCTTTACATGTTTATGTTCCTATTAATGTTCTATATTAGAGCATATTGGTTATTATGCATATATGGTGACCATGGTCTTATATAGAGATTTTATCGGTTCCTAGTTTAGTTTTAGTTTTCAGTTCATCTCTTAGAGAAGGATCAAGATTTAATTCCTTTTTGGGATCATTTGGATTTATATATATTGATGTTGTTTTTATACACATTTTTAATCATGTATTTTGTTCTTGGGGAAAATGATACACCATTGATTTTATCCTGATCTCTGATAATTTTCATCAAAACATGGGGATTAGGGATACCCCTCGGTAATGTTGTAGGATGTCTTGGGAGTCTAGTTCAAGGATGTTGTGAAATATTTTGTGAATAATGGTATATGGGGTATGTTCATTATTAGGGATTCATAGAATAATAGATATGATGATTATTTGTACTTAGGAGGTAGGTTCTAGAAGAACATCCTGAAACCATACTATTCATGAGCCTCATGTTACTAATAATTTTCGGGTTATGAGTCATTAATTTTTATTTAGGGTTTATACTATTAGTTATTTTATTTTATTAGTGATTTATCTTTATTTACCTATGAAAATGATAATGAAATAGTTCCATTTGGTGAGTATGATTGGCCAAGTGAACCATGTGGAGCAGTATTACATAGTTTAATACGAATATTTGTTGAAGATGAATGTCATGTGAATGGTCTGATACACTAGGTGGACATGTTTTGTTATTAGTATAATATTGATTTGTGTGACTATTTATTAAATTAAAATAATTTGATATATTAAAATTGATAATGAGGAATTTCATTTTTATGATATTTTATGATGAAAATGATAATTTTTTGTTGTTGAAAATATAAATGATTTAAAAGAAAATCATTCTTGTATTTAAAGGATATTTGAAGTGGGAATTAAGATTTGAAATTATAAATATGTTCTTTTAAATATGATTTTTGACTCTTTTTTTAAGTTTGGATTATGAGATTACTATTATGATTTTATCTTGGTTTGGTTTTGATTGGTATTAAGATATATATTAATTTTGTTCTATGTTTGTTTTATTTATACTATCCTATAACGAGATGTCCAAATTGTTTCTACGATGTATCCTTTAGTGGATGACTCATCATAGACTCTAAATTGAGTGGTGGGGCTAGTATTTTCTTGGATATTACCAGTATTTCATTGTGATCATGGTCTGTTTGAGGCTTTTGAGTGGATACAGAAAATTGAAAGAATATTTATGTCCTTGGAAACTTCAGAAGCATTGAGAATGATAGATTTCTTTGGTCTATTTGAAGAATTTGGATTATATTAGAAGAGGTTGGTCATTTTACACTCATTACAAGGTGGTATTACAAGAGATTTCTTCAACAACACATTCTTCCAATATTTCATTCCTAGGTGAAGTGATGATAAGGAAAGTGGTTGATATTATTAGTGTTCAACAATGTCAATAGATGGGAATGGTGTACATTGAGAACATCAAGGATCCAGTTCCCTTTTCCATGGAGTGTATGCTGAGTGGTTTTCTAAATTTTGATCCCATTTTAATGGGTCTTTATCCCAAAAACATTAATATTTTTATTTCTTGTGGAAATGTCTCAACTAATGAGTTAGTGGATGAGGAAATTCTGGATGAGTTGGTTTCTAGAGGGAGATCAATAACTTATAGAATCTCGATCATCCGTGGTTTTAGTAAAGGATCCCACCCAACAAGGGGTGAAAAAAAAAAGATTATTTTATTTAATGTAATCTCCATAATCTATATTATTTTGTCGTAAGAAGTATTTTTTCCTTATATGCTTCTAGTGTGGTCAGTCTTTCCTTTATAATATATCATACTGTATTGTCCTAAATAATTTATATTGTTGTGGTAAATTAGGGAATATTATGATAATATTTGGGTTGGGACCTCAGCATATTAAAATTATGTCTAGGTCAACGATAGAATCATAAAAACCATTCCTCTTTGATCATTTGAGGTATCCTTTTGATTTTTTCCATTGTGTTTTCATATTCCATAAACTCAATATTTTTTATTTCATATTTTTATTATTATTATCATTGATATGAATATTTATTTTGTTTATTTGAAAATTAATTATATTTAGATATTAATACATCTAGAGGAGTTATGAATTTTTTGTTTGATCAGCTGTTCTAATATTGTTTCTTTGGTAGAAACCCCAATTATTTTCATTAGTGGTCATATTGACTGCTCTCCTTAATTGAATGATCATACTAATTTGTTTATAAATGTTTTGGAGATCCAATATTGATCTAATAAATTATATCTATTGTGAAACCCTAGTGTATAATTTATAATTAAGAATAAAAATGGAGTAGGTATCTCTTTTTGATTTTTGTTTTGGGTTGGAGATTTTGATTTTAGATTTCAATATTATTTACTCAATGTTCTAGATTTCATTCCCAACTTAGACCAAATGACTTCCTAGGGTAAGAATGGTTTTATAGTGTGGGAAATTTTCAGAACACGTCCTTTATATTTTTTATTATTTTATTTATTTTTGGTTCATTAATTTTTTTGGGTTGATTTCCTAGTGAAATTTACATTTCTTGGAGTTTTCGATATGTTTATTGGCCTTTTGAATGATGAAACACATATATTTGATGAAACCATGAGACTACCATTATATATGGGATATTTTATGGACATTTTTCATCCAATGGTTATCTCTCACAGGTGGTATATGATTTAGTATAAACCATGATAGTCTTAGAGAATATTGTGTATGATGCAATGGTGTCTTGGAGTTGGCCCACAGCTTACGCACATTTTTAGTAAACCATAAAATAAGCATACGATGGTGTATTTATTTATTATAGAATATTTTTTCATGGTTGGAATAAAGTTTCCAAACTATTCATCTAGACTATGAGAGAAATATTTTCTCTTCTACAAGTGGGTGCACAGTTTGCAAGTAGTTTGGTAAACCATGAGACCAAATAGTGCGACCTACCTAGATCATTGAATTTTTTTTTCTCATTTTAACATTATGATTTTATAAACCCAAAAGGGGGTGATTCTTACCAAATTCATTTCAAAAATCACACAGGATTCTTGGTGTGATATATATATATTCCTATTTAAAATTTTATTGTTCTCTCCTTCAATATTTTTTGCATTAATTATTGGGTAATACTCTCTTCTTCCACTCTAATTATTCCATATTTTCAACTCCCTTTCTATGACAGCCTTCTACCCAAACCCTAGAGGATGGAGATGACTTTTTCTTGTGAATTCATTTGTTTTTTGGTATGGTGATTGATTCTGGAATTCTATTTGTCATCTGTTTGATGTTTCATTTCATTATCTTTCCACTAATCTATGGGTCTCCATACATTCCATATCTGAAATATTCAATGTGACTATTTAGACTTTATAAATCAGTTCAATTTTTTATTCATGTTCCATTATTTTTAAATTGAATTATCATGTTTTTAGGATATAATTATTAATTGAAAAGTTTTTTCCTAATTTTTTTTATATTTATGCATATATTTTATCAATGTATATATATGATAGGCATCTTATAAAAAGACAATGTGGCCTTGAAAATGAATTTTTTTCTTTTAATTATTTTTAACATTATTTTTTATCTTCTAATTTTTAGTTTCATGTTTAATTGTGTTTTGGATGTGTTTTTCCCCCATTATGACTTTGGTGCAATTATATGTGAATTTTTTTAAAAAAAATGATTCTATTTCATTTCTATAATTAGAATCCTCACATTAGTATGGATTTCCTTATATATAGAAGTGTGATGTTTTAATATCTATATGTGAGTAGAGTTCACATATAGATGTATGGATGTATATAATTAGTAACTCCATATATTTTTGACATTATTAACCTTGATTTCATGAAATGGTTTATTGGTGCATAAATATTTTCAAAATATGGTTTTTGAGTCAAGTTTCATAAAAAATTCATTAATGGAATATTTTGAACCTTGAGAATTTTTTAGACAATTTACTTGGATTTTTAAATGTTTTATAAAAAATATTTTTCAAAATAGGATTATTAATTTCAAAAAATGATGGCCTAGTTCAAAAATTTAAAAAAAATTATTAGAAGTTGAGACCTCCATATAAATCATCCATTTTAGGGAGGGTCTTTCTATGTATGGTGTTAGGAGATGGTATTACCAAGTATAAAGGATTGTATTAATTAATTATTGAGATGTTATTTTTTTAATTGCTTCCTGAAATCCTCTTTATTATTTTCATGGGATCCTATTTTTCGTAATAGTGGTCGAGATACAGTTACTATTTTTCTCGATTAGAAGAAATATATACCCTATTATAGGAATATGCCAAGGAGGGTTCTTCAAAATTGAGGCAATTTTAGGGTAAAAAATTGATTATATAATTAATAACTTCATCAAAAATCTAGAATATGGTTCTGAAACATGTATGCCTAGGTTATCCTCACTTCATGTTTAGGATATTCCAATGATTACAGACTCTTTAATATTTATTATCTCTTTATGAAACCATATTTTTATTTCACAATTCACTTATATTTATGTGTAGCATCATTCATATTTTATTATTCCCCCATTTGGATATATATTTTATGTAACATTTATTATTTACCTCTCTTATAAATTCACCTGGGTTTTCCTTTACTCCTTTAGGCTGGTTTTAAATTGTGAATTTTGAGAGTAGAAATTTTTTAGAGAATTAGAAATGGTTTCAAAGTGGGTATGGAAAAGAGTTGTATTTTTAATGTCTATTTTGGCAAAGGGAATGCATGAATTTTTGGTACTTACATACTCAGATATTTTATTCTAGCACTCTAATTATTTCATTTGTTTTTAGTAATATTGAGCTACTTTGGAAGTTCAGGTTCATGAACTAGTTTTCTCTCAGATTAGGTTTGTGATTGTGGATGGATAGATACCACAGGGTCACAAAGAGATTTTTTTTGTTTATTGGTTATGTTCATGGTTTTATTTCATATATTGTAGTGGGATCCTCTTTCAGTACCTTTTTAGGATTATATGATTTTATCTATATTGAGGTCATGTTTCATACTTAACTTATTAAAAATGTATTCTATTTTTTGAAAAAATTGTCTCTAATGACATTCTTATGTGGTCTTGAATGTTGTTTTTAGCCAATGGAGACCAGAGACACAAACAGGTTTTTCATAGGCTGGTTCATGTGTCTGATGTTGGGATTATCGAGGACTCTTCATGACATAATTTTTTATATTCATGTTAACATTTACTACCCAAATTAATTTTTACTGGTAATTCATTCATCATCAAATATTTATTCATCTCCATTTTATATTTGGTATTTTTTTATTCCTTTCACCAATCAATCTTTCCAACAAGTATCCTATGAATTATTTATTTGCTAGTTTGATAATTACATGGTAGGAGGATGAATATAACACATGTACTAATAATGAAGTGGATATGTGGTATTCAATTCCCTTAGATAATGATATATTTCATCATAAAAATTAAGAAAATAATGTAAAACTTGTGGTAAATTGGTGTAAACTCATCATTAGTGAGTTATTAATTCATTTCATTTTTTTATTTCATTTAATTTTTTAGGTAATAAAATGGAATTCACAAGCCTGTAACTATTATTATTTTTGTATTATAGTGAATTATAATTCTTAGTAACTATTTTTATTATCATTATTCAACTTATTATTGTTGAATTTTTTCATATAATGAAAGTATCTACTATCTATATATTGATTTTACTGGTTAAATATTTTCTATAACTTCATTGGATATATCCACTCTGCATTTATTTCTAATAAATTATGAAATTTTTATGTCTTCCATAATATTTTATTTATGGTTCCTAAAAAAAATTATATATGAAAGAAATAAAATTAATGGTAATTAAATAAAACAAATATATATTCCACTGTGAAACCCATATGAAAAATATAGTATTTCTACAGTAAGATAGAATAGAGAATACCCCTTGTGTCTTCTGTTTTTCTGGAAACTTGACTTCTGATCAAAATTCATTAATTATTGATAAGATTAATTAGATGATTCTTTATATCATTACATGCATTAAAAAAAATATAAAACATTGGTATTTTTGGGATATTTATTTTCATATATGGTCATATGTAATGTCCATTTACATATTTAAACGGCCATGATAACTCTTGAAACATTATAAATAAAATTCCATCCCACTATTTCTTCATCAAGTCTCTTCTATTATATATATTCTGAAACATTCCAGGTTTGTCATTCAATGTCATATGATGTCTAAATGTTTCCCTAAAATTAATACGGTACGTGTATTTTCATTTTTAATTTTTATCCCACCAATCAATAGTTACATATTATTTATCTTGTTTTCCTTAAGATCCATGAATAATTCATTCTTATTCTCAATATATAATGAATGAACTTCCCTATCAATATCTTGGTTGTCTTCATGATGATTTCCAATAAATGTTTTGGAGATAGATCAACTCCTTGAGTTTGTTGGTTGAGGCTAGTGAGTCAATTTATGTTCAATGATAAATTTTATCTCAATATGTTTTATGTTTACAATTTTATAGCATCACAATTACCTATATGAATATTTTCATATGGGAATATAATATTTTTTATTCTAAATTTTTTTATATTTTTTGTTATTACACAATATCCCTTACCATTAGGGATAAATATAAATTAGTTAACCCATTTCTCAATGGGATAGTGTGTTTTTATAATATGTAATTTTTTTTGATTCTATATAGTGTTAATTACATTTATAAAATCATATTGGATATTTTATTATATCAATTTCATGGTTTTTGGACCTAATACTCTCATGTATTCCTTCACATTACTTGTGAGTGAGTTATATTATGTGTTCCTATTGTGAGTTTTCAAAAAGAATTACATGGAGAAAATAAAAATTTTATATGAGGGTTAGATATATTATTATAGAGATATTTTTATTGTAATTTATGATTCATTCCATTAAAAAATTAAACCCCATTTTTTCCAAAAAAATTAAATTATTTTATTCCAACCAAGACACATAATGAATTAAAATTTGTACATAATTTGAATACCTCATGAATAGTGATTTATTTTTTATTTTGAATAGTTTAGATGTAAAAATATTTGACCAAATATAGTATGAATATATCAATATGGATATTGATCATATATTTTATAGTAAATAATTTTGAAGGAAGAATAATATGGTGTTGTAGGAAAAAAATGTAATAGTTTATCTAATTGTTTTCAAATGAATATTAGTAAAAGGGAAATTATTTTTGAAACTGGGACATAAAAAAACATTTTTTGAGGATAAAATCATAGAAGAATATTGAATAAAAAAATATTTTTATCATTTGAATAAGGTTATATTTAGTTTTTTCATTATTTTTTTCACAAGACTTAAAATTATTACATGTCTAGAGTTAGATGGAAAAGGAAATTATAAATATTAAATGAAATAACTCAAATGTAGTTAATAGAATTAATTTTTTTATATTTCATTATTAATTTTGTTTTATATAATTTTAGTTATTTTTTATTTCTATTTAATAATATAGTAATATTTGTAAATTATATATATTCTAAGCTGATAATTTTTATTATTAATATTAGTATTATCTGTTAAAGGATTATTATTAGTGGAATTTTTTATTATTACATATAATTTATTTTATGAATAATCATTATTTATTTTTTAATATTACCATTATACATTTATGTATACATATATCAAATAATATTTGTCTTAGTATATCTAATTTCTTAAATTTATATTTAGTTTTAATTTCATTTAATTAGTGACTATTTAAAAAAATTATATATATTATAGATATTATCATTTATCAATAATAATAAATATAATTATTATTACTCTTATTGAAATTGGCATCTCATCAGACTAGTTCGGCACACACATGAAGATATTTGGCCTATGGGGTTCAAATCCCTCTGGAACCTAAATGTTTTCCCTCCATTATAAGGTTTTTTAGTCTATTCCCAAATTTATTTTGTGTATGAAAAGTGGGATAGGTAGTTTGGGACTATATAGGGGTTGAACAACCTGCATATGAGGTAAGTATTTTCAATTTTAAAAATACAACTGACCCTATGTAGGTTTAGGCAATACAATATAGGATCTGGAATAGTGACACGTGTGACACAACATGGCACATAAGTGAGTAGCAGCTCGTGTAAGGAAAATAGAATTAATGAAAAAATTGTCATTTTCCCACATGGGGTTTTAAGATATCCTCTTTATGTCATTAGGACATTATAAAATTATAAACTATATTGGATCATCATGGGATTGTGGCTGTCTCAATTATGATGGATGGGGTTTAACACTCCCATGAACCCATATTGTGTGTTTGTTTCTACTTTTTAATCCCCATAACCTAAATTAAGATTTCATTTTCTATTATTACATACTGAATACATTTATGGTAAAAATTTAAACTTATGAACCCATATTTTTCACGTTGTATCATGTCACGACCCACTATCTCCAAGATAATGGATGGGGAATCCAAGTGCCACACCCTTCCTTCTTTAAGTTGAAGGAGAGATAATGACCCCAGAGTCCCACCTTCATTAGGCCCGAGAGTGGTGAATAGCAAGAAGGGTATGTAATCTCACACAAATGGAAGACATTACCATTTTTATTAGAAACAATATCGAGAGATAAGATGGTAAATCAAAAAAACTCCGATAATTTTATATATAAAAGAAACCTAAATCTGAACGATGTGTGGTTTAAACATAAACTAATACAAAATTACAACGAAAATATCTAAAGTAAATTACCAAAAGAAACATACTAACCACTCATACAACCATTATCCCTATGCATGATCTAGTAAAGTCCAGAATGATCCTCAAATTCCTCCTGGAAACCTGGAAAAATATTAATATACACAGGGTTAGCATATAAGTATACTCAGTAGGGAGACAAAATTTACTCATGCACAAGCGGTGGAAACATAATAATGTCCCTATGAAAATATAATAACCCAATAACACCTATCACGAAAAACTAACCACCTCAGTCTCACTATAGCTCACTCACCATTTAATTCAATTAAAGTAAATATTAGTAAGAAAACAATTAATATTTGTGTAACCACACCACTTTACTGCTAGCTAACTGCTCATCCCTAATGGCTAATTTCTTGATGCTTCCACCCTTCCCCAAATTTAGTCCCACTGCAATAATATTCCTGCACACACTTGGGCCACATACCACACATATTCTTCACGCAAACACCTAGGAATCAATAACCACACCTCTCACCGAAAACAACTGGGCCTCATCCTACTAACATCAGGTAATCAAACATGCCTCCCAAACACCTAGATATATCGTCCACACCAAATCAATCCCAAAGGGTCTGGGGAAATATCAAACCGTAAGCCATTAAATCCTACCCAAATATGGTTGAGTGGTAGAAACTATGAAGGGGGTGCAAGGAAGAAAGTCAGTAACTATCAATATATCCTACCACCAGAATGTTGGGAAAGACACCCTCCCCATGAAATGGGAGTGTTCCACCTGTAGTTATCAATAACTATGGGGTTTGTATTGAATATCAAAAGTATCTTGAATTTATAAAAATAAGGTAACAACCACTCACCCCAACATATGACTCCCCAAAATAAACAACCTGCCCCATAGAACAACTTTTGATGCTCCCTTTATAGGCACAACCAATCTAACAACCACTACCAATGCATAAACCAACACTTTTTTTATAACCACTTTTCTTTCTTTAATAAGGATTTTATATTTAATTCATTCCAATACTAGCCTGGCAGCTACCATGAACGACCATTCTCAGCACAACAAGAAAATCCAAATTAATGTTCTACTACACAAATAACTAAGAACCAGACTACAGTCCCATCACACAATACCACTCGACAACCATAACCCATCCCAAGGTAGTCCCAATACAGAAAAGTTCTTCCATTCCACACACAAAACATCAATCTCTCAACATGATATTCCAATCCATTACCCAAACAACCCAATTTAAAGTCATGCTCTCAACCCCAACACCACACTACCACACAAGGAAAAAATCCATATTTAACAAAGTATTGTTTCTTTAATTCCATGTTCATTATTCATGGGTTATCACAAAAGGTATAAAATCTAGGGGAATACATTTATTTACCCCGATATAAGTGACTAAATAGATTTCATATTCATAACCATTTAATAAGGGATCAAAAAAGGTATATACAACCAATGTGTAAGAAGAGACCACCAATGTACATGATTTTTAGAAGGCCTTATATCCCAAATGATTCTCAAAATGAAATAGATATGACAAGTAAAACATCATACAAATCATTATCTTCACTACCCTACCCAATATCGTAATAGAATGATTATCTAAATTCATTAGGTTCGATCATCTTTTATTATCATAATCTTCCAAACAAACATATTTTCTAATTAAAGAAAAGAATTGCATCTGTTCATCATAAGGAAACATTACTACACCCACTCTTCATGATAGGAAATTAAAGAGAGAGGATGGAAATAACCAACTTGAACAATATACAGTCAATGTTCCTCTTGGTGGTAAGAACGAGGTGTTGCGCATTCAGAAGACTCTAAGAAAGGGAATTAGGGCGTGATATATCACATGCACACAATTCTTTGGGGAATATGGACTCATGAACACCCGCAGAGAAACAAAGGAATAAGGGATGAAGATAATCCAGTTTAAGAAAAGTTGAGATCCTAATAAATAGGGAGATCATTTCAATGTTCAGGAAAAATGGATTGTGGTTTGACCACAAGGATTGGTGGTGACAAAGTCAGGGGGTGTTTGGATATTATATGTATATTTAATAGACCTCAAAATAGCATTAAAATCACATAAAAATGGTTTATAATACATTTTACATCAAATAAAATGTCAGAGGGGAAAAACTAGGAAACTGGGAAATTGGAGAGATGTCACCAATGTGTGAACCACCTATTCTAATTCACCGACACCCTGACTCCCCAACACTGACACCGTAACTCGCCGACACTAACACTCGGACTCGGAAACACCGACACCTTGACTCACTGACACTGATGCCTGAACTCGCAGACATTGATTCCCTAACATGCTGACACTAATGCCCAGACATAATAACACCAGTAGATCAAAATGAGATTCTGACATCGAAAATTCCAAATTATATTCCAAAACCACTAGTTCAATATGATATACCGACACTAATAGTTCAAACAAGAAGAACCTTCAAACTCTTGATAAGAGACAATTTGACCTCCAAGAACACCCCAAATCTATATTTCCACATATGAATGGATCGTAGGGGTCCGTTCCATTACATTTGATAACTATTAAACTATTATCTCCCTTGATAATTTCAAAACCAACACTATAATTAATAGGGGTATAAAAACCCACCTCAGAGATACATCTCCAGGATACATCCGCTCTTGAATCACTACTAAACATGAAACCCACACTATTCATACATATTAATCAGGGGATTCCTTCTTCCATGTCATGATGTTATCCGCTGTGGGCGGCAATGAATTTTCTGTATGGGTTTAATTTCATCTCTATTAATGAATCTTGATTTGGGATCAGGTCTCCCTTCCCCATAAGTCTAGACTCGTGACACACATTTTAGGGAATAAGGGAACAACTCACCTTCAAGAAAACAAGTTTTAAGCATAACATCACAAGGAAAAACAAGACAAGCAATGCTCGAAAAAAATTCAGGTTATGGAAATGCATCTACACTTGTCGCTCCCATGTACTATCCTCAAGGAAATCATGCCTCCACAACACATGAACCAAAGGGATGATCCATCCACACAACACCTTATTCCATTGATCTTGGATCCCCATCAGTTGCTCCAAGTATGCCACATTATCTTTGATATCCAACTCTCCTCATTCAATGATGTGGGAGTCGTCATGAAGATATAGACAAATATGAGAGATATGTAATCCGTCTTGGATCCTCTCCAACTGTGGTGCCAATGCTAGATTATATGCCACCTTTCCAACTCTTCCCAACACCTTGAATGGTCTGATAAACCTGGGAGAAATCATACTCTCATTTCTGATTCACTGCTTCCCACGTTGAAGAGAAGCCATAAAAAACAAGTTTTCACCCACCTCAATATCAAATTTCCTCCTCCTATGATCGGAATATGACTTATTCTAGTACTATATTTCCTTTAACCACTATCAGACAATCTTGACCTTCAATTTCATGGTCTGCACTACCTCTAGACCAAGAAGATTCAACTCTCCAACCTCTATCTAGGGAAAGGGTGAATGACCTAACCTTCCATACAATTCTATGAATATTTCCATGCTAATTATAGAGTTATATCTACTTTTGTAGGAAAAATTAATCCAAGGAAGGTGTCATACCCACAATCCTCGAAAGTCCAAAGCAGTAACCCACAACATATATTCTAGTTTCCGGATTTTCTGATATGTCTTCCCATCCATCTGAGTGTGGAAAGAAGTTATAAGGTGTAATTGGGTGCCGAAAGTATATTGCAATCCCCTCTAGACTTTTTAGTTAAACTATGTTTCCTAATCTGATATGATTTAATTTGTAACCACATGTAGGGGAACCACATCATCCACATACCTCTTTGTTAAAGCATCCACTATGATTGATTCCTTAATTTCCATGAAGTGAGCTTATTTTGTCAACTGATCCACCACTACCTATATAGAGTCATAACCTCTCTTATCCCTGGGTAGTACTATGATGAAATCCATGGATATTTCATCCCATTTTCACTCGAGAACATCTATGGGTTGCAAGAAAACACCGAGAACATGGTTCTCATCTTTCACCGGCTAGAACACTAGGCATCTTTCCATTAAACATGTAATTTCCTCTTCACTAGGGGCCACCAAAACATCCCCTTCCAGTCATGTTGCACCCTAAAAACTCTTGAGTGTACCACTAAGGTTGATCTATAAAACTCATGGAGAACTACCTCATGCATCACCAGTGGAACAAACAGCTTTCCATGGAACATCTTTTGATTCTAACCATCCTGTGACCATCCATCCAAAGCATCTCCCTAGACAATGTGATCCTAAGTCACCTCCACCTATAATTCTCCCCACTCAGACTAATCAACCTTACAAATCATAGATTATTTCACTGTCATCTGAAATAGGGACCCTCATCCACTATCCACTCCTGCATCCAGGTGCAAGGCAGAGAACTCCTCCATCGCCATCCAAGCATCCATGAAATCTTAAACCACCTCCCTCTGTAACATCCTACTCAGGAAATCAGTCACAAAATATGCCTTCCTTCATTTTTAATTGAACTTGATGTCAATATCATAGAGAAACTCCATACAGCACTTTTTTCATAGATTCAGATCTCACTAGAAGAAGATAAACCTCAGGCTCTTACGGTATGTGAAGACCAAAAATCACTCCATAACGAGGTAAAGCCACCATAGATTTAGTGAGATCATGTGTAAGAACCCATATATTCATCTCTGGTATGGGTAATTTTTCGGGTGTTTTTGAGAAAATTAGGATTTTCTATAAATTTAAGGAGTACAGACCATGTATTTAGAAGTATGTGTCGTGTACCCAGTTTCCACTGGGGACCGTGTACTGGTCGTGTAATGGGCAAGTACATGGTCATGTGGGGTGACCTAGAGATTGCCTAAATTGTTACCCAATAAAGGTATATACAGGCCATGTACATTTAAAATAAATGTTGTGTATGTTTTCTTTTATCCCATTAAATGTACTGGGGTCATGTCTCATTCATAGAAACCTCATCTTCTATATATGTCTCATCTTAGAGTTATTGAGGAGAACAATTCTTCCAAGATCCCATAATTTATCATTAGTTCTTTGAATCAACTATCATCAATTGAGTTGGAATCAGTAATATGAGTTCACCCTTCACCTAGAGCTTCATCTCCTGATTTATCATCTTTTTAGAGATATCCTTGTATGAACTTTTTAGACATTTTTTATATCTATGTATTTTTATGCCGATTCAAGGAAAGTAGATTGAGAGTGTTCTTTGTACAATCTCTAGGAAGGTAGTTTATACCATTATAAAATTGGTATTTGAATATTATGTGCAAAAGTGCCCAATACCCTAGAATGGGGTAATTTAGGTTTGGGGATTTTAGCTCTCTTAATGCCTTCTATGCCTTATGTTCCCGAGCAGAGGTTGTTTGACTGTGAATAGGGTTATTTTACATGCTATGAATGTTCTTCCCATGTTTGTTTTGTTATTGACCATTTGTTCTATCTTTTCTGGTTAGGATACTTGTTTTTCCTTGCCTAGTGTTTCTGGGATGGTGTGATTTTATCTGATGTTTTTATATGCTTGTATCAGTTTAGCCAAGTATTTCTTGAATGTTATTATCCAAGTAGTTATTAAGGTTTAATTTGTCTATTGAACATCATTGTGCGTGATTGACTTATACAAGGCTGTGGGAACGTGGTGTAGTAGACCATGGGGGGAATGGATGCTGAGGGCTTCCCCAATGTGTATTTTTACTTTTCAAATTGCGAGACCATAAGGGTGATGTATGTGATTGATTCCTCAGAGTGTCTATAGATCCATGTCACGAGACCATAGGGTGAATTGGACATTGAATGCTTCCCCTAGTGTCGGTAGTTTACCGATAAAATACCACATGGGGAATTTATGGTGAGGTATTCCTCAGATAGTCTTTGCTAAAGCTAAACCATAGGGGTTAGACTATGAGTACATCCCATAGGGTTTCTTTTGTTTGGTTGGTTAAAGAAAAGGGTTCACGCTATGAGTACATCCCAAAGGGTTACTTGTATTTGATTAGTAGCTTACTTGATATATGAAAATGAATGTAATTGAAACAATAGGTTTGTTTTCTTTTGAGTACATCCTTGTTTAGAGCTTCATTTTACTTATTTCCTTCCATATATAATCAATCACTGTTAAGAATAGATTCTTGTGTGGCTGCCAACTAGGATTCATCTCACACCCTTTTTCATCATGATCTTAATACCCAATAGATTATATTGTTGCAGGTATAGATAAGAACAAGCACCCTTCTATGTTAGGTACTTTACAGGTGTAGAGGTGGAGACCATGGGACTAATCTGAGGATTACGATGCTTCTAGAGTTTATTTTTTCTTTAAACTTTGGTTTAGTACATTATTCCATCATTGTGACTTGTTTGGATGTTTTCCTAAACAAATGTATCGTGCATCACTTATATATGTGATCTAGATGTTTATTACGTTCTTCCTTACACTATTTACTTATTGCATATTATTATAACTTCTATTATTGTAATTTTTTTCTTTCTTCTTTGTTACTCTACCAGCGAGGGCATATTTTCCCCACTATCACACTCAATTCCCTTACTATCGTCGGCAACCTCTAGGGATTGGGGAAATGTGCTTAAGTCCATGTGATAAACTGGGTATGGGGAACCTTTGGGAAGTACCCAGAACTAGTACGTTGCAAAGGGATATGAGAGGAATTCTAATCTTTATGACTTAATGTTTGGAGCCTATATCCATGGATTAGAAGGAATAAGTACTTGGTAAAAATCTGTGCCTGTGTGTAGCTAACTCGTGTACTTGGAAATTCTAATTTAAGTCATATATTGTGATTTTTATAGTTTTGCAATTATTATAGTTGATTTTATTTCCCCACTGGTTCATTAAAATGTATTGTGTTGTTATTGTTGATGTTATTAAGGTTCTATTTCTGTTTTAACCCAATGAGATGAGGGTATTACATCTCATTAATCATATAGGCACTAGCTAGAGATCATGTGCCAAACATTCTTGTCATGCCATTAAGGGTTTATTAGCAATTTCTTGTTGTTGTGATAGATGTTGTGCTAGATATGCATGTTGCTATGATATATGCCTTGATATAATACCTGTTATTTGATAGGGTATTGGTGTGGGTAAGGTTTTATTTCAATGATTGCCAAATTTTGGTTCTTTAGGTGTAATGGGCCCTCACAGATCAGAATTTGGTGGATCGTTGCACTATTATTCTTGTATGTGACATGTATAAGATTCCAAGCATTGATTCCCAGGGAGTATGGGCCCCCAAAAATCTTAATTTGGTACTTTAATGTTAATTTTAGTGTTTTATGTGTTTTATAGTAGTTTCTAAGGCTTAGTATCTAGAAAAACCTAGAATACATGGTGTTTGTTGCAGAATACACATCATGTGTCCTACTATTTGGGAAGGAACTGTTTTTCCTAAGTACAGACCATGTACTTTATGTACATGTCGTGTACTTTCTAAATGTGTCAATGGATGTGTGGGTAGAGACACATGGATGGAAAACCTTTCGTGGGACATGTTGTGTACCCTATGTGCACACCGTGTCTTAGGAGCCACATGTTTGGCCGTGTGACTAACGACACGAGTGGATTATGGGTAGTTAGTACACGATGTGTCCGGCACAAACACACAGTGTAGAGTTAGCCGTGTAACCATCCATGTGACTAAAAACATGGATCAGTGAAGTTCTTTCTAGTACATTATGTGTTTGGAATGAACACACCATGTAGTATTATTCTAGTAAAACCATGTGGTTTAGTCTTATAAAAGAACTCTGGCAGGGTAAAACGATTCAAGTATACACTACGTATTGGGAGAACATGTAATTTGTATGGGGTGTTACATGACCAGGGTTGGCAGGAGTGCACACCCATGTGAAATATTAAGGAAACATGTCATATAAGAGTTTTACATGTCTTGTATCAATCTTTTATAAATCATGAATTCTTTCTTTATCATATTCCCTTATCGCACTTATAAGTTTCAATCATTTTTAATCTTGATCTAAGGTGTGAGTTTAACCTTACAGAGTCATGCCACCGAGATATACTCCCATTTTATTCTATTTATAGGGTAGTTACCAGACACTGAATATAGAAGTTCAGAAACTGCCAGCTGATCCTCTAGTTGTGCACATCTTGGCACCAGCCTTTATCCCCAATACAAGTGTTGATTCACGGTTCTGAGAGCGCTTTACGAAGTTCATGCAGACCTTTTGAGGAGTACCACCTCATGCCCCATCTATGGTAGAGTTGACATGGGTCTTTCAGTAGCAAAATCATCCCACCTTCTCAGGGGAAGAGGACCTCAGATTATATAGTCATGGTTAGAATCCATGATGTCGATCTTCGAACATCTAGAGATTCCTCTAGATAAGAAGGTGAATCTTTCTACGTATATTAATTAGGATTCCGCCAAGAGATGGTGGGATGTTCTCTCATTGGTAGGGAGACAGTAGGTTATGGCTTGGGATGAGTTCCAACATTCCTTCTATTATTATTGCTACCCGAAGAAATTGAGGGCCGATTGAGCCCAAGAGTTCATGAGTTTGGAGTAGGGTACTCTTTTAGTCATGGAGTATTTATCTCTCTTCATAGAGCTACAACACTTCATGCCCATTGTAGTAGGTGATGAGTTATTTCTGGTGAGGAAGTTTAAGGATGGTCTTAGGAACAACATCTAATCATAGGTGAACAATTTCAGGTTGAAATCCATCACCTCTATAGTCAACCAGGCACTAATCACAGAGCGTAATATGAAGGATTCTAAGTCTTTGATCCAAGAATGAATTGGCATCTGCAGTTGGTACCCCTTTTACTGACATCAAAAAGTGCCATAGGGAGTCTTCACGTGGAGATATGAGGAAGAGGGATACTTCTTCTGGTAGCTAGGTATAAGGCCCCACCCTTAAACATTACATAATATTGAATTAAATCAATAATTCACATTTAGAATATTTTTAGGTTTATAGTTTTAGATAATTAGTCCATAAATATTAAATTACATATCGAAAGGTACAAAGTAGAAAATTCTACTTAGTATCCATTTTTTTCATAAATTAAAAATTCTTAAAAGAAAACAATAATTATTTTCATGATATAAATCTTCTTGAGTTATTAATTTCTCTTACCATGCCTTATATCCTGTGAATAAACATTTCAAAAAAATATGATGAGGATAAAAATATCAATAAGGGTAATAAAATAATGAAAGAAAACATTAGTTCATCAATACATACAAAACATAATCTCTTTATCATACCTCATTAAATTATAAGATTTATGAATAACCGATAGCAATCATAAATGATAAATGTAACATATAGACTCTATATCATACTTACATTCTTGCTTTCATAGTTACATATAAAGTTACACTTGGAATACCCATTAGAGTATATTCCCTAAAACGTTTTGGAGAAACATTAATGTTTACCCCTGCCATGTTACCTAATTCATTGGATAGCTATCTCAGGCACACCTACCCTAGGTTTATCACGGAACCACCTGTATACGTGACAAATTCCCAATAACCATAACATATTAATAACACATAAAACAATAATAAAGGAAAAATAACATTTCCATATTTCAATCACAATATATCATTTCAAGATATAGGAATTATCAGTACTTTATCAAACCATTTTTAAAACCATTTAAAACATTTAATAATGAGATTTTTTAATCAAAGTGTCCCATAGAACTTTGAATCAATTGAATGAATTTTTAATTTAAAAACATTCATGTCTATATAAATAAATCCTTAAATCAATTTTTAATAACTGAACATTAATTATAAAGGTTTAGTAGAATAAATCTTTAAGACATTTAAAACGATCTTTTATTTAAAGAGTTCCTAACCAAATTAGAGATTCTTGAATAAAAATATTTGAGGAATAACATTAATAAAAGATTATAATATAATTAGAATAAATAGAATAATGATATAATATGTCAAACGGATGTATGTACACCATATAAAATTAAATTGGTGTATAACAACAAATAAGACACAATGGAATGTAAATTGAGATACAGTCCCTTGCAATGATAATATCCTTAGAATAAAGAGAAATCATTGATATAATTATGTGTGAAAAATAATAATGCACCCAATATAAGTGGAAATTAAGTGTAAAACAATCAGAGTTTATTCACACACATTCATATCACGACATAATCAAGATGTATAAGTTTAACCCAAATAATTAAAATTGGGTAACGAAGTTCTCGTAAAGAAATTCGACAGCCTAATGACGTTGCTTTGAAATTCAAAAAAAGAGATGATGAGCGCGAAAATGATCTATCATAACATGGACATAAAATTTACAGAAATAAGGATATATAATAACATATACCAACATAATAAAAAGTAAATTAAAATATATGACATAAAATATGTCTTTGACTAAAAGAGTATGGTGAAAGGTTCCCTTACCAATTTGGTAACTTATGAGACATACACCCTATGAAAAAAGGATCATACAATGAAGATGTAAATACCGATAAATTAAAGTATATTACACAAAGGATACAATAATGGGAATTACATGCACAACACAAAGGAAAATAGTTTCAAATATAGAATGAATCTCACATGGGTAAAAAGTGTAATGAAATCCCCTTACCACGTTGTAATAAATTGATTCCTAAGACCAAAAGTTAATAACCACCAAATGAATCATAGAATAAACTGAATATAAATAGAATCATGATAATATATATCCAATGTCAGTAAAAAATACACCCCCTTCAATAAATATGTGGTTAATAATGGAAATCTCCCGAAATTAAAAGTGATATAAGAATCCCCTTACAACTTGTCTGACCTGACTCATATGTTCCATGTTCTTACTGAATAATAAAATTAAGTTAATTTATACTTCCTTATGAACCCTTTTCCAGTTTATTATTACATTTATATCAATTATTACCTTTCTATAACAATTGTTAATTATTTTAGTTCACATCGGACATTTTTTCGATGTTCGGAACTTTAGTAAAAAATGAACCTGTTATAATTACAAATTGTCCATGTCATAAAAAGTATGTTCATTACCCATTAGAAGGAGGTGTGTATAAGTGTAGTTAAAATAATTCTCATAAAAACAACCTTGTATTTTGAGGATACAGGTTTGGTTATAAATTAACAAAATATATAGAGTTTAGGGGGTTGGATAAATAAAATAAAAAAAAGAACTTAGGAGAAGACGTTACCTTTAAATCGGGTAACTCCCTTTGGTTTGAACCAAAATGATTTTTTGAAGTGCCTTATGCCTAAGGTATGGATTATAAAGGGATGATAGGGATATTGGGAGATTATTTTGATAGAAGATATATGAGACAAGGGGATTTAGAGGTGTGAATAATGGGTTAGAGGTGATGGCTTTTTATAAGGGGGACGAGGGGCTCTTTAGAAATTATTTAAAATATTATTTTCTTATATAATGATTTTCGGTTTCTAAAGGTCCAAAACATATTAAAGTCAAATATAAGATGACTCTTATTCGAAATGACATCATCCAAGAATAATTTAATAGGTTTTGTATATTGTGTTAATTTTTATAATCTTATTTATTTAAATCATTCATTAATGATGTAAACACTACACCATTATTGTGTCATAATTTTTTTTATGTATAAAAATTTTAAATAATATTACATGAAATAGGAAATATTTTATATTTCTAATGAATATTTATATTCCAATTTATAAATTATTTTACCCCATATTAAAATTGTTTTAGAAAAACAATACATGTTTATGATGTTTTTATTTTTATATTAATAAAAAGTTATTAATGTTGTTATCTTACCCAAATGGCATTCAAAAGATAGAAGTATAACCCAAGTATTTTATTGGTCATTCATCACTAATCCAATAAGGTTAGTACAAGTGTAAAGATAATTTTAAATTATTATAATATTATTTTTACCTTGAATTGCCCTATTTACCCTTAACCGTGATAAATAAAAGTTAAATGTTACTATTCACTAAAAATTATTTCCATCTTATTGAACCACATTTTACTTACTGATAACATCAATGTACATCAGATATTTGAAATTAAATTCATTGAAGTGGTAAAATTTCATTTAAATGAAGAAGTCGTTTTTTTAACTACTACACGGTGTTTTCATTATTCATCAAAAATTGATGGTTTTCATAAAAATACCAAAAAGTGTTCATAAACTATATTTGACATTCCTAATTCAAAAATGATATATATTTTAACAAATTCAAAACATATAAGTTGCATTAATTAATTTAATAATAATTCTCATTGCCAAAATAAATAAGTGTTTTTTCATAAATAGTAACTATCCAAAGATTGGCACTTATTTATGATCAATTTCAAAATCAAATTACTTAAAATGACAAAAATTGGATTAAATAGTAAAAATATAATCTAATCAAACTTTAAAACCAATTAAAAAGATAATCTTCCAATATAAATAAATCAGATTAAAAGGCAGTTTTGAATTAAAATATAGTATTTTTCATTATTCATTAAAAATGAATTTTTACAGAAAAATACCAAAAAATTTCCCAAACTAAATTTTGATGTCCCAATTCTAAAAAAAATATTTTTTCAAGGATAACATATAAAAGTGACCAAAACTAGACTTAAAGTGGGTTCTCCATTAAAAGGCAGTAAATTGACCTTTTAAAGAATATTAGAGTATTTATGCTTAAAATTAGTTTCATTCACATTTTAAGCCTCTAAATTTTATTAGTTAAATATAAAAACATTTATGAAACATGTTATATCATAATATGGTTAGTTCTATTCATTCCCACCAATACAATGACTAGGCGTTAACTACAATTTAAAATAATATTATATTATTTTTTTCAGTATGACACAACTTTGTGTGCAACGTAAGATTTCAAAGAAACCCATTGTTGTGTATCGGGTGGGAAATTGAATATAGCATACCCTTTAAAGTAAATTTAATATTTAATTAAAAAATATTAATAAATATAAAAATGTATTTTTTTTATTTATTTCGGTTGTTACACCAGGTGGTGTACTAACATTGTAGGAAGAGCGGGCCTACGAGGCCACATTGCCCGAGAGACCTAGTTCAGTGCCGATCTTGCAGCAAGATGGGCCATCATTAGAGTTTCTGTTAGTTTTTTTCATCAAAAGCTGGGGATATAGGTTATTCTCTGACTCCTTCTTCAGAAGCAGCACCACTAGTTTCTCATCAGTCTAGGAACTGGATTTCTTCAGAACGTTCTGGCCGAGGTGGAGGTCATGGATGTGGTATCCAGTCAATATAATTTCAGTGACAACAAGGTGGATCCACTCAAGGTGGTCAGGTATGGTTGCTGGTTCATGGTACAGGTCATACTGTTAAAATTGAGCTGACCCATCAGGTGCAGGATCCCAGAACCTCTATAGTTAGAGGTATGATTCAACTTGCCTCAGTTTTAGCTTTTACACTTTCTGATACAGGTTATTATCATAGTTTCATATATGTTGCTATTGTGGAGAGTCATGGGCTCTATATCTTTACTTATGTTGATGTCTTGACATTTCACACATCGTCGGGGACTAGAATGGCTAGTGTACGTCAGTGCAAGGAGTTCATTCTTGAGGTTAGCGGATGTCACTTCTTATGAGAACTCTATGTCTTAGAGATGAAATGATATGATTTCATTCTTGGAATGGATTTTTTGGTTCCCTTACATACTATTATTTACTACTATCACCATAGTATGCGTCTCACATCACTAGATGGTAGTTTGTTTCTTCATAAGGGAGAATGTGATGTCCAGGAAAGCAGAGTAGGATCCGAGTGTCATGGGATTGGAGGAGTTGCAAACTGAATTACTAGTCTATATCTGGATGAACAAGGGACTTCATATTTTTACTTTTCTCTAGTACTTGATTGTTTTAGGGAAGTCTCTCCAGAGTAATTTTCAGGATTTCCTCGAGAGTGAGAGGTAGAATTTTCTATTGAGCTTGTGTCAGGAGAAGCACCAGTGTCCATTCCTCCTTATTGGATGGCTACACCAGAGTTATAGGAGCTCAAGAAGTAGTCATTGGAGTTACATGAAAAGGGTTTCATCAGACCTGTTACTTCTCCTTGCGGTTCGTCTTCCCTGTTTGTGAAAATGTCGGACAATACCCTTTGACTTTGAGTGGATTATCCGAACTGAACCAGTTGACGGTCAAGAACCTATATCCCTTATTGAGGATTGATGGTCTTTGATTAACATTTTGGTGCTCGGGTGTTCTCAATGATTTAATTGAGATCCGATTATCATCATTTTCATGTTAGACCATCTGATATACCTCTTACAACCTCTCACAGTAGGTATAGTCTATATGAGTATGTGGTTATCCCATTCGGTCTCACGAATGCGCATGCGGTTTTCATGCACTGATGAACTGAGTGTTCCATCCATACATGGATTATTTCATGATGGTTTTCATAGATGATATCTTTTTGTACTCTCATACTCGACATGACCATTACACACATCTTGATATCATTTTGTGTACACTGAGAGAGCACCAGTGGTATGTTAAGATCTCAAAATTCCACTTTTAGATGGTACAAATTCACTTCTTGGGCAGGTTATCCAGAGACCGGAGTATCAGTAGACCCCAATAAAGATATGGAAGTAGTTTCATAGGAGAAACTGAAGAATGTCTTTTTGGTGCGGATTTTTCTAAGGAAGGTTGGTTACTACATATGTTTTATACAGGACTTTTCAGGCTTAGTTGTGCCCGTGACGGGCCGAACTAAGAAGGGTGTGAAGTACTTATGTTCATATTCTTGTGAGTTATCCTTTCATGAGCCAAAAGAGAGGTTTAATTTAGTACTGATACTATTTTTTATAGAACCAAGAAAGAGATATAATGTATATTGTGATGAATCGGGTATCGGACTGGGAGTAGTGCTTATATAGGGGGGAAGGATTCGTTGCGTACAGGTCTCGGAAGATGAGGCCACATGAGAGGTATCACTCAATTCACAGTCTTGAGTTGGATATAGTTGTTCATGACCTATTCTATTGAATTCATTCACTATTGGGAGAGAATTATGTGGTTTTTCCAACCAAAAATGTCTCAAGTATATCTTTATGCAATGTGATTTAAATTTTCGATAATGAAGGTGGGTTTAATACCTTTAGTCCTTTGACTTTGGGAATGCCTACACACATGGGAAAGGCTATACAGTGGCTAATGCACTGAGCAAGAGGACATAGATACAGGCAGTTCAAAAGGTCAGTAGGGAGTGGTGGCTTATATCTATGTTCTATGAGATGCATTTGGATGTGCACGATAGATAGGGGCAGTTGTTTCTTTCTTTTGGGATTGTTACCCTCTCTTCTTGATCGAGTACGACTAAGGCAGCTATCAGTCTCTGAAAGACTAGTTCTATAGGAGAGGGTGTTTGGAGAGGACCCTATTCCGGTATAGATCATAGGTAAGGATGAGATATTGTGTTTTCAGGATAACGTATGGGGGTTAGCAGACATATGCGAGGAGATGATTCAGGACTTTCATTCCTCAGTTTGGGCAGTTCATCATGGTTTCACCAAGATGGATCGTGATCTACACCATCGGTATTGGTTTTCAGGTATAAAGAGTGATGTTGATAGGTTTTTCAGGAGGTCTTCCACTGGTCAGCAAGTGAAGGTGGAGCATTAACGACTAGTAGGGCTTTTGTAGCAGTTACCTATTCCTGAGTGGAAGTAGAATTATGTCACTATGGACTTTGTAATTGTCTTATAGAGGTCTCCTAGAGGGAATGATTCCATTTGGGTTGTTATTGATAGACTTACAATGGTTGAACACTTCTTACTAATCTTGGATACCTTTAGTGTTAATGAGCTGGGATGGTTGTACATCCGAGAGATTATATGTTCACATGGAGTTCTGCACTCCATTATTTCTGATAGGGATGCAAGTTTTACTTCTAGTGTCTCTCAAGAACAATAGAGTGATTTGGTTTCACAGGTAAAAATGATTACATCTTACCATCCCCAGATATATAGAAAGTCTGAGTATATGATACAGGTGCTGGAGGACATGCTTCGATCAAGAATCCTAGAATTTTGAGGTTCTTTGGAGAATCACATACCTCTTTTGGAGGTTTCCTACAATAATAGTTTTCCTATACTATGTAGATGACACCTTATGATGAATTTTACGGTAGGCCATGATGATAACCCCTATGTTGGCTGGAGGTAGGGGAGGAAACTATTTTGGGACCTCCTCTTTTCTAGGAGACCATACAAAATATTGAGTTGATTCATAAGAGGATGGATATTGTAATGTCACGATAGATGTTTTACACTGATCGACGGAGAAAACCTCTAGAGTTCAAGGTCGAGGATCTGGTTTTCATGTGTGTCACACAGAGGTAAAGACACATGATAATTTGGAGATTGGAAAAAGATTTTTCCCGAGATATGTTGGACCGTTTGAGGTTTTGGAAAAAGTCAGGACGGTTTCAGATCGGTTAAAGTTACCACAAGGGTACTAGGCTATGTATGACATCATCCATGTTTCTCAGCTATGATGATACTTCTCAGACATGTCTCATGTTTTTTAACCTGAGGATGTTTAGTTCGAGGGGGATGACTTGTTCTAAGAGAATCATATCTGGATTGTTGATCGAAGAATGATGGTTATTTGTGGCCGGTTTGTTCCTCTGGCACGGGTGCTATGGCGTCATAGGCAAGTACAAGACGAGACTTTGTAGAGGGGGTCGATGTACGATCACAGTGGCCAGAGCTGTTCGAGGATTCTTCTTCTATTCTTCCCTTCTAGGGAAATTCAAGGACAAATTTCATCAAGGGGGGAATTTCATAAGAACCCAGATCTTCATCTTGGGTATGGATATTGTTTTTTCGTGTTTTTGAGAAAAAGAGGAGTTTTTGGAAATATAATAAGTACACACTGTGTACCTGGTTAGCATGGGTGACCGTGTACTTGCCATGTAATGGATGAGTACATGGATATGTGGGGTGGCATAGAGAAATCCTAAAGTAGGGCCTAGTAACGGCATATACATGCCATGTACTTTTAAAATGCACCACATGTACTTTCTCTATTATTTCAATAAATGAACTGAGGTCACATCTCGTTCACAGAAACCTATACTTCTATCAATATCTCATCCAGGAGTGACCAAGGAGTTTCATTCTTCCTGAACCCCAAGATCGATCATCCATTCTCTAAATCATCCGCCTTCAATTGTGTTGGAATCAGCATGGTGAGTTATTTATTCTTCCAGGGCTTCATATCTTAATTTCTCCTATTTTTTGAGATATCCATGGTTGAATTTTTTAGACAATAATGTGTATATAAATTATTCTAGGACAATTCAATGGAAGAAATTTGAGTGTGTTCTTCGTACAATGACAAGGTAGGTGTTTTTTTACTTTACCTAGTTAGTCATTGAATATTATGTGCAAATGTCCCCAATAAAAAGGAACCGGGTGTTTCTTGTTTAGGGATTTTAGTTATGATAATGTTTTTTATTCCTTATATTCCTGAGTAGAGGTTGTTTTATTGTGAATAGGGTAATTAGTCATTCAATGGATGTGTGGCCCATGTTTTTTTTGTACACTGAATGTCTGGTCAAAATTTCATGGTTATGCTGATTATTTTTCCATTCCTAGTGTTATTAGGATGGAGTGATTTAACCTGCTGTTGTTGTATTCTTGCAGCTGTTTTGCCATGTTGTTCATGAAAGTTGATACCCAAGTAGTTCATAATGTTTACTTTAGCTGTTGGAAATCTTTGTGAATGATTAACTTACACAGGGCTATGGAAAAATGGTATAGTAGACCATAGGGGGAATAGATGCTGAGCGATTTCCCTGAGTGTCTGTTTACATTTAACGTTGTGAGACCATAATGGGTATGGAAGTTAGTGCTCCTTCAATGTTTTTGTAGTTCCACGTTGTGAGACCACTGAGGTAATTGGATGTTGATAAATTCAATAGAGTTTCTTTAGTTTACCGATAAAATACTAGAGGGGAAATTGATGTTGAATGCTTCCTCATAGAGTCTTTTCTAAAGCTGAACCAAAGGGGTTAGACTGTGATTACTTCCCAGAGGGTTTCTTTTGGTTGGTTTGTCGGACCATAGAGGTTAGGCTATGAGTACTTCTCATAGGGTTACTTGTATTTTATTAGTTTCTTACTTGATATATGAAAATGAATGCAATTGAAATTATAGGTTTGTTTACTTTTGAGTACTGCATTGTTTACTGCTTCATTTTTCATATTACCTATCCTATATATTCACTGATTGTTAGGCATGGATATTTAGGTGGTTACCTACTGAGATTCATCTCACACCCTATTTGGGTCATTCATTTAGTCCCAAATAGATTATATTGCTGTAGGTATGGAAAATGTAATGTGCCCTTCTACATCAGGTTTTTAATAGATGTGGGGCTAGAGAGCATGGGACCTAGTTGTAACTTGTGATGCTGCTGGAGATTATTTCTTTTATTTGAACGTTTGATTAATATTGTATTATAGCATTGTGACTTGTTTGGATATTTCCATATAAATATGTACCATGAATCACTTATATATGTGCTCCAGTTGTTTATTACTTTATGTCTTCTGTTGTTTACTTATTACATGTTATTACTGTTTCTGCTATTGTTATCTATTTCTTTCTGTTGCATTTCTCTGCCAATGAGGGCATAGTTTTCTCCACTATCACACCTAAGGACCTTGCTGTTAGTCAGTAGCCTCTGGAATTTTTGGGAAATGTGCTTGAGGCCATGTGACCAAAAGGGTACGGGGCACCTCTTGGCAGCACCCAAAACTGAGACATTACAAAGTGGTATCAAAGGAATTCTTTTCTTCTTGACTTACTATTTGGAGCCTATTGCTTGGGATATAAAGGAATAGGTTCTTGTAAATAATTTTTTCCCAGGAGTAGCTAATCCATGTACTGGGAAAAACCAATTTACCTCTTATATAGTAATATTTCTAGTTTTCCAATTTTTACTGTTGATTGGATTTCACCATTGGTTGATTCACATTTATTGTGCTATTATTATTGATTTTATTGAGGTTATATTTCTCTTGAAACCCAATTATATGATGTTGTTCCATCTCATGCATCATATAGGCACATTCTAGAGATCACAAGTCATGAATTATTGCCATTCTATTTTGGGTGCATTAGTTATTTCATGTTGTTGTGATAGATGTTGTTCTATATATACATGTTATTGTGATATATTCCTTGATTGAATACCTACTATTTTCTAGGGTATTGGTTTTTGTATTTTATTCATTTGAATGAATGCAAAACAATAGTACCTTAGGTGTTATGGGCCCTCATGGATCGGAATTTGGCAAGTCATTGCATTGTTATGCATGTATATGAAATGTATTAGCAGCCAAGATTTGATTCATAGGGAGAATGGGCCCCCAAATATCTGAATTTGGCACTTTAATGTTAATTTTAGTGTTTTATGGGTCCCAGAGTAGTTTTTGAGGCTTACTATCTTGAAAACCCCATAATACACGGTGTGTATTGCAGAATACATGGCATGTGTCCATCTGTTCGGGAAAGAACTGTTTTTCTTATGTACACATCATGTAGTTTACATACACGCCATGTAGTTTCTTACCATGTCAATGGTTTTATGGGCAGAGAAACAAGGATGGAAAATTTTTCATGGGACATGCCCTGTAACCTATGTGCATGCCATGTCTTAAGATCCATGTGTCCGTCCGTGTGACTAATGACACAAGTGGATTATGGGTAGTTAGTACACGTCATGTCTGGAACAAATACATCATGTAGAGTCATCCATGTAACTGGAAGTGTGACTAACAACATGGGTTAGTAAAGTTTCGTCTATTACACATTGTGTATGGAATGAACACGTCATGTAGTCTTGTTCTTGGGGAACCGTTTAGGAGAGTCATGTAAAAGAACTTGGTAAGTGGAAAATGATTCAAGTACATGTCGTTTCTTGGGAGAACACATTGTGTGTATGCGGTGTTGCATGACCATGTTTTGCAGGAGTGCATGCCCATGTGAAGGATTATGGTAAAAAACAATGTAGGAGTTGTACACCCCATGTATCCACCTTTTAGAAATCATGAATTCTATCTTTCGCTTATTCCATTCTTCCACTTATATGTTTCTTTACTTATTAATCATGATCTATGGTGAGTGTTTTACCATTCAAAGTTATTCCACCAAGTCGTCCTCTAGTTGTATGCCGGTTATATGGCAGTGACCAGACACCATTCATGTTAGATTAGGAACTTCCATTAAATCCTTTAGTTGTTCCTATATTGGCACTAGATATTATCCCTAATGGAGGTGTTGATGCACAGTTTTGGGAGGTATTTATGAGTTTCATGCAGAACATCTGATGATTACCACCTCCTACCTCATCTATGGATGAGTTTACATGAGTATTTTAGCTATAGCATCCTCCTACCTTCTAGGGGAAGGAGGACCTTAGGTTGCAGATTCGTGGTTAGAAGCTATGATGAAAATCTTCAAGAATCTGGAGACACCTCTAGATATGGGGTGAATCTCTTTACATATATGCTTTCGGATTCTTCCAAGAGATATTGGGATGTGATTTCATAGGCAGATATCCATTAGGTTATGGCTTGGGATGAGTTCCAGTGTTCCTTATATTATTATTTCTACCCAGAGACATTGAGGGCTGATCGAGCACAAGAGTTTAGGGTTTTGGAATAGGGAACTCTTTCATTCATGGAGTATTCTTCTCGCTTCACAGAGTTGTAATGCTTCACGCACATTCCCAGAGGTGATGAGTTATTTATTTTGAGGTAGTTTTAGGATAGTCTTATGCATGAAATCTGACCTCAAGTGAATATCTTCAGGTTTACATACATCACCTCTATAGACAACCATGCATAGATCACACAACGCAATATGAGGGATTATGGGGCTGGGAGCCAATGCGGCTCATCATCCAGAGTTGGTACCCCTCCTATTGATAGTAGGTAGCACCACTAAGAGTCTACACATGGAGATACGATGAATCAGGATTCTTCTTCTCGTAGACATGTGGTGTGTTACCAGTGTGGGAATAGCAGGAATACAAGGACACATCGCTCGAGACACCCATTTGAGTGCTGATATTGTGTCAAGATGAGTCATCATCAACGGTTCTACCAGTTTTTCTCAGCTGAAGCTGGTGTCAAGGGTTCCTCTATGACTCTTAATTCATGAGAACCACCACTATTGTCTCATTAGTCTGGGAACTGGAGTTCTTTCGTCCATTCAGGCCGAGGTGGAGGTCGTGGTCATGGTAGCCAGTCGCCAGGCTTTCAGCAACAACAGGGTGCATTATCTTACGGTGGTTAGGCAGGGTCATAGGTCGATGTTATAGGTTAGACATTTTCAATGTAGTATACCTACCAGGAGAAGGATCTCAGACCCTCTACATTTAGATGTACGATTCCAGTTTCTTCCATTTTATCTTCTGCACTTTTTGAAACATGTGCTTCCCATATTTTCATATATGTTGTTGTTGAGGAGAGCCTTGGGCTCTATATCTTTACTTCTACTAATGTACTGACACTAGAAACACCATTGGGGAATATATTGGCTTGAGTACATCATTGCAAGGAGTTCCCTCTTGAGGTCAACAGATGTCACTTCTTATGGGAAATCTATGTCTTAGAGATTACATGTTATGATGTCATTCTAAGAATGTAATATTTGGTTCCCTTCAAGGTTTTTTTGACTGCTATCACCGTAGGGTGAGTTTCACATCAACAGAGGGTGGTTTTTTCTTCATAAGGGTGAATGGGATGTTTAGGAAAGTAGAGAAGGACCCAAGCATCAAGGATTGGGAGGAGTTATAGTACCGATATCTAATTTATATCTGGATTACCAGAGGAATTCATAGTTTTAATTTCCTATTATGGTCGATCGTTCTGAGGATGTATTTTTACAGAAATTTTCACGTTTTTTTTTTCAGAGCGAGTGGTAGACTATTCTATTGATCTTATTTCGGGGGAGGCATTGGTGTCCATTCTTCTTTATAAGATGGATACACCATAGTTACTTGAGCTCAATAAGCAGTTAGAGGAATTACAAGAAATTTTTTTTATCCAACCCAGTACTTCTCCTTGGGGTTTTCCATTTCTGTTTGCAAAAAAGCAGATTGCTCCCTCTGACTTTGTGTAGATTATCAAATGTCGAACTAGTTGAGAATCAAGAACTGATATCCCTTTCTGAGGATTTATGATCTCTTTGATCAGCTTCATGGAGCGTGGGAGTTTTTAAATATTTAAGTAAGATATGGTTATCATCCATTTCACGTTAGACCATATAATATACCTCTTACTGTCTTTCGTAGAAGTTATGGTCTATACGAGTACATGGTTATGTTGTTCGGTCTCACGAGTGTGCCTGCAGTTTTTGAGGCACTGATGAACTGTGTGTTCCATCCATAAATGGATTCTTTTGTGGTGGTTCTCATAGATGATATCTTAGTTTACTCTCATACTCAACATGACCAATATAAACATCTTTATATCATTTTTTGTACACTGAGAGAGCATCAATTATATGCTATGATCTCAAAATTCCACTTTTGGATAGACCAAATTCACTTCATGGGTCATGTTATCTCATAGAGATGAGTATCAATAGACCCCGGGAAAGTGAGAAAAGTAGTTTTCTAGGAGAATCCAAAAAACATCTTTGTGGTACAGAGTTTTCTAGGGCAGTTTGGTTACTACAATAATTTTATACATGACTTTTCATGCTTTTTAGCACCACTGAAGGGCCTAACTAAGAGGGGTGCAAATTACTAATGGTCTCATTCTTATGAGTTAGACTTTTAGGAGTTGAAAGGGAGTTTGACTTCAGCATCGATACTAGTTTTTTCAGAACCATTCAAGATCTATACTATATACTATGATGTATCAAGCATTGTGCTAGGAGAAGTTCTTATGCTGGGGGAAGGAGTCGTTGTGTATATGTCTCGGTACATGAGGCCACATGAGTGTAATTACCTAACACACAATCTTGAGTTGGCAGTAGTTTTTCATGATCTTCATTGTTGGAGACATTATCTGTTTGGAGGGTATTTTTTTGGTTTTCACCGACCACAAATTCACAAATATATCTTTACGTAGCCCGATTTTTTTAGACAACAAAGGTGGGTCGAGTACCTTTAGTCCTTTGACATTGATCATTCCTACATGCCTGGGAAAGGAAACATAGTGGATGATGTGCTCAGTAGGAGGAATCAGATGAAGGTAGTTCATTAGGCCAGTTGTGAGTGGTATCTTATAGATCTATTCTCTAAGATTCATTTTGAGGTGCATGAAAAAATAGGGTAAGATGTTTATTTCTTTTGTAGTTGTTAGCTCTACTCTTCTTGATCGAGTAAAAATGAGATAGCTATCAGACTCTGTAGGCCTAGTCATATGGGCGAGTGTGTCAGGAGAGGACCATATTTCGTGATGGACCATAGGAGAGGATGAGATCTTGTGTTTTCATGGGCATGTATGAGTGTTAGAAGACATAACCTAGGAGCTGATGTGGGACTTTCATTCCTCAGTTTGGGCAGTTTATCTTGGTGGCACGAAGACGTATCAGGATCTACAACATTAGTATTCGTGGCTTGGTATGAAGAGAGGTGTTTCTGTGTTTTTCTTGTGGTTTTCAACCGGTCTGTAGGTGAAGGTGGAGCATCAGCGACCAGATGGGCTTTTGCAGCAATTACCCATTACTGAGTGGTAGTGGAATAATGTAGCGATGGACATCATGATAGTATTATATATGTCACCCTGATGGAATGATGTAGTTTGAATTGTCATTGAAAAACTCACAAAGGTTGCACACTTCTTACCGATCAAGGAGAAATTTGGTGTTGATGAGATAGGAAGGTTGTACATCTAAGAGATTGTACAATTACATGGATTTATGCACTCCATTGTTTCTAAAATAGAGGCCCATTTTACTTCTCTGTTCTGGAAAGGACTATAGAGGGCTTTGGGTACATAGGTAATTCTGAGTAAGACATACCATTCCTAGACAGATGGCTAGTCCGAGTGTACGATGGAGGTGCTCGAGTACATTCTTTGAGCATGCATCCTAGATTTTGGTGGTTCTTGGGAGAAGCACATGCATCTTGTTGAGTTTTCTTACAATAATTGATTTCAAGAAACTATTTAGATGTCACCTTAAGAGGCATTTTATGGTAGTCCATGCTGATTAACCCTGTGTTGGATGGAGGGAGGAGAGGAAGCTATGTCAGGACCTCATCTTTTCAAAGAGACCATGACATAGAGAGTGTTGATTTGAAAGAGGATGGATACAACACAATCCTGATAGAAGTATAATATTGATCGGTGGTGACGACCTATGGAGTTCAAGGTTAGAGATCAATTTTTCCGGTGTGTCACATCGAGGATGGGATACATGAGGATTAGGAGACAGGGTACGCTTTCATCGAGATATGTTGAACTATTTGAGGTTTTGGAGAGAGTCGGGCCGATTACCTATCGTTTGCAGTTACCTCATAGGTATCAGTCTATGCACAGAGTCTTCCACGTTTCTCAGCTACAACATTACTTCTCAGACATGTCTCATGTTCTTCAACCTGATGAGGTTTAGTTGGAGGTGGACGCCTCATTCAATGAGAAACCTATTCATATTTTTGATAGAAGCATGAAGGTTCTCTATGGGTGGTCAGTTCCTCTGGTATGGGTGCTACGACATCATGAGCGAGTATAGGATGAGACATGGGAGAGGGAGGCCAATGTATGATCATAGTGACCAGAGCTATGAGAGGATTCTTCATCAACGATTCCTTTCTAGGAAAATTCGAGGAAGAATAAAGAGGGAAGTGTGTAAGAACCCAGTTCTTTATCTCTGGTATAGATCTTTTTTTCTGTTCTTTTTGAGAAAAATAGGACATTCTAGAAATTTAAGGAGTACATGCCATGTGCTTAGAAGCACAAGCCGTGTACCAGGTTGCTGTTGCTGACCGTGTACTGGCCATGTAACGGCCGAGTACATGGCCATCTGGGGTGACCTAGAGACCGCCTATAGAGGGGCTCAGTAAAAGCATGTACACATCGTGTACTTTTAAAACACATGCTGTGTAATTTTTATTTTATTTCATTAAATGGATAGGGGTCCCTTTTTGTTCATAGAAGCCTCTTCTTCTATCAACTTCACGTCTAGGATCAACTGAGGAGTGTGATACTTCACGGATCCCTCGATCGATCAGCTTTTCTCTAAATCGACCACCATAAATTGTGTTAGAATCGCCATAAGGAGTTCTTCTTTCGTTTAGTGATTCATATCTTGACTTCTCCTCTTTCATAATATATTCTTGGTTGAATGTTTTAAATGTTTTTGTAGATCGGCATCCTTCTAGGAAGATTCAAGGCCTGATGTTCGAGAGTGTTCTTTGTAAAACAATGAGGTATTTGGTTTTTTCATTTCTATAGTTAGTCTTTGAATATTATGTGAAAAAGTTCCAAATAACCTAGAATGGGGTATTGCGTGTTTAGTGATTTTATCTCTGTTAATTCCTGTTATGCCTTGTGTGCCTAAGTATAGGTTGTTTGATTATGAATAGGGTTAGTTTACATGATATGTTTGTGTTTCACATTTTTTTTGATATTGACCATTTGGTCTAGCTTTTCTGGTTAGGCTGCGTGTTTTTTCATGCCTAGTGTTGTTAGGATAGAGTGATTTTATCTGATTTTGTGGTATTCTTGTAGCTATTTATCCAAGTAGTTCCTAAAAGTTGTTAGCCAAGTAGTTCTTAAGGTTTACATTGTCTTTTGAACATATTTGTGTATTATTAAATTACACAGGGCTGTGGGAAGCTGACTATAGGGGGAATGGATTTTGATGGCTTCTCCAGAGTGGCTATTTAATTTTCACGTTGCGATACCACAACATGGATGGACATGAGTTATAACTCAGAGTGTATATAGATCCACATTTCTAGACCATGAGGGAGAATTGGAAGTTGATTACATACCCATAGTGTCTATAGTTTTCCGATAAAATACCACATGGGGAATTGATGGTGAGCGCTTCCATAGAGAGTCTTTTCTAAATCTAAACCATAGGGGTTATACTGTTAGTAATTTCTAGAGGGTTGCTTTTGTTTGGTGGGTTGAACCATATGGGTTAGGCTATGAGTAATTTCTAGAGTGTTACATGTATTTTACTATCTAGCTACTAGATATATGAAAATTAATGCAATGGAAACTGTAGGTTTGTTTACTTTTGAGTACTTCCTTGTTTACTGCTACATTTTTATTATTACCTGCTATTTATATTCACTAAATATTAGGAACATATCTATGGGTGGTTTCCTCCTAGGATTCGTCTCACACCTTGTTTTTTAAATGATTTTGTTCCCAAATAGATTATATATATATAGGTATATATAAGGGAGAGTGCCCTTCAACGTCAGGTACTTGACAGATGTGGAGCTGGAGAGCATGGGACCAAGCTGAGGCTTGAGATGCTGCTAGATTTTATTGGTTTTCATTGTACTTTTGTTTAGTACTATATTATATCATTGTGACTTGTTTGGTTCCTTTCCTTGAGATATGTATCATGCATCACTTATATATGTTCAGCAGTTGATTATGACTTTCTATCCCGCTATTTACTTATGGAATATAGTTAATGTTTCTGCTATTGTTTTCTATTTATTTCATCTAAATTACTCTGCCAATGAGGGCATAATTTCCCACTATCACACCAAATTCCCTCTCTTCTAGTCAGTATCCTATGGTATTTGGGGAAATGCTCTGGAGGCCATGTGACCAACTGGGTACGGGGCACCTCTGGGTGGAACCTATAATTGGAACATTACATCACAACTACTGCAACCTTCAGATCAAGGGTGGAATATTTATACTCATTGAGACATAACTAACTAGACTGATATGATATCACTCCTCCCTACTACATCAAAAAACATCCAAAGCCAAGACCAGAGGTGTCACAGAAGACCTCTAACATAACTCCTTCCTTTGGAAACCTAAGAACTTGAGAATTGACTAGATTTCCATTTAGATAGTTGAAAGCTTCCTAACACTACTCACTCCACAAAAATTCTTAGTGTATCCTGGTTAAGGCCATCAATATATTTGGAACCCAAGAAAAGTCTGGTACGAATCTACATTAATAGCCTGTATGGCCATGGATGTTACAAACCTTTACCACATTTCTAGGAACTTCCCAAGAAAAAGCCTCTTCAACCTTCAAATGGTTCCCTGCAAATCCCCTTATGAGACACCATGTTTCCAAGGAAATTCACCTCTCGCATCCAGAATAAGTAATTATATAACTTCCCATAGAGCTGGTGTTGTCGAAGGACCTCTAAAATATTCTTGAGGTGCTCAATGTACTCCCCCTATGATATTGAGTAGATCTGTATGTCGTTAATGAATACGACGATGAACCAGTCCGACAACTCATGGATGACAGACTTCAAGATCCCCAAGAACATGGATGGTGCATTTGTAACACCAAATGTCGTGACTAATAACTCAAATTTCACATACCTACACATCATATTAGTCTTCTTGATATCACACTTCTTTACCCTTAACCGGCGACACCCTGACCACATATTGATCATAGAGAAAAAACATACTCCCTCAAGCGGTCAAAAAGATCATCTATCCTTGGTACAGATTAAAAGTTTTTGATCATTACCAAATTTAGTCTCCAGTAGTTTATGAACAATCTCATACGACCATCATCATTCATTGAAAAAAAACTGGAGCACCCCATGGAGATACAGTAGGCCAGATAAATCCATTATTCATCCAATCATCAATCTACATATGTAACTCCCACAACTATGATGGTGGCATCTGATAGGGAGCCATTAAAATCAGATGGACACCGGGATGTAATATTATCCAGAACTCAATGTCATGTCGAGGGGGGTAAAGATACAACATCTTCTAGGATGAAATCCAGAAACTCCTTCAAAAACTCAGGAACCTCCTCCATATCCCCATTTGTCAATTCTAATGATTGTTCGGATAACAGAGAAAAGAAGAGGCTCCACACTCTAGCATCCCACCTAATATCTCTTCTCACAAATATCTCTTCTCACAAATAAAATCTACAAGTTGGTCATCCACTTCTGAGAACACGACTCCTAAGATGAAGTCATATGGCTACATTAGTAACATAAAGAGGTCCCCACTGGATTGATGTGACACCAACATCAATCAACATCCACAAAAAACATCAAGCAAGCTGTTATGGCCTTCTACTGGAATACTCAACACCAGTGGAACAAAAAATATCTTTATTTCCCTCTCAAATGACCAATGGCCCAGCTGAAACTACTTATTTAGTGTCATGAAATAGCCAATGTCCATCTCCTCTACACCAAGATATCATCTGCCTCTCTGAACATGCCCTGGTCAAGTTCCCTGAGGAGCACCCTGAGGTTGGACACCTCCTGCACTATTTCCCTTAGTGGAGTAGGAGTATAGTACCCATAATGTTCGAAAGGTCTGACTAGGAGTTTATATAGCTGTGGTGGATTCCAAACCTTCCCACAACCACCATATAGAGATTGGACTGGGAACTAACTCTATATGTACCCATAACCCCCAAAAAAAGCACCCCACCTCAGACCCATAGGAAAAGGGCAATGACCCTGAGATCAAAACGGCAACTGCTGAGGCCTACTATCTACTAGTTGAAACCTGGAAGGCCCATATGTTGAATACATGTTTCTGACTACCTTCTCGTTTGACTAACTTAGTTGGATCCCTTCTTGTGGTGTACCTCCTCACTATTTAAACCTCTCTACTACTTTTCCTTCATTTGTACATCTATGTATATTGGTACAGTAAAGGGAGTGATGACATACTGAAGAGAAGGTCAGAGTGTCTCATTTAATCGTCTTTCCCATGAATCCTCATCTCAAAAGTGATTTGGAGATAAGAATAAGAGATCCTTGAACTTGATACCCAAATAACTCACTAAAATCCTCCCCTAAAGAAGGGGGAGCAGCTCCTGTCTCTTTTTGGCCTTCATCAAAGAAGGAATGATTTCCGCCCAAAATTCCTTCTGAAATAAGCCCATGAGACATCAATCACCTTCTTATCCCAGATGTAAATCTTACAACACTGATGTGATGCTTCCCACATATGGCACCCCACCAGAAGAACCCAATATTCAATCCCATCCCAGATAAATGTGAAGATGATCTCCAACTCCTCAAGCCAACCGTTTGTCTCGATGTTTGAGATGTTGCCTTCAAACTTCCCCAGAGTTTTCCACTGGAAATCACGAAGGGTATTCTACCACATGTAATATTTATCCTATCAACCAAACTTCACATTGATGAACCATTCCAGATTTTTCGGCCTTAAAATCCTAAGATACTCATGGATGATGTCTATGTGCCATATCTAAAAAAACATAGAAATCCTAAGCTCAGGTTATAAAAAATTTTCTTCTAAAACCATTTTAACTCTTTAATTATTTAGAAATCCCAAATTTCCCAAAATACACAATAACACAAGTCATTATAATTCATATACCTTTCCCAGGGTTCCAACCCTGCAATCAGTGTAGCCTCACTTGGTTGTTTGGTATACTAAGAGTCATTGCATCAGGTCACACGGGGCCCTAAAATCCCATGTCCTCTCCAGTCTTCTATATACCATGTCACGCACCACGATCACCCAACATTTTATCCCTACCATCCCATGTAATACTCACTATTCCTAACTCCAATCCCCATCCTATCTCTTAACCATCATCTTTCATATCATTCTTTCATGACCCACATTCTACATGATGAGTAAAGGGTAAGTCGGGTACCACACTCTTCCTTCTTCAAGAATAAGGACAGATATTGACCCCCACGAGTCCCATCTTCAATAGGAATCAGAGTGGTGAATAGAACCAAAGGTATAGAATCTCACAAAAATGTAAAAAATTATCCTTTTTAGGGGAAAAAGATCAAGACACATGATGGTAAATCCCAAAAAACTACAAGAATTTTATATATAAAAGAAACCAAAATCAAAACCATGAATGGTTCAAACATAAAATACTACAAAAGTAAAACCAAAATACCTAATTTAATGTACCCAAAGAAAGAGACTAAGCATCCGCAAAATAAGTATCCCCACATAAAAGCTAGTAAATTCTAGCATAGTCCTCAATGTACCCTTGAGAACTGAAAAATAAATATTCATAGGGTGAGCATACAAGTATACTCAGAATAGAGACCAAAGGCACTAATTCACAAGTGGGGTAAACATACTAATGTCCCTATGAAAAAATTAGAATGCAACATCACCTATCAAGGAAAACTAACCAAAAAATCCTCACCAAGGCTTACTCACTAACGCATAATGTCATTATGCTACAAGATACATATATCCCTCATGTAAACACCTAGGCCAGAAAAACCAATCGTCTCAAATAAAAACACCAAGGCCACAACTTGAAGATACTAGGGAAAAAAATCAGGCTCATCGAAACCGAGGCCTCTCATCCACACCACAACCTACCTAAAATATCTTGGGCAATAATAAAACTAAAGATATTATATCTTTTATGGATATGCTCGAGTAGTAGAAACCTGGAAGGGGTGTGAGGAAGAAAGTCAATAACAAGCCATCCATCCTCCCACTAGGATGTTGGGAAAGACACCCTCCCCCATGAAATGGGAGTGTTCAACATATAGTTCTCAATAAGGGTGGGGAGAATATTAAATATCCAAAGAAAATAAAATTTATACATATAGGTAAACAAGAACTTAGCCTAACATACAGATACCCCATACAAACAACCGGTCCACCAGAACCTCTTTTGGTGCTATTCTTATATGCACTACCACAAAAACAACCACTACCAGAGCATAACACAACCCATTTCTGTTTAACTACTTTCTATTGTTTAAAAATTATTTTTTACTTTAATTAATTCCATATCCAATTGGGAAACTACCATCCACAACCATTCTCATCACAACATGAAATTCTATAAAATTGTCCCACTATACAAACAACTCAGAACCATATTGTAGTCCCATCACACAACACCGCTCGATAGCCATAACCCAACTAAAGTCCATCACATTTACTAAAAGTTCATCCATCCCACAAAAAATAAATCTCTCAACTTGAAATTCCTTTCCAGTACCCAAACCACCCCATATACAATATTGATCTCAACCGTAGCACCACACAACCAGTCAAGGAAAAAATTATAGTTTTAACAAAGTATTGGTTCTTTAATTCCAATTTTATTATTCAGGGGTTATCACATAAGGTATACAATCTAAGTACATCCATTTATTTATTCAAGTATAATAGATGAAATAGATTTCATATTCACAAATATTTTGTAGAGGATCAACAATAATTATATACAATTAATGTGCCAGTAGAGACCAGCGACAACCATGATTTTCAGAAGGCCTTACCACCGAAATTATTCTCAGTAGGAGACAAATATGATCGATAAAAAATCATACATATAATTATCTTAAATCACCTTCCCATTACCATAACAGAATGATAATATCTATTTATCAGGTTTGATCATATTTTATTATCATAATCATCCCAACAACCATTTTTTCAAATTAAAGAAAAGAATTTCAGCCATTATTCATAAGAAAACATTACTAAACCCATCGTTCATTGTATATAATTAAAAATTGAAAAAGGAGGCACCTAACTTAAACAAAAGGTGGTCAAATTTCCTCCTTGAAATAAGAACTAGAGGTCACCTGAGCAAGAGACTCTAAGAAATTTGAACATGGCAGGTGCTACAGCACCATTACATGATTTATTGAGGAATATGGACTTAGGATCACCCAAAGAGAAATAATAGAGGAAGGGATGAAGAGATCTTTAATTAAGAAAAGCAAATATCCTAATAACATGGGAGACCACTTCAGCATGCATGAAAAATGGATCGTGGTTTGGCCATGTGGCTCGAAGGTTACAAATTCAGGTGGACATAGGATATTTGATGTATATTTAATACACCCCTAAATGGATTCAAAGACACCTAAAATGGGTTTTAAAAAAGTAAACAAAAAATAAAATTTTAGATGTGAGATACTGGAAAAAATGGGAACTAGAGGGGAGTCACATACGGGTGAGCCACCAACGCTGAGTCACTGATGCCCTAACTTGACGACACCGACGCCCTAAATCACTAACAAAAAATGTAATAACTAACCGAAAATGACACCCTAAATCCCTGACATTGATTCCCTAACTCTATTACAATGACACTCTAACTCATCGACACCGACACCCCAACTTGCTGACACAGACGTCCTAACTCGCCAACATCGACACCCCTACTTGCTGACTCACTGACACCAATTCCCAGACTCAGCGACACCAATGCCCTGACTCACTAAAACCAATGCCCTAACTCTCCAACACTGACACCCTGTCTCACCGACACTGAGATTTCAAAATGATATGTTGATAACCACAACTCAAAATGGCAAGCTGACACTGACAGTTAAAAATGAGACGTCAACACTGACAGTTCAAACAAGAAAAACTCAAAAAATATTGAGAATATCCAATGCACCCTCCCAGAGCACCACAACACTATAGTTTCACAATGGAATGTACCATAGGGGTCTAGGGAATTAAATATCATGCACACATGGGTGAGAGATCCTCTATAGGGATTCCCCTCTTCATCGACATATAAACCCTAGTAGTGGAGGGTATCACATAAGAACTCACCTTCTCACATTCATAAAAGACTATCTATTTATGTGCTCCTCCATCAAACCACTTGATTTATCCAATATAAACAAGTCACAGCTGATGTCTCTTCTGATTATTCCTGACTCTCCTCAGCTTCAAAGATATCCCTCAGAACCATACTTGCTGGTTCGATGCCACCGTTAAGAAACAGACCTAATGAATCCATTTCTACTACAAATTCTCATCCATTTCGTACCTATAAGAAATTCTTCTAAGGGTTGATAAACAGCCCATATGTTATCACCCTCTCAACCAATAGGCTAGACCCATGACCAGAAATGAACAAGCCTTTATCTTACCACCTAGAGGTGTACTAAACTAATCACACATCTACCCCTCTCCACTGACTTCCCAATTATCCGTAACCTTCCTCATTTAATATATATTTATATTAACCCTATAATACCCATATAGTTATTAGTTAGGTCTATATTTAAGATCTAAATGTCTATTCTTGGAATTTCTATACGTTAATTCATGATGCAACTATGCTCAGTGATTGTTCATAAGTATGACATGTCGGGGTTGAATATTCAATTCAAATTTTTTCATTTGTTTGGTTCATAAGTTTTTTTCGTTGAACATTATGTTGAAAAAACATACACTGATTCTCATTATTAATGCATTATTCAATGACATGGTATTGTTTAGTCGGTAATTTACAACAGTGGCTTCTGGTGATCCTTATATTGACATAAACATAGATATCACTATTTATTATCTTTTTGTGAAATGTTTGTGTAATAGTTTTAATATTAAATCATGTAAAGTTTTAATTAATAAATTATATATGTTTTAGTATTATTTTATTTTTCATCATTAATTTCATTTTAAGTTAAATTTAATTGGATTTTTATTTATCTAAATTATATCATTGTCTATCCTTATTTTAATGGTAGATTTCCCACATTCATTGATTCTGATTCATGTTATAAATAATATGTAATCATGGGAGCGAGAAAAATTATTCCTAAATCATTTTAGTGAGATATTCTCAATTCATATGGATGACTATTAATAAATAAAAAATATGATAATTGAAAAATTAGCATTTTTTAAATTAGTCTTCATACGTGGGTGTGTGATACATACAATGTTATCATATGGGAGTCTTCCCAAAATAGATATATACCAAAGTATTTGATAAATTGATCTTCATATTTTACCATGAAAATAAATACTAAACATTTCAAATGTTAATAAAAAAACTAATGAATAGAAGGATTCAATATTATTTTGAGAAAAAAATATATTACATTTAAGAATTAGAATGGTTGACTTTATATTGTTTTTATTTAATATATAAATAGTGATAGTGACTTAAATGAATAATTAGATGTGAAAATAAAATGATTGGATCACATGTACTTGATTGGAAGTCTTAACTCCAAAACATCCATATCAAATACATTGAGTTAAATGGATCATAATATTTTACATAGATGATTAATTGTTTTGATTTTTTTCATGTTATTCTCATTGAAAATTAATTCTCGAAACACTCATTGATGAAAATATTATCATTTTCTAAAAATTTTATCACTATGGGATCAACCTTTCTCTCCACCTATTCAATAGCATGATGGATTATAAATTTATATGATTAGAGATCCCAGACACTAATGATGGTCCATAGAGGAGTGAAAAGAATTTATTTATTTTTATGAGCAATTATATATACATTATAGGGAACAATAGAACACTTTTTCATCAATCCAAGAAGAACTTTATTATTTTTAAATTTTAAGAGTGTGAAATAAAAATCCAAATTAAAAAAATTCACTAACATGCACAAATCTAACAAATATTTCTCCCCACATGAAATTACCTCACCGTCATATTTTCATATATTGAATGTTTATATTTAAGAGAAATTAATTCTCTATTATGTAAAAACCAAGAGAATATTGATCTCAAAAAATTTCTACCATTGTTATATGAATTAAATATAAAAAAAATTAATTATACATTATATATAACATCTCATTAGGATTAATGTATACTAAAAGGATTATTATTTTCAAATGATAATACTATAAATAAGATATGGAAAATATTAAATTTCATTAAAAATTAACTTAAATTTAATTATAATTAGATGAGATTCGAATGTAGCAAAATTATGATGACGTGAGGTTTCACAAATAAGTTGTTTTTTAGAATATACATTTATATGTGAATGTAATCATTTAGATTGCTATGATTTCAATAACTTCATAAAAACCATTATTGGGGAATATAAAGAACCATATGATAAAACTATTATATTATTCAAAAACATAAGAAATTATTAACCAAGCCGGTGGAATAATGATAATAAATTTTTATAACTATCTATTTAGATTATCTTATTTATTGGTAGATAAAAATTGATTTGAATGATTGAAAATATTTTTTATTTCTAAAATTATTCTCTAAAACTACCCCATTTTGAATTAGATTTATCATAGGAAAATAAAGGATCAAATATGAACTACGCACCTAGTCTATATTGCAAAAATTCAATTATTAACAATGTTACAATGGTTTTTGTAATGTTGCTGATCTAAAACATTTGAATCAATAGTTAAAATGGGGAGTCTATAATTATTTATGTTTATAGAACTCTTAGTTTTTTTATCCCTAAAATATTAAATAATTTTATAGGGTTAAAGTAATTTACTTTTTTCAGGGAATTTTTATTTATAAATGTCTTTGTATAATTTGGATAAACATATTAGAACACTTTCCCCTATATAAGAATCTTTAAGAGGGATGGATTGAAGAATTAATAATAAAAAATATATATTTCCCATTTAAAATTATAATATTTTGAAGGGTAAAAGAAGGAATAATTATCAATATCCTAAATTAATAATATATAAATAATGGGAAATATATTCTAACATAACATATTGAATTACACAGGATAAAAAAATTTATAGGTCTAATATAAAAATTAAAAAAAGCAATAGAATGTAGAAAAAAAAATTGGTATTCTATATTAAAATTCATGATCCCCTAAAATTATTTTATTACTAATTTATATCTATATTTATATACCTAGAACTACTTTTCATTTACATAAAATTAGATAGAGTATGGAACCTGATTTTAAAGCATAAAATTCATAAATATTGACTTTATAATCCAAAGATCTTAATAACAACTTCTTATCTCTTAGTCTTCATTAGTCATATATTAAATTATATTGTCCTTTATCGTAGGACATAATTGAACACAAAAAAAGAATAATTATAATGAATATAATAAGAAAACACAATGCCTTTACAATGATGAATTGTAAATAGAGTCACAAATATAACTACAAAAGAATAAACATCTCAAAGTTATATCAATAATATTGGTTCTTATTAATAAATTATTGTTTATACAATAGTTATGAATGTTCAGTATTGATCACCTATTTATAGAGTTTATTTATAAAAAAACTCACTATGAAAATTGGGGTTCTAGCTATCATTTTCTCATATTTGAAGTCGTTATTGAAAAATATCCAATTTATCTGTGGTTTTTATGTATTTTTTATCTATAATATTTATAACTCAAAATAATATGGATTCAGATGGATGATTTTAATTGGTATGATATTTTCTATGAAGAAAAAAACCATCATGTAAACATACTAAGACAAGTATTGTTTTCTTATAGATAAAATGTTGATTAAGAATATTTTATGTAAAAAAACTCAATAAGATTATCTTCGATAATATATGTCAACACAAGATTTATTTTAAATCTAAAAGTTCATTTTACTTATAATTATATAATTTTTATTTAATATTTATATTCAATGAATTCATTTACAATATCTAAAAACAATTAACACCTTTTTATTTGTATACGATGAAAGATAATGTTTGAGGTGACAGATATTTCTTAGTGATGGTTATTCTACACATATGATTTAAGGATAAACATATTTCAAATATCATTAATTATTTTTATGTGGTTCCATATTATTTTTTAAGGATATAATTTTAGATATTAGTTTTTATGAAAATTTAAATAAGATATAGTGATCTGATATTCAATTAGATGTTTATTTTGTTCACTGAAAGAATTCCTATGCTTATGTTGATGGTAGATTAAAATGGGTTGACATATGGTTATTTGACCTTATGGAATGGAGAAACATGTAATCACCTATCTAGTTTTTATGTATTTTCTCCTTTTTATACAGCTACCTAAAATGAGTATCATTCTATTATCTATATTTTTGAAGAATAAGAAATTCCATCAATATAAAAATTAAATTCTCTAATATCTAAGGTGACTTTTAGAAGAGGTGTTCTTACTAATAGTTGTAATTTATTTTCTAATGTAAATAGTTTGAAATATGTTATCAATCCTAAAAATTATTTTACACATTCGACCTCCTTTTTGAATTTGGAAATCTTCATTTCTAATAAAAAAAATTAATGTATCTAATAATAAAATAATGCTTGAAATAGTAAATATTTTTCATGAGAAATAAATTCAGTTCATATTAATTCATTTTGGTAATTTTTTCTAAAAAATTTGATATATTAATATTAGATTATAGAAAAAATTATGTGTAATATTAATATGTTTTAAACAAAATCATTGGATAGATAAGGTGAATGATTATAATAAAATTTATTTTTTATCAAGGGAGAAATAATATTTGACTAAATTGTTGGGTGTCATTGATTTAATCAATTTTAAATTTTAAATTCATTTACTTTACCAAAAACATACGTATTGAAAATATATATCCTAGAAATCACATTATTCAATAGTTTTTAAGGATAAGAAATATTTTATTATGGTTGTTATTGAAGCTATCTTAAGACCCAGAAAATTATATATGATGAAATGTTTTTTGGGTTTAAGGACTCGTCTATTCGAAGAAAGTTTTGGGAATATTAAAAATAGATCACAAGTAGATGTATAATTCTAAATATGGCTCACAGATAACCATATTTTGTTTCTTATTGTCTTTATATGTTAGGTTATAAATATTTTCTTATTAGTTGTCCTATTTTTGATGTTGTTCATATTTTTAATAAAAAAGGATTAATTAATTAGATTGGAAAAAATATTTAATTATTTATAGATGGTTTTATTTTGTTTCTAATTCATGGATTGAGAAATATACAAGATATGGTAGCTTTTATGTCAGATATAGAAATAAAATTCCTATGTCAACTTCTTAGATTTCATTTTCTTGTGAAGGAATTATATAAAAAAATATAATATTCTACTATGAGAAATGGTATCTAGATAAAATATTTCTGAATATGATTTTTAAAAATATCATTGATGTGTGGAAATGAAAATTTTCTATTCTACAACAGTCATAGAAATTCCAGTGGTATAACGTTATTATATTCTATGTAATATAGAAGTGATTATTTTATGTTAGAGAGATCATATGTGGGATCTCATAAAATTCATAAATATTATATAATGATACACCATAAATAATCAAACACATTTATAATTTTATTTCATATTGGGATATATATATATATATGTTTGTATATATATATATGAATATATATATATATGTATATATATATATATGAATATATATATATATATGTATATATATACATATATGAATATATATATATATATATCAATTTATCAAAGAATTTATCAAAGAATTTATCAAATTCATCTGGGTGTTCAACTTGGATATCATTCAAAATTGAAAATGTAATATTTAAAAGATTGAATGATTAGAAATTATATAGGAATATGGATTCTTCATATTCTATGGTGAATGATTATATTTCGTGGTTTATGAAGGGTCAATTTCAAGATCATTTAGTGTCAAATTTTATTAAATAAAAGTGTTTTTATTCTTATCCTCAAAAATATTTTTTTGAAATCATTATGACATCGTTTTGAAAAACAATTACTGTTCCTTTTACAGAAAATATTTTATAAAATTTCACTTTTATTAGAAGGGATGGTAATTTGGTGTCTAATTACACTGATCATTATTTTAATTTTTTTAAGGTAATATGGTTTGGTGAAACTCCAAAATTCTCTTCTCATGTTATATGCAATGAATTACTATAAATATTGTAACAACCAGATATTTTATAAGATATATTCTTTTTAATCTCTTTCATATCTTCTACTGTACGCTACAACAAGATTATCTTGCACTATACGCGACACCGTATTAGCTTTCAGTATATGCAACACTAATCTTGGATCGTGTTACACACAATTTCAAGTTTGTTTGATAGTAGTTATTCTACGCAACATTGAGTATATATATATATTCAATGTATTAATGAAATATTGTTTGATTTTGTTATACGAAAAAAAAATGGATTCGTGCACTAAATGAAACCCTGACCTGGCTTGCATTACAAGCAATCACGACCTTCCTCGATAGCGTTTGTTGTACGCAATACCCGGTTTTACTAAACAACGATATATTGTTATAATATTATTATGAACTAGCTGTTATAAATAGTATTAACTATATTTTTAATTTTATAACATTATTATTCATCTTACACATTTTCTATAACATGTTATAAGAACAAAATAAATGTTTCGGGTAAAATATGTATTTTTCAAAAAATGCAGTTTTTCTGCCTTTTGATGGCTCACCCACTTTTAATCTAGTTTTTGAAATGTTTATAAGTTAAATTTTACAAAATAAAATTCTTATTTGGAATCAAGAAATAACAATTTACTTTGGATAAATTTTTCATATTATTCAGGTAACTTTCATATTTTGATGAATAGTAAAAACACGCTATATTTTAATTAAAACAACATTTTTCATTGTAATAATTTATATGGGTAAATTATAATATTGAATGGTTATAAAGTATAAATACAATATATTTTTACTATTTAATATAATTTATGTCATTAAGATTAATTTTACATTGAATGCATAGGTAAAAACATTTCAATCTATTGCAATGTTATAAATTTTAAAACACATTTTATTAAATACGTGATTAATATTAAATTAATTTATGAAACTTTTGTGTATTGAATTTAGAAAAATTTATTCCATATTTGGAATCAGTGGGTCCAAATTGTGTTAATAATATACTTTTTATTTTTGGGCATTATGAATAGTAACTATGGTAAATTTTATTTACCATAGTAAAAGATAAATCGGGTAATTAAGGGTAAATATAATATTATAAAATTACACTAACATTTGTCTTAATATAATTGGATGCTTTTATTTTGTCCTAAGGCCTATTTGGGTCGAAATTGAATCCATTGGAACTCATTTGGAGGTGATTAAGACCTTTAGTTTATTTTATTTAAAGGAAAGTGACATATGTCTCACTCAACTTTAATAATTAAAGTATTTTTAATATAAATTTTTACATAATATAAATTCGGTTATAAATACTCATTTGAAAGAGAAAATGTTTTTCTTTATCATGGTAATTTATTTGTAATTTTTAAGAGTTATTTAATTACCTTATTATCTTATACATTAATGATATAGAAATTATTAATTTAGTGAAAAATCAATAATATAGTTTTTATTGAAATATTAATACATATCAAAAGGCCCAAAAATCTGCACAAAACTTATTATTAATGTATATTTTAACCCTAATCATACACTGGCCTAATTGGTGTCCATTTGGATCCTTATTAAGGCGATTATGACACTTATAATATTTTATATTAAATGATTCCAAAGTTGTCACTTTTATAATTTATTAAAGATAACAATTTACATGTTGTTATTTTAAGATGATAAATTCGAGTAAAATTATTATTATAAAAGATTTGATATTTATATTCATCCAATTATTTTATTTTTAATTTTTATGCAACAAATAAAATTATTTTATTAAGATATATACCAAATAAATGGTTTGAAAAATATTAAAATAAATATTATATGAACTGCTTAATGTGATACACGAATTTTCTAGACAAATTTGACATGTTAGTAATCTATTAAATATTTTATTTCTAATATAACCTCTGTTTATAATTTATTTAAATTCAAATAAATGAATAGTGTCAAAATTGACACCATTGCTATTTTATAAAAATAACATATTATTAAATTGTTTAAAAAACACAAACATTTTTAAAATTTATAAATTGAAATTTATATAGTCTAAAATTGAATAAAGTATCCAATTATAGAAAATTAACAACACATCAGTGATTATTTATAACCATTTAAAATTTAGAGTTTTATTACCACAAATAAACTTAAATTGATTAAATAAAGATAAATAAAAATGATAAGGATTAAAATAAGATCAAAATATTTATAAATTTGATTGGTTGATGAGATTACAACCCTATCTCATCTAATCTTCTAATTGAGTCATTGTTGGAGGTTTTTATGTGGGGTTTGAATTTATATTAAACTAATATTTTTTAGGATTCCAAAGGTGCCCCTCTCCTCCCTTATAAAAGGGCACCTTCACCCTCTTCACATTACACCACTTTGAGCCTTAAATCTCTACCAAACCCTAACCATTTCACTTCCCCAATTCTTTAGAAACCTACTAGAGGTACTGGTCTTCTCGAAAGACCAAATCTAGTGCCCTAAGAGAAAGTTTAAAGGAGGCACTTCGAGAAAGAGGTAATACCTTCTACCATTTTTTTCAGGTTCCATTCTTCTTCAACTCCCTTTTAAGTAGTAGTTTCATTATGAAGTAATAACATAATCATCTCTAATATACTTATATGTTATTATAAATATGAAAAAACCCTATTTCACATTCTATCCATCCTACGGAAAACAAAATCACCGCGCGTGCGTACGTACAGAATACCGTCTCCACGCCGTGGTGTAATCTGTTTTTCCACCAACACCTTACATAGATAGGTATAATGGTGTAAAGAATAACTATATATGGTTATTATAACATCATAATGATTCTGATATATTATACCATCCACTCCAATTCTATTCAATAATTATGGGAACGATATCATCGGTCGTGCTTACGTACGTACTACCGTCTCCACGATGCGATGAGATTCATTCTCCATGTTAACCGTACATGAATGATCCTAAAGTTTATATAATGAATAAAAATGAAATATATTAAATAATAATTTTACTAGATATATATATATATATGTATGTCATCTATTTAGTTTCATTCAATTCAATAAGGAAAAGAAAACAACGTTCATGCGTACGTACGACCTACCGTCTCCATGAACGGTGTATTTCATTCCTTTTATCGATCTATAATATATATGTATATGATGAATATATATTATATATAAAACATTATTTACATTCTGGAATTATGTGAATCAGGATATAAGTAATAATATCAAGAACGACAAGTCGAAACACATATGATAAATGAAATGATTTTACCCAAAACACTGCATTAACAAATAATTTACAAAAGAACGGGTAATATAAAATCATAAGTGAAACATATATGATATCACAACAATGAATATGATTATTTAATAACTAAATGACATTATTTAAATCATTATATAGGAGGTTCTGATCCAAACGAAGTATATCGTACCTAAGGTAAGGGATAATTTTGTAATCTCATTTTTATCCGAGATTGCTTATACATAAGTATTTACTGGGGTTATATTTATCATCCATGTCCACATTTTATAAAAATGTTTTCATGTATGTTTAAAGTCATTTTTACACATTTTTTAATTTTAATACATGGTATGTATGGAATCTTTCTTTTGTTTACTATGCGAGGTACTTTTTTACTTTTCCGGAAAAAGTGCGAGAAGAATGTTTTTTACTTATACGGCATGAATGGATTTTTACGGTTTTATAAAGCCTTATTTCCATGAATATTCTTCCAAAATATTTCATTAATATTTTTAACAAAATAATTTTCTTTTAAAATTGCATGTCATTTTGTGAAAAGAAAATGATTTTGAAGAATAAAGGATATTTTCCTCAAGAATTCATTTCAAGTGTTTTGTCAAAACTATTTTCCATCCAAGATGACATTATTTCATATGTTTATGTTTCAAGTATAATGTCTCTATTATTTACATGGTTTCACATTTATTATTATGAAATGATATCCATTACTTTTATATGGATTATGTGAGGATGGGATGATGTTTATGAAACCCATTTTTTTCATTGGGTTATTATGAATGATGTATGTTTATTTTGTGGCACAAGTAAGAATGATTTCATTATGAGATGGGTGGGAACTATATCTCCCTACAATGAGTTGGGTAATGATTTATATCTCATGAGATATACATGGCTGGAACGGTAAGTTAATCCGGTTCAGTGTTATAGGATTGAAACAAGGTGTGAACTCGATTCAGAAAGTGACTTTTTCCACTAAGATGGTCTTGGCAGCAATGCCTTGACTACTATGGAAATCATAACATGTGCTAAATGGTTGCCAAAATTACATGTTTTATTCCCATTATATTTAATCTTCTTTGATGTTCCATTATGATATATGTCTTACGTATTTCCACGATTTATGTCTTTGCTCAAGATTTTGATGTTTAAATTTCATGTTCAAGTTTTTGTTTTCAAATGTTTATGGATTGTTTTATGTTCTCTATGTTATCCCTTATGGAGCATTTGAGCACACCATTTTTATGTTTTATTTTTCCTATGAAATACTGAAAGGTTTTAGGTAAGGAAAAAAAGGGAAGATCATTATGGGAGTTGTTGAAGATCTTTCAACTTGATTAGAAGTTTATATTCCATGTTTCCAAAGAGACTAAACTATTACGATCCTTGTGTGTATGTTTTTGTTATGTATTAAGTATTCCGAAAAAGTAATTTAATGATCATGTACATTAAGTTTCAGGTCTCTACATTTTGTATCAGAGGAAAGGTTTAGTCAAACATTGAATCTAGTTTGTGAAAACGTTAGTGAGATCCCTAGAGATATTTCTAAGTTATGTCTAAGGATGCCCCTAAGGATAAGTATATGTATAGGATATAGTCCTAGAACTATGGTAATGATCTTAGAATTTAACCTAAGATGTTAGATATTGAGGGTAATCCCCCTTTAATATGTTGTTTTCCCTAGAATGACTTTTGCCTCTAGCACTATTCCTTTTGGGTTTTAGAAAATGGCTGGAAAGAGGAAGATTCACGATAATGGAGGATATGATGGACAATGGAATGATATTTTTCATGAGAAACCAAATGAAACCGGATTTGGAAGTCCAAACATCATTATTATGCCTAATCAGCAATCTCATAATATGATCAATAATATCAACTTTGGTAAGTTTCCTGACTCAGATAATAAGTGAAATATGACGTTTCACGATGATCATAGAGGAACGAAAGTTCAGTTTACCTCATGTAAATCATGTGGGAAGAGGCATAGGAGAGAATGTTTCAAAGGAACTGTAATATGCTATGGGTGTGGAAAAGAAGGACACAAAGCCAGTAAGTTCCATGTAAAAGGTTCAGTTGACACCATGGACAAGGATAATGGTATTGCTACAACATAAACAATTATTGGATGTTTTAAAGGTGGAATGTATGGGAATTATGCAAACCAATTCCCTAAGGGAAAATCTCATGAATAGAATCAGCATGGTCATATGAGTAGTATTTTTGTGGATGATGGTGAAGAGACTACAAATGAAATATGAGATTAAAGAAATGATGAAGCTCATTTAGTGGTTTAAGAAGTTAGTGGAATGATTGTATGTTTATAAAGAATAATGTATGGTACTATGGAATAAAGAATCATCTAAGGATTGTTATACTATCTTTTTTCCAAAAGTTTTGAATGTATATGATGAATGGTACCGGTAACCATGGAAGGTTATTCAGATATTTTAGGAAAGTAGATGGTATGCGCATAATGAAGGGATAAGAAGATGATGAGATTTTTGATTGTATTAATGAGCTCATGACTGATATAAGGACTAAGTGATATCATGGTTTGATTATATATATTTTTTGGGATTTTGTTATGTGGAAAGAGTTACCTTTTGACAGTTTTCATGTTTTCACTAAGTTTCTATGGTAATTTATGTTTCAAGAGAATATATGACTAAGGTATTCATGTGTTTGGAATGCAACCAACAAGATATATCTTATGACAAATGTGGGATAAATGCTTGTATTCACATTCTAGGTAGATAACATTTCTAGTAATTTTTTTATTTATACTATGAGCATGGACCAAAGTATTTTAGATAAGACTAAAGATTGGAATGGAATATGTTGGACATAAGTTAGTATTGTTTAAGGATAGAACTTTTTTCAATATTATTGATGGGATTTTATAGTAATGTAGTTTTAGAAAAAGGAAAACCTGCAGGACGGGTGACAGCCCATCACGGCGGACAACGCTGTGGGAATCGAACCCACAACTGAATTGTCACTGGCCTTTATCGCATTCCAATGGCCTACAATAATTCCCTAGTTAGTAGAAACTAGTTTCATTTTATTAAGTGGCTTGACAGATGAAGTATAAGTTCATTTTTGGAATCGTATACGATTAACCTCGCCATAGATGGACTTATGTATATTTGATAACTTTTTCTAACCTTTTGTTTGAAACAAATGGAATGACCCATCATTATATCACATGATCTGTTAACACTTCACGAATAACAAATTCATCTTCATTTCTTTAAGAGATGAAATGGAAACTGTTCAATGCACGAAAAACAGTGATATTGTACCAAAATCAAGTAAGTATTTCTTCTAATTGAAATTTTTAAACTTTAGGGAAATGACATTGAAAACCAAATTTTTTTTCCTAGTGCTCTTATATCTGATGAATCAGATGGTACCTTAGATCATCACAAATTTACATCTTTATGATTGACGGCATTTTCATAGCCGTGTTCTCTACCACTCTCCATCAGAACTTGATGGTAAGAGTTTTCTTCCATATCCATATTTTAACCTATGTTCTCTTGTATAGAAACCCAGTGATGAGTTACTTTGGGAAATAGTTACGTTTCATACTTTAGTTTTTAAAATTAAGTTTTAGTATTCCTTTTTACGATGTGGGTTTCTATGAATAGTAAACGATTTATAACCCCGATGAATTTCGAGGGAGAAATTCATTTTAAGGGGGGTAGAATGTAACAACCTGAGATTTTATAATATATATTCTTTTTAATCTCTTTTATATCTTCTACTATACGCTACACCAAGATTATCTTGCGCTATACACGACACCATATTAGCTTGCAGTATATGCAACACAAATCTTGGATCGTGTTACACACAATTTCAAGTTTGTTTCATAGAAGTTATTCTACGCAACATTGAGTATATATATATATATATTAAATGTATTAATGAAATATTGTTTGACTTTGTTATACGGAACAACAAAGGAGTCATGCACTAAACGCAACCCTGACTTGGCTTGCATTACATGCAATCGCGACCTTCCTCGATAGCGTGTGTTGTACGGAATACTGGGTTTTTTACTAAACAACTATATATTATTATAATATTATTATGAACTAGTTGTTATAAATATTATTAACTATCTTTTAAATTTTATACCATTATTATTCATCTTACATATTTTCTTATAACATGGTATATGAACAAAATAAATTTTATGTGTAAAATAAGTATTTTTCAAAAAATGCAGTTTTGCTGCCTCTTGATGGCTCACCCACTTAAAATCTAGTTTTTGACATGTTTATAAGTTCAATTTGTCATAATAAAATTCTTATTTGGAATCATGAAATAAAAATTTACTTTGGATATATTTTTCATATTAATCTGGTAACTTTCATATTTTGATGAATAATAAAAACACACTATATTTTTATTAAAAAAACTTTTTCCTCGAAATAATTTATATGGTTAAATTATAATATTGAATGGTTTTAATGTGAAAATAGAATATATTTTTACCATTTAATATAATGTATTTCATTAACATTAATTTTACATTGAATTCATAGGTAAAAACATTTCAATCTTTTCCAATGTTATAACTTTTAAAACATGTTTTCTTAACAACGAGAGTAATTTTAAATTAATTTCTGAAACTTTTGTGTATTGAATTTAGAAAAATGGATTCCATATTTGGAATCAGTGGGTCCAAATTGTGTTAATAAGCTACTTTTTATTTTTGGGCATTATGAATAGTAACTACGGTAAATTTTATTTGCCATAGTAAAAGATAAATCGGGTAATTAAGGGTAAATATAATATTATAAAATTACCCTAACACTTGTCTTAATATAATTGGATGCTTATATTTTGTCCTAAGACATATTTGGGTCGAAATGGAATCCATTGGAACTCACTTGGAGGTGATTAAGACCTTTAGTTTATTTTATTTAAAGGAAAGTGCAATATGTCTCACTCAACTTTAATAATTAAAGTATTTTTAATGTAAATTTATACAGAATATAAATGCAATTATAAATACGAATTTGATATATAAATTTTTTTTCTTAATCATGGTAATTTATTTTTAATTTTTAAGAGTTATTTAATTACCTTATTATCTTATACATTAATTATGAAAAAATTATTTATTTAGTAAACAATCAATAATATAGTTTTTATTGAAATAGTAATACATATCAAAAGGACCAAAAATAAGAAAAAAAGTTATTACTAGAGTATATATAAACCCTAATCATCCAATGGCAGAATTGTTGACCATTTAGATCGTTATTAAGGTGATTATGACACTTATAATATTTTATTTTAAATGTTTCCAAAGTTGTCACTTTCATAATTTAGTAATGATAACAATTTACATGTTGTTATTTTAAGATGATAAATTCGAGTAAAATTATTATTATAAAAATATTTGATATTTATATTCATCAAAGGATTTTATTTTTAATTTTTATGCGACAAATAAGTATATTAAATAATTATACAAAATGTTGTACTAATTATTTTATTAAGAGATATACCAAATAAATGGTTTTAAAATTATTAAAATAAATATTATATGAACTGTTTAATGTTCTCCAAGAATTTTATAGACAAATTTGACATGTTAGGAGTCTATTAAATATTTTAGTTCGAATATATCCTCTGTGTATATTTTAGTTAAATTCAAATACATTAATAGTGTCAAAATTGAAACTATTGTTATTTTATAAAAAACATATTATTAAATTGTTTAAAAATCACAAACATATTTAAAAATTATAAATTGAAATTTATATATTCGACAATGGAATAAAGTTTCCAATTATGTAAAATTAAGGACACATAAGTTATTATTTATAACCATTTAAAATTTAAAATTTTATTACCACAAATAAACATAAATAGATTAAATAAGGATAAATCAAAATGATAAGGATTGAAATAAGATCAAAACATGTCTAAATTTGATTGGTTGATGAGATTACAACACTATCTCATATAATATTTTAATTGAGTAATTTTTTGATTTTTTTATGTGGGGTTTGAATTTAAATTAAACTAATATTTTTGAGGATTCCAAAGGTGCCCCTCTCCTTCCTTATAAAATGGCCTCTCCTCCCTCTCCTCCTTACACCACTTTGAGCGTTCAAGCTCAGCCAAACCCTGCCCATTTCACTTCCCCACTTCCTTAGAAACCTACTAGAGGTACTAGTCTTCTCAAAAGACCAACTCTAGTGCCCTAAGAGAATGTTTAAAGGAGGCACTTCAAGAAAGTGGTAATACCTTCTACCTTTTTCTTCAAGTTCCATTCTTCATCTACTCCCTCTTCTTTAGTTGTTCCATTATGAAGTAATAAAATAAGTATCCCTCATATACGGATAGGTTATTATAAATATGAAACAACCCTATTTCACCTTTTATCCATCCTACAGAAAACAAAATCACCGAGCGTGGGTACGTATGGACTACCGTCTCCACGACGCGGTGAGATTCATTCTCCATGTTAACAAAACATGAATGATCATAAAGTTTATATAATGAATAAAAATTATTATACGCAACATTGAGTATATATATATATATATTCAATGTATTAATGAAATATTGTTTGATTTTGTTATACGGAACAACAAAGGAGTCATGCACTAAACGCAACCCTGACTTGGCTTGCATTACATGCAATCACGACTTTCCTCGATAGCGTGTGTTGTACAGAATACTAGATTTTTTACTAAACAACTATATATTTTTATAATATTATTATGAACTAGTCGTTATAAATATTATTAACTATATTTTAAATTTTATAACATTATTATTCATCTTACACATTTTCTATAACATGGTATAAGAACAAAATAAACTTTATGTGTAAAATAAGTATTTTTCAAAAAATGCAGTTTTGCCGCCTCTTGATGGCTCACCCACATTAAATCTAGTTTTTGACATGTTTATAAGTTCAATTTGACATAATAAAATTCTTATTTGGAATCATGAAATAAAAATTTACTATGGATAAATTTTTCATATTAATCTGGTAACTTTCATATTTTGATGAATAATAAAAACACACTATATTTTTATTAAAAAAACATTTTTCCTCGAAATAATTTATATGTTTAAATTATAATATTGAATGGTTTCAATGTGTAAATAGAATATATTTTTACCATTTAACAAAATATATTTCATTAACATTAATTTTACATTGAATTCATAGGTAAAAACATTTCAATCTTTTCCAATGTTATAACTTTTAAAACACGTTTTCTTAACAACGGGATTAATTTTAAATTAATTTCTGCAACTTTGTGTATTGAATTTAGAAAAATGGATTCCATATTTGGAATCAGTGGGTCCAAATTGTGTTAATAAGCTAATTTTTATTTTTGGGCATTATGAATAGTAACTACGGTAAATTTTATTTGCCATAGTAAAAGATAAATTGGGTAATTAAGGGTAAATATAATATAATAAAAATACCCTATCACTTGTCTTAATATAATTGGATGCTTATATTTTGTCCTAAGGAATATTTGGGTCGAAATTGAATCCATTGGAACTCACATGGAGGTGATTAAGACCTTTAGTTTATTTTATTTAAAGGAAAGTGCAATATGTCTCACTCAACTTTAATAATTAAAGTATTTTTAATATAAATGTATACAGAATATAAATTCGGTTATAAATACTAATTTGATATATAAAATGTTTTTCTTTATCATGGTAATTTATTTTTAATTTTTAAGAGTTATTTAATTACCTTATTATTTTATACATTAATGATGAACAAATTATTTATTTAGTAAACAATCAATAATATAGTTTTTATTGAAATAGTAATACATATCAAAAGGCCCCAAAATAAGAAAAAACCATATTATTAGAGTATATATAAACCCTAATCATCCAATGGACGAATTGTTGACCATTTAGATCGTTATTAAGGTGATTATGACACTTATAATATTTTATTTTAAATGTTTCCAAAGTTGTCACTTTCATAATTTAGTAAAGATAACAATTTACATGTTGTTATTTTAAGATGATAAATTCGAGTAAAATTATTATTATAAAAATATTTGATATTTATATTCATCAAAGGATTTTATTTTTAATTTTTATGCGACAAATAAGTATATTAAATAATTATACAAAATGTTGTACTAATTATTTTATTAAGAGATATACCAAATAAATGGTTTTAAAATTATTAAAATAAATAATATATGAATTGTTTAATGTTCTACAAGAATTTTCTAGAAAAATTTGACATGTTAGGAGTCTATTGAATATTTTAGATCGAATATATCCTCTGTGTATATTTTATTTAAATTCAAATACATTAATAGTGTCAAAATTGAAACTATTGTTATTTTATAAAAAACATATTATTAAATTGTTTAAAAATCACAAACATATTTAAAAATTATAAATTGAAATTTATATATTCGAAAATGGAATAAATTATCCAATTATGGAAAATTAACAACACATAAGTTATTATTTATAACCATTTAAAATTTAAAATTTTATTACCACAAATAAATATAAATAGATTAAATAAGGATAAATCAAAATGATAAGGATTGAAATAAGATCAAAACATGTCTAAATTTGATTGGTTGATGAGATTACAACACAATCTCATATAATATTCTAATTGAGTAATTTTTTGAGGTTTTTATGTGGGGTTTGAATTTATATTAAACTAATATTTTTGAGGATTTCAAAGGTGCCCCTCTCCTCCCTTATAAAATGGCCTCTCCTCCCTCTCCTCCTTACACCACATTGAGCCTTCAAGCTCGGCCAAACCCTGCCCATTTCACTTCCCCACTTCCTTAGAAACCTACTAGAGGTACTGTTCTTCTCAAAAGAACAACTCTAGTGCCCTAAGAGAAAGTTTAAAGGAGGCACTTCAAGAAAGAGGTAATACCTTCTATTGTTTTCATCAAGTTCCATTCTTCTTCTACACCCTCTTCTTTTGTTGTTCCATTATGAAGTAATAAAATAAGTATCCCTCATATACTGATATGTTATTATAAATATGAAACAACCCTATTTCACCTTCTATCCATCCTATAGAAAACAAAATCACCGAGCGTGCGTACGTATGGACTACCGTCTCCACGACGCGGTGAGATTCATTCTCCATGTTAACAAAACATGAATGATCATAAAGTTTATATAATGAATAGAAATTAAATACATGAAATAATAATGCTACTGGATATATATATATATATATATATATATGTATGTCATCTATTTATTTTCATTCAATTCAATAATGAAAACAAAACAGCGTTCATGCGTACGTACGGCCTACCATCTCCATGAATGGTGTATTTCATTCCTTTTATCGATCTATAATATATATGTATATGATGAATATATATTATATATAAATCATGCTTTACATTTTGGAATTATGTAAATCGGGATATATGTAATAATATCAAGAATGAAAAGTCGAAACACATATGATAAATGAAATGATTTTACCCAAACGCTACTTTAACATGGAATTTACAAAAGAACAGGTAATATAATTTCATAAGTGAAACATATATGATATCATAACAATGAATATGATTATGTAATAAGTCAATGAAATTATTAAAATAATTATATAGGAGGTTCGGATCTATACAAATCATATCAGACCTAAGGTAAGGGATAATTTTGTAATCTCATTTTTATCCGAGATTGCTTATATGTAATTATTTACTGGGGTTATATTTACCATCCATGTCAAAGTTTTATAAAAATGTTTTCATGTATTTTTAAAGTCCTTTTTATATATTTTTGAATTTTACTACATGGAATGTATTGAATCATTCTTTTGTTTACCATGCGAGGTACTTTTTGACTTTTTCGGAAAAGGTGCAAGAAGAATGTTTTTTTAACTTATACAGCATGAAAGGATTTTTACTGTTTTATAAAGACTTATTTTCATGAAGATTTTTCCAAAATATTTCATGACTATTTTCAAAAAAATACTTTTCATTTAAAATTTGATGGCATTTTGGGAAAAGAAAATGATTTTGAAGAAGAAAGGATATTTTCCCCAAAAATTCATTTCAAGTGTTTTGTCAAAACTATTTTCCATCTAAGATAACATTATTTCATATGTGTATGTTCCAAGTATAATGTCTCTATGATTTACATGGTTTCACTTTTATTATTATGAAATGATATCCATTACTTTTATATGGATTATGTGATGATGGGATGATGTTTATGAAACCCGTTTTATTCGTTGGGTTATTATGAATGATGTATGTTTATTTTGTGGAACTGGTAATAATGATTCCATTATGAGATGGGTGGGACCTATATCTACCTCCAATACATTGGGTAAATATTTATATCTCATGAGATAAACATGGCTGGAATGGTAAATTAATCTGGTTCAGTGTTACAGGACTGAAATGAGGAGTGAACTCGATTCAGAAAGAGACTTTGTCCACTAAGATGGTCTTGGCAGCAATGCCTTGGCTACTATGGAAATCATAACATGTGATAAATGGTTTCCACAATTACATGTTTTATTCCAATTATATTTTATCAAGGTTTATGTTCCATTATGATATATGCCTTACGTACTTCCACGATTTATGTCTTTGCTCAAGATTTTGTGTTTAAATTTCATGTTCATGTTTTTGTTTTCAAATATTTATGGATTGTTTTATGTTCTCTATGTTTTCCCTTACTGAGTGTATGAGTTCACCGTTTTTATGTTTTACTTTCCCCAGGAAATAAATAAAGGTTTTAGGTAAGGAAACAAAAAGGGGAAGATCATTATGGGAGTTGTTGAAGATATTTCAACATGATTAGAAGTGTATATTCCATGTTTCCAAAGACACTAAACTATTACGATCCTTGTGTGTCTGTTTTTGTTATACATTAAGTATTCCGCAAAAGTAATGTAATGTCCATATACGTCAAGCTTCGGGTATCTACAAATATAAACTCTTTTTTCAAAAAATTATCATTATTTTTTAATCAATAAATTTTCCAAGAAAACATTTTTCCATGAAGTATTTAGTCATATCATTTATAAATAAAAATTCTCATACATATTATGTTTTTTGTAATTAGTTGGGTTGATAAATTAGAATAATTAATAAAAATTAATCAGGGGTGAATAATAGTGAATTTTCTAAAACAATAGAATTTTTTAATGATTGGTAAAATATTAAAATCATATTCCATATAAAATATGATCTCATTTTGATGAAAATTAATAAAACAATTTAAATAATTATTTTATTTACATTAAATTTTTATCCATTTAAATATAATATATTTAAATATATAAAATTATTATGAATCCATATATTGATGTTTATAATGTAGAAAATAAAGTTATCAATTTGAAAACCTTATTTATGAATAAATTATTATTTTTTCCATGACAAAATGAAAAAAAACCTTTTTTTGTTTAATACCTAAAAAATGAAAAAAACCCACATTGTAAATATCTTCTACCTATAGTCAAAACATTATGATACCCAATTAAGATGAATGTTACCCAATTTAGGGTTCTTAAGACCATATTCAAAACTAATATACATTTCTATATTCTTTTCTATAAATTTTAACCGCTCTATATAATATTCATTAACCCCCATGAATAATAAAACACCAACTCTCTTGATATGCCTACAATATCCCATAAAAAAGTTATATAGTTATCAAGGTGTTATACATCCTATGTCTGAAAGAAATATAGAAGGGAAATGATTCCTCTTATCCTCTTAAAATCATTATTTTATAAATTAAATGTTAAAAGTAGTTTTGAATTTATTTATATATTTTATCATTTTTGTGTTATTCCATTGATTATATTAAAAAAGATTTTTTTCATTATCTCAAGTTAAGTTACATTATTGAGTCCTAAAATAAATATGAATATTTATTATTCTATATAGAAATTCATTTTATTATATTGTTTTATAAATAAATATATATTACATTATATTGTTTAATTTTATATAATAAACAAAATATAGGGGATATGTCATATTTAGACTAATATATATATATATTATCATATTACATGAATTTCAAAAATACACATTGTATTTACATAAGTCATCATTCTCTGGCATTACTGTTAAATATGAATGTTATTTTTCAAATACTACTGTATACTAAAAAAAATTACATTGGTCTACTAATAATTTTTTTATAGTTCTCCTACTCGTCTTTGGAATAATATTTCATCATTGAAAAGAACGTTTTTTATGAAATTAAATAATCCTTTTGATCCAATACCATTTCAAAAGGATTTCATCAACTATGATTTATTTCTATTTGGAAACAAATATATTAATGAATATTTTTCTACTTATGAGGACACACCTTGGATAAAGGATTTTAAATATTTAAAAAACATGTTTAGTCCTGGTGTAACCATGATGAATAATGGAATATTAGGAATCATTTATGTAATTTTTCATCCCTATAATTATTTAAATTATTTCATAAATAATTTAGAAAACATTATTATGAATTCAATAAAATTTATATTACCTCTACTATGTTTCTTAATATTTCATTTACATATATAATAAATATATGAAACAATTATTTTATTATTATATTGAAGGTATTTTGTAATAGGAAATTATTTCAATACCATTAAATTTTAAATTAAAAATACAAATGTGGTATTTAACGACTTGTTTATAATTCCTCTATATCTTGATTTACATTGGTATCATGATTATTTTTTTCCATTACATGTTTATTTTTATAACATGACCAATTAAATATTATATAAATGAATATTACATGAAATATTACTATTTTAAAATGAAATGCTTATTTTTTTTGGTTTACCATTTTTACATATGATAAAAATCCCAATAAAACTATGTTCATCAAGAAATATATAATTACCATTTATTATTTATTAAATGGGGATAAATTCAAAATCTATATCAACTAGAAACAATAATCATTTCAGTATGTTTTATGTATATAGTATCCAAAGATTGAAGAATATATATTCTGATAAAAAAAGTTTAATTGAAATTATATTAAATTTAATAAAAATTATATTATTTTGGAATATATACATGTATTTTAGTTATTTAGGAACATAATCCCATTAAATATTGGGTTATTATTTAGTAATTGTTTTGGAAAACCCATGATATAACCCACATTTTTATAATAATACATAACATATAACTATTATTAACATATAGGGAAAAAATTATAATTCAAATCCATTGATAATGAGTTATGTTCTTTTTGGATAACGTACATATAATAGTTTATTATTTTTATTTTAAATATTTATAAAGGAACTGGTCAAATATAATTCATTTTTGTGGATACAATGGATAATGTGATTCTGGATGTAAATGATGTTTATGTTGAAAGATTATTAGATATATTAGATCATATTCTACATGTAATGGATAATTAATATATACATATTCAACATCCATCATCACAATTTCATATAACACCAAAATTAAATAATTCAGGATGCTTCATACAAACTCATTTAATAGGTATGTTGATCTTTTTATTGGAAGATATATTTCCTCTCATGAGAAGTTATTCAATATTATATAAAGGTTGAAATACTAAATGTCTATTCCAGGAATTTATTACCTTTTGGTAGAATATTATTAATGGTAGAAATTGATATAAAATAAAATGGATTCATATATTTCAAAAACTATATTATGAAGTGATTTTCAGAATATATTTCATGAAAAATATTTCCAATTTATGGTATGAGTCATCAAGGAGTGTCAATTACTAGAACCAGAGTAAAATATTTTTCAATACATTGTGTTAAATGTTTGAAAATTTAAATGGTTAGAATTGTGTACCTTGTAAGGATATAAATTTGATACATTAATAAGATAAATAGATGAAACATAAATAAAAACCATCCAAGGTCACTATGAAATAAAAATTAAATATTAAATGAATATATGTCATACATTATTTTACATGTGGAAATTTTATAATATTAAATCAAACTCAATTAACTCAATTCAATCCTTTTCTTGTATCCATGAAAAAAATAATCATAGTTCCTTGGTGTGATTCTCTTCCTATCCATATAATGGTATGAAATATAAATAGAATATATGGAAGTTTCCATGATGAACTTATGGAGAATCTATTCGTTTAGGAAAATGAGTGAACCATTCTAGTAAACCCAATTTCTATCATAATATAATGTATTTTCTAAATTATACTACATTTATTTATTTATGTAGTTTATCCTCTAAAAAATCTTGAAACCTATAAAAGTGGATGAAATGACAACCCACAATGGGAGATTAAATAATTATCCTCCAAACACCATTTAGAGCATTCAATATAATTTGATAGTCCCTATGGTTGAAAATAAACATTTTAGATTCATTAATGTTCTCAAAATGTTTCAAAATTGAAAAACATGATGTTTTGTGGTCTTTTATGGTGGATGGGAAATATTCCTATATGTATTGGTCCTTGAAGTTCAAATATAATGAGAAAAAAAGTAAAAATCATATAATTTATTAATTATTTATACCCATTTATAAATTAATAATATAAATTATTCCCTAATAATATTATAATAACTCATTATTTTTATTTTATATAATTGTAATTGTTTGATAAAATAAGTTGATTGACCTAAATATAAATCTAATTTATTATCATGATATAAATAAAAATTACATTTCATTAACCTATACCATTTCCTAAGGTTATTATTATTATTAATATCCTATATGTGTAGTAGTGAGGTACTTTTAAAAATTGATAAATTATTATAAATATCATTCATAATAGTAAGAAAAACATGGTATAAAGAACCACATAGTATAAAAAAAAGTTATAATAGGGTTTGGTGTGATCTAATTCAATACTTTTTAATTATCAGTGTAACATCATCTATGGAATAATGATTATGATAAGGACATGAACAACATAATAATAAACTAAATTGTTTCTAATTTATAATTATTAATCTAACTAAAACATATATTTTCAAAAAAAATTAATTATATAAAAATTAACATTATGATACATGGAAAAAACATAATTATGGTATATGAATTCAAAAAAAATCATATCAGATAAATTATCAAATCAAGGATTTCCAAATCACTCATCAGGACTAGTAAAACATATAATAAACATGGGGTAGACCAAATTATCAAATTCAATGTAATTAACATAAAATTATGATACCTCACCTATAAGGATCCATTTATTAGTAAAAATTAAATAAATTAGTTTACAATCTCAATTCATGGAACAACAATGACCCCTATAATGGTATGTAATGAATAATCTAATTATGGAATTATTGTAATGGAAATTATTAATTTTAAAAGGAATATATTGTGATCAAACACATCTCTATTTTATTTTTTTCAAGAGAATTTCTAAATGTTTTATAGATTCAATCATGGAATCTAGTGTTAGAGGATGAATTTTTTTTTATTTTGGATGAATTATGATGTTTTATTGGAGGATTTGGATTTCATGTAAGGCCAAAAGGAAGTTTCACCCACTGTTTAGAATTAGAAATATGATCATATACATGTAGTAGGTACCAGGTACCAAGTGAGGACTAATGGTAAATAGTTATTTCTAAATGTAAAAAAAGGTACTCAGTTCCCTTATAATTGGTATAAAGTAGTCCCATGGCCAATGATAATTTTGTAATGGTAATTTTATATATTATTTTTCCACATTTTATCCCCAAATTATTTTTCCTAGGTAATATCTACCTTTAAACCCTTGAGGCTTCATGATTGTCTCTCAAATAGTCCACTCAATCCCTCCTTCAACCATAGTCATTAAATGGAATATGTGTGTCATTTCTAATAAAAGGAATTTTTATAACATCCTATAAAACATCCATCTTCTTTATTATATCATCCTATTCTATTTTTATAGATTTTTTAGGGATACATGATTTTTAATTTCATCATGTCGTGGTACAATATCATCCTGAAATAGGGATTTACCATCTCATGTCTAAATGAACCTCTTAAGGATAAACTACCATCCATAATATAGTATTTTATTATATGGTTATTCATGTTTTATTTATTTCTAGGATTCATTTTTAAAGGATAAATTCAATGATTAATAGTTTAAGATTTTCAGGGTTTTATTTGAATATTAAATTTGGTAAATTTTTTAAGTTATCTGCCAATTATTTCCTCAAGGATTAGTTTTCATTGAATATAATGTTTATTTTTTTCGATTTTTTAACAAATAATGGTTAATGGAATTTAAGGGATTATCTGGGATAATTTAAATTGAAATAGTAATCAATAATTATGGTGGTTTTTTCTAAACCATCATGGTAAATTTCTTGGATATACATTAAACATGTATTCCTCTTTTTTCAATTGAAAAATAAATTTTTTAAATTATATTCATAATTATTAATGGGTTATTTTAATGATTTTTTAAAAACTATAGTAATAACATTCAATGAGTATTCAAATTAAATTTTTTATTGTTTTCATTCAATAATAATTTTTCTAAAACCAATGATGTATTAAATTATGTAATTTTTGTTTTTAGAAACTCCTTTTCCAAATATTTTAATTACCAATTTTAATAAATTAAGTTAAACATGATTCATATAAATTTTTTATGGTTTATATATGCGTCAGTTCATATTTTTTAGATTAAATATAGATGTTGAAAATGTATTGTTAATATAAAAACATTGTTTTTTGTGGATGTTTTATTTAATTTATTTGAATGAGAATATATGATTATTTAAATGATATTATTATAATGTTTATATATTATATAAGAATTTTTTTTTTCTTTAGTCATTTATATTCAATCTCTAAATGATTTTATGGTTTTTCTTAATCCTTTCTATATAAATGAAAATCTATTTTGATTAAAAACCAGGGTACTATGATTATTTATTTATAGATGATTATATTTTGTAACCCTTAAATATGATTTTATATGGAAATTAATTATTTTTAATTTATTTAATATACGTATTTTTATCGATTCTTACAAAATTAAAAATAAAATTTTCTATTGGTTATGATATAATTGGTGGGTAATATTAGGTGTAATTGAATGATATTATTTATAAACATATATTTTTTACCTTAATAATGTCAATATATAAAAAATAAGTATTAAAAACACTAATTTGATTAGTTTCCATAAGGATCCATGTATGGTTATAATTTTATACTAAGTATCTATTTCAAAATATAATATAATGAAACTATATATTTACTAAAAGAAAAAAGTAGATACATTTTAACAAAACATGTACTTTAAGGTGATATGTGCAATATTCTTTTTATCACGTTAAAGTGTGATGTGTATAACCTTGATTGAATATTATTTTTTAGAAGAATGTTTTACTATATTTATGGTTTATTTATGAATATAATGGTTTGACAAAATTTCATTACCACAAATATAGTGTTTATTAATAAAACATACCTTTTTCATTATTTTGATTATCAATAATAGAATAGAATTAATATTAATTTATTTTTTATGATTTTTGATTTTTATGCTAATATGATTTAATTTAGAAACATTATTATGAATTATTCCATGTTTGATGTGATATTAGTCTTTAGGATATTACATGTAATAATATTATAATGCATAGGATTTCAAGTATATCTTATTATTTGTAACAATGAATGGAATTACGTTTGGTACAGTCGTGGGGTCCTTGGTTTATATTTTCCTGGATCCATTAATTTTTTGATATCAGTATTTGAATTATTATAGTTAATATATTGTTAAAATATAATATGATAGGATATTAAATGATTTGTGGTTTGTGATAATTGTACATATCATCTATTTAGGGTGACCAGGAGTCTTATAGACTATGGATATTTAGCACATGATTTTCCTCACCACGTAGCCAAATGATGAATCCAACCTAGATATTTCTAGAAGATGTTTCTCTATGTCTACAAAATTTCCCAAAACATCTAGCTTATCCATTAAACATATGAAAATTAAGTCTATTTTTACTATTTCTCCATTTTTTGGAGTATATTATTTTACCATCATCTTTTTCCTTTTAATTTTTCAATGGTTCAATCTTTGCATAAAGCTCGTCTTATGATTTCCTCTTTGATGATCTTATCTTCGTTCTACTAGATAGTAAAATGGTAAAATTCATCTTTCCCTTAATTAATTATTCTCCACTTAATATATCTCCATTTTTATTATTATTTTACCTCTTCTATAAACCATGTTGTCCATTAGGGAATAATAAAATTCTATGAATGCATTTATCCTCACAAGACATCCTCTATCTATGTCGATAAAAAGCATTATCATCCTAAAACTATTACATTATGATATTATGAAACTTCCATCCAAATTCTTGATTCAGAATGAATCCTTGCTCAATAATACTTAGATTAGTAAATATAAATCAAGGGATTTCACTGGATAATATATACATAGAATAAGCCATTATAATAGATAACACTTTACCGATTAAGAAATGAGATCAGAGGAGATCTCAGAAGAAAAAACCCTCCCATCCCATCAAAAATCCCATAGGAATTTTGGGGAATAAATAATTAGGGTTCTAGAAATATAGAAATAGTAAAAAACATCCAAAAAAATAATAGTACGAGATCATGACCTGAAAAATGTTTTAACATCAAGGGAATTTAGGATTGAAGCTCAAAGTAACCTACCTATGATAGCTCACGGTGTGACATAATGTTCCACACTTTCAAACCTTACTATAGAACCCAATAGCTATAAAACTATTTTTGTAATCACATGAAGTCATTCTTGGACCCCACGACACCTACATCATTAATTAAAAATAACCCTTAGAGGCATTCCAAACCTAGTATTATAGACCCGAGATCATTTTCAAAAATTTAAACTTCCAATAAACAAATAGACATAAATTATCTCTAAAAATTAGGACCTATAATTAAACAGGACATTACAATCTCCCTAATGTATCATTTTTCACAATTTATAAGTTTGGTATCACATGAACGACAACACCCAATTTTCCATGATCATCATCCACAATGAGTCATCATCCTTTCAATCTTGAATTCTTATTGATCTCCTCAATGCTATGATTAGACCAAAAGACTCATCCAGCTTCTAAGGCATAACTACATACCCAAATATAAGAATCCAATCCAACGATTATTTTTATTCGACATGATACCTGAGAAAACACTTAACATACGTGTATTTAATATTACACTTTGGTATAAACTACGATCCTTTATAAAATGTTTTGGCGTTTCCTCCACAAGAGTCTATAATATAAAGAAGCTTCCTATAAAACTCATCCAAGACACCAACACATTCACAAAACAGACTCTTATATATAACCTAGAATTTCATCTAAGGATTCCACACATACAATATCATTTATCATAGGCACAACAACTTAATTTTTCCTTCATTTAAAAAAAATTCATCCCACAAATTAACATTCAAAATTATTCCATCACATAGTTTTACCCCTATAATATGTGACAAAATAGGTTTTCATGAGCTGAAACTTGTCACAACAAACAACATCACTTGATTCGCCCCTAAAGGTTTCACTCTTAGAAACATATCACCCTAAACACATGTTACAATTCAATACCAAAACCTCATTCATGATTCTTATACCAGGACAATGGGTCTCACTTACCAATGCATCCATAAGTTATCCAACCTACCCCAAAACTTCATGTATGATTTAAACCTCCTTATTCATAGGTCTTTTAAAGATATTAAAGAGTTAAATCCCAAAAAATTCAAGTTTACATGGGAACAATAATACTTAGTTTCCTTGCTATATTCCTAAAAATGATTCCAACCTCAACAAACAATACTATATGAACCATAGAACATATTTCCTTAAGCATCAATGACATCAAAAAATCATTCATACACCCTACCTGAAGGTTTAATCAACCTCAAAAAATATTTTCTATTTGGTTTACTGACATATTTCACTATCCAGAAGGCTCCCAGCCATGATTAAATGAACCAATGATTCGAATCCCTCTCAATTAACACTGATTTAATATTGATTATGAAACCCACATCGGGTCTCTGTTTAGAACTATATTTGAGACAAACATCATAATTTCAATATGGTATTAGACATTCCATGTTCCACTACACAATGGAATTATATACTAGATATGGAAATTCAATAGCTTGTCTTCCAAAAACCAAAACAATTCAAAAAATATAGGTTATATCACACATGACAAGGTAGAAGCTCCCTTTCATATGAGTATACATATAGTTACACTCCCAGGCTAAATATTTTCTACCATAGCCTAGAATAGTCAATTGTCGAATGCAATGATTAATCATGATCTTCAATTCACACTTGACTACCTAGAAAGGAACCAATCACTTCACACAGGTTGATTAATCAAAACACAATCCACAATATTCAATGATTCGTTGCTGAGTTGCATAACATTCTCCGCAAGATTAGTTGTATGATATGAACTTTGTTCATACTGGTCTTATCCCTTCATGTAAGAGGATACCAAACCAGGAAATTTTAACAGATGAAAACCTCAGGATAAAAATTTAACGGTACCATTATGAATTATCAATTTCATTATCTTCCCTATAGAAAACTCCTTATGCATTAACCCATGTATCACTAACATTATGAGCCTCATGCCAAATTGTGCAGGTTTTCAACACCAAGGGTGATCCTTAACCAAATAATTAAGTGACCTACCATTATAAACTCCATCAAGATCAACCATAGAACAATAAAATATTAACGTTAATTACACTACCTCACTTTGACTAATCAAAACAAACTTGTGGGTAACCACTACCCAATATCTCACACATTCTGATTTCTCCAAAAAGGAACAAATACACCACTCTTTCACCAACAATGTTATTTATCCCATGAGTCACATTCCTCCATTTCAGACTCACAGGAGTTATCCTTACAAGATTTATGGGTCTGTAATATTAAATAAAATACATCTTTATTTTTACACACTACATGGTGATTGTTGCACCAAACTCAGGAAGTCATATATATCCTCTATAGAAAATTAAACTCATTGTTATTAAGATTGTAATTACACCACCCGACACATGGTGTTAGTTCAAGACATTGAGCGAATACCAATTCTATATACTCATACGGTTAAATAACCTATGATCATTATTTTAAATACAAAATTATTTTAATTCTAAACCAATAGATTTGAAACCCATAGTACCATCAGTGTGATAACAACCAAAGCACTTTGAAACTCGACCTTGTATTACCAATACAATTATTTTATTTGTTTTTTACTCCTAGGTTATAAAGAAACTTTAGATACCTTCATTTATGACTGACTAATGTCACTCACATACAAAGGAAATTTTTATCAATGAAAATACTTTTACAAAATTGTCCTTGACTATTCCTTCTAATGGAATATCCTCACTTGGGTCATTTCCAAGTAGTATAAGGTATAGATCTTCTAGTAACCAAAGCCTCATTTATATGTCCCCTTGGTATTTATCAAAAAAAATTTACTAGGGTAACAACCCATAGAACTTTATCTAGTCACACTTCACTTGATATATTAAGATGGCTTCGTCCTTATTTAAACTACATAGAGTCCAAAGAAAACTGGTTCAATTAAACGGGATGCCACTATTTTATTTTTGGAATATTCCACACAAACTTGAGTGGGAACATTATTTAACCGAACTATCCTAAACAAAACTCTAATAAGAAAATTTTGTCTATTAATTCCCAAAAAGGACCCAACAAAAAAATTTAAAATATTTTCATAAAGCTATTACATCATCATCATTGTTTTCATCATCATTATTTTCATAGTCAGCACCCAAGTGAACCACACTATATTCTCAAATAAAGTGATTTTAGAAGTACAAATTCATAGTGATGCAGTGGAATAGAAGATAAATATGAACTCATATGTGAAAAAACTAGTAAAAGTAATAGACACTAATTACCTGAGTTATCCTTCATCAGTAAAATAACACACAAGAACCAAGAATGTCTTGTAAAATGTTTATGTTGAATATCATACATAAGATGCCTCTTATATATATTAATAAGATTCAAATACATATATAATCACAACACAAAATTAAATATATGTCACATGAGTTGATAACATATTATCATACCATCGAAAACCACAAAAATCAATCTCATAACCTAGTATCCTTGAATTCCATTGAAAATGGTGTTCACATTGTACCTGAATGATTTCTATGACCACACCTGACACATTCCAATGTAACATATTTAGAAACTCCAAAAAAACATTAAAATACCCATGTTATGTGATACCAATTGTCAACATCCTAAACATGATCACTTATTCTGAGCTGAAATTCTACATTACGCCAGGTGTGCCTCCCTGTACAATAGAAGATGATAACTTGTAGAGAGAGTCTCAAGTAGAACATGGGGAGACTTATCATCAATAAAAGTGTATTATAAAAAACTAAAAAAAATTATACAATCTATATACTCAAAAAATAATTTTAAATCTATAAAAATTATATTTAATACTACACAGACACAACAATCAATCAATGTAAAATAGAAAATAACCCACGAGGTTGATCTTCTATGGTATACACAAGCAATAAACAAAAATGAGGATCTACAACTATAAGGCACACCTCAATAATGTCTCTTAACTTAAAGAGAGTTATACCACTCAAAAATATAACTCATCCCAAAACTGAACATGTACCTCCATTAAATATGGTCTACTCATGTACACAAGTGTCATGCCCTTTTGAGAAAGGAACGATCATATATCAGTATAATAACACCAATGTGGTCTGGCACCAAACAAGAAACATGAAGTCTACATTATTGTGATTATATAAGAAAAAAATAAAGGCAGTATATAACTATGATACTAAAGAATATAATATAAAATGTATACCAAGACATAAATATCCATGTGTCTAGAGGTCATGATCTTAACTACATTCTACCAACCATCGGTTTTACCTACATTATCTCCATGTAGAAATGTAGTCATAACAAATGTCTTGTGTAAACAACGACTAGAAATAGGTCTATCAACATGAAACTCAATAACCTCAAGGAATTATTTATTAATTCAAATCAAAAATTAGACTAATGAACATGTAATCAGTATCTATAAGGAAATCAGTTTTTGATTTTCTACTCAGTTTTCATATGGAATCTTGTTGAAGAATGTATACTTGGTATCTTCAATGCATTGAGTTGTGGGTTAGGAGACAAGGTTATCATTATCCTACCCTCTATAATGTTCCTCTATCATCAAAATTGTATGAAAATAGAACTCCCCCCTCAAAGGGTTGCCCTATAAGTATGGTCTACCTATCACGAGTACAAGACACAACTCCAAAGACATGGTAATACACATAGAAGTTAAATCATTCAATGAAATGAATGAAATATCATAATGAGAATATAATATAATAATATGAAAAATATTATCATAATCATGTAGGGAAACATGCTACTCTAGAAATACTCATATAATCATGCATGATAAACATGTCTCAAGTTCTACACACACACACAGACCCATATTCAATCAGACTCAATCATAGAAAAATATGAAATTTTAAAAAATGTATCACTTTTAGGAAACAATTGTTTACATATAAATAATGCATGACATTTTATCATGTTATTAATAACAACATTTTCTATTAGTATACCTATACATACTCATGGAATAATCAATATACAAGGTATCATAAGGTCTAACTCTAATGTAGAGAAAAACAAACCTAAATTTTTCCATCATGTTAGAGGCACTAATAGTTTATAAAGCCTAATCCATGAACAGTCATTATCAATCCTACACATAGGGGTCCTTTATGTCCCTTTGAACAATTTCTAATTATATTAGTTCTTGTTTATTTAAAGAATTACGAAATAAACCCATTAATTAATTAAGAATTATCATTAATCATAACACATTATTAAAATTTAGGTTCATTAACCCCAGGTGGTGAAAATATTATCCCATGATAATGAACATTCATAACACCCTAGTATAGAGTATAGAACCATCTACCTCAATCAAAGACAACAACCACCCAAAAAAATATTAGTACCTTAGTCTGAGTCATCCAAGTCCATTAGGCATCCATAAATCATCATAAGTTCCAATGTCATTCCCAAAAATTCATAATAATTAATTATATTTAAATTATATTTAATAAAGTGACTAAAACAAGATTTTATTTCAAATTAGAAAGGAATAATATCTAATGTACTTAACAAATGTCACCACCTAGTGGGAACGTAGATAATGTATCCGTGGATGGTTGAAACATGATTATATCATCCTAAAATCCCAATTACATAGAATCCTGATAATGAACAATTTCATATAAAAAATTGGGTCATTTAAATTAATCAACCCAATTATGTACCTTCAATGAAACTTTGGTCATTAAATTTTTTTATTATCATGGGACATCCACCTTCCATGCCTATCAAAATCCTTATCATCCATGAAAAATTCCTTCAATATCTAATGTTATTTCCATAATATTATGTAATTAAAATTAAACCTTGAATAATAGTAATGTGATTAGGAAATAAAAATTAATGGATTTTTTGGAATAAGACTTACCAAGAGGAATCCATTGATACTAATGAAACTTTTATCACTTAATAAATGATATCATAGGAGATCCTAGAGGCTAAAACTCTCCATTCTCATCCATTTTTCCTTAATGATTTTTAGAAATGATGAATGAGAGTTCTAGAAAAATCACATTAACTTAAAACATTCTAAATAATCTGTAGGATTACTTCACGACATGAAACAATGGTTTTACTACAAGAGAATTCAGGATAGAAACTCAAAGGAACCTGGATACTATAGTTCAAGACACGACGCAATGCGTGATGTTGTTAAACATTTATGCACCTCCCAATTCCATCATAAATTCCTATAAGATCACTTATACTCAGTAATGAACCACCCAAAAAATCCATATCTACCTTAAAACATCCCAAAAAAGTTTTCCCAAAATTATATTATAATCCTAAGGATCCTATTCAAAAATAGAATGTTCCACTAAACTAAAAAGATAAATTTCCCTCAACAATTAAAATATGTAATGGAATGTTATGTTATTATTCTAACATGGATTTTTTATATTGGGGATCTATTATTATAAATATTCATGTTGAGTATTCCTCATGGGTATAAAATTGAGTGTCAAATATTTATACATAACCAACGAGGCATTAATATTATTTGAGATTCTCCATGATGCTCAAAAATATGATAATATTATTCAATTAAATGAATATAGTCTATAAAATATATGAAATAAAATAAATCTTCATTCTTAGAGAAAAAAGTAATAGATATTACATAACATAAAAATGATGTTATATGTAATGTCCCTTGATCCTACACTCTATCACATTGAACAATCAGGTTGGTAAAGTGACCTAAAGCATGCATCCCCATATTCTATATGATGTTTACTACTAGTGGGGGTGTTGTGAATATAGTTAGGAGAAAATATCCCTTGATATGAATTTATATTAGAACAAAAATAAACAATCATTAAAATAATGGATATAGTGGAAACAATGTAACAAAAAATGGATGGTAAAAGGAGGAACACATAATGTATTACTAATGAATCCAAAAATTATAGGATAAATGTATCAGAATGTAAAACTAAAAATCAATTCAAATAAAATAATAAGATGGAAAAAACTCTAAGACCCTTGTCTTGAAACCCATGTCGATCCTATCACCAAAATACATCCCATACAGCAATCAATAATTGGCCATAGGGTCCATTTCCCTTTTCCAATCCTTCATCCATGTAATATTCTAGGTTACTAAACGAAGTTCGTAATAGGGATTGAGTGTAACTAAATAGGATTTCACCATAATATCTAAATAAAATAGACTGATCATAAGTTCAATTAATACAGAAATAAATAGAATATTAATTAATCATTTATTGATGTAAATAAATCAATGTTCTTCGGCACCATGCCAGAATGTCAATAAGAATTTAGAATAGTAATTTCAATATAAACCACAATGATGTAATAATTACATAACTTGGAAAATGTCTATATGAATCATATCATGACTGTGAAGAGCGCTATGTATAAGTATTTCAATATCAAAAAATTTTCCAATCCCGTTATATTTGTATTTCAGTATCTCCATGCATATCCCTATATATATTCATTTCATGATAAATATCTGGGTCAGAGCCAATATATATTTATTTAAGAATAACTGATCATAACCCTATATATATAATCATTTCAACATAGAACATGGGTCCTAGACCAATATATCATCATTTCAACCCCCAAGAAGATCAATATAAATAATCCTTTCGATATGGAACTCTGGGAAAAGCTTCTTATGTATCGACCTAATCCAAGATATCTGGGAGCTGATATCTGATATCAATTTAGTTATCATGAATACATGGAATATAATCTCGAAGGATAGATTACTTAAGTAATATTGGTAATCTAGATATATAAATTAGTCTTATATTACATATGAATACACTAATTACTATATTATTTTTTCATACTTTATAAATAAAAAACTTCAATGATAACTCTAATCCATATAGTATATCCCTCTATATAATTCATAGTACACTTCATCGATTTTTAACGAGAGAAAAATAATAAGGGAGAGCTCATATTTTTAGTGAGGGAAAAATATAGCGAAAGTAGTAATGAATCAATGAGAGTAATAATTATGGAACGATAAATAAATGAACACACAAACCAAGTACTCAAAAAATATAGAAAAATTTGAATAAAAAATATGAAATGATAATAACTGGAAGACCATGCAATTAAAATAAATAGAATAGGTTAAATAAATATAGAAAGGTAATAAACTGAAACACATGACTTCTAATCATTGAAATGAAATAAATTGTATCCATAGATAAGTCGACACAAAATCTCAAGGATTAATAATAACTGAAAATAAATGAGGGAATTGATTTCTTAACGGGTATCATGTATATGTAACATGACCATATATACCATCATGACAATTCATAATATTGTTTAGAACTATTGATAAAGACCTGTTTAGTCAAACCAACAAAATTTTCTTGTGAGAACCTTTCGATGCATTGTGCATCTATGTAATTCATAGGCTCCTCTATTCATTTCCTATCAAATCCATTATCATATCAAATAGTCAAAATAAATATTATTCCTTATCAAATATCTATATTGAATAAAGAATATTACATTATCAATATTTCCACAAATATTCAATGAACAATCAATGTATGCACTGAATGTAAAATGGTTTATGTTTTAGGAAATACTAATATCAAAGATAAATTATATGGATAATTAGGGTAAATACAATGCTCAATGATCATATGAAATTAATTATTTTATATGGACTAAAAAAATGTTATGGAAGTGAATATAAATTCTTTACTTGTACAAATCATTGTAAAACCATATAGAGAGTAGATATGGATGGTATCAATAAAAAATATCACAAGTGGAATAAATATAGTAGATTGTTGTTGTTGATGAAATAAAATAATATCATTAAATAAAAATATCTTTGAGGAAAATATCATTTTCATTGAAAATACTTTTTGATGAAACTTTTCTTTTAAAATACATTTTGAAAACATTTTCATTAAATGAAATAAACCATATAAACATGAAAGTCATGTTTCAAGTAAATTTAAGGGGATAAAATGGCACATATCGTATTAGGTAAAAGGAAACATTCATTTTGAATGGTAGAAAGGGTTTGAAAAAGATTTTTTTATAATGCAATAAGAAGATTCCTTCAAAAAAATTAATATATGATAAAATGGGGAAATTTATTTAGAAAATAATTTTTTTACAGTTTAAAAAATTAAAACCTTTTTATAAGACTTGTTATTTATTATAATATTGGTTCTTCTACTAAATAGAGAAATAAAGTGGGGTTTTCAAAAAATCATTTTCTAAAACATGAGTACCCAAAAGAGAAAAAATGGTCTTTATTAATTGATAAAGTTCATTAAGAACTACAAGATATTGAAATTAATGGTCTTATTTAATAATTATCAAATAATTTTCTTGAATTAAAATTCAAATACAAATAATCTTAAATAAAATTTATATTTTGAAATAAAGCCTTGAAATGGATATAAGGTCAATGTGAGATTCAATTATGATTATATTATGTGTATCCACATTAAACATATTTAATGGAATTATAAGTACATCCCTATATAGTAAGTGTTATTACACACATAATCATTGAATATCATTAACAATGAGTAATTAATATAACTCAAGGAGAAGAAATTGAGTTAGAAAATTCTATTTCTATTGGTAAATTTCCTCTCAAGTACCCATTAAATAAATACATCAAATTGAAACATAAATTACCATAAAGAAATATTTATTAATGATATTACAAGTCAATGTGGAAATATTTACACCGTATATAAAAAATTTTGTGAACATCATTTAAGTATGGCTCACAAAAATTAAATGAGACAAGAATCCATTACTACATGAGTAGACATTGAATCTTGGGGTATATAAAAGAGTAACATAAACTGAATTGTTTAATTTCATGAAAAAAGGGATATCATGATATAATATATCAAAATGGGAAATATTTACCCCAAAAAATAATATGTATGTGTTGAATATGACATTTATCTCACAGGTGTAAAATGTGAGATAGAAATCCCTTACCTTGAATTTGTATTTCCTTGTGTGTTTTTTTATCCTTGAATAACAAACTGTTGTTAATTATTTACTTTCTTGGGAACCCTTTTCATGTTTATTTGAACTTTTATTTAACTTTTTATCATGTTTTATTCAACTAAAAAGTCAATTAAATTTATGTTGGGTGTTTTTACCAATTTCATTTTAATGTGATAAACAAGTATTGTGGGTTAACAATGGTAAAAGGAGTAATTATATAAAATCTCCAAAATAATAATCATGAAATATTTATTATATTTAAACATAAAATATTATTTTTAATCTAATTCTTTGTTATGGTTGCGATAAATTAACTAACATTGCAAACATGGATACGGTAGGTCGTATATATGAATGTGTAATGTTCCCATTTTTCAATAAATATTTTGGAAAGTAGGTATGTAACATCAATCATTCCAGAATGATAATTATATTATAAATACAATATTATTTATTCATATATACTTATATATATAATTCGTGTTATGTAAAATGAATCACATTGTGTGGAGGAGGCGTTAGTCCACGCGTCCATGAACGATGTTATCATTTTTTATATGTGTGTGAAACCATAATAAATAAAATGATATTTATATAAATATATATATATTATTTATAGAAATATAACTATTTCTTGAATATCATATAATTATTTTTTATTTCACATATTTTTAATTAAAACCATTCTTTCTAATTTCCAATTATAGTGTGAACGAATCACATTGCTTTAAGGGGGCGATAATCTGCACTTCCACAAATGATGTTATCTTTTTTACACAAAGTGGAAAGTATAATAAAATGTCTTGTATAATATTAATATAATCTTACATAAATAATAAATATCACAAATAATATATATAAATAGGTTTTCCATCATAATGGCCACTATGATATGTGGTAAAGGATGAATGAACAATAATCATTTTGTGTGGTGGTAGTTCATGATACACATAAAAAATATATTTGTTACCAATTAGTTGGTTGTGTGTGTATATTTAGGTCTATAAATTATCATTAAAACATCCTATTATATTTTGGATACATGAATTATTATATAAACATGGAAGGATATGGGTTGAGGAAGTGGATAATGGAAAAAAATAATGGTCTTTATGAAAGATGATACTTTTTAGTTGGGAAACCCCTTTTGGTTTGCACCAAAATACATACATAAATTGATTTATTCTGAAAACTAGGCTTAAAGGATGAATGGAGGTATTTTTGGGAGTGGACTAGATAGATTTTGGGCGAATGTAAATGGCTTGAGAGGTGCAAGTAATTTGGATGAATGGAGGCCTTTTATAATGGATGTGAAGTGACACTCTTATAATATTTTAAAACAAAGGAACCGCAACAACATTTTTTATTAAAAGTGGATAAATAATGATACAATTTTTATAATAGGGAGTATAGGGTAGAAATAGGGCCATAAAATGGATTTTATATAAGTGTATCAGTCATTTTGGGCCTAAGGTTATGGTTTAGTTCCTTATTAAACATAATTTAACTACAATCATTGAAATTAATTTTAATTACTTTCACTAATATTTCTATTGAAAAACAGTGTTTAAATTATTAGACATTATATATTATTATTATTCAAAATATGTAATCCATTTTTCTAAATTCTATCATAAAATTGGCTAAATGTAAATTTAATTTAATCCTGCAGATGGGACGATAATGCTAGTTTTTGAAGTAAAAACATCCAAACGTTTTCTATGTTTTTATAGTAAATTTCAAAGTGAAATTGATTTGGATTACTTAAATTTTATTAATTTATAAATAATTCATCTTTTTAAACTTTAAAAAAATTATAATTATAATTTAATCTTATAAAAAAATTAGATGATAATATACTTTTGAACTACAATTCAGTATTTTTTACTATTCTTTAAAAGTGAATCTCCATAGAAAAATACTATAATATTATCCTAGCCATGTTATTTTGTTTCTCTTTAAAATATAATGTATAATTTCACAAATTATATTTATAAAATGTTAAAAATTATATTCAAAATTTTTCTCTCCATTAAAAGTTTGTAAAAGTACCTTAATAAAAATAGTGGTTTGAAGTATAATATTGGGTTTATTTTGAAATTATGTTTATCATATATATTGGATGATTAAAAAAGTTGATTGAATATATAGAATACATATTTCATTAATATCATTCAAAAATTTTAATTAATTTAATATCATTCAATAATTTTAATTCATATGTTAGTTAATAGTGTTCATAATTTCTAATTTAACAGATAATTTATGTATTATTATATTAAATAATAAAATTTTAATAATATATTATTGTTCTGTAAAACTAGGAAGTGCATTTAATTCAAGACATTGAATAAAATAATTGTGGTGTATTTCACACACTAACTTAGTGTTTTATGCATTGAAATATATAAAATATTTTTTAATTATTAAATATATTATAATTTATCTGTATATTATATTACCTTATGCACTTGTTTTAGTGTTTCATAAAATCTATCAAATACAAACTTGTACTTTATTATTTAACTTCCTAATAACATAAGGAAATATAATTTCTTGAAACATTTAAATTTTATAATAACAATTTCATCTTATGTTGCACTTTGATCAAATTCTAATTCATCTACTACATCATGAAATGGGTATCAAATAATTAACATTGAACATTGAAGCACAAAAACATTTAACGGATCGTAAGGCCCATAAAAGTTTAAAAAGACTACTATTTATTTCAAAAGTCAATATAGTTAATATATTAATCTCTAACCCTAAAAAGTAGTACTATTGGTTCATCGTTAATATTTATATTTCAAAATTTTAAAATAATTACACATTAACTAAAACATCGTGTATGAAAGTGGTAGGCCAAAAACATAAATTCCCCTTCACTCAAGAGTTCAAGCCCTGCGACCCTTCCAAACATGATTGGATGACAGCTGGAATAAATTTTTTTCATTTCTAAAACCAAATTAAGAAAATTTACAAAATAATTCTAGTGAAAATCCATGAAATTTAATCTTTTAATATACTATTAACTATGGTTTTCACTAGAACCATTTTTTATAAAGAATCGTAACATTATTTTACTATTAGCTTGATGTCATTACTGGTCATATGATCCTTAAAGGTTATCAATACATTTTAAATTATGTTTATATAAATGTAAAGGCATTGTTCCTAAAATATCTTATTCCTTTAAAATACATTCTTCGAAAATAAATAATATTCCTTCGACATTTCATGATTCTTATAGCCAAAATACAACTGGTAAAATTCTTTTAAAATTTAATTATTGAATCCCAAAAATACTTCATCAAAATTGGTCCTTCCATTGTCTATGTTTTAACCAAAATTTAATTTATAGGATTCCAGAATCATGAACCCATATCATTAATCTAAAACATATAAGGTTTATCCCAGTTCATTCATTGACAATATCTTTTATAATTGTAGGTAATGAAATTGTGAATAATACTAAGTGTATCCCCTGAGAATGTCAAACCAAGTGCGCAGTAAGGTATTTTATCATGTACCATGTTACCCAATGTTAGGCCCATAACTCCATGTTAAAGTTTTTACTCTTACATAGATATGTTCCATAACCACATCCACTTGTATTATCCATTCATGGGTGTATTACTAGGATGACCAACATAATCAATACTTTACCAAAATTCTAGGATATTATTCTATAAATATCTACAAATTATACCATAGGGTTATGTTTTCTAATATATGTTTTCTAAAATATCATTCCAAAGGTTTATAATAAACTTCTTTTGATACCTACTGTAGCTAACTGATCCCAGATAGCTTGCAGCTAGTGTCTGGTATCAATTAGATTTACTTGATTACAAGGAATCAAGTCCTTAAGGACTTAATAACTTTTTAATCTTGGTAAACAAACTATATAAATGTTTCTTGTATTAAAAATGAATACACCAATTACAAAATAATTTTCTCCTTCATTCTAAATAAATAAATTTGATGATATCTCAAATCTATCTACTATATCCCTATATATCATTCATAGAATGGTTCCTGGATTCTTAGGGAATTAAACATAATATGGGTAATCTCAAATTCCCCGTAAGGGATAAGTATAGCGGAATCAATAATGAATCCATGAGTGTAATTATTATGTAAAGGTAAATAACTAAAAAGACATACAATGTAATCAAAAAACTAAGAATTAACTGAATAAACAACATGGAATGGTAATAATAGGAAGGAAATTCCATTAATCTAACTATAATATGAAAAATAAATATGGATAGTTAAAAATATAAAACATGTTACATTTAATCAATGAACTGAAATGAAATGTATATAAGGCCCCAGCCTTAAACCTTAATTAATCTTGAGTTATTACAAGATTACACATTGAGGATCTTTTCAGGTTTAGAGTTTTAGAGAATTAGATCATGAAACATTCATTACATTCCACATTTAAACAAAGTGGTTACATAAAAGATAGTATCCATTCTTCCCATCAACGGAAACATATTGAAAATAAAACATGGATTCTTTCTTAACACATCCTTGACTCTATCATCTTATCATGTACCTTTCCCTTGACCTGAAAAAACATTTCAAAAATGTGGGATGAGCATAAAAATCTCAGTAAGGGATATAAAAATATGGAAAGGAAACATGAGTTCATATATACATAAGAATGAAATCATAATTTACCCATAAAACATAGGCACTTTAACCTACCTCATCAAATCATGAATAAATCATAGAAATCATAAGACATAAAGGTAACTTGAGGCATTCATAACATTCTTACGTAGGGAGTGACCCTCTTGGTTACGTTTGGAATACCCATCACAGTATATTCCCTAAAATCTCTTTGGAGAAACCTTAACGTTTCACTCCTTCGCGTTACCCAATGCATTGGAGAGATATATCGGGCTAACCCTCCCTTAGTTTATCACGCAACCACCCGTTCTTCATAACAATGCCCAAGAACCATAACATAATCATATCACATAAACATGAATATAGTAAACATAACATTTCCACATTTCAATAATAATATAACATTTTAGGATATTGAAATAATGAATCCATTCAAAAAGAAACCATTTCCAAAACCATTTAAAACATTTAATAAAGAGATTTTGGAATCAAAGTGTCCCATACCACCATGAAGCTTTTAACATTTTAAACCATTAATATCCATATAAATAAATCCTTAAAACCATTTTGAAAACACGGATATTAATAAGAACAAATAATTAAAACATTTAAAACGATATTTTGGTTAAAGGGGTTTTACCAAAATTAGAGACACTTGAATACAATAATCGAGGAATAACATTTAGTCAGAACTTTATAATATCATGAGAATAAAAGGATTCATGATATAATACTCCAAAGGACAATATATACACCATATAAGAGTGAATTGGTGCATAACAACAATGAACCCTCAATAGAAATGTCAAATGTGATGAAATCCCTTAAAAAGAAGGTATCCTTAAATTAAGGACAAATAAATCTCAAAAATATGTGTGAAAAATATATATACACCCAATATAAGTGGATATTAAGTGTAAAACAATAAAAGGTCATTCACACATATTCAATGGATGACATATTCAATGACTACATGTTGAACCCAAAGAAATCGAAATTGGGTTAAAAAGTTCCCTTGACAGCCTAACGGCATCACATCAAAATGAGTTGATGAGAGATAAAAAGTGTATCTCATCACTTGGAAATAAAATTTACATCAATAAGGATATATTAGAACATATCCCAACATAACAATATGTAAATTAAAAGACCCAACAAAATAAGTCTTTTAAAAAAGAGGAGGGTGAAAGGTTCCCTTACCGACTTGGGTATCTTTCAAAACATACACCCCATGAAAGAAGGACAATAGATCATTGATGTAAATACTCACAAAAGAAATTATATTACACAAATAGTAGAATAATGGGCAGTACATACACCACTCAATGGAATTTGTGGCAAAGGTAGCATAAATCTCACGGGAATAAAAGTGAGATGAAAAATCCCTTACGAAAATTCGGCAGCCTAACAGCGCCACTCAAAACTTCCGAATATGGATTGATGAGATAAAATAGGGTATCTCATCACATTACAATAAAATTTACAGCAAGAGAAATATAAAATAATATCCCCCGACATTACAAAGAGGTGCTTAAAATAAGTGACATAAAGGAGAGTACTTAAAAAGAAAGAGAGAGGTTAGATCTCTTACGAAGGTTCGGCAGCCTAACGGCGCCACTCAAAACTTCCAAAATGGATTGATGAGAGAGAATAGGGTCTCTCATCACATGAAAATAAAAATTATAGTAATTTTAATATAAAAGATCATCCCAACAACAAGAAATATGACCTTTAAAAGGAATGACATAAAAGTGTGTACTTAAAAAGAAAGAGAGGAGTAGGATCCCTTACCTCGGGTCTGACTTGACTCGATCGTTCTTTAATCTCCTGTATAATAAACTTGAGTTAATTTCTACTTCCTTAAGAACATTTTTCAAGTTCATTATTCCTTTTATATCACTTATTACCATGTCATAAACATTATGTAATCATTTAAGTTAATAATATTTGTTTTGCCGATATTTGGTTCTTAAGTCGAAAGTGGACTTCTTACAATTACATGTTGTTCGTGTGGTCAAATGTTTATTGTTGGGCAAAAATCCCTCAAGGTAACATTGAAGTATTTTTGGGCTGATTGTGTTTGTTGACAAAGCAGGTTTTCATGGATATTTGTCGAATTCCCGAGAAGTTGTTGACATTACATGTTGACAAAGAACTATGACAAAGGAAAGGACAATCTGGAGGCGGTACAAAAGAGCAGTACAAGGTGGCGCCGTTTTCCAGTGTTTGCCAAATTTTTGGGGTCCAAAATTTGGAGTTTGGTGAGCATCGCGAAAAGAGGATTTCAATGAAGAGCACAATTTAATATGGCAAAGGCATGAATTTCGCGAAGATAGGATGCATGGTTTGGAAATCGCGAAGACCAGAAGAATGGAGGCGGTGATGCTTCGCGATTACGTCAAGCTTCGCGAACGGCAGAGGCCGAAGCGCATCGCGGCGGAGAAGGGCTTTGCGAGAGAACATCGCGGCGAAGGCGCGAAGGAATGTTGGGCTTCGCGAGGGAGCTTCGCGGCGAAGGCGCGAGCCGCGAAGGTAAGTTGACGGTGATTCATCGCGACTACGTCAAGCTCCGCGAACGGAAGATTGCGGTGGAGCTTCGCGATTTGGACAGAATTCTGATAGAAACTTTGGAGCATCGCGATTTGAGATGACGTGGCGTTGACTTCGTGCGGAAAGGATGAGGGTCGGTGGAATCGCCTATAAATAGAGGCCGACCCCTTCAGGCGAAGTAGAGAGAATTTTCAGAGAAAATACTTTGCTCTCGATTTGCGAAGGTGGTTCGCGGAGCCAGTGTGCTTCGCGAAAGAGGTGCTTCGCGGCGGCTATTGTAGCTCCGCGAAACCTGCGAGCTCCGCGTTGGCTTACTTAGCTTCGCGAGGGTCGTTGCTTTGCGACGGCTTGAGCATCGCGAGAGTGCTTCGCGAAGGAGCTTCGCGAGTGAGCTTCGCGAAAAGGCAGGAGCTTCGCGAAGGCTTGTTTGAGCTTCGCGAAATTGGGAGCCTCGCATTGTAGGGTGCTTTGCGAAGGTCTTTCCAAAGGTTGTTTGCCCAGTGGATAGTGGCAAAGGAGTATTCATCTACGGGTGAAAGTTGAACTTCAACAGAGCATCTACATACAGAGAAAGATGCATTCATTCATGCAAATGAAGAGACCTACAGGTCTATAAACTGTGAGTTAATCCCTTCCAAGAGCAGTGAGCTTAGGAAGAGGAAAAAGGTGATCCTCTCCACCGGCAGTGAGCCAGAGAGAGAGAAACAGGGAGTGACCCTTGGGAAAGCAGTGAGCTGACCCTAAACATTGTATAGGCAGTGAGCCTGGGCATAGAAGTGATCTAGCCCGAACATTGTAAACCACAACTAGTGAAGTTAGTGGATCTTGGTACGAACCGGCAACTTGTCGGCGTATGCTCCTTGGACGTAGCCCTTAGTGGTGAACCAAGTAAAAATCGCTGTGTCTGCCTGGTCGCTTCTCTGCATTGCACTCAAAGCATTATCATCAGATAAACTTGAAAATAACTGAGCATAGTATACACACAAGAGCAAACAAAGTGACCCTTGTAACAAAGAGGTCAAGATCCAGTGGGGCAGGAAGTATTTTGAAAAGAATATCCATACCCTGATTCACCCCCCCTCTCAGGGTACATAGGCCCCTATTGGCCCTAACATTTATTATATCCAGAATTTTATTCATGATTTAGATATAATATATGTCATATATATCCAGTACATTCATGCATTTATAACATTAAATAATCATTTATAGGTAAGAAATGAAATGCACCGTTAATGGAGACGGTAAGCCGTACGTACGCATGAACGCTACTTTCATTTCTATTTCGTATTTTATAGAATTGAATAATAATGATATTAAGGTATATTATAATTCCAGTATAATATCATATATAATATCATAGTTCCATCCTTTATACGTCCCACATATGGTCTTTAACGAATCAAATCACTTTGAGGGGGCGGTAGTCCGCACTTCCTTAAATGAAGATATCACGTTTACCCATAATGGAAACCATAAAGGTATGAGCAAAATGAAAAACACAGAATCTTAAGGAAAACATAAACATATTTTATATCATATATAAAAATAGTGACATCATAATGGCCACCTTTGAAGGTGTTAAATGAGTATTGAACAATCATCGTTTCGGGAGGCAGAATTTCGCCATCCACAGAAACCGTATGTTCTTTTACCATTTGATGTAGTTGTGTGGGAGTGTAGCTCGAATAAATATTATAACAACATCCTAGTATATTTAATATTCTGGTGTTGTTACAAAAGAAATAAATAAAAAGAGTTTAGGGGGTTGGATAAGCAAACTAAAACAAATGAACATGAGCAAATGAATTACCTTTAAAAGTGTAACTCCTTTTGATTTGAGCTTAAAGGCTTCCTTTGAAAGGCTTCTGACCAAAGGAATACTCTAGGATGCGGAGAGGGGTGTGGATAAAGTAAATGGGCAGGGGTTGGCCGAGCCAAAGGCTTGAGGAGTGTTTGAAATGAGGTAGAGGTGGGGGCCTTTTATAAGAGGAGAGGAGGGGCACTTTTGGAAAGTAAAGAAATATTACTTTATTTGAAACTGTGTTTCGGTTTTAAAAGGTCCCAAATTGATATAATTCGTGTATAAGGTTATAAAAGTTCGAAATCCACCCATCCAATAAGTTTTGGACATGTTTAGTTCATAGATTTTACATTATCTTTCCATTTTATTTTAATCGTTAAATAATGATGTCATCACTGCATCATTCTGATGTCATAAATAATTTAATTTATTTAATGTCTAAAAATTATAAACAAATTACTATGATGTAGGAAAGATTTATAGCTTTCCAATGACTATTTATAATAAAAATTTGTACTTGTATAACCCCACTTAATAATTATTTTAGTAAAGCAATTTATGTTAGTGTCATTTTAACTTTAACATTAAATAAAAATATATTAATGTCATTTTCAAACTAAAGTGGCTCAATGGGGTCACCATGTTGTCCCATGGCTTTTCTTGGTCGGCCATGACTCACCCAATAGGTGTAGGACAAGTTTCATGGTGTTTTCACATTCTTATAATATCATTTTTACCTTAAACTACACTAATTACCACTAATCGCGATTAAAAACTTAATAAGTTACTATTCACCAAAAAATTATTTTAATCTCATTGAACCACATTTTACTTCTTAATGACAACCATGTATGTCGGATTTTTGAAAATCGAAACACAATTATGGCAAAATTTCATTTAAATGAAAAATCAGTTTTTATAAGTACCACTTAGTGGTTTCACTATTCATCAAAAATTGAAGTTTTTCAGAAAATTACCAAAAATTCACCGTAAGCTATATTTGGTATTCCGAATTCAAAAATGAAGTCTATTTTACAAAATTCAAAACATATTATTCACATTAATTAATTTAATAATTAATTCCCGCTATCAGAGCAAATAGCGTGTTTTTATAAAACAATAAGTATCAAAAGATTGACACTAGTTTAAGTCTGATTTCAAAGTGAAATTAATTCCAATGACCACTATTGGATTTAATGGTAAAAATATTTTCTAATTTCACTTTGAAACCAATTCAAAATATTATCTAATCATATAAATAAATTAGATTAAAAAGAGGTTTTGAATTAAAACACAACATTCTACACTATTCATTAAAAAATGAACTTTATCAGAAAAATACCAAAAAATTACACAAAGTAAAATTTGATGTCCCGATTCTTAATAAGAGTTTTATTTTGTCCAAAAGAATGTATAAGAGTGATCAAAACTATATTTAATGACAGTTCTCCATTAAAAGGCGATAAGTGAACCTTTAGTGAAAACTAGGGCATATACACCTAAAATTTAATTCTTTCCGTATTTTAAGCCTTTAGCTTTTATTGGATAAATGTAAAAACATTAAAAAACATATATAATCATATATTAGTTATTTATATCCATTCCCGCCATTATAAAAGCTACATGTTAACTACCATTTAAAATAATATTATTTTATTATTAGAGTGCAACGTAAGATTCCCAAGAAACTCGTTGTTGCGTGTTGGGTACGCCATCGAGCATAGCATCTCCTTTAAAGTCATATTAATATTTTATTCACAAATATGGATAAATATGAAAATTTCATATTCATTATTTACCTGGGGTGTTACATCCTTCCCCCCTTTTGGGAATTGCGTCCTCGCAATTTTAAAATTGCGCTTGGAAACATCCTTGAAAGTCCCACATCGGAACAAGAGTCGGTAAAACAATCACTTTAAAATAAAGAAAGATAAGCACAGAGGTCACCCGAGTTAACCCATACTAGGACTCCATGTAGGAAAACATGGACATGGAGGAGAAAACATAGGGTCATGTTCTGATGGAGAGTGATAGAAAACATGTTTAGGAGAAAGTTAACAATGAGAAAATCACAAACTTGTGATGGGTTAAACGGTGTTGGGTTCCCCAGTAGGAAAAGTTAATAGAGAACATTTTTGTTTTAAGTGACTTTTTATTGAGGAATTTATTCATAAGGAAACATTATCACTTATCATGTTGACTCTCAACTTTTACTAGATTACTTAATCAAACTCGTATTTTTTTTCCAAAAGACGAGTATTTAGGGAGACTTGTTCGCATTAAGAGTACTATAAACAACTTCTAGAGGAGAACCTAAAAAAAGAACTATACATTTCCCATGTCTTCAAACCTTAACCAAAACTAAAACCAAAAAGGTTACTACAAGATCAGATAATCCATAAAAGGATAACCCTTTATAAAAAGAAATTCTATTCTTAATCTCAAAATTTGTCCAAAAAAACACAAAGTTCAACGAGGACCATCCGATAAACAATTTGTCCATAAAAGTCTTCAAAGTAAACCAATATAATATTGAAACCCAAATATTTGAAGGATTTAGTCACATAGTCTTCCATGTTAAATCGTAACATTTATCTCCAAACAACATTAGTTGCTCCTAAAGTCTCGTATTGAAAAGTAATTAACCTAATCACATATCCTCCATGATAGGTTAATCATTTTTATAAATAACCCAAAATCAACTTACTCTTAATTCATAAAATCATATAACTAGAATGAATCAGTCAAACTAACCAGGGACTTCACGTAGTCCAGTGGTAGGCGATAAATACCAGTCGCACTTTGGTTGTGGGTTCGATTCTCGCAGCTTTGTCCGACGCGACGGGTTGTCACACGGTCTGTGTGTTGTCCTTTTTTCAAAACTATATAATTCTCAAAACATTCCCCAAAACGAGATAAAATCTTCAAAAATATTCATTACATATTTTAACCTCAATTTTATCTCATGCCTTCCACTTCAATCATAACATTTAGTAACCCATAATTTCCTCAAATGTAAGGATCATATAAACCCAAATGGTTCTTTATAACTATGTCCACAAAAGAAAAGATAACTATTCCTTGGATAAAATTTTCCTATATTAAACATCAGGGTTACACATAATATAAAAAGTCTTCTAATGTAACCCCATCATCAAAAGAGACTTGATAATCTTAAGAATTTCACCATAACTATTGAAGCCCTTATATGTTGACATCTTACTCATTCAACATTCTTCATGATCCATTATCCATTCCTTTCCAACCTATTCCGAAATACCTCTTTCCTACAAACAAAATCATGAATCATATCCTAAGATTCCAAAATAGGAAAACAATAGTCATGAAATAGTACATACCTTTGACTGGTCATTGTCAGTTTCTTCATCCTCAATAGGAATGGCATTAGGTATTGGTAAATGAACATTTGTACGCTCTTGGTGACCCCATTCACGAAACTTCTTCATAGAACATGTGTTTGCATAATGACTATGCACACCACATTTAAAACATTCAATTGATCCCTCAGAAAGAACTTCTTTCCTTTTCCTCGAGTCAACTGGATGCTTCCTTTTTCCATGGCAGGTTCTTGATTTATGACCTTCATTTCCACATCTATAGCATATTTCTTTCCCTTTGAAACATTTTCCTAGGTGTTTCTTTCCACATCTTTGACACATAGTTTTTTGAACACACATACCTTTATGATTATTACATGTACTTCCGTAGGGATTTGTTTCTTGCATATATGATGCCTTAGAGAAAACTCCAAGGTTTAGGTGGTCAATCATGACTCCAGATAGTTGGTTGAGGATAATCAGAAGAGTTCTCATTGCAGCTCCCATATCATTCAGTTGCTTGCTCAAAAAACTGTCACAGTTTCCTTCACATCCACTGTTACTTTGGTGCCTGCTAGATCCAGCCATTTACTAAAACCAAAAAGGTCAGTGTGAGTATATCAACAAAAACATCATGTACTAATGAGGAAGATAAACACTATGATACACTTACTCATTCACTTTATCTAAAACTAGGACTCTTTCTGAAATCCTAACCATTATGGTAATGTCACTTATGCTTAAAGAGTACCCTAACCTCTAAAGTTATCTAAACCAACCTCTGATACCAACTATAAGGCCCCAACCATAAACCTTAGTTAATCTTGAGTTATTACAAGATTACACATTGAGGATCTTTTCAGGTTTAGAGTTTTAGAGAATTAGATCATGAAACTTGCATTACATTCCATATTTAAACAAAGTGGTTACATAAAAGATAGTATCCATTCTTCCCATCAACGGAAACATATTGAAAATAAAACATGGATTCTTTCTTAACACATCCTTGACTCTATCATCTTATCATGTACCTTTCCCTTGACCTGAAAAAACATTTCAAAAACTTGGGATGAGCATAAAAATCTCAGTAAGGGATATAAAAATATGGAAAGGAAACATGAGTTCATATATACATAAGAATGAAATCATAATTTACCCATAAAACATAGGCACTTTAACCTACCTCATCAAATCATGAATAAATCATAGAAATCATAAGACATAAAGGTAACTTGAGGCATTCATAACATTCTTACGTAGGGAGTAACCCTCTTGGTTTCGTTTGGAATACCCATCACAATATATTCCCTAAAATCTCTTCGGAGAAACCTTAACTTTTCACTCCTTCACGTTACCCAATACATTGGAGAGCTATATCGGGCTCACCCGCCCTTAGTTTATCACGGAACCACCCGTTCTTCATAACAATGCCCAAGAACCATAACATAATCATATCACATAAACATGAATAAATTAAATATAACATTTCCACATTTCAATCACAATATAACATTTTAGGATATTGAAATAATGAATCCATTCAAAAAGAAACCATTTCCAAAACCATTTAAAACATTTAATAAAGAGATTTTTTAATCAAAGTGTCCCATACCACCTTGAAGCTTTTAACATTTTAAACCATTAATATCCATATAAATAAATCCTTAAAACCTTTTTGAAAATATGGATATTAATAAGAACAAATAATTAAAACATTTAAAACGATATTTTGGTTAAAGGGGTTTTACCAAAATTAGAGACACATGAATACAATAATCAAGGAATAACATTTAGTCAGAACTTTATAATATCATCAGAATAAAAGGATTCATGATATAATACTCCAAAGGAAAGTATATACACCATATAAGAGTGAATTGGTGCATAACATCAATGAACCCTCAATAGAAATGTCAAATGTGATGAAATCCCTTATAAAGAAGGTATCCTTAAATTAAGGACAAATAAATCTCAAAAATATGTGTGAAAAATATATATACACCCAATATAAGTGGATATTAAGTGTAAAACAATAAAAGGTAATTCACACATATTCAATGGATGACATATTCAATGACTACATGTTGAACCCAAAGAAATCGAAATTGGGTTAAAAAGTTCCCTTGACAGCCTAACGGCATCACATCAAAATGAGTTTATGAGAGATAAAAAGTGTATCTCATCACTTGGACATAAAATTTACATCAATAAGGATATATGAGAACATATACCAACATAACAATATGTAAATTAAAAGACCCAAAAAAATAAGCCTTTTAAAAAAGAGGAGGGTGAAAGGTTCCCCTACTAACTTGGGTATCTTTCAAAACATACATCCCATGAAAGAAGGACAATAGATCATTGATGTAAATACTCATAAACGAAATTATATTACACAAAGAGTAGAATAATGGTCAGTACATACACCACTCAATGGAATTTGTGGCAAAGGTAGCATAAATCTCACGGGAATAAAAGTGAGATGAAAAATCCCTTACGAAAATTCGGCAGCCTAACGGCGCCACTCAAAACTTCCGAATATGGATTGATGAGATCAAATAGGGTATCTCATCACATTAAAATAAAATTTACAGAAAGAGGAATATAAAATAATATCCCCCAACATTACAAAGAGGTTCTTAAAAGAAGTGACATAAAGGAGAGTACTTAAAAAGAAAGAGAGAGGTTACATCTCTTACGAAAGTTCGGCAGCCTAACGGCGCCACTCAAAACTTCCAAAATGGATTTATGAGAGAGAATAGGGTCTCTAATCACATGAACATAAAAATTACAGTATGTTTAATATAAAATATCATCCCAATAACAAGAAAGATGATCTTTAAAAGGAATGACATAAAAGTGTGTACTTAAAAAGAAAGAGAGGAGTAGGATCCCTTACCTCGGGTCCGACTTGACTCGATCATTCTTTAATCTCTTGAATAATAAACTTGAGTTAATTTCTACTTCCTTAAGAACATTTTTCAAGTTCATTATTCCTTTTATATCACTTATTACCATGTCATAAACATTATGTAATCATTTAAGTTAATAATATTTGTTTTGCCGATATTTGGTTCTTAAGTCGAAAGTGGATTTCTTACAATTACATGTTGTTCATGTGGTAAAATTTTTATTATATCCAGAATTGTATTCATGATTTATATATAATATATGTCATATATATCCAGTACATGCATGAATTTATAACATTACATAATCATTTAGAGGTAAGAAATGAAATGGACCGTTCATGTAGACGGTAAGCCGTACGTACGCATGAACGCTACTTTCATTTCTATTTCGTATTTTATAGAATTGAATAATAATGATATAAAGGTATATTATAATTCCAGTATAATATCATATATAATATCATAGTTTCATCCTTTATACGTCCCACATATGGTATTTAACGAATCAAATCACTTTGAGGGGGCGGTAGTCCGCACTTCCTTAAATGAAGATATCGCGTTTACCCATAATGGAAACCATAAAGGTATGACCAAAATGAAAAAAAAACATAAGCTTATGGAAAAAATAAACATATTATATATCATATATAAAAATAGTGACATCATAATGGCCACCTTTGAAGGTGTTAAATGAGTATTGAACAATCATCGTTTCGGGAGGCAGAATTTCGCCATCCACAGAAACCGTATGTTCTTTAACCATTTGATGTAGTTGTGTGGGAGTGTAGCTCGAATAAATATTATAACAACTTCTTAGTATATTTAAGATACTGGTGTTGTTACAAAAGAAATAAATAAAAAGAGTTTAGGGGGTTGGAGAAGCAAAATAAAACAAATGAACATGAGAGAATGAATTACCTTTAAAAGTGTAACTACTTTTGATTTGAGCCTAAAGGCTTCCTTTGAAAGGATTATGACCAAAGGGAATACTCTAGGATGAGGATAGGGGTGTGGAGAGAGTAAATGGGCAGGGGTTGGCCGAGACAGAGGCTTGAGGAGTGTGTTTAATGAGGTAGAGGTGGGGGCCTTTTATAAGAGGAGAGGTGGGGCACTTTTGGAAAGTAAAGAAATATTACTTTATTTGAAAATGTGTTTCGGTTTTAAAAGGTCCCACATTGATATAATTCGTGGATAAGGTTATAAAGGTTTTAAATCCACCCATCCAATAAGTTTTGGACATGTGTAGTTCATAGATTTTACATTATCTTTCCATTTTATTTTAATCGTTAAATAATGATGTCATCACTGCATCATTATGTTGTCATAAATAATTTAATTTATTTAATGTCTAAAAATTATAAAAAATTACTATGATGTAGGAAATCCTTTTAGCTTTCCAATGAGTATTTATAATAAAAATTTGTACTTGTATAACCCCACTTAATAATTATTTTAGTAAAGCAATTTATGTTAGTGTCATTTTAACTTTAACATTAAATAAAAATATATTAATGTCATTTTCCAACTAAAGTGGCTCAATGGGGTCACCATGTTGTCCCATGGCTTTTCTTGGTCGGCAATGACTCACCCAATAGGTGTAGGACAAGTTTCATGGTGTTTTCACATTCTTATAATATCATTTTTACCTTAAACTACACTAATTACCACTAATCGCGATTAAAAACTTAATAAGTTACTATTCACCAAAAAATTATTTTAATCTCATTGAACCACATTTTACTTCTTAATGAAAACCATGTATGTCGGATTTTTTAAAATCAAAACACAATTATGGCAAAATTTCATTTAAATGAAAAATCAGTTTTTATAAGTACCACTTAGTGGTTTCACTATTCATCAAAAATTGAAGTTTTTCAGAAAATTACCAAAAATTCACCCTAAGCTATATTTGATATTCCGAATTCAAAAATGAAGTCTATTTTACAAAATTAAAAACATATTAGTCACATTAATTAATTTAATAAATAATTCCCGCTGTCAGAGCAAATAGCGTGTTTTTATAAAACAATAAGTATCAAAAGATTGACACTAGTTTAAGTCTGATTTCAAAGTGAAATTAATTCCAATGACCACTATTGGATTTAATGGTAAAAATATTTTCTAATTTCAGTTTAAAACCAATTCAAAATATTATCTAATCATATAAATAAATTAGATTAAAAAGAGGTTTTGAATTAAAACACAACATTCTACACTATTCATTAAAAAATGAACTTTATCGTAAAAATATAAAAAAATTACACAAAGTAAAATTTGATGTCTCGATTCTTAATAAGAGTTTTATTTGGTCCAAAAGAATGTATAAGAGTGATCAAAACTATATTTAATGACAGTTCTCCATTAAAAGGCGATAAGTGAACCTTTAGTGAAAACTAGGGCATATACACCTAAAATTTAATTCTTTCCGTATTTTAAGCCTTTAGCTTTTATTGGATAAATGTAAAAACATTAAAAAACATATATAATCATATTTTAGTTATTTATATCCATTCCCGCCATTATAACGGCTACATGTTAACTACCATTTAAAATAATATTATTTTATTATTAGAGTGCAACGTAAGATTCCCAAGAAACTCGTTGTTGCGTGTTGGCTACGCCATCGAGCATAGCGTCCCCTTTAAAGTCATATTAATATTTTATTCACAAATATGGATAAATATGAAAATTTCATATTCATTATTTACCTGGGGTGTTACAATGTACCCATAGATATATCGATGAAAAATCTCATGGATAGAAAATAATAGAAACTAAACAAGGGAAATCATTACTTAATGGACATCTTGTCTAAGGAACATGAAAACCATTACCATTAATACCTTTTACAATATGGATTAGAACAATGGATAGAGACATGTTTATCTTTTGAAACATAATTTTCTGATTAGATTCTGTGGATGCATCGAGGTGCTATATTAATTATGGGATCTTGTTGTAATTTTCTATCCAAAGAATTACTCTTGTCAATTAGTCAAAATAAATGTTATATTTTATCAAATATCAATATTGAATAAAGAATAAATAATTATCCATATTTTTATAAATAATAAAATAATTGTCAACGTAAGCACCGTATGTAAGATAGTATATCGTTGAGGAAATAGTAATATCCCTAATAAATTATATGGGTATTTTGGGTAAATTCAATGATCAATGATCATATGAAATTTAATATTTCAAGGGGACTAATAAGAAAATTAATGAAGTGAATATGAATAATTTTATTGTGAAAATAAATCTAAAACCATCTAGATAAAGGATATGGATGATATTAATACAAATTATCCTAAGTGAAGTAAAAATAGAGGGTTATGGTAATTGATGAATTAAAATAATAACTTTTAATGAAATATTCCTAAGGAAAATATCCTTTTATTTGAAAATAACATTGAAAATACGTCACTTTGAATCATCATTTTAAAACATTTTAATTAATAAAAAGTGACCTTTTATACTTGAAAATAGATTTTCAAGGAAACAATACTAGATAAATCTCTACATGTCATACGAGGTAAAAAGAAACATTCTTTATACATAGTAAAAAGGGCTTGAAAAAGTACATGTTTGGAAAGGGACAATAAGATTCCTTTGAAAACATTCATAAATGAAAAAATGGGTAATAAAATCTTTAACAACTCATTTTTAATGGTTTAAAACATTTTTTGATAACAATTTCAGAAGACATTTTTTTTAGAATCAAATACGTTCTTGGACTATATAAAGAAATAAATTATGATTTTTATAAAATCATATTCCGAAAAATTTTGGTACCAAATATTGGAAAATGGTATTTCATATTTTAAAAATCTCATTAATAACTAAAAAATATTAAAATGAAACAATTTATTGTAAAATGATTAAATAATATCCTTAAATGGAAATTCAAGTACAAACAATCTTGAATAAAACTGAGATTGTGAATTATACCCTTTAAAAGGATTGTGATTTAATGTGAGAATCAATCAGGAGTATATTAAGTGGAGATAAATCAATATATATTAAATGTTATTACACACATAGACTTAGTATATTAATAACAATTAGTAAGTAATATAACCCAATGAAAAGTAATTGAGTTATGAAATTCTGTTACACTTGGTAAAATTTATATCAAATCCCCTTAAAAATAAAATTTTAAATTAAAATGCCATGAATAAATGTTAATTAATGATTTAACATGTCAATTTGGTAGTACATAAACCATATATAAGAAATTAGGTGCACATCAATTAAGTACGTCTCACTGAAAGAAAATGATACAAGAATCTATTACAACATGAGTAGATTTTGAATCATGGGATCAATGAAAGAGTAATAATAAATGAATTGTTTAATATTAGGTAAAAAGGTAAAATATTATATATATATCAAAATATAAGGTATTTATACAACACAAAGTAAGTAAATTGTGAATATGACATTTATCTAACGATTTTAAAAATGTGAGATGGAAATCTCTTACCTTGTGTTCGACATGTCTCATGTGTCTTTTTATTTCTCAATAACAACCTTATGTTAATTAAATACATTAATGATAAAATTTATCTTGTTTATTATTACTTTTATTTATATTATTATAATTTTTTATTAAACTACTAAATCAATTAAGTTTATGTTGGGTTTTTTGAGAAATTTCGTTTTATATGTCAAAAACAACATTAGTGGGTCATCTATGGTCAAAGATTTAATTATATAACATTTACAAAGTAAAAATCTTGAAATAATTATTATATTTATATATAAATTATAATTTTAAATAAAATAATTAATTATTTTTAGAAAAATAAACTAATGTTATAATCATGGAGACTATAGGCCATACATATGCATGAGTAATGTTACCATTTTTGAACGATCGTTGTGGAAAGATAGTAAGAAACATAAATCCTTAAATAATGATCATTATAAAACAAATATCAAACTATTTAGTCATATATACTTATATATATAATTCTTTTCATGAAAAATGAATCACATCGTGTCGAGGAGGTGGTAGTCCACATGTCTACAAAAGATGCTATCACTTTTTATGTCTGTGTGAAACAATAATAATTATAATGATATATACATATGTAAATATATATATATATATATAATTTTATTTTATTTATAGATATATTATCATTTCATGAATATAATATCTATCTGTGTGTGTCAAATATTTATAATTGAAACCATCTTATACACATTCCATGTATAGTGTGAACGAATCAAATTGATTTTAGGGGCAGCAGTCTGCACTTCCACAAACGATGTTATCAATTTTAAACAAAGTGGAAAGTATAAAGATATGTGTTGTAAAATAATTAAATAATAATAATAATATAATAAATATTATTTATATAATTTATAGACATATTGTCCATAATAATGGAAATCACGGGAGGCGGTAAAGGAAGAATAACCAATCATCGTTTTATTATGTGGTAGTTCACCATACACGTAAATAGTATGTTTGTTACCCATTATGGCGAGGTTTTATTTATGTTTATGTAACACCCCAAACTTCCACAATACGATTCTCTTTGAATAATACAGTAGAATGTGTTGTACGTGACTTCGAGATTCTAACACACTACGACCAATCAAAGTAGCTGTTATGAATAGTAATACCTAATTTTTGAAATTTTATAAATTTTATCTATCAAAATTGAAATCCTTTTTGGATTCATAATATCAAAATTATCCTAGGGTAAAATTTTTGTACTTTTCGGATAACTTTTATGTTTTGATTAATAGTGAAAATTACTAAATTTTAATTAAAAAATACATTTTTAATCGAAATAACTAATAGTGATAAATTATGAATTTGAGTGGTTTAAAAGTATATTTAAAATATATTATTACAATTTAATACAATTTTGTTCATTGGACATAATTTGACAATTAAACCAGACATAAACAAGTGTCAATCTTTTGATAGTTATTATCTCTTAAAAACACACTTTTTGTTTTAACAACGGGAATTAATTTTAAATTAATTTCTGCCACTTCTATGTTTTGAATTTAGAAAAATGGATTCCATATTTGGAATCAGGATTTCCAAATTGTGTAAATAGGTAACTTTTATTTTTAGAAATTTTGAATAATTACTTCGGTAAATATTTTATTTACCATGGTTAAAGGGTAAATCCGGTAAATAAGGGTAAAAAATAATATTATAATAATAATTAATTACCCTAAAACAAATAATAACCATATTGGTTGATACATGTCAAACCATGGACATCTTGGGTCGATTTTGGGACAAAATGGAACCACTTGTAGGTGATAAGGACACTTTATATTAATTAAGTTAAAGTAAATACAAAAATGACATAAGCATATACCTTTTAGTAAAACATTTTTTACATGGGTTTATACATGTTATATTTTCGACTATAAATATTAATTAGAAATATAAAATGATTTGGTACATAATGATATTTTATTTATAATTTTTATACATTTAATAATTAAATTTATTTATGACACAATAACGATGCAATATTTTCCTTAATAATAAAAGTATCAAATAATTGGTATTATAAAAGTTAAAATAAATATAATTTGAATTTTTTGGTGACATCCAATAATTTTATTGGTTAATATTAAATGTTAGTATTTATAAAATGAATTTGGTTAGAATTAATAAAGAAATTATGACTTTCACAAAAATCAATTATTGAATAGCCTCAAAATTGACATAAATGAGTTTTTAAAACAAGTATTATATTATTAATTGATATTATATTCCTAAAAATCTATGGTTTAGAAAAAGGACTTATATCATGATAGTTTTATCATTAATGGGACACTTGTGGGTCTCTTGTATGTATATAGTATGTTTATTAACTATATAATATAAAAATACAAAGTGACATTGTAAATGTCAATCTAATTAACTAAGCGTTAAAACTAAAAGATAAGGTTAATATAATCACTGAAACCTATATAAAATATATTGGTTGAATGTATTTTGACCCATCCCCACATTATAATTTGTATAATCTACTTTGAAGCCATTAGAAACCGAATATGAATTTATTATAAATTAATACTTTAACTTTTTCCAAAAGACCCCCTCCTCCCCCTTATAAAAGGACACCACTTCTATCCAATTCATCATAACTTCAAAGCCTTTTGGTTCGGCCAAAACCTACCCAATTACTCTCTAAAATTCCCCCACTTCAACCTATTGGCCTTATTGTGATCATAAAGCCATCATAAGGAGACCTTTTCATCAAATCAAAAGGAAAAACCCGAAGAAGATGTAATGTTTTCACCACCCTTTTTCATGTTCCTTTCTTCTTAAACATCTTATTTCTTTGTTATTTCCATTCTAAAATAATAAATCCAGTATCTTCTATATAATTTTATGTTATTATAAATATGGTACAACCATATTCGGTGTTCTATCCATCCATTTAATGACATGTCACCATACGTGCGTACGTACGGCTAACCATCTCCACGTCGTGGTGTAATTGTTATTCAAAAACATTATTATTTGGATGGGAATGATAATGATATGTAATTGATGTAAATAATAAATATGACATGATAATGATTATATATATATATATATATGATATAACATCCAATTATATATTATTTTAATATCAAAAGAATGATATTGTCGCTCGGGCGTAGGTATGGACTACCGTCTCCACGAACGCGATGAGATTCATTACCCATCATATCCATGAAATTATAATTCTCATTTGATGACTAAAAATAATTTTTAAGGACTTGATATCATAATTGATATGAATAATATAAAACCTATCCATAACAAACACGGATTATAAAACAAAATATATAACAGAAAACGAGTAAGTTAACACCTGAAGTGATGATAATGCTATGATATTATTAACAAATCAATGTTAAAAGATCAGATATGATATCATATTAATGTATATGATTATTGTGTAATTTAATAATAACTATTTCACCATTATACATGAGTTTAATCTACCCCCAAACAGGTAAATGTACAAGTTAAGGGTTTATTTCACAATCTCTTCATTATCCAAGGTTGTTTATAAATAATTATCTACTCGGACCTCTTTTTCATCCACATCCATGTTTCTTAAAAATGTATTTAAAAACATTCTTAAAATTTTATATAATATAGGTTAAAGTCATTTATACCCTTTTTTGACTTTTTATAATATGATTATAAAGGAATCTGTCCGTCTTTTTCCAAACAGGATCTTTTTTATCCTTTTAGACAAATTAAGGTAAGAATGTCTTTTTTAACTTAAACGGCGGGTGCGACTATTTTCTACCATTACAAACTCGTCGAAGCTTCACTTACAATCTTATAAGAATATTTTCAAAGTATTTTTTTTATTTTATAATTATGGGACTCTTAAATTGTTTCAAAAACGAAAGAGATATTTCTTTAAAAAGAGTTGTGATTTCATCTATGTCAACATCCTTTTATGGATTTTAAGTTTATTTGGAGTTGATTTATTATGATACAAAAATTCCATATTTTATTGAAGGTTTTGTGATATGTTTGACTGTGGATGTACTATTATTGTACCATTCATGATTTATGGTTAATGTATTGACATTTCATATGCTAGTTTTAATACGAATGTTTATGATATGTTTAAACCTTTTCATATGGGGAATGTATTGGACTTTATAAGTGATGAGTGGATCCCTCTATAGCTCCTTGATTCATCGGTAAGTCTCATGAGACATCTAGACATGCAATTGGCTGAGGCCCTTTCCCAATTTGATTTGTGGATTTTTCAAAGGCCTTAATCATTTTTAGACGTCTTGGTTGAGGCCTTCACAAAATGTTTCAGAATGTATGGCATTATACATTCCCTCATTATGGAAATAATATTGATGGTTCATGTGGTCATTCAAATAGTTAAATGCCCATGATTATGTTCTATTATGGCCTTATTTACTTATCTCATGTTCTTTCCATAAAAGTATTCATGTTTATTATTGGTAAAGGCATGTGGTTTCAATTATTTACCATAATTAATATTTATGTCATTTTCGGATGTGTTACTTACCCTTACTGAGCATTTGAGCTCACCCATTTCTTATGATTCATTTTCCCAGGATATGATGAAGTTATTTATGAGTGACCAGCAGGCATAATATAGGAGGCTTGGATGTTTCTAATGAAATATATTTGTGTTGTATTTATTTTCAAGTTGTAAAGTTAAATTTATGTATGAATTTTGGTTCCTAGGCTACTAAACTAATAGGTCTTTCGAGACTTGATATTTTGTGATCATTCCAATGTTATTTATAATGCACCAACTCTGGGTAACTGGTTCAGGGTGTTATAGTTGGTATCAGAGGAATTTTAGTACAAACCTTGGAAGCTAGATTTAGATAAACTCTGATATGAGCACATAACCCTAAGATAGACATTGAGGATTAGTATAGAAGAACATCCTAGAATTTTGTTATTGTAGAGATTTTGTGAGTTTCCTGAGCAGTACATCCTTGTCTAGATATGAGCAGGTACAGGCGGATCTGGCACAGATGTTCCTAGGGGTAAAACTCGAAAACACCGCTTTGAGCTAGACTCGAATGGGAACTTTTGCGCGACAATGGGCCTTGCTGCACTCTTAGTTTGGGAAATCCCGGGGAATATGCTTAGGATAATTCTCATTTTCATTACAGAACATTATGAAGGGCTTATGAGTATATACTAAATCAAAAAAAAATTTGAATATGGATTATATCCATAAACTGTTCAATTTATTTTATGTATTTTAGAAGCTTGGAATTATGAATTTTGATTCATAAACTAATCTAGTATATTCCATTGATTCGAAATGGAACCTAGTGGAAGGAATAGAAATCGTATCAACATGCATACTCTGTCTAGGGATTTCCATCCTACTCAAGAAAATTATAGTGGAGATGGTGATACAACTAGTGCTGATTAGCTTATCGCCATACTGGGACAACTCACTCAGGTTTTGAATAATAAACTTACCCGTATGGAGCACCCTGATCCACAACATAGAGTATCAATGTTATATCACTTCATGAGAAAAAAACCACCAACATTTTATGGGAATAAAAATCAATTGGTATCTGAGTAATGGATAAGATCCCTAGAGAAAATATTTCAGGCTTTGGAGAGTAGTGAAAGAGAAAAAGTTTTCATGGCAGTTTATCGCCTCACTTGAGATACTAATCAATGGTAGTCATTGATTCAAAACACAACAGAGGATGAAGAAGTATCAAGTATGTAATGGAGGGAGTTTAATGAAATTTTCTTCGAAAAATACTTTCCTCGTGACCATCGAGAATATATGGAAAGAAAATTTCTCAGTCTGAGGAAAAAGGAGGTTGAGAATGTTGCAAATTATGAGGCTAACTTTACAAGGATAGCACGACATGAAATAGATTATATATGTAACCAAAGAAGTAAGATTGATCATTTCATTGATGGGTTAAAAACATTTCTCTGTCGCACTTTAGTATCTCAATCCTTCTCATCATACGAATATATTGACTCATGTGCTATCAGTACAGAAAAGGAATTCTCTAAATCTTATGACAATAAAGTAATGCAAGAGAAGAAGAGAACGGTGGAGCAAGAGATATGTAATGGAAAAAATGGAAAGAAGGATTTTCCATTATGTGATAATTGTGGGAAGAAACACCTTGGTACTTGCCGAAACAGAATGGGAGTCTATTACAAGTGTGGTGAAAAAGGCCACCAAGTTCATGATTTTAAGGGAAAGAAAGTTGTTGTCAATGTTGAATGATATAATTATAGATAAATGGGGAATTATGCAAATGAATGTACTAAGATCCAAGGAAACTCACCTCAGAAAAGGCCACGGGAGCAAGCCCAAGCGTATGCTGTTACTACAGTAGATGTTGAATAATTATTGTATATGTATTTTTGGACTCAAGAACTATATTTTGGTTATAAGAATAATCTGATATATATAAGTATTTTACTATAGTAGATGTTGTTTTCATTAAGGTGTTAATATGACTAAGGTAATCATATTTTCAGTATGTGAAAATAAGAGAAACATTACTTTTTTTGGGGAATCTGATGTTATAGCGGAGTTTGGAATTTAGATACCTTTTACAGAGAGTCTGGATAGAGGTATTTTGGATAACTATAAATTTTTAAATGAATTAAGTAGAACTTTGGATGGTATTTTTTAAGGTTAAAACATTTCTTATGATATTATAATATTATATTCTTGTAAAAGGACAACCTGCGGGTCGGGCGATAACCCTTCACATCGGAAAAATCTGCAGGAATCAAACCCACAATCATAGTGAGACAAGCCATTATTAACTACCACTAGCCTACAGGAATTCCATGGTTGTTACAAAATAGTTTTCATAATTTAAATGTTATATGTTTATATTTGGAACCCTATACAATTAGGATAAATACAGTATTTTTGAGTTGTATTTTGTTTTAGAGTGAATGATGAGTTTGTGGTAGAAATTTATTAATGGATAAATCTCTAAATATAATTTAAGTATATCTCCTTGTGATCTTAGACAATCTCATAAATAAATTCCTCAACATTAATGAAAGGAACGTAGAACAAAAATGATGTAATAGATAGTACCATAGATCATCACAAATTTATGGCTTTGTGATTGATGGATTTTTCATAGCCGTGTTCTGTACCACTCTCCATCAGATATTGATGGTTATATTTTTCATCCATATCCATTTTTTTACATGGAACCCTAGTATGTGTTATTTTCGGTATCCTTCATACTTACCACTCTTTCTTTTAAATAGAGGCCTCATTAATCCATTTTTCGATGTGGGATTTCAAGAAAGGTATTTTGAAATGTCAACCCAAAGTTTCCAATACCGAGCATAAATTGTGAGGAAGCTATTTATTGAAGGCGGGTAGAATGTAATACCACAAAATTCCATGATACGATTCTCTTTGAATAATACAGTAGTGTCTGTTGTACACAACTTCGAGATTCTAACACACCACGACCAATCAAAGTAGCCGGTATGAATAGTAATACCTACTTTTTGAAATTTTATATATTTTATCTCTCAAAATTGATGTCATTTTTGGGTTCAAAATAGAAAAAATATCCTAGGTAAAAGTTTGGTACTTTTCAGATAACTTTTATATTTTGATGAAGAGTGAAAATTACTAAATTTTAATTAAAAACAACTTTTTTAATCGAAATAATTAATATTGATAAATTACGAATTTGAGTGGTTTTAAAGTGTATTTAGAATATATTTTTACCATTTAATACAATTTTGTTCATTGGACATAATTTCAAAATTAAACCGGAAATAAAAAGTGCCAATCTTTTGATAGTTATTATCTCTTAAAAACACGCTTTTTGTTTTAACCACATGAATTAATTTTAAATTAATTTATTCCATTTTGTGTTTTGAATTTAGAAAAATGGATTCCATATTTGAAATCTGGATGTCCAAATTGTGTAAATAAATAACTTTTATATTTAGACATTTTGAATAATTACTTCGGTAAATATTTTATTTACCATGATTAAAGGGTAAATCTGGTAAATAAGGGTAAAACATAATATTATAATAATAATGAATTACTCTAAAACATGTCTTAACCTTATTGGTTGAAACATGTCCGACCATGGGCGTCTTTGATTTTATTTTGGGACCACATGGAACCATGTGTAGGTGATAAGGACACTTTATATTAATTATGTTAAAGTAAATACAAAAATGACATAAGCATATAGCTTTTAGAAAAACAATTTTTACATAGGGTTATATATGTTATATTTTAGACTATAAATATTAATTAAAAAGATAAAAATATTTCCTACATAATTATATATTATTGATAAATTTTATACATTTAATAATTAAATTTATTTATGACACAATAATGATGCAGTATTTTCCTCAAAAATAAAAGAATCAAATAATTGGTATTATAAAAGTTAAAATAAATATATTTTGAATGTTTTGGTGAAATGAACGGAATTTATTGGTTAATATTTCATGTTTTCATTGCTTAAATGAATTTTTTTTAATTAAAACAATTTTTATGACTTTAACAAAAATCAATTCTTGAATATTGTCAAAATTGACATAAATGTGTTTTTAAAACAAGTATTATATTTTTAATTGATATTCTATTCTTAAATATCTAAGGTTCGGCCAAAGGACTTATATCATGATAGGTGTATCATTAATGGACCACTTGGGGGTCTCTTGGATGTATATAGTAAGTTTATTAACTATATAATATAAAAATACAAAGTGACATGGTAAATGTAAATCTAATTAACTAATAGTTAAAACTAAACGATAAGGTTAATATAATGACCCAAACATATATCAAATTTATTGGTTGAAAAAATTTCGACCCATAAACAGCTTATAATTTGAATAATCCACTTTGGATCCATTAGAAACCGAATATTAAATTATTATAAATTAATACTTTATGTTTTTCCTAAAGATCCCCTCCTCCCCCTTCTAAAAAAACACCACTTATAACTAATTATTCACACCTTCAAATCCTTTTGGATCGGCCAAAACCTTCACAAATACTCTCTCAGCTTCCCTCACATCAACCTAGAGTCCTTATATTAATAATAAATCCATACTAAGGATCCCTTTTGATCAAATCAAAAAGAAGAACCCGAAGAAGAGCAAATGTTTTCACCACCCTTTTTCAAGTTCCTTTCTTCTTCAACTTCATCTTTCTTTGTTATTTTATTTCTAAAATACTAAATCCAGTATATTCTATATAATTTGATGTTATTATAAATATGGAACAACCATATTCATTATTTTATCCATCCTTTGAAAGACATGTCACCATACGTGCGTACGTACGGCATACCGTCTCCACGTCGTGGTGTAATTGTTATTTAAAAACATTATTATTTGGATGGCTATGATAATGATATTGAATTTATGTAAATAATAAATATAACATGATATTTATTCTGTATATATGATATAAAATCCAATTATATATTATTTTAATATCAAAAGAATGATATTGTTGCTCGTGTGTACGGACGGACTACCATCTCCACGAACGCGATGAGATTCATTCCCCATCATATCCAAGCAATTATAATTCTAATTTGATGATTAAAAATAATGTTTAAGTACTTTATATAATTCTATATATGAATAAGATACAACATATCCATAATAAACACAGATTATCTAAAAAAATATATAGAATAAAATGAGTAACTTAACACCCGAAATGATGATAATACTAAGATATTATTAACAAATCAATGTTAAAAGATCATATATGATATCATATTAATGTAAATGATTATTCTATAATTTAATAACAACTATTTAACCATTATACAAGTGTTTTACATACCCCCAACCAAATAAAAGTACACGTTAAGAGTTTATTTCACAATCTCTTCATTATCTGAGGTTGTTTATACATAATTATCTATTGCGACCTCTTTATCATCCACATCCATGTTTCATAAAAATGTATTTAAAAACATTCTTATTATTTTATAAAATATTGGTTAAATTCATTTATACCCTTTTTTGACTTTTTATAATATGTTTATAAAGTAATCTTTCTGTCGTTTCCCTAATAAGGTCCTTTTTAACCTTTTCAAAAAATTAAGGTAAGAATTTCTTTTTTAACTTATACGGTGGGTGTGGCTATTTTCTACCATTATAAACTCGTCGAAGCTTCCCTTACAAGCTTATAATAATATTTTCAAAGTTAATTTTTTATTTTATAATTATGTGACTCTTAAATGATTTCAAAATAGAAAGGGATATTTCTCTAAAAGGAGTTTTTATTTCATCTATATCAACATCCTTTGATGGATTTTATGTTTATTTGGAGTTGATTTATTATGATATAAAACTTCCATATTGTATTGAAGGTTTTGTGATATGTTTGAGTGTGGATGTGCTATTATTATACCATTCATGATTTATGGTTAATGTATTGAAATTTAGTATCCTAGTTTTAATACAAATGTTTATGATATGTTTAAACCTTTTCATATGAGGAATGTATTGGACTTAGTAAGTGACGGGTGGAGCCCACTATAGCTCCTCGATGCATCGATAGTTCTAATGAGACAACTAGATGTGGAATTGGTCGAGGCCCTTTCCAAATTTGATTTATGGTTTTGGTCGAGGCCTTATTCATTTTTAGACGTCTTGGAAAAGGCCTTGACAAAATGTTTCAGAATGACCGGCATTATAATTTCCCTCATTATGGAAATGATATTGATAGTTCATGTGGTCATTCGACTAGTAGAATAACCATGATTATATTTTATTATTGCATTATTTACTCAGCTAATATTCTTACCATTAATATATTCATGTTTATTTTTGGTAAAGGAATGTGTTTTCAATTATTTACCATGCTTATTATTTATGTCATTTTCTATTGTATTACTTACCCTTACTAATAGTTTGATCTCACCCCTTTCTTATGTCTCATTTTCCCAGGATATGAAGAAGTTAGTTATGAGTGACCAGCAGGCATAATATATGAGGCTTGGATGTTTCTAATGAAATATATTTGTGTTGTATTTCTTTTAAAGTTTTAAAGATGAACTATTGTATGAATCTTGTTTCCAAGGCTACTAAACTAATTGGTCTTTCGAGACTTGATCTTTTGTGATCATTCCATTTTTATGTAATAATGCACCGACTCTGGGTAACTGGGGTCGGGGCATTACCGTGTAGGTAGAAAAATTATCCAAAAAAACTCCTATTAAATTTAAGATACTTGATTTGTTATATAAACATGGAATAATATTGGTTTATGGAGTGGATAATGGAAATCAAATTAACGAGATTTAGGGATGACCTTACCTATTAATCAGGTAAATCCTTTTGGTTTCAACCAATATAATTCCATGGATTACCATATTACTAAAGGGAGTATTCAAGGATAATGTTATGGATAAAGGGGACTAATTTTGGGATAATTTATATTAACCAATGAGTCTTGTGAGGAGGGAGGATGTGGGAGGAAAGGAGGACTTTTATATCATAGGTGGAGCGACACTCTTCTAATATTTTAAAAAAAGGATCCCCACCACCATTTCTTTATTTAAAGTTTATCAATAATGGTTTTATGTAGATAACAGTTAGTATAGGGTTAATATATGGCTATACAATGTATTTTGGATAGCTATATAAGTCGTTTTGGGCCTTAAGGTTATGAATTAGTTCCTTATTAGGCATAAATTAACCTTAATCATTGTAAACAGTATTAATTTCTTTTGCTAATATTTTTATCAATACATTAGTTGAAATTATTCATCATTAATAATTACAATGATTCTGAATATGGAATCCATTTTTAAAAATTCTAACACATAAGTGGTAGAACATAAATTAAATTTAATCTTATAGACGGAACAACAATACTGGTTTTTGAAGTAAAAACATATAAAAGGTTGCTATGTTTCTGTAGTAAATTTAAAAGTGAAATTGATTATAATAACACAAATTAGATTAATTTATATATAACCTTTCTAATTAAAATTTAATAAAAATTTAAATTATAATTTAAACTTATAAATAAATTATATGAAAAAGGAGTTTTGAACTAAAATTATATATATTTTCACTTATTGATTAAAAAATAAATATTAACACAAAAATACCCAAAAAATTACCATAACCTAATTTTTTTGTTTATCTTTTGAAGAGGATGTTTATTTTGACGTATTAAATTTAAAAAAGGATCAAAAATTGGATTTAAAATGGGTTCTCCATTAAAATGTGATAAACGTGCCTTAATAAAAATATAGGTTTTTATGTGTAGTATTGGGTTTATTTTTATCTTATGACTATCAAATATAGTGGATGATTATAAAAAAATTTATAGAAAATATATCATATATATATAATTAATATCATTCACTAATTTTAATTATATTAATTTATTAAGACAAAATGCCTTTGTGAGATCAAAAATAATAAAATTACCTGTACATTAAATTGGTTTATATTTTAATTTCTAATTAATTGGTAACATTTTAATTTATTTTATTTTTTTGTATAATATTTATTTTTATAAGTTTGTTAATACTATTTATAAACATTAATTTAAAAGATCGGTTAAGTATTATTATATTAAATAATAATATTTTCATAATATACTATTGTTCTTTGAAACTCATTCTTGTGTATAACACAAGTCATTGAAGAATTTTTTTGTGGTGTCTTTCACACACTAACTCAATGTCCAATACTTTGAAATATATAGAATCAATTTTAATTACTAAATATATTATAAATTATCTAGATATTTTATTACCTTATGTGTGTGGTGTCACGTGTCATACACGTTATTGAATAAAGAAATTTCATTATAATTTTTGGGTGTTACATGCTATATATTAATTTTAGTATAAAACTAGAAATAGAATGTAACAACCAAAGATTTTATAGTAAGTATATTTTTAAATTTATTTTATGTAGTGTATATTACATAGAACACTAAACATAAACAAATGATTAAATATTATTGTGATAGTTATCACATAGCCGTTGGATTGGACGGGATGAAAGTGTTTATATAAATTAAGAAAATATAGTATAAAAATATTTATAAAATTAATTTTTTTACTAATGAATTAGAAATGAAAAAAAATCAATTGAACATAAAAGATGTGTTTTTAAAAAATTATTTTTTATGACAGGAATGGTATTTTATATTAATAAATTGAATTAATCGCTGCTAATTAAAGATAATAATGAGAATTATTTTTTACCTATTATATAAAATGAGTATAAATTCAAATAATAAGTTTTATAGGCTGAATATAATAATAAATCAAATTTTATACATAAAAGATTATATTTTTTAAAGATAATATTACCACCTTTTAATGGAACAATTATATTAATACTAAAATTTTAAACATTAATAAAATAAATTTACCAAAATAAAATTCCTTTTTAAAAGAGGATTTATTAAAATATCATATATTGAAATTCTGTAATTTTAGTGAAAATGTACATTTTCTAGGGAATAGTGAAAAATTCTGATTTTTTTAAAATAGTTATTTTCATTATATTAATAGCCTCTTTATGATTTTAATAGTAAACATAGCAATGAAATTATACATTAAATTTATATATCAGGTAAATGAAAATATAATATATTTATATAATGGAATAAAAAAATAAATGTTTTAAAATTGATAATTTAGTTATTGTAATTTTTGTGTAACATGGTTTTTTATTCACCATTTTATAATTAAAATAATTTTTTAAAAGAGAATTTACTTTTCTGAAATATATTATTAAATAATCATAATATTTTTATTATGGATATAATATATTCTTATGAGACCTAAATTAACTTTTCAAAGTATTATAAAAATAGTTATAATATTAAAATCTGTATTTTTATAGTAATGATGAATTTGTTTGAAAATAAAATTTACCACAATTTTAAAATTATTTTAATAAAATGGATTCCAATTTTTTCTACACATTTAAAAATATATAGGGTGAATTCTTGGTATTTTTTTAGAATAACAAGATTTTTTTATTTTTTCTGAAATAACTAAATTTTTGTGAACAACTAAATACAATTATTTTTAGTATTTCAAATTTTATCCAAATGTATGATTTATTGAGTCATGGATTATTTATGAATGATGTAAGAACAAATTGGTCAGAACTCACAAGAATTTGTTACTATATTTAGTCACTAAAATCATCAATATTTTTTGTTTTGATCCAAAATAATAAACAAATGAATTAAATAATCAAAAAAACACTCCTCTCCTCCAATATGAATACGAAACCACACCACCTCTTCTCCTCACAACTCAAAAGAATTGAACCATGTACAATAAATACCCAATCCCTCTACAACCCTCTCTCCCACATTTTGGTCTTTCTGGTCTCACATAAAATACCATGTCAAATATCCTTAAGAAGGTTGTCATATTGAGGAATTTAAGTGGTAAAATCTATTCCATTATTTTAATTTTCATTCAATTTGTTTTATTTTCTTTTCATATCATGTATTTACATAATCTATCCAAACATTCATGAAAACTCTAACATCTTATATATAATTTTATTTTATTATGTTAATTAAATAACAACAATCAATTCTCTTCTCTTCCACTTTTTATTTTAAAAAGGAAAACATCATCTGTAAGGTGTTGATATACCGCCTTGATGGACGATGAGTTTTCATTTTACAAATCTTCCTTCATGTCGGGTCATAAACCCATTTTTATTTTTAGACTAGATGTTAATAAATTTATTACAACTTATTTAGTGTTCTATAACTAGAACAGATATAGAATATTATTTCCTAAGAGAAAACTAGTTCATGATTATTGAAAAATTCCAAAATAATCTAAATGGTAATAATTAACACTTTATATAATGAATCATTCTAATATATAGAAAATAATTATATATAAGACCATTCAAACTATTATATTTTCATTAATAACATTAAATTTAAATTATATATAACTATTCTAATTTCAGAAGATCTTTCGTACAAATATATAAATGAACCAATCATGAAAAACCAAGGAAATGAACACTCCCAAAATACAAAATTAAATCTCATAACATATAAAACAGGAAATAAGTAAATATAATACAATTATAATAAAAATATAATAATAAGATGTTATGAATTAAATTATTAATTAATCTTATTTTATTATCAAGGACATTAATCACAAGTGTAGAACACTTTTTGACATAAGGTATGAATTTTCTCATCTCACTTTTATTACCATGAGATAAGCCTTATTCACTAATATTTCTTATGTGTGGTGTATGTATACATAAATTTTATATATCATATCATAAATCACATTATCATTAATTTATTAAAGGTTTCATCTTATGATTATTAATTGTATATTGTATATTGTTTGATTGTTTACAAAGTAGAAAGGATTATATCCCAAACCTCTATTGTTCCTTCGGGGTACACCTTCTCTCTCACTCTACCCAAAAGTAATTATTAATATTTATTTTTTACTACTCTTAAATTACATTTTTATGTTCTAATTTTTTTTTTCCTCTGTTGACTATTCTTTCTTTAATAGGGAAATACCTATTTTCTAATTTTTCATTTTAATTACCCCTGTTAAACATGCTCGATTAAAGAGAACTTCCCAATTTATTACCAATTTTCATGTACCATATATATTATATTTTAAAACAATATTATTTTTATGAAACCACTATTCATATCATGAAAAAAATATTAGTTCATTTATGGTTTTATATAAACAATTGTGTTTTTAAATTTTAAAGGCTCATTTCTATTTTCCCTTAAATTGAGCTGTATTTGATTATTCCTAATGTTTCTTAAACATTCTTTTATTATGATTTCACTTTATATGGACATATTTTATTCTTAAAATATTATTTAATTATACATCCCATTTATTTTAGGGTATATAAATGTTTAAAATCTTGTTTTATGAAAAATAAAAATAAATTTCCTAAGTAACTCAAATTTCCAATCTGTAATGGGTTTTTCTGATCCCACTTTTAATTATTTGAGATATATGCTTTGTTAATAACTTATTCCTTGTGTGTGGTGTATGTAATTATCTTTCATATATTATATCATGAGTATCCTTATACTAATGATATTATATGTTTCATTTTATTTTATTCCTTCATTGGGATTATGATTTGAATGTTTCAAAGTAGAATTGAAAACTTGGTTATGTTTAAAGATTATTTTCTTCCATAATCTTTAAGATGGTCCCATTTAAAATTATCTTCATATATGTGAACATAATTTTTAGAATAATTTAATTCATTAAGGTTTATCTTTTATGATACAATCTAATATATATTATTGAAGGGTTTATGATCAGTTTGACTGTTGAAGTGCTATTTTATTACCATTCAAGGTCTGTCGCTAATGTATTCCCATTTCTTATACTAATTTTTTAATATGAATGTTTATTTTTTTTATATATCACCATTATCATATGGGTAATGTATTGGAAATAGTAAGTGATGGGAGGATCCTGCTATATCCCCTCACAGTATCGGTAGGTTGCATGAGAAAAACATGATCGAGTTTCAACCCATTTATTTGTAGTGTTTTGGATGAATCCTTGATGGTAATTTTAGGATGTTTGGAATTATTCATTACCTAATTATGATATTAGTAATTTATAATCCATCTGATTATTCAAATATTAGAATATCTAGGATTATGTTTCATTCTCATGTGATTATTTATCTGGGATTATTTATTCATCTTTTAATCCTACCATATTATTCTCAAGATTATGTTATAGTGGAATTTTTTTAGTTATTCACCTTCAATTATTATTTGTTTTTAGGATAGATTTTACTAAAATTATTACCCTTACTGATCATCTGATCTCATCCCTTTATATTGTTTTATTTTCACATGGATAATAATCTACATATTATGAATGACATTCATGGATAATCTATGAGTTCATGGGTGTTTCAAATTGATTTTATTTGTTTTTTTCATTAATGTTGTAATGTAATAATTATGTTTGAATATAGTTTCTCCAATGATACAAAACTCTTTTTTCCGTCAGGTTGTGAAAAATTTATCATAGTCCTAATGAAATTAATAAAGGCACCGTCTAGGGGCTACTAGGGTTAGGGTAATTAAACATGGAATCATAGAATGTTTAGTAGGGAATTTGTCATAATATTGAGAAAAAAAATATTAGGGAACATAAATTTAAGATATAATTTTTGGATAATCATAGAAGAACATCCTATAATTTTGGTAGGGTAAAGATTTTGTGAGTCTTCTTAGAAATAATTCCCTATATGGATACTACAAGTGGAACTGGTTCTGAAACAAGATATACAAAGGGGTAACAACTCAGACATGGTTCATTAGGTATGAGTCAGCATAACCTAGTACACAAAAATATATCTTAAAATTCAGTAGGTTTGTGATATTCAAAGGATAATTCTCATTTTCATTAAAAACTATTATGAAATATTTGATTAAAAATTGAAAATTAATATACTAAGTTAAACCTATGGTGTTTTAGGTTTAAAATATGGTGATATTCAGTAAATGATTATATGTTTCTCTCACTTTTACTATTGATACTAACACTTTACATTCTAGTTTAGTCAATGGATAGAACCCAAAGGATCCATGTTATCATTGAACATGATGGAAAGGGTGGTGGTTATGAGAAACATAATGAGAATATGATAAAAGTGAATGATATCATGTTCATTCCTAATATATTTTTCCGAAATATTATTGACAACATATACCTTATCTGACTACTAAACCTAGAAAAGAAGATATAGATGGAGTTTTCTATGTTCTCTAGTGGTGGAAACGATGGAAAAAAATAATTCATGATTTTCATCACGAAATAAATGTGGAAGGAGACCCCTAGGAACATGTCTCTAGGAAAATGAAAAATGATTTATGTGAGGGAAATATGGATATAAATCATAAAAAATTGTAGAAAAAATGAAGCGTATGATGGTAGGAAATAAAAAAAATCCAAATAATCCATTTCTAGTTCATTGACTTAAATATGGCCAATCTAGTCATTACCCAACTCAGTTCCCTCTTTTATAGGATAAACTCTTGACCAATGAATCACCTATGTGAAAATTAATGGATGAAGTATTTATGTATTTGGGTTTTATTGATATCTTTAGTGAATATAATTATTTTAATAATGCACATCATATATATTTTTTATGTTATAATAATGTTGATTTGGAAAAAAAAAACTCATAGGCTGGGTGAAAACCGATTTTGTTAGGAAAGGCTGTGAGGTTTAAACCCACAAATGAAGGGAAATACTGGTGAAATTCCTGCCACTAGCATACTTGGACTCCTGGTTAGTGTGAATTTTTTATCTTAATGATAATATTTATTTTTATTTTAAGGAAATTTGTTTAATCAAATAAATAACCTTGGTATTGGAAATGATTTGGTGATTATTTGATTAATGCTTTTCAAAACACATGGAATTTTTTAGGAATTAATGTTGAATTGTATTTTTGAGTCAAATATGATTTTACTGTGTACATATCGTGATTCAGGTTATTTATGGAATTGGTTTTCATATCTTGGAAATTTAGGGACCTCTTTGGATTGTGAATTAGGACAAGTCATTTTTGGATGGGTCTTAAGGTTAATTGTTTATTGAATGCATTAAGGATATTATTGATTAAGAGTAATGTATGATTTATCATATTAGATAACTTTTGCTATAAATTTTTTTTTGAGTAAACAATTAAAGGAATAATGAATGACTTAATTATTTTTTGGTCAAAATACTTCATGCATACAAATTCATCATTAATATCCATATTTTGGTTTAATAAATGATGTAGGGATAGATCAAAGAACAAAAAATGGTGATATTATAACATGAAAAATAATCATGTAATTTTATTTATTAAAATTTCTTATCAAAATCGTAAAAGAAACCTTGAACTGTTGCAAAAATATTTTTTGAAAAAAATGTTGTCAGTTGATATTTCTTTTTGAGAAATCAGATGAGTTTTAAGTGATCATGAGATTTACGGTTTTTGGATGGTTAACATTCTAATGACCATGTTCTATATCACTCTCCATCAGAAAATAATATTTATATTTATATTCTTTGTCCATGTTAACACTTTCCACTAATGATTTCCTTCCAAAAATCCTAGTTTTGAAGTGAATATCACATTTAACTTTCCCTCTTATCTTGAGGATATTGTATTAACCCTATTTTTTATATGGTTTTCCAAAACATTATTTCTAATATAATCCGTTGATTTATGAAGTACAATTTCCAATTTTGAGGATTCAATTTATCAAAGGAGGGGATAATGTAACACTAAAATATTTTACTGTATGTCAATTTTAAATTTATGTTCATCATTGTACATTATAGAGAACACCGAGCATAAAAAATGATTAAATATTATTGTGAAATTCGTCACCTAGTTGTCGGAGTGGATGAAATGAAAGAGATTATTTAAAATATTAAAATATTATTTACACATATTAATAAATGTAATTCATTTCACTCATTAATTAGAAATGATAATAAAAAGTCAATTTAACATAAGAGATATGTTGTAAAATCAATTTGTATGAACACAATGGTATTTTATATTAATAAATTTAATAAATCACTATTAGTGAAATATATTAATGAAATATATATGATACAAATTAATTAATTATTTTTAAATTAAACTAAAATTTGTATATGGTTATTATAAGAATAAATTCAATTTTAAACATAAAATCATATATTTTCTAAAGACAGTTTTACCACCTCTTAATGGTGCAATTGTTTTAAAAATATATTTTGCAAATTTTATGAATTATAGAGAACCAAATTAAATTCATTTTAAAAATATGAATCTAAAAGTTATCATAGTGTGGATTTTTGGTATTTTTGTGAAAATATTTATTTTCATGTGAATATAGAAAAATATAGATTTTTTATAAAACTATCATTTTCATTATATGAATAGTAATTTGATGATTTTCATAGAAACTCACCTAATAATGCATACGTTAAATTTATATATCATATGAATGAATTTATAATATATTTATATCACTTAATAAGTAAACCAATGTTAAATATCATAAATTAATAGTTTTTTATCAAATATGAATGTTTATTCAGGATCATATCATTAAAATTATTATTTAAAAGAAAATTTAATTTCATGAAATATATTCATAAAATAATATATTTTTCTGTTATATTTAGATGATATATTTATGAGACATTAATTAATTTTTAGAAGTGTCATAAAAACTGATGTAATATTAAAATATTTATTTTTCAAGTAAACGATGGTATTTTTTTAAAATTAAATTTATCGTTATTGAAAACAAAATTCAATAAGTTGATTAAATTTTAAAATTCCACACATTTAATAATGGTTAGTGTGAATTTTAGTGATTTTTTCGAACAGTTTAATTTTTGTGGCCAGTGAAATATATAATTTTTTGGTATTTAATATTTCTTCTAAATGCAAGAATTATTGAGTCATGAATGATATATAGATATGGTAATCACCCATTGGTTCAAACTAAAATGATTTATTTACTAAATTTAGTCACATAATTCTTAAATATTTATATTCTTGAGCCAAAATAATAAACAAATGATTTAAATACTAAAAAACACTCCTCTCGTCTACTATAAATACATTCGCACATCATTTCCTCTCCTCACAACAAAAAATAATTGAAGCTTCTATAATTTATTATCAATAACTCTTTACAAACTCTCCCCTATGTTTTATTCTATTTATTATTACCCAAATAAATATTTCATGGTTCCTGAAGGAGGTTCTCAAAGAGAGGAATTCAAGAGGTAAAATCCCCTTTCATTGTTTTGTTTTTATTTAAATTTCTTTTATTTTATTATCCTTTCTATAAATTTTCTATAAAAAAATAATGATAAATAAAATATAATATATATATTATAATTTTATTAAGTTATTGTAATATAATCCATCAATTATCTTCTATTCCCCGTTTTATTTTAAATATGAAATCATCGTTCGTGAGGTGTTGATTTACCACCTTCATGGAAAATGAGTTTTTGTTTTTCAATTACACCTTCAAAGATGGTCATTAAAACCATTTTTATAGTTAAATAAGACATTAATATATTTAATAAAACTTATTTTAATTTTATACAACTAGAATATATACATAATATTAATTCATAAGGGAAAATTAGTTTGCGATGATTAAAAAAATGCCAAAATAATCTAAATAGTTATCATTAACACTTTATCGAATTAATAGTTATCATATTTGGGAAAATGAAACATAATACCATTAAATATCTTTTATTTATTTTAATAAAATATAAATTTAATTTTGGGTAACTATTCCCATTTCACATGAACTATCATACATGTATACAATTGAACCAATCATGAAACCCCAATGAAGTAAACACCCCCACAAGAAACAATTGAATATCCTAACTCATAAAAAATTCCATAATAGAACATAATAAAAATATAATTAATCAAAAACATGTTTATTAGGTAATAAATTATAACATTACTGAATCTTATTTAATTATCCTGGTCATTAAGTGCATGTGATGAACACTTTCAAACATAGGGTATGAGTTTAATCATTTAACAAATATTCCCATGAGATGTGAATTATTCACCAATATTTCTTATGCGTGATGTATGTGTACTACCCTATTATATATCATATCAAGAATTAATTTATCTTCATGGTATTCAATGTTTAATCTGATGATTAATAATTTTATGGGACACGTGCTTCAATTGTTTTCCAAGTGTAAGGTTTTTTTCCCGAACCTCCGTTTTCCTTTAAGATACACTTTCTCTATATTTACCCTAATGTAATTATTAATTATTCTAATTTACTCCTCATACATCATTTTTTATGTTAATTTAAAAATTATTCTTTTTTAAAGGAGAAATACATGTTTTATAAGGTTTCCTTTTAATTCCTTTTGTTTTGAAAACTCAATTAATAGGAACATCTCAATTTCTAATTTTTTTTAAAGTACCATCCATAATATATTTTAAGATGAAATTATTTATCTAAAACCACCCTTTATATCATGGAAAAATTTATTTAATTTCTTTTTTTATATAATCATTTATTCATTTTTTTTATTTTAATGACTCATATATACTTTCCCTTAAACCGCACTGAAGTGGCTCATTTCTAAATTTTTTAAACTGTCTTTTTATATGTTTTAACATCAGTTATACAAAATTTATGCCTCATATATAATTTCATATTCCATAATTTTTTTCTTCTATTTAAATGATTACAATCTTATTTTGTGACAAATACAAATGGCTTTCCAAAATTACTCATCTTTCCATAGTATACATGGTTTTTCTCATATCACTTTTACATCTATGATATATATTCCTTATTAACCAATCATTCCTTATATGTAGTGTATGTAATTCCATTTGATATATCATATCACAAGTATCCATATTCTCATGATATTATAAGTTTCAATTAATGTTATTTCTTTATAGGGATAATTATTTGAATATTTCAATTTGGTATGTGACACTTTGGAATGATTAAAGATTATTTTTCTAATGAATTCTGCAATGGTCTCAATTAATAATATCATAAAATATGTAGAAAATATTTATTTAATCTTTTAATTCATTGCGTTTTTTCGATTATAATTCCATCCATCATATTTTGTTGAAGGGTTTATGATTATTTTGGCTTTGGATGTGATATTTTGATACCATTCATCGTTTACCATTAAAGAATTTAAATTTCATAAGCTATCTTTTGAATATGAATTGTTATGTTGTTAATTCTTGATCCATTACATATGAGGAATGTTTTGGACCTAGTAAGTGATGGGAATGGACCTTTATAGCCCCTCATTGCATTAGTAAGTCTCATGAGACAAACTATATGAGGATTTTACCCATATATTTTTGGTTTCTTGTATGATTCTGTGATAGTTGGTTTATGATGTCTAGAATTATGAATTCCATCATTGCGATATTAGTAATTGATAAAAATTTGACTAATAGGCTAGTAGAATATACATGTTCAAGTTTCATTATCATGTTATTATTTATATATAATTATCTATTCATCTTCTTTTCCTTCCATATTATTCTCAATATTATGTTATAATGGCATGCATTTTTTTGTTATTCACCATGCCATATTATTTATATTTATGATAGCTTTCTCTTCATTTCATACCTTTACTGAGCATCTGATCTCACCCCTTTCTTATTTATTATTTTCCCCAGGAGTGAGGATGTATATTATTAATGACATTTTGGGATAATATTGGAGTTTATGGGTGTTTCCAATGAAGTTGATATGTTGTTCTTCATTTCAAGTTTTAATGTAAAACATATGTTTGTGTTTGGTTTTTTCAAATATTGTAAATTATTCTATCCTTTGGGATGTGAACCATTGGTCATAGTACCGAGTTATTTAATAATGCAACCAACTTCATGCTAATGGGGTCAGTGTATTTTCATAGGCCACTATATAGGTATTTCATTGTAAATCACAGACATTCCATAATATCAAGGATATCATAATATCACATTAGTTGCATAAAAGGTTAATTATGAATTTTACGATCCATTCTAGAGGTTCTTATGACGTGACTATCTCATGACCACCTCTATTAGGCCAGCGGCTGAAGACTAGTGCTGGGTTGGTATATACCACAAATGGGAGGCATGCATCTAAGTACTTTTAGGCATGCACAAACATCCATGATAAAAATGATGAAATGAAGAACTCTTAGTAAAAAAGCATGTAAACCACTAAGATACAAACCAAAAAGTAATAAAGTAGAATAATTGAATGTAAACATGGTTACAATATAAATCCCGCAAAAGTAATTTGAATGTGAATGCACATGTTTCTGAAACTAATTCGTAGAAAACCATGCCTAAATGGAAGTTACATGGGAAAATTTCTGAACTCATAATAGAATTCCTCGTCTACCTGGTCTCTCTTAGAACCACCTAGTCCTGTTCCACCCAGAACTCTATCAAATTGTAAATTTTCTATACAATAAAATACACATGCTGAAATGACCATGCATGGGTGTGTAAAAAGATACTTAGTAAGAAACCTCAAAACCATAATGGAAGTACATGAATAATAACAAAAATAAATACACTAAGTATTCCACAAAGAAATACAAGAAGTATACCAAAAAAAAATCCATGAAGTATAACAAAACGAAATAAACGAAGTAGACAACAAAAGAATAAAGGATGTATATCAAAAATAAATACCTGATTTATTACACAAAGAAACAAAAAAAAAATTACCACAAAGAGATACAAAATTTTCTCACTCAATTGTAGGTTAATCATACATAAAATAGGATTTTCTAACATAATCTACAAATCAACAAGTATCAATGAGACATGTATTCTTGATGCAACACTATTTCCCAATGAGACACTCAGTCCCAAGGATTCATGTAGTCATAGAAATTCATGAAGTCTCAAAGTCATGTAGTCATGAAGAGTCGTGTAGTCTCTATGTTATATAGTCTTGAATTCACAGCCAACCACATGATTCTGCTAATAGTGCACATTTTCTATGAGAACCTACATCTCAAGTCACAATTTTATATGTGAAATTCCATGAAAAACTCACTTAGAGTCTCTCTAAAGGACTGTCTTGTCGCAAGGGTCCCAATTCCACAAACTACTCGCCAAATGTACACATGATTTGAAAGTGATGTTAGTTTTATGGAAAACGATCTGACTTGGGTCCTTTTCTGGGTCTGACCCCATCCACCAGACTCAACCCAACCCACTGGAAGAGCTAACCTAGTTTGGTGTACCCCACCTGGTCTGGTCGACCCAATGAGGTTTAGTCCCACCTAAACAAGACTAGACTTCTAGGCCTACTGAACCCAACCTGTTGGGATGATGGGTAAAGCTAGTGGGGTCGCTATAGAAACTAAACTCCATTGGTCTTTCTTATATACATGATGTATGGATCGTCTTCCATATTCGTTTTTCCATTATCGTGTGCCCCTTCTAGTTCTGCAGTGCTGCCACATCCCATTTGGTCACCCCCCTCTGTGTGTGCCCTGTATGCCCTGCCTGCCCCATGGCCTTATCACAACCGTAGGATCTATGTGTTTGGGTTCTCGTGTTTATGGTCTACCCTCACCACATCCCCCTCATGATCTACCATAGATTCCTACTACGTCTTCCTTCCACCTCCACTTGACGTCGCTCTGAATCACCGAACATTGCATGTCGACACCGCCTCACACCTCTCCAGACCGTTGTAAGAGACCCTCATAGCTGGTGGTCCATTCTACAGACCATCAGGGCTCCTCTGATGCCTTAAAATGGATTAATCATATATCTAGGATCCCATTGTAACTCTCTACCTAGTGGTGGCCTATTCTATTAGTTTTCCTTGAATTAGGGGTTCGATCATGCACATATCCACTTGATAACTTCGATCCATGAATTGTAAGGTTCCAACAGTGAAGAATGTGAAGGAATTTAGGGGAGATAATGAATGAAAAATATTTACTAAAGAATGGATCTCATACTTTATTTGTGATGGGCTTGATTCTTCCTTTTAATAAGGATAATGGTGAGAGAGTAATTAACAATGAAAAATATTATCTCCCTCTAACAATTCTCAATAGAAACCATCCCACAAGAACCATCGAACTGAGGATCAAACTGTTCTTTGATTAATCTATGTTTTTTGTTGAATCTAATAATTGGGAGGATATCATAAAGAGATCTAACACCCTACGTAGATTTTGAACTGATCATTGGAGAAAAATTATTGTATCATCATTGGAAATTTTTTTTGAATCCATTTGAGTTGGAGATCATATATCCACGATCTTCCAGTATTCATTACATAGATCTCCTTCTCCACCTCTTAGATGAATTTAATGGTTATGTAAATATCCTTGAACTCTATGACAAATACATATTAAAGGAAAAACAAACACTGCATAAAAACAACTTTTTAATTAAATTATTAATGATGTTTATGCCCTTTTTTCAGTTTTTTACACTAGAGACCCACACCAACTTAAGTTAAGTCACGCCTAGGGTAAACTCATCATTCCAACCTCAATGGTTTCCCCAATTTTCTGATCCAGGAAACTATTCAAGATTTATTCCACATTTTCAATAAAACCACATGAAAACTTTAATAAAAATGTATCATTCTTAAAGAAATTATTATGGGCACACCAAGCCTAATAATATCACACTTTCTCAGTTCCCAGTCTAAGAATTTCTCAAGTTAATTTATAAAAATAATATTCGGAAAAAATAAAAGCCATTATATTCTACCCACTTTAGGGATTTACATCCCCAAAATCCAAAACAGGGTCCACTCAAACAAAAACATAAAGGTATTGAGCATGAATATGAGCATACTTCTCTCATGTGCACTCTTGGAGGTCTCGTGCTGCCATGAAATGCACAGCAGGAATAAAACAACCATGAAGGATCCTCTATTTTCAGTCCTCCTTCTCCACTAGACACTCAGAAATTTTTTCCCATCCTCAATGTCTATCTCACCCTAGGAAATGAGGTGTGATGGGTCATGCACGTACATCCTCAACTGTAACACATGGAAGACATCGTGAAAAAAATATAATAGTAGAGGTAGAGGAAAGTTGTACACAACCTCAACATCTCTACTTAGTATCCAAAATGGGCTAATGAACCTTAGATATAATATGAAATCCCATAAAAATAATTATATCCCTCATTGAGAGGAGACCCAAAGGAACATGTGGTCTCCCTCTTCGAACTCAAAAGGAATCCATAACCTGTTAAAATAATAATTTTGATGGATCTATGCATTCTTAGACAACCCCTAAATGACTTGAACCTTCTTTGTAGTTAACTGCACTATCTATAGGACCATGAATGTTGAATCTCTTGGGCCCATCTAGTAATGTGGTGACTTGCAGAGTCTCTTGTACAAGGCCTCGAATGATTCTATAATAATGGTGGAATAGTAACTATTTTTGTAAAAAACTCCACCAGGGGTAGGAGATACCCACAAATTTAGCGAAAATTTGGGATGCAAGCACATAGAATGTCTACCATAACCTATATAGTCCTTTTAGGCTGGCCTTCCTTTTGTGGTTGAAAAGTTGTGCTCAAGTGAACCTGTGTCCCAAACTCCTCCTACAATCCCTTCCACAGTCGACATGTAATTAAAGTATCATAATATGAGACTATTGTTTATGGAACTCCATGGGGTCGCACTATCACTGGCATATAGAGGTATCGAAATATCTCTTCTAAAATTTTCTCCCAACTCATAAGGAAGTGGGATAACTTGGTGATTCAGGCAACGATCACCATGATGGTATCGTGTACTGTAGAGTTTCATGGTAAACCCATCATTAAGTCCATATATATCCTATACCACATCCATTCTAGAACCTCAAGGGTTTGATTCGAAAATGATGGAACCCGGTTCTCACCCTTCACTTGATGACAAGTAAGGCATCATTAAATGAATTCTACAACACCCTTATTTATTTCTTGACACCATAATTGACATTGGAGGTCTTGGTATATCATCTCCACAACAAGATATACCACCAAAGGGGGTGCATGGAACCCCCTCATGTCCTCTTCTCACAATTCCATTTGTACTAATGTGCATCCTATGAAAATAATGATGTGCTTCAAACCTTTAGAATATCTATCAAGGGTGTGATTTGTGGACATCTAATCACTTAAAGTCACACAGTCATCATTACCAACCTATGCCTTCTTGATTCACTGTATGAGTGGAGGGGTGACAACCATAGACTATAGATAAACAATATCCTCTTTATCCACCAATGATATCAGTAATGAGGCTAACTTCTCTGATGCCTCTCTTAGCAATTGAGAACTGGATATCCTGATGATACCATCAGCCACTACGTTCTCCTACCCCAGAGTACAGAAAATCTCAATTTCATAGTTTTGGATAAACTTGAGCCATCACCTCCATCTATGGTTTAGATCCTTCTAAGAGAAGATATACTTGAGACTCTTGTGGTCAAATTAGTTGATAAATCACTCATCCATTAGGTAATGTCACTACATCTACAATGTGAAGACTACAATTCCTCACTCAAGATCAGTGGTCACATAGTTCTTCTCATGTGATATGAACAAGAATGAATCATGTCAAATAATTGATTTCTCTTTCATCAAGACAAAACAAAGATTGGTTCCTGATGTGTTGTATAATACATCAAACTCAACACTCTCCTCTGGAAATATCTATATTAGAGTTCGCTTCAATATCTGTCTCACCTGCTAGAAACTCTCCAGTAACTTATTTGTTCAGGAGAAAGGTTTCCCCTTTCATTCCAAAGATGACAATGGTGAAACTACTCTAGAAATTTTTGGAACATAACTCTGATAGTACCAAGCCACCCCAAGGAAACTCTACACCTTTGTAACACTCTTGGGTGGCTCCTAAGAAATCACTGACTCAATCTTTGCTTGAACCACCGAATCTCCATCCTCTTAAATGAAATGTCCCAAAATGTGGACCTCTCAAATCTAGAACTAACACTTCAAGAGATTCTCATAAATCTGGTTCTCTTAGAGTGTGTCTAGGACCATCATCAAGTGTATCACATGCTCCTCCCTAGATGTCTAGTGCACAATGATTTCATCAATGAAGACCACCACAAACCAGTATAGGTAGGGTATAAAGATCCTATTCATGAGTCCCATGAAAACTACTAGTGTTTTCATCACACTAAACAAAATCACCATGTACTCATACTAGCTATACCAAAAATTGAAACCATATTTGGTATAACATCAACTCGTATCTGAAGACGGTGAGAGTTAGATTTGAGATCTATCTTCAAGAACCACCTTGAATATTTCAGATGATCAAATAGGTCATCAATCCTTAGCAGTGGATACATATTTTTCATGGTCACATGGATCAGGCACTTAAATTCCACACATAACCTCAATCTCTTATATACCTTATTTTTAAAAAACATAATTTCGACATAGGTTGAAACACTGGGTCAAACAATTCCCTTCCTCTATATGTCCTCCAACTATACCCTCATCTCACTAAGATCTATAGGAGACATACAATATGCAGTTGTAGATATTGGTGTTGTCCTAGGGTGTAGTTCAATTCTGTAGTCTACCAATCTGTGGAGAGGAAACCCTAGAATATCCTCTGGGAATACATCCTCATACTTGTCTAACACTTTAGAAAAATAATAACTTGTATTCTTCTTTGTGTTGAGAATCGTGATAGCCAACTAATGTATGACTGGATTCAACCTTCTATATGTGAGTCCATCCTTTACTACTTATGTGTTATTTTTGACAACAAATGAAAATATGGTCCCATTACGGTGAACACACCACACTATTTGCCTAAAACAGTCAATATGAGCATGAATTGAAGATAAAAAGTTCTTACCAAGAATAACATGGTATGGCCTCAACACTGCTACCAGGGGATCCCAACTAAAATTATTGCCCCAAGAGTAAGGAAACACATTAAGCACTAGAGAATGGTCATCCAACCACTTATCATATGAGTCGTTAAATGTAGAGAACAAGTCAATTGTTCAACTGGAATATCTGAGTCTGAAACAAGGTTCATGGAAGTAAAATAATGACTATCACAAGTGTCTATAAAAAATGCAACTAAATTGTAAAAGACACATATTGCACCTCTAACCATTCCTGGGGCCTCAGGGTCAAAAGCCTCTATCATTGGGATCTGGCCTTGTCCCTGTCCAGTAGCTCCCTGAGCATGTCATGGACCACCAAGGGGTAGTGGTGGTAATACATTGATCCTCTGCCCATTTGCTCCTACCATGTTTTCTCATCTTCCATGTATTCCACCCTATGGGCCACCCTGTTACTACCTCTACCTCTACCTCAGCAGTTCCTCAACACTCTATGGATCTGTCATATGATGGGTTCAAGAAATCTCAATCCATATGTCCCCGACTACCTCATGAGTAACACAAACATTCCTTCAGATGAATCACTCTTCCTGGGGAGCCCCACACCAATAATTCCATGTAATGGTGTCATCTCCTAGAGTTCTTGACCCACTTGGGTCTTTAAGTCTAATTTTGGCTACATACCACTAAAGACATAACTACCTCGAGTCCAATGGTAGCTCCCACTATTGGTGACTGTTCCGCTAGAAATATATCCACTAGTATACCTAACTCCATTACCCCATCATATTTATGCACTCTAAGGGATATCATGGATGCCCTAATCCTCCGGTGTAAAACCTAAATTAAGGTCTGATCCGTATGTAATCAGTCTCTTACCATATCTGTTGAGTAGTGAGAATTATTATTAAACATCACCTAGTGCTCTGGTACTGTCTGACATCCCTGATACAGATGCAGTAGCTCTTATATGCACATTGAGCATAACGTAGCCAGAAATAAATCAACTCTAAATATATTCTCAAATTATTATCAAGGGAGAGTTGACTCATCCAATGCCTGGGCCACTAAGCTCAAACGTCTACATGTTGATCCTTGAAGAAGACACACGACTAGGACTTCCATCTGGTCGGAAGGCATCCTCGCAAGGTAGAAGACATATGTAATTGCCTCCAACCAATCCTTAACTACTTGGGGGGTCTATCACACCCTGAATCCTAAGAGGTCGCTACCTCTGGAACTCATGCAACACACTCAATTTGAATTCATCCTCAATGGGTAGCACTATGAGTAACTATTTATCAATGGGTGACGTCATCACTGGTAAACCACTTGGAGGTGATATCATCTATACATGCCCCTAAACCAACACTATGTCACAAGGTGAATCATCATCATGATTAGTCAACAGAATACTAGGTGACTATGTGCGTGGAGGAATCTTGAAATAGAACATGATGTACCGTAGTCAATAGAGTATACCTAGTGAGCTGACTCAAGAAGGACTTGAGAACACACCCAAATCATATATTATGCATGTACCATTATTTTCCCTACAACCAATTTTTTCATGTACCAAGTCATAAAGAATAATTCAGAGTCATGTTGTATGGATAAGTCATCCACTACAACTGCATTAGATTCTTTGGCCTAAAATCCTAAATCGAAACACTTAACACCGTCTCCCCAAACCAACCTCACAGACTGACTATCCTTAAGTAGAACCGACCGGCTATAATACCACTCTTCCACAACACATATGAGAGGGCCCCATGCAATGACTACCCTAAGCCCACATCCAATAGGCCAAGAACTAGAGGCTAGCACTGAGTAGTAATATTCCATAAATGGGAGGCATTTTCCTATGTACCTGTATGCACACACACATCTCCAAGACACAAATGATTAAATTCAAAACACTAACTAAACAAGAATGAAAACCACTAAGTTACCAACCACATAATACGATAGTAGAATACATGAATATAAACTGGTCTAGAATTAAAGAGCATAAAAAGTAACTAGAATTTGAATTCATATGTTCTCAAAAATACTCTATAGAAAACCCCACCTGAAGTGTAGGTATAGGGAAAACTATCTAAAGTCATAAGAGCACACCTTGTCTGTCTTGTCTCTCTATGAACCACCCTATCCTGGTCCGACTAGGACTCCGTCAAAGTGAAACTCATCTACACAAGACTTAACATGTAAATGCAATTCCCATGAAGGGGTGAGGTAAACAATAAGCAGTAGGACACCCCAAAACCACAAAGGAAGTACATGAGGAATACCATAAATAAATACACAATGTATACCATAATTAAATACATTAAGTATACCAGAAATAAATACACGAAGTATATCAAAATTAAATAATCTATGTATACCATAATTTAATACATGATGTATAAAACAAACACATACATAGTCATCACACTTAAGTATAGATCTATCATATGTAAAATAGGATTGTCTGATGTAAACTGCAAAACACCCAGTATCAATGAGAAATGTATTCCCAATGAGACACTCATTCATGGTGAGACACTCAGTGTCGATGTGAAACTTATTCCAGATGAGTCACATAGTCTTATAATGTTATGAATTATCAATGGTCGGTAGTCTCTATGAGTTACATAGTCTCAAATTCATGTAGTCTCAAGGTCAAAGTTGGCCACAAGATTATGCATATAGGGCACCCATTATGATATAATCTATATCTGATGACATTAGGTCATATGTTAACATCCCCGAAAACATAGATTATCTCAAAATTACCTTCTCATATCAAGGATCCCAATTTTGGAAAAAAAATTGTCAAACTGACACACGATTTGAATGTTATGGTCGTTTTAGTGAAATGGGTCTGACCCGGGTCCGATCTGGGCCCCAAACAATATGATTGACCGAAACCAACCCACTGACCTACAAAACCCATTGGACGACCTAACCAAGTCTAGGTGACTTGACCTTGTCTACTCTAGACCGAATCGACCTGGCCCGAACCGGCCCACTGGGCCTCCTAGACCCAGTCCGCAAGGCCTGCTGAGCCATTGGGTCCTGCCCCTTGGGCCGTTGGAGAATCCCACATGCATGAAGGATGGCACGTCATCTGCACATGGTCCTCCCTAACCATGTTCCCCACCTAGTTTCATAGTGCGGACACATCGCACTTCATTGGAATGTTGCCTCTGTTTGTGCGTGACACACCCCACCTACCCAGCGGCCTCGTTACCACGTCAAGATCCATGTGGCTACCACACCGCGTATGAAACCTCCAATCTTCATGTCCCCCTCGTGATATGTTGCTGGTGCCAGCTACGGCTTCCTGCCACCTCTGGCAGATGCCACTTTGGGCTGTTGTGCTCTATATGTGGATGTCGTCACCCACCTTCTAAGGCTACTCACTTCCATCTCGACATATCTACACACCTATTCGGACAACTGCACCGAACCCGCACCACTGGTGGTCCCTTCCGCAGACCACTAGAGCTCCTACGATGCCTAAAAATTGGTGCAATCATAGATCCAGGTTCCTCATGTTCATCTCTACCCAACTGCGGCATCTTTGGTCATTTCTAATTAAATATGGGGGTTTAGTCATACATGGAACCACCCGAAAACGTTGATCCATGAACCACAAGGTTCCAAAGGAAAAGAACATGAAGAAATTTAGGGGATAGAATAAATGTACAAGAATTTCTGAATAATGGTTCTCGAACTTTGTTCATATCGGCCTCGATTCATCCTTTTTATATAGATAATTAACAGGGTTTTGTTAATAATCCCATATATTATCTCCTACTATCAATTCCCAATACTAACCATCGCACATTAAGGATTGAAAAGTGGATCAAATCATTCATTTGGTGGTCCACGTTCATTATTAAATCTAATATTGTGAAAGCAATCGAAAATAGATGTAACACCCTACCTCAAGATTGGATCAATCGTTGATAACGAACAATGGTGCCATTATTGGAGATGTTCTCTTGAATTTGTGTGTCTGGTTGATCATCGATCCACGATCCTCCGATGTTCATTGGAGAGAGATCTTTCTCCACCTCTCAAAAGAATTTTAGGGTTATGGAAATAACCCTGAATTCTCTAACAAAGACATATTAAAACCAAACCCAAAAAATCATCAAAAGAGCTTTTTCTTTAAATAATTAATAATGTTTATGCACTTTTGAAGATTTCCATTAGAGACCCATGCTGACTTATGTTAAGTTGGGCCTAGGGTAAACCCACTATTCTATGATCAAGGGTTTCCTTAGATTTCTAATCTGGGAACCTATTCAAGAGTTATTCCAATTTTTTAGGAAAACCAGTCGTGCTCTTTCCTAAATGAAAAACATTCTACAATGAGATGTTTCAAGCACACCGGGTCATCGAATCTCATGCAGTCTCAGCACCTGGTCTTAGAATTTCATGAGATAATTTATAAAATAAAACTGTTAATGAAATCCAATCCATTAAATTGAAAATTACCATTTTCATTCTAATTAACTTTTATCTATATATCCATTATCACCAGACATCTGAATATGCAATATGCCATTTTAATGTGGATCTATATAAACCAATCCTTTACAGTCTAATGTCATTCTAAACACACTTAAAAACATTAAAAAATCGTTATCTAGTCAGGGTCATCTCATCATATGGGTATCCACATGCTAGGTTTAGACATCAATAGAATCCAAAGGGATACAATAACGAATTCAACCTCGGATTATCACCATTCAATTAAATTTATTAATAGTTGTCCAATATTAATTAGCACAATCATATTATTTCACATACTAAACAATTAAACGTACAATAGGGTTAGGGTTTAGACAACCAACCTTAATCTAGTGATCAAACAACTATTCAAAAAATATTCATCAATATGAACAAACGGTATGAAGATCAAAATAAAGAACCTAGATCAAACTATATCTTTATCAATATCCAATACAAACTAAATTCATAGGATTCCACTACCACAATGTGAAAAGATGTAAGAGAAGGGAAAACCTACGAATAACGAATCATCAGAGAACTGATGTGTAATTAGGATGTCTAGATAGGATGGATGGGATTTCAAAATTCCAAGAATATACCTATGTCTTAATAGGAGGAAGGGTTACAGTGGATGAAGAAAAAACATAATAAATGAACGTCCTTAAAACAACCCATCCCATGACTTACATGTAATGTAAGTTTATTACATGGCATGTAATCATTACTGAGGTGTTACATAAAAAACCCATTTCCATGGATTAATTTTAGCCGTGACCAAAATTTACATGATGTCAGCTACGTTCATGATGTTTAACCAAATCAAATCATGAACCATTTCAAAACATATATATGGTGGTAGTTATATGTCTTTTAACAAGTACATGATATGTAAGTTACCTAGAGACCACATTTTTCTATGTTTCCATGGAGAAGGTATAAATTCCCTATGACTCCTTCCAAACTTTTGGTAAACCCTCATAATACCATTTTACACATTTATAACTAAAACCCACTAATTCAAACAAACATACATCCCCAAATATTAGGTCATTTCCCGATAATAAACTCTATATCAATAAATATGACTCAACCAACATGTTATAAGGATAAGTAAAACCAAAAAAATGTTGTTTGATGAAAATTCAAATAAAAATGTACATATCAATGGATGGGAGAATACATTATGCAACACAAAAGAGAGAGAGGGTGAGAGTACATTTCCATTTTTAAACTCCTAGCTTCTCAATAACCTCTATAAGAAAACTGTTTCTTCTAAGAAACAAAATATTTAAATTTTTTTAGATCCAAAAATCATATAACATTTTAAAATTTGCGACTTTTCTTGGAAAATAGTACTAATAGATTAAAAAATGAGTAAAATAAATAATTAATCCATTTTTAGAATTATTCTAAATATTTTTATATCAACTAACAAGGTGATAATTACACATGAAAAGAATAGATAGTGATAATTACATATGAAATGATAACAATAAATGGAATGTTTCTTTAAAATGAATAAATATTTTATTTACAGTATAGATGGGAATTAAATCATTTTATTTCTATTAAAAAACCATGAAATGTTGTGTTTTTTAAATTTCCCACACATTATCAACATACTTCTGGGCAATCCACCAATACCAATGTCAAATTATATTTCCCATGGAATAGTTTTTAGAACTATTCAATTGTTTCACAATTACAAATATCATTCTTCCTACGTTAATTTATATTCCCTAATTCCTCCATAATCATAAAAAAAAAATTAGTGTCTTATTAATTTCTCTTTTTAGATTTTACTTTCCCACTATTAAATACATCTCTTTCAGTTACTATATTTTAATATGGAGTGTTTCTCATTCCTATGTCCATGCATTACTTTCATATTATTTCATCATTCCATATGTCTATACCTTAAAGATTCATAATAGTGTGCTAATAATGAAGGCATTAGAAGGTATTTTAAATGGGTTTGATTTAGTAGTATATTGTTATTAATACATCAATGGTTCATTAATGTGGTTCAGGTCTAAAATGATTCCTTGATAATGATGTAATTTTTTATTTCAATACTTGTATCTTATATCACTTCTATTTATAATAATTCATCTTCAAACCCCTTTTTATTCCCAATGGAATTTCACATATGATGGACTTCATATGTCAAAAAATTTATCCTTTATAGAATACAATTTTCCTTCTTAGAATTAGTTATATTGTTTTATTAAATCTTAAAAATATTTTAATTTTTTTAGGGAAAGATTCTTATTTTTTCTTCAAATATTTTTTAAAATACCATACCCAACTTTTGGAAGAAATTTCAACTCCCATTATCCTATACATAATTTTATTTTAGAAAATTTATCGAAATATATTCAAATGATGTTGAATCCAAAATCTTCGATTGAAATATCTTTAAATGATGTAGTTTACAACACAACCTCCACACTACGCCACACATGAGTTCATTAATGACCATGAATTTAATTTTTAATCATGTTGGTAGAGATTTTAATCTTTTATTGTGGCAACCTAAAAATGATTTTGTATATGTTATGGGTTTACATGGGTAAAATGTTATAGATATTAATAAATTGAGGTATATTAAAAATGTTGGTTTCCAAACAAAAAAAATAATTCAATAATTATGAACACATTTTCTTTAACTCTATTAGATTTTAAATTGATAAAAATAATAAAATCTAGTAAACACGAAATGAATCATGACCCACATGAAAAGTATAATTATATGAAGATTTGAAAAAAATTGAATCCCTTCAACCAAGAGAAAATAATAATTTTAAATCACTTCTAACCTGAGTAACACATTTGATCAATCCTATTTAAATAAACCGATTATAAATAATGAAATTAAATCCAAATCAATAATAATTTAAATCCTTTTAAATTAAAATATTATATTTTTAAAATAAATATTAATATGGTTATAATTTTCAAAATAAATCTAATAGTATGATGGTTTCTAGAAACACTATGAAAAAAAAACAAATATAATAAGGCATGGAGTCCTATATGTTGGTTCCAACTCACACACACATAGTTTTATCTAATCTCAAATTCAACTCAAAAAATATGAATATTTTACTGAGGAGGACCATAAACACAATATGATTTTATTTTTGGAATTGGTATCCTTGAGTTAAATTATTAAACCCTTCCACTTCATGGAAACCTATAAGAAACTAAAAATATTAGATATTTTTTATAAGTATATATATATATATATAAAGAAGTAAGTAATGGTTAATTATGAGAGATTTAAGGTAAAACTCCACAAATTTAAGCTATTTTGTACTACTCGGTTTCAAGAAGCTATAGTGAGTTATCCATAATCATATAAAGGGAAGGGTTTTTTTAATATAAACCACAACATGTTTTTTCATTTATTATTCATCAATTTTTAACTATTATAAAGAATATCATTGAAACTTTATCGCTTGTTCATCCCCTTAGTGATGCAGTATAACTACAATAGTAGTAGTGGTAGTATGTATGGGTCCTTTACTATATCATACACTACTTATATGATCTTTTAATCTTCTAGAGAATATATATTTTCTATAGTATTGGAAATATATTCCAAGTAAAAATCATTGAATTGTTCATGTTGAATGACTGTAAAACAAGATGAATAAATATTTAATTCCTTCCCTTAAATGTGTCCAAATATTAATTTATTTCATCATGAAAATCAACATGATATTAATCATTTAAATCGTTTTTTAAATTTTCAATTGGTTCACATTGTATAATCTAATACATAGACAGATGATCTTTTTTTTCTTCATCAAAATCCATGATAGTTCATATATTGTTAAAATTGGTAAAGTTCAAGTAGTGGTAGGCAATGCATATTTCTTTTTCAAAGGAATTATATTTAAATGAATTAATCAAAATATTATCACCATGTATTTGTTGTGTTTGAATATTACCATGACTTGAATGTTCCACTTTGGTTGGTGTTTTTAGAGTTAGAGGTATGTAGAAAATCACTATGTCACTTTTTTTAATTTCCTCCCCATTGATGTCATGTACTTATAAACACCCTAAAATTTATAGTGGTAATGATTTTTCTATTTTAATAATGAGAGATTCCAATGACATTTCCTAACATACAACATTATTCCATAATGATTTCATTAATTTTATATCTCCCATATATGTATTAATTTTCAGTTATATAATAAGTTCCAATATTTGATATTCAAGTAGGTTGCTTTCATAATCCTCATTTTTATTGTTACAAATTGTTTTTGGAATAACAATTTCGTGTACCTTAACATTTTTTTAGTATTCCAACCATATAGTTTTGATTTCTATGATAAAAAGGGTAATAGGTTACCTTTTCCATCATATTTATATAGTAACAATTTTTTATATTTTTAAATACTCCAGAAATTTCTTTTATTTTGGAAAAATCATTTTCCCTATAGTTTCATTATCATACTCCATCATTTTGTAAGTGTTGTTATTGCTCAAAATATTAACATTTTTCACCTGTGAGAAATCATGACACATGGAACCTGGATATGAATCTGACTTTTTTTTCATTTTATTTTTTTTAATTATAAGTTATCATGGGAAATAATTTCTTTTAATAATGTGCTTACTATAATGAAATGGAAAAAAATTGAATGGAGTTTTCATCAATCCCACTTTAATGATTTTTAATTTACCATTGAAAGAACTATAGCGACATAACCCAATGTTGACCTCTCAAGGAGACAACATAAAAATTAAATTATTTTTATGACATAATTTTTAATTAAATAATATTGTTAATGAAATCATATACCTATAAAGTGTGTGAAAATAAATTCTTGTTCAATAAATACATCTATAAATGAATTGTGATGAAAAACACAAAAAAACAATTGAATGTTGAATGAAATTAATTAGATATGACAATTTTCTTATAAATATTCAATGTTATGTCAATAATGATTTTTCCTAATATAAATTCATTCACATTATCCTATTATATATGGAGAATAACAACTACTATACACCCTCTTATTGGGATGGTTGCTATACTACCCTGAAACATTTCCATACAGGATAATCCCTATCTAACTATGATTTTGAAAATGAATCACCATAAAAGACCACAAATATACTTTATCATATGAAAAATTATGACTATTTATTAGATAATAAATAAACCAATGGAATGTGAAATTAATAGTAGGCACAATACAAAATATAATATATTATATCAATTAACCCGCTTTAAAATTAAAAGATAAAAATATTTTGAACAATTAATTCAAAATATTATATATAGAATAATGGTTACATCCCATGGGAATTTTTTTGTTATCTATAATAATATAGATGAGAATTAAATTTTTAAAAAATTATATAAATAAGTTATTAATGAGAAAAAAATGAGGTAATTATATATTAAAAATAAAAATCTATTATAATGTAAAATAGGAGAAATACATAAACTGGAATAAGAAATAAACTGAGTTATTTAATAACTATCAACAAAAATATAAATCTTATATAAATTAAATTTAAAATTGAGTAAATTAGTTTTCAATATGAATTGGTGGGATCTAAAAGAATAAACATGTCTATGAAATTTTTAGCAGTAAGTACACTCGATAATTTTCTTATTGGCATCTACAATATTCAACATGTGAATGGGGTCACATCTTCACAACCATTAGATAGATAATATATTGTTTTTAAGTGGTAAAAATAATTTTAATACTCATTGATTGTTTACTTGATAATTTTTCAATCTATATTCATAGAAAAATAAATATATGTTTTCTAAATAAGATATTTATGTGATTAATGAGAATAACATGGGTTGTATATCACCATTAGTAAAAAAATTAATTATTTCATTCCATGAATGGGAACTAGTCACCAGGACATTCTAATTAATCTTCCCATCATCAGCTGATTTCATAACCCATGTTATGTCTATCATTACACTGATGTGGCCATTTTCTTTTACCCTTGTCATGTAGTAATCAACTTCATCATGATATAAGGACTTTCTAGGTTTCATAAAGTATAAAATAATAAATTAGAACATGCAAAAATTTCACCATGTACAAGACCATACACATCCCTTTTCTACTTCAATGTTATCTTATGTACCATTAAAACATTATTTCTAGAATAAGACATTTCCTATTCACCCTACTAGTAAACAAACCAATATTACATACTGGATAAAAATCATTTATATGGGAAAAAAGATTATTCTTCTCAAATATATATTTCATAACACATATTTCATCTCATAAGTGATGTATAACTACTAATATATATGTTTTGATATTATGTATTCTTAAAAATATTATGTACCCTAATAATTAATCACTCATCCTTATATTTTCAAATGTATCTTCCATCTCAATGATAAAACCATAGATATTATGTAACATCAAAATGATGTTACACATCATTGGGGAAATAATTTCATTTTTTATTTAGCTATAAAAAACCTCCACAATATAATTCATACTTCTGTACCTATTCAATATTATCATTAAAAGATCTAAAAATCAATAAAATATTATAAAATATTCTTTTTCCCTAAATAGCAGTAACATGATATTAATAAAAAGACTGAAATTATAGAATCATTCCATTATCAAAATAATTTCCAAAATGATCCGTGAAACTAAATTGTGGTTAATTAACCATTAAAGAAAAAAAATGGTGTGACTAGAATTATTAAATTACAAAATAGAAACTTGTTCCCTAGAACTTTTCCATACATTTGGTTCTTTAAATTTAAAATAATTATTATTCCTAATTTTGTATTTATCAAATGTATAATATTGATTTATAATTGTTCATTGATGAATCATTGAATTTGTTTTTGATAAAATTGGAGTATTAAAATTCTGACATATGTTAAATTAAAAAATTTATATAAAATAAACTTATTCCTTTGATGGATTATCTCTTATAATTTTTATCATTTGAATATATTCTCATAAAAATTTATTTATTGTTTATTTTTACAAATTATTTTTTAAGTTGTTATAATATTTATTACCTTATAATTTTTTATGGAATTGACTAATTATTTCTTACTTAATTTCAATCCTTGATATATCATAATAACTATTTATTTTTATATATTGAAGATTTATTTTTGGACATTTCATTTTGTTCTATATTAACAAGGGATTTTATATTGGATATATGTATAATTTAGATTAGTGATACTCTATTTGATATTATAAATTTTATTATGTCTCAATGTATATTTCATTACCTATTAATATGGTTACCACCAAGGAATTATTAAACGGTATATCATGGTCAAAGTCTATTCAGTTCACCATATGCTGGTTGGTGTAATATAAGTGAGATCTAAGGATATCCTTTTAAAATATTGTTTGTAATTCCATATTTTTCTATGTTCAAGGAATGTATATTATATTATTTTATTAAAATTGTGATGGTGTCAATGAATATATTAATTTTCTAAATTCGTGTATTCTTTAGGGTCTTGTTTGAATCTTGAATTAATTAGTTATCTATGATTAATTAATAATATTATACATACATTCCTTTAAAAAATATAATTTTCTAATTATATTTCAATAATTTATTGATATTTTTCCAAATTATGAATGTAATAAATAATCATTATGGAATCTCACTAGGTGATTTCTTAGACCATATATACACACATCGGGTTTATAGAGTTCTTTGTTTATCTAATTTCAGTTAAGGAAATGAACAAGGATCCTTTGGAGGTGAAACTTGATGAAATTTTAAAATATTGTTGAATTTTTTATTAGATGAGGATTATGGGTCATGTTGAGATAGTCCCAGTGGAGTATTAAGACATCATAGTTATTTTCAGTTGTACAAGTATTATCCCTTTTCCTATGTTAAATTTTGTATATTTATTAATTATAATAACAACATATCACACCTTATGATTGTTTATAATTTTTTGGATGGGCTTTCATTTAAATTTAAATAATTATTCTTATATTGTTTGGTAATATACATTGGCGTTATTTATTAACTTAGAATGGATCTCTAATACATTAAGAGGTCAGGTCAAATTACAATATGGATTGAATTATATGTTTTATTTCTTTTTGACGTCAGAATCATTCCCAAATTTTATGTTTAATTTTCATAGTTCATTCCTCGTGCCCATGATTATCATGGATTACATTCAAACCATGTCAATATATAGAGAGTTTAACATGTTGAATAAAATTAGTCTATTACACCATATTATGGTATCAAAACCGTCTTTTTTATTTCATATATAATGTTAGACAAGATACATGATCAATAGATATGGATGGTAGATATGAGAAAATGTATATCCAACTCTTATTTCTATTTATCCTCTAGATACAATTGATTGTTAGAGCTTATATATTACATCCAAAAAAAATTTCCAGTTTTTTTGATGTATTTCAATGTGGCCTAATTCAACTATAAATTCTATAATGTATTTGTGGGTTAGAGTAAGAAAGTCCAGACTAGGATTCAAATTAGTGGTAATCAATAGGTGTGTGGAAATATTTTATTTTCATGAAAACTAGGTAGATACCATGAAATAATATATAGACTCTTTAATGTGGAACTTGATCAGTTTTTTCACGGGCTATATAATTGTGTGATCAAACCATGCACAATAATGATTTTTTGAAATTTTATTGTTAAACCCCATTTTGAATTTATGATTCTTCCATTATTATTATTATTATTTTATGATTATATTAAGTACTCATAATTATATTTTTTTTATTAAGAATGAGTTTAATTATAACAATTTTTCATATTTTTTGACTTTATAGTCACAACCTCATAAACACCAGAACGTCATTGGGGAAATCACCTAAAATTTCCTTTAGTGAACCATTCCTATATACCATGTGATTATTTAGTTAGTTGAGTGAGATATATCTTGATCACCTAATCATGCTAAAAATATCACCAATAAGAATGCGTTATCCCTTTATTGTGATAATTGTATATTTGGACTTATGAATTGCATGGATAAAAGAATAACATATTTTTTGTTCTCAATTTTAATAAGAAATGTTTATTGTAAAATTATTTCACACGCATACTGGTTGTCCATAGTAGTAAATGGTTAAAATAACAATGTAATGGCCCGGACATCTCCAGCCCATTCCTTTTCAAAAAGAAGGTCAAGAAGAGTTCTGGAGGGTAAAATGGACTTTTCCACACTTTCCAGAATTTTGAAACTACACGTCGTGTAGTTTGAGTACACGTCATGTACCCCCTTCCCGGGTATACCCCGTGTTACAGACCGTGTCCTTGGTGTGTGGAATAATGGGTGCACACTGTGTGTCCAGTTCTACATGTCGTGTAGTCCTTCATCGCATACGCATTACCAGTCAACGGTTGTGTGCCATGTTAGAGCTGGTTCCTTTCCGTGTCCAATAAATTAGTACACGCCGTGTGTCTAAACTATATTCCATGTAGTCCTTCCCCGCGTATGTGTTACCCTCAAACCGTGTGTTGACCAGTCAACAGCCGTAGAGCCATGTTAGAAGCTGCGTGGAGACCGTTTGAAAGAACCGAGTACAGGCCGTGTACCATAAAGTACATGTCGTGTACTTTTTCTTTTCACGCCTATAGAAGGAGGGGTCCCCTCCTCCTTTCAACTCACACCTCTCCTCCCCTCTCCTCTGAGCAGAGCTCTCTCAAGACACTTGAAGGCTCTTCCTACCATAACTTCTTCGTCCGAGCACCAATTTACAATCCGTCAGTGACCACGGGATCGTAACGACGAGGCGGAACTTCTGAGCCTTGGTCTGTTGTCTTTCGTTTGGCCTTTCCTTCCCGAATTCTACCCGAGAAGGTTTTTTTGGGACCCAACAGAGGTGACGGGCACCAACGGACGTCTTCAAAGGTTGATATGGGGGAGCGTTGCGATCAAGAACCTATTGAGGTAGGGATCTTACCTTCATCTCCCTAATTTGTGAATCATGTGGGGTGGGTGTCATTTTGTTTACGTGGAACACTTTTGAACCGGTTTAATAAAGAAAATAACTGGATTATATAACGGGTATGGGAAGTTGAGATTGTTGTTACTTGATATCTTCTGATATTATGTTGTGAATTGAATGAGCTTCTACCTACTGAAAATCAGGGACGTTGGGGGCCTTTTCTTACGCAATTAAATGTTTCCCTCTCCTTATAGATTTTTTTATGGGTGGAAACCTTGTGGAATGTGGGATTTGGTTAATCACGTAAAGTTGGATGTTTAAAATATGGAACCCTTATGCGATCACCCCGGTCAAAAAAATGGAATAATGAACATGTGGCTATTGTCTTGGATACGTGGCATGTGATGGGGGTGTTTTGTGGGGTTTTGTGGATCGGGTGAGTAGCGAGGCTGCAGTTGGCTTGGTTGTGGTTTGGTGTGAATGTTATGATGGTGATGGGCAGCAGGGCTATAATAAATGGTATTAAAGGGATAATGATGTATGGTGCAGTTGTGGTTATGGTGGTTGGCAGCGGGGCTGCAGGGATGGGTTTAAATGTGAACGGGCTATGGGTTGTGATTATAACTTTAAAAGTGGATGAGTTAATGATTGGTGGGGCGTGGTAATGGAATGGGTTTAATAATAATCAATGGGGTTGGTTGGTTGATAAGAAGGACTTCGTTGTGCTGCTTACGTTTTTCCTAACTTGTTTGTGGATGGCAGGGATATGTTTACTAACGATTGGTGTGGTTGGTTGTGGATAGTTTCCTAGTAGTTAATGAACTAAATAAACTAATTCAGCTGAAACGCGAAAACCTAAATGGGGTGGGGTTTGTTTGTTGTATGCATGCTTTATAGAAGCAGTGTCAAGGCACGTGCTCAGTTTCTCTGTTTAGAAGCCATAGGTTGGGCTGTGTGGTTGGTATATATATAAATATCTATAACTTTTTTGTTTTATCAAACCCCACCCATATTGATCACTGAGTGCCGAACACTCCCATTTTATTGGAGAGGGTGTTTTCCCTTAGTTACTAGCTCCTTCCTGCTCCTTCTCCCTTAGGATATGATGGCTTGAGGTGACCTTACACCTCAGACTCTTCGAGTAGGTTTCGATTGGGGTGGTTTTAGCCCAAGACTCTTCAGGAAGGTTCTACTGTTTCCCAAGAATCTTCAGGATGAGGCCTTGGTGTGTGTGGGTGGGATGCGTGGTTGTGAGGCCCAGGTGTGTGTGGGTGGGATGCGTGGTTGTGAGGCCCAGGTGTGTGGGGGCAGGATGCCTGGTTGTGAGGACCAGGTGTGTGCGGGCGGGGAGAGTGTGGCAGCGTCAGGATGTTTATCGTTAGGAAGAGCAGCTAACTAAATGGAAATGGTGCGGGGTACCCAATAATCTTGTTTCTTATATACTACTACCTGTTGTGCTTGTGTTTTGGTGAGTGTGGATAGTGAGGTTGGGTGGATAGAATTCCTTACTAGGTTTCTTCTGTTGTTCTCACGTGACATTTGAATATCTCCCCACTTGTGCACGAGATCTTTAGGTTTCCCTACTGAGTATACTTGTAGGCTCACCCTACGTTTACTTTCAGGTTTCCAGGAGTACTACCAGGGCCGTGCGGTACCCTACTAGTCGGACAGTTGGAGTTGTTGTAGTTTTTGTTCTCTTGTTTTGTTTTGGTATTGTACTTTGAGCTTTCATGTACTTGTACCTTATTATAAAATTGTTTAAACCTGCATGTGGGAATGGTTTGGGTTTATTTCTATACACTTTCCCTTTTTCCTTTTGGTGGTTGACTTGTCCTATTTCCCGATCATTAAAAAAATAAAAAGGGTAATGCCTCCCATATTTGTGAAAAACTCATACCCTTAGTGCTAGTCGCCACCCCGGGGCATACTGGAGGCGGGACTCGAGGGTCATTATCTTCCTTTCGCCATTGCCAGCTCAAGAGGGGCATCTTTGGTGGGAGGGGGTCATGATAGAATGGTAGCAAAGCGGATGGTTGAAGGATAGGATGGAGTCTGGAGTTAGGCACAGTGAGGATTGCATGGGATTTTAGGGAAACAATGTTAGTCAATCTTGGTGTGTGACATAGGCCAGGGAAGACCGTCTAGGACACGGGATTTTAGGGCCCCCCGTGATCTGATTCAAGGACTCTGAGCCTACCGAACGACCAAGTGAGACTACATTGATTGCGGGGTGAAGACCCTAGGGAAAGTACACGCCTCATCATGATTGTTTTTTACTTGATTTGGGTGTTCTGGGAAAGAAATTAAAATAAAATGATAAAATGAAACCTTGAGATTTTTCTTACTACTTGGGCTTAGGAGATCCTTGTTTACAGTATAGCTATGGCACCTGGACGTCGTCCCAGGTTGGCTCAGACGGCCGAGGCCCAGTAGAGTCAGGCGGTCGATCAGTTGAGGATTGACCGAGAGGGGGAAGATAGCCAGTGGCAGAAGACTCTCTGTTCTTTCTAGTGGCAAACCCTTAAGAAGTATGAGGGTAGTACATCGGATACAGAGACGGAGGGGTGTCTTGAGGAGCTAGGGATCGCTTTTACCTTAATATGTGATCCAAGGGAGTATTGGGTTCCCTTAGCAATCAGTCAGCTGAGAGGTTCGATGCGATAGTGGTGGATGCTCTACCTCGGAGAGAGGATAGAGGCAGAGGTTCCATGGTCTAATTATGAGAACGAATTCCTAGAGGAATTCCTTTCTTCCATGATCAATGCCGAGAAGCGGTAGGAGTTACTCTCCCTTCAGCAGAGGAGTATGAAAGTACGAGAGCTGCGGATCAAGTTCAAAGATCTTCTGTGCTTTTCTCCGGATCTCTTTCTGGATGAGGAGTCTCGGGTGAGACATTTGGAGGAGGTGCTTCGTCCTACGCTCCAGTATGTTGTCACCCCCTTCACCCTTCCGACGTACTTGGAGGTATAGAAGAAGGAAGAGGTTGTGGAGAGGATGCACTCGGTGGGAGGTGCACCCCGAGAGGGGATCCAGCCAGGCTCATCGAAGGGGAAGGCAGTCAGCAGCAGGGCTCCTGCGACGGGACCTTCCAGGTTCAGGCCAGTGGGGAACAGGTCCCAGCAGTTCCAGTTCAGATCTTCGGGTCCTCGTCCCTTTTTCACGAGCCCGAGACTGAGTTTTTTTCATGTGGAGGTTTTGGGAACATTCAGAGTCGGTGCCCGACCTGAGCTCAGTACAGTGGAGGTGGATAGGTTCAGCGCCCACCTCAGCAGCACTAGTTGCCCGCAAGGCCCATCCAGGAGCAGCAGGACGGTGCCCCTCCAAGGGCAGACTTTGCGGGAGGAGGCCTACCTCAGGGTGCTCCTCAGGGACCTCGAACATGGCATGGTCGAGGAGGTGGATGACATCAGATAGGCAGAGGAGCTAATCGTGGACAGTTTCACACAACAGAGTTGACAGCTCTAGCAGGACCAGAGGTGGTGCGAGGTACGATTTGTTTGTTCAGCACTCTTGTTTCTGCTTTGTTCGATTCGGGAGCCCCGCACTCCTTTGTTGCACATAGTCTATCCCATGCTTTGGTATTAGACGTAGAGATACATTCCGTACCACTGGTACTGAGTACACCAGTTGGATGCCATATCGGTGTATCTTGTGTTTGTCAGGGCTGTGGGCTGACGTTGGGACCACATCGATCTAGTGGGGACCTTCTTCTATTACAAATGCAGCCATACGATGTCATCCTAGGCATCGACTAGTTGTTTTCTATTAGTGTCGTTATCAACTGCTTCTGGAGAAGAGTCGTGTTCTCCGACGTGGAAGGGTAGCGTGTATCTTTTGTTGACGAGAGGAGCTATCAGGCAGGAAGCCGGAGTGTGGAGCCTCTCCTTTCCTTGTTGAGCGGGTTATCAGTGGTTCCAACTAATATAGAGATAATGGATGTCTCAGAGGTTGTTGGGGAGTTCCTCGATGTTTTCCCTGAGGAGGTTGTAACTCTACCCCCCCCCCCCCCCCGACGTGACGTTGAGTTCAAGATAGACTTACAGCTTGGTGCCCGTCCGATTTCGATGGCCCCTTATCGGATGGAACCTTCAGAGTTGCAGGAGTTGCAGATTCAGAGTTCCGATCTGATGGAGAAGGGTTTTGTTCGACCCAGCATGTCGCCATGGGGTGCTCTAGTTTTGTTCGTGAAGAAGGCAGATGGTGGTCTCAGGCTATGCATAGACGACCGAAGGTTGAACCAGGTAACGGTAAAGAACCACTACCCCTTCCAAGGATAGATTATCACTTCGACCAGCTGAGGGGAGAAGGTTGGTTTTCTAAGATTGATATACAATCGGGATATCATCAGCTGATGGTGAAGGACAATGACATCTCGAAGATGGCTTTTAGGTGCAGGTATGGGCACTTCGAGTTTGTAGTGATGTCGTTTGGAGTTACGAATTCACCGGATGTGTTCATGGTTCTCATGAACTTTGTCTTCTGAGAGTTTTTGGACCGGTTCATCATTGTGTTTATCGATGACATCCTGATCTACTCAAGATCAGAGGAGGATCACGTTGAGCATCTCAGGGTAGTCTTAGAAGTCCTTTGACACCACCAGCTTTACGGGAAATTGTCGAAGTGTAAGTTCTTGACACAATAAGTACAGTTCCTTGTGCACGTGGTGTCTCAGCATGGAGTGTCAGTGGACCCATCGAAGGTGGAGGCAGTTGTTTCTTGGGCAACACCCAAGAGCGTGGAAGAAGTTTGTAGTTTCCTGGGGTTAGCAGGTTACTATCAGAGGTTCGTTTCGGACTTCTCTCAAGTTGCTGCTCCATTGAATGATTTGACGAGGAAGAACCAGGTCTTCCTATGGAGCGAGCAGTGCCAGGAAGCTTTTGAATACCTGAAGGAGAAGTTGGTCAGTGCTCTTGTACTCAGGTTTCCAGAAGAGGGGTTTTTGTATGAGGTGTTTTGTGATTCTTCGGGCCTTGGCCTGGGGTGCGAGATGATACATAATAAGGGAGTGATTTGTTATGGGTCTAGGCAGTTGCGCTGTCAAGAGCCTAACTATGCCACCCATGACCTGGAGCTTGCAGAAGTAGTGTTCACACTGAAGTTGTGGCGAGATTACCTCTTTGGGGAGCGCTTTGTGGTCTTCTCAGATCACAAGATCCTACGTTATATCTTCTCCCAGTGTGACCTGAACTTGAGTCAGCGGAGATGGGTCGAGTTTCTCCAAGACTATGACTTTGAGATCTGTTAAACTGATGGTAAGGGAAACATTGTGGCTGATTCCCTGAGCAGGAAGTCACATCAGGAAGTGGATAGGGAATCTGTTGATGCTTGGAAGGCAATGGGAGAGTTGGCTCCCTTGCACTTGGATGCCAGGGTAGAAGGTGTTAGAGGCTGTTTGTTTCATATGACAGTGCAGTCCTCCTTGTTGCAGCAGGTGGAAGAGTCTCAGTGGGGGGGACTCTGAGGCGGAAGTGATGTGGGATCGTGTCGATCAAGGGAATTCTCCAGAAGGATGGTCAGAGGACAACCGACATTATATGATTTTCCAGGGAAGGTTATTTGTTCTGGAGGCAATGCGTGAGGGAGTTCTCTGTGAGTTCCATAGCTCAGCCTTGGTGGTACATCCAAGAGTTTCAAAAATGTACCGAGGCCTAAGGGATCAGTTTTGGTGGCCCGGGGTGAAACGGGTAGTGGTGGAGTTTATGGCTAAATGCCTAGTGTGTCAGTAAGTGAAGGCTGAACACCGTTTTCCCAGTGGTTTTTTTTCATCCTTTAGATGTCCCCGAGTGGAAGTGGGATGACATCTCGATGGTCTTCGTCATAGGTCTAACCAGAGCTCAGGGTGGTTATGACGCTATCTGGTTGGCGGTGGATCGACTGACGAAATCGGATCACTTCATAGCAATCAAGGATTCAGGCCCGGTGAGTACCTTAGCACAGAGGAATGTAGACGAGGTGGTGTGTTTGCATGGAGTTCCAAGGACTATCATCTCATATCAGGATACTCGGTTTACCTCACGAGTCTGGGGGGTTACAACATGCTTTTGGCACCCAGCTATGCCTTAGCACTACTTTCCACCCCCAGACTAATGGGAAGACGGAGCGGACTATCTAGACATTAGAGGACATGCTGCGATCATGCATTCCAGATTTCAGAGGATCATGGGTTTGACACTTGCCTTTAGTAGAGTTTTCCTACAACAACAACATCCACTCTACTATTTTCATGGCACCGTTTGAGGCTTTCTATTGAAGTCCATGTCGTTCACCCATTTACTGGGAAGAGTTTGGTCAGACAGGTGCTCTTGGGCCAGAGGTAGTATAGAGCACCACAGAGAAAGTCCAGCTTGTACATGAGAGGATGAAAGCAGCTCAGGACCGACAGAAATCTTATGCTTATTGTCGGAGGAGGCCCTTGGAGTTCGAGGTGGGGGATCATGTGTTCTTGAAGGTTTCCCCTTGATGGGGATAGCGGAGGTTTGGGAAAGGAAGCAAGCTCTCACCCAGGCTCATCAGACCTTTTGAGGTGATGAGGCGAGTCAGCAAGGTGGCATATCAGTTGGCCCTGCCACCTTAGTTGGAGAAGGTTCATGATGTCTTCCACATCTCCTAGCTTCGTTGGTACTTACATGATGACTCCCACGTTATCGACTGGGGAGAGTTAGATATGGGAGATGATGCGACCTTCGAGGAATGACTAGTCAGAATTTAAGATCGTAAAAAGAATGTGCTCTGTGGATGAACTATTCCCTTGGTTCGTGTGTTGTGGAGGCATGGCGTCCTCGAGGAGAGAACTTGGGAGCGAGAGACTCAGATGCACGCTCAGTACCCGGAGTTGTTTTGACTTGTGTTTTTCCATTGTTATTCTGATCTTGTGTTGATGTTGAACTATGTACCTTTGATATATTGAATGCTTGGATTGTCAGTTGTGAGACCTTTTGTTTCTTTGTTTCCTGGTAATGTGTAACGTGTCCGGATGTGTGGGAAATGGAAAAACCTGACCCGTAATCGAGGCGCATTAACGCATATGAGATTGAACCCGTGCGGGCGAGTTAGTTCCTCCTAAAGCGGATAATATCTCGACATAGGTGAAGGAATTTCCCAAACCCACATGTTCGGGTAGTGTGTTGGTTGTGTGGTGTTGAGGTTAGTGCGAGTTGAAAAATCCTAAAGTATGAAAGTGGGAAGACCCAATTCTTAATCGAGACACATTAATGAGGATGTGATTAAACCCATGCAGGCGAGTCAGTGCCGCCTAAAGCGGATAATATCTCGACATAGGAGAAGGAATTCCTAACACATATGATTAGGGTTGTTGTTTGGGTTCATGTTATAACGAGAACCCTAAGAGGTATCTTTTTGGGTTCCTCTGGGTTGGTTTTGAATTCTCCGGGATGAGAATGTTTTAAGAGGTATCTGATGTAATTGCATGGACCTCTCAGGCCCATTACATTGTCCAAAAGAAGGTCACAAAGTGTTCTGGAGGGTAAAATGGACTTTTCCACACTTTCTAGAAATTTGAAACTACACGCTGTGTAGTTTGAGTACACGTCGTGTACCCCCTACCCGGGTATACCTCGTGTTGTAGAACGTGTCCTTACTGTGTGGAATAATGGGTGCACACCGTGTGTCTAGTTCTACATGCCGTGTAGTCCTTCCCCACGTACGCATTACCAGTCAAATGGCTCTGTGGCGTGTTGGAGCCATGTCCTTTCCGTGTCCAATAAATGAGTACATGTCGTGTGTCTAAACTATATGTCATGTAGTCCTTCCCCGCATATGCGTTACCCTCAAACCGTGTGTTGACCAGTCAACGGCTGCGAAGCCATGTTGGAAGCTGTGTGGAGACCGTGTGAAAGAACCAAGTACAGGCCATGTACCATAAAGTACACGCTGTGTACTTTTTATTTTCATGCCTATAAAAGGAGGGGTCCCCTCCTCCTTTCAACTCACACCTCTCCTCCCCTCTCCTCTGAGCAGAGCTCTCTCAAGAGACTCGAAGGCTCTTCCTACCATAACTACTTTGTCCAAGATCCGATTTACGATCCGTCAGCGGCCACGGGATCGTAACGATGAGGCGGAACGTCCGACCCTGGGTCCGTTGTCTTTACTCCAGCCTTTCCTTTCCGAATTCCACCCGAGGAGGTTTTGCAGGGACCAGACATAGGTGACGGGCACCGACGGACGTCTTCTAAGGTTGATCCGAGGGAGCGTTGAGATCAAGAACCTGTTGAGGTAGGGATCTCACCATCGTCTCCCTAATTTGTGCATCATGTGGGGTGGGTATCCTTTTGTATATGTGAAAAACATTTGAACTGGTTTAATCAAAATAATAATTGGCTTATATAACGGGGATGGGAAGTTGTGATTGCTATTACTTTATATCCTGTGATATTATGTTGTGAATTGAATGAGCTTCTACCAACAGAAAATCACGGTCGTTGGGGTCCTTTTCTTATGCAATTAAATGTTTCCCTCTGCTTCTGAATTTTCTTATGGGTGGAAACCTTGTGGAATGTGGAATTTGGTTAATCACGTAAAGTTGGATGTTTAAAATCTGGAACCCTTGTGTGATCACCCCGGTTAAACAAAATGGAATAATGAACATGTGGGTGTTGACTTGGATATGTGGCATGTGATGGGGGTGTTTTGTGGGTTGTTGTGGATCAGGTGAGCAGCGGGGATGTGGTTGGCTTGGTTGTGGGTTGGTGTGAATGTTATGATGGTGATGGGCAGCGGGGCTGCGATAAATGGTATTAAAGGGATAATGATGTATGGTGCAGTTGTGGTTATGGTGGTTGGCAGTGGGGTTGCCGGGATGGATTTAAATGTGAACGGGCTATGGTTTGTGATAATAACTTAAAAAGTGGAAGATTTAATGATTGTTGGGGTGTGGTAATGGAATGGGTTTAATTATAATCAATGGGGTTGGTTGGTTGATAAGAGGGACTTTGTTGTGCTGCTTAAATTTTTTCTAACTTGTTTGTGGATGGCAGGGATATGTTTACAAATGATTGGTGTGGTTGGTTATGGATATTTTCTCAGTAGTTAAGGAACTAAATAAACTAATTCTGCTGAAACGTGAAAACCTAAATGGGTTGGGGGTTGTTTGTTGTATGCATGCTTTGTAGTAGCAGTGTCGAGGCACATGTTCAGTTCCTCTCTTTAGAAGCCATAGGTTGGGTTGTGTGGTTGGTATATATATATATGTATCTTTTGTGTTTTATCGCACCCCTACTATATTGAGAACATAGTGTCGAACACTCCCATTTTATGGGAGAGGGTGTTTTTTCCTTAGTTACTAGCTCTTTCCTGCTCCTTCTACCTTAGGCTATGATGGCTTCAGGCAACCTTACACATAAGACTCTTCGGGTAGGTTTCGATTGGGGTGGTTTTAGCCCAATAATCTTCGGGCAGGTTCTACTATTTCCCAAGAATCTTCAGGATGAGGCCCAGGTGTGTACGGGAGGGATGCGTGGTTGTGAGGCCCAGATGTGTGTGGGCGGGATGCGTGGTTGTGAGGCCCAGCTGTGTGGGGGCGAGATGCGTGGTTGTGAGGCCCTGGTGTGTTGGGCGGGATGCGTGGTTGTGAGGCCCATGTGTGTGCGGGCGGGGAGAGTGTGGCAGCGTCAGGACGTTCGTCATTAGGAAGAGAAGCTAACTAAATGGAAATGGTGATAGGTACCCAATACTCTTTTTTCTTATATACTACTACCTGTTGTGCTTGTGTTTTGATGAGTGTGGCCGGTGAGGTTGGTTGGATAGAATTTCTTTCTAGGTTTCTTCTGTTGTTCTCACGGGACATTTGGATGTCTCCCCACTTGTGCATGAGAGCTTTAGGTTTCCCTACTGAGTATACTTGTATGCTCACCCTACGTTTACTTTCAGGTTTCCAGGAGGACTACCAGGGCCGTGTGATACCCTACTAGTCGGACAGTTGGAGTTGTTGCAGTTGATGTTCTCTTGTTTTCTTTTGGTATTGTACTTTGAGATTTCTTATACTTATACCTTGTTATAAAATTGTTTAAACATGCTTGTGGGAATGGTTTAGGTTTATTTCTATACACTTTCCCTTTTTCCATTTGGTGGTTGACTTGTCCTATTTTCCGATCTTTAAAAAAATAAAAAGGGTATTGCCTCCCATATTTGTGAAAAACATATACCCTTGGTGCTAGTCGCCACCCCGGGGCTTACTGGAGGTGGGACTCGGGGGTCATTATCTCTCTTTCGCCATTGCCAGCTCAGGAGGGGCATCATTGGTGGGAGGGGGTCGTGACAAACAAGTTCATGAAATTCTATATAAGGGTCTAACTAAGGAAAAATCACAGAGATTATCGACCAAAAAATTTTCTTAGGGAATATATATAAATAAAAATACATTATGTTTATGAACATAGATAAAGTAAAACTTTTTTTAAATAGATTATGCACCCTTGTTTGACGAGATAGTTACAATTTACTAATATATTCTTAAAAATGGGTTCCTAAAATATAAATGAAGTGAGATATACATAATATCAGGGATCATATGAATGATTATTCTCTTTTTATATCAACAAAATTATGTAGTGGTCAAAAATAAAAATATGAACCAGACTAATATTTTTTTATATAATATCTTTGGAATATATACCATTTCTATATAATGTATCCATAGTACCTAATATTTGTAAAATATAATGTTTAATTTGTCTTTGAGGAGTAATAATGGGATTGATCAATATACCCTATCATTTCTCCAATTGATACATCATGGATTACCCATCTAGTTTTTAAATATGTGATGCTTGGATTATCTATGTGGTACTGTTAAGAAGCATTAAAGGCATATCATTTATAATGGAAAATATGGATATGGTAGCACTTCTTTATGTTTTCTATATAAAAGATAAGTAAATATAATTTCAAATTCATTAATGCTTCCAATATAGAATCAAATATATCTATTGGAGAAGCTTATTTATTATCATTTGCGATGTGTTCATTCAGATGAAGGGAGGATGTTATCCTATTAAGAAACCCAAATATTATCTGAATCTCATCATTTATGTATATCATGGAATAAAGCTATAGAATTATAAATAGGTCAATGTTTATAGAAGAAATATCCTTATTTTTTATTTTATAATTAGATATTTTCTAACTCAACAAACCCTCATTCTTATATATATTATAAATTAATTTGTATGAATATGTTTTTGATCTATTTTCTGAACATATGTGATGGAAACTACTTCAATTCATGGAAAAAATGTTTTTTTTTCAATTTCAGATTGTCACGAGGTATGGTTTCTGAATATTAGATAATATGAATTTTCAGGTTTTAGATTTATACATCATAGACTACATCATTATAATGGAATAGTTGATCATATATAATGGTCTAATTTATTACTATTATTAAAAAGTTCCCTTTCTCTCTTCAAATGTTTACACTAATATATTTCATTATTATTAGAATCATTTATTAGATGGAGTAGGGTTTACTGCAATAGTTTTGAGATATAAATAATATGAAATATCTATATTAATTCTTGATAACCGTGATATTAATTCATAATACTATCATTGTGTGGCCATGTATAGGTATTTTAATGTATTTAATAAATATTTTCCATCATACAAAAAAAAATTCTAGTTTAATTTTCAATTCATCTATGTATGGTGACTATTCCAATGAATGTTTCCTCATAATTAATTTCTCCAGTCGAGATTAAATAATTAAAAACCAAACATGATGATCATGAGATTAAATGTTTCATAAAATCCATCATGTCATAATATAAAGAATTTGTTCTATTTTCAATGAAGAAAAAAATATTTCTCTAATTATTCATTTAGAATAACAATATAAATGATGTGTTCATTATAAATAAATAATCATTGTCTCAAATGAATTATCTATTTGATATACTCTAGTGTGTGAGTTGGTTTTAATATAATAAACTCTTGTTAGGAAACATTCTATTATGTTTGATGGATTATAATATTTATAAAAATTATATTTTGATGTTTTTTGGAAAATATAAATATATTGTGATGCCAAAAATATATAAATTACCCTATAGTTATTATTGGACTAATAAACAATATTATTAATCAATTTCTAGACAACATACTCATAGTGTTTATGTATGACATCAAAACTATACTATATAATAATAAACTTTCTGGAAACTCGTTTTAACATTTTTATGGATGATTAAATGACCATCACATGTATTCTAAATTATCTATGTTTTAGTTTGGGACTCTATTGGTTCAATTCATAAGAAATATAGTATTATAGAAGAGTATTTCTATGGAAAATTAACATATTCTAGATTCAATGTCTTGACATGATCCTAAGAATGAGTTTAATATCAAAAACATTTTGGCTATATGAAGATATTATAGAAACTTTTCATAGGAATTATCTGTGTTTTATTATACCTTGATCACATTTTATTGAAAGGAATATAATATTGATTGGAGTTAAAATTCATATAAGTCATCTCGAAAACTAAAACAAAACATTCACCACTAAGCATATCATAATTATTCTCAATCATGGTGAACGATATATAATGTATTATAAATACGTAGGTATGAGGTTATGATGTGTTATACTCTTAAGTGATCATGTATGATTATTTAGACTTCACTAGTTAGCCCCTCAAGAAAAAAATTATTATACCCATTACCGGACTTAGTTGTAGATATGAATTCATTCAAAGCCTAGTGATGTTATTTCATCAAGTATTTATTTTCAATGTATACTAATCAAGAAAAATTATAAAATATAGTTTCTCCTTAAATTGTACGGATATAAAATAAATAAATTTATCTTAATAACAACATAAATTTTAACTCAATATACTATATACCCCATACTATATAAATGTGGTTGTTGATTCAATTCGTAAGAGAATACTGATATTGGTAGTGATGGAATCCATGGATGGATGGTAGTTGGAATGAAATTTTATATTGTGAATTTGTACTTAATATAATATGATACCCTACTATTCTATACTAGTTCCCATGTTAGACCATTTTCAGATGAAAAATTTCCAAAATAGAAAGAATAAAATTCCTACTGTTAATACATTAGAGAAATTTTAAATGGTGTGTAGGCCATTTGTGATTATTTTTAACTCAAAATGGTTCATCATTATTAAAAAATAGGTTCGTGGTTCATAAATAATTAACGGAGGGTGAGATAAAGAATGACCATTATTCTACTTGGGTTTAACACCTTACTTGTACTAATATTTTATTGAATATTAAACATCAATATTATATAATGGTGAAAGATATATAGATAATAGATTCTATATCTCATTCTCTTACCTATCAAAAGGATATTGTTAGGAATATAAATCCAGTATAACTATTACAAAAACTACTCATTTTTATATAAAAATGGGAGGATATTTCTATGGGAATTTTCATATGTTAGCTTCATTTCCCTCAAGGAAATAATACATCACGTGTACTAATAAATCACCTGAGAAAATTCCTCGTTTCCATGATATAAGCACCTACTAATGTGAACTACATTGGATACTTCTATAACAATAAAATTATAAATAATCATAAATTCTAATTAGATAATGCAATTATCCAAGGGAAAAAACATCTTCTATGTTTTTCAATGGTAAACAAGAATTTATGGGATCTTGTTTTATGTTGAACAAAACATATCACCCACATATGATTGGTCAGGCTATGTGTATGATTCAAATTCGAAAATATATGTTATGAGCCTCTAAGAATAATTTTATGGTTTTATTAGAGAAATAATTATTTTTTATTTTTTTCATAAAATAAATGTTGTTAATTATAAATCCATAATTCTCCATTTCATGTTGGTTATAGTCATTCATGTTGATTGACTTATTTTTAGAATAAGTTGGGTGACCATTCTCATTCCTAGTTGAGCATTCCTATAGCTAGAAAATTTAAAACAACTAGAAAAGAATTTTTGATCTAAGCATCGTTAAATGTTTGCCTTTATCTGTGCTAAGAAAAATGCTGATAAAGGTGGCCTTTATTATTGATTTTTTTGTGTGTTCATAAAATTTTATTTTATTTTTGACCACTCACCCTAACCCCTTTTTCATCACTTCTCCATATCCCTTTTCATAACTTTTTAGTCACCCACCCCTCCTAGAATGGATGATACCCCCACCCCTACCCTTTTCCAACACTCAGAATTCCCCTTTGGGTGCTCTTTTATACTACCAAACCACCTATTATCCACCGTTCATTCTAGGACTAAAACCTTAAACCTCCCTCTTGCAATTTTAACACCTTTATCACTGCCCCAGGTTATTTTATTTTATATTTGAGGAATTTTTTTATTTTTTTATTTTTTTATTTATTTTTATGATTACATACATCTTTTTTATTTATATATTTATATATTTATGTAATTTTTTTTAAATTAATTTATAAAATACATGTTTGTGTCTGTGTGATATATATATATATATTTATTTATTTATTTAAATATAATATATATGAATATTCACATACATATATAAGATAATATAAATATAAATATATAGTTGTTCATGAATACGTGTACACACACACATATATATATATTATATATTATTTTTTATATGTATATATATATTCATATATATTTTTAATGTAAAAAATTGTAATATATTTCTTAGAAAATATGTATAATAATTTATTATTGATTTATATTATTTTTTAAATAAATTTATAAAATATATCTATATATTTTATATTTAGATATAAATATTATACATTACATGTATATTTACATGTCTATATATTCAAAAATTTATTTTTATATATTTACATATAATTGTATATTTAGATATAAGTTTTTTATAATGTATTTATAAGTATTTTTTTTAAATAGGTTTATATGATATATTTAATATAAAAATTATATACTTACTGAAAGGTATTTATATATAGTGTATTCATACAAAATTTTTACACACACACATAAAAAATATATTCACACATAGACGTACATTTTTACAATTCGCATATACATGCACAATTATAGAAACATATATATTAATTTTAATATGTTAGAATATACACATAAATATATATATATTTATTATTGACACACACATAATTATATATAAACATTTGTTTTATATGTATATATATATATTAAATATATTTTTATAACATAAATAAAATTAATGATTCATATTTTAAAGAAATTGAATAATAAATATTTATTTCCATATGGATTATATATTTAAAAATATATTTCTATACAAATATGTTTAAATATTTAATTTAAAAAATGAGTTATAATGTGTAAATATAAGATAAAATGTATATAATTATTTTAAATACAACTTTAGTAGGGAAAATGATACAATTTTAAAACCATGATATCAATATGAAGGTAATCCCTAAGAATAAATTTAGTATCTACTAAAGAGCGATAAAGAGTCCCTCTTAAACAAATCAGGAATCCCAATGAATATTAAACAATTATGGTTTCCCAACTAAAACATTGTTTTAAAGGGCTTTATCACATTTTTAACTTTAAAAAATAGTGACTAGGGTCCCCAATGTCAACATGGTGTGGATATCTTCTCTATCTTTGATTTGATATGTTGTATAACCCAAATAGACCCTTAGATCAAACTTTATAGGCATTAGATATACAAGTCATGTTTTAATCTTATCTAATATCATTCAATAATTTATTTTATTATTTATTTCATCTAATAGTAATTAAATTACTATTACTCGATAAGAACTAAAAAATTATTAATTAATGTTATTCATAATTATTTTATTAGTCATTTTCAATAAATATTTCATATATTAAGTGTAAAATCTTATATTGTCTTCAATAAATTATATTTAATAAAATAATTTATATTTTTTTATCAATATATAATATTTATATCAATATATATATATATATATTTATATATTAATATATAATTTTTAATGGTATTTAATTTTTTTAAGAAATATACCATTTATTATTGATAATAAAAAGTGTTGATAAGGGGAACCCTTTATCAATGTAAAAATAAATACACTAAAAAAGAGTAACATTAATCATCACTAAAACAAAATAATTGGAAAAGTTAACCTTTTATCATTGCTAAAATAAAATTACTAATAAAAGGAATCTTTATCAATTCTGTTTTCATGCACTGATAATTGTTTCTTTTATTAGCGATAAAAAAATAACTGATAAGGATCACCTTTATCGTCGATAGAAAAAGAGCTGATTAAGGATTCATTTTATCAGTGCTATAAAAAACATTGATAAAATCTACCCTTTACCAGTTTTTTATACCACTTCTAAATGTGGCATTTATCAGTGATTTTAGTGAGTTGTGATATAGTTTATCACTGAATAAACACAAATATATAGTAGTAGAGAATTATTCATGAAGAGGTTAAAATTTTTCATTTTTTCTTGATGATATTGGTAGTGAATAAATGTATTCAAATTTTATATATCTATTTTTATCAATTTCCCAAATAATTTATAATTCATAATCATATTTTTTAAAGTCTCACATATAATGGGATATAAGAGACACTATAATCAAATTAAACTCAATTTATGATATGTTGATCAATTTTAATCATAACACATCATTGGAAATTTAGTACATAATATCATTATAGCCGTAATTTAAATAAAATTATATTATCTTCCACATATAATAGTTAAATAAATACCATCTAATTCATTCCAATTTAGTTGAATTGGATAATTTTGTATTGTAACATAACACCCCTATGGTTGAACCGCTAGTTTGTATCCCTGAATATCATAAAAATGTTATATGGGGAAAATAAATTCATTTTTTCATGTTTCATGGAAGCATGAAAAGTTTTACTAAGTTAAATTTTGTAACGGTGTTACGTTTCATGATCAATTTCCACAATTATTCTACATTCAGAAATATTGATGAAATTCTATGGGATCAAAGTGTAATTATGGGGATAATTTTGATGTCACCAAATTCACTTTTATGTATTTATATTATGTAATTTAATAATTGTTTCATTCTATAAATATGTTGACTTTATATTTCAAACTAATGGTAAATGTGTGAACATTGTAAGATACACAATTACCACATTTTTAGTTAAAATCATGCATCCCAGTTGTTAAGTGGGGAGCATAAGTCTAGTGGATCATGTTGTATTAGTGCATGATTCTCTTTTCTATGTGGATAGACATTTTAGCATTATAAGACAATGTTAAATGCTATCATATTGTTATTAAATGGTCTTTGAAAACATACAACCTAACTATGATACCTATATATTTTTTTTGTTTTCTAATTTTCCCATAATTAAGGTATTTCATTTTAGCCTCCCCTATTTCTTTACACCATTCGAGGGCCTCCCTCATCCATTAGGATCCTACTCTTTCATTTTAAATGATTCTCTTGGTTCTATAATTTTCTCAGAGGTTAAACACATTATTTCAAATGATTTAATATTATCCATTTCTTATGCCCATTATTTTCAATATGTGCCTTTTTATCAATCCTTATTCATCCATATGGAAGAGTAAAGGACAATGTTGTTTCCAAAAAAAGTCTTCTAGTCAATAAATTTCAAGAATTTCATCTAACATTCCAATATTTTATATTTAAAGAAGGCTAATTGATTTCTAATTAGTGTTGTGGTGTGTCTAAATAACCTCATTTCCATTTCCATATTCATTATTAAATTATTTTTAATGAATTAATAATAATAATAATTGTTTCATTTCATTATTTTAATTAAATTATTTAAAAATATAATAAAAAGCCCTTAAGAAAATATTATTTGACTAATTATGGGTTTTATAAGGCTTTAACATGCTATACCTTGATAGATAATTTTTATATATTAACTGTATTTGATAAATTGTCTCTTAGACTGGTTTTTATTCAATTTAATATTAAAATATATTTTGGTGTTTGATTCATTTCTTTTAAAATTTTACATGGTTTTTAATATTATATTTCTTATAAAAATATTTTTCATGTTTTTATTCAATTTTATTTATTATCCATGTCTTGATAGAGTTGTGTAATTAATGTATTCTTGTATGTGGATGATTTGTGTTTTATGATTTGGATTTCGACTAAAATCACATGGGATTCATGTGTAGATATATTGAAATCAATATAAGTGTTGTATTACCTTAGATATTCAATTTCTAACAGTGTGGTTTAGGGCCTATTTATGGGCTTTCAACATTATGAGGCTAGGAGACTATGTGAAGGTCTCAGTCTAAAAGGTTATTTGATGGCCTCCTATGTTTTTTATGAAATATAAATGGTCATATCCTTAGTGTCATGATTGGAACCACATGTTTTGAGGTGAAAAAATTACCCAAGTTCCATACAATACTACCCTAGTCTGGTAGCTCACATGAACTGAAGTGCACCTTCCCATAAACTAGAGGATGATGACTAGCAGTTAGGGTAAATTCATAACATGGGGAGAGTATAACCTCTTAATAAAAGTAGCACAACATCATAAATAAACAAATAATAACCATGTTATGATAACCATTACTAGAATAATATCAGTATCACATGATGATCAAATTATAAATAAAATATCCAAACAAAAACAATATATTTTTCATGCCAAATAAGTATCATGTGTCAAAACAAAACAAAAGAAATAGACAATCTAATAAATCCACATGTGAGTCCTCACCCCGATTTCAGTTCCCTCATCCATTCTCCATCCAAAATCAGTCATCTAACGTATATATCTTTTCCTTTTCCTATCATAAAAAAATGAAGTCTTTTTTGGTACCGATTAGGCAGCCTGAGCTTGGGGTGAATATAACTCATTAGGCCACCACCAATGTGATATAAAATAGTATCCATTATATAAAAGTGTCTGGATTTGTATAAATAATTAAAAAAAGATAAATCAACAGTTATCCCATTTTATTATTCTTTATTTAACGACACATTTTCCCTGGTTGAAGAGGAAAATTAAACCATCAATACATAGATCAGCCTGTTTCAGAATATGAACCATATCACATTTGGAATCATAATTAATTATAACATGGTATTCCTTTATCCATTTAATTTCCAATCATTTCACTACTACATGGAACCATAGTCCAATTCCATCATTTTTTCCTAGAACGTTGTGTCGAGAACCCCATGGGTATTTAAAGCATCATTTTATGTCCCACAACTCATTTTAATCATATATGGGATTTTGAAGCATCCATATATGTCCCACACACATATATTTTAAATAAAATATTGTATTTTGAATCATCAATCCATTTCCTACACACATGTATAACAATATCACATATATCAAAACATCACATATATTAAAATTTCATATACATCATGGTTAGAACCATTAACCTTCTTATAAAATATTCTCAGCAATGAGTCCCTTTTAAATTATCAATTTAATCATGGTTCTTCACTTTCAATCACATGGAATAATATGAAATAATCACCATTAATTCAATAATCAACATTTAATCATATAACCCAATAATACATTAATATTAATTTAACCATCCCATAAATAATAATAATAAAAATTCAACATCCCATTAATCTACCAATTCTACAATCCTATCAATTGAAAAACTTCATATCCCTATTAATCAAACAATTCCACAAAACAATAATTAATTTATTAACCAGTATACTAATCTAATTCATGTTGTAATTTCTAAACATGAAATAAAAATTTCAAAATTACTAAAATGTTATTGAAACAAATATATTTGGAATTTCTAAATAAAAAATTATCACACGTTCATTGAAAAATGTTCTCCAAGACAAAAATCCCCCAATTTTATGTGGAACGATCAACATCACACTGATAAATGAGTCCTAGAACCAAAACCTAGTTCAAGATAAAGAGCTTTATGATATATCCAATCATAGAAATAAACCAATCACTGGATGGGGATAATACATTCCTCTTTATCTTAATAGATATAAAAGAGATAGAAAAATATAATTGTAAAGATATCACATACTAGAAGAGGGTTTGATCCATCAATCGAACCTTTTATTTGTCCAGAGTAAAGTTCAAAATGCCTTTGAATTAACATGGGATCCTCTAAATTTGATGGAAAATCTATTAGGCCGAAGCAGTTTATTTTAGTGTAATGATCACGAGGTTCAAAAATTTAAAAAATATTTTTAGGTACAAAAATGCTTCTGTATGGTTTTTTATGAAGGGTTTCATATTTTACCAAATAGTGCCCCATCGTCATGATAATCTTCTTAGAGTTTCACAATTTCTATTAAGATGGCACAAAGTTTGACAAACCCTGCACCAACTATGAAATTTTCCTCTTTTTGGGATGACATGGATTTCCGGTGTAGGGTACATAGTTTTGAAAAACTATACCCCAAATATGCACTTCCAAAAACCCTTAAAAATATCCAAAATCATTCAATTTATCCATAATAATCCCAAAGGTAAAATACAAACATGATATACTAAAAAAATGTTAAAAGAGTAACTGAAAAAAATATTATACATTTTTAGAATAGGTTAGAATATTACTATCTCCCCACCTTATAAAATATCATCCTCATTATATACACCCAAGAATATCTAAGATTATAGGTAAAAAAACAGCCCACTGAGCCCAAATATATTCTTCTCTCTCCCATGTTTGCTCCTATACACATCCATGTTACCATAATACTCGAACTATTAGAATGGTCTTTCCCTGCAACACATTTATACTATGATATATAACACGAATCATATTATCATCAATGTACTCATTGGTCTCATTCTCAACATCTCCAACATCGATCACATGACAAGGTCCATGGTGATACTACCAAAGATATGAAACATAAAAAACATCATCCTCAACACTATACCCTCTTAGAAGATCTAATAAATATTCTATAAAACTAATTCTCTCCATAATCTCATAATATCCAACAATACAAGGGGTCAACATGCCCTACCTTTGAATCAGACGGTGACCCAATCTAGGAGACACCCAATGGAATACATGATCACCCACTTTAATCTCTGCGGGTAATCAACATTTATTAGAATGAAAATTATCTCAACTCTAATAAATATCCATATGTTTATAAATCAACTAAGCATGCTCTGATGTCTCCAACGTGAGACTCATTCCCGACAACATTGACTCACCGACCTCCATCCAACATAGAGGGGACCTACATGACCTACCATAAAGATCCTCATTATGGTTCCTCAAGAATAGTCACTTTATATCTATTATGAATGGTGGGGTCAACTAGTTTTATATGCTTCTCACAATACCCACTGATGTCGTATAAGAACAGTCACATCATTTTCCCCATATCCTATATAGTACATTTTGACTTCTCATATGTCTTTGGGTGGAAATATGTACTCAAAAATATCTGTGTACTAAGAACCATTTAAAAGGATTTCTAGAAGCATGATGTAAAACACAATTCAAGGTCTAAAACAATGCTCTGTAGACGTCATGCATATGTAATAACTCCCAAACATATATCACTCCAAAAAGATCCACTTCTAAAGTCTCCCAAATAGGAAATAAATGATCTACATTCTTCAATATTTCTAAAGTTATCAAAATATAACCATTCATCTATAAAATCAAAAGGAGATTCGCCAAAAGAATATATAGTAACATAAACCCACTTGCATTCCATAATGGTCATTGGCTATAGTAACCCATCAAGTCGTTGATGGACATCTATCACATGTGGATAGGTTTATCACTGTTTCATGAACCCTGAAATATACTTTTTCATTACTATACCCCAAGACAGTCAACATTGGTCACGATACATTTTTTTATTAAAAATTCACCACCCACATCAAGGAAGGAAATTAATGAATCATCTCCTCTCGCATGAAATTTGGCAAAACCAAATGCTTCATCACATATATGATATCATTCCCATTTATGGTTCAATAATCCAAATGATCTTTAAACTAATTCCTCTCAAATTTTTATATACACTAAGAAAAAATAGTGATAACCTGCATACATAATACAATGTGAATGAAAAAATTAAATTCCATTATTAGTGGTATGATATACTTTCTACAATGGAACACATCAAGAAACTAGATGACTACCTAAGGAAGATCACTAATCAAATATTTTACTCTAGGTCAAATGAAATTACTGATATCACTCTACCAAACTCAAGAAAATGAGGTTTGGATCTGCTCGAACTCAGGTCTCGTTCACCCTAAAAAATGAAACTCACAATCGAGAAATGTAAAGAGGAATCACTATAGGTAATAGTAAATAATGGCCTTATGTAAAATTATACAATCCACCCCCAAAATGAAATCAAGTGGTTTCATGTTGAGGACCATCAAATTCCTGGTAAGCTCAATCTATGATAGAGAGAAAACACTAGAGGAGAATCAAATACCCTACTCTCTCTTCATTTTGAGGAGTTTGTAATATCAATCACATAAGTTGAAAAAAACTATGATGACATTCAAAATTCAAGGCATGAGATGATATCAATGGGTGAGATGCACCAGAATCAAATAATTATATCACTATAAATGAATCTATTTTGATAGTACCACTCAAACATCACTGGACCCACATCAAATTCCTCTAGAGAATCTTCTACTATGTAAAGAATATTTTTTCTAGATATATGGGGCATGAACCCCTTAGTTATTGAAGCATATAATTGAAAAAGTACTTTTAGTTGTTAAGAAAACTATTCCTCTACAGAGAGTATACAATACATGATTGAACAACTAAAAGTGACCTAAGACTTTAAATTAAAACAAAATCTATGGTTCCTCAGTTTAAACCTTTCATGAGTGACCAAACTTTTCAGACTAAAAGAAATTCATAGGAAATATTATAGTCACCAAAATAGGGATAGATGATGCCTTATATATAGAATAACCATGAGACTAATCAAGATTCCAGTTTCCCCCAACGAAACCAATAGAACTAACACACAGAGCTAGTGGAACTACCATCAACCCTAACGTTCCAGTTAATTCATGATTAGTCATCAAATCACTATACATCATGTTTTCTTAAGAATTGAGCTTTATAATGAAAACCTTTGAGTGGATATTAGATCAATGACCTATCTCAAAAATCACTTCATTTATATTGTCATTCTTTACTACCTCATGTGAAAATTGAACATGTTTAAAAAACCAATCATATACTGATTCATTTTCCAATCAACTTGTTAAAGCTTATGCAACTCCATAGACTTTTCCAAGACCATAGAATATTGACAGAACAACTCTAAAAATAGTTCTTTAATTTCTTTACACTTTATTCACTCATGTTTCTTCACAATAATAATCAAATTTCACTACCTCCGGCTAGGCCCTTTAAGATTAAAGGCATCACACTTCACCATTATAGAATCAAGAATTTCCAGGATCTAAAAATGTATCTTATTATTTTAAAAAAATCCTAAACCTCTTTATGATCATTCCATCCATTGAAACGATGTTGTTTTCTAGAAGAGAAAATCTTGACCATGGTCTCTACATTCAACCCTCAAGGTTCCACAAGTGATGTGTAAACGACAATGGGTTCCTTTCCCAAGGCATGGATAGAACACAAAATTATCTCAACATGTTTCAAATCAACTACGGGGATCTATTTAAATGGTCCATCGACATCCCCTCCCATGTTATATTAAAATTTATATTCGATTCATAGTTCTATACAAAAAAAATGAAAACATTAAATCATTAGAATGGATACTCATAACATCATCTCAATCAATATATACAATAATATATATTCCATCAAACAAAGTTCAAACTTATGGTCTTTCAAAACACTGATATCAATCCTAGAAATGAATATAATCAGATAATATTATTCTTCAATTAAAAATTTCACAAACACTAATGATGACTTTAGGATTATTACAATGATATAATGATAGGCTCTCTGTCAAAAATTCCTATTAAGTACAAAAAATCATACCTCATGTCTTCCAAGAAAATATCAAACTGAATATCAACATCAAGGAATGAAGTTAATACTAATCCTATAATACAACTTTTTCATGAACCAAAAAATATTTTCTAGTATACTAATTCCTAATCTATATCTGATATAGCCAGATGAGAATTCTAGATCCACAAAGGTTGAAAACAATACACTTCAATATCAAGAAAAATCAAAGGGAATAGGTTTTCCATAAGATTAAAGAATCAGTAATAAAAAGAGGAAGAGAAAAATTGGTATTCCCAATAATACTCCATGATAAATATTCCAAAATAATATAGATAAACATCCCATAAAAACATCACTAAAGGAAATTAGATTATAAATGTATATAAATATTCAAAAACTACATTCAATAAGTGTACCATAGGTCCATTTCTCACCACCATCACTCTAAATTTCCATGGATTAAGCACATCCACCACCTTTAAGTGGTTAATTATCTTTCCCTAAACATGACATAAAAAAATATAAAAACTCTAGAGGCTAGAGAAGGGTGTGTGATAAACAACTATGTAGGCTCTCACTATGTGTTCCACAATAAATTCCTAAAAAATGAAACCATTTATATCTTTAATTAAAAAAACATGGAAGGAAAAGAAAATTAAATATTTTAATTCCAAACATGCCTTTGATGAAAACTATTGAAGATATATAAAAATAAACATTAATTAAAATATTATATTAAACATTAATATAAAATGATAGTAATTAATTTATATAGTTCATGATGTCATGTATATTCCACTCAAAAATATAATCACTATGATCATATACCCAGAGTTACATTATTTCCATCTCCCGTATTATCGCACTACTCAATCATCAATCATAGATTAATTATATGCACACACATACCTTGGATCAGGTCAACAAGACTAATAAATCAAAATCTTATTGGGAATAATCATGATTAACTTGGATTAGTTATTTTTTTTATTTTAAATACATTAATATGGAGTCATAGTCCATGTGTGCTTGTCTTAATATCACACTAACTAAATAGGATCAAATTTCTTCAGTACATCAATCAATAAATAATGGGAAAATCAGTTCTTACAAATCACTACATCATTCACAATTGATATTAAAAAAAATTAATTTCAACATGCCTTTTAAATTTTAAAACCAATTAATAGGTCTTCATCAATTTCATAGATTTCAAAATCATCTTTAATTTAATGAAAATTTTTCTAACGAATCAACATAAAATTATATCATAAAATCATTTTTTATTTTATGTTATCAGTTTTTTCAAATTACACCCAAAAAAATCAATATCATTGAAATTGGGGTTTTCATAATTTCATTTTAGTTTTTAAATAAAATATCAAATCATATCAACCGATGATTTTAAAAACAATTTAATATTCATTTAAAATTAAATGAAAAATAATATGTTATCAAATATGTATAAAGAGATATAGAACAACCTACCTTTATGAATGAAGTCAAACAAGTCAACACCCATAACAGGAAACACCAACAAAGAATAAAGAAAAATAAGATCAAGGATAAAATCATAGAATCTATACACATAGACTCAAAGATCCAATAAATCAATAAAATCAGGATTCACCACTCTCAAAAGGGAGATAATGAAACTAGAGATAAAAAAATCAAGACATAAACCACTTGCCACAGAGGGATCTGGATATTTCAATAGACCTTCAATTCAAAGGGGCGGATTTCAAGGAGCAAGGTAATCTTCAAGAGATCCCATAATGTACATGTAACCCAATCAGGGACGAATTGGGGTTTCTTAGAGGCTAATTATGGGCCGAGGTATTTTACTTAATTTTTTTAGGTATTAAAAACTATATTCAAGGTTTATTGGTTCAGAACAAATGGTAAGAAGTAATAGTTTATCTAACTATTCACCAATATATGGCCTCGTGAAATTTTTAATGGTTTTTATGTCTTGTAATTTTAACTAAGAGACAACCATGCAACACCTACTTTCTATGACCTCACTACTTGGGGGTAGTTCGCACGATTTGGAATTAACTATGTGCCCCCTTCAAGAGTTTCATGAAATGGAATAAATTTTTATAGTCTAAACCACATAGTCTTCTTTAACAACATTCCAACCGTTCGCTATTCCATTTTCCTCCAAAATCTTAAAAAATCTCTCAAAATTACACTAAAAAATACCAAACAAATCATTGTTAAAATATGGGTCAATATGTACCTAAAATCTTGTAATTGGATGTTAGAGTTTTATTATCATATATTTCATCTATATTCTATACATATATTCTGAACTTATTTATCTATATTATTTTTCGATCCTTTATTCGAAATAATATATGTTTGGGGTTCCCTTTACAACTCTCTTTTTTACTAACCTGGTTTAAGAGAACATTGCTATTTATTTTTCATGTCTATCACCAAAAATGAATAGATTGATAATCACCTTAATTATTTTATTGAAAATAAACATAGTTAAATTATAGTGTAGGTAAAAATAATTATCCTTCTATATCCAGAAAATAACTCTTTTTCATTTTTAAAAACATTACCAGTACAATTCATTTTTATTCCTACTTCTCCTTGATCCATATCATAAATTTTACTAGATAGGATCTCAATGATCATTTAATATTTTTCAATTTCAAAATATGAAAATAGAAACCAATTTGACTTAATATTATATTTTTAATCCTTATTATATAACATTTGGTTCATCTTTGAGATGATATTGTGAAACCCACTTCTTTCTAATGGATTTAATCATACATATGATTTATCTGTTTTTTATTTTCATATTCTGGAACACATATACATATACATATTAATAATATGAAGAGTGTACCTAGATAGTTATCCAATTCATTGGGTTATGTGTACACCATGTGAGATACTATGTAATGTGCATAATCACTTAGCATAAGCACGCTATGATATATTGACTTGGTGGTGTGTCTTGGATAATTCTTATGATCTACAGGTGGTTTTCTTATACTTTCTATGTTATAATTTCCTGGATATGAGACTTCAATTATTTTTTTGACATCATTATTTATATTTTTGTAGAAAATTATGATTCCATGAATATATGATATCATCTCATTATGCCATTTTTTTATGATTATAATACACTCTTATATCATAACACTTGTTTTTTTTGAGATTACATATCCTTCCATCCTGATTTATAGAGAAATATTATTTCCATATATCCTTTGAAAAATAAATTTCTCCCAAAACATGTTTTATCATATTCTTATGATCTAAACCTTGATTATATGTTGATACTTTTACCCTTAATGTGAATTTGAGATCATCCCTTTATTATGTTTCCTATTACTAGTTTATGATTATTAGTGTGACTTAATAGAATTATAGAAATAGTTCTAGAATATTTTGATAATGGAATAATGATCACATGTGTTATATAATATTTTTCCAAAGTAATAAATCCTCAAAGACACATTGTGAACGGATATATGATATGTTTGATATTATTGTGAGATGTAATGTTTAACATATGTTAATGATGTAAAAAAAGATATGTTTATCTTGGGTTTGTATATCCAGAATAAAAGGATGTATTAGTTATTGTGGAGGATTTATATAGTTTTTTTAGGGATTAAGATAATAGAACCTTTTTGAATACCATATGCATAATTCAATTAGATAATATTTTGTATAGGATAATATCCTGAAATTTGGGTATTGTTGAAATTGTGTGGTTTTTAGGGAAACAAAAATCTCTATATATATATATAATAAGTTGATTATTGATTACAATATATGTTTCTATGGATAATAACCCTGACTGGGGTGTATTAGGTATCAACTCAGTCATCACCATGTGCATGAAAAAGTTTCATAACTAAACACCTAGTTAGAATTCCTGAGTGACATTATTTGATCAATGAAATTCTATTAGCATGCTATTTGGAAGGATTTATTATATAATGAAAATTTTTCAAGGGGTATGATAGAACCTAAAATAAATAAATCATTATTAAATAGATATTTATTTATTTTCAGCCTAATTATAATGTGATAATTTTAAAAAGTAATACATTTATACGTTGATAATTTTAAAAAATTGTTGATGTTATTTCTATTATGATATTAATTAATCATTAGTCACATTAATATATTTTTGTTAGTGTAATGAATGTATCCCAATTAAATCACACTAATAATTGATGTCATGGAAAATGTGGAGATTATCCCAATGAGACTCTTAAAATTATGATAGTTGATTAAGAAATAATATGTTTATTCCAAACTAGTTGTGTTGAATTTTGATTAACAATGTGGTATAATTCTGTATCAAAACATTTTAGTGAATATAATGATGGAGTCTCTAGTATGTTCATGGGATAATAATTATAAAATGAGGAAGATTTAATTTCCTTCATGTTATAAATATGGGAGCATATATCCATGGGAATGTTTCAAACAGACTATATAATGATTTTTTTCAGGAAAAGGAGGGAATATCGAGACTACTTATGGAAAAATTAAGAGAATCATAAACATTGTGAAAGGAAAAAAGAGTTCACTATATGGTACTACTAACAATTCAATATGTATAATGTTGGAATCATTGTAGTTAACCCTAAATGTTCCCTAATCGAATGGCTAATATAAATGATAGGAATCAAAAGCATCTAATTCAATGGGAATATGCTAAATATTATCAAACCAAAAATACTAATGTGTGTTTATAAAATGATGTGGAGTGAGGAACACCCATCATCCACAAAATAACAAATAGTGTTTTATTTTTTTTTCTTATTCAAACCACTTTTTTGTAGCTAGAATTGTTTCTAAAGACATAAAATCATCACCTATAGTAGTATATGTTGATCTATTAAAAATGAATTCTAGAGCTTAAACTATTGACTCACAATTTTATGTTTATATGAAATTTATTTTTCCAAATCACATTATCCTCCCTTTTCATATATTTAATGTGATTTATTAAATAGATAGGTTTTCTAAACATAGAGGAAATAATACATGTTACTAAGGGATTAAATTTTATATAAATACATGGTAATCTTTATATGATAGTATTATTATGGAGTACCATTATAAATATATTATATTATTTTTTCTTAACACAAAATGATAATTGATTTTCAGCTCAAATGGATAGAGAAAATAAGTATTTGGGTTAAGAAAATTTTAAGAAAATGTATTTTTTTAGTTTATATAGTTGATATCTCTCTATAAAAATATCATGAACCGTAGCTCTCATTGATATAAAATTATATATTTCCATTAGTAGTTAATAATTCATATTTAGAGTAAACTATTATTTTAATGGTGGGGTCAATACCCGAAAATTTTACTATATTATTTTTCATTAAATTATAACTATTTTTGATAAATTATTTCTTACGCAACATCCAACTAAAATGCATGAGGACATATTTTTTCAATATTATTAAAATTTATATAAAAATAATAAATCATCTGTTAAATAAAAATGATTATTATCAATTATAAATTTAAACAAAGTTGGACTATGAAAACCAAATGTTTTGAATAGGGTTTTTTAAATAAAATTAAATTTTCATTATATATTTTTAGTATTCATTTAAAATAAACATTTAAAAATATTTATATCATTGTTTTTACAAATATTTCCTTCATTTTATAATGAAAAATATCAATGTTATCCTAATCCGTGGGGTTTCATTAATGTAAAATGTAGTAACATTATAAATGAAAATCGGTGTTGAGAGTACTTACAATGTGCTAGGTTATCCATGGAAAATAGTAAATGTATTAAATAGATTTCCTTAGTCAGAGACCTAGGCAGTGGTTGGAAATATCATTCATCTTTGCTCATAAATAGGTAGTGAATATTCTAAATAATATCCACAAACACTGTCTATCAATTTGTTTAATCATAGTCTCATTTTTCATACATTATAGTGATGATTGAGTCAATACTCAACCAACACTATTAAAGATGATTACCCATAGTTGCATCAATAATAAATTTTCTCCCACATTTTAGTATCCAAAAAAGAATTTATTTTATAGAAAACTACAGAAACATGTACTTTACCAAAACAAATGATGTTATTTACACCATGGAATAGATTGAGTTCGACAATAGTTTAGGTAAACATTATATCAATGGAATATGATAGAGGGATAATAATATAGACTTTTAAATCCAATAAATTTTTCGATTAATATGGTGAATGTATTGAATGGAAATATATGCACCATCTAAATGAAAATAGGTGGGGAATATAACATGAGTCCCACAACCTAAAAAATTGAGACGAAATACGTCAAATATGGCTTGGGTAGAAATTCAATTGAATACTCTTGAAATTGGGGGATTCAAATTTATCTTCAAATACAATAAATAAATGTATTTTGAGATAAAAAATCTCAAACATTCATTATATAAACAAAATTGAGGAACTAAGGTGTATAATAAAAAATGTGTCTCAAAAGTGCAATTTGAGAGGAAACACACTAACCTGTTGTCCCAACATCGAAGAATGAAATTTAAAATACTATATAAAGTCATATCTATATTTATACTAGAATTCATAACCTTTACCATATCCATTTTCATTTATACTCCACTTAAAGAGTCATTATCTATATTAATTATACCAATTTTATATATCAGGTGTTTATATTTTGGTCATTTGTAATAGATTCATAATAGTTATGTTTTTTTCAATCATCATTCCATGTTCATCATATATATATCATTAAAGTTACTATTAGTTACTAATTAAATTTATTCATGTTATTTTAATTTAATTTCATAATTTTTTTAGTCTTTATCCTTGAATCTTAATTTTAGAGTATGCATGCTTCAATTATTCTTAATGATTAAAGTGTGTTATCATAATTAATGAATTATAAAAGGAAAAAACAACAAGAAAACCAAAAAAAATTCTTATTTCAAAATTAATATCATATTATAATAGTAATTATATTTCCATATTAATTCATTATATAAATTCATAATATTATTCTATTAAGAGGTCAAACTGAATCAAACATGAATATACACTAATTTTATGAATGATTATGAGGTGGGTTTTTTGTCACTTCTTTATACTAGATTAAAAAATATTATATTCAGTTTTATTATTGTTATATATCATAATTTTAGGTAATTATAATAATATTTTATTGATGTGATAACATTATGCAATTTTAATAGAATATTATCCTCTTTGTTTGCTTTTTTAAAATGATAAAATTCATAATGATCATCTAAAATTAATGATATCAATAATAAGTTCTAAATAATTTCATAGAAAAACATTAAAATGTTAAAAAAATATTTAATCTTTAATCATGTAATTTTATCCATCCTTTTAATATTGTGAAAAAAATTAAAATGTGTTTCATCATGGAGGAATTTTTACGCACAACACATGAATGATTGTAACATTTTTCCTGAGGTAAAGGGAAAATATGGTTAGTGTTTATTTCTAGAATAAAAAAACATTTATTATAACATAAATAAGTAACTCGTTATATAATATTGAAAAAAATAAATTTCATAAGGTTTGATAAAAAGAAAATAGTTTTGTAAAAATATTGAACGTATATTAAGAACTTTGGGTTTCTCTTGGAGGATTCTTCGGAATTAAGGGATTGGGATAATATATTTTTAGAAAAAGATTAAGAGAGTGAAACAGGATTATAGTGTAATAAATGGTATATTATTTTAATTATTAATGATAATTCTTATAGTATTATAGATGTGTTGGTGGGAAAGCCCTTTTATCGGTGAAAAATATTCGTTTTTTCATAAAAATAAAATATATGTAATTGGTAGGAATGGAATCACAAGGGTATTAGATGGGTTTGGTGAGTAATATTAGTTAGGTTGAGATATAATTGATTATTCATATGGGTACAATTTTTATACCTAAAAAGTATTTCTAGATTTTGTATTTGATGTTTTAATTATTAAAAATTCATTATACTTTATTACCCATTTTAACCTTATTAATCCTAATTAAAAATTAACTATGGAAATTATTTTATTACTAACAATATAAGATAAACCCTCATAAAATTTTATACCATAATAAATTAAAATTTTGGAACCATTGAACATAATTATATTTCTAAATATAATAAAATTTTCTTTTACGTTAGAACATAAGATATAGGATAAACTATTTTAATCGAAAATATCTTTTATATATTTAATCACTTTTTTATTTACTAATAAAAATTATTTGAATGAGTTTTTATTCATATTTTCATGTGTTTAAAAATAATATTAGAGTCATAATTTAATTTAGATAAATTTAATTTATTTTGATAAAAATTATACAACTCATATAAAATTAAAACATTGATTAAAACCATTTTAATTTTACTCTTGTAATTAATATTTATCCTAAGTAATTTATTTTTGATGAAAAAAATAAGATTCTAATTATTATAAAAAATTTACAAAATAGTTGTAAATATTATTAACATTTTATAAATTAAAATTAATATGTGAAACGAAAATTAATTTTAAAATTTACACGCATAAAACATGTTTTTTAAGAAAATACCCACAAAATCATTTTAGGGTAATATAATTATTTATAATTAAAAAATGATTTTTATTTTATAAAATAACTTTATAACATTTATAAATTAAACATTTAAATATTCATATGAATAATGGATCTTTTGGGTGAACATAATGGGATAATTTTGTATGTGGTGTTTACCTACTAAAGTTGAGTCTTGGGTATTACATCCCCCCTTAAAAAATTCAATCATAGAAATTGGGGTATATATTAGATTGTGAAATTTTTTTATATTTCATCATCATATATTCTTTAGGATCCCATGTTGCTTCTTCTAATTTTTGATTTTTCCAAAGGACATTGACCAGTCATGTGGTTCGTTTATGCAACACATGATCTCTAGTGTCAGGAATCTAGATAGGTTATCCATTATAGGAAAAGGATGTATCTAACTCTCTTACCTTATATTTGATAACATGTGATGGATTTTTAATGTATTTTCGCATTAATGAATAATAGAATATTTGATGTACATTAGAATGTTTGGGTAGCGTAGCCCAACAAAATGCTACATCTCTAATTATTTTTTGGTATTTCAAAAGGCCTAATGTACCAAGGATTTAACTTCAACCATTTACCATATAAAAAAACATTCCATAAAGAGACCATTAGTAATAAATAATACCCACATTATATTCCATGTATTTTTTTCAATTATCATAATATCTCTTTTGTCTTCTTTGGGTTTCTTTAATGTCATCCTGTAAAGTTCATACTTTAAAAATAGTCTCCTCCACATGATCTTTTCGAAGTAAATTTATATTTACAACTTATTCCCAATAGGTCTGATTATGAAGCTTATCCCTACAAAATTCGTCATATGGTTCCAACTCGATGGTCAAATGGATATATTTATTGTATTTCAATTCCATGAATGGTAGATATTTATTCCATATACATTGGATGTCAGAAGTGCATGATCTTATCATGTCTTCCACAATTGGGATATTCTATTTAGATTGTCCACTAATCTGGGGATTGTATATAGTGCCTAAATAAATATCATTTTTGAGATCCCCTAGAAAATACTTTTAGGATTTTGATTTTAATTGGAGGTCCTGATCAGATAGAATCGATAGAGGACCCCCATGATGTATTATGATTTTGTTGATGTAGATTTCAGAAAGGATATGAATGGTAAAATATTATATTATAACTATGAAATGGTCCTTGTCATAAAAATGTTCAATAACTACACACATATTATCCTTCTTCCTTGGAGCTATTGGAATTCCAGTGACAATGATTGTTGTAATAGTATCCCACTTATGTATGGGTATAAAAAGAAGTCTCATTAGTCCCCAAGGATGTTGTATTTCAATATTTACTGGAATACATTCTAAAATATGGACAAATGGTCTACAATTTAACCCTTTATAATATCCCATAATAAGTATTATCTTAACTCCATATTCATGTTTTTACCATAGTGTATAGATAAATTCAAGATATGGTCGGCATCTATAATTTCCCTCATTAATTGTGTTATTGATGAAATTCATAACCTCTTCTAAAACATCAAAACACCATCTCAATTCATAAAAAAAATCAATTCACATCATTTACATCTTTAATATTCCTTTTTTATTTCTCTACACCCTTCTAGGACTTCACTATATTTTCTTATAATGATGGTTTATCAATTCCGTGGAAAAGTAAAGATGGATCACCTTGCCTAAAAATAAATATATCATTATTTACTAAATCTATGTATATATGATCTTTGTTAATCCTTATAATCTTAATAACTACATGGTCTCTCATAGTCAACAAATTATCCACACTATATTCCTTCCCATGGTAGAAGTATATTAAGTAATCATATTCCTTGAGTATTTCCAAATATCTTTATTGTAAAACCCCATGATTTTATGAGAAATGTTATTTTTAATTTCGTTGATGTCTAATGTTGTATGCTAGTCCAATATTAGCTTGCACTATACGCAACACCATATTATCTTGTAGTATATGGAAACACTATTCTTGGCTTGTGTTGCAGGTAAGACTGACCTTCCTCAATAGCGTGTATCGTACGCAATATTGAGTTTCACAAAACAACGATATATTATTATAATATTATTATTATGAACTGGAAATTATGAATAGTATTAACCACATTTTGATTTTTATAACATTATCATTCTTCTTAAACATATTCTTGAACATGGTGTGAGAACAAAATAAAATGTTCGGGTAAAATAAGTATTTAAAAAAATATGTAGTTTTGCCACCATTTTATGGCGCACCAACTTTAAATCTAGTTTTGTATATGTTTATAAGTTCAATTTGACAAATTATACTTATTACTTGTAATTAGGATATAAAAATTTACTTTGGATAAATTTTTGATATTTTTCTGATAAGATTCTTATTTTTATGAATAGTGAACAAACGCTAAATTTTAATAAAAAAAAAAATTTTCATCAAAATAATTTATACGGTTAAATTATAATATAGAATTGTTTTAAATCATAAATAGAATATATTTTTACCATTTAATATAATTCATTTCATTAGAATTAATTTTACAGTGAATTCATAAGTAAAAACATATCAATCTTATGATATGTTTTAACTTTTAAAACATGCTTTCTATATAGCGAGATTAATTTTAAATTAAATAATGAAACTTCTGTGTTTTGTATTTTGAAAAATGTATTCCATATTTGGAATCAGTAGGTAAAAATTATGTAAATAGGCTACTTTTATTTTAAGGCATTATGAATAGTAACTATTGTAAATGTTATTTACAACAGTTAAAGGTAAATCAGGTAATTAAAGGTAAAAAAATTATAAAATTACCCTTACCCTTGTATTAATATAATTGGATGATTATATTTCGTCCTAAAATATACTTGGGTCGAAATGGTATCTTTTGGAACCCACTTGGATGTGATTAAGACCTTTAATTTATTTTATTTCATGAAAGCGAAATATGTCTCACTCAAAGATTAATAATTAAAGTATTTTTAATATAAGGTTATACATAATATAAATTCAATTATAAATATTAATTTGAAAGATATAATGTTTTTATTCATCATGGTCATTTATTTATGATTTTTTAGAAATATATAATTACCTTAATATCTTATATATTAATGATTCAAAAATTATTTATTTAGTGAAAAATCAATAATATAGTTTTTATTAAAATAATAATACTCATCAAAAGGATCAGAAACTTGACAAAACCTTATTGTTAGAGTATATCTATACCCTAATCATCCAAATGTTGACTTGTAGACTATTTAGATCCTTGTAATACATATTATTAAATTTTTATTATTTTATTTTAAATGATGTCAAAGTTGACACCTTCATTCTTTAATAAAGATAACATTTTATAAGTTGGTTGTTTTAGAAGACAAATTCGACTAAAAGTATTATTATAAAATATATTAGATTTATCGTCATATTAGTATTTTATTTTTAATTTTTATGAAAAAAATAAGTATATTAAATAGTTATACAAAAATATTGTAGTAATTATTTTATTATGAGAAATATCAAATAAATGGTTTTAAGAATATTAAAATAAATATTATATTAACTCTTTAATGTGATACATGGATTTTATAGAAGAATATGACATTTTAAGAATTTATTGAATATTTTGGTTCAAATATATCCTCTGTGTGGATTTTATTTAACTTCAAATAAATGAATAGTGTCAAAATTGACACTATTGATATTTTATAATAATAACATGTTATTAAACTGTTTAAAAATCACAAAAAATATTTAAAATTCATAAATCTAAAGTTATATAGTCGTAAATATCATAAAGTATCCAATTATGGGCAATTCACTACACATAAGTAAGTATTTATAACAATTTAAAATTTAGAATATGATTACCACAAATAAAATTAAATAGATTAAATAAGGATAAATAAAATTGATAAGGTTTAAAAATAATTTCCCAACATGTATAAATTTTATTGGATTATGATATTACAACCCTGTCTCATATGATATCCGAATTTGAGTCACTTTTGAGGTTTTTATGTGGGGATTGAGTTTATTATTTATTAATATTTTTGAGGTTTTCAAAAGTGCCCCTCTCCGCTCTTATAAAAGGGCACCCCTTCCCTCTCCTCTTCACTCAATTTTAAGACTTTAATATCATCCAAACACTAATAATTCCTCTTATAAACATCTCTATTTATATTATATAGGTTCGGTCTTCTCAAAAATCCAACTCTAGTGCCCTAAGAGGAAGTTTAAAAGAGGCACGTCGAGGAAGAGGTAATCTCTTCTACCGATTCATTCAAGTTTTTTTCTTCTTCTAATTTATCATATTTAGTTGTTTTGTAATAAATTAATGACATAATTATCACTAATATACATATATGTTATTATAATTATTATGTAACCCTATTTCACCTTATATCCATCCTATGAAAAATGAAATCATTGTGCGTGCATACATACAGCTTACCGTCTCCACACCGTGGTGTAATATGTTTTTCCACCACCACCATAAATGGATGGGTAAAATGGTGGAAATAATAAATATCTATGATTATTATAACATTATACTAATTTTGAGATATTATAACATCCACTTCATTTCCATTCAATAATTATGGGAATGATATCATCGCTCTTACGTACGTACAGATTACCGTCTCCACGACGCGATGAGATTAATTCTCCATGTTAACCATTCCAAAATGATTATAAAGTATATATAATAAATAATCATTAAATATGTGACATAATAATGAAACTAGATTTATGTATATGTTTTTTTCTTCTATTCAATTTAATTTGGAAACAAAAACAGTGTTCATGCGTACGTACGGCCTACCGTCTCCATGAATAGTGTATTTCATTCCATTTATCAATCTATTATATATATATATATATTATTGTGAATATATATTATATATAAATAATTTTATACATTCTAATGTTAATTAATCATGATCTAAGTAATCATATGAATTATTACATGCCAAAACACGTACGATAAATGAAATGATTTTACCGAGAACGCTACTTTAACATGGAATTGGAAAATGAACGCGTAATATTAAGTCATAAGTAAATCATATATGATATCATAACTATTATTATGGTTCTATTAAAGTTAATAATATCTTTAAACCCAATATATAGGATTCATGGACACATACAGATGAAATTGGACATAAGATAAGAGGTATCTTTGCCAATCTCGTTTCAATCTGAGATTGTTTATTCGTAAGTATTTACTGGGGTTATATTTATCATCCATGTCCATGTCTTCTAAAACTATTTTCATAAATTTTTTACTATTCTTCTATGCATTTTTAATTTCATTTTTACCCTTTTTTTACTTTTACCACATCGTATGGAAGTAATATTTCTTTTGTTTACCATACGAGGTACTTTTTGACTTTTTCGGGAAAGGTACGAGAAGAGTTTTTTTAACTTAATCGGAGAGAATGGATTTGTATGATTTAATAATGCCTTATATCCATAAATATTACTTTATAATATTTCATGATTATTTTCAATTGAATTATTTTCTTATAAAATTACACAGCATTTTGAGAAATGAAAATGATTTTGACCAATAAAGGATATTTTCCTCAAGGATTCATTTCTAGTGTTTTATCAAAACTATTTTCCATATATGATGTCATTTTTCAATATGGTTATGTTTCAAGTATAATGTCTCTATTATTAACAAGGTTTATTTTTTTATGATGAAATTATATCCATCGTTTTATATGGATTATGTTATGATGGTGTGATGTTTATGAAACCCATTTTATCATTGGGTTATGATGAATGATTTCTGTTTATTTTATGGCACATAAAATAATGATTTCATTATGAAATGGGTAGGTCCTATATCTCACTCCAATTCATTGGTTAAAGATTTAAATCTCATTAGATAGACATGGGTGGAAGGTAAAGTGAATCCAGTTCAGTAATACAATGTTGGAACGACATGTAAGCCCGGTTCAGAAACGTACATTTTCCACAATGATGGTCTTGGCAGCAATTCCATGGCTACTATGGAAATCAGAACATGTGATTAATGGTTTTCCACAATTACATGCTTTATTCCCATGCTATTTTATCATGATTAATATTCCTTTATGATATGTGCCTTATTTATTTCTAATATTAATGTCATTACTCATGATTTTGATTTTTTTTATGTTCATGTTTTTACGTTCAAATATTTACGGATTGTTTTATATTCTCCATGTTTACCCTTACTGAGAATTGGACCTCACCCTTTTTATTTTTTCTTTTCCCTAGGATTTAAATAAAGGTTTTAGGTAATAAAACAAAATGGGAATATCTTTAGGAGAGATGTTGAAGATCTTTCACAATGATTCGAAGATTATGTTCTGAGTTTCCAGAGTCACCAAACTAATACGATATTTGGGCATCTATTTTTGTCATATATTAAGTTTTCTGCAAAAATAATGTAACGTACCAGTATATCAAGATTTGGGTCGCTACAGTTGGTATTGGAGTAAAGGATTAGTCAACCCTTAGAAACTAGGAAGCGAAATGTCTAGTGAGATCCCTAGAGATATTTCTAAGGTATTTCTAGGGATTTCCCTAAGGTTAAGTATAAGTATATGTTATAGTCCTTGAATTAAATTAATTATCTTATAATTAAACCTAACATGTTATTTGAAGGTACTCCCCATTTTTTATGTTTTTTTTCTAGCATGATTTTTCCTCTCACACTATTCATTTTAGGTTTTAGATGATGGGTGGAACCTGATAGAACCGTGTTGATCAAGGTAATGGAAAATTCAATGATTTTACACCTGAATAGACCAATGTTATGGGAGATGTAGTTAAAAAACATATTTCTATAATTACACAAGTTATGTATCATTCTGGACTTCCAAATGAGCAGAGAAGGGAACAATATTCGATTGAGTCCTTCATGAGGAAACATCCACGTTCTATCAATGGGTCTTCTAACCCACTTATTTATGAACAATGTATTAGTACCATTGAAAAGATATTTTTCATACTTCACTATTCAGAATATGAAAAATTCATTTTGGTTGTTTATCATTTTGAAGGTGAAACAGACCAGTGGTGGACTCTAATTAAGAAGACAAGGCCCCAAGATGAAATTGAATCCATGTAATGGGATGAGTTCAAGAACTTGTTTTTAAATAAGTACTTCCCTCGTATTCTTAGAACAAAGATGGAAAAGGAGTTCCTTGAGATTAAGCTAAATGATGATGAATCTGTTGGAATATACGAGGTGAATTTTCAAGGCTTGCAAGGTATACATCTGGCTTTATCATCAAACCTGAAAGTAATGTTGATTGATTCTTCAGTGGCTTAAAACCAATTCTTCGAAGGACATTACCTATAAGAGACTTCAGTAGCTATGAAGAAATTATGTGTGGTGCTATAAAGATAGAAATAGAAGTTGATGTTATATATACATCTCACGGTTTTGACATGAAACTAAAGATGGAGTTCAAGGAAAAATCACAAAACAATGATGAAAGGAAGACGGATGTTTCTTTATGCTAAACGTGTGGAAATAAGCATGGTAAATATTTTCTTAAAAAGACTATAAAATGTTTTAAGTGTGGAAAATAAGGTTATCGAGTAGCTGAGTGTCGAAGTAATTGTAGAAAGGTAGCTAATCATGTAAATAGATAAAAGTCTACATAGAACGCACCACCAACACTTCAATGCTACAAGTTCAAGTAAATGGTGCATTATGCTATCCAATTACCTAATCCATGGTTTAATGATGATCGACATCAACAACCTATTAAGGAAAAGGACAAAGGTAAGTCACATGCGATCACTATTGGTGATTTTGAATATGACAATGAAGTGGTAGAATGATTATGTGTATGTGTAACAGGATTCCAAAATAGTGTTGTGGAATCTCATTTATAGTATCATGGAATTTTGAAATATTAATGTATTGGTTTATTGTGGTTTTCAATAATTGTTTAGTACTAGTAACCATAAAAAGTGGTTGAAATATTTTTGGAAAGTAGATGATATGTGCATAATGAAGGGATAAGGAGAAAATAATATGTTTGATAGTATTAATGAGCTCATGACTGATATAAGGGCAAAGTGACATTATGGTTTGAGTATATAGAAATTTTGGGATATTGGTATGTGTAAAGAGTAAAATTTTTAGAAAATTCATTTTTTACTAAGGTTCTATGGTAATTAATGTTTCAAGAGAATACATGATTAAGGTATTAACATGTTTGGAATGTGACCAAAAATTGATGTCTTAGAATATATGGGGGATAAATGATGGTATTAACATGCTTGGTAAATTACCTCTAAAGTAATATTTTTATTTATACTGTGAGATTGGACAGAAGTATTTTGGATAAGCCTTAAGATTGGAATAAATTATGTTAGACATCAGATGGTATTGTTTAAGGCTAGAAATTTTTGATATTATTTCTAAAATGAAATAATAGTATAGTTTTATAAAAAGGACAACCCGTAGGACGGGAGACAACTCGTCGCATCGGATAGGGCCGTGGGAATCGAGCCCAAATCGAAGTACAACAGGCCTTTATCGCCTCCCACTGGCCTACAAGAAGTCCTTGGTTTATAGAAATTAGTTTTATTTTATTAAGTGGTATGATATATGAAGTATCAGTCCATTTTAGGAGCCATATGAGATTAATATCACCATATATAGACTAATGTATATTTAATAACTTTCACTAAACTTTTGTTTCCGACAGATGGAATGACCCATCATTCTATCACATGATCTGCTAACACTTTACGAAGGAAAAATTCAACATCATTTCATTAAGATATGAAGTGAAATTTTTTTAATGAACGACCAATGGTGAGATTTTACCAAAATCAAGTATGTATTTCTTCTTATTCAAAATATTCAAATTTTTTTAATGTATATTGAAAACAAAAATGTTTTCCTAGTACCAACATATACAATGAATATAATGGTACCTTAGATCATCAAAAATTTATGGCTTTGTGATTTTTAGATTTTTCATAGCTATGTTCTCTACCACTCTTCATCAGAACTTGATTGATAGATTTGACTTACATATCCATGTTTTCACCTACGTTCTCCTATGTGGAAACCCAGTGTTGAGTTAATTTGGGTAACCGTTATATCTCAAACTTTACTTTTTAAAATTAAGTCTTGGTATTCCTTTTTACGATGTGGGTTTCTATGAAGGAAACTTTCAAGTAGAAAACGATTTATAACCCTGATGAATTTTGAGGGAAAAATTCATTTTAAGGGGGATAGAATGTAACACCCCGAGATTTTATGAGAAATGTACTTTTTAATTTTTTTTGATGTCTTGTGTTGTATGCTATACCAAGATTATATTGTTTTATACACAACACCATATTATCTTTTAGTATATGAAAACACTATTCTTTGCTTGTGTTGCACGCAAGAGCGACCTTCCTCAATAGCATGTGTTGTACGCAATACCGAGTTTCACTAAACAGTGATATATTGCTATAATATTATTATTTAATAGCTGTAATGAATATAATTAACCACATTTTTAATTTTATAATATTATCATTCATATTACACATATTCTAGAACCTGGTATGAGAAAAAAAAAATTTGGGTAAAATAAGTATTTTTGAAAAACTATAGTTTTTCTACATTTTGATGGAGCACCCACATTAAATATAGATTTTGACATGTTTATAAGTTCAATTTGACAAATTAAACTACTTCCTTTGAATAAGGATATAAAAATTTACATTGGATAAATTTTTTATATTTTTCTGATAAGTTTCTTATTTTGTTGAATAGTAAAAACACGCTAAATTTTAATTGAAAGAAACTTTTTTCATCAAAATTATTTATATGGTTAAAATATATTATTTAATGATTTTAATGTATAAATATAATATATTTTTACTAATTAATATAATTTATTTCATTAACATTAATTTAATGTTGAATTAATAGGTAAAAACAATTCAATCTTTTAAAATGTTTTAACTTTTAAAACCTGTTTCTTCATCAGTGGTACTAATTTTAAATTAAATACTGCAGAATAAGTGTTTCTAATTTGGAAAAATAGATTCCATATTTGGAATCAGTAGGTCCAACTTATGTTAATAAGATATTTTTTTATTTTAAGGCATTATGAATAGTAACTACAATAAATTTTGTTTACAACATTTAATGGTAAATCAGGTAATTAAGGGTAAAAACAATATTATAAAATTACCCTAGCACTTTTATTAATATAATTGGATGATTTTATTTAATCCTAAAATATACTTTGTTCTAAAAGGTATCTTTTATAACCCACTTGGATGTGATTAAGACCTTTAATTTATTTTAGTTAATGAAAGTGAAATATGTCTCACTCAAACTTTAATAATTAATGTATTTTTCATATATGGTTATGCATAATATAAATTTGATTTTAAATACTCGTTTCAATTATAAATTTATTTTCTTCATCATGGTAATTTTTTGTGATTTTCAAGAAATATATAATTACCTTAATAGCTTATACATTAGTAATGTATAAATTATTTATTTAGTGAAAAATCAATAATATAGTTTTTATTAAAATAATAATACCCATCAAAAAAGACCAGAAACATTACAAACCTTATTGGTCGAGTATATCTATACCCTAAGCATTAAATGGTATACATGTGGACTATTATGAGCCATATAATACATATTATTAAATTTATATTAATTTATTTTAAATGATGTCAAAGTTGTAACCTTCATACTTTAATAAAGATAACATTTTAAAGGTTGGTTGTTTTAGAATATTAATTCGACTAAAAGTATTATTATAAAATATATTATATTTATATTCATCTTAGTATTTTATTTTTAATATTTATGAAAAAAATAAGTATATTAAATAATTATACAAAAATGTTGAAGTAATTATTTTATTAAGAGAAATATCAATTAAATGGTTTTAAAAATATTAAAATAAATATTATATGAACTAATTAATGTGATAAATGAATTTTATAGAAGAATATGAAATTTTAGAAATTTATTAAATATTTTGGTTCAAATATAACCTATGTGTGGATTTTATTTAAATTCAAATAAATGAATATTGTCAAAATTGACACTATTGATATTTTATAATAATAATATATTATTAAATTGTTTAAAAATCATAAAAATATTTAAAAATAATAAATTTAAAGTTATATAGTCGTCAATTTCATAACTTATACAATTATGGACAATTCACTACACATAAGAAAGTATTTATGACAATTTAAAATTTAGAATACTATTACCACAAATAAAATTAGACAGATTAAATAAGGATAAATAAAATTGATAAGGTTTAAAATAATTTCCCAACATGTGTAAATTTTATTGAATAATGATATTACAACCCTATGTCATCTCATATCCTAATTTTATTCATTAGGAGGTTTTTATTTGGGGTTTGAGTTTATTATTAATTAATATTTTTTTGGTTTCCAAAAGTGCCCCTATCCTCTCTTATAAAAGGGCACCACCTTCCCTCTCCTATTCACTAAATGTTAAGCCTTCATGCTCAGAAAACCCCTACCAATTCCACTTCTCAACCTCTCTAGTCCTATTATAGAGGTTTTTTTCTCAAAAGGCCAACTCTAGTGCACTAAGAGGATGTTTAAAAAAGGCACGTTGAGGAAGTGGTAATCTCTTCTACCGATTCTTTCAAGTTTCATTCTTCTTCTAATTCCTATTATTTAGTTGTTTCATTATAAAGTAATGAAATAAGTATCACTAATATATATATATTTTATTATAAATATTAAACAACTCTCTTTCACCTTATATTCATCCTACGAAAAATGAAATCATTGCGCGTGCGTACGTCCGGATTACCGTCTCCACACTATGGTGTAATCTGTTTTTCCACCACCACCATAATTGTATTGGTATAATGGTGGAAATAATAACTATATATGATTATTATAACATCATACTGATTATGAGATATTATATCATCCACTAAAATTCCATTCAAAAATTATAGGAATGATATCATTGCTCGTGCGTACATACAGACTACCGTCTCCACGACGCAATGAGATTAATTATCCACGTTAACCATTCCTGAATGATTATTAAGAATATATAATAAATAATCATGAAATATATGACATAATAATGATACAGGGTTTATTTATATGTTATTTACTTACTTTCATTCAGTTTAATAAGTTGAGGAAAACAATGTTCATGCGTACGTACGTTCTACTGTCTCTATGACGGTGTATTTCATTCCATTTATCGATCAATTATACATATATATATTATGAATATATATTATATATAAATCATGTTTTACATTTTGGAGGTAATTAATAATTATCTAAGTAATCATATAAATAATTACAATTCAAAACACGTACGATAAATGAAATGATTTTGCCCAAAACGTTGCTTTACCATGGAATTGACAAATGAACGAGTAATATATTGTTGTAAGTAAATCATATATGATATCATAACTATTATTATGGTTCTGTTATAAGTTAATAATATGTTTAAACCCACTATATAGGAGTCTCGGACACATATGGAAGAAATTGGACATAAGATAAGGGGTAACTTTTCCAATATCATTTCTATCCAAGATTGTTTATTCATAAGTATTTACTGGGTTAAATTAATCATCCATGTCCATGTCTTCTAAAACTATTTTCATAAAACGTTTTCTATTATTTCATTTATTTTAAAAGTCATTTTTACCCTTTTTTGACTTTTACCACATGATATGGAAGTAATCTTTCTTTTGTTTACCATACGAAGTACTTTTTGACTTTTTAGGTAAAAAGGTACGAGGAGAATGTTTTTTTAACTTATACAGCGCGAATGGATTTTTACGATTTTATAATTCCTTATTTAAATAAATCATACTATATAAGATTTTATTATTATTTTCAACAAAATTATTTTCATTCAAAATAACACGGAATTCTGTGAAAAGAAAATGATTTGAAAAAGAAAGGATATTTTCCTCAAGGATTCATTTCAAGTGTTTTATCAAAACTATTTTCCATTTATGATGACATTATTTAATATGTTTATGTTTCAAGTATAATGTATCTTTCATTTACATGTTTTTATTTTGTTTATGATGAAATTATATCCATTATTTTATATGGATTATGTTATGATGGGATGATGTTTATGAAACCCATTTTATTCGTTGGGTTATGATGAATGATTTATGTTTATCTTGTGGCACATGAAATAATGATTTCATTATGAGATGGGTGGTACCTATATCTCCCTCCAATTCATTGGGTAAAGATTTATATCTCATGATAAAGACATGGCTGGAATGGCAAATGAATCTAGTTCAGTAATACAGGGCTAGAACGACAAGTAAACCCGGTTCAGCAATGGACTTTTTCCACTATGATGGTCTTGGCACCAATGCCTTGCCTACTATGGAAATCATAATATGTTCCTAATGGTTTTCTACAATTAAATGCTTTATTACCATGATATTTTATCATGATTAATGTTCCTTTACTATCTATGCCTTATGTACTTCCAGGATTTGTGTCATTACTCATGATTTTGATGGTTTATGTTCATGTTATTACCTTCAAATGTTTATGGATTGTTTTATGTTCTCCTTGTTTAACCTTACTAATCATTGGATCTCACCCTTTTTATGTTTTCTTTTCTGCATGATTTAAAGAAAGTTTTTAGGTAAGAAAATAAAAGGGTAATATCTTTATGAGAGATGTTGAAGTTCTTTCATAATGATTAGAAGATTACATTCCGAGTTTCCAAAGACATTAAAATAATATGGAATTTGGGCGTCTGTTTTTTTCATGTATTAAGTTTTTTGAAAAATTATTATAACTTACCTATATGTCAATATTTGGGTCTCTACATTTATTTCCTAATTTTCATCTCTTTTAGAGATAAAATTACATCAAAATATTATGGACCATATATATAAAAAAAATTCATAAAGGTTGTGTGTGTAATTTCTTTACAAAATGATTATATATTATAGATCTAGGTTATGAGTTTGATATTTCTATTAATTGATTTTTAATTTCCTTGATGAATAGTAAATCCACATATTATTATTTACAAGGACACAACAAAGTTCATTCTTTGATGCATCACTATATATTACAAATCCTTAAATAAATGATCATAGAGTACACATTGATGTATTAATCAATCTCACATTCTTACCATCAAATTATTACTTACATTACATTGGCCATGTGAATTTAACCCTTTTCGAAGTTAACTAGATCAATGGTTTCTCCAACTATGAAATATTCTGAACAAACAACCAATATTAAAATATTAATACTTGGAAAAATTGGATCTCAGTTATGTTATATAGTGTAGTGTATTCATTAACTACCATTTTCCAAGATAGATAAAAACCTATTCTATCCTTGAAGACAATATTGATACAAAAAAAACCTCATTTAGCCAAAAATTACCCTTATCGTTCTTTCCATATAATTTCATTTTTATAATGGTCTTTATATTTATTTGTCAATGAATATCATGAACATCAATCCACTTGTATTATATCAAGATTCCAATAACTAATAACACTAAATATTTATAAATATAATCCTTTATTACTCTATTGATCAAATCTATAAAGACAGAAGGTATATTATTCAATCCAAAATTAATAATCATAAACTCATATTTTCCATACATTCATTTAAATTCTTTCTTTGATGTATCATCCTTCTTCACCCTTAACTCATTACAAATAAAGAAAATATGGATCTTAGAAAATTATTAGGCCCCTTGATGTAGATCAAATAAGTCATAGATATGTGGTAAATGATTCTTATTCATTATGTCAATGGAATTAAACTCTTTCTAATCAATGAATAGTCTCATAGAACCATCTTGATTTTTTATGAATAAAATAATGTTTCTCCATAATGAAATGATCGTGAATATAAATACCTTATCATTTAAATCCAACAGTTATTTATTCTCTCTATAATTAAATAATTTATCAAAAAAATGTCTTTATTTCCCTTGAATTGGTGATCCTGATGCCCTTTTTCTCAACTCATGTAACAAACTCAGGTTCCCTTCCTATAATCCATAGAGTGTATCTTACCACAGTTATCACATGTGGAAAATCTAAGCCCTCTTTTATTCCAATTTTCCTAATTGGTCTTCCCAAGAATCTTTTTTCATCCTCATATTCATTAATTTCAATTTAATAAAAAATATCATTGAGAACTCATTTTCCATAATAATGGTGATTTATACTATATCATGATAAGAATATAATGTCTGATAGAATAATAACCATTTATGTAATGGAATTAACAGATAAATGAAATCATCAATCCTATGTTATGGTCTATGTGAAACATATACAATATGTCACGATAACCTTATAAATTGTTCCTTATATTCAACGACATTTTCCTAAACATTTTTCCTAATATTGCCTAACTACATGTCCATTTATTCTCTCTCTTCAAAGGGAATGTATTTATCAGAGTATAAATCAATTAATGTTCCCCATTAAATGAAATTGATCTCATATTCCTCTCTCATGTTTCGAATTAATTACCAACATTAGTTTGGATATCCCTTTTGAAAATATATCACCATGATGACTTTATCCTTTTCAGTAATTCCCAAAAAGTAAATGATATTATCTAGGGACCTGATCCATTGATCATATACCATTGGATTATTAGTTCAACTAAATTCTATAGGTTTTTGTCACATGAAGGGATAACATGTAGTGACCTAATGTTGTAGATATATATAATGATATATATTGGAGTGATTAATTTTCATAACTAGGATAAACTACCTGATATGGTTTTCAACTAACTATCATCCACTCCAGATCCATTATTTTTTATGGGTAATATCCTAGAATTGACTTCAAGTATTGATATTGTTCTCATCCCTCTCATTATCCACCATATTTATATAATTTCAGTCACATAATTATCTCTAATTTTGAATATTATAATTCAATACATATTATGTATTATGTAGTCTTCCAAATTAACTTTTAGGTCTTTTTGTAGAATGTGTGAAATCTCACATGGTCACAATAGACTTAATCCCAAATAGAGCTTCTAAACATAAAAACTATAACATCTTGATATCTAGAAACATATATCCATTAGTTATATTACATTATTGGTACATGATACAAGAGTTCCCAAAGGATCCCATAGTTTAGTAGTCTTATTATACCATATACATTTATAAATAAATTTCAAAACAAAGGATACAACATGAAAATATTTTGGGAACATGATTATCCATTCAACTATATCCTATAAAATTACACATAGTCCTACTCAAGGATTCCTAGGTAAAGGGAAAAAAATAAGTGTGATCTCATAAGCCTAGTAAGGATTAGTATACAATGGAATCATTTTAAACATAAACATGGTATAAGTGGTAAAGTAGTAATAAATAATCAACATGATTCCATAATCAACATAGTTAGTGTAAATTATATATTCAAGATAATAAATGAAAGCATGGGTAACAATAATCATTGATCTCATACTAATGGTATTCATAATACTGGATATCAGTAACATGATGTCAATGCCTTATTCCAAGAAACTATCCTTTTATGGTTAGATCCTTAACCTAAATCCAAACATTTTTCTCATGGGACTTATCTATGAATCAAGGGGCTATATAATTATACGCCTCACCCATCAACTGATTAATTCCAAAGAATTCAACACAAGACTCATCAATACCTTTCATAATATTCCATGATGATCCTATTACCAAGTAAATCATAGATATATATAAAATTTAAAATATAAAAATTAAATACTACTCAAATCAATATAATAAGGTCTTTTTCTAGGAGAAAAAACTATCTTCAACATAGAATTTGTTGGGTATCATCACTGTAACATGATGTTCCCTTATCGATGAAATATAGTATCGAGGGTAGATACAATGTGTTCGGTTATCCAAGGAATATTGTAATTTTATTAAAAACATTAATTGGTAGGAGGTCATGGAAATTTTATAAATTATCCTTCATCATGTTTTATAAATAGGTTGGGAATATTCTAAATAATATCCACCAGGAGGGTCTATCTTTGTATGCAGTCTTAGGCCCATTAATGATGAATTAGAGTGAAGATTGATTCTATTTTCAACCAACCATTTTCAGTGTGATTACCCCAAGGTGAAACTATTCCAAAAGTGCATCCACATTCCAATATCTAGATATGAATGTTGTTTCTATAAAACTATATATATTTTTACATTAACATAACATAGAATGAATATCACCATGGAAAAAATTGATTATCAAAATGTTTTTGGAATATCTTGAATAAAAAAAATTGTGATATGTATAAAAATATGTAAATTTTAAATCCCTTAAATTTCATTATTAAGATATTAAAAAATTATATGGAAATTTATTAATCACATAAATTGAAATAGGTGGTGAATATAACATGAAACCTAAAGAATAAAAATTGATATGTAAAATCCCCACTTACGGCTTTGGTAGAAATTAAAAAAAACCTATTAAATGACAGTGTTTCATATTGATCAAAAGATACCCCTAATAAACACATTTCATTATACAACATCTCACATAGTGAGTATTTGCACCACATAATGTAAAGTATGTGAACATTACATGAATTTTATTATACATAGGCATTTGATATGGAAAACACTTTACCCTTATCTTGAGTTAAATAGGCATAATTTAACCTCCTCTATCACAAATTCAACCAATTATCTATATCAAGTGTTTATAATTTTGATCATTTATTCAAGTTTTAAAATAGCACTATTAGTGTTATTTTTTATTTCAATTTTCATAATTACATGTTCATTAAATTTAATATTAGGGATTATTTATAATTATTTATGACTTTTAAAAATCCATCCATTGGTGTTCTAGTCTTTATCATTGATTATGAAATCGATAATAAGCATTTTCATTGATTCTTGATGATCAAAGATTGTTTTCATAAATAAGGAATTTAATATTGATATAAAATCTCCATAAAAAATAATTATTTAAAATTTTATATCATAATATATGATTATTATTTTTCATAGAAATCCATGATATAAATTCATAATAATATCCAGTTAGGTGGTGAAACTTACCTAGAAATAAACAAACTCTGATTTAATAGATTATTTGGTGGTGGTATTCTGCTGATATATTTATAATAGAAGCATTGTGATATTATTTATAATTTTATAATATGATATATCATAATTTTATTTAATTTTATTAATTAGTGATGGATATGAAAACATTATTCATTTTCAATAAATGATTTTCCTATTTTTACACTTATTTTAGAAGATTAAATAAATAATGATTTTTGGGTGATCATATAATTAATATGATCTCAATTTTTTCATAAAAAACCTAATGATATCATAAACATAATATGTATCCTTTGATACCATCCTTAAATACGTACTTTTATGATAGATAAGTAAAAAAACTTGTGATATTGTTGTGGCGATAGTCCACAAAATACAGGAATGATGGTTTTATTTTTCTCAAGGAAAGGTGATAGGTGGTTTGTTTTGATTTCCCAAATAAAAAATAATAATTATACTATTAATAATTAGTAAATATTATAATATATGGAATAATAAATTTGGAATGAAATGATAAATAGAAAATAAATTATCAAAATTATTGAACTTGCATTGATAAATTTGGGTGTTCACTAGAGGATTCCATGGAATGGAACAACTTGGTGTAGTAAATTTTAACCAAAATATTATGAGAGTGGAAGGGGATGTTAGTGGAATGAAATTGGAATATGAAATAGAGGAATCCAAAATTTTAGAGTGTTTTTGATGTTGTAGATAGAGTCCACTTTTATGAGTGAAAAAAAGGGGTTGTATCATTGAAACTAATGTTATGTAAGGGGTAGGAATGGAATCACAATGGCATTGGGTGAATTTGGTGAGTTGGGAGAATTAGGTTAAGAATTTGTATATGGGAAATGATTTTATGACTTTCATACATAACTAATATTTATTGAATTTGTATTTAATGTTTTAATTATTAAAATTTTGATATACCTCATTTACCCATTTTACGATTATTAATCATGATTAAAAATTAACCATTATAATTATTTTATTTCTAAAAGTATAATTTGAACTCTTTTCCAATTTTTTACTTGACTAATCCAAATTTGGGATCCAGTTAACAAAAACCAATTTTTATATATGATAAATTAACTTTTAAATAATAAAATATGATATAAGAAATTGTATTTTTATAGAAAAACGTCTTTTATATATTAAGTGTTTTTTATTGTAATTTCCCATTATACAATAAATGAATTAGTTATTATATATTTTTTATGTTTTTAGATATCATATTATAGTCATATTTAAAATAAATTAATCTTATTTGTTTCAATATAAATTATATATGTTTTATAAAATTAATTTTTTTTAATAGTTTACTTTTTCCAATGTAATTAATGCTTATCAAATTTAATATATTTTTATGAATAGAAGTAGTATCCCAATAGTTTAATGATTTAGACGAAACATTCAATATATAATAACCATTGTATCAAATAAAATTAATATGTTTGGGGTAATTTATTTTTTAAATTTTCATAAATAAACGCAATTTTTTAGAAAAGAATAAAAAATTCATCTTTATATAATATCATTGTGATAAATTAAAAAATGGAGTTTATTTATTAAAATTAGATTATTATATTTATAAATTAAAATGTTAAATATACTTATTAACAATTTATCTTTATAGTGTGAATCCTGTTATAGTTCAAGATATGATGTTTAAATATTTTAATATTGTCTTAAGTATTACACATAATCCATTGGTTTCTATATGTTATCTAGATCCATTCATTTAAAATAATAAGTTCAAGAGAATGTTGAATCTCTCAATGTATATAAATCTTACTCTTTAGCCTTTTATTTAGAATCATCCTCCACCCCCCAAAAATTCATCATCTATGAAAGTATGAAAAAAAATTATTAGTATGGTTATTGTTATAATAATAATGTAATATAACTTTTTCAATACCCTATAAAACCATTCAAAAAATGAATATTCAAGAAAGCAGTGTGTGGACTACTACCTCCATGAATGATGGATTATTTTTTAAACTCAATACATGGATGATTTAATAGAGTTACATCATGAATAAATATAATATTTTCGACATTAATAGTGTTTTAAGATAATAAATTAATTCATTTTTACACCCCCTCCAATTATAGGGGAAAAAGAAAGTGTCATATATATACGTGCAGACTACCTCCTCGATGGAACGACATATTTTTTCCCACCAATATCTAAAAATATTATATTGAAAATATATGTGTGTGTGTGTGTGAGATAGAGATTAAACTTATATTTATAACTCTTTTAAAATTATATAATGATAATATATGATAATCCTTATGTAATATTAGTAATTAATTTTTATATTAAATTTTACTAGATTAATTGAACATCAAAAGTCACGTTTTATAATTTGAGTCCTTTTTGGATACCAATGGTCATGAATATATGCTTTTATAATAAAATAATTATAGATATAAAAATATTAAATTATGGTGATTCTAAAGATACTTTACAACACCATTGATAATGGTAAACATTCTAACATAATTACTATGAAATTTACCAAAAAAACTCATGTAATGACAATGAAAAAAACTATATAGTAAATTAAAATCATACGATAATAGATAAATAATATAATTTGATATATATATATATATATATATTATTAATGGTATTGTGATTTTTTAACAAATTCTATTTTATTATCAATGAATTTATTAATGAAAACAGAATGAATCTAGACATAAGTTTAGGCTTATTGGGTCTCAATGCAGTTTTGTTGAGATATTATTAAGCATGATCACTTATTCCTTTTTCATAATTTATATATTATAAATGGATTTATTATTATCCTAAATTTAAAAAAATAAATGTTCTTTAAAAATAAATCCCATTTTTTACCTCTATTGGATTTTCAATTTGAATGATTATAACTCTGTAATGTCTTTTGTTAACTCGAAACCTCTTTTATTTGGGTTATATGGTGAAATAAATATCTTTTAACATACATCCTTAGATTATTCAATACAATGATTTTATATTAAATATTATATTTCCTTATAATAAAATTGAAACTTTTTATTCAAATCAAAATTCTTGATGTATTTCATCATCATAAGAGTACGATGCTATTAAAAATAAATTCCATTCAATTTAACAATTACTTTTCATCAATCTATACATTTTCCCATCATTCCAATATTATCCTTTTTATTTGGAAACCTTATTATGTGTTATATCATGTGAAATTAATATTTTTCTTCATAATATTTTCTTATTGTTTTTTATTATCCTTTTTTTGTTATGGGATTTCAACAAAATGTTTTTTATAAATAAAATTGGACCTACTAAACCATCCTCATTATTTTTGGGATACATGTTAAATTTATTTTTCACACTGATTCATCTGTTTTCCTTTCATTTATTTCATCCATCTTGTTCATATATCTCCCCAACATATATACCTAGTTCAACGTTCATACCTTTGTTAGAGATAAACTTTTTTTTATTCCCTTCACAATTCATCATTTTTTAGTATCCCAACATAAGGGAAAAGACCAATTTTTATTTCAAGTCAATCACTACCAACACCAAATGATTTTACCAAAAATTTATTTTCCAAAACCCCATAATTATAATATGAAAAATATATTTAAATTATATTTTAAATGAAAATAATATTCCTTTTTATTCCTTGAATGACACTTTACTCATTTTGAAAAGAATCACCTATGTGGTTAATTTTTAATATTAATTGTCCGTGACACTTTTAATTAATTTTAAAATATTAGACTGAAATGTTGGAGACATATGTTAATTTATTAAAATATGAACATACAAAATTATTTAATTCGATCTTGTCATGGGAGTACATATGATATAAACATCACTTATTATTTCAGAGTTTATTTTAAAACCCACTTCTTTCTCATGGACTTTGTCATGCTTATGATTTATGTGTGGTTTCAATTCATATTTTCACACACATACATAAGGAAATGGAATGAATATGAAGGGTGAAAACTAATATTACTCCACTGTTTTGGGTAATGTTTACATATCATGAGATACCATGTACTGTTCATGAGCATTTTACATAAGCAAACTATTATTTTCTCTATTGGTTGTGAGACTAGACTTAGTGTATGGTGAAATATAGGTTCGTTAAAGATAACTATGTAATATTTCCACAGAATGATCCTTAAATTATACTTATAATGTCGTGATTTATGTTGTTGACTTATATTTATGATTCATTGAACTTATGATATCATTTCCATATTCTATGCTTCCCTGGTTATCTCACACTCTTATGTCCAAGTAAATTTTTATTCTTTTGAGAATACACGTACATAATTCCTGATATATATAAAATTATTATTATTTATTTTCATTTTTGATAAGAAATTTCACTCTATTCATGTTTTTTAAAATGATTATGATCTAACCCTTAGATAAAAATTGATATGATTTACCTTTCTGAGGGTTTGAGATCACTATTTTTCTATATTCTCCTTCTGTAGTTTTTAAAGATATATACATTTCATTTTAATTCTTGTAGCTATTCTATAAGAGTTTAATTACATAGAAATGTGTAATTGTTTTCTAGAATAAGTTTCCTTTGTAATAGTTCTTCATGAAAACAAAACTGGAAGGTAATTTGATCTATGTGAGATTATTTTGAGATATAATTTTTAACATATGGTAATGATTTAAAATGAATATATTTTTACAGTGTATTTCAAAAGAGATTATCTTTATTATAAATTTAATAAATTAATGTAATGATTAAACCACCAATAATCTATAATTAACCGTTAAGTAATAAATCATAAAACTTGAAAGAAATGCCTTATATATGATGAGTCAATTCAAAATAACAAAATTAAATCCTTGAAAGTCACCAAAAAGCTATAAATATTCCAAAAAAAACTCCTCCGAACTATTAAAAGATAACTCATTAACCAACCAACTCATGCAAACCTGAATAGCTATATATATATATATAGTGTTATTATAACATTTATACACAGTATAATCCTTCCTAAAATGACTCTTTCTTTAAAAAAATCATATGAAATCCCAATGAATTGAAAAATGTAACCAACTCATTTCATAAACAAGTAAATTAAATTTAGATACTCCTTATGGATCACTCAAGAAATAATATATTTATTTATCTATATCCATATCAGATCATATTTTTCAATAATGGTACCACACTATAATACCCCATTATATTTTTTGGTATGTTTTAATGTTTTTTTAGTTTTCATTTTCGATGGGTGAGTATTCCCATAAAAGAAATTGGTAGGGTACCTATAATAGTGACGTCAATGATTTATTGAAACATTCTTCATAAAACCTAAATATTATTTAGTATTATGGGAAATTAAACTCTATGTAAAAGGGTTACGCGTCATTTAATATTCATCAAGATGATTCCATGATATAGATAGATGGCATGAAATGTTACATGTGGTGTAAATAGTAAAAATTTGCGCATTAATAAAATGGTGACATGTTTTTATGCATATTTCGGAACTAAGTATTTTATGAAGTATAATGGGGTTAAACACCACAATAACCCAAGGATTGTTTTTAAGATGGTGGCTCATTTGAATTCTTATTTAATTCAACCTTCAACCAATATCGCTATGTCCAGAACATATCCTAGGTGATTTTGGAGACATATGTGCCTTAAAAATCATTTCATTCAGTGATTTATCCTTGATGAAATTGGATATACTATCCCCATTTATGCAATCCTTCAAGTTATCTTTGGATTTGGTTACATCTTTATTTTTAGAAATGTTTCTGGTATTTTTGAGCAAGTAGAAGATTCTATCGCTAATTTTCTATTTCTAGGCATCATTTTTCTTTAATGGGTTGTTCTCTCAATTTCATGTCACCGTTGTCAAAGGGGGATAGTTTTCTACTATGTTGAGGAATTTTTTTCTATATAATGGTTTATATTGATATATTTCATATTGTTATTGATAAATTAATTTTTGTTTACATTAATTATAATTGATAAGTGGTTTCAAAGGGTTTTGTGGAAAGGCATATGGTTTAAAAATAATTTTCTTTCAAAATGGATCATCTTGATTTGAAAAGGGGTTTTCTGACACTAAATTGGATTAGATTGGCATTTAAATTTCTTTATAAAATTGTGAGAATGTTTTTGAAAACTTTTTGTACAATTTGACTTTGGGAACCTTGGGTGTTTCAAGAAAGAGACATAGAAAACATTAATATAATTCACCACATGGAGTAGTATTTTATGATATTGACTAGTATTTATCAATATTAGATGGATCAAATGTTATGCATATTGAGGTTTTGTGAGTGTATAGTACATAGTGCATGAGAGGCTGGAGCCCAATACGAAGTGATTTTTCATTTATGGTAATTTATCACATGATTGTTTTATCTTGGATTGTTTCTCACTTGTTTCTACATGAGGGTGTATATCATAGAATCTCATTATAGGATTTCATGGATATGTGTTTATAGTTTACCACTTAATGTATATAAATTTTTTACTATTTTTACAATTTCTACATTTAATTTTTTTGAGAATATGAAAGCCTTTTATGACAAACAATGGGGAAAGTGATTTATTACATGGATTGGTTTGGGAAACTTCGTTATAAAACTATATTGTTTTAAAAGATAGATTTTTTTCTTTCTTTATATTATAGATTCTATAAAAACTATAGTGGTTTCCAACTAGTATTTGTCTCAGAACGTTCATATGCCTTTGGGGATTTTTATATGTTGTATTATAGGATTCAATAAAGGGAATATCATCTAGAAGTATGTTGGATTCTCCTCTTTTCAATTTCTTTAGTTTTTGTTAGTCTAGGGGTGGATACTGGTCATATGGGGGTTTGACATACTTTTTGGTTCATCTTATTTGGCTTGGATTGTATAGTTTTTGTGGTATCATGGCTATTTTTACTTTGTAATTTTTTATTTTTTATTTTTTTATTTTCATTATATTCATGATTAGTTTATATTAGGTTTTTTTCTGGTACCACATGATGAGATATATTGGGGGACATGTCTTGTTGACCAGGGTTGGTTAGTTTCGATTTGGTATCAAATGGGTTCACTCAACATAAATTTCATTTGTAATTTTTGAGTATGGTTATGAGTCGTGGGTAGACCAAAGTTAGGAATATCAGTATTTGAATAGTAGGTGATGAAAAAGGGTCTGGCCAGCTCACTTTTGTGATAGAATGTGATATACCATGGGTGGTCACGAATATTTTACTCGGTTTGAGACATGTAGTTTGAGGTCATTTGAATTAACTGTATAGTAATTTAATACAAATTGGCATGTTACATTATAAGTAAGGTTATTCAAGATTGCACTATATTGTTAATGTTAAAAATTATTTTTTATCACTATATGGATTTGATCCTATGATGTTGTAATTTTTCATGATTTTTTGTTTTATTATTTTGTTAGGCATTTCATCTAATAAGAGTTCTTACAAATTTTATTGAGAAAGTTATGATTTATGTTCTATATGAAAATCCTCCAGTTCCCCCCCCCCCATGGAATAAGAATTTATCCATACCAATTAGACCATAAGTAATGTGTGTTCCAGGAACCCATGATGGATGGTGGATCATGTATCATAATTTACTAAGTAGCATCCAACCATTTTTTGTGGTGAAAAAGGACCCTAGGAATATAAGGAATAGATTGAGAGGATCCTAAAAATATTAATGACATCTAAAGAATCTACAGTGTCTTTTTCCAAATATATGCTCAAGGCACCGGGATGGAGATGGGGAAAATTATTTGTGAAAGATCAGTTGCACGATTAATGTACCAATATTTATTTTATGAAATTATTTAATTAGTTTTTTTACCTTAATACATTGTTAGGAGTAAAATATCAGGAGTTTTTTTACAATATATCAGTGGGATAAAACTGTTCTAGAGTATTGCTCCCATATTTTTAATTTGATGCATTATGCATGGGATCATGCCACCAATTATTACCTGAAGGCTTGAAGGTTTCATTTTGGATTATGGCCTGATATTTGGTCGATGTTTATTATGATGTGCCTTCTATCTATTTTAGAGTTAGGTGACAAGTAATATTTTAATGATTCATACATATTGTGGAATATATGTTTGCATAGAGCATTATTTTTCATAGTAGTTATCTAGGTTGTATCTTCTGGACATAAAAGGATGAATAAGAGTGGAAAGTTCCCTTCATTACCTGGGCAGCAGTAGGTTTTTCACTGCTAGATTTTAATTGGAGGGAATACTATGACTAACTGTTTAGATTCTCCTAATATGTTTATTCTTTATGAATGGTCTATCCATATTAAGTATTTTTGTAATATGATGCCTTAGAGATTTTATGAAGGATCCACTATCCCCACGGGTTTTGGAGGTTTATGTAGATAATTATATGGGAGGTGGGTATAATGTTCAGGGCATTGGATTTGTTCCTATGGCTAAGAATAGATGGGTTTTCGCAATGGAGTATGCGCCATAGGAATCTGAATTAGGGATAATTACTATTAGAGGTATGAAATTTAAATATTATTCTATGGTTCTATATTTATTTGATATAGATACTTATCTTTAATTTATATCATACAAGTTAATTGACAGGTTCGGTTTGTTTTATTAACTTATTCCATTCTTGTTGGATCCTTCCATTCCATTGGGAAAGTGGTCTCATCAAAGTTTCTAATGTTCCACCTATCATGTGATAATAACTAACTTTAATGTATAGTCGAACTTTTAGTGATTAATCTAGAGATCATAAAAATTATCATCAATATGGATTGAATGATCGGTGATAAGGACCAGATAGACTATTACCACTAACAGGTTTAGTTCTTATCTACTGATATAGGTCACTCATTTTCTCCATGTTTAGTAGGACTTTATATCGATCTGGGTAGGGCCTATTGTTCCTTATGATAGTGTAATATCACATTGGTTGTCAAAGATGTTTCTTGATTAGGATTAAACTTTATTTAAATGGTCATCTTCATACAATGGTTTGTGTGTACACCGATGTCTTTTTTGAGTATTTTTCTGGTTTATCACCCAATGAGAGGTTATGTTTACTATAGACCATCTCCCAAGTACGATACCCATTTCTTTTCCATCTTATCCAATGGAATATGTTCTATTTCTTGAACATAAGGTCCATATTAATTACCTCAATGCGAAAAAGACTTATTCATCCTAGAGTGTACCCATGGGATTTACATTTCTCTCTTTTATGAAGGAAAACATGAGTATAAAACATTTTATTGATTATAGAAATATGAATGAATTTACTGTTAGGAACAAATATCATTTGGCGATGATTGATGGTCTCTTTGATCATCTTAGAGGGGATCACTGGTTTCTAATATTGACATGTGTTCAAGGTACCACTAATTGTGAGTCTGAGTGGAATATATTCCTAAGTAATAATTAAGGATCGATATAGGAATTTCTATTTTTTATTCCATTCGATCTCACAAATGATCTTGTTGTTTTTTTGGTATTGATGAACCAAATCTTTCATTAGTTCTTGTAATATTTTGTTTTCTTGTTTTTGGATGATATATTGGTGTAGTCTATGTTGGTGGGGAAGCATAGAGAACATTTGAATATTATTCATAGAACAATGAGATAACATTATCAATATGATAAGCTTTCAATGTTTGATTTTTGGATCTGTGAAGTGATGTTTTTAGGGTATGTGATAAAAGAGAGGGGTGTATTAGTGGATCCATAAAATTTCTAGGTAGTTATATCCTAGGAGTTTCCCAAAAATGTGTTTGATATCTAGATATTCATGGGTTTTGTTGTTTATTATAGATGGTATGATTAAGATTTTTTCATTTTTGCATATTCGATTACATATTTAACTAGAAAGGGTGTAAATTTTGAATGTAATGACATGTGTCAGGTATCATTTGAGAAATTCATGGTAAGGATGACTTCAACACCAGTTTTGATTCGTCTGGATCGAGGATCGGGATATAATGTGTGCTATAATTCTTTCGATATAATTTTGGGATGTGTCTTGATGCAGGGGATATATGTGGTGGCCTATGGCTTACCCAAGTCACACCCTCATGAGAAGAACATCTCTAACCATGATCCTTAGATGGGAGTGGTTATACAAGAACTCAAAACATCAACACAATGTCTTTGGGGAGAGGATTATAGTATACACTATTCATGAAAGCCTAAACATTATTTTTACTCATATGGATATAAATATGAGATAGATATATGGGGTAGTGTATCTTTAAACTTTTTATTTTGATAATTCTTATACTCCTAAGACATGGAATGTAGTTGTAGATTCTCTAAACATGAAATTATTGAACCAATATATGAAGGAATCATATAAGTAGTGGTATCAGATGAGTTTTTTTCTTAGATAAGTTTTTAATTCGAAGAGGATGGTAGGAAGGTCTTCTTTGGTTTGATGAATCATTACAAGTATTTTGATGAGTGAGGTTAACTCAAGAAGATGACATACGTAGAGTTATAAAACATGCGTGAAATACATTATGGTGGGGAGACCCTGAGTGAGTGGTCTCGGTCTCCAAGTGTAGATTTGTGATTTTATGGTATATTTGTTGTTATTTATTGCTTAGGTAGGAGTTGTCAAACAGTGGGAATCATTAAAGTTTTTCATTGTACACTAGTTCCACCAAGATTTAACATGATTTGATACACCAATATTGTTGGTATGGGATGAGATGATCATTTTCATATTTGGTATCATGATGTGTTACATGTCATAGAATTATGTAGGAAAAACATAGTCTTGTTGGGTTGTTGCATCCGATATATTTTCTATTATGAAAGTGGGATGAGATTATTTTGGATTTTTTCATTATTTTTCCACAGACTTATAGTGGGAATGGTGTGATTTTAGTGATCATTGATCAAATAAAAAATATGTGAATTTATTACCTATCAAGAAGATGATGAATGTAGAATATCTTGGAGTATTTTATATTTCTTGAATTTGAAGCTTCATGGGTATCATTCTATAGTTGTTTCAGATATGTACTTGAGGTTCACATATAGATTTGGGAATTGTTTTTAGGAGGATATGGATTAATATATTATATTAATCATATATCATCATCCATAAATGGATGGAAATATAGAGATGGTGGTCTATGTTCTATAGGACTTGCTCTAGGCTTGAATTCTTGATTTTGGAGGGTGTTGCGAAAATCATTTTTTTTTTATGAATTTTCCAATAAAAATAGTTATCAATATTGGATAAATGTGGGTCCACTTGGGTATTTTTATTGGATACCATGTCCATCAACCATGTGTTGGGATGATATTGGAGAGAGGGCCTTGGTTGGGAAGAGTCTCATTCTTGAGATGATGGAGATGGTGAAATTGATTTGAAAGAGGTTGATCATGACACAAATTCATCAAAAAAAATTTGTGAACCATCATCATCAGCCATAGGAGTTTGAGGATGGTGATCGGATATTTCATGGGGTTTCAACTATCTTAGGACATTATCAGTTGGGTACGAAGTGTAAGACGGTAATGTGGTTTCTGGGACCCTTTTTTATCATTGGAGGACTTGGGAGGGTGGCTTACCTATTAGAATTGAGTTCTTTATTAACATATATCCCAAATTAATTTCATATCTCCCAATTAAAGTGGTATATACAAAATCCTTCCGACATGATTATAAGGGAATATGTTGATCATATAATCGATACCACTTTGGTTTAGTAGCCAATTCAGATTATGGATTTTGAAGATAAGGTACTACAGGGTAAAACAATACCTTTTATCCAAGTATTATAGTAATATAGACAACATATCCATGAGACATAAAAGTGGGGGTCATTGATGAGGCAATAGTGGCCTTCTCCTTTTGAATAACTAGGATTGGAGGGATTTCTAGAGACAGAATGTGTTTATCGTGGGAATTTTATAATTCCATGTTAGCTTTCATTTACATAGGTTTTGACCTTTATTTTTGGATTCCTTTTTCATTAGGTGAGTATACCAAGAAAAGAATTATGATGATACCTATAATGGGGATGTCTATGATTTTTTTAAAATTTCAGAAAAAAAACCTTCAATTTGTGGAGAATTTGGAGCGATTGGATTCTATGTAAAAGTTTTACACACCTTGTAATATTCTATGTGGTGATACTGAGAAATGGATAAAAAACATGATAGTTTAAGCATCGTGTATGTATTTCTTGCTGTGTAGATAAAATAAGTTTTGTTTTTTATAAAATAAAGAAGGTTATTTTGACATATGTGTGACTTAAATATTACACAGATTGTAATGGGGTTACACATTGTGTAAAACCCTAAGGATTGGTTTTAAGAATCTATATCAGATGAATTCATATTTCATTCTACCTGTATCTAATCTCTCTTAACAAAAATATTACCCTAGGAAATTTTGAGCACCTTTGACCCTTTAGGATCATTTTTTTATCCATTGATCATTGTTTTAGTTTTATTTCTTCCCCTTTGTTATGAAATATTTCTATTTGTATTTGGATTATGTAATGACTTATTTTTAAGATAATGTTTGTTTATATTTGTGATCATATAGTATTTTATATCGATCATTCTCTATTTCCAAGAATTTATTTGTCTTTCAAAGGATGTTATCTTGGTTTCCAGTCACCATTGTCGATGGATGCTCGGTTTTTACCATATTTAAGAACATGTTTTTATATAATATGTTGCGCTTATGAATTGCATGTTGTTCATGAAAAATTTATTAGGGTTTTTTATTTATTAGAAGTGATAATTGGTTTCAAATGGTTTCATTGAAATACAAATGGTTTCAGAAATGTTTCTTATTTGAAAATCTATTTACATGATTAAGAGATGGTTATTTCAAAATACAAAGAGTATTTCACTGGATTTAAAACATTTTAGAAAATTTTTAGCATGGTTTTAAAAAATTTCTAAAAATTACACATTGATATCCTTGGGTGAATCAAGAAGGAGACAAAGGTATCCTTTCTGTGTTTTACCACTCTGAGTTAACCTTTTTAATAGTGAATGGTAGGACTTTGTATTGGTAGGTTCCACGATTATATCTATTGTGGTTTTGTGAGTGTATAGTATGTATTGTCTCAAATGATATGTCCCAATATGATGAGATTTTTCATTTATGATTATTTATCACATTATTATTTTATCATGTATTATTAACCACATGTTTTTATATGAAAGTGTTTCACATAGAATCACATGATAGGTTTTTCAGGATACATGTTTAATTGTTTCCTTCTTATTGTATGGATATACTTCCTTATTTTTATGAATTATAATTTTCATATTTTTTATTTTGATCATATTGAAGTATTTTAGGAAAACCAAAGGCGAAAATGATGTATAACTAGAATTGGTTGATAAAAAATATCTATAGAACATCATTGTTTTGAAATATAGAATTATTTTATTATTGATATTAGAATATGTAGATAAATTGTGGCGGTGTCCTACTGAGATTTTGATCATACACTACATGAGCCTTTGGGAGTTTTTATAAGTTGAATTTTCAGATTTAGGTAATGGGAAGAGCATCATTTATGATGTTGGATTCTTTTTTTTTTCAGTTCCTTCGGTTTGGGTTGGTTTGGACATGATTTCTAGTCACATGGGGTTTTGACATAATTTATATTTTAGATGCCTTGTTTTATATTTAATGGTTTTTTGGCATATTGGGTTTTTTGACATTTTTAATTAGGTATATGTTATTTTTTTTATTATATCCCAAACTAGTTTTTGTTTTGTATTTTTTAAATATTACTTGATGGGATGAATCGATTGTATGATATGGTAGACCATGATTGGTTCATTACATTCCAATTCACCATTGTTTTTTCACTCTCATTCCTTCAAATCTCTTTTAATGTTTTCATACCTCCCACAAATCACCTTTCTTTAAGTAAATCATCTGATCATCATTATTACTTCCCTTAATAAATACAAAGTCCCAAAGCCACTAAATTTTTGTATTATACATTATACCATAAGATAAAATAGCCAATGCATGTATACAAGTGGGAAAATATAGTTCCCATGACAAGATAAATTTATGTTATATAACCTCATGTTGTTAAAACCTAAACATAAATGTATTGTATTGAAGAGAGATAACATAACCCTAGTGAGTCTCTACCCTATACCTTAAGTCAATATAGCCGAAATATACATATATAAGACACCCAGATGCCACCAATATTTTCTAGATATCAATAATGCATACAAGTATCTATATTATATTTTAATCATTATCATACAAACATTAATAAATATTATTTTTTATTTATTCCTATGATTAATACATCAATTCCCAAGATCATGTGCCTTCATCTCCATAATTTCATGTGTATATTGATTAATATTCAATCATTACATTATCATCTAATATCAACAATAACAATCCATTTTATTTGATTAATTTATTTTATAGTTTCTAGTTTTTTGGGTATACTAAGACTCATCCTAATCTAACACAACTATATTCTAATTTCATTGATGAAGTTAAACAATGTAATATAGTTTGTATACATAAATAATAATATCTATATCTATACATTTGAAATTATTCATACCAAATATAAGCAGTAATAATTTTCAGGTTATAAATTCATTTTAACCATCTCTGTATCGTCCTTGATAATATTTATTACAACCCAATCAATTATTCCATCACCAAAATAAAAAACCATTATATAATTTATCATCCTTCCCATTTCTCCCAAAATATTTCATTTACGATTGTGTATTTTCCTACATCATCATGCATAACCCATAAAATCTCTAATATCCTTTACCATAAATAAAATGGAAAAATTATTTATAGAATGACACAGTAATAGGGAAATATAGGACATAGATCTCCGGAACATTTGCATTAAATAAACAAGGATGATATTTCTTAGCTGAAAATAGTTATCTTGAATATAAAACCATTTCAATACTACTTTAAATTAACTAATTCATTATGAATATTTTATTCTTAAGAGGAAACCTAATAATATATTATTTAAATCACAAAACACTAGACATTAACAATATTTATTTAATATTTCTATATTTAATAAATTTAATGAAAATTAATTATTAAAATATTATTCATCTTTCTATATCCATTTCGTTACTTTTATAATTTATTGATCACCAATTTTCAAAAAATTAAAGGAAGAATGGATCCACCAAAATAATTTTTAATAGCGTGCTATAATGAAAATGTGAATGAAAAAAAGGTAGAAATACTATTTTGGAATTCTACATTACCTATTCATTAATATCCTAATTATGAAAATTTTAATAATCTATAAGATAAAGTTCAAAATTTTTCCTTGTATACATTTTTTACTATGAAATAATAATGGTTCATGTGATTTCCTAGTTTTTAAATTATAATATCAATATTCTATATGAAATATTATCTTCCACTTCCTTTTAAATTTAATGATTCTTATATTTTTACCGATATTTCAAATGAATTAATTAGTGGAACCCAAACCATGATGAAATAAAATTTTAAACAATTATAAGATAGGTAACAGATTCCATACATCATGATTGTTTCATGAATTACTATACCTATAAAATGTTTGAAAGTTTGATATGCAGTATTCTAGAAAATATAACACAATATATGACTTTAACAAATTACAAAAGGATATATTAGCATGAATAGAAAAATTTATATTTCCCAGGTTCTATATAAAACCAATAAATCCTGAACAAGAACTATATTACAGTTTTTAGAAATAATATATAGTACTATTGTATATCATTGAAAAAATCGGTTTTAAACCATCAATATAATCCATATTAAAATTATTTTTATTTTAATTACATTGCCCAAGAAATTTTAAACAAACTGCATATAGGAAATAATATAGAGATTAAAATATTAATTCATACTATCTATAATACATTTTAAATTGATTTATTTTCTTCAAAAAAATCATTATATGTTGATTAAATAAGTTACAAATTGTTTTTTTGTGAAATCTCGGTTTTGGGAAAACATTATATAAAAAAATATCACTAATATACAATAAGGGTATGATTCATAAATATAGTCAACACTAAATTTAAATATATATGATATCCTTTATGGGGAGAGGGATACACCACTTAGTGAGACATGTTAACTTTACATAATAATTTATTTACACATACGTTGGATTAGAATCGACCCTACACTGACCAAAATCCTACCAATTCGTGAAGTTAATAAAAATGTTTAGCATTAGTTCTATATCATGATTATCATTATATAAAATAATATTTATCATTACAAAAAACAAACATCAATGATAATTTCCAAACCTATATCTTATGTTCGCCCACTAAAGCACACACCATGCAGTAATGACCCTTTTTACACCACATGGTCCACCTCTAATCCTCACATATTCAAAGACTATAAGATCATTCAAAAAGACTACACTTTTGGATATAAATCTAGATCAACTCCACCCTATTTAATGGTCCATGTCCCCCCTTGTTCCATTACTATTTATATTTTGGTTGTTGGAAGTGCTCTAAGGTAGCTCAGGGTGAGTTTGGAGAACATTGGTTTCTAAAGGCTGGAACAAGGGGCGATACACAGTGTGTAATGGAATTACATAGTGAAAAATTCTGTTTCATATGTTTTCCTAGGAGATTCATAGTGTGTAATGTTTTGGTGTTAAAAAAATAAAATAAATCGAGAGGTGGTGAGTTTTCCAGTGGAAACGAACTTCGAGGAATTACACATTCAGAAAGGGTATTACACGTCATGTAATACCCTGATGATGTATAATTTTAATTAATTTTCCATCTACACGGGCTACCAAAACCTATGGATAAAGTGGTTATCCATCAACCCCAGGTGACCTAGTGAGCCCTATTCATGGTTTTGGCGATCCCTTCATTAGGTATCAATTCACATCTTCTCTTTTTTGATCTTTAGTGATCCATCATCGATCTATGGTGCATTCTTTTTCATTTTTGCGGTCTCTTCTTGGTAGATCTCTCTTTTCTATCCCATTATTCACTCCATGTAATGTAGGATTATCTCCCATGGTTCTAATGTGGTTCATTTCGATTATCATTGATGTGATAGTGCCATGAAGTCCTCATGTGGATGCAGATCTTGCAGGATAAGTGATCAGAAGCCGGTTACATGATATGTTCTCATGCGAAGAATGTTGACACCCCTTCAATCTAGGGATTCTCTTTCTTTTATTTTTTTTGAATCATGTGGGTGGGGTTTTTATTTTATCACCCTTGGATTATATCATTCCTGGATAATTAAATGATAATGAACTAGATCATTGCAATTGAGGGGAATGGGGATATTTTTCATGATTTTCACATCTTTTTTGAGGATTGTGATGTTGTGATTGAACAAGCTAAACTCAATGTTGAAAATGGTTTCTATTGGGGGATTTCTTTCACTGGTTATATTTTTTGTGTTTAATACTTTGATTGTGGTTGTTTTGGTATCACCATAAATGGAGACTGATTAATCAGGTGCACCCATATAACGGACTGTTTCCCTGGGATTATACCGCTTTTGTGATAACCCTTGAATTATCAAGAATAATTGAATAATGGATTACTTACTAAATCTGAAACATTTTTCTCTATCGTGGTATGTGTGATTATGTAGTGTCTGGGGGGGGTTTGTCTAGGTTTGTAATTTGGTGCTATTGTGGGCACAATTGTGTGTTCTCGAATGGATGGGTGGTGTGATGGAATATCCATTTGAGATATTAATTAGTTGTGGAATGTATGAGAAGTGTTGTGTTGCATAGATATAGTCGGGTTGTGCGCTTATGTGATTCTTGATGTGGTTGTGTGTGGAATTTTTTTGGACGAATGACTTTGAATAAGAATGGTGGTGGTTGGTATGGGTAATTCACCTAGAGTTTCTCCAAGTGTGACATTTTATGTGTGGTTTTTTTTGAGATGTTCTTGGTAAAATCATGGATAGTACAGGAATAAATAAATAAATAATGGGTTATTAATGTTTTTAATTTTCATGGTTTATTGAGGTTAATTTAATGATAGTAATTTAATTAAATTGGTTTGAAATATGAATTAGGTTGTGGCTTGATGTGTGGCGCCATGAATTTAGAGGTATAAGCAAGGATAAAAGTTTTTTCTGCTGGTTGTGTGTTTGAGAACCCATAGGCTGGGTTGAGTGTTTGGTATATATTCGTATATACTTGTATATTCCTTGTTATTTCTATTTTCACCCCACTCTATTTGAGAACTATGTTCTGAACACCGCCATTATCATGGGGGAGGGTGTCTTACCTAACATCATGTGAGGAGTATAGATGAATGGGAACCTTCTCTTTTCCACACACTCTTCTAGGAGAGGTAGGTATGACACATTCTCTGATAGACAAATGTCTATTAGTTTCTTTAAATGGTTGATGTGATAGTCTAGGTGTCTTTGGGAGGGGTGGTTTGTAATTTTCCTAGGTGTTTTTGGGATGAGAGGTGACTTGTTTTCTCAGGTTTCTTTGGGATAAGATGTGATGTGGTGTGGTGTGTGAAGAAAAGGTGTGTGCGGGTGGGTTGTGATGTAGTTTGTGGGGCCCATGCAGGTGTGGGAGCATTATGATGTGGTTTTTGTCCCAGGTGTGTATGGGAAGGATGTCTTGTGATGTACGAATGATATGGGAGATCCATAACATCCGTTTTTGGAGAATAGCAAGTATAAAGAGTGGGAAAGTTCCATGGGGAACCTATCATCAGTGTGATTTATAATTTATTACAGGACTTCTGTTATTTGGATAACATTCCTTGGTATGGTTGGGGTGGTTATTATACCTTCCTTGGTGTATTTTGGTTTTTTTATTTTATTATGCGTACATTAGTACACCTCTTTCACATGTTCTTGAGACATATTGGGTTTTCCTACTAAGTATACCCATATTACCATCCTACGTATATAAAACTATTTTCAGGTTATTGGGAGGACTTTTCAGAACATGATGGATCATACTAGATCATATATTTACAGTTTTTGGGTCTCTACCTAGTTTACCTTTTGTTATTTACTTTGGATGCTTTTTTTATCAGTTTTATTTTACACATTCATGTGGGATGGATTTTGGTTTCTTTTATACTATATCTTAGAGTTGTTTGGTGATGAGCCATCTAATGTCTCGATATTGATTCATTAAAATGGGAAATTCCTCCCATTTTTAAGACATAATATCCTTGGGGCTAGTCACCACTATGAGGCCTACTAGAGGCTAGACTCTAGGGTTATTATCACCCTATATTCATTGCCAATATAGGAGGGGCATGTTTTGAGGGATTTTTCATGATAGATTGGTATCAAAGTTGAGTGTTGAGATATAGGATAGTGTTTTTGGATAGTCATGGTGATTATTTCATGATTTGGAAGGGGAACAATGTTAGGTGAACTTGGTATGTGACATATTCTATGTAAGACTGGGTAGGGAATGGGATTTTAGGGGCCCTGTGATCTAATGCAAGGCCTCTGAGCCTAATAAACGACCTATTAAGGTGACATTATTTGTAGGGTAGATAATTATGAAAGGTACATGCATCATAATGACTTTTTTTCTTGTTTGAAATAGGTTTTTTGGGATGATTAAAATGGATAAAATTATTTAAATGAATTAATCAAGTTAAAATTAATCATAAATTCTATACTACTCGGTCATATGAACTCTTTGTTTACTTTTCATTTGTGGATCATGGTTGTCATCCATGTGTGTTTCAGGCAGTTGTGGTTTACTAGGTTGATCCATTTGATTGGTGGAGTGTTGATCCAATGGATGAGGATGAACAATGGAAGATAACATTACGTGCATTCCAGCAACAGACCTTGAGAAATTATGAGAGAAGTGATTCATAAATGGATATGGAAAGAAGATTCAATGATCTTGATATCACCTTCAGATTGATTTCGGATATGAAATAGTATTGGTTTTATTTAGAAGTGAGTCAGTTGAGGGGAGATTTTCGTTAGTGTTGGATGATATACCGAGGGGATAGGTAGGATGTTGTCATTCTGTAGGTCGATTTTGAGAAAGAGTTCCATGATAAATTCCTTTCATTGACCATGAAGGCTATGAAGAGGCAAGAGATACTCCCCCTCTAGTAGGGTAGTGTGTCGGTACTGAAGTTTGGGATTAAGTTCAAGTATCTCTTTTTTTTCTCCCAAGATCATTTTCTATATGAGGTGTCCCATGAGAGACTTATGGGTGAGTAATTTCGTCTTTCTATCTAGTAAGTGGTTACTCCCTTTTGGATGATGATGTATCTAGAGGTTCAGAATAAGGTGGGTGTGATTGATCAGATGAACTCTTGAGGATTTTTACCACTTGAGGGGAGCTAGTAGGGTTCTTTGAGAGGTAGAGTTATTAGTGGAAGGTCATAGAATCCATGATCGTTAAGGTTTTGATCATCATTGATTCTTTCCCCAATTATCTCTTTTCTATCCTCCTAGTTCAAGAGGTTTTATGATTTTATTGGGAGCTTCTTTCTAGTTTTTTTCGATTTTGCAGATCATGGTCATCACCAGAGCCACAACCATGTGGATCATAGAGCTTATTTTGGTGAAGGTGGAAAAGTTCAGTTCCATACTTAGTATCATTTTCTAGCTAGGTCCTTTCTTCATTATGGAAATCATGCTCATACTCCACCGAGGGGAGATGATGTAGGTAGAGGCTGACCTCAAGATGTTCCTCAGAGACCATGACCTAAGTGTGGTCTTGTAGTCGGTCATCATCAAAGGGGCATCAGATCTGGGTGTGGTCATTTTCAAGTGTCTTAAGAAATATTTTTTTCTATACTACAGATCATTAGAAGTGTGATCATCTTGTTTAGTAGCATTACCATTGTTTTTTTATTCAATAGATTCACAAACATTTGTTAAACCCACTCTAGCCCATGATTTGGGACTCAAAAAATAGATGCTTCACCTTCCCTTAGTGTTGAGTACACCAATCGGAGGTCATACCATATGTTTTTATGTTTGTTGGGGGTATAGACAGATGATGGGTCTGCATTAGTCCCTCGGGGATCTTTTCTTTCTATAGATGCAACCATACAATGTCATCCTTAGCATCGACTGGTTTTATTCCATGGATTATTTTGTCGACTGATTCACGAGGAGAGTTTTGTTTTCTAATGTGGATGGTCGACATTTGGCATTCATTCATTAGCGGGGTTGTCAAGGGGGAAGTCAGTGTGTGGAACAACATCTTTCCTTTCTACCTCAGTTGTTAGTAGAATTAGGGGATGCTGATATGGTGGAGGTTCCCATGGTTGTTTATGAGTTTTTTTATTTTTTCCCTAAGAAGGTTGTGAGACTTCCCCCTCAACGTGTTATTGAGTTCGGGATAGGCTTGCAGCTCGATGCTTCGTTGGATTTGATGGCTTCATATCGAATTGCCTATTCTAAGTTATGAGAGTTTTAGATCCAACTAGATGATCTGATGAAAAATGGTTTTATCTATCCCAGTGTGTTTTCTTGAGGTTCTCTAGTTTTTTTTATAAAAAAGGTAGATGATGGAACAAGGTTGAGCATAAACTACTAGAGTTTGAATTAGTTAATTGTCAAGAACGGTTACCCTATTCTAAGGATAGATGATCTTTTGGACCACCTGATATGGATGATTTGGATTTCTAAGATCTATCAACAGCCTGAAAATCACTAGTTGAGGGTGAAGAAGGTTGATATCCTGAAAATTACTTTCAGATGAAAATATGGGCACTTCAAGTTCTTAGTCTTTTCATTCGATGTTACGAACACACCAATTTTGTTCATTTGGATTATGAAATCTATTTTTCATGTGTTCTTACACTAGTTTGTCTTTGTATTCAATGATGACATTGTGATTTACTCAATGATAGAGGAGGGGCATGTTGAGCATCTCAGAACCATCTTGTATGTTGTTTGAAGCCATTAGATCTACAGAATGTTATCCAAGTTTATGTTTGGGACATGGGATTCTCATTTCCTTTGACATGTCATATGTCATAAGGGTGTATCATTAAAACTATTAAAGAATAAATAATTTGTTTTTATAGAGACCTGGTTTTTCATTGTAATACTTTGAAATATTTCTTGGAATATTTCCAGTGCTATCTGCGGAGACGGTGTAAAATTCACTTGCATGGTTTTACTATAATTAATTTTATTATAATATTTAGTATTTTTATACTATGAAAATGATTGAAGAGGGAAAAATCTTATAGATTTTATCATATTGTAAATATGGGGAAAAATGAGTCCGGAACATGGAATTTGCCCTAGGCAAGGCATAACTTTTTTCAGTATGATAATTCTTTATAGAAATCACCCAGTGGAAAATTCGTAATTAAAATAATAAAATTTAATTATTTTACCCCTGAAACTGAATCAAATAACATTATATTGGAAGCTTTAATTGGAATATAATACCAATTTTGAGTTCATAATGGGGTGTTCTACCTAGGTGCAACATAAAATGGGGATGCGTGGGAATTTTGAATTCCACACTGAGTGGGACACCTATAAATAGAGATTTATGGATTTGGGATTTTGGTTATCCCTAATCCATTCTCCCTATACTAGGTATATTTATCTCATCACTCTCTCTCAGATATTCTTCATCAGATCGAGGATAAATCTCCGCTGAAACCTCGATGGATCTAAGAGGGATCACTGTAGACACATCAGCGATAATGAACAAATGATTCGAGGTATGATTTCATTGATTTTATCAACTCTAATTTTAGTTCCTAAGTGATTCTTCAATTCATCATAAAATTTGATATTTTGAAGATCAAGAATATGGACAAACAAACATTACCATTGTCCAAGATTTGTTTTGAATCCCATATTTTAGGGTTCTTTGCTAGTCTTTGCCTTTAGTTTTGGACATGTCAAAACTCCAACTGGTTGTTGAGTAATGCCCATATATTTAAAGATCTTATCTCAATGTTCCCAAAAATAGAATCAAAATAATATTTGGGTACTTGTTGAATTCACATTGGTATGTGGAATGGTCCATCAAATAAAGTTTTTCTGATAGAAGTGGAATATGGTGGCTGCAAATGGTAGAAGAGAAAAGCAGCCACAGCAGGTCATGCGGCAGGAGTGGCCAGAGCGGCGTCCAATGCTGGTATGGAGAGGTAGTGCTGGTCGGTGGCCAGGTGTGTGGATTTGGTGGGAACTTGAGGATGTATTGGTGCATAGTGTTACATTGGGAATAGAGTTGAGGATGGAGTGGGGTGCGGTGGTCACGATGTGTGGCCCGAGGCCGTAGTGACCTGCAAAACTCACGGGGTTCTGCCTTGACGTAGATCAGTGGGGGTGGGTGGACCTAAGAGGTGTGCCAGTGAAGTGAGGCTAAGTCCTAGCTGGGATGGAGGAATGCAGGTAATGGACTCGAAAAAACAGTCTGACGACTGGAGTAGGCTAGCCCATGTGGTGCGGTCCAGCCATAACCGGCCGAATAGGTTCAGACTGGGCCATACGGCCTAAACTGGGAATCTGTTTGACACTCCCTCTTTGGAAAAGAATTGTTATCATTGAAAATAATATTTTTAAACCATTTATGAAATTTTGATTCATTTTTTCATTGTTCAGTGACTTGAGACACTCATACATTAATAGATTTAATATTATTAATAAATATTTAAGTTGTCCTAACTCCTAAATAGTGAGTCTTTTTTATGCTCTGTTAGTGGTTGTGTGATCCTATATTTGAGAAAGTACTTCTAAGGATATTTTAGTAATTAAAGGATTTGGTGTTTTGGCATGGTTTCATGAAACACCTAAATTTAATAATAATAATAATAATAATATTATTATTATTATTATTATTATTATTTCTATTATTATAGGTTTTTCTATCAGCCCTATCTTCATTAATGGAATGTGTGCATGATTCCCAATCAGTGGCATTGTGACCCAATATTTGAGGTGGAAATTTGAAGACTAATTCTTGATGTTTCAAACTAAAATAGATTTTTGGGCCCCATGAGCCCCAGTTTGGTTGTTCACAGTGAAATGTGACTTTTTCAACGAGTGTCTATTATGGATTAAATAATAACTGACCTCGTGTGTTTTTCCATGTGGATAGCAATGGATTGATACGTATAATTTTTTTCGAGACTAACAAATGGGCCCCATGGATGCCTTTTGAGATCATTGCGGTGACATAAATCTTTTCCATCATATTTCCATTTATAGTGAGTGAATATTCTACCTCATGTGTTTTCTCACAAGAATCATGACGGTGTAATCTATTTAGATTTGAGAAGCCTTGTCTGTGGCATCAATAAATGTGGAATCCTGAAAGGAATATCAGTGGAAGATCTTTCTACTTTATATGAATAGAACCTATGACTTGAGTCAGTATCAACTCTTATGAGAGTGTAAAAGATGTGTGTAGTGATGCAACCAACTATTATGGGACCATTTGAGGAGGTGTGTTAGTGAAATTACATTTTGTCCCTCTGGATCAAAGACAAGCATCTTACACTCATCAGCCTTTTAACTAGACATTCCATGTACCCTGGAAGTACCTTGGTGGGCCTAGGGGTACTTTTTTTTAATTTTATACCCTAGTATGGCTAGGTCCATGGCCAGGCGAGGAGGTAGGGCCACACATTGTGTGCGACCCACACGCATCATGTACTAATTTATGAGTCTTCAATCTCTTATATCTTCACCTTTTGGACTCTAATTTTGGACAATGAGTAGCCTATCCTGAGTTTGTGACCATGTGGAACATGATGGTTCACTCAGTAGTGGCGTTAAATATTCTATGCGAGATGTTCTAAGACTGACACCTATTTATGTAAGAAACTTATGACTTCAGAAGCTTTATTTCGAGAGGTACCATCCAGTAGGGATGGCTAGTGTTCTTTGGTGGTTTTAGAAAGGTACCATCCAATAGGGATGGCCGGAGTAGTTCCAGGATTACCTCCAGGTGGACTGGGCAGTGGTTCCCGATGGTAGTTTGGAGTGGAATCCCCCTGACATAATATGGCGTGAGTAGACTCTACGGCTTCTTTCAATGTGGAATCCCCCTAACATACTAGGACATGGGTAGCCTCTATTAATTCTATCAAAGTGGAATCTACCTGATGTACAAGGGTGTGGGTATAATCTACAACATATATCATAGTGTAATCCCCCTAACTTACTAGGGTGTGGGTATCCTCTATGATTTCTGTTATATTTGACTCCCCTTGACATACTAGGGAATGGGTCCTATACATTAAAATTGCCTCTTGACTATGTGATATAGGTATGAGGAGAGATTTTACAAACCCTGGTACTCACAAGGAAGAGGGATGTTTTCCCACTGAGACACATACATGCGACACAACCAAAAACCGTGAGGGCGAGACAGTCCCACCAAAATAGTATAGTATCAAGGTCATGTGATTGAGTCCCATTGACTTGCTATTCAAGTAATATATGTGGTATTTAGGTCATTAATGGTGGTTAATTATCGATATTTTAGTGACTCTTTTCTTGGGATGAGCTTTGAGATGGAGTTCCCATTACTCTCTCATTTTTGTTTCTTTGGTGGAGTTCATATTTATATATACATATATATATATATATTATTTTTCTAGTTAACACACCTTCTATTTTGGATAATCTTCTTCCAGGATAGGTGATGACGCGCATGGTATTTTACATGCTTTCTGAGTCTAGTTTGTTTTTTTATGAGTCTAATCTCCTACTATAGGTAGCGAAGACTTGAATAGAAGTTCAAAATATCATTATTTCTATCTCATTGTTTTTGAATGAGATTAATTCAATTTCTTATTTGGTTGAGCTACACTCCTTTTACTATATGTTTTCCTATCTACTACTTTCCATTTTATAGTATCTATAATGGATCCCCCTTCATGCTTTCAGGGAATCCTATTGAGTATTTTTATACTAACCCATTCATGGGAATTTCCTTCACATTTCATTCCCTTATGTAGAAGAACGACAAGTTGATCGTGACTTCAGAGTATCATAGGGATATGGGTGCTTGGACTACTAATGGTGGTCCTATATTTGATTATAAGATTGGGGACCTCTCACCTATTTTAATTTTCATTCACTGCCAGGTTGTGGAACTTTTCTGGTTGGGCGTGTATTTTTCTACCTTACCCTTTCAGTTAATGATCCATAATTGTGTTGATTAGTGGTTATGGAATGTTTGGTTTATTTATAGCAGTGTTTCATGTTTTGTTTACTTTCACTATGAATTTCTTCATTGAGTTGTCTATGTGCATGTAAAGGTTCTTAGGAAAAGTCATCTCTAGGTTTGTTGTGCCTTCGGCGCTAGTCTCCACCCCTATCCTCTAAGGGTGGGCTTGGGGTACTTTCACTCTAGACCAGGAATGGTCGGGTTATGATAGAGTTATATCATAACAAGTTAATTCCTTGGGATATTTTTCAGACATTTCCCCCTTAATTTTGGGGACCCCTTCATGTATAATGATTGTATTTTTTGTCAAAAGTTGTAAATACTGGTAAAAATGAATAAGGAGGTGAAGAGGAAATCCAATGTTGATGGAAAATGTAACTCAGACAATTTTTGAACTAATCCAAAATTGAAATTACATATATTAAAGGTGATACATTATCTATAACAATGAAGTGGAGGGATTGAAGTTATAAAGTGATTATGAAATATAACAATGTTTAAATAAACCATGCAAGATATTAATTTAAGAGACATGAATTATTTCATAAAAGATCATGTGGATATTTCAAGATTTATTGGTGATTAAGTAAAGCTAAAAAGGTGATTCCCATCATATTCAGTTTTGATTAGAGTGAATGATGTTGTTGAAAGACAGTTAAGTTGCAATAATTTCCAATGAAAATATGACGATGCTAAAGGTGATCGATCAAAGACTATATATCATGATATATATGGTTCATGATGAAAGAAATTAATAATTGAAGAAAAAGGATAATAGTGTAGAAGAATGGGTGTTCATTCCAAAGAAGATACGGTTCCGAGTGAGTGCCAAATTTTTAGACATAGAAATTGAGATTTTGTTTTGGGAAATGGAAATATTTTTGTATAGAAGTGAATGAGATGTGAAATGGATAAGGAGATCGAAAAAGGAATAAAATTGTGTACCTTAGAACATGGACCACATACCATGTCCTAGATCGGTTTGTGTCAGAGTATCATGTGCTGGGAAAGGTATGCGGGAGCAGTTCACAGAACCAAAAATGGTGTGCAGCAAATGGTTTGTGGCGATGGTATGCGATACATGGATGTAAAAAACATGTGTCTATGATTTTTAGAGAGGCTTCTGGTTCGTGGGGTAAGAGCGGTACATAGTGGAGGTTGTGCCAAATTAAAGATCTAGTAAATCTTGGATTAGAATATTTTTCATATCCATTTTCGTACTATATAAGATACATTAATCCCCTTCATTTGGTGGACTGAACAAAGATTAAAAATCTAAGAGGAATTTGGATAATTCCATTGTGGTTCGCGAGAAGGAAATTCCACAATGGAATAAGTGATCGTTAGAGGAGAAAAACAGTCTACAAAAGAGAGTATGGTTTGTAGAGTAAACTCTTGTAGTACACTGTGAAGCAAGGTAGTACATGGATAATGAAAGGTTATACATGGAGCAAGCATAGGAAGTACATGAAGCAAGGGATATTTGCGGAAGGCGTCTTGTGAAGGTAGTGTATTATGCTTGTACATGGACGAGAAGAGCTAGTATATAGAGGAGTTGGGATTGTATGCAGAGGAGTACGACATTACATAGTGGATTTGGACGGTACGCTGAAACATAAGTGGTACGTGAAGGAGGTTATCCTTGTAGCATACCAGGAACATAGTACATGGGAGAGGATAGTGGTATGTGGAACACTAAATAAAGCCTATAAAGTAACCAAATCAGCTTGTAATAATAGTTATTTAGTCTATCAATACGTGGAAAAATAATATACATCAATGGGTGAAAATGAGACATCAACAGAGCATAAATTTCCTGTTTAGGATGCATGATTTAATTATAAACCATTAAAGAGACCTTCTTGTCAATTAAGTAAGTGTAGATTCTTCCAATGTTGTGAGAAAGGGGGAGTCAGTGGAAGTGATTTGAGGGATGCAGTGTTCTTTCCCTAAAATCTTGTAAATGTAGTGCACTTGGGACAGAGTGACTGTGCCCAAACCTTTGTAATCCACAGATGGTGAAGATTAGGGGAATTAGGTTTGACTGGAATCATGTCAGAGTATGCTCCTTATACGTAGCCCTTAGTGGTGAACAAATTATAAGTGTTTAGTTTTCTTATAACATGTGAATGTTATAATTATCATACATATCCCTCATACAGTTTTAAACCAGTTCTTACCAATGTGGGAACACGGTCCAGTAAATAATAAAACAAAGGTGACACCCTGATCCCCCCCCATAACTAGGTGGTCTAAGTTCCTTCAATTGGTATCATAGTAGAAAGTTACACATATATTGGATACTCTATATAAATTATATTCAGAATAGGATTTGATTTTTAATTTCCTGATTCAACAATGAAGATAATTCTTGAAAAAAAATCAGTTATCCCTTAGTAGAAATATATATCCAGTAATACATTAACAAATAAGAAAAGGAAAGAGAAAAAGTAGGTGAAGAATTCCAACTTATCTAAAGAAGGGGTAGTATTTGGTTCTCCATTACTTTCAAAAAAATATTATAATTCAGGCATAGAAATCAAAAATTAAAGAGTTTTATAGGTATGTGTTTGCACCCTTGATCAATCATCAGCCTCAAAAGGAATTGAATAACTATGAAAATAACTTTAAGACATATATGAATATTTACTTGATAGTATTTGTATAATATTTCAATGTATGCTGGAGGAAATCACCCTGCTAAGAAAAGTAAAATATTCTATAGCAGAATTCTTGCTAAAAAAGGTTAGAATGTTATAATCTCTCCCAAAAGATTCAATAATCTGTCGAAATAATGAAGAAACATGAAATTAATACATCAAAATGTCTCAAATATGTTGAAGAATAAAAGATAATCAGAAATTTTCTTAAATAAAAGATCCATGTGCTTGAAGGGAAACTGAAAAATTTCATAAATATTAAGATTCTACAATTGAAGGGAATATCCAAGAATATCATGGACTATGACTCTTTGATTCATAATAAAATGATGTTGTATGAAGAATATGTTGTTAGAATAAAGATGTCTATTGAAGAGAATATGACTATGATTGAAGATCAAAAAGTCATCCTTAATTGGAAATGTCTAGAATTGGAAGCTATATTAAACAATCTTGAGAAGACACATATTGAGATGTCACAAACTAAGAAAACAATTTCTACTCGTACTCAGTGTTCACTAGATAATTCTAAAGCTGAATTACCTTCAACATGTGACAATAATATTTTTCCATATGGTGATAATAAATTTTAGGAAATAGTGTATATTTCTACTCAATTCTCAAGGGAGGATCCTAATGTTGACAGGCCTCCAACATGTGATAAGAATATCGTGACATCATTCAATGGTATACCATAGGTGTTCAAGAGGAATATGGTACCATAAAAACCATCTAGTACTCATGTTTCTAAAAATGTTTCCATAAGCAGTGCAGGTTGGAAGAGAAATTCAAAACCAGTATGGATGAAGAAAGGAGATGAGTTACCTGTCACCAAATATGGGGTGAATATAAAGTAGAATTTGGAACGTAGTCCTCCAAAAATATCCCAAGAAGTCAAGAAAAAGTACCAAAAAAAGAACACAAATAAATCAACACTTTTGTTTCAATGACGATGCCCCAACATATTTGGGTACTATGTGTTAAACTGCTGGTACAATCCTCATAATGTTAAATCACAAAGGAATCCTACCTCATGGGTGAGAAATATATTGAATAAGAAGCATCATATGTAGGTCTAAAAGAATTTTTTTTATCACAAAAAAATTTTAATTCATGATAAAATCTGTGATTTATTCAATATGAGTGGTCATGAGTTAGGTACATGCCCATATCTATATGCATTCATCATGGATAAGAAAAGAATCCCTCCTATTATGGATAAGTATGAATCATCTACCTTTGGAAGAAATATGAAGAATATTATGAACAAAAATATCCATTAAAATATTTCAAGTAGGGAAGCTGAGAAGACCTTGGATTTTAGGTCCATTAAATTAAAGGTCAATCCGTACAAAATAGAAACTAAAATGTATGACATTTAGATGAACCAGTGTGGAATATCTCAACCTGCTGCAATAATTCCAAAATAGCTTATTGTTCATTCGGCTAAAATATTTGAATATAATGATAAAGCATCAATATGAAAATGACAAGGTTGTAGATAAAGTAAAAGTAAAACATTCACATGATGAATATAAAGTTCACGAAAGAGGAAAAATTAAAAGAAATACATGTGTTAAAGAATTTATGTGTGAGATATTAATGAAATCTAGTCACATTGAAAAGGGTTTTCTAACCTTAAAACTAGAGAAAGAAGATTTTCTTAAGAGGAGTAAGAATGTATAATCCATGATGGTTGTTAAGAAGAACAACTCTCTATGCAAAGTAGAATAGAATGTGAAAACATAGATGCCACATCATCAAAAAAAGAAAATAAGTTTATATGTGTGAGCATGAAGACTAGAATGAATGGGGTAACATGGTTGAGAAAAACATCACAACCATGCAGTGGATATCGATGAAGCAAGGATGATTTACCTCATTCCCATAAATCTCTTGTGTATTGTATTTTTGTTTTCTAATTATAGCAATTGAATGTGATGACAGCTCTTAGGGGGAGAAACTGAGAAGTATTTAATTTTTTCAAATCATGATAGAGAAAATGAAGAAGTTTCCAAACATGGATGATTATTCAATTTATTTTCAATGATCAAAATGATGAAGGATCACCCATGAGGATGATTATTATGATTGTTTCCCTTGAGGGGGTGACAAATGAAGAAGCTGTAAGAATTCTTATTTCAATCAGAATCATCTTAAGTTTGTATTAAATTCAATTACTCTGGAAATTGATTGAAGAAAATGTCATTGGAAAAGGTATGTCATTTCTCAATCACCCCTCCTTGGTTACCCATAATGATAATAATTTTATAATGGGGGAGTAATTGGATTAATTAGTGACATAATAATAATGAAAGTTCCCAAAGTCCACTTATCCTTTCAATTTCACTTGAATGATTTTTGATCTATTTGTTGTAGTGATTTCCAAAGTTTTAGGTTGATTATTCCCTACAATATTAAATTTTTCAGCCTAAAATGAATGTTTAAAACTGAAGAAGACAATGTAAATTATTTATAATCTCATGTGGTATCATAATCAGTGAATAATAGATAAACTTGTTGTCTAAATCAAATCCTATTGTAATCTCCAAAGATAATTTCTCAAGTAAACTTAGAGTGAAATGATTGATGTAACATTTATTATGTATGGATTGATTCCCTTTTTCCCATGAACATTATATTTCATGTCAATAAAGGGGAGATAAGTTGATTGAAATTAAGGGGAAAGAAAATATTCTTATTTTGAAAATGACAAGTTCATTTGAGGAGAACCTTAAAGTATTGACGAAAAAATACAAATAGGGAGATTTGTGGGACAACTTTGTGTATGAAGATTGTAATTGTTGTTAAAAGTTGTCAATGATGGTGAAAATGAGTAAGGAGATGAAGAGTAACTCCAAAGATGATGGAGAATGTAATTCATATAATTTTTGAACTGATCTTAATTTCAATGTACATGTATCAAAGGTGATACATTGTCCCGAACAATGAAATGGAGGGATTGAAGTTATATGGTTATTATGAAACCTATCGCTATTCAAAGAAACCATGAAAGACATTACTTAAAGAGACATACATTATTACATGAGGGGTAATGTATAGATTTGAATATATAAGTGAGATCATGAAAAGCTGAAAAGGCAAATTCCATCAATTTCAATTTTGATTGAAAAGAATGATGTTACTGGAAGATAGTGAAGTGGTAATACTTTCCTTTGAAAATATGGTGATTCTAAAGGTGATCGATCAAAGAATATATATCATGGAAGATAAGGTTCATGATGAAATAAATTTATCTTTAAAGAAGAAATATGGAAATGAAGAATAATGTGTGTTCTTTCCAAAGCAGATAAGGTTCCTAGTGGTTTCAAATTTTATAGACATATAACTCAAGATTTTGTTTTGGAAATGGAATTATATCTCTATAGAAGTGAATGACAAACAAAATGGAGTCGAAAATAGGAAAAGGAATGAAACTGTGTACCTCATATCATGGACTACATTTCATGTCCAAGAAAAGTTCACGACCACATGCAAATTAGAAGGAGAGGTATGTGGTAGCGGTTTGTGGAACCACAAAAGGTCTATGGTGAATGGTTTGTGGCAGTGGAATAATATACGTAGAAAGGAAACTACATGTGTGTATGGTTCATGGAGATACTAATGGTTTGTGAGACAAGAGCAGTACTTAGTGGAGCTTGTAAAAAATATTTTTTTTTGGGAAATAATGGAATATAGTATATTTCAGATACAAATTTTCCTATATAAGGAGCAGTAATCCACTTCATTAGGTGGACTAAACAAAGATTAAAAATCAAAGAGGAATTTGGAGAAGTCCAAAACGGTTCATAGGAAGGAAATTCTATAAGGGAATAAGTGATTTGTAGAGGAGAAAAATAGTTTGTTAAATATATTACAGTTCATGGAGGAAATACTTGCAGTATTAGGTGGAACAATGTAGTTTTCAAAGAATGTAGGGTTGTATGCAGATCAAGGAGAGGAATTACGCAAAACATGAGCTGTTTGTGGAATGCAGTTTGTGAAGGCAGTATATGGAGACTGTACATGGAGGAGAAGAGCCGGTACATAGAAGAGTAGGCCTAGTACACAGAGGAATAGGTCAGTACACAGTAGAGATGGATGGTATGCAGAAACAGAAGTGGTATGAGGAGGAGGTTGTCTGCATAGCATTCCCGGAACATGGTATATAGAAGAGGAGAGTGGTACGTGGAACACTCAAGTAGGCCAATAAAGTGAGCAAATCAGTTTTCAACAGGGTCTTATATAGCCTATCTATGTGGGGAAAAATAATATACATCAATGGGTGAAAACAATACTTCAACATAGCATCCATTTTCAGTTGAGTATTCTTGATTTAATGATAAACCATTGAAGTGACTTTCAAGTTGATAAACTAAGTGAAGATTCTTCCAATGCAGTGAGCAAGGGGGAGTTAGAGAAGGTGATCTGAGGGATGTAGTGTGATTTACCTAAAATATTTTCAATTCAGTGTGCTTAGGAAAGAGTTAATATATCTGAACCTTTGTAATCCACTTCTAATGATGATTAGTTGAATTAGTTACGAATGAAAACCTATCGGTGTATACTCCTAGAAAACAACCCTTAGTAGTGAACCAATTAAAAGTTATATGTTTTCCTTCTTCATGTGAATGATTAATTTCTGCACATATCCATCTTAAAGGTTTAAAAAAGTTCCTACTGATGTGGGAACATGATCCAGTAAAGAAGAGAAAAAGTTGACACCCAGATTCACCCCCTCTCAGGGTGGTCTAGGTTCCTTCATTAATATTATTTTTTGGGTTTAAGTAAAAATTATCGAAGTGTCTCAGGAGTAGATCTTAGACCAAGTGTTCCAGTGATTGTATGAGTGGAAAACATATCCATTCCATAGGACCCTGATTACCCGCTTGTCGACTCAACACCCTGATACTCTTGTTGCATGGAATAATGGTATATGAATCAAGTAGGGGTGACTCTTTGATTGTCCATATTGAGACAGATTCCCACCATTGTTGTAAGATATATATATATTTATATATTATAATATAAACATGGTACTCCTTGATAAAATTTTGGATGTCTCTATGATGACAGCCAGTTAAGAAACCAACTCAAGTTCATGACGACGATCCTGTGAGTGTTGAGGCCTCAGTTCCAGACACATCATGTGATCCCCTTCCACTAGGTGGGAAGGTAGAAGCACCTCCACCTGTTGAGAATCAAACAACCTCAGTATTGTAGGCTGAGGATGTGTGCCGGCTACGTGCACTATTCGAGTTCTAGCACAAGAGACCGATATGGTTCTATGGTGAGATAGACCCACAGGAAGCATATGTTTGTCTAGAGAAGGTAATCTACCTCTTCGGGCTTATAAAAACACCAGCAGATAATATGGTGGCTTTGGTAACCAACCATTTTCACTGAGAATCTAGGAGATGGTGGAGGCTGGTTAATTAGATAATAGACAAGTTGATATTGTCATGGGATGAATTCTAGCAGCTGATTCTTGAGTTGTTCTACCCCTCCAGCTTACGCAAATTTTGACTTCAAGATCTTCGGCAGTTTTAGATGGGAGGGATGATAGTGTCTTAGTACAAACTAATTCCACTGACAATACATTCTATGCTTTGTTCTTGATCTTTAATGGGTACTTCTGAGCATGAATGTCTGAGGAGGGACTCCGCAATGTGATTTGTGCTATCATTCTACCCTGGTGCCTCCCACCTATTCTAGGACATTGGAGACGGAATTAGTGACAGATATAATTCTGAAAATGGGATGCCACACCATTGGATGTGGTAGTGAGAACAATATAACTATGACGTAGGTTGCAGCTAGAAGGTGTTGGGTGATAAGATGTCGATGTAGGATTCCTACCCATAATTGGTCTCAGGCACGTAGTCATAGGAGAAGTATCAGCACAGAAAACATGGACAACATAAAGAGGGATGACATTATAATCCTTCTGGGTGAGGTCACATGATATAATAATGCTAAAACAGACGTGTTGATATCACCAATCAGGCAACAAGTTGACCACAGAAGAGACAGTTTCAGGATCACGGTGGTCCCAGGCAGTTGGTGCTAGCAAAGGAGTTGGAGGAGCTGAAGGTGGGGTTGATATTATAAGGTATTTACACCACCACCAGGTGGTCCACATCAATCTCAGTAGCTATAATCTATGGCCATGAATAGCATCAAGCTTTGGATTTCTACAATCTTGTAGATCATGATATTATAAGAGGTGCGCCCTGTTTATTTATCTACTTTTAGAATTAGAAGTTTTTAAACTCCATTTCAATTACACTATTCTCCCTACTCCTTGCTTCATGTTTTACAAGGGTTACACAGGGTGTCATTGTAACACTGTGTCATTTTTGTTTGACGTAATTTTTAATTCATGAACAATAAAGGTTCTTCCACATTCAAGTTTCAATTAATTTATGAGAGAAAAACTGTGAGGGTGACTTGGTGCCACCAAAAGAGGATAGTATCTAGCTATGGTGGATGAGTTTTTCTAACTTTTGTATTCATTGTGTAGGTTTTTAGTGGTGTGTCAGAGCATGTCTTGGAATTTCTTGTTGTGTTTTATTGCTTGAAAATTTTTTCTATGAATATCACTAGTGGGTTTGGAAGAGTGCATGTTTTGGGGGATTACTCTCTTTTCAAGGGAATAGAAGAAATTAAGGGTATTCCATGTTATTTTTGTGTCTAGTTTCTTATGGTTTGATGATTTCACTCACCTTTCATATTTTTTGGTAGATTTTTATGCTCAACGTCAATCTTGATACAGTAGTTATCAAGTACAGATCAAGGCAATAGAGACCCCATACATATAACTACGCAACTCATTATCTTGTATTGGCAGTGGTAGTCTTCACCCTAGGAATGTGGAAATGATATCTTACTGGAGGGAGATTTTATGTTTGTTCAGACCACCAATGACATAGGTACATCTTCACCCATAGATACACGAACCTGAGGGGTCGAGGTTTGTTTAACATCCTGTAGGACTATGACATTGAGGTAGTTTATACTCGGGGAAGAATGAAAAAGTTGTAGTAGATGACCATATGAGGAATACCCAAGATCACTTAGTGGGGGGAATTTTTGTAGTAGTTAGCTTCCCTACAAATGACCCTATTGGGGAAGGAGGGTATAATTTATTTTCCATTGATTGTGTTGACCCCTTCTATTCTTAATCATGTAATAGAGTCTCGATTGTGATGCATCGACTGTGAAATCTTACATCATTAGATATCATTGTGTGTTTCACCATATGGATATTCTGATGGAGGTAATCATGAGACCATGTACCAGAGACAAACAGTGCTTACACATGTGTTGTGGGAAGTAAGGAGTTCGTCCAGGGAGGTAAACATTCCCCCTAAGATTATTCAGGTTGTTCGGGGATGTGCAAATTTATGCTGAGGTTTCCTACTGCCTTGTCATACCCTCAATATCTAGAGTGGTCACAATACATCTCTCACATGTCAGATATGAGGAGATACGTGCATGTTCCCATGAATATCACCAGTATTAGTATACCTTATGAGGATGGACCATCCCTTTGGTTCGTGTGCGGTGCTTGTATGAAAATGTGTAGGTTTTTCTTTAGAGCAAGAGAGTCAGGTGTGAGCTTGGTATCCCGAGTTTTTCCCCTAGTTTTTATTATCAAGGAATAATTGATTGAGCGAAGTAGTTATGTAGACACCATATTTTTTCATTGTGAATATTTTAAATTTTTCTAGGAAATTTTCCAAAGCTATGGGCAGAGATGACGTTCAATTTCGAGTCCTAATTTTCCCAGAATTAATTTTTTAAAAATATTTAGTATTTTTATACTATGAACATGATTGAATCGGGATAACTCTTAAAAGGTATATCATATTGAATATATTCAGACATGGATGAGTCTGAAACATGGTATTTTCCCTAGAAGGGGCGTAAATTTTGTCAATGTGGGATTTCTTTGAGAAAATTTGTATCACCCCAAGATTTTATGAAAAATATTCTTTTTAATTTTATTGATGTCTTGTGTTTTACGCTATACCAAAAGTTGCTTGCACTAATTGAATCCCTGACCTGGCTTTCATTACACTCAAAAGCAACCTTCCACGATAGAGTGTGTAGTACGCAATACCAAGTTTCACTAAACGAGATATTATTATAATATTATTATGAACTAGCTGTTATGAATAGTAATAACCACTTTTTGAAATTTTATTTTTCAAAATGGACTTCATTTTTGGATTCGGAATATCGAAATTACAATCGGGTGAATTGTTGGTATTTTTCTTGAAAACATTCAATTTTTTATGAATAGTGTAAACACTAGGTTACTATTTAGAAACCGACTTTTTATTTAAATAATTATTTATTTTATTTAAATTTATTTTAGGTCAAAATTGATACATAATACCTATATAATTTCAATTTAATTCATTGGAGTCATTTTATAATAATTTTAGATATATAAAAAATTTATTGAACTTTTCACCGTCTTTTACCCACCTCCTAAGAGAATTTGGAAATTCACATAAAACATAATTTTACCGCTTCTGTGAGTGGAAATTTAGAAAATCCAAGAGAAGTGGTTAATATCAAGGACTAAAATGTGGTTCAATGAGATGAAAATATTTTTTTTTGGTGAATAGTAACTTTTTAATTTTATTTACCACAGTTAAAAGTAAATATGGTAATTAATGGTAAAAATGATATTATTATTACCCTAACACATGTCCTAATTCTATTAGAAAAGTTTTATTCTACCAAAAACAACCTTAGAATAAAATATGACCATTTAGGTCCACTAGGATTAGATTAGGACATTTATTATTTATTTATTTAAAGAAGGGTTAAAATAGTTAAAATCAATGTTTAATAACTAATTAATTTTTAATATAGGGTAATATATAAGATAAATTAGACTATAAAAATTAATTAAATATATAAAAAGATTTCCTAACTAATGGTATTTTATTTATAATTTTTATACAATAAATAATATAAGTTATTTATGACACAATGGTGATGTAGTAATTACCTAAATAATGAAATATTAAAATAATTGATATTATAAATACCAAAATAAATGTAATTTTAGACGTTTTATGAATTCCACTAATTTTCTAGGATAATATGACATGTTATTATTTATTTAATTAACTTTTGTAGAACTAATCATGCTGTTATTATTTTCAAACAAATCAATTACCAAATAGTGTCACAATTGACATAAAATAGTCTTTAAAAAAATTATTATATTATTAATTGTTATTTTATTCCTAAAAATATAAGGATAGTCCAAATGACTTAGATAAGGATATATATATTAATAATGAACCACTTGGGGTTCATTTGGCTTGTTATTGAATGTTTATTAACAATATAGTGTAAGAAAACAAGAAGACACGGTACAAGTTAAATTATTTATCTTAGAGTTAAATCTAAATGATAAGGTTAAAATTGTAACCTAAACATGTCTAAAATCTATTTTTTGAGATTATTTCTACCCATCCCCACTTTAGCTTCAAAATAAATCAATTTTCAGCTATTTTAAACCGAATATATCTTTATTATAAAATAATATTTTTAAGTTTTTCCAAAGGTGCCCCTCTCCTCCCTTATAAAAAGGGCACTCCTTCCATTTTTTTATAACACCCTTTTTACCATTGAAGCTTGGCCAAACCCTGACCATTTATCTTCTACACTTACCTAGAAACATTCTGGAGGTTCTGGTCTTCTCTTAATACCAACTCTACTTCCATAAGAGGAAGCCTAAAGGAGCTGTGTCGAAGAAGAGGTAGTCTCTTCTTTCGATTCTCTCAAGTTTCTTTCTTATTCAAATTCTTTTTCGTTAGTTGTATCATTATAAAGTAATAAAATCTGTATTAATTATGTACTTATATATTATTATAAATATTAAACAACCCTATTTCACCTTCTATCCATCCTACGGAAAATGAAATCATCGCGCGTGCGTGCATATGGAATACCGTCTCCATGTTGTGGTGTAATATATTTTCAACCACCACTTTACATGGATGGGTATAATGGTGTAAATAAATAATCATATATGATTATTTTAATGTGATATTGATTCTGAAATATTATACATACACTTCAATACAATTCCATGATCATGGGAATGGTATCATCGCTTGTGCGTACGTACGGACTAATGTCTCCACGACGCGATGAGATTCATTCTCCATGTTAACCATTCATGAATGATTATAAAGTATATATAATAATTAATCATGAAATATATGACATAATAATGATACTAGATTTATGTGTATATATATTTATGTCATCTACTTAATTCCATTCAATTCAATAAGGAAACGAAAACAGCGTTCATGCGTACGTACGGCCTACCGTCTCCATGAACGGTGTATTTAATTCCATTTATCGATCTATCATATATATATGTATATACTGAATATATATTATATAAATCATGTTTTACATTCTGTAATTATGTAAATCAGGATATATGTAATAATATCAAGAACAACAAGTCCAAACACGTACGATAAATAAAACGATTTTACCCAAAACACTACTTTAAAATGGAACTTACAAAATAACGGGTAATATAATGTCATAAGTGAACCATATATGAAATTATTTAAATAAATATACAGGAGGTTTGGATACGTACTAAGCATGTCGGACCTAATTTAAGTGATAATTTTGAAATCTCATGTTTATCTGAGATTTCTTATACGTAATTATTTACTGGGGTTATATTTTTCATCCATGTCAATAAAAATGTTTTTCATAAAGTGTTTAATATTATTCCATGTATGTTTAATGTCATTTTTACCCAACTTTTACTTTTACTTTGTGTTATGGAAGGAATCTTTATTTTGTTTACCATACGATGAACTTTTTGACTTTTCCGGAAAATGTACGAGGAGAATGTTTTTCGTAAGTTATACGTAATGAACGGATTTTTACAGTTTTCATAACGCCTTATTTTTATGAAGATTAAACTACAAGATTTAATGACTATTTTCAACAAAATCCTTTTATTTTAAAATATCATGAAATTTTTTGAAAAGAAAATTATTTTGAAGAAGGAAGTATATTTTCCTCAAGAATTCATTTCAATTGTTTTATCAAAAACATTTTACGTCTAAGATGTCATTATTTCATATGTGTATATTTCAAGTATAAGTTCTCTATTATTTAAATTGTTTCACTTTTCTTATGATGAAACTAGGTCCTTTTTTTTACATGGATTATCTTATTATGGGATGATTTTTATGAAACCCATTTTATTCTTTGGGTTATGATGAATGTTTTATGTTTATTTTGTGGCACAAGTAAGAATGATTTCATTATGAGATGGGTGGGACCTATATATCCCTCCAATGCATTGGGTAAAGATTTATATCTCATGAGATAGACGTGGCTGGAATGGTAAGTTAATCTGGTTTAGTGATACAGGACTGGAATGAGGAGTGAACTCGATTCAGAAAGGGACTTTGTCCACTAAGATGGTCTAGTCAGCAATGCCTTGGCTACTATGGAAATCATTTCATGTGCTGAATGGTTTCCACAATTACATGATTTATTCCCATGTTATTTTATCATGATTGATGTTACTTTATGATATATGCCTTACGTACTTCCAAGATTTATGTCTTTGCTCAAGATTTTGATGTTTAGATTTTATGTTCAAGCTTTTGCATTCAAATGTTTATGGATTGTTTTATGTTCTCTATGCTTACCCTTTCTGAAAATTTGAGATCACCCTTTTTATGTTTTCTTTTCCCCAGGATATAAAGAATGTTTTTAGGTAAGAAAACAAAAGTGGAAGATCTTTATGGGAGAAGTTGAAGATCTTTCACCATGATTAGAATATTAAATTCCGAGTTTCCAAACACACTAAACTATTACGATCCTTGTGTGTCTGTGTTTGTTATGTATTAAGTATTCCGAAAAAGTAATGTAATGTTTATGTACATCAAGATTTGGGACTCTACAGTTGGTATCAGAGGCAAAGGAGGTAGGAAGGAATCTGATCCTTGGGAACTCTCACATGTGAGCATTGGACGAAGCGTGGCTCTCCGCCCAAGGGCTTCATGAGGAAATGGCTGCCACTGGGGATGGTGGTGTGTCCCACCCAGGGGGTGTAGCCGCCCATGGATTGCCCTGATAGGTATCAATTATAGTCCATTGGAAGTAATTCCAGACCATTACAGTTGGTATCAGATGAAAGGTTTCGTCATCCTTTGGAAACTATGATGCGATAACTTTAGTGAGATCCCTAGAGATATTTCAAGGGTATGTCTAGGGATGTCCCTAAGTTTATGTATAAGTATAGGTTATAGTCCTATAATTATGGTAACAATCATAGAATTTAACCTAATATGATAGATATTGAAGGTAATCCCCCTTGATTATGATTTTGGCCTCTCACACTATTTTTTTGGGTTTTAGAAAATGGCCGGGAAGGGGAAGATTCACGATAATGGAGGATATGACGGACAATGGAATGATATTCTTCATGAGAAACCGAATGAAATTGGATCTAGAGGTCCACATATCATTATAATGTCTAATCAGAAATCTCATAATATGATCAATAATCTCAACATTGGTATGTTTCCCAACTCAGCTAATAAGATAAAGATGGAGTTTCATGATGATCATATAAAAAGGAAAGTTCAATTTCTATTATGTAAATCATTTGGGAAGAGGAATCAAGGAGAATGTTTCAAAGGAATAGGAAGATGATTTGGGTGCAGAAAAGAAGGACACAAATCCAGTAAGCGCAAAGGAAAAGGTGAAGTTAACACCATGGATAAGGATAATGGTATTGCTACGACATCAACAATGATTAGATTTTTTAAATGTGGAATGTATGGGCATTATGCAAGCCAATTCCCTAAGATAAAATCTAATAAAGAGAATCAGCATGGTCATATGGGTAGTATTTATGTTGATGATGATCAAGAGACTACAAATGATATATGAGATGAAAGAAGTGTTGAAGCTTGGTCAATGGTTTATAATGGTAGTGGAATGATTATATGTTTATCAAGAGTTATGTTTTATAGGTAATTTAATTGTACTATGGAATAAAGAAACATATAGGGATTGTTACACAATTTTTTTCCTAAAGTATTTGAAAGTTTATGTTGAATGATACTGGTAACCATGAAATATTATTCAGATATTTTTGGAAAAAAGATGATATGCACATAATGAATGGATAAGGAGGAAATAATATGTTTGACAGTATTCAGGAGCTCATGATTGTTATAATGACTAAGTGATATCATGGTTTGAGTATACAAAATTTTGGGATTTTGGTATGTGGAAAGAGTTAACTTTTGACAGCACTCATGTTTTCACTAAGGATCAATGGGTATTAATTTTTCAATAGAATACATGATTAAGGCCTTCGAATGTTTGGAATGTGACCAACAAGTCACATCTTATGATATATGGGGATCAATGATGGTATTAACATGCTTGTTATATGAACTCTCTGGTAATCGTTTTCAATATAATATGAGATTGGACAGCAGTATTTTGGATAAGCCTAAAGATTGGAATGGATTATGTTGGGCATAAGTTAGTATTGTTTAAGGCTATAACTTTTTCGATATTATTGATGGAATGTTATAATAATGTAGTTTTAGAAAAAGGACAACCTGTAGGACGTGCGACAACCCGTCACATCGGACAAGGCTGTGGGAATCAAACCCACAACTGAAGTGCGACAGGCCTTTATCACCTACCACTGGCCTACGAGAAGTCCATATCTAGAGAGAACTAGTTTTATTATAATAAGTAGTATGATATATGAAGTATAACTCCATTTCAGGAACCATATATGATTAATCTCACTAGAGATGGACTTATGTATTTTTCATAACTTTTATAACCTTTTGTTTGAGACAGATGGAATGACCCATCATTCTCTCACATGATCTGCTAACACTTCACGAATAACAAATTCAACTTAATTTATTTAAGAGATGAAGTGGAAATTGTCCAAGGAATGACCAACGGTGAGACTATACTAAAATCAAGAAAGTATTTCTTCTAATTCCAATTTCTTCAACTTTAGGGTAATGATCTTGAAAACCAAAAATGTTGTCCTAGTGCCCTTATATCCGATGAATCAAATGGTACCTTAGATCATCACAAATATATGGATTTTTGATTGTTGGATTTTTCATAGCCATGTTCTATACTACTCTCCATCAGATCATGATGGTTAGATTTCTCTTCCATATCCATATTTTCACCTATGTTCTCTTATGTGAAAACCCAGTGATTAGTTAATTTGGGTAACCGTTACATTTCAAAGTTTAGTTTTTAAAGATTGGTTTTGGTATTCCTTTTTATGATGTGGGTTTCTATTAAAGAAACATTCGAGTAGTAAACCATTTATAACCTCGATGAATTTTGAGGGCGAAATTCATTTTAAGGGGGGTAGAATGTAACACTCCAAGATTTTATGAAAAATATACCTTTTAATTTTATTTATGTCTTTTGTTTTATGATACACCAAAAGTAGCTTTCACTACACGCATCCCTGACTTGGCTTGCATTGCACGCAATCACGACCTTCCACGATAGCGTGTGTAGTACTAAATACCAAGTTTCACTAAACGAGATATTATTATAATATTATTATGAACTAGCCATTTTGAATAGTAATACCCACTTTGTGAAATTTTAATTTTTAAAATGGAATTCATTTTTTTATTCGGAATATCAAAATTAGCCTCGAGTGAATTTTTGGTATTTTTCTGAAAAATTTCAATTTTTGATGAATAGTGAAAACACTGGGCTACTATTTAAAACTGACTTTTTTTTAAATAATTAGTTATTTTAATTAAATTTATTTTAGGTAAAAATTGAAATATAATACCTATATAATTTCAATTTAATTCATTGTAGTCATTTTATAATAATTTTAGATATATAAATATTTTATTAAACTTTTCACCGTCTTTTACCAACCTCCTAGGAGAATTTAGAAAATCACATAAAACATAATTTTACCACTTCTGTGCGTGGATTTTGTAAAATCCTAGAGACATAGTTAATATCAAGGACTAAAATGTGGTTCAATGAGATGAAAATAATTTTTAGTGAATAGTAACCATTTACTTTTATTTACCACGGTTAAAAGTAAATAAGGTAATTAAGGGTAAAAATGATATTATTATTACCCTAAAACATGTCCTAATTCTATTAAGAAAGTTTAATTCGACCAGAAACAACCATAGGAATAAAATATGACCATTTAGGTCCACTTAGATTAGATTTGGACATTTATTATTAATTTATTTAAAGAAGGGTTAAAATAGTTAAAATCAAAGTATAATAACTAATTAATTTTTAATATAGGGTTATACATAAGATAAATTAGACTATAAATATTCATTAGAAATATAAGAATACTTCCAACCTAATGGTATTATATTTATAATTTTTAGACATTAAATAATTTAAGTTATTTATGACACAATGGTGATGTAGTAATTACCTAAATAATGAAATATTAAAATAATTGATATTATAAATACCCAAATAAATGTAATTTGAGACTTTTTATGAATTACAATAATTTTCTAGGTTCATATGACATGTTAGTATTTATTTAATTAAGTTCTTTCGAACTAATAATTCTTTTATGATTTTCACAAAAATTAATTACCAAATAGTGTCAAAATTGACATAAAATAGTATTTAAAACAAATATTATATTATTAATTGTTATTTTATTCCTAAAAATATAAGGTTCTGTAAAATGACTTATATAATTATATATATATTAATAATGAACCACTTGGGGTTCTTTTGGCTTGTTATTGTATGTTTATTAACCATATAGTGTAAGAAAACAAGAAGACACGATAAAAGTTAAATTATTTAACTTATAGTTAAATATAAATGATAAGGTTAAAATTGTAACCTAAACTTGTCTAAAATATATTGGTTGAGAGAATTTCGACCCATCCCTACTTTATCTTATAAATAAATCAATTTTTAACTAGTATAAACCGAATATGACTTTATTATAAAATATTATTTTATGTTTTTTCAAAGGTGCCCCTCTCCTCCCTTATAAAAAGGGAACCCCTTCCCTCTTCTCTTAACACCCTTTTGAGCCTTGAAGTTCGGTCAAACCATAACCATTTATCTTATAAACTTTCCTAGAAACATTCTGGAGGTTTTGGTCTTCTCAAAATACCAACTATACTTCCATAAGAGGAAGCTTAAAGGAGGTGTGTCGAAGAAGAGGTAATCTCTTCTTCCGATTCTCTCAAGTTTATTTCTTCTTCAACTTCTTCTTCTTTAGTTATATCATTATAAACTAATAACATCTGTATTAATTATATACTAATATGTTATTATAAATATTAAACAACACTATTTCACCTTCTATCTATCCTACGGAATACGAAATCACCGAGTGTGCGTACGTACGGAATATTGTCTCCACGTTGTGGTGTAATCTGTTTTCAACCACCACGTTACATGGATTGGTATAATGGTGTAAATAAATAACTATATATGATTATTATAATGTGATATTTATTCTGAAATATTATACATACACTTCAATACAATTCCATGATCATGGGAATGGTATCATCGCTCGTGCGTACGTACGGACTACCGTCTCCACGACGCGATGAGATTCATTCTCCATGATAACCATTCATGAATGATTATAAAGTATATATAATTATTAATAATGAAATATATGACATAATAATGATAATGGATTTATGTGTATATATGTATGTCATCTACTTAATTCCATTCAATTCAATAAGGAAACGAAAAAAGCGTTCATGCGTACGTACGGCCTACTGTCTCCATGAACAGTGTTTTTCATTCCATTTATCGATATATCATATATATATATATGTATATACTGAATATATATTATATAAATCATGTTTTACATTTTGTAATTAAGTAAATCAGGATATAAGTAATAACATCAAGAACAACAAATCCAAACACATACGATAAATAAAACGATTTTACCCAAAATGCTGCTTTAACATGGAACTTACAAAAGAATGGGTAATATAAATTCATAAGTGAACCATATATGATATCATAACAATGAATATGACTCTATAATAATTTAATGACATTATTTAAATCATTATACAGAAAGTTCAGACACGTATGAAGCATATCAGACCTAAGGTAAGGGATAATTTTGCAGTCTCATTTTTATTTGAGATTTCTTATACGTAAGTATTTTCTAGGATTATATTTTTCATCAATGTCAATAAAAATATTTTTCATAAAGTTTTTAATATTATTACATGTATTTTTAATGACATGTTTACCCCTCTTTATCTTTTACTTTGTGTTATGGAAGGAATCTTTCTTTTTTTTACCATACGATGAATGTTTTGAATTTTCAAGCAAAAGTACGAGGAGAATGTTATTTTAACTTATACAGAATTAATGGATTTTTACGGTTTTTATAAAGCCTTATTTTCATGAATCTTAATATACATGATTCCATGAATATTTTCAACAAAAACCTTTTCTTTTAAAATATCATGACATTTTGTGAAATGAAAATGATTTTGAAGAAGAAAGGATGTTTTCCTCAAGAATTCATTTAAAGTGTTTTATCAAAACCATTTTCCATCTAAGATAACATTATTTCATATGTGTATGTTTCAAGTATAAATTATCTATGATTTAAATTGTTTCACTTTTCTTATTATGAAATTATGTCCATTTGTTTTATATGGATTATCTTATGATGGTATTATGTTTACGAAATCCATTTTATTCTTTGGGTTATGATGAGTGTTTTATGTTTATTTTGTGGCACAAGTAAGAATGATTTCATTATGAGATGGGTGGGACCTATATATCCCTCCAATTAATTGGGTAAATATTTATATCTCATGAGATAGACATGGCTGGAATGGTATGTTAATCCGGTTCAGTGATACAGGACTGGAACGAGGAATGAACTCAATTTAGAAAGGGACTTTTTCCACTAAGATGGTCTTGGCAGCAATGCCTTGGCTCTTATGGAAATCATATCATGTTCTGAATGGTTTCCACAATTACATGATTTATTCCCATGTTATTTTATCAAGATAGATGTTCCTTTATGATATATGCTTTACATACTTCCAATATTTATGTCTTTGCTCAATATTTTGATGTTTAGATTTTATGTTCAAGATTTTGCATTGAAATGTTTATGGATTGTTTTATGTTCTCTATGCTTACCCTTACTGAGCATTTGAGCTCACCCTTTTTAAGTTTTCTTTTCCCCGGGATATAAAGAAAGTTTTTAGGTACGAAAACAAAAGGGGAATATCTTTATGGGATAATTTTAAGATCTTTCACCACGATTAGAAGATTAAATTCCGAGTTTCCAAAGGAACTAAACTATTACGGTCCTTGTGTGTCTATCTTTGTTATGTATTAAGTATTCCAAAAAATTAATTTAATGTCCATGTACATCAAGAGTTGGGCCTCTACATTTGGTATCATAGGCAAAGGAGGTAGGAATGAATCTGATCCTTGGGAACTATCACATGTGAGCGTTGGACGAAGCGTGGCTCTCTGCCCAAGGGCTTCATGAGGAAATGGCTTCCACTAGGGATGGTGGTGTGTCCCGCCCAGGGGGTGTAGCCGCCCATGGAGTGCCTTGATAGGTATCAATTATAGTCCACTGAAAGTAATTCCAAACCGTTAAAAAATTCACCTTGGGGAAAAGTATAATTAAAATAATTAACCATAATAATTTTATCCCTAATACTGAATCAAACAACTTTTGATCGAAATCTCATATTGGAAGTATGAGTCCTCCGTTAAGTTTTTAATGGGGTTTTTTCCTAGGTTCTATATAAAATTAGGGGCACAGTAATTTTGGATTCCACGCTGAGTGAGACACTTTTAAATAGAGATTTAAGGATTTGGAATTATAATTATACTTAATACCTTCTCTATCTACTAGTTATCTATGTATTCTATCTTTTCACTCAATTTTTTTTCATCATTTTAAGGAGACAAATCCACTGAAACCTTGGTGGATCGAATTGGGATCGCACCGGTTGCATCTGAATTGAAAACTATTGAATCTAGGTATGATTTCATTGATTTTCACATATATAATTTAAATTACTAGGTTTTTCTTCAATTGATCATAAAATTCAATAATTTAAACATCAAAATGATGGGAAAACTATCAATTCCATCGTCTGTGCTCTGTTTTGAATCCCATCTTTGAGTGTTCTTCCCCTTTCTTTGTCTTTAATTTTTGACATGTCAAAACTAAAACAGATTGTTGAGTGAAGCCAATGTCTGTGAAGATCTTGTCCTGAAGTTCCCAAAACATCCCCAAAATAATTTTTGGGTAATCGATGAAGTTTTTATGGTCTGCATAAGGGACCATTGGATCCAGCAAACCAGTGGCAGTGGCTTGTAGTGGTCATGGAGTACGGCCTAGAGGATCAGTCGTGGAAGGTCATGTGGCAGTTGAGTCAAGAGAGAGGTGCGACGCTATTCTAGTAGGGAGGATCTAGTCCGTGACTGGGCATGTGACTTCAGTGGGGAGGAGAGGATGAATCGGTGCATGATGGGGGACTGGGTGGGGTTGCTCTGTATGGGGGCGATGAGCAGTGGTCACAACTCTTGACTCTAGGTGGTAATGACCCACGAAACCTGCAGGGTTTTGTGTTAATGTGGAGTAGTGGGGGGCATCGAGATGGTGTTTTAGGTGAGTGAGGCTATGTATGGGCAGGTCCGGTGATATGCAGTCTGTGGGCTAGAGAAACGAGAAGTTCCATCCAAAGCAGTCCAGCCCAAGTAGAGCAGTCCGGCCAGAATAGGCCAGTCCTATTCAAACTAGGCCATACGGAATAAAAAATCCATATATTTTAAACCTATTGTTTGTTTGATGAACCGTCTACGGCCAAGTGCTCCTCTAATCAAGAATAATATTTTTTAATTGATCTATAGTTTTATGTCTTCATGTAGTTGTTTTGTTACACGAGGCACATGTACTTTAACAGATTTAATATTATTTTTAAATCTTTAAACCACAATAACTCTTAAATGGAGAGTCAGTTTTATACTTCATTAATGAATATGTGGCCCTAAATTTGATATAGTCTTTCTAAGACTAGTTTAAAAAATTAAAGATTTTCTTTTGTGGCTTTTTTTCACAAAAATTTTAAATTTAATAATAATAATGTTATTATTATTATTATTTGGGGTTTCTGTATCAAACCCATCTTATAAACAGAAATTCCATTTGGTGATCGATCAGTAGAATTGAGACACTAGAGTTGAGGAAAACTTTAAAGACTGATTCTAAGAATTTAAAATTTGGATGGATCTGTGGGCCCCATGAGCCCCTGTTTTGGTGTTAGCAATGAAATGTTACTTTTTCATTGGGTGTCCATTTTTTATGAATGAATAACTGATCTAGTTTGTTTTTTCATGAGAATCACAATGGATTAATCGATATTAGTTTTTTGAAGATCGATGCATGGGCACCATAGGACACCTTTCATGCACAATGCGACGACATACAAATTTTACATCAAGTATCTATTGGGGTGAGTGAATAGTCTACAGCACGTGTTTTTCTACATGGATCAAGATAGTGATATTTTTTTGGATATGTAGATCCTTATTAATGATATAATTAAATGTGGAAGAATGAAAGGAATATAGTTAGAAGATTCTTCTACAATTTTGGAATAGAACCCATGGCTTGGGCAACAACAACTCTTGTGAGAGTCGAAAAGATGTATGAAGTGATCCAATCGATGTTTCTATGACCGTCGTGCACTTTTCTACCTTCTGAATAGACATTCCATATACTCTAAGATTTCCTCGGCAAGCCTAGGGGAACTTGTTCTCAATTTAGTACCCCAGTATGGCTCGGTACAGGACCAAGCGATAAGGCGGGGTCACACATCGTGTTGGCCCACACACACCATATACTACAGTACTAATCTTATACCTCACAAATATTATTATTTTGGAATTGTATTTTGGACCACAGGTAGCCTATCCTGAGTGTTTTTCTACATGGAACACAATGGTTCCCTCTATAGTGGTTTTTTGAGATATGATGTGAGATGTTTTTGGTGTGACTCTTATTTGGGGTATCACCCGATGACTGCATCAGCTTTTTTCCCAGAGGTACCATCCAATAGGGATGGAAAATGTTCCTTAGTGGTTTCCAAGAGGTACCATCCCATAGGGATGGCCAGAAAAATTAAAGGCATACCTCCATCTAGGTTCGGCAGTGGTCCCAAATTGTATTTCAGAGTGGAGTAACCCAGACGTACTAGGGAGTGGGTAGCCTCTACACCTTCAATCAGAGTAGAATCCCCCTAACGTACTAGGGAGTGGTTATCCATTACAACTTATATCATATTGGAATCCCCCTGACATACTAGGGCATGGGTAACCTATACAACTTCTATTAGACTGGAATCCCTTAGACATTCTATGGTGTGGGTCCTCTACATTGAGACGACCTCTAGACTATGTGACACATTGAAGTGGATTTATTTGACATACCATTGGACTCATGAGGAAGAGGTATTCTTTTCCCACCGAGATGCATTCATGTAACGTGACCTAAAATTGTGGGGGGTGAGACAGTGCCACCCAAAGTGGATAGAATCAAGGTATGGTGATTGAGTCCCTTTGACATGTAATTTATGAAAGATGTGTGGGATTATAGTCATCGGTGGTGGTTACATATGGAACTATTGGAAACTTGTTTCCTATGATGAGCTATGATATGGAGATCCCCTTACTCTTTCATTATGGTTTCTTTGGTTGAGTATATATATATATATTCTGTATATAGTGCCTACTCATTGGGTTTTGGTTACTCTCCTTCTAGGAGAGGTGAAGAGGTGATGCATACCATGTGATTTCCATGCCTATCTTCTTATGGTTGGAAGAGTCTAATATCCTACTACAGGTAGAAAAGACTCAATAGGATGTTAATAATTTCACTATTTCTATCTCCTTGTGTTTATATCAACTTACTTCACATTCTTGTTGGTATGAGATGCACTATATTTACTGTACCTTTTCCTATTTATTTATTTCCTTTTCAAATTATCTTTTATGACTCCCACTTTTCCATTTTGGGGAATCCTACTGAGTATTTTTATACTCATCTCTATATGGGAATTTCGTTCTTCTTTCATTCCATATGAAGATGATATAAATAATGATCATTACATCAGAGGAGCATAGGTATACATGTTCTTGGACCGCGTACGATGGTTGTAGATTTGGTTATAGGAGTAGGGATCTCCTGGCTGTTTTAATTTTGATTCACTTCAAGGCAATGAAACTTTTCTACTTGGGAATTTATTTTTCCCCCTTTCCCTTTGAATTACTATATTGTACTTGTGTGTTTATTGGTTCATCCATGTTTGTTTTAATTATAGCAGTATCTCATCTTTTTTTCGTTTCCCTCTGCACTTTTACATAGAGTTGAATGTGTGTGTGTGTGTGTGTGTGTGTATGTGAAAGTTCATAGGCAATGAACTCCTCAAGTATATTGTGTCTTCGGTGTAAGTCTCCACCCCTGGCCAATGGATTCAGGCTTGGGGTAGTTGTGGATAGAGATCAGAAAGGGTCGGGTCATGATATTTTCCAGGGAAACACCCAAGAATATAGCCTAGGTTTTCAATTTTCAGGGTATTTCAAGCTATTAAATGAGGATTGTGCTCGATTTATATGATGTTGCATCCCTATTGATAGTCTTGATTAGGAAGGACCAAGATTTTGTGTAGAGATATTAGTTTCAAGCATGGTTCAACTACTTAAAGGGGAAGATGGTTAGCACTACAATTCTCCAGTTCCCTGAGTAAGGGGTGATGTTTGAGGTGTTTTGTAATGCTTTTCATCTAGGAATTGGATGAATGATGTTTCATCTATGATAAGTTATCTCTTATGGGTCCAGGAAGTTATTCCCTCATAAGAGTAACTATGACACCCATGATCAAGTGTTGGTGGAAGTGGTGTTGGAATTGAATGTGTGGCGACATTTCATCTTTGGAGAGTTCTTGTGGTCTTCACGGATCACAAGATCTTGAGGTATATCTTTTAACTGCATGATTTTAATATGAGATATCATAGGTGGTTGAATTTTCTTCATGACTATGATTTTTAGATCTTCTATACCACAGGAAAGTGAAATATAATTGTCGATGCTTTCATAAGGAAGTATTAGAAAGGGGTTGTCTAAGAATCTACATAATCTTGGAAGGTGATTGTGTAGTTGGCCACCTTTCAATTGGATACATGAGTGGATGGAAGTATAGGTTGTTTGTTTCATATGAAAGTGTAGTTTCCTTTGATACCATAGGTGGAAGAGTCTCAGTGTAGAGACATTGATGATTAAGTGATTCACAATTGAGTTTTCCATGGTGATGCTCTAGAGGGATGGTAAGAAGATAGTCAGAACCAGACATTGTTTTATGGGAAGTTGTTTTTTCTGGAGGCAGTATGCGGGGTATTCCTCTATGAGTTTCATAGATCACCTTTATTAGTACACCCACGAGTTTAGATTATGTATCATGACTTAAGAATGTAGTTTTGGTTTCCATAGATGAAATTGGTTGTGGTGGAAGTTGTGTCATTGTTCTTACTGTTCCAGTAGCTAATGTTTGAGCATTGTGTTCTCGGTGGGTTGTTACACCCCTTAAATTCCCCCATGTCGAAGTGGGATAATATCTCAATTGATTTCATCATAGGGTTACACATAGATCAGGGATTATATGACACTATCGTGATAATAGTGGATTAATTTATGTAATTGGCACACTTCTTAGCTATTAAGGAGATGGGCACAGTGGATTCCATGGAAAGTAGGTACACGGAAAAAGTGGACAATTTTCACATAGTTTTGTTGACCATTGTATCAGATCTGGACATGATGTTTACCTCACGAGCTTAGAGAGGATTTCAGCATGCTTTTAAAACATAATTTTTTTGTAAAGAACCAAGCTTGATGTATATGAACATTACATTACTTTTTTAGAATAATTAATAAATTATACAAAGGCATTCCCAAATACCATATTATTTTACTGGCTTTGGAAAAACTGAACACATTATTCTAATTAGTGAATGATCTTCAACATCTCCCATAAATATCTTCCACATTATTTTTCCCACCTAAAACATTTATTTATATCCTAGGGAAATCAAAACATAATAATGGCTGACGTTAGATTCTCATTAAGGATTAAAATAGAATATATGTAGGCATAATAAAAACTTAAGGGTATGAAAACATGAGAATAACATTTAAATATCATATCCTTCATATAAAAATAACATATGAATGATTCATGGAAAAAATATTTACAGTTAATAAGACATGAATCATAAAGACATAATGATTATAATTCATGAAATCATAAATAAGAATAAGATGATGAATTTTTGGTAGACACATAAGAATATAAAATGATTTCAATATTAGTCGAGGAATCACTACCATGGCCATAATAGTATCATGGGTTCACTTCCCATAACATTTAGGTAGTCATGGTTCACTCCCATAACCATCTTGGTAGTCATGGTTCACTCCAATTTCAATCTTGGTAGTCATAGTTCACTCCCATGACCATCTTGGCAGACAACGTCCTTCATATCTATCTCATGAGATATAAATAATTACCTAAAGCATTACAGGGTGATATAGGTCCCACCCATTTATAATTTAATCATTATTTTATGTTTCAAAAAACATAACTAATTTACCATACCATAACCCAAGGAATAAAATGTGTTTCTTAAACGCCATTCCTTCATATCATAATCTGTATAAAAAATTGATTTAATAAATAGAATTCCATAATAAACAAAATAAAACCATAAGAATAATAGGTTTTGTAAACTTGAAAGCTATCCTAATAAAATAATATCATCTTAGATGAATTTTAATATTGATAAAAACACTTTAAATTAATTTTTGAGTAAAATATCTTTTCTCCATCAAAACAATTTCTCTTCTAAAAATACCATGAAATTTTAAAATAAAACAATTTTCATAAAAATAAACATTAATCCATGTAAAGTAAGAATTATGTAAATAAGGAATTTTTAAAGTATAAAAATATGTTCAATCTGTATAAGTTTAAATAAAACATTATTCTTGTACTTTTCATAGAAATTAAAAAAGGCACCTTATTTCAAAAACACCAAATGATTCCATTCATACCATTTTATAAAAATTCACCAATGGGTTAAATTGAATTTAATTAATATTATGACAATAAAAAAAATATTTTATAACAAATATATATAAAACAAGTACATTGATATACCCTAGTAAATACATATGTATAAACAATATCAGATAAAAATGAGATTTTTCAAATTATCACTTACCAATTTATAATTTGTCAAATTGTATGACTTATAAACTAATGAAAATTATATACATATTTAAATGAAATAACCTTTATAATAATAATAAAAAAACATTCATGGGAGGCATACGCACCCCCACAAAAGAAATGGGTGGTGTATAAGGCATATGTCCCATAGAAATAAAAGTGATAAGGAATAATCCCTTACTTTTGGTTTTATTTCCATTATACGTATATCAAAATTCAATGTAATTTTTTAAATAATGACATTAACTTATTATTTATCCATATTTATATTTATGATATCATATGTCATCATATTAACACCTAGTTAACTGTTTTATTTTCTATTGCATGTTTTGTCAAATATGTCCCAATTCATGTAAATAGGATATAGTTACATCATTTAAATAATTATATGATGGTAATATATATATTATTTATCCATTATATACATCTATATAATCATGCATTAATGGTGTGCATGGATATGTATCACATCGTTTCCTAGAGACGGTAGTTCGTGCGTACTCACGAGTGTTGGTATCACTTCCTTAATAGTAAAAAGTATGGAAGTGGATGGTATATTATGTTCTATAGAATAAATAACATGTTATAATAATAATTAATAGTTATTATTTCATTAATTATAAACATCCATATGAATTGGTGGTGAAAAACATATTAATCAACAATGTGGAGACGGAAAGTGGTACATACGCACGAGTGGTGATTTTGTTTTTCATGGGATGGATAAAATGTAGAAAAGGTTGTTCCAAAACATAATAATATCTCAACATATAGGTGATACTTGATTTATTAATTTATAATGTAAACACTAAATGAAGTTAATGTATAATATGAAATGATCTTGAGAGAGTCGGTTAATTAGATTACCACTTCTTTGGCGAGCTCCCTCTAAATAACCTCTTAATGGCACTAAAGTTGGTATTCAAAGAATACCATCACCATTGTAATTTGACTAAGGAATTTTATAATGGAAATAATAAGGTTATATATAATATTAAATCATTAATTTTATGTGATGAAATGAGGTCGGATGTTCCCATTTTTAATTAAGGGGAGGGGCACATTTGTAATCTTCATAAATATTAATTTATAATAAAATAAAAATAGATCAATGTTCCAAAAAATTTAATATTTTAGAATATTATTTTAGATAAGGTTGTAATACCATCAAAAAATAAATTTTAGACAAGTTTCTTATCCATTTAAACCTTGTGATTTTAATTATCCCTTAGTTATTCTATTTAAATTTTAACTATGGTAACAAATGTTTCAATATTAAAATATTGTAATTTCTACTTATTTATTGGTAATTAGACCATTAATGATCACTATATAAAATTTTCGATCATATAATACTTATTTTATATTTTTATAAATTTGTTATGATTTATAAAAAATTAAATAAAACATTATTTTGAAAAAGTATCAATCGTATCAAACTTGACACTATTGATTTTTTCGATTTTAAAAAATATCAATATAAGTTGTTATCCTAAAAAATATATTTTATTACATCCAAAATGGGAAAATGTAATCTATAAAAAAATTTGTATATATTAATTATTCAAAAAATTATTTATTTTAATATTGTTAATCAAATTAATTTGATATTTCAATTAATAAAATAATTACTACATTTGTTTTGTGTAATTATTTATTATAGTTATTTTTTGAATAAAAATGAAAAATAAAATAATATGATGAAAAATATTATTCTATATTTAATAAGAATACTTATAGTATAATATATCTTATATATAATCCTACCTAAAAATGTTATGTGTATTAAAACATGCATGTGACAACATTAACATCGCTTTAAATAAAATATAGTGTCATAATCATTTCCATGTGACTCAAATGGTCAATAACAAGACCCTTGGATGATTATTGTTGTAATATTATCTAAAAATATTATTTGATCATATTTTTTGGTATTTTAATGGTTATTATCATAATTTATTAAAAATATTTTATTGATTTTTCCACAATTTAGAAATTTTTGCATCATCATTTTATAAGAATTAAATGTAATTATTTAATCTCTAAAAAAACAAATAAATTACCACGATGTAGATAATTTTATTATATTTATATAGATTTATTATTGTGTTAATTATATCATATTTATCACTATATTAAAAGTATTATACTTATAATAAGTAATAGGGTGACATGATGTGACTTAATTTTATTTTAATAATACATATATTTTTCATGGGAAATAGTCCATTAAATGAGTAAATTGAGATCCTTAGGTGTTACATGTATAATTTTATTGTTTTAATAGTATTGTTTTCTCGTTTTAGGGTAATTTTATTTTTCTTATCAAATTATTTGTTATCCTAATTTATCATATTTAACTATAATAGTGGAAACTAAAAATTACCAATGTTAGTATTCAAAAAATCCAAATAATAAAATAAGTCTATTTACCCAATTTATACCCACTGATTCTAAATATGGAATTTTTTTTCAATATTTTAAATGTATATGTTTCTTAAAATAAATTAAAATTAATCTCATTGAGGGAACTAAAAAATAGGTTTTCCAAAAGTATAATCCATCGAAAGATTGGCATGTGTTTATATCCAATTTCAATGTGAAATTAATTCCAATAAACCTATATTGAATTAAATTATAAAAAAATAATCTAGTTATACTTTAAAACTAATTAAAATTATAATCTATAATTATAAATAAATTCTATGAAAAGAATATTTTAACTAAAATGCAGTATTTTACAATTTTTATTTAAATATGAAGTTTATCGGGAAAATAAAAATAGTTCATCCAAACAATATGTTTGTGCCGAATTCCAAATAATAATTTTATTTTTTCCAATATAATATAAAAATTGTGAATAAATATATTAAAAATTGGTGCACCATTAAAATATGGATAACCTACAATTTTTGAAAAATACTTCTTTTTTAGAAAAAAAATAAATATGTTCTTAAATCATGTATAGAAAACATATAAGATGAATGTTAAACATTTGATTGAATATTTTACATAAATATTTCATTAATAAAATCAAACAAGAATATTTTTTAGAATAAATTTAATATTGTTCATACTCGCCATTATAATGGTTTTGTAATAATGTAAAATAACAATATTTATCTTTTCACTTAAACTCGGTTTTTTATAAAATGAATTCATTAAAAAGAACTATAAATTATTGGTAACATAATCCAAGAATAGTGTTTCTTATACCACAATCTAATAAGGTGTTTCATATAGTGCAATCAAATATTGGTGTAGCATTCAACACAAGACATCAAATAATTTTATTTAAAAAACTATCTTATAAAAATATCAGGATGTTACATTATTCACCATTCAAATGAATTTCTCCCTCAAAATTCATCTTGTATGTTAAAGTATTAATAAATAAAATTTTATTTCATAGAAACCCAGATTGAAAATAAAATTACTTTCCTTTTAAAAAGGTATAGTTGGAAAATAACAATTACCCAAAGTAAATCACAACAATATTTCCATGTAAGAGAACATATGTAAAGTTTTTTCATGGAGGGAAATAATAATTAATCAAAAAGATTGATAAAGATCACTAACCATAAAAAAGAAGGTGATCCAGTGAAATTTAACAATCACAAAATAGTTAACTAAAGAAGCATGAAATAATTCATTAATATCTTAAAAATAATGATAATAAGACATTCTCTTACATAACAACCCATTTTTTAAATGTTGAATAATTTGCATAAAAATATCACTTACTTTTTTTGGTGAAATCTCGCCATTTGTTATGACTAAATAAATTTCTCCTTTAACTCTTATTCACAAAATAAAGTTGAATTTTTAATTCATAAAGCGTTAGCAGATCATATGATCCATAAATAGAATGATAGGGTATTCTATATGTCTTTATCATAATAAAAATGATAGAAAAAGTTATCAAATATTCCTAAGTACACATATAATAAGATAATAATTTAATCTAAAAACATAATCTAGAGTTTAGCATATACTATCCATAAATGTATAACAATAAAATCCTTCTAAAAGATGAAAATTAAAAACTGTAAAAAGAGGTCAACTAAATCAAATTAACCTTTATCTATCATATGTCATAAAGTTTCTCTTGTTGGTCACATTTTAAACATGTGAACACCATCAGAATGTATTCTCTTGAGTTATGGTAATTACTTGAATTACCATATATCCTTTTTGAAAACATTTTTGTTTCCTAATTCTAGAACTAATTGGATATATTCCATAAGTCCCAAAAAATGATTACTTCATTAATGATAGTGTGACCCTCTTGAAAACCAATCCATAATCAGTTTTATGGAAATAATTACGGTCAAAATTACTTATTCATATCCATTATATCATTTTCCATGAAACACACGATTTTCTCAACATATTAAAGTCATTAAGTGTTACCTTACATTAATAAAAATATTACATTTCCATTAAATAACATATCTATTTCTTCATCACTATTAAAAATATAATTTTTAATCATTAATGATAAAATTATACTAAAAATACTTATATATAATCCTTGAATTCCAAAACATATACACATAAATCATCCAACATTATTATTAACCCATTATTCAGGCTTCATTTTTTTCATACCAAGAATTTGAAATTTTTTAATATGTATCAAGGTTCCTCAACCTTAATCTAATCATGCTTCTTATGCTTAAGGTAAACAATATGGTTAGGTCATCTCATATCATTTACATGTCATTTTCTATCTCTTTATCCCGAGTTTTATAACCTATACTCATACCACATTCATGATTCTATTTAAGATATTTCCACTTAGTAAACCAGTTTTCATAATTCACATGCTTCTCATATCTAAAACATTCAAGGATAACTATGTTATATCAAGTTTAGGATATTGACTAAGATAATAAAGAAATGTGTCACAAATACATATCAGATATTAAAAAAATAGATATTTGGTAAATTACATATAATATTTCAATCTATGATATCTTAGGATTAATCCTAGGTTATTCATGATTATCAAAAAACAATAGGATTCTAACTTGTACATAGACTTATCCTTAGGAAATACCAGAAATATTTTTGAAAATATCTCTAATGATCACACTAAAGTGTTTTCATCCTATATTCCAATAGATAACAAAATAGTTGATCTGATACCAAATGTAAAGAACTATTCTTGATGTACATGGAAATTACATTACTTTTTCAGAATACTTAATAAATTACACAAACACATGCCCAAAGATTATATTTGTTTAGTGACATTAGAATCTTTGAACACATTCTTATAATTGGTTAAAGATATTCAAAATATCCTATAATTATCATCCTATTTATGTTTTATGCTTGAAACTATTATTTATTTCATATGGTAAAGAAAACATAATAAAGGGTGATGTTTGCTGATCAGTAAGGGTAAAAATAGAAGATGTTTAAGTATAACAAAAACATAAGTGAATGACAACACAACCATAACATTTTAAGATCATACCCTAAAATATCATATGCATGCTTCATGGAATAAGGATTTATAGTTAATAAGACATTAATCATAAGGACATAAATATTATAATTCATGAAATCTTAAATAAGGATAAGGAATCAAATTTTTGGTAGACACATGTGAAAATAAAATTATTTCCATAGTAGTCAAGGCATTCCTACTAGGGCCATAATAGTCATATGGGTTAAAATTCTATACCATGTTAATAGTCATGGTTCACTCCCATAATAATCTTGGTAGTCATCGTTCACTCCCATAACCATCTTTCTAGTCATGGTTCACTCCCATAACCATCTTGGGGGACAAGGTCCTTCATGTCTATCTCATGGGATATAAATCATTAACCATTTCATTGGAGGGAGATATATGTCCCACCAATATCATAATGGAATCATTCTTACATGTTCCACAACACATAAAGCATTCATCATAGCAGAAACCAAGGAATAAAATGGGTTTCTTAAACGTCATTCCATCATAACATAATCCTTGTAAAAAATGGAGGTTATAAAAAGAATTCCATTTTAAACACAATAATCCCATAAGAATAATAGGAATAGTTCACTTTAAACATATCCTAAAAAATTAATTTCATCTTAGATGAAAAATAATTTTGATAAAACACTTGAAATTAATTCTTATTAAAAATATCCTTTCATCAATAATTTTTTTTATTTTCTCAAAATTATTCACAATTTCAAAAGAAAAAAATTATTTTGAAAATAAAATTGAAATCATTTAAAGTATGATTTATTTAAATAAATATTTAGTAAATAGAAAAAATATTTTCATTCTATATATGTTAAAATAAATCATTCTTCTCGAACTTTCGTTGGAATGTCATAACTACCTTATATCGAAAATGAAAAATGATTCTTTTCATACTATTTCATAAATATCCACAAATGGGTAAAATTTAAAATAACTAATAGTATATGTATATAAATAATATTTTATATTAAATATTTATAAAACCTGGGCATGGATCTACCCTAGTAAATACTTATGTATAAATATTCTCCGATAAAAATGAGATTTGTGAAATTATCCCTTATAGATTTATAATCAGTCAAATTGTTTCCTCATAAAATAAATAAAATTATCTTCATAGGTAAATATAATAAACTCCAAAAAATAATCATAAAAAATCATGGGAAACATAAACAGCGCACAATATAAATAGGTAGTGTATAAGGCATATGTCCCACAAAAATAAAAGTGAGACTGAATAATCCCTTACTATACGTATGATTTCCTTTATAGTTATTTGAAACTCTGGAATAATTGTTTAAATAATGTTATTAACATATTCTTGATCCATATTTATATTTATTATATCATATGTTGTCAAATTAAAACTGGTTTATTAATATTTCAATATTACTTTTCTTTTTTTTTGTTAAGTGCTTTATTTTATCTTGAATGTTTTTTCATATAAGTCCTAATACTTGAACATTGAATATAATTACATAATTTATATAATTATATTAAGGTAATATATATCATATTTATTCATTATATACATTTATATAATCACTCATGAATGGTGTACATGGATATATATAACATTACACCGTGTAAGACAGTGGGTTGTATGTACGCATGAGGGGTGGTATCATTTCTAAATAGTAAAAAAGTATAGAAGTGGATGGTATATTTTTTTATAAAGAACCAATAATATATTGTAATAATCATATATATTTATTATTTACATCATTACACCCATCCAAATAATGTGGTGGTGAAAACCATATTACACTGCGGTGTGGAGATGATAAGTCGTACGTACGCACACATGGTGATTTTGGTTTTTGTAGGATTGATAAAAGTTGAATAAGATAGTTACAAACCATAATAACATCCCAAATATATATATTATACTCTCTTTATTACTTTATAGTTGAAACAACAAAGTAATTTTACGTAAAATAATAAATGATCTGGAGATATTTGGTAAAGAAGAATTCCTCTTATTTGGCGAGCTCCCTCTAAATCTCCTTTTACAGGAACTAAATTTGGTATTTTGAGAAGAACATCACCACTATAATGTTAATAAATAAATTTATAATGGAAATATGAAAGGGATATATGATATTGAAGTCTTATTTTTATGTGAATAAATTAGGGGGTGTTCCCTTTTATAATTGTGGTGAGGGGCACATTTGGAATCTCCAAATATATTAATTTATAATAAAATCAAACTGTATCCAGAAACATCCAAAATGTCATATTTTAGATTATTATATGAAATAAGGTTGTAATATCATCAATAAATAAATTATATTCAAGTTTATTCTTTCAATTTACAAATTATTATTTTAAATAACCCCTAGTTATAATATTTTAATTTTAATTAAGTTAATAAATGATTCAATATTAAAATAGTGTAAGTTTTAATTTTTTGATGTTAATTTGACCATAAACGGTCACTGTAGAGCATTTTATACCATATAATAATTAGTTTATATTATTAAAAATATGTTATTATTTTTAAATAATCTAATAAAACATTATTTTAAAAAAATAATAAAAAGTGTTGATTTCCACAGCATGTATATCATAGATTTTTTAAAATATCAATACTAAATGTTATCCTCAAAAAAATATTTTATTATATACCTAAGAGTTCAAGTTCATCTTTAAAATTATTTATATATAATAATTATCCTGTATTATATTTATTTAAATATTTTTAATCACCTTAATTTTAAATTTCTATTAATATAATAATTACTGCATCAGATTTGTTTAAATATTTAATATACTCATTTTTTGAATAAAAAATAAAAATAAAATGCTATAATGAAGATAAATCTTCTATATTTCATATTAATACTTACTATAGAATATATATTCAATATAATCTTACATTGAAAATTTTGTATTTATTAAAACATTAATGTGATAATATTAACATCACATCAAATAATATAATATAAGTGTCATAACCATTTATATATGGATCCAAATGGTCAATAACTAGACCGTTGGATGATTATAGTCTATAGATACTATACCAATAATATGTGGTCCTGTTGTTTTTGTCTTTTAATGGTTATTATCATTTTATTTAAATAAATTATTGATTTTTCAATAATTAAATAATTTTTTATCATCATTGTATTAGAATTTATGGTAATTTTTTAATTTCTAAAAATTATAAATAAATTACAATCATGTAGATAATTTCATTATATTTCTTGATATTATTATTTCCTAATTTTACTCATATTCATCACTATATTAAAATTATTCTACTAATAAAATATAAGAGGGTAACTTATTGTCACTTTATTTTTTTAATAATATATATATATATATTTATCTATAAATATATATATATATATATATATATATAATTTTCATAGACAACAGTCCATTAAATGATACTCTTATAATAATATGGTTTTAAGGGTATACATTTATTCTTCTTATAGTAATTATTTAGGTGTTAGGGTAATATTATTCTCTTTATCATATTTTTTGTATACCAAATTTAACAAATTTAACATTAACAGTGGTAAATAAAAATTACCAACGTTACTATTCATAAAATAAAAAATAAATAAAAGGATCCAATTTACATAATTTGAATCCACTAATTCAAAATATTGAATAAATTTTTCAAAATTTGAAATGAATATGTTTCTGTAATTAAATTAACATTAATCGCAATGAGGGAACGAGAAAACGAGTTTTTATAAAGTATAAACCATCAAAAGATTGAAATGTGTTTATATTCAATTTCAATGTTAAATAAAATACAATGACCTACAATGGATTAAATTATAAAAACATAATCTAATTACACATTAAAAACAATTTAAATGATAATTTTACAGATAAATAAATTTGATGAAAAATCATTTTTGAATAAAAGGTAGTATTTTTTACTATCCATTAAACTATAAAATTTATCATAAAAATACCAATATTTCAAGAAAAATAAATTTTGTTTCCCCACATCCAAATAATAAGTTTATGGTGTCAAATATGATATAAAAAAGTGAAAAAAATATGATTAAAAATGGGTGAACAGTCAAAATGTGAAAAAGTGCATTTAAAAATAACTATTTTATTCAAAAAATTGAATTTGTACTTATATCATTTATAAAAAACATATAAGATGAATGTTAATCATATTATTGAATATATACCATATATATTTACTTAATTAAATCCATGAAGAATAGTTTTTCAGAATAATGTTAATATTTTTCATACTCGCCACTATAATGGTTGGGATATAAGGTAACATAACAATATTTAGTTGTCCACTTAAACTCAGTTTTTCATAAAATGAATTATATAAAAAAAATCAATGATGTGTATAAAAAAATCCAATCATACTTTTGTCTCTACTCCAAGTTAATACAGTGTTGAATGTAGAGAAGTCTAGTAATGGTGTAGCATACAACACAAGACATCAAAGAAATTATAAAAAATATATATCTCATAAATGTCTCTGGGTTTTTCATATGCCTCAGCACTTCTTTCCACCCTCAAAAAAATGGGCAGACAGAGTGGACTACCTAGACACTGGATTATATGTTCTGTCCATGCTTCTTGGACTTCATATGATATTGGGTACAAAACCTACCTTTGGTGGAGTTCACTTATAATAATAGATTCCACTCTTGCATTGGCATGGCTCCATTTGAGGCAGTGTACGGGAGGCCATTATAGTCTCTGTTTTGATGGAAATAGGTTGGGTAGAATGATATTTTTGGTCCGAATGTGGTGCAGAGAATGACCTAGAAGGTTCTTCTTCTTCACTAGAGGATAAAAGACTCTCATGATCGAAAACAAGTCTTATGTTGATAGCGGAAGGATCCCCTTCGGGTTCAAGGTTGGGGACCACATGTTCTTTAAGGTCTACCCTCATCATGGGAAGTGATGGTTTGGGATATGGATTAAGATTTCTTCTAGGATCATTGGTCCATTTTAGGTGTTTGGGTGATTCGACAAGGTGGAACACTATTTAACGCTGCTGTCATGGTTAGAAATGGTCTAATACATCTTTCATGTCTCTCATATTTTTCGATGTCTTCATTTTAACTCCCATATCATTGACTAATGATAGTTTGATTTCAAGGATTATGTGACGTTTTTGGAGTGGCCAATAGAGATCTAGGATCTTTGGGAGAAGGTGCTATGTGGGAGTACTATTCTATTGGTTTTTGTGTTTTGGAGGCATGGTGGTTGTGAGGAGAGTACTTGGGAGAAAGAGACACATATTCATTCTTAGTACCCAGACATTTTTTGAGTTATGTATTTCTTTGTTTTTTCCTTGTAATTTGATGGCCAGATCCTTGTTTTATGAGATCAGTTGTTTCTTTTTTTCAATATTGTGTGATATATTTCGAATGCATTAAGAGGGGAGGACCCAAATCCTTAAGAAGATATATTAATTTTTATGTGATTAAACCCATGTGGGTGTGTCAGTGATGAGCAGAGCAGATAATTTATCTATATGGGGGATGGAATTCCATTGTTTGTGGTGTCAGAAAAAATATTTATTGTGATCTTGTGGTGTGTTTTGTGGTCATTTGGGCTAGCAGATATTGGAGGTGGTTTTCTTAGGTGTGGAGGTCTCTACTCCAGCTTTCAAACAATAGAGAGTGGTTATCATTGGTTGTTGGTGTGTTTGGTTATCAATGGTGTCTCAAATGTAGCAAGACTCTTGAGAGGCATCTTGTGGTGTGGCTTTTCAAACCCCCCTTTTTTCTCCTGGTCCTAGGATAGGATTCCCAAAGATAAGAATCAGTTGAGATGTATATATTGTAATGTTCTGTCCCCCCCCCCTATCCTTTATATTGTAGGTTTTGGTTGTTGGAAGTGCTCAGTGGAGGCATAGGGGGAGTTTGGAGAACTTTGGCTAGTAAAGGCTAGAAAGGGGGGATTACACATCATGTACTGGGATTACATGACGTGAACTTCCATTTCATTGGTTTTCCTAGTAGTTTCATGGAATGTATCTTTTTGGGGTTAGAAAAATAAAATAAATCAAAAGGTGATGAGTTTCTTGGAGGAAACAAACTTCGAGTCATTACACATCATGAAAGGGTATTACACATCATGTAATACCCCCCTGATGTAGTATTTTAAATAATTATCCAGCCAATCATGTTACCAAACCCCATGACTAAAATGTTTCTCCTTTAATCCCATGTGAAACAGTGACCCATCATTGGGGTTTTTAGGAACCCTTCATCAGGGATCAATTCCCAACTTCACTCGTTTGATCTATCATCGATTTAAGGTGAATTATTCTTGGTTTTTGTGGTTTCTTCTAGTTTTATCTCAGTTTTCTCCCTCTATAATCCTTCCATTTCATAGTTTCTGATATACCTTGGTTATAATGGGGTTATCTTTGATTTAATTAGATATGTTGGTGTCGAGGCAGTCTTAGGTGGATGTAGATCTTGCAGGATAAGTGATCACAAGTCCTTTACATGATCTGTTCTCCTATTAATAACATTGTATCCCCCTCCGATTTAGGTATTCCATTGAATCTATTTATTTTTTAATCATGATGGAGGTGTTTTTATTTTTTTACCCTTGGATTATGGTTTTGAAGGATAATTCAAAGATAAATAACCATATAATTGAAATTAAATGGAAGTGGGGTTTGTTTGCATGCTTTTCATAGATTTGTTATTGATTGTGATATTTTTCAGTTCTTGTTGTGTCACCCTAAATAGAAACTAATTAATCATGTACACTCAGCTAATGAATCGATTCCCCTAGATTATACAACATTTTTTATAACCCCTTAATTTAGAAGAAGAATTTAATAAGGGATGCCTTACTAAATATAAATTTTTGTTCTCTACCTTGGTACATTTGGTGATGTGATGTGTTGGGGGGGTTGGTTTGTTTTGTGGTGTTGTCATGGCCATAGTTATGTGTTGTGTAATGGATGAGTGGTCTGAAGGTATCTCAGGATGAGAGATTTATTTTTTGGGGAATGGATGAGAATCATTGTAAAGTAGGTATGTGATCAGGTTGTGTGGACATGTGTTTCTAAATGTGGTTGTGTGTGGATGGTTTTTAATGTTATGACATTGAATAAGGATAGTGATGGTTGGTTTGGGAATTTTACCCAAATTTTCTTCATGTGTGACTTTTTATTTGTGGTTTGTTGTGTGTTGTGCTTGGGAGAATCCCTGATAGTAATGGAATAAACGAATAAATTATAGGTTAATAAATTTTGGAATTGGAATGGATTGGTGTGGCTAATGGACTAGTAATCAATAAAATAAATTTTTTGGAAATATGAATTGGGTTGTGTCTTGATGTGTGGCATCGTACATTTTGAAGTAGAAGCAAGGTTGGTAGTGTTGTGTTCTGGTTGTTTGTTTGAGAACCCATAGGTTAGGCTGAGTGTTTGGTATCTATCTAAATATAATTGTATTTTCCTTGTGATTTTTAAACACACCCCACTCTAGTTTAGAACTATGTTATCAACACCCCCATCATCATGGGGGAGAGAGTCTTTCCCAGCATCTGGTGAGGAGTAAAACGACTGGGTACCATCTCTTTACCTTGCCCTATTCTATTTGAGGTAGGTACGACATAGGTTGTGATGGATAGAAGTGTGTGAGTTGACTTAAATGGTGTATTTTATGGAACTGGTGTCTTCGAGTGAGGTGGTTTATGGTTTTCCATGGTGTATTTGGGATGAGATTTGTTATGTTTTCCAAAGTTTATTTGGGATCAGATGTGACGAGATGTGGTATGTGAGGCCCAGGTGTGTGAGGATAGGTTTTTATGTTGTTCATGAGGCCCATGTTTGTGAATTCAGGTTGTGTTGTGTTTTTTTGTTTTCCCAATGTGTGTGTAGGAAGGATGTGTTGTGATGTATGGATGGTATGGGAGTTCCAGGACGTTCTTCTTTGGACATAAACAAGCATAAACAGTGGGAATTTTGTATAGGGAACCTATCATTGATATTCTTTTTATTATATTACATGAATTTAATTATTTTTTGAGCATGTCCTAGTATGGTTGGTGTGGTTAGTATACTTTCCTAGGTGTTGTTTGGTTCTACCTTTTTCAGATGGGTACATTAGTATGCCTCTTTCACATGTACATGAGAGACATTGATTTTTTCACTGAGTATACCAATATTCTCTGAATACATATATAAATTCTTTTTCATGATTCTGGGAGGAATTTGTAGACTGTGATGGACATTACTAGCTTAGATCAGGATAGTTGTCATGTTTTTACCTAGTTTTACTTTTGGTAGTTACTTTGGAGACTTTTTTTGTATTCGTTCTATTTTACTCATGCATGTGGGATAGATTTTGTTTTCTTTTATACTATATCATGGAGTATTTTTGGGATGATCAATTTAATATCCCAACCTTGTTTATTAAAAAATGAAAATGCCTCCCATTTTGTGATACTTATATATCCTTGGTTCTGGTTTCCACCCCGATGCCTACTGGAGGTGGGACTCAGGGGTCATTTTCTCCCTTTCCTCATTTCCAGAATAGGATGGGTATCTTTGGATGAAGGGGTTCATGAAACCCCCAATCTATCATATTTATTTTAGTGACAACCCAAAAAAGTTGTATCCATGAAAATATAACTATTATGTTTTAAATTTTATGGATGGATATTTATTTCAAATTCAATATTCATTAATTATTTAGAAGGTTTTATACATTGAAACTTCAAATTCGTAGGGCTTAGTTATTGAACAACTAGAAAGCCCATATCAAATTCTCCATAGGTGTATATAATATAATTTATTTTAATGTTAAACAAAAATCATTTCCAAATGGTATTTTTGATACCCATTGAACATATTTCAAACACTTAGACATCATGGTTTTAGTTAATGGTTTTTGGTGAGTCATCTTAGGACATGTTGCGAGTCAGTCCAAGCCATTATTTTAAAAAATAGAAGCATGGATATCATTTTATTTTGAATTTAATTAAATAGATACCATTAGATAGTCTGATATATAAATTTTTGTGGGATATAATTTTTATCCATCACTCTTGAATGATAATCCTTGAGGTACCATGGTTTTTTGGCCTCATATCTTTTATTTTAATGTATTTTTCAAATTTTATGGAGATATTTTGATATAGATTGTGAAAATTATGTGTTCTCTAATGAATTTGTGAGTGATTTTAAAAGAATCCATGATTGGAGTTAAACTTAATGGAAATATAATGGTTTATAATAATGGTTCATGTTATAAAAACAATTCATAATCAATGTCACTGAATCGTGACACATTACAATATCACATTGATTTTTCTTTTTTTTCAAACATTGTTACCAAAAAATGGACATGGATGAATTCTTGTAATTTTAGTTTTTGACCACTTTATAGATTTAATTTTCTGATGTAATTTTTATTACATATTTATGAGTAAATGAAATAGTTTATTTTGAGTGTTGATGTTTTAAGATTGAATTTATTATTGATTTATGTTTTATACATCATGAATATGTAGATAATGCCTCGTAGAAATACTATAGTAAATCATATGGTGGTAGTAAATAATAATTTTTCACAAGAAAACCCACCATATAAAATATATGTATTTAGTATATTATATGAACTATTCGATTACATGGTTGCTACGGTAAGTGAGATTATGATTGAATAGTTTATTATGATTATGAATTACCTATGTACAATCTAACTTCCTATCATGGAGATTGATGGCCACAGAAGGCCGTATAATGAATGGGAGAATTATGTGTATCTTAAATTTTGATTTGGCACATGAAATTTTTAGTTTCAATAATTTCTAGTTTTTTGAGGAAGGATCTAGTCATAACTGGTTAGAATTACTTTTGTTGAATATGATGTTTGAGACTATAACCTTGGAAAATATCAATTAAATGATCAATCAGAATGTTTACCAAGAGATCCTCATGGTAGTTGAATGTAGGTAGGTTATGATAATAGAGAAAAGTATTAATAATATAATAGTGTATTTCACTCAATTTTTCATGTTGGTTTCATTTCTTAAAGAAATTCACATAATAAATTCATCAAGGATCAATGATTTCAAATTGGAAGGAAGCTTTAGATCATATCAAGGATTTTTTTTTCATTCTAACCTATATTCTGTTGGTTAATAAAAAAGTGATGGTTATGATATATATTATAGGATTTATTTTCATGGTTGGTGCAATTAGTGTTATAGGAGAAATCTATAGTACATTATTTGGCTCAAAAAGAAAGATCAAGTAGTTCAAGAGGAGTAGAAGTTAATTTATTCAATATAACCCTAACCCAACTTCTAGGAATCTATCATGGCATTATATAATTGATCTTTTCAACATGGTTGTTTTAGAAACTCTATTCTATATTTTCAAAGGGATATAATTTTTTTTCATTTATTCACAAGAATGAGTATATATTTCTCTTCTGTAATAGTTCTTCTTCTCAGTGTAGAAAATTGTTTTCCCCTTTTATATGTAGTTCAAAAATAAACTTAGATACATCCAAGGGAGTTGGATAACATTCTCAAAGTCAATGAGAGTGTAGTAAGTTAATGGGAGAATATAACCCATGTATAAATCCAATGATTTAAGAAAACAATCTAGGTATAAATATACATAAAACCATGCACTTATAGAATCTATATATTTGTCGATTATGGTTAAAGTATATATCATTATTTATTTTTTAGTGGTCATTGATTTTTCTTCTATGGTCACCTCATATTACATCATTTCAAATAATATAATTGATTAATAGGTCATGATATTTTTATTGATTCATAATGTGATACAAATTTGTATTCCTCTAAGAAACTATACATAGAATGTTATTTAGGGATCTTGATGCCATGTTGTGATTTTTTATTATGGGATTATATTATATTTAATGGTTTATTATTTATAAAAATGTGATATTTCTATTAAAATTGGTATGAAGATGAAATTTGATGATTTAATTTAACAAAATTATCTTAAGGTTCCACCTAAATATTATAATGGGAATAACAACATTGTTCTAGGAGATTGGTATTCAAAATACGAATGAGCGGGCATATTTTTCTATTTTCTGAGTGTTTCTCATAATAGATATCTCATTTATTTCATAATTAAATCAGAGGGGGTTTAATATATCATATTCATCTAGTTTTGTATAGGTATCATAATGTCTTTTTAGATTATTTCCTATAGTAATAGACAAAATTGAATGTAGGTTCATCATTGATATGCTTCTGTGGATTAGAACAATCTTATTTTAATAACATCAAAAGGATATGATTTATTATAATAAATAAAAAATATATCCTAAAAAATATATTTGGAAAATGTTTTACACATCATATCATATCACCATGGGTGGAATGATTTCTAAATGAATAGATTTTAATGGATGTACTAATAATTTCATTGATTATTTTAAACTATACTAGATTACCATAAAAATGAATTTAATCAATTATCTATTTCATTAGTTTAGGAGAGAAATATGACTCCCAAAAAGTATCCTTTGGTTGAGTTATCATTAGTTATGTGTGAAAGGCATTGAAATTCATATATCTAATTCTATGTTCATGAATAAAAACAAAAGTTTCTTGTTATACCTTATTGGGAAAGAAATATTCCTTCAATAGTTATGTCATTGTTGAACTGTATCTTCAACTGATTTCATAGAACCTTTTAATATTGTTTATTTATGATATTCTATTTTAATCCAAGATAAATAATGAGAAAAAATATCCTTTGAAAATATTTTATATATCATTAAAATATCATCCCTTACATATTAAATTATGTAAGTTATAAATTTAGATTCAATACATGAAATTCTAATGTCATATTGAATTTGAAAATTGTATTTATATGGATATCATAATGATTCATGTAATTATTCATTGGGAAAGACACAAGTATTGAGTTTAGATCATAGAATTTTTGGTTTTGTATTGATATTATAATATATATTTTAAAACTTCTCAATTATGTTTACGTAGATGGGATTGATATGAAGTTGGTGGTGTTTAAATGTTTTAAGAAATGTCAGAAGTATTCTATTGAGTTGAAATTGTGATTTACCATTATACCTATCCTGATTATTCGCATGTCTGGTTAAGGCTATACATGATATTTTTTTTCCTTAGGTATAGATCTAGGGTTTGTTCTGATGTAATATAATCACATAGTTGCTTATGAATCTCAATAATTACACCCTCATGAAAATAATTAAATCACTTATAAAAAAGGAATTATGGTGACGATACATACTTTTCTATCAGGGTTCCACAATCTCATTATAAAATAATTTAATAGGTATAAAATCATAACATCCTGTAATATATTTTCTCCGGTGGAAATTTGAAAAGTTAGAAAACAGAATAGTTTTAAGATCTTTTGATATTTGACTTTATTCTAGTATATAAGCTATAAAAGGGGAATATGTTGGTTGATTACTTATGCTAGATGCCACCAATTAAGGTATTGTTTAAATCTATGGTATAATATTAGTCAATATACCAGTAATTGAATATCATCAAGAAAAAGCAGAATTTGATGGTCATGTTCTATTAAATAGAGTGAAAGTTACACCCCTATAGGATTTAAATTTTTGATAAATAAAAGTGAATGATTTTGATTTTCATCACATAAGTGATATTTTATTGATGGAGGGAAGTTTGGTGATTGTTCTTAGCCTCATAGTGGTTCCTTATAAATTATAATAACTCTACTGGTACCATTGTTAAAAAAGAATTATTTTATAAATGATGGGAATTATTCTCTTAGGTTGTTGAATTTAGTACATAAAAGATTTTTTTGTAGAGTAAAACATAAATAATTGTTTTTTTGGATAAATAAATAAATTTTTTATTTTACCACTCATTTCCTTACATATTAAATTCCAATATTAAATCATCAAAATATCATGATATTTTTTATAATCACTTCATATTAAAATATAAAAATTGGATGAGATCTCCATTATAAGTTTAATCAACATTCCTCAGTTTCTTCATTGAATGAATTTTAAATGGGTGATTATTAATGGTCAAACAAAATCAATCCAATTTTACATATTTAAAAAGATGTTAAAATTGGATGTTCATAACCAATTGTATTTTCTGTGAAGTTTTGAAGTTCCAGAGACTTCCATCATCTATTATATAACCCATTATTTACTACAAAACTTTTCAATGGTCTACAAGAAGTTTTGGGACATTAGTTGATGTTGATTATAATATTCATATAATAACTATATGTTCAGACTAAATGAGTTATTTAGATTCAGAAATATAGTCTTTGGGGCATGGTGCTTCATTTTAAGGGATCATAGGGGAATCGGTTATTATTGATTGTGTTTTTTTAATAACATTATTCAATCATCAATAAAACTAACAAAGTGTGATTATATTAATATCCATAGATGATATCCTCGCATTTTTTTGTTTATTAAGAATAATATTTTATATTAAGACAAATTTTTATTTAGGATGTAACATGAATGTTCTAAGTAATTCAAAAATAGACAATGGGTTAGTATTGTAATAATTAATATGCATATTAATGAGGTTATCCAACAGATAGTTTATTAACTAATCAAGTATTTCATATAGTCCCTCATTACTTGAAATAGTATAGATTAAAATTACTATGTATGATCATAAAATGGTATGTTATAACATTTTAGAGAGTAGATCATCTTAGTAATGTGACATATCAATAAGCATAACCATTCTAATTAATATATATAATTTTTTCCTCATATAATAGGTGGAGATATACAATTTAGATTCATTTAAAATAGAAAAATGATAGGATTGTGATTTGAAACTATAACACCTAGAAATTTCAAATGAGCTTTATATTCAATAGCATATACAAAACACAACCCTAAACATAAACAAATTATGATATACTAATATTTAAATTTATTGCTTTCAAATATATGTTAAATTTGATTTTTTTAATAGTATCAAAAACATTATGAAATATATATAAAAGACTTGCTCAGTATAGATGTATTGACTAGTTCTTAGTAAATACGACCTTTCATTTTAGTAATGTCATTTTATTTTTCAAGAAATAATTTTTCTTTAAAAATTATTATTATTATTTTCAAGAAAATATTATTATTATTTTTTTGTGATTTTTGAATTTTTATTATATTGAAATTATTTTATTTTTGAAATAATCAAGGATAAATTAGTATAGAGTGATAATTTTGGATTAATATTAAAATATTGATCTTCCAATGAATAATGTAAAAACTAATTGTTATTGAAATTGTATTATATTTTCCAGTATTTACAACGTAAAATTATATTTTTGATTAGCTGTAAATTTTAAATTATTAATTTTTATAAAATATAATTCAATTATAGTATTTTGATGGAATTTTGTACATAAATTTGGTATAAAAACGTTCTTTTACTTAAAAAAGAATTAATCTAAAAAAACTATTTTTCGTCGAGTTTGTGGGTTTAATTTAAAATTAAATTATAGTACTTATATAAATTAAATATTTTATAATGGATTACATATTTTTAATTAGTAATTTTATATTTGGAAACTTGGGCCCTTTTATTTTTTTCATTATTAATTGTAATCGTAGTAAATTTTTACCACCATAGTAAGGGCAAATTATGGAAATTAAGGATAAAAATAAAATGATAAGGACTGTAAAATCGAACTAAAACATTAATTTATTTCTTTTATTTCATCTTATGTCTCTATTTCATCAATAATAATCCAACAATTGAATATATGACCTTTTATTTCTATATAGTTGTGAATTTGACCTTTATAATTTTTATGTTAAGGGTAAAATAAAAACCGTGACTCTGTAGATTTTAATAACTATAATTTTTTTCAAAGGGATACAAATAGATTTTTTTAGATATTAATATTCATTTAAAAGATAAATAATATTTTTTCAGTATAAATTATTACTATTTTTTGATGAAATAATTACCTTAAATGCTTACGTCATGCTAACATAATATTTATTCAACTCTTATATGATTGAAATAAAATAGTTTAAATAGATTAAAATTATTTTTATATGATGGAATTTTTATGTTCAATGAAATTTTCATATAAATATAATATTTTATACATTTTTAAAGTATTATATTCTAATTCCCTTAATATCATGTTTTTTAAGGTTAAGATAAATAAATACCTCAAATTGAGATTAATGACATTTTATAAAAATTCATATTTTATTAAATGACTTAAAATTCATAATACCCCTATATTCAACCATGTGATTTTTATATGGGTTAAATTATAAAAAATGGTGTATTTATGGTCCAATTTTCCTTTTATAATAAATCTATTATCCCCTAAATAGTAAAAATTATTTTTTATCACTATAATCATCAAAAGGGATAAGAAAGGGTTTAAAAAATGGTAAGGGAGTGAAGATCACCAAAATATATCCAGTTTTTATTGGTTGATAAAATTAATACTAATCCTTGACATAAATTTTAATTATATCATTTTTCATATATTTTTAAATGAGAAATTATTTATATTAATGTCGTAATTTTGTAAATTTCACGAATTCCCCTCCCTACTCTTATAAAAAGGAACCACCTCTCATCTTTTACTCATACATAAAAAACCTTTTTTTAGGACATTACCTTCATAAATACCTTCGTTAAATCCTTCCCCGTGAAAATTATTACATTTTTTTCAACTAAACAGTCTAATAATTCTTTAAAAATAATCCCAAAGAGGTTGTCCCAATAATAGGTTTGGTTTTTAACCATGTTTTTTTAATTTTATTTCTTCCTCTAAAACTTTCAAATATTATTAAATCTTGGAGAAATAGTAACACAATTATCTTCCATATATTGAGATATTTTTCTATTAATGGAATAACTAATATCTATCATCTTCTTCTATCAAATGGGAAACAAAACCATCGTTGGTATGTACGGAGGACTAATGCCTCGCAAACTGATGTAATTCATTTTCCATCACCACCTATCATGGAAGGTTATGATGAAGGATTTAATGTGTTTGTGCGTGTGTATATATATATATTATCCAATAAATATTTATCAATATATAGTATAAGATATCATATAAGTTATTACTATTCTATCAAGTAATGAAATATAATGATATTGGTTTGTGCATGGGGACTACCACCTCCATGAAGCGATGTGATTCATTTTTCGTCAACACATTACATGAATAAAATATATATGTTTATTTAAACAAATATTATGGTATTAAAAATTTATTTATAATTATATAATGATAAAAATCACCTTACTTTTTTCCATAATGATCATTGGAAAATGAAAACAATACCCATGTGTACATACAGCCTACCATCTCGATGATTGTAACATAGATAATTTTTCATAACAATATTACATGGTAGGTATTAAAAGTTTAATAGATATTTAGAAATGAAAATTATTTTATGATTATAATTTTAGAGATGATGTAATAATTATCTATTTGACCATAGTCAACCAACATATGCCAATTTGGATATATCTGTTGAAGATCATCAAAACGTTCGGCGAGTAATTAATTTATTATCTAATTGAATACAAATTTTTATTAAATAAAATTCAAAGAAAAATAAATGTGTAAATGGTTATTAATTAAATAAATAATAAAATAAATTATTATTAAAGAATATAATGGATAACTGTGATGATTCAGACTCAAGGTAAGGGACACATTTCTTTAAAAACTTTATTTTATATGTTTTAAAGATTTATTTTTAAATATATTTATCTATATACATATTATTAAAATAATTTTATTTATATATCTATAACTATATGAATAAATTATAAATGTATTTTTATGTCACTTTTGACATTCTTTCTGATGTATTCAAAAGGAATCTTCAATATGGTTTATATGAATGTTTTTGATAAAAAGACAACATGGATGTTCTATTTTATCGTCTATAGTGTCAATTATTTACCCACATAGACAACCATTATATGATTTTTTTTTATTTTTTTAAAAGTTATTATGATTTATTTAAATAGAAAATAACCTTCCATTTTGATCTTTGTATTTTCAAAAATAGTTTAAAATGAAATGGATATTTGAATATCCGGAAATGTTTTCTAATGGTCAAAAAGAATGTTTTTATACATTATTTAAATAATTATGATTATTTTATGGTTATTGGGTATCATTTAAGATGAATTTTGGTTCCATTATAAAACAATTATGGGAGATATCATTATAACTCTCCAATGCATAGGGTAAAGGGTCGAATATAACTGATTAGGTTTCTCTTAAAATATTAATGAAAATTTTCAAGAATGAAATTCTATTTGTAACCAATAAGGTTATTCCATATGTAACCATGATGGTTATTCAATTTTTAACCATGATGTTTATTCCATTTATGAGAGTGATTGTAAGAGATATATGAAAATGTTTTCTCAATAAAACTAACTGATTTATCTATTCTTATTTTGGATTTTTATGGAAATATTGTTATTTTAGAAAGTTTGACACTGGAAAATTATAAAATTAACATATATGATACTTATTAAGGGGATTATTGTAAAATTTGGAATATTATTTTAACATGTTTTCATTATTTCTAATAAAATTTATTATTATTATTTTTTTACATTAAGATTTCTAATGAAATTTTTAGTGAATGTATTTGGGAAGAGAAGTTGAATTCTTGGGTGAAAATATATTTATATCGTAAAAAATATTATTTTAAAAAATGAAATATTTATTTGTATTCTTTGACTGAAAAATTTATTTCATTATTTTTATGCCCATTATTGTACATTTTTTCTCTTCCCGCATTTTAATTGTTTTTTCGGGGGGTATTAAGTATAAATATGGAAAAGGATGAGATTGAGATGAAATATATAAACATATTTTAGGCTATATAATAAAAATATTATATCGTGGAAAAAATGTATATTGTTTGTAATTTTAAACATGGAATGAGTGTGTTCTAATTCTATAAACCTCTAAGCCTCAATGGTATTTGTGTATGTAAGTGATCCGAATTTAAATTAATATTATTACTTTAAAGGTTTCAATTAGTTAAAATTTATAGTTATCAATTCTAGAAATGTAATGTTCATGTTTATAACACCTAATCTAGTGGTGCATGTTCAAGGTTATCATTGAAACATCACACAACTATGGTTGAAAAATCAATTCATATCCTTTATTAATTGTCAAACCTATTTCAATGTAAATTTATTCAATTGATTCGTTCTCTATGAAATGATGGTGAATATATCCATGAGATTTGGGAATATGAGTATATGGAGGATGAGTAATAATATAACATATTACCTCATTTTAAATGATGATAAGTTTTTTAGATAAATAAGTGTCTAATTGATAATAATTGATACATCTATAATACCAAGGTATAAAAATAGGGTGAAAATTTAATTTATCTATCAAATTCTTTAAATATTTTTATATAAATTTTGAAATCATAATATATTAATGGATGGTGTTGGATACATGATTCTCACCTAGTTATTACAAATCATTATCCTATCCAAATAGGGGTATGAATCTAGTGTCACGTGAGTATTTTTTATATATATTTATTAACTATAAAACCAATCTTTATATCCTCTAAAAATTATCACAGATGTTGTCTCATTATTAGTTTATAGTACCTAAACTATATAACATAACCAAGAAACACACTGGAAATTTTATATTTAGTTTTCCAATTTAACACTTATATTGGTAATTTATAGTTCACCTCATACATTTCCATTTATATTTAAAGGAACATTGTCCAAAACCATCCTTCATACACAAGTACCCTAATACATGAACCATCTTTAACAGGGCCCGAAGGTACTTCCCAGTCCCCACAGTTTGTTAACTAGAACCTAGAATTTTACAACATCATGGAGTGAATAAAAATTCAAAAAAATACAAGATAAAATACACAATCCTTCATGATGAAAACTCTAAAAGGAAAATTGTACCATAAATAAGTAGTTAAAATAGTACCAGAACATATTTATAATAATCCCAATGGAAACAATAATGAAAACCATAGAAAAATTTCAAAATATCATGTATAAAAAGTGAAAAAAAAACAAAATTGGTCACTATTATCACTCCATAACCCCAAAGATCAAGAACATAAACCACCTAAAAGTGGTGATTTACCTTTCTCAGACTTATCACAAGAAATTCTAAAAATTCCTGAATAAGAAGGTTGGTTGTGGACTATAAATCCCATTGTGGTCTCGACAAGTATTCCAAAAACGTTTCCATAATAACTAAACCAATTATTATTTCATTTAAAAGGATCTAAATAAGGAATGATATTTCATTCAAATATTTTAAAGGAAAAATTTTTTTAAATTCAAAGAGATGGAAGATATATCAAAACTAGATCAAATAATCATTTTATATAAAATATATATATATATATATATATATAATAGTCTTCATGATCAAAATATTTTAGTAATCAATGACTTAAATAATCAAGTCCTTAGATCCTAGATCCATGTATCAAATCCCTAAGGCCTGTTTATTTATGTTATATGATCCCCAAACCTCTTAATAGTGATTTAATCATAAGATGTGTTTGTACACATAATCAATATTCCCCCCCAAAATTGGGGAACCCATTGAAGGATATATAATCCTTGATAGGGGAACCCATTATCGGTAGTTGGCCAGATAATTTTTAGTATCAGTCATCATTATAAAACAATAGATATGGAGTCAGTGTCTTAGAATTATAGTCCCAATTACCACTAAATAACCAGGATAACATGTGCATAATGATATCAATCCAACAAACATGATAAATCAAACATTTCAAATCAGTGGAAATAATTATTTCCTGGTTTTAAATTTTCAACACACCTTTCTAATTTTGAAAAAAAATGGTTTTCATAATTTCATTACATTCTAAATCATCTTTTAAAATAATACCTTATTTTCATGGTTCAACATCAAATGAATTCATAAAATAAATTTCAAAATCAATCCATAGTTGTTTCCAAAATCCTCCCCAAATTTAAATTCTTTTAAAATGGTATTTTTCTAGTAATTCGATGTCATTTAAAATCACACATAAAATCCATAAAAATCAGTGTTTTTAAATCAATTAAAAACTCATTTCACTTCAATATTGAAAATTTATGTTTCAATCATAAGTAAATGTTATATGTAACTATATACCTTTTATCACATAGTAATTGAAAATACTAGCAGTGGGATCTCCAATGAATAATGATGAAAAATAGATCAATAATCTTAAACTAGAATCAAGATCCAAAAAAAGAGAGTTGACCCATCAATAATGTGATAATACTTCACTCTCTAATAAGGATAGAAAGGGATATCATATGAAACAACCTGATAGGTTATCCACATACATGTAGGATCATAAATGAGACCGACCATGCTTCAATTTTCCATGCGATAGGTTTTGAGGATTAAAAAATAACCTCTTTAGTGCCATCACATCTAAAGAGATCAATATTAGGTTTGAATGGGGGGAATAAGTTTCATAAATGGGGGGTTTGGGATTTTAAATAATCTTTTTGGGGGAATTAAAACATATACACTTGGTTTTGTAGGTAAGGCCACATGGGTTGAAAAATTGTGTTCCCAAACTATACACCCTTACTGGTAGGGTTCATTGTATCTCATAAGAGAGTGAATAATTTATAAAACCATTATAAAATTAGGGAAAACTTCTCTGATTGAGGTTTCATGGTTTTTATGGGTTGGAAACATGATTTTAACAAATCACACACAAAATTTTAGTGGCACACCATAGATAGCTTGGTTTTTTGGCCCAAACAACATGGTTTCACTTAATTGTGCACTAACCAGGAATAGCCCCTTGGGATTCCAGAATTCTCAAAATTCTACTAGAATGAAAAAAAAATACGTGACTTAAAAAATATTATAAAATGTTTCATATAATGTTTTAACATCCCCATTATAAAAACATTCTATGAAAAGAATGACTATTAAGAAATATCCATATAAAATAGGTGAGGAGAATGACCTCTCATCATTGCCTTATTCCCCCATGTCTCATCAGAATTAGAAAAATTCTCCCATAGTATAAAAACCCAAGGTATCATCCTCCCATGAAGTACCTTTTTCTCAAAATCAATAATCCTGACATAATGATCATTCAAAGATAAATCAATCTCAACATCAATATTCTACAAGCTTAAGATATTAGATGGGTCAAAACGATACTTTTGAAGTTGAAATATATGGAAGAAATTATTTATCAAAATTAAATATGGATGAAGTCTTACACATTAATACACATTCCCCAACTACTCAATAACCTCAAAAGGTTCCATAAATTGTGTTGAAATTATCTCTTATTTATTAATCCCTCAACGAGCCAAATGATGTGAATCTCTCAGAAAACCTCATCACCAATTGGAAACTCTTATCGTCACCTATAATGGTCCTATAAATATTTTTACCAGCTCTATTCTATAACCATTATATAATAAATCAACTTAATATTCAGTATCATTTCTTGGACAAAACAAAACCCATCCAAAGATCATTAAAAAACTATTAACTAGAATTATAGAGATTTACAAGGTTGGCCATAAAAGGCCTCAAGAGTGTCTATTTTTATTTTATATTTTTAAATACTATCATAAAAAACTAAACCATTAACAAATGGAAATACCAAGCTCCACCAATGTTAATAACACATGGACAAAGAATGTCCTCAAGATTCAGAAAATCTCATTCAGGTTTTCCATTCATCTGTAGTTAGTATGCTATGGTTAGACATATCTAAGGTCCCAGTGACACCTAAAGGCATATCAAAATTAAACATGTAAAAAAGGGGATCCCTGTAGAAGAATATATAATAATGGACTCCATGAAATATGACAATATCCTATACATAGATATATCCCAATTCATCATATTTCTTCTATCAAGAATATGTATAATGTGAGGTGGTTATTTCATCTGATCAATCATAAACCATGTCACATTATTCTTCTAAGTAGTTCAAGAAAACCCAACCACAATTTCCATAGAGATCTCATCACACATCCGAGTTGGCACTATAAGTGGTAGAAGAAAACATAATGTTCTATGGGGATCAACATTGATCATTTTATATGTATAACAAAAACAAAAATTAAATGACGAATCATATCAAACCTAGCCACCAGAATCATCACTATATATCATATGACATTTTTATAGGTCTACGGTGAACCTACCACTATTATTTAAATCCCCTATTACAGACTTCTTTATGAGAAAATCAAAATAAAATGGATTATGGAAACATAAGATATGATGAAAAGAATATGTCGATTCACTAATGGTCTCTACACCATAAATAGGGTCCATATTTACAAGTAATTTCTCAACGAGGTTCTATTCCTAAAGAATAATTTCTAGAATTGTGGAGTTCGGCTGATGACATTTCAAGAAAACCATGGTACCTTTTTACTAAACTCCCAAATGAAACTATGAAAAAAAACTCATCAAGTTCCACTCTTCTGATGATTCTTTCATGGCATGGGTTGGATTTTTATTGTTCAAATCATCATCAATGTCATTTACCTTCACTATGTTGTAATAAATGTCAGAATAAAAATATTATCTATACTCCATCCAATTCCCTTGACAATGGATACAATATTTTTTAGAAGATATAACTCAATCTTTTTTTGTTTGATTAAATGGGAAAAAATATCTAAAAATGTAATGTAACCAACTCTTATGATCCTACATCACAGATATGAGTTCAAGATAATGAGTTGGGTAATTATTCTCTTATAGCTTAATATATCTGGATACCTAGTTTACTACATGATCACCCTATATTAGATTGCATCCCAAAATAAATCATAATGAATTAGAGAAGACCACATATCCTTGTAAATACACTTGGAGAGTCCACAATTTTATATAACTCAAAATACATTTAATCTCGATAAAAGAACTCTAACATTTACCAATACCAAGGAAAATGAATCTCATTAAAGTGAGAGTAGTCAATGGAGAATTTAACTTCAATAAATCTTTGAAAGACCTGTGGAAATACACCTTTAGGCCTAATATGCTCCTTATCACAAAAATATTACATCATTTCTCCCATATAATATCATTCTTCAACATCATATGATCGACTAAGATTCCATGTTCAATGTGTCCCAATAATTTCACTTCTTAAAATCAATAATATTCATTTTTAATGATTTAATTATTATCTGATATCTCTTAATATTTCTAAGACTACACTAAAAAGATATACTTGATCCTCCTCTGTCACTGATTAAACCATGATGTCATCCACATAAACTACTATGAATGAGTTAACATAGCCATGAAAAGTATTTTTCATTAAATTAGTTAATACTGTGGGATCATTGGTTAGAAAGATAGAATGAAAAAATATCCATATTAAATATAACTACTCCTAATTGTGGTCATCGAAAGGTCAAATCCATTTATTCACAACTGGTGATAAAAATATAGATGATAGATATTAGAGAACCAATTTTACCATTTCAAATGAAATAAAAAATTATTAATATGTGGTAATAGATTCTTTTTCATTACCATAGATTGATTAATTTTTCAGTAATCAATAAAGATAAAACGTTTTCCATCAACTTTCTTTGCAACAAGAACAAGTTCCACCCATGGTGTCACACTTGAGAATACTCTAAAAAATTATCCAACTGAGCCTTTAAATATTTCAACTCTACTTGTTCCATATGATAAGAAATAATAGGTACGGGTTGAGTACTAGGTAAAAAATCAATAGAGAAATCTACCTCTCATAATGGTGTCAATCTAGAGAATTCATAAGTAAACGGGTTGGGATATAGGATGACGGCCAGAGGGAGATCATTAGTAAAATATTATATGTCCATGTTAAAAGAAAACATCAATATCATACTATAAAAGTAATGAAAATGGCCCATATATACTCATCATTGGGTCTCATTCTCCCTAAAAGATAAAACACACCACATTGTGTGTAGTGAAAAAGTCTCATCAAATATAACAGTAAATTCAGACCTTTTTACAAATCATACAATCTATAATAATGATGATGTGAAGAGTTTTTAAATAGAGAACTAGAAAATTGTATGTAAGATCTATTTTAGATAAAGAGAAAACAAAAGCATAGCAATGCAGACCCTGATTTCTCATTATTTATAGGTGTGTATTAATATCCCTCACATAAGAAAAATGATCCATATGAATAATTAATAATTTAAAAATACAAGTTGATATTAATGAGTGAGATGTATCAGAGTCATATAAGAAAATCGCTAATAATGATTGTATAGTGATAGTTATACTCGCAGTCGTTGGGCATGTATTAGCTTCATCTACGTACTCCTTTATTTCATGAATAAGCTTTGTTCCGGAGGCCTATCGCTAGAAACCCTTATGTCATGTAGAATGTAATTGCAATGCATTATTTTTTTATCTGATGATCCTATGAAACTCCACAGAGTAGAATGAAAATAGATTAAATTTTATAAATATCATTACTGGCCATAGGAATCGAAGATTTTAGAAACCTTTGTTCACATAAGAATCGAATACCAAAACATTCTTCATATAAATAAATTCATTGGGCCTCTTCTAATAAATGAAAGAGAAATTGAAGAAACCTAAATTTTAGAACCACTATGAGACTCATCGTGTTTCTTATTACATTTATATGGACTCAGATTACTACCACTAGGATAAAAAAGAACACATTTCAACCCTAACTTACCATTCATGTCAATCTTAACCATCATCACCCTATCCAACATATCATCATAAAACCCCAACTTCAACAGGAAAACCTAAGATAGTATTTCAGACCAAAGACCCATTTCAAATATCCATGCCTTCATATTTTGATTATTCACTACCTTAGATGAAAAATAAACATGCTCGACAAGGTGGTATAGATAATGAGTCTCATTCATTTCACTAAGATGTAGTTTTAGAACCTTCATGTATTTCACTATATCTATAGATTAAGGATATAATTTATCACTAAAAATTACTATAAATCCTTTCTATTCTAATACATTTTTCATTTTCACCACCATCAAAGATTCAAGTCAACCATTAAAGTCCCATAAATATTAAAGGTATCACATTTCACATTAATATATTTAGAAGTTTCCAATAAATCAAATATAATCTCTATAATTTTTAATCATTCCTCATCTTCTTTAGGGTTATAGTATCCTTGAAAAGAAAGTGGATTCTTTTCAGGAAACTATTAAGCACAATCATGATATTAATTCAATTGAGGTTATACTATTGAAAACTTAATTAAAATGAATGAAGTTTATTTTCATACATATTGGATAACCCAAACCACCATCTCAACATGGATTTGTTCCACTTGAGGATTTTATTTTTGAGGTTTACCATTGGGAAAATACATTAATGTATCATTAAAACACCTTTGAGGTGATTGTTTTTGTTGAAAAGGTGATTTTCCATGGTGATTTGTCGAGTTTCATAGATTTTATTGACAATTTATGTTGAAGAAGAACCAAGAAAAAAGGTATGGAATATTTAGAGGTTGTAAAAAAATAACAGATACAAGGTGGTGTCGTTTTCAAATGTATGTAAAATTTTTGGTTTCCAGAATTTGGAGTTTAGTGAGTATTGCGAAAAGTGGATTTCCATGTACATCTCATAAAAATATGGAAAAGGCATGAATTTTACGAAGATGGGATTTTTTAAGAATGAGTCACAGAGGATCAAAAGAATATAACAGAGATATCTATGACTATGATGAGCTTCATAAAGGATATAGGTGAAGAGATTTGAAAGTGAGAAAAGCGGTGGTGGATGTAAATTATTTTTGTTGCATAGAAGGAATAATGAGCATCACAATGGAATATAGAATTTGGAAAAATTATCAATTATTATGAAGAGCACTATGATCAAAAAAATTTCAATGGAGAATTTAAAAATATAGACATTTTTGGACGAAATTTCTAAGCTTCACGTTTTGGTGCTGATGTGGTGCTGAAGAGACAAGAAGGTTCTTAAGTTAGTGGGAATTTCTTATTATTAGTCCCCTAAATCCTTAAGAATAGTATAGAGACCTAATGAAAAATTTAAGTCTTTTGAATCATGAATGAGGTGAGCTAAGTGTGGAGCTTCATGAACATAAGGTAATTCCAATATGCTACTTGAGCTCCGCGGAAGGAAGGTACACTACAAAGTTTCGTTTAGTTATTCAGAATATGTGTGCTCCGAAAAGTCTTGTCTCAACATTGTAAAGTCCCAAAGGCCAATGTGAGATCTATAAAGTAGTGACCTTTGATAAATAGTTATCTATTCTAACTAGGATGCTCTGAAATCTAGTTATCTCTGTGAACCTATGAGCTCTACAAACCTGTGATCTTCACAAAGTTAGTGTTCTTTGCGAAAGGGTTTGAAAATGGATTTCCCACTATTTAGTGTAAAATTTTTATTCATCATTTGATGAAAGTGTAACTTAAATAGAGATTATACACAAAGTGAATGATGAATTCATTAGTAATACTGGAGAGACCTACTGGTCTATAAACTGTGAGTGGATCTTTTGAAGAAGATTTGAGCACAATTCAGTAGAGAGAGAAGTGACTTTTAAAATTGTTATTAGTTTTAAACCATAAGATAATGTGATTCCACTTCGAAGATTGTAATATTTAGTGCTGTTATAGTGGATTTGGTACATTGACACATTGCTAGTGTATTCTAGTTTGACATAGCCCAGTGAGGGTGAACCGAGTAAAATTGATGTGTCTTGTGCATGCTTTCTAATCTGTCCATACTCTACAACGGGAGGGAGAGAGAATAGAGTTTTATTGAACAATGAAACGAGATCAAAAGGTGTAGAAGTTTTAATATGACACACCCTAATTCACCCCCTCTTAGGGTATCTAACCAAGGGGACCTAATAATTGGTATCAGACCCAAAGGTTCATATTAGTGTTTATCTCTCAATGGAGTTCATCAATCACAAAGGGATTATGATATTCACCGAGAATAATTTTAGGCTATGGAAGAATCCTATGAAACACTACTTCTAATTATTTTTAATGGATGTGTTTATAGTAGAGAGACATGGAATTTAAGATAACATAAATATTGGTTCTTTATCAGAAGCTGAAATATGGGAATTAGATTTTGACATTAAGGGAATCAATGCATTAGGGGAGCCCTCTGTAATTTCAACTATATAAAGGTGATTTCATGAAAAGAATCACATGCTATGTGGGAAATGATATTGAATATGTATATAAATATTCAAAGGAAAGGTATTATAATATTTAAGTGTTGTGGAACAACTAAAAATATATGATAATAAACCCAAATGATTTTGTTGATGCGTTCTTTGACAAGGTAAATTTTTTAGTGGAAGACATTAAAGGTCTCCGAGAAGTCATTGAAGACATAAATATTGTGAAGTGTATCCTGAGGAAACTTCCACCTCCATTAAATATTAATTTTTTAGTATTGGAAGAAAATTATTTAAAAGATAAGATAGTGGATATCTTGCATCTTGCCCATGTAGCGTATGAAATGAGAAATGATGACAACGATGATGTGTCAAATAGTAAATATAAAGAGGCAAAATTAATGGACATGAAAATTTTCATCATATAATATTCTTAGGAAGAATAAGAGACATATTAGGTGTTATCATTATTTTCATATAATCAAAATATAGGGAAAATAGTTCATGTTGAGACTTCCAGTAGCCTGTTTTGGATGTGGAAAGGTCAGACATCTTGTTGAAAGGTTCTCACAAAAAGTTATAAGAATCGGATGATGATGAAGTTGAAATTACCATGAAGAAGTCTTCATCCTATGTGAATAGGATGAAATAGTTCAAGAAAAAATTCTTTAAGGAGAAAATCATTTTTCACAAAAATATTAGAGTTCAGATTAATCTAAAGCTAAAGATGTTGAAGAGATGGAGAACAAAAAAGATCGTGCAGAAAATTCTATGGTGGAAGTTGTTTGTAGTACTCATAAAAAGGAAGAAACTAACGTTGAGGAAGAAGAAGTTGAATAAATAGTTGACATGGATGATAAATGATAATCTTATCTTGAGGAGATAGATGTTTGTAAAACCAAAATGAATAATTAAAACAATGTGGTTCATGACACAAAATGCTACATGTAGTAGAAAGAAGAAGTAAAGTCTGACTTAATGGAAGAAATTTAGAATATCATGTCTTCTTTACCATAGTAATCATAATTATTTAGTGGGTATAAACTCAAGGTTGAACAATATAAAAAAGGGATTGATGAATTGAATAACACGGAAAAAGAACAAATCAATCACATCAAAGAAATAAAAAAAAGATGTTTTTGGCATACAAGAAAAGGTTAAGGATCAAGAAAAACACTTCACTCCTATTATGAAATTAGGAAAGTAGATTACTCAGAATGCAGATATGTTGAAAGTGGAGCATAGTGTTCATGTATAATGGATGAAACAAACATGTTCATGTGTTAACGATGATGTGGGGATTTACTGGATAAAAATTGTGAAAGTTAAAGTCAAACATCAAGCACATGTTCTAAGATTGAAGGTTAATTTGGGTAGGAGGGAGAATCAAAATATTCAGAGAACCCCAGGAAAATTATGTGGTGTAGAAGTGACACACATGAATTCGCCCTACATCAGGTGATATTACGTTAGAAATATGGGACACTCGCAAAATGTGTGTTCCATAGCTAATATCTACAGAAGATAAAATGAGAACACTTGTTTCCAAATAGGGCTCGATACTCTAGAATATCTTTCTAGGGACAATTTTTTAGTGGTGAGGATTTGGTACCATGGCTAGATATTGTACATCTACCATGGATAGGAATGTTCCAAAGTAGAACCAATATGTTCCCATATAGTATATTAGTGGACCAATAGGGGAGATGAAATTGTGAAACATATTTCTAGCCTTTAAAGATGAAATGGGTCTATAATACTTTGAGAATGATAAATATTTTCAATATATCCTGACTGTGAATACAAAAACCTGGATCAACAATAAGAGAGCTTAGAAAGAAGTTGTTGTAGAACATTCCTATAAAGAATCAGACTGTTCTGGTGTATGGATCCTTGAAAGTGGTTTCACATCCCACATAACATGTAATAAGGATCTTGTTAGAGGAATAAAATGTGACAAAGAAGCAGTTGTAAAATTTTTAAATAATGATGGCATGAAGATTGTTAGCCTAGGAAATGCCGTGTTTGGTGGAAAATAAATGAGATGTGCTGACGTCTTAGTTGAAGAAGTTCTCATTCACAATCTTATTAGCGTTATTCAGCAATTCTACTAAGGTAATTCTATTTGGTTTGATAAAAATATGTAAATCATAAAAAGAAGAGATGGTCTAGTGGTTATACAATGGAGAAGAAAAAATGGAATTATATACATTGTAAGTGGAAAATAATATATGGGATTTCATCTAGAGAGGAAGAAAACAAGTTATTGAATAAACAACTTGGTCTTCTATGACAATAATATCTGGAAGATCTGGTAAAGTGTGATTATAGCTAGAGGCTTCCCTAATCCATCACATAATCATACTCATACATGTGAATCATGTCAACAAAGAATGCTCATTAGAAAAACGTATAAGGAAATGTAAAATAAGTCAACAAGAGTGCTTCAATTGGTGTATATTGATGTTTTTGGACCCATATCACAAAGATCAATTGACAGAAAGAGGTATTAGGTTCTATTCATTTATGATTATAGAAAAATGTAATTATTTTTCATCATTTCCCATTATTAAGATATGTTTAGTCTTCTAAAATAGTATTGGATGGAATCTAAAATGATTATTGGATAGAAAATTCTAATGTTTCATACTTATAGTGGTACGGAATTTACAAATATTCAAGTGGAATACTATATAGAGAAACATAGGATAAGGAATCAAGTTTCTTTAGTGAGAACTCCCCAACATAATGGAGTGTTTGAAAGGTAAAATTGGATCATCAACAACATGGATATAATGAGGAATGTTGAAATGGACCTACCTTAAAAAATTGATGGAATCATCATTAACATCAGTCTATATTTCTAACTGTACTATGTTGTGTCCTACGGAAGGAAATAATCGTTATGAGATGTGGTATGAAAAGAATTCAAGAGTAAAATACATTCAAATCATTGTAATTAAGTGCGTTATACTTAAAAAATAAAAAACATGAAATTTGAGTTGAGTGGAGATGAAGGGATATTCCTTGGCTACTCAGGAAAAAAAATAAAAAATTCATTAATAAGAGTCAGGGAAAATTAGTTGAGTGTAATGATGTCACTATAGTGGAAAATGAAGAGAATTTTCAACAACAAAGTGAACAGTTTCTTAATGAAATTGATGAGAAGTAAAGAAACACAGGGGTGTAGAAGTTGAAAATTCTTATTCAGAAGAATACACTGATGACTAATATGAGAAATTTAAGTCTATATCTATAAATAAAACAAAGAGTCGAGTTGAAATTGATAGGTAGAATATCATTGGTGATTAAATAGATCATGTTCAAACAAGAAAATTGAAATCAATACAACATACATCTTTTATATCTCATGTTGATACCACATGTTTTTTTAATTCATATGAAGATGAAAATTGGGTTGAAGCGATGAATTAAGAGCTAGAATAAATTTAGAAGAATCAGATGTGGGAGATTCATTTAAGGCCAATAAATAAGAATGTCGTTGGGATTGAATGGGTATTTTAAACAAGAAGAATATAGATGATGTAGTGATTTAAATAAAATAATTACTAGAGTGAAAATGGTACTCCTAGATAAATTATATTGATGTTGATGAGACATTTCCACCTGTTTCAAGGCTAGAGACAATTTGATTATCATTATCTATTGTAGTGTAATAAACTTTCAAAGTGATTTTGATGGATGTAATGTCTGCATTCTTGAATGGGTTTCTGTAAGAAGAAGTGTTTATTGAGTATGTATATGGTTTTATCATTAATGAAGATGAGAAAAAATATCATTGGATGAGAAGGCACTATATTGGTTAAAGAAAGCACTATGAGCATGATAGATGAGACTTGATCAATATTTGAAGATGTTGGATTCCAACATGGTGTAGTTGATTACAATCTCTATTTCAGTAATGACAATAATCATTGAATTATGGTTCTGGTTTATGTGGGTGACATAACATTTTTCGAATCAAATTAATCATAATGTAGATAGTTTTCTGGATTCATGAAAAGTTAGTTTGAAATGGAAATGATTGGTGAGATGACATTTTTCCTGGGTTTACAACTGACATAAGGAAGGAATAGAACTTTAATTTGTCAATCCAAATTTTCCAAGGAGATTATGAGAATATTTTTAATAGAAAATTACAAGGAAATGGAGACACTGGTTTCTACCAGGAAGAAACTATCAAAATATGATGAAGAAAAGGAAGTAAATATCATAGAATATTTGAAATTCACAGGAATCATACTATACAATATAGTAAATAGGCCTAATATTGTATTTTCTACATTCCAAGCAGTGAGATACGAAATCAATCCCAAATCAAGCCATAATCATGAAGCTAATATAATACATTGATATATCAACGGCATGGTGGATTTAGGCTTGATGTATAATGAAAAATCTTAGCCAGAGTTATTCAGTTATACTGATTCAGATTGCATAGGTTCAGTAGATGATAGGAAATCGACGTCATGAGGTGATTTCTATCATGGTGGATTGTGTATTGCTTGGATATTAATGAAACAAGATTTCATTTCATTGATCACCATATATGCTGAGTATATTTTGGGCACTTAAGCCTACACACTGTTATTGTGGATGAAGTAGCAGCTTCATGACATGAGAGTTGAAGTGAAGTCTCTGATCAGAATCTAGTGAGACAATTAAATTTCTATCAATATTTTAAAAAATCTATTTCATCACTCAAGGACAAATCACATTGAAATAAAATTATATTTCATCAAGGAAATGGTCGATCAAGGTTTTGTGAAGTTCGAGTATGTGCCCACAAAACTATAGGTTTCTGATATTCTAATAAAATCCTTACCTACAGAAGTGTTTATGTGGTATTTACTAGCTTTGTGAGTTTAGTAGACTCCCCACATGTGAAAAATCTTGTATGTGGACCCCTCTCTCCTTGAGGTATGGTAATATTTTCCCTAATGTAATGATTTTTGATCTTTACCCAGTCTCACACCACAAAGGAGTGACCTTTGGGTTCATTGAAAAAGGGGGATAATGTAGGGATATTTATGGGTGAGAAAGTGTGAATTTCAGAAGTCAAGACACGGGGAGAAGCTGACATGAGGTGTAGTTATATAGAGCGAGAAATGAGATTGGGGGAGAGTATTAAATATAATGATGCCAAAAGTGATCCATCTAAGAATTTATATCATGTTAACTGAGTTTTATGAGGAAATCAGTTTATTGGTTTCAGTTCGGTTTCAATAATTGGCGTCAGGAATGATGTGATTCATTGATGAACTTTTCATACTACTCTTTTTTCTCATGATGAGCATTTCTCATGTTGGCTTAGAGTTTGTGTTGAGAAAATCCTTGATCTCTAAAAGAATCAAAAGAGGCGAATGGTAGCTAAATATGAAATGATATTTAATGAGGAATTAAGTTATGAATGAGTTGTCAAAATACCCAAAGGGGGATACTGTTAGGAAAAAATAACCCAATTTTTTGTTGAAGAATTTTTTAGGTGATTATGTTTGTTAAAAAGGGGAGTTTCCATGGAAATTTGTAGGTTTAAATATATATTTTTGACATTTCATGTTGAAAAATAACCATGAAAAAGGTATGGAAGATCTAGTGGTTTTAGAAAAAGAATAGATATAATATGGCTCCATTTTCCAGGGCTTATGAAATTTTTGGGGTAAAAAATTTGCATTTTTGTGAGAATTGAGAAAAGGGGATTTACTTGAAGATCTCATCAAAATATGGAAAAGGAATTAATTATCCAAATATTGGATTTATAATGAGTTTATCGTAGAAACTCAATGGAAGATGACAGAGATCTCTACAACTATTACCAGCTTCATGTACCACAAATGTGAACAGAATTACAAGTGAGCATCACAGTGGTGAAGGAAAAAGAGCATTGTGGTGCAAAATAAAGAAGTAAAATCATGGGGGCATATCAAATTTGATGGAATAATCCTCAATTATGATGAGATCTATGATATAGAAAATTACAGTGAAGCTTTGTGAAATAGAGAGAATTTCATTAGAAATTTCATATCTCTATGTTTTGGTGTTGATATGGAACTGAGGTGGTCGGAAGGTTTTTAAGTCTGTGTAAATAAACTATAAATATTCCCTTACCCCCTTGACAAGAGTAGAGTGACCAAATTAAAGGATCATGTCACTAGATTCGCTAATTTGGTTCATGAAGCAGGGATATTTGTGAAAGAAAGGGAATTCATAGAGGCTACATGAGATCAACAAAAGGAAGGCCTTCCACAGAAGATTATTTAGTTGTGCGTAAGAAGTGTTCTTTGAAAGTCTTGTTAGATCACTATGAAATTGAAAAGGGCAGTTTTTTCTTTGTGAATCAGTGAGCTCTGAGAACTAGGGAGCTCTGCGAATTAGAGATCTCTATGAATGAGGGATCTCTATGAACCTATGAGCTATGCAAACCATTGATCTTCATGATGAAAATGTTGTTTCTGAAAGAGTATGAAAATGTATTTCCTAGTGTTTAGTGGAAAAGAGGTATTAATCAGTGGATGAAAGTGGAAATTAAACATATCGTCTACATATAGTGCATGATTAATTAATTGGTGATAATGAAGATACCTACATGTCTATAAACAATGAGTGGTTCTTCTGAAAAAGTTGTGATCACACTTCAGTTGAGAGAGTAGTGCGGTTTCAAACTGGGATTGGTTATAAACCATAAGGGACAGTAAGTCAACTTTGAACATTGTAAAAAATAATGCGCTTATAGTGGATTTGGTAAATCAGCACATCGCCAGTGTATTCTATCCCTATACCTCTTGACTAATTTGTATCTTTATTCTCCTATTCTCTTTTCCATGTCGCATGCAATAATATAAAGAAGAATAAATATGAACACAATATTTTTACAAGGATCCCCACTCAATAAGAGAATCTACGTCCTTACAATGCTTGTGAATGACCAGTACATGGATTCTCTACTATAATGTAGTATGATATTATAATGGAGTGGCTAGGAAAATAATCATCTAGATAGTGTGAGTCCCTACACTTTGGAGGGGGTGAGAAACAATCCTCTTCCCAAGACTGGTGGTAGCCTAGTCTAACTTGCATCCACTAGCTGGTTGTTTATACTGCCTATGGAGACAGTCTTCTTCCTTCTTGATAATGTATGTTCTGCTCTTGGTCTTCTTTAGTGCTCTTAACTTGATTAAAATCAAATTAATAGGTATGAAATTATTTCTTCTTCCTTTATCTTCTTATCTAGTGCAATACCAATTAAAATAGACTTCTTCTTTATTATTCTTAGTGAAACAAGAAGCCTCACTAAAACTTATTCTCTCTTCTTGGCTAGAATCACATACACCAATGGGATTATTTTGGAAATGTAGATCAGTTCACATGGAATCATCTGAATTAAACTACCCTGAATAATTGTCAGCCTTTAGTGGGGAATACTCAATTCTTCTTCTTATTCTCTTATTTATATTTTACAAAGTATAATATGAAATAGTACTGCATTGTATTAATCTCTTTATTCACATCTCAATACCAACACCTGAATATATAAGTATACATCCTTCTTCCTTTGCACAGATATGATTTTAGTTGCAGATATTTCACCTCATCACACAAGAAATAACACCACTGCATACAATGTATATAAATCGTGCAATCAGAGAGTGTTCACCTTAGTGAAAGTAGAGAGCTCCACAAATCATCTTCTTCATACAGAGGACACATGATTCTTCTTCATGGAACTAGGGATGGTTCATTGATTTATCTTCGAGAAGCACTACAAGGGTAATTATTCACCAGTTGTGTACTCACGGGATCTCCTTCATGAAACACAGTGAGGGTTTGAGAAAACTAGTCTCTTGTTTTTGGTTTCTTCCTCTCACAGAGGGTGCAGTTCTCCTTTTTCGTGAGACACTTCAAGAGTTCATAGCAATTGTTAAAGGCCTACATGATCCTTAAGTTTTTCTTGCACCATTCTTGGTGGCTTTTAGGTAAAATTCAAATATTCTGCGTAGAAACACATTTCGGCGTGAAAAATTCTTTACATGAAACTCTTCTTTTTCACGTAGAACTTCACTTTTCATGCAACACTTCCTTTTTTGCGCAACACTTCTTCTTTTTGGGAACTAATCTATACTTCAATTTTTTCTCATGTCAGAGCTTGGGATTTGTCTAAGTGTTGAGCCTTAAAAAATGAGAGGTGTTCACCTCATATTTATAGTCATTTTTGACCCTGTGTGTAAAATCCCTTCATGGGCATAAAACCGTCTCTCACTTCTTTATATTATACAGACCTTCCTTTATTTTCGCGCATTCCTTGGATTTTTCACGCACCGCATGAATCTTCCATTTTTCAACATTATGAACATGAATCATCACTTGAACATAAAATATCAAACCCACATTTTGCGCTCAAGCAATTTTACGCACAAAAGTCTGATGTTTCGTTCACATTGTGCGAGCATCTCTGATTTTTCGCATGCCTCTATACACTTTCATTTTTCAACTTTCTAATCACAATAAACCAATTATGCGCAAAATTACACACCTCATTCCAAATTTCATGAAAAACCAATCATTTTTGCAACCTCTTTTTCATGCACTCTGCCCAATTTTCGGTGCACTCCATGCATTTTCAATTTTTCTACGTTCAGATCTCAAAACACAATTTGCGCAAAAAATTCTAAACTATGTTCTATATTGTGCGAAAAAACAATCTTTCGTGCAACCTCGTTTTTCATGCACTTTGTCCAATATTTTTCATAGTCCATTCCTTTTCCATATTTTTCTATGCCAGTCTTGGAACTCCACTTGTGTATAATAATCCAAGACAATATTGCATGCATGAACAATCATTCACACAAAAAACAGGGTTTTTGCACACAACCCTGATCATTCCCGCACAACCCTGATATTTCTCACACCATCCTTTATGAAAATATGATGTCTCTATCTCCCATTTTTCAGGGCTAAATTTTTTGGAAAACACTGGAAAATAGAACCACCTTAAATACATGCTTCATCTATAACCTTCATGCTTCTTCTCTATGATATGGCGTCTTCAAAAACTCTTCTACCTTCATCACGAAATCCGCCAGCATATTTCCTTCCAATAAAAAATGTATATGACTGGCAGCATCTCTTCCCCCCATATCTTTAACAAGGGTTGCATCACAACTTTTCTTAACACTTGATATTTGTGAAATACAAAACAATAAAGTATTGTCTAGTTTATCACCATCCTTCATTGTTGTAGACAATGTGTCACCTTTGAAACATGTGCTTTGAACTTTGGATCAGCTCAATAATCATCTTAATTTACTTCATAATGAATTTAAAAATCATTACATTCAATGCTATGATTGCATAACAATTCTCCAGGAATCCTCACCTCAGTCGATATCTATTAACTTTGGAGTCCTTCTTCATCTCCTTATTCATTTTGACCATTACTAAAAACTATTGACAAAAAATAAAATCTTCATACAAAAAGTGATCCTAATAATTTCCCCCTTTTTATTTGTTATCAATACCTTAATTTTCTCCTCAGATTAATGTGTCAATGTCAAAATGAGAATATTTCTCTCCCCTTTACTTTTCGAATTTTCAATCCACTTTCTCTCCCCCTTATTGAAAAGAAATACAAAGGTCATGGTAGAGAGGGTATCATTTCATACATAAGAAATGTGGCATCAATCATTTCACTCTAAGTATACTTGAGAAATGCTCTATTTAGAAAACAAGAAGATTTGATTTAGACCAAAAAGTTTTCCATTACCCACTGAATATGACACCTCATGAGATGAGAACTCATGTACTTGTATTCAAGGGATTTCCACCTTCACTATAGGATTAATATAATAAGTGGGATATAAAATAATCAACCTAAAACTTCTGCACTCACTTTTACCAATGAATAAAAAACATTGAAGTGAAACAGATAGGATAAGAGACCTTAGCACACATCCATTCTTCTTATTTCACTGAGTTATTTAGTTACACCCCCTTTGATAAATAATATTTACTTTTAGTAACCAAGGAAGAGAGATTGAGAAATGACATACCTTTTCGAATGACATGATCTTCAAAAAAAATATTCAGTGTAATTGAATTTTGATATCAACTGAAGTTGAAACTAATTAGAATAATAACGTTGGCATCTTCATTTGTCTCCCCCTCAAGGGAAATCTTCTTATCACTGACTCTAATATTCTCCCCCTGAGAGCTTTCTTCACCTTTAATTCCCTATAATATAAAAAATACAATAGAATAATATTTATGGGAAGAAGGTGGATCATTCTTTCTACATCAATGTGAACAAAAAAGTTGAGATTATTTTCTCAACCCATATGATCCATTCTTCACACATTCACAAATGATCTTCAATGCTTACTGTGATGTGTGGACCTTACTATTTCTTCCATCTGTTTATGTGTGAATATTCTTCATTCAAGGTATTTCAATGCATTTGAATCTCTTGGTGAAATATTCCTTTGTTTGGGGAATTCTTGTAGGAATGGAGTAAATTCAAAGCATCTTCTAACATTATGACCAGCCTTGTTTCACCTAACACACTGAACTTCATTGTATTCATGTAGAATATTATTTTTTTCTTTTAGCACAAGTCTTAGTCTGTGTATCTTCAAACTTATAACTCTTTTAATATCTTCTGTCCAAACCACCAATTTATATTTAGGGACTGAGGCATCATTATTGGATCTTCTACATGGATTCTTCTATGTGGAATCCTTCTTTGTAGTTCTTTTGGATGCACCACCCTTCACCTTCTTGGATTTAGAATCCAAGGACTTCTCAACATTCCTTCTTGAAATATTATTGGTAGAATTTGTTTTCTCATTATTCATATAATTTATTCCCAAGGATGCTTCTTCATTCTTACCCAGATTATGTGGTCTTATTTTCTTATCAGCTTTGGGTACCTGTTTAAATGAGCATGCACCATTAATGTGACCACTCCTATTGTATACATCAAATATTTTATCTAACATTCCAAATATTCTTGTATTATACATATGCTTCTGGATATGTGGATATTGCTTCTTCTACTCTATATTTCTTCCCATTGATATGGGATTTCTATGTGATTTTATATTTAAGGTATTGTAGTAACAATCCAGTGCACAATGCCCAAATTTGTTGCAGCACCAGCATTGACCTTGAAACCTTGACTTATTTCCCTCATATTGATAAGGTTTCTGAGTATTCTTCTTTGTATGTTGTGCATTCTGTGGGGATATACATTCTACAATAATTTACCTATCCATCCTATCCATTGTGGTAGGTTTCTTCTCACTTTTCTTCATCCAATCTTGTTTAGAATTTTTCATTGAACCTACACTTTTTTGTAGATGAAATTTTAGAAACATTAGTACAAGTTGGTATTGATGATACCTTTACATTCCCAGCTGCATGTGAAGGATCAGTGAGTGAATTCATGATCTTTTTTCACATTTTGGATTTCTTTTGAATGTAGAATCCTCTAGTGAACATTGAGTACTAACATCAAATTTTTCCGTATTTTGTGGAGACTCAATATGTGTCTTATAAAGATTGTTCAACTGAGCTTCCAACTCTATAAATCTCATATTGAGGATGAATTTTTTGTCTTCAATCATAGTAATCTTATCTTCACAATCATTCTTCAATATTTTAACTTTATCTTCATGCATATTTACTTTGTTTTTTAATAAAGATTCAAGTTATTTGGTCTTCTTGGAGTCTTCCTACAAATATAATTCCTAGACTTCATTGCTCCTTTTAAACTAATCTTCATGTGCATGGACCTTCTCTTCTAGAGTCATGTTTACTCCCTATCTTTCTTCAACATATTTAAGCCACTTTGAAGAAATTAATTCAAATTCCCTCTTGGTTGCTTTAAAGGCTCCAACATGTCCAGAGAGCTTTAGACATTCAACAATTTTTTCTTGCAATCCCTTCTCCAAAACATAATTGTCTTCTTCCATCTGGGTGACATATTCTTACATACATTGAAATACTCCACAAAAAAGGGATGCACTTTCTTTATGGATATTATACAGAATAGCTCTTAATCTGTCAACTATTAATTCTAGAGAGGTTGTAGAATGATCATCACTGATTGTGCTAGAATTTTCATCCTAAAAATAATTTATGAATATACTAACACATACCTCTTGATCAATTGAGGTAGGAAGGTTTTCCATATTATTGGTGGGAAATGAGCCACCTTCTCATTAATTTCCAAGTCTGGGGTGTCTTCAATGTCTTCCAGATATGAAGAACCAGGTTCTTCCTCTTCTTTAGATAAGAGTGAATTCTTCTTCAACTTTCTATTATCTTTCTTTTTCCTATTCATCATAGTCTTGGTAGATATAGTCTTCTGTTCAAAGTTAATAGAATCTTCACCAACACTTCTCTTCATTTTTGACTTAGGAAAGGAAATCATGTCTTCAAAAAAGAATAACTTCACTGTAGAGAATCCAACAGAGGTGAACCTCCCTTTGATACCAATTGAGAGGAACAGTTTGGGATATACCTAACACTGAGAGGGGGGTGAATCAGTTTTGGGGAATTTTTAAACCAATTACATATTTCTATCCATATAATTATTGACCTATTAGGATCTTTATTCTCTAATTACCTTTTCCTCGTTGCATGAAATAATAGAAAATTGTAGAAATATGCACATGATATTTTTACAAGGTCCACCACTCGATAAGAGTAGCTACGTCCTTGCCATGCATGTGAATGACTAGTACATGGATTCTCTACTATAATGTATTATGTTGTTACAATGGAGTGTCTACGAAAACAATACTCTAGCTACTGTGAGTCTATATACATTGGAGGGGGGTGAGAAACAATCCTCTCTCCTAGACTGGTGATAGCCTAGTCCAACTTGCAGCCACATGCTTGGTTCTTTATACTACCTATAGAGACAGTCTTCTTCGTCCTTGATAAGGTAGTTTCTAATCTAGGTATTATTTAGTCTTCTTCACTTGATTACATTGAAAGTAGTAAGAAATAAATTATTTCATCTTCCTTTCTCTTCTTCTCTAGTGAAACACCAACTGCACTAGGCTTCTTATTTCTTCTTCTTAGTAAAAACACCAAATGCACTAAAACTTCTTATCTCTTCTGGGCTAGAATCACATACACCAATGTTATTATTAGGGAAATGTATATCAGTTCACTTGGAATCATCTGAATTAAACAACCATGGATAATTGTTTTCCTTCAGTTGGACATACTCTGTTCATCTTCTTCTTCTCTTCTTTCTCTTTGACACATTATAATAAGGAATAGTACTACAATGTCTTAATCTCTTTATTCAAAAATCAATAAAAACACATGAATGTATTGTTATAATTCATTCTTTCTTTATGTAGATATGAGTTTCGTTTCACATATGTCTTCTCATCATACAATCAACAACACCCCTACATATAAGGTATATAAATCATGCAATCAGAGATTGTTCACCTTCGTGCAAGCAGAGAACTCCATGAATCTTCTTCTTCACGTAGAGGATTCGTGATTCTTCTTCACAGAAACAAGGATGGTTCATTGATCTATCATTGTGAAGAACTAAAAGGGTGTGTATTCACTAGTTTTGTACTCATGGGATCTTCTTCAAAAAACACATTGAAGGCTTCAGAAAACATGTCACTTGTTTTTGGTTTCTTATTCGCACAGAGGGTGTGGTTCTCCTTCTTCATGAGACACTTCAAGAGTGCATACAACGTTTTAAAGGCTTGAGGGACCCTAAAATTTTTCTCGCACGCTTCTTTATGTCTTGCGCTTAAAATTCAAATCTTTCACGTAAAAAACTTTTGGTGTGAAAAAAAAAATTCACACAACTCTTATTTTTCACATAGAACTTAACTTTTTGTGCAACACATCCTTTTTCGTGCAACACTTCTTCTTTTAATGCACATCTCTATACTTCAATTTTTTCATGTATCAAAACTTGGGATTTTTCTATGTGTCAATACTTAACAAATGAGGGGGGGTCACCTCATATTTATAGGAATTTTTTACCCTGTGCGTAAAATCCCTTCATGTGCGTAAAACTATCTCCCACTTCTTTATATTACATACACATTCCTTTATTTTTGCACACCACCGGACTTTTCCATTTTTCATCACTCTGAACATAAAGCCTCTCTTGCACGAAAAACATCAAACCCACATTTTTTTGCTTAACCAATTTTAAGCACAAAAGTCTGATGTGACGCGTAAATTGTGTAAGCATCTCTGCTTTTTTGTGTGCCTCTTGAATTTTCCAGTTTTCTGATTTCTAATAACAATACACCATTTGCATGAAAAATTACACACCCTATTCCATATTACGCACCAAAACAATCTTTTGTGGAACCTATTTTTTGCGCACTCTTCCCAATTTTCCACACACTCCATTCCTTTTCCGTTTTTCTTCATCGTGGTCTTAAAACACCATTTACGTGAAAAATTCTAAACTACATTGCATATTGCGCACAAAACCAATATTTCGTGTAACCTCATTTTTCATGCACTTTGTCTAATCTTTCCTGCAGTCCATGCCTTTGCCATATTTTCATGTGTAGGTCTTGGTATACTGCTTGCGCACAAAAATCCAATCCAATATTGCACACATGAACAATATTTCACACACACACCTGATTATTCGTGTACAACCTTGATCTTTCATTCACAACCTTGATCATTCATGCACCATCCTTTACCAAAAATTGATATCTCCATATACCGTTTTCAGGCCAAATTTTTTTGGTAAACGCTGGAAAATAGTATCACCTTCAATATATGATTTGTCCATATCCTTCATGCTTCTTCTTTATGATATGGCATCTTCAAAAACTCTTCTTACTTTACTAAGAACTCCACCAGCATATTTCCATCCAATCAAAACTGTATGTGACTGGAAGCATCTCTTCTCCCCATGTCTTTAATAAGGCTTACATCATAGGTACTCCTAACTCGTTATATCTGTGAAAAACAAATCAACAAATCATCGTCTGTTTTATCACCACCCTTCATTGTGGTAGACACTGTATCCCCTTTGATACATTTTCTTTGATCATAGGATCAGCTCTATAATCATCTGAATTTAATTCATGGAGAATTTCCCAAGCATGACATTCAATGCAATGATTTCATAAAAATTCTCTAGAAATCGTCACTTCAGCCGATCTCCATTAACTTTGGAGTCCTTCTTCACCTCCTTCATCATTTTGAACAGTATTGACAACTATTTACAATAAATTAAATATTCATACATAAAGTATTCCCCACATTATTCCCCAATGTCTTAATATTTTTGGATTATTATATAGGAGACTAGAAATGTGTTGGTGCTTGGTAAATAGTTGTGTCAGGTAGTGATCAACCCATATATGGGGAGAATTCCAAGTGGTCAGGGATGTGATTATTTCACATTTTGTTTGTTATTATAGAATATTATTATTTTACCTTGAGTGAATGGTGTAACTTCTAGAACTTACTGATTATGAGGTTTTAGTATTTTAACCTTTTCTTTGTATGATAAGAAGATAGAATTACATAAATCATTATAGGCACATAGATATTAGGATTATATGTGTAATCCATGCAATGTAGGTTTCATTTATAGAATATGTGTGAATTTCTAATGTGACTTGTGAGTTTTTAACATGCCTTTTTATATTCCATGTTATAGATTTTAGTAATATACCTAGTTTTATTCCTGTTTAGCTATATTTTAGCCTCCCTGTAATATGAAATGTTATGTACTTTTGGGTACATTCATAACATTTTATTTCTTAGGAATTTTATTTCATGATTTCTTATAACATGTTTATGTGTTTAAATAATATTATTTCTCAGAGTCTTAGTCCATGCTTCCATGATTTTAGTGTTTTGATTAGCATGTTGTTTTTCTTCCTTGATTATGTAGTATAATTACATGGATAATTTCCATGATTCCTTATTTCTTTACCATATTAAACTATATAAAATTTTATATGTTATAATGGATATATAAATTTTAAGATTTTCACTTTTTTATTTATGGATACATCTCACTAATAAACTCTAAATTTTTTAATCCATTAATCATTGGTTCCATGGGATGAAACTTCATACTTGTGGTTAAATGAGAGTCAATTTCCAATTTTAAAAGTTAATGTGAACTATATGAATTGGAATAGTGTGAATCATATAGTCTAAACATGTTATATTAACTTTATATGGTTAATATCAATTTCATAAATGTTAAGGATATTGAAATAATTTTAATCCTAATTAAAATGGTCGTAGTTAATTGGGACCTACTTAGAATTTGTAAAGTGTGTGGGTGCTTTATGAATTGAGGATTGGTAACCCATATAACCTAACCATATATTATGAGACTTCCACTTAGAGAATGGGTAATAGATATAAAATTATTTGACCCTTAAATTAATTGGAATCCTTATTAAAGATTGTACATTTACTACTTGGGCATGAAGACCCATATGAAAAAATTCTTAAATGTACTACAGGACCCAAGTAGGTTAGTTGGGGGAATTTTTTTTAAGAAATAAACCTCCAAGGGTGTTTTAAAATTTAAATTATAATTTCTTAGGTTACTTGTAGTTGAACCTAAAGGGATTAAAGTGACCTTAATAGGTCTCCATTTATTTGATATGACATCGTACATATCCCCATGAGGGTATGCTCATGCTATATAGTGTTAGTTATTTAATGTTCCCATATATATGGTGAAATAAAAATGACATTACCTATTGAATAAATTATAGTCCTTTATTTTCTTTTTATTTGTGCTTATATGAGGCGTTAGTTAATCAAAAAGAAAATTTCAACCAAAAGGATGTTTTCCTCTATAGATTGCAATTAACATTTTCATTGACTAAGAAAATTGTGTGACATTATAAATAAATGAATGATGTTTAAATATAGGTTTATTATATTAATGACCTAATTATTACATGATTTAAATTAAATAATTAATTCTTAAAGTGTATGTAACTTAACTTGCATATATTTTTTTCCATAGATAAATAAATTACAAACTCATGCCTTATTATGTCTAGTAATTATGTTTTAAAAATTGATCCTTTTAAATTTTTAAATAAAAAATGTAAATAAATGAAACAACTTTATGATACATAAGATTTTTTCCTAAACCTAACCCTCATGTAGGGGTAGTATAAATGCTTTCTTTAGTTCATCCATAAAATGGAACACGAGTGTTTTTCATAGGATTATTCCTTCCGGAGTCTAAATATAAATGATGCATCACAAAACTAGTTACCTATTTTAGGTGTAACATAATTTTGATCATTTATTTGTGATTTTATAAGGGTATTTCCTATATTAGGTACCACCCTAAGATATTTTATGTCCTTGTAGGTTGAATAGGAGAATTTTCTCTTTCACAGTACTATTCATGTAACATTTGTCCTTTGTATGACTATTATACTTTTTAAAGTGACCCATTTTTTTATGGGTGGTTTATCAGTTTTTTTACCTTGTTAAATAATGTGATCATCATTTAATTCTTAGTTATGGAGGTCTAGGCATTACTCAGGCATTGTTGGCTGCATAGTAGGTCATGTGACCCTCTCTTCTTTTTTATAAATGGAATAATTGGTACATCATCATCCAAATTTTTGTTAATTGGGGGAAGTATGCATTTAGGTTAATCCTTAGTGTGGTACATTAGATACATGGAATCATATGGTTTCTATGTCTAATGATAATATTAGTGTTGTGTCGTTTTTTCATATAATATTTGGGTAGTATGCATTGGTTCAAGTGGTACCCATTGAGTTATTAAAAAATGTAGAAAACACTTTGAGTTAAGTGGTACTAATTTAAGTCTTGAGTTTTCATGGATTCATAGGACATCTCCCTAAGAGTGTGACTTGGGTATTAGTAGAAATATATCTTTTCAACATGTCTGAGATGACGTTTCAAATAGGATAGGGTGATTTGACATACTAGTCTATTTTTTGGTTCATATGCCAACAGTCATGGCACACATGGACATAAATCAAGAGGAGTTTCACATATACATTCAAGTGTGTATCTAATCTACAAATATTAAGTTTTCAGTTTTCTATACATTAAGTTTAACACTTTTTAATGCATTATGTCCACCTCTAGGAGCCACAGTTAGTGGTCGATGGAGCATACGTTTTGGGTTGAGACCCTTTTTTAGTATAATTAATGATAAGGGAACTAATAAGTTAGATAGAAACACAAAAAATCGAGTAAAATGTGTCCTTTATGGTAGAATTCATAAAAAACAAGAAGGAATTATTAGAAATTGGAGAGATTGATTAAATTTCTCATATGGATAGTAATATTTTGTTTTGAGTTGGTTCTTGAAAGAGAGAATGATGATGTTTTTCATGAATGTACATGAAACCTATAAAGACACCACTAGTCGGGGATGGGACTAAATGGTTGTGATTGATTTATCACATGATTCCTCATTTGGTAAAGGAATTATTATTGGCTAATGTTGATGTATCAGTAAGAAAACTTAAGATTTCTCAAAAAGAAGTTGTCCGATGATGGGTCGACTATTCTTCCATTTTATAGATATACAGGTTAGTTGAAACATCACTGATCGCTTCTATATATGGTTATAATGAGTGACTCGAGTCCTTTTTTCATACAGTCCAAACCCTATTATTGTACTCTTGTTTGATACGATCATATCCCCTATCTTGAACATTTTCGGGTACACTAAGTGATTGTTGGTAATGCACCAAGCTAAATTTTAAATAATTTTGGGATCATTCAGTTGCATGTATAAGGGTTCACCCTATAAGTGTTTTTTTCTAATAATTATTATCATTATTGATTATTACTTGGGTTCCCAAGTATGAACACCTTTGGACGACTCATGGACCCTATCTGTTTTTCTTTGACTTGATTGTCATGTGGGTTTCAAATTGGGACCAAACTAGCATTCTTGATGTTTAGATCTTAATATTTGTGCTAAAATATCCCCTAAAAGTTCCATTGAGTTTTACCTTGGATATATCCTTGATTCCAAGTGTGTGATTTCAAGGATAATCTAGACTTTCAGGCATGCTTGGATGCTTTGGTTCAAATGGTAATGATCAAATGGTGTTAGATCAAGAATGAACCAATGTTCATATTGGGGCATGAATGTTCAAAGTGGATGTTTGGGATAAGGACATCACCTAAAGCCAGTTAAATTATTCAGTTTATGGGATCAGAGGAAATGTCATAGTGAATTAATTTGTAAAGTCATATGGTCTAGTTATTTAATTGCACCAGCTATTAAAGCGATGTGTTTTTAGTGTAGTCAGCCATGAATGGTTTCACTTTATATCCATATCTCTTTTCCTATTTAGTCGTTGAGGAAGCTATTTGTAATGTTGTAAGGGTAGGGATTTTGCTAAATAGTTGTCCAATTAATTTAATGAAACTATGGATCGATCATTCATTGATTTTTTATCTGTACCATAAGAATTGTTAAAACATTATAGGCACACTTAAAAGGGGAAATTAAAATAATAGAGTGTCGTGGTTAAGTATTGGACCGTAAATTTGAGAACCTATGCTAGAAATAACCATGGGCTCGATGTCTAATGATACTATGATGTGATAATATATTTATTTTTACAGGATTTAGTAAGCTCCTCCTCAGTTTTTTAGTTCATAAAATCATGTGTTGTCTTGAGTTTTTATTTCTTATGTACCACATGTTAAGGTGACACTGAGAGATACTTTTGGAATATGGAAATGCAATGCCACTGTTTGAATATGACTTCAAGACCTGAGTAAATTGATTGATGTTCTATTTATTTCCCCATGAAGGAAGATATTTTTTAACATGGAGAGATTAAATCATCTTGTGTGTTTAGACCTGAAGAAATTCTAGTGTAATTTTAATTTTATCATTTGCTGGATGGTCTACTTTTTAAAATGTGATTTTGAGTGAAAATATGAGTTTTTTAATACTTGAATATACTGGTTATATTTGTGGTTGAGATCCTAAGGTGTTTCTTGTGTGGTTCATTGAATTTTGGTTGCATCAGGCACCAAAAACTCAAGTTTGGGTGGACTGGTAAAGGTGTATGGTTTTTCGGAAAACATGCAGCCCACCAGTGTAAACAGTTCACCTTATATAGGTGAGTAGAAGTGGCATAAACGTTCTATGAATGGTTTCCCAAACTTTACTCCTAGACTACACCTTTAGTGACACATAGGTAGTCTGTGCACTATTTGGCACATGGTTGGTGCACAGTTGTTCAAACTAGGAAGGAAAATCGTGTGGGGTGTGGTTCTAAACATGTGTGAGCTGCATGGTTGGTGAAAATCATGGGTGAACCATGTGACCAAACTGTGTAAACCTATCTTGAAGGGTGAAATTACTATATTACCCTTAATGGTATTTTATAACTATTTATTTATTTTCTTCTCTCCCTCAAGCCTCGTGACGCTCCCCCTCTTTTTTCATGGAGTTCCTTCATTGTCAAGCTGAACATGCGAAGATATTCCTTGTCCAATGTCAGAATCAAGATTCATTAGTCTATATGGATTCCTCATGGTATAATCTACATTCCTCTTAAACATATTTTGGTTTAACTCTCTCTTAAAAAACATATTATTGTGTGATATAATTCCCCATTTTTTAGGGTTTTTGACCATTTCATAAATTTCTCTCATAATAGACATATCCTAGTATAAAAATTGGATGTGGGGTTAGTCCAAGTTTATGGTAGGTTATCGATAGATTTTCACTCAATAATGTCTAATTTATAAAATGTTTTTATTGTCCCACATACCGAACATACCCAGTTTCACTTCCAATTTTTCCTTTGGATTAAAATAAAATACATTGGCCACCTAGTTATATGTTATTGAATCCTACTTATTTGGATGGATGTTTACACCTTAACTTGATCCACACATTGTATGGGTTTTCTAAATTTCTATAATTTAATTACAGAGTCTTCTTTTTTTAGATCCACCCCATTGGGTGTGAATATGTTTATATATATAATAATTGTGTTATTTGGTTTTAAAACCTCATTTGAGGTGATTTTTTTATTATTGGTGATAGAATTGGTTTGACTAAAGTGAAATAAATGAATTGATTGAATAAAAAATATATTTTTCTAATAAAACCCCTAAAATAGCTACACTTTCTTCGATTGGAAAGATTATATATGTGCTATAACTTTCTATTATTTATGGATTGAGTGTTTTACCATGGCCTTTTCTCTTCATAATTTTAGTATGAATTTTCAATTATGATTTATTGTTACATCCTCCTTAATTTTTTGTATTGAGATGTGATGTGTATCACTTATGTATGTAGTCCCTTTTTAAATTTTGAAATTAAATTTAAAATAGGTGTGTCCCTGTTTATGTGTCCTGATTTCATGATAAGGCACACTTACTAGAATGGACCATTGTATTAATGATATATTTAATAAAATGAATTATGAAATTAATGAGCGATACATGGGTTTACATTTATAGAATTAAAAGAACATGCTCATAATTCTTATGATCAGTTTAACTCATGGATTGTGTATAATCTTGGTGCGATTGTAGTATTCCAAAATAGGCTCTCTGTGATTTCCTCTCATTTCATTATAAACAACATTGTTTTTCTATGGGAGACACCATGGATGGGATTATTAGAGAGAGACGGTTCTACTGGGCTGATAGTGATGCTTTTTCTTCTGTGATATACCAGGTACAAGATCCAATGTTTTTGTCTCATGTCTGGGAGTTAAACTAGTGAGATCATATGTGTATCACAATGGTAAGACTATGATGGCATTGATAATTTAAGGAAATCCTAATGCAATGCATGGGATCCTTATAAAGGATCTCCTTGCATGGGCCAAGAATGTTGCATATTTAGATTTATTAATTACTTCTCTAAAAAGCCTAACGTACTTTTTTTACCCAAGGGACACATCCTCCAAATCAAAGAAGTTGATTTTGTTTAGTCCTTTATTATTACCTGATTAAAAAATATTGATATTTTCCCACATAACTCACTTGTATAGGATTCCAATGGTTCATCCAAGTTAGGATTACATAAAAACAATTATGGTCGGCTAGGTGTCTATAAGGAACCTAAGTGAACATAGTTATTTATTTATTTCTATATTTTTTTACTTAATATACTAGCACACTTGTTATTTTATATGCACGAACTTGATTATGCTTTAGACGCTCTTGGTGGTGGCCCACTAAGTATATCTCACAGCATGTTCAGGCCTCCATTGGACTTGGGTACCTGAATAGTCCTCTCTAGTTGAAGGATCAAGATCCTTGGTGGGCATCTTGTTCTATTACATGCATATTTAGGATTCCATAGCAGTGCACTAAGATAGTACTCATGATGGTTATGAAAAATTCCCTTTGGGGATTTTGTTCAACCTTTTGTTTTTGTTTTTTACATTATACTATTTACTCACTGTTTTCCAAATTTAGTTATTATAGAATCATTAGGACTGGCATGAATTTTTTTATATTGGAATTTTCCATTTTGATTTAGTGGTTAAGATAATTCTTCCACTGATGTTTCCTTTTAATTTATCACCTGGTATACCATTATGCTACTCTAATCATGAGGCTATAGTATGCCCACCATACCACCATTTTTCTCTCACTTCTCGTTGGAAACCTATGGAAGACTGGGAGGCATGAATGAGGGCACATGGAAACTAGTATAGCTACCAGTTTAGTGGCCAGTAAGGCTATTATGTCACATATATATATCTGTGTGTGTGTTTGTGTGTGCATACAAAAAATATCTTCAACATTTAATGGATACAATGAGATATTGATCCAAACTAGGGACATAAATTTTATTTGAAATCTCATTTAGTAATTTTTAATTATAATTTATTTCAATATGTTTCTTGAATTTATACCCTGATATCTATTCTTCATATATTACTAAAACTGTTTTACTATTTTAAAAAGTGATGAAAAATGAATTTTCACCATTATGTTTTATATGAGTGGTGGTTTCTAAATATTACAGCTATTTAAAAAAAATATTTTGTAAAGTAAAAATTTTGAAGTGTCTTCACAAAATTATTCTAGAAAGTGTACAAAATTTTTTCATGAATTGTTTTTTGTTTTCAGAATTTAATTGGGGAATGATTGTACAATAAGATTTTTAACATGTAAAAATATTTTCATGAAAAATTATTTTCTAAATATGAATTCAGTGTGTGGATATATTTATAATGAATATAGATAGAAATTATAATGGGTATCACTAATAAATCATGGATAATTTGATAACTTATCTTTTGAGGATATTAGATATGTTTGGGTACAATATAGGTATTATAATAATGTGTTAACTTGTGATCTATATTCCTTCTAGGGTTATGTATTGAAAATATGTTTAGAAATTTAGTAGATATATCAATATGTTAGTCATTATTTTGAATTATATATATTAAAATAATTTTATATTTTCTAGTTTGACTTTGGTTAGGGATTTTTGTAATGTGATTGTGATAGATAATTTTGTGGATGTATTAGATAATTAGTTATGATTTAAAATTTTAATAATGTAATAAATCATAGGTGAAAAAATCTTCATAATTCACATGGATGAAATGTCATACAATTTGAAGTATGTAACAACCTACACACTAGGTTAATTTTATTGAAAGAAGCATCTAGCTCCCATGGGAATTTAATGTGATAAAAATTAGTCTTGGTTTATTTTTAGTTTTTGGATAAGGTGTTGGTTTTGTAAGATTCAATCATTATTTCTGAGGTTTTGGGAGTGAAATTTTTGTTAAATCTAGAGATTTTTGGATTTTTCTTAAGATATTATGGTGTTCATTTCAGTCTGGTATGTGATGTAACATATTTTTTAGATCTAAAGATGAAATTAGGTACCTAGTGTGCATTTACAGCTACTTGGTGAGTCTAAGTAAAGAGTGGGTGGTTCTAGAGGGACCATTCGTTACTCAATGGCCCTATAATTGATACCTTTTGGTCCCCGTTCTAATATTATTTTAATAATATGAAATATAGTTATTCTTCATTTACTATTTTAACTCAAATGGGGGTTCTATTTCGAATTTCATCCCTCAACAATGTCAGAGACTCTCCCTAGTGACTTTTTATATCCTATATCCCCTCTTTCATCATTATTTAATAAATAAAATATTAAGGTGGTTTCTCATTATCCAAGATATTGTAACATCCTATTCTCGTGATCACCTCCTTCTACTCTCCTTATTTTATATGATCAATAAAAGTTTTAAGGATCTATAATTTTTTATTTGACTAAGGCATGGTGAAATCACTACATGGATTAGGGATTTTTCTTCCATTTTCTAGATGACTCTCTTAATGGGTTTTCAATATATTTTCCAATATTTTAATATAAATAAATTGATATAATATTTTTTCTTAGGAATTGAATATTTTTCATTGAAATATAATGATTTTTTATAGACAATTCATAGGGTTTACTTTCTTGTGATCTTGGGATTATTATCTACATATGTCTTCCATGGGGTTTAGTATACCTTGGTTATAGTATTTTATTTATTGGAGTTATTTTTGTAGGTATTCTTATTTTAGGGATTATATGTGAATCATATGCTTTATTTTGAATGTGAAGTATCATCATTAATAATTTGGGTTAGTTATCAACCCTTCAGTTGATCATCTATTCTATGTCTGAGACATGTCTTACTCATGTTTTCAAATGAAAAACAATTTTAAACAATTTTTTATAGAATTTTGAATTTATACATTTAAAACAATTTTTGATTTGTTAAGTAAATATTTTCAATGGGATTTTATATAAAATAATATTATAATTTTCCTTTAATTTTTCTTTCTTAAAAATATGTGATTCATGATCTGGTGTAATTATTGTTTTTGGTATGTCATTTCCCATATCTTTTTATTTATAATATGAATACATTATGTTCATCACATATCATAGTTGTTTCCATCATTTTCTTGATTTATATTTTCATTTTTTTGTATGTAATATAGAAGAATAAAAATTATGATTTTTCAAGACATAATTTTTTTTGATTTGGATGTTAAATCTTTTTTCTTCTGTAATGTTATTAGTTATATTTCATTAATTTTTTCCTATTTATTATAATATATATATATTTCATTGAATTTTTATATTAAATGAAATAATTTTATTTATATGAGTCAATTTTTCCTCTCATGTCTTTTGGCAATAATTGTGTTTATTTTTTATGAAAATATTAGGTTTCATTGCTGCATGTTTCTTGGGAATTATCTTTTATACCCCTATAACATATTTTTATAAGAAAAAATCTTTTTTTTGAATTAAAATATACTAGTTATAATTTAATAATACTGATATAAAATTCGTTAAGTGTATGAATCATTGGATATATAATGGGTATGATAATTATAGGGAAATTGAATGATGTGATTTATAATCATATTTCATTAATTATACAAATATATTTCTTAAAATAACATATGGTTTTGAATTATTTAATTGATTCTTTTCCAAAATGTTCTAGTTCCAATTTATGTTTTAAATCTCCAATGATTTTGTTAGGTCTACGGGGTAAAATACCCTAAGAGAGGGGGTAAATCGTGGTATGACAGGTTAAATCTTTTACCCATTTTGATCATGTTTCTTTTTTAAGAAAAAACTCTATTATCTCCCCTTAACATTGCAGAGTATGCACAAAACTCAAAGCATGTGTAGAACACAAAAATTTTACTTGGTTCACCCTCACCAGTATACATCAAAGGATCACACACCGGTGATGTGTCGATGTACCAAATCCACTATAAGAACACATCTATTTCAACTGTTTTAATTTGACCCACTATCCCTTATGGTTCACAACCATTCACAAATTTAAAGCTCACTTCTCTCTCAAATGAATTCAGCACACTACATATCTAGAACATCCACTCATATTTTATAGACCTGTAGGTCTCTTCATTATCACTAATTAATACATCCCCATTTATAGATATATTCTTTGTTGACGACCCACAATCATCAATGGAAGAATATTCCATTTCTGCTGAACACTGGGCCATCCCTATTTAAACTCTTTCTCTAAGCACATTTCCTTTGCAAAGCTACAACTTTTTTAAAGCTCAAAAAAGACTTTTCAATGCTTCAACCCTTCGTGAATCTCAAAAGATTGTAGAGCTCATAGGATTGAAAATATCACTAGATATCAGAGCTCTCTAGATCGTAGAGATCTATTCTTCTCAGAGAACACTATGGTCTTTGCGATTTCACAATGATAAATAACCCTTTGTGCTGCACACTTCTTCTGCAAAGACAACTTGTCCTTCACGGTTTCCCTTATATTCACAGAGCTCAACTGCCTCTGTGAATTCCCTTTCCTTTTACAAAGCTCCCTACTTCGTGAATCTCCTTCATAATTTGAGACCTTAAATATTTTCATGTGATCTCTGGACTCATCTATAGGGGGTTGGAATATATTTATAAAATATTCCACCAACCCTAGAGTCTTTATTACATAGTCAACGCCACTTCATTACAAGCCGTGGAGCTCTAAAAATTAAGTTGTAATCCACTATACATTAAAAAGCATCATGGAATTTTTTTGGAATTGTAGAACTCCATTTAAGAGCATTCCATCAATTTATTTTCACTGCCGCAATGAAAATTCTCCGCCACAATCATCATTTCCTTTGCGCCACATCACCCTTTTCATTTTCACCATTGTAGTGCTCCCTCACCCTTCTCATATCCTTTTCCATTTTTTGAAGCTCATCATAATCACAGAGCTCACCATCAGAAATCTTTTCTTCTCTGTGATTCACTCTCCATGAAGACCATCTTTGTGAAAATCATGAATTTTCCATATTTTGATGTGAACTTCAAGGAAACCCACTTTTTTTATAGTTGAGACACATCCACATTTTTTACCCAAAAAATTTGTCAAGAACGGGAAATCGGCACCACCATGTATCCATTCTTTTTGTACCACATGAAAATATTCCATACCTTGACCACCTGTTTTTTCAACAAACACAATCACCTCAAAATGCTTCCAAGATAACTTGAATTATTTTTTCCCAACAATCTTCCTATTTAGGTTTGTTGACAAATCTTTCAAAACATGATGCCTTATTAAATCTTATCTCATCTTCTACCACCATTCACCTATTTTTATTTAGACAGCGATCAAGGATTTAGTCAACACATACTCTAAGCCCACTAGAGAAATGCTTTATTCGAGAAACAACAGTAAATGAAATGTTTATCAATGAATCAATTCATTCATTTATCACACCAAATCATGATACCAATTTGATTCCATTTAAATACCACTCTTCTTCTTTCATCACGAACCTCAACTGTCATGATATCTAATTTGGGTTGATCACTTATAGAATCATTAGATTTAAACCTCTCAAACTGTCAATATTTTCTCATAAAACTACGGAATCGTCATCATGAAACTTTGTTACTCCCCCTATAAGATTCAACTCCCCCTATCTCACTGCTCCACTTGTTATCTTCTCTCTATAACAAGACTCCCCATTACAATTTTATCCTCCATAAAGGGTAATAATTTCTCCCCCTTGGTCAAGGAACCCAAATATCAATCCTTTTCAGTCTTAGGCTGGATAATGAAAACATATAAGTACATTAGGGAAACACATCATACCTCAGAAAGTTGGGGGATTCACTTCCACACTATATCAAGTGTGGGGAGTCCACTGAACTCACAAAGCTATTTTATTTCTCTTGAATTCTTCCTTGGGTAAGGCCTTTTTCATAATGTCTACAACCTGTAGTTATGTAGGCACATGCTCCAACATCACATATCCTTTCTCCACCTTCTATTTGATAAAATGATATTTGATCTTAATGTGTTTGGTCCTTAAATGATGAATGAGATTTTCGATAATATTAATAGAACTTGAGTTATCACACTAAATTACATTTAGAGATTACACTACCACACCAATGCCATAAAGTTGCTACTTCATCCATAATAACAGTGTGCATGATTGAGTGGCTGCAATATACTCATATTCTACAGTACTCAATGAAATACTGTCTTGTTTCTTTCTAACATATGAAATACACAACCCACCAAGATAAAAGGATCCTCCTAACTTTGACTTTTTTTCGACTACTGATCTAGTCCAATCTGTATATGTATATCCCTATAACACTGACTGATAGTTGTCATTATACATCATGCCAAAATCCACAGTCCCATTGATAGACTGAAGAATAACTTTTACTACAAGAATGTGTCTTTCATTGGTATTACTTCATTATTTTGCTGCTTGGAATGTGGTGAATAAAATTTTAGGAACTTCATGGTCATGTATAAAAAAACATCAAATGATTTTTCAATATTCTGGGATATTTAATGTCTTTCCATCATAATCTTTGGAAAGTTTCATCCAGGTAGCAACCGAAGTCTTCATCCCCTTGGAATTTTCCATTCCAAATCACCTCAAAACATCCTTGGCATATTTGGATTGAGAAATAAATGTTACATTCCTTCCTCATGTCACCTGTAAACCAAGGAAAAATTCAACTAACCAGTAATGGACATTTCAAACTCATATTTTATGACTTCTAAAAAAATGTATTCTGCTTCATCTGATCCACCGAAGATTATATCATCAACATAAACCAGAACAATAATCCATTGATTACTATCCTAATTGAAATATTGATTCTAATAAAATACACCACACTGAATTCCAATGTTCTTTAAATACTGATCAAGTTTCAAGTACCTTGCTATTAGTGCTTGATTCAACCCATAGAGAACCTTCTTTAGCTGAAAACTTTTGTTCCCATATTCATGAATTAGAAACGCATCTGGATGCACATGAGCCTCAGCCCAGTTGGTGAGGTATCCTTATGTGCATCCACATGACCCAGGTTCAAAACGAGGTAGAGGCATATTTATGGTAATGTAGCAGGTACTGTATCAGGCACTGTAGTATTACTATAGAAGGACTGTAGTAGTACTGTAGAAGGGACTGTACACTATGTAGTACTGTAGCAGGACTGTACATTGTACAGGTAATATAACAGAACTGTACAATCTGCGGTACTGTAGCACGTACTGTAGCAGTTACTATAGCAGGTACTATTCAGTACTGTAGCAATTGGAACTATTCACCTTGGGCCACTAGTTTTGGCTTGGAGCCTTAAGGCTTTTGGGCCACCGAGGCCTTCGGGTCAGTATCCCTTCCGGGCCACGTTTATGGCCTTCAGGGTACCTCAAGGCCTTTGGGCCCCATGTAGTTTCCCCAAACACACTACAAAAAAGGAGCAGCCCCAGAAGAGGATTCAAATCATGTTCACTCACCAAAGTATAGCCAAATGGATTTTTCAAAATGAGAGGATATGGCTATACCATCAGGACCATCCTGTACATGCATGGGAAGCCTATCCAGATACCCATGTGAAGGTGGAGAGATACTATCATGATGCAGAGGCTAGGGAGGGGCAGTTCTTTGAAGATAGTCTGGTTGAATTCCTTAAGTCCTTTGGGTCATATAATCTCTTAAGCCTACGGTCTGTGTAATCGTTGAGCCTATGGGCCTTATAAGGGTTCCCCCTCATCCCTTGAAAGGGGGGTTATAAAAAAATGAATAAAATAAATGCCTTCGATTCATTTAGGTCAAAAAAGCATCCGGATGCTCAATATAAAATTCTTCTTCCAGAACCCCATTCAGAAATGATGACTTTACATCCATCTAGAAAACATTGAATTTTTTAACTACTATGGAAAAAATAATCAAGTGGTTGTTATCCTTGCAACAGGTGAAAATGCCTCATAAAAATAAATTCCCTCTACCTATGAGTACCCTTTTCGCACTATTCATGCTCTGTTTCAAATAAAAACACCATCCTCAATAAATTTTTTACAAAAGACCCATTTTTCCTGATGAAATTCTTATTTTATGGATTCGAAACAATCTCCATTTTCTGATTCCTCTCAATCTATTCTAGATCTTCATTTATCACATGAACCCAGTTTTCATCTTCAACTGCATCAGAAAAACATTTAGGTTCAACCTAATATAGGAAATATGTCTGTTATATAGATTCCATTCTTCTTGTCTAAACTACAACTATATGATCACCAATGATATTTTATCGATCTATTTTTGCTCGACTCTATGGATTATTCTCATATATATATTTAACTTCCCCTTTACATCATCAGAATATTCTTCTTAATCACTATATTCCACTTCTTCTCCCCTATGTTTCTTTCCTCTTCGTCAATATCATTAGGAACCTATTCACTATGTTGCTGAATATTATCTTCTTTCTCCAATATAGTGACATCATTTCTCTCAACTACATTTCCCAGCCTTTTGTTAAGGAATTTTTAATCTTTAATTTTTCTTGAGAAGCCAAGGAATATTCCCTCATCTCCACAAGACTCAAATTTTATATGATTTTCCTCAATGAGAATAAAGAACTCACTTAAAAATATTTGAAAGTATTTCACTTTCTTCTTCTTTCCATACCATATCTCATACAGAGCCTTTCCTTTCTTTGGACAGAATAGTGCTCTATTAGAAATATAGAACGATGTCAATACTGATTCCTTCCAAAATTTATCTGGTATGACTTTTTCAATAAGCATCTTTATTCCATGTTGATGATGATCTGATTTCTACTTTCAGCCACAACATCCTATTGGAGAGTTATCACTGAAGAAAAATGATGCATTATCAAGTGTTTCCCAAGATAGTCTTCCACCTAACTGTTTGTGAATTCCACACAATTATCTATAAGAAACATAAAAATTTTCTATCCAATCATCCTTTCACACTCCCTACGGTAATTATTTAGAAATATAAACACAGTAGCCCGAATGGCCCGAAGGCCTTATTTTTTATTTTATTGTAGATAATCCCCATTTAAGGGTTGAAGGGAAATCCGAACATGACCCGTAGGCCCAAGGAACAAGGCCTGACATGACCCGCATTACATTACCCGAAGGATCAGAGGAAAACCATGCCCATTAAATGACCCGTAGGCCCATCCCACTAGAACTGCCCCTCCCCAGTGTCTTGAATCATTGATCTCCAGAGCTACCCACCTTGCATTGTTGATTTGCTAGCATTTCCCCGTACAAAGCTTCATGGTGCCTGGTCCTAATGGCATCTTTCATACCCTCTCATTATTCCAATCTGGTTAGCTCTGCATCTGGTGGATGCTACTCATGTTTCTTTGATCCTATTCTGGGGCCTATTCTGTGTGAACTGGGTTGCTCCATGGTCTACGTGACCCGAAGGCCCTGTGGCCCGAAGTCCTTTGATGACCCAACGGCCCTGGAGACACATAGGCCCAAACCAGTGGCCCAAAGGCCCAAATCGGTTGAATAGTTCTGGCTGCTACATTACCGAACTGTAACTGCTACAGTACCGAACATTACCTGCTACAGTACTGCTACAGTGATTGATACAGTACTTCCCATGCCATTCTGCTGTAGTCATCAATTAAAAAATTTAGTACCAATTTTTTTCAATCGGTCTTGGTGTGATAGGTCCCAAAACATCCGCATGGAAAACTCAAGTAGTCTTGATGACTAGTTTTCCTTTGCCTTGTATGTCTTTCTGATGATATTCCCTTGTGGTCATGCATCGCACGTGTGAGTATGATCACGTGATATCTTAGGTAGGTCTATAGTTTCATCACAATTTACAAAATCATCCAAGGAATTTTGACATAGATAACAAAGTCATTTATTCCATTACTTGTTTTCTTCCTCTCTAATTAAGAGGCACACATCTTTATCACCACTAAAAAGGTATTGGTTTCCCTTTGTCCTTTTTCCCTACAGAACCAATGAACCATCTCTTCCTTTGACGGTACACATTTTATTAGTAAACCATATATAATTATCTGAGTCACGCAGTAGACTAATGCTGAGAAATTTGTGAATGACACCTTTTAATACTTAGGCATCATCGTGTATTATTTCCTTTCCCCCAAACATTGCCATTCCCAATACAATTATCTTCAATCCTTCATCATTTCTAAAATTGGAAACTCTTTTTTTCATTTTTTATGCCTATAACAAGATTCTTATTACCCATCATGTGGGATGTGTAGCCACTTTCAACGATCCATACACTAGAATAGTCTAATGAATTATGAAAAATTTCAGCAACCACTACCTTCTCAACTCTCTTCTTCTTGGTACATATTTGTTTCTTCACACTCAGCATAGATTGAGAACATTCATATTTCATGAATTATGATGTACTAACTTCATCATGAAATATTGAAAAAAATTACATTTTCAACTGACCTATTGGTTCACTAATCTTATGCTTACGAACAATTTTTTTCTTATTAGGCACATTCCTCTACATGGTCGATGTATAGTATCTAGCCATATACCCAAATCCTCCTCAACAAAAATTGTTTCCCTAAAAATATATTTTTGAGTATCATACTCTATTTGGATTACACTATTTCCCTTATTTTTTCTATATCTCTTAGATATGGAAAACACAGTTTATGATTGTCCCATCATTCCACAGTAATAGCACCTGATATAGGGTAAATTCCTACATTTCACTTTTTCACTGCACATTGTCCCATGGGTTCTATGAATATTATGATTCATCTCTATACCCACATAAATTTTTAGTCATGGAACAGGTCCTTGTGGTCTAACTATGACCATTCCTAATTTCTATCTTTGAGAAATCCCCAAATCATCCTTAAAGTCTGAGCATGATTACTGGTTCTTTTCTGCTAGACCACTATGGCCCCTTTTCATCAATTCAGTCTTTTAGATATTATGATTTCTTGAAAATGTGCTGGGAATTAGAATTTATTATTGGTACATAACTTTCTTTTGTAGAATGATAACTTCCTCTTTATGTTATTTGATATGCTAGACTTGGTATTCCACTATGTTATTCAATCCCTTGAACTCCCTCTTCTGTTCTTCAACCCTGATTTTGTACTTACTAATTGAATTCGATTTCTATGGCACTGTTGAATTTAATTTCTCAATTTATTCTATTAACTCAAATATTATTCTTCATCCTATGATAAGTAGAGTTTTGTGTCATGAAACACTTTGTTGGATTTCTTCATTTTGGCTCTCCAGACATCTATCTCATTAATAGAGGCTTGTAGCTCCTCTTGCATAAAAATTATTCCTTCAACTTATTCTTTATCATTATTGGTTTCATACTTTTCCTAAGAAGTACTAAAAATATCCAACATAGCATTTTCTATATGGTCTTTGCAATTATAAATCTCCATGACCTCCTCAACCTCAAACTCTTCTGAACTGCATAATTCTTTTGAAAGAAGTTTTTTATTTCTGAATAAATTTATCTTGATCTATTTCAACACTTTCTCATAGGTTGAATACTTCTTCTTGGGAATTTCAACTTCATCATCATCTTCTTCTTGGAAACATTTGGGGCACCTTTCCACAAGATTAGCAACATTTCTACATCTAAAACATGAAAGTGGGAGTTTCCATTTAAACATTCCTTCTCATCATTGTAGATTTCAAGAAATGAATGGCATCGCCTCATCTGTCTCTTCTTCTTCTAAATTATCTTTAATGGTGAGAATTTTCATGCCCTCAAATGCCACCTCTTTGTATTTCTCCTTTTCCATAGCTTCATTATCATCATTTCAAATTTCATATGCTGCTAGGGTACTTTGAAAATTATCTAGTGTCATCTTTTTTTGTCTTTTTCCTCCAATACTAAAGAATTAAGATTGAATCAAGGTGGAAGATTCCTCAGGATGTGCTTCACTATTTTTATATCTTACATGACTTCACCAAGTCCTCGTATGCCTTCTACTACAAGATTTACCCTATCGACGAATGCATCAACGGACTCATTCAGCTTTATTCATAAATCTTTGTACTTATTCCACAACACTTGTAGCTTTTCCTCTCTGAAATTCGTGTCTCCTTCATCATGGTCAAAAACATTTCCCAAATAGCATTTCATGTTTTTCATGAAATCACAGTCGTATATATCGCATTGGATAGGGCTCCCCCTAAGGTATTTATTCCATTAGCTTCAACATCTAATTCTCTTCACTCATCCTCCGTTAATGAACCACAATGTATGTCAGCAAAGATGCCATGAATTGCTACTATAAACACATCCATACACAAAGATTAGAAGTAGTGTTTCATCTAATTCTTCTATACCTGAAAACTATTCTCATAGAAAATTAAAATCCATTTATGATTAGTTGCCTCCATTGAGAGAGATACACTGATATAGTTGGCTCTGATACTAATTTTTATTTCAACTGGGTCAAATACCCATAGAGGGGGGTGAATCATGGTATGATAGATTAAAACTTTTACCCCTTTTGATCTTGTTTCATTGTTAATAAAAACTCTCTTCTCTATCCTTACCATTTCAGTGTATGCGCAAAACTCAAATCATGCATAGGAAACTTCAATTTTACTTGGTTCACCCTCACTGGGATACATCCAAGGAGCATACACTGACTATGTGGAAATGTAACAAATCCACTATAAGCCCACTACTATTTACAACATTTGAAGTGGAATCACTATCCCTTCTAGTTCAAACCCATTACAAAATTGAGATCTCACTTCTCTCTCAACTGAAGTGAGATCACCGCTTCTGTAGAATATACACTCTTAGTTTATGTACCTATAGGTCTCTTCATTGTCACTAATGAATAAATCCTCAGTTATAGATTGATGCTTTGTTGAAGACCCACTTTCATCAACTAATGAATATTCCTTTTCCAATTAACATTGGGAAATCCCTTTTGAAACTCTTTTACCAAGCACACTAGCTTTTCAAAGCTCCAACATTTCAAAATCTCAAACAAGCCTTTGAAATGCTTCAACCTCTTTGCGAAGCACACAGGTTCGCAGAGCTCACTATTTCACAAAGTTCACTATATTTCACAAATATTTAGATTGTAGAGCTTTAAACTTCATAGATATCATTGTGGTCATTGCGATTTTTCAAATCTAAACAAGAAATTGCACCACACACTTCATTTGTAAAGCCAATATGTCCTTCACGACATCACATCCGTTCGCAAAGCCTAACTACCACTGTGAATTCCATTTTCTTTCACAATGCTCCCTGCTCCATGAATCTCCTTCTCAATTCAAGATCTTATGGTTTTTCATTTGATCAATCAACACTTCTAGGGGGTCCGGGTCTATTTATAGGCGATTACACCAATCCTAGAGTATTCCATGCATAGTCAGAACCACATCATCCCAGACCACAGTGCTCAAAAAATTCAGCGATAATCTACTCTGCATCACAAAGCACCATGGAAATATTCCAGAATCACAGATCTACGTTGCATAGAATTCCTACAATTTATTTACACCGCCGCAACTGACCTTATTTTCTATAATTCTCCTTTTCTTTTCACTACATCGCTCCTTCTATTTTCACCTTACAGAGCTTCTATATACTGCTCTTCTCCTTTTACATTTTAGTAATATCATCATAATCGCAGAGCTCACCATAAGAAATCTTTTATTCTCTGTGATTCACTCTCCATGAATCCCATATTTTCAAAAATCATTCATTTTCCATATTTTGATGTTATAATCAAGGAAATTAACCTTTCACAAAGCTCAGACACCTCCAAATTTTGGACCTAAAATTTTTGATAAACACGGTAAATTAATGCCACCTTGTATCTATTCTTTTTGTACTGCCTCCAGATCTTCGATTAAATGGGAACCTACTTTTTTAAAAAAACATAATCACCTCCAAAACTCTTCAAATATACCTTGAGATATTTTTGAATACTAATTATTCCTATTTTTATGTGTCAAAGGTGTGAACTGTTTAGATTACACTAATAATGAAATCATACCATTAATTGATAATATTAATTTTTATTTATACTTTATTATTATGTATATATTTTAAAAAATATTATTACCTTTAGTATAGGATAGTTTTTTTCAATTTCATACCTAGTTCTTTATTCTTATTATGATTAATTTACATGAATTGTTATTCATGCCAGGTTTTTTCCTTCTTATGAGAAATTATAAAAACTATTTAAAATATTTTTGGTGCAATGAATTAAGTCATGTTTTTCATGATGTTGACTTTTTTAGTTAATAATTTTTTTAGAGTTTATCCCTATATTAGTATGCATTTATATTCTGATACCTAGTACATTCAATGAAAATATTTTTCAATGATTTCAAGATATTTATATATGAATGTGTTGTAACTTTGTTATATGAATAATGTTGGTTATTCTAATTTGAAAAATTTCATGAGCATGAATACTATTTTAATATATATTTTCTATTATAGAAAAATATAGTTTTACTATTTTCAGTCAAATAAGGGAACTTATATCGGTAATGATAAATCAAACATGCTTATAAGGACCTGAATCTTATATACGCCATGACATATATATAAATATCTAGGATGTAAGATTCCATAACATTAGGTAATTCAACCCCTTTACATGGGATAGGTATTACACACTAAATAAAATATTATAGATATATGGAAATAGAATCATGGTATCATTGTATATTTCATATCATATTCTAAACAATAGAAACAATGTGTGTAACATAAGTATAGATACACCTATTATGGGGATAAAATTATTTAATAATTACTCAAATGTATTTTTCTTTCTATGGACTATTTTTATTATATTATGATGATTTATAAAATAATGTTATCATATAATCATGTAAATTAGTTGAAATTTCCATCCATGCTCATGTTTATTTACTATTTTATTGAGAAATAATTGGTGTTTCTCTAATGAGTGTTTATGATCACACCATTCATGGATTCTTTAGAGGACATATAGATTTACATATTGTATTTAATGTATAATAAACTACCTAGAAACAAATGGTTATTGTTCTATCCACCGAGGAGCTGGTATGAGATCCTATTATTAAAATCAATGTGTTATTAGAAAATAAAAATATATTTAGCCTAAATTATTGGGGAACATAAATTATTCAATATTAGTGTGTTATTGTTATTTTCTTTATACAAAATATATTTTCTTGGCATTTTAGTTCGAGCATATTTTTCTAGTTTTGTTTATATTAAAAAGAACTTGATCCTTTTATATTATTATTTAATTGTTCTAGAGTGTCATGTCTACTAGACTTGGTGATGTACACCATATGTATGAATCATACAAGATACTTAGATTAAAAAATTCATGAAATTTATTATTATTAAATGCAGATAAATAATTACCAAACATCAAACTCACACATGAATTGGTAGTCAATAGACCTAGGAGATCAAGGAATTATATAGGGGTAGTAGTACCCTAATTCACATACCATTAGGGTATTTTGGTCAGACTATTATATGGAAAATTTGGTATAAATTAATACAGTCATTAATCTACAAGTAATTAGAATTAAATCACATGAATGATTAGTTATTATTAAAAACAATTTGTCTTTCTCTTGTAGATCGTGACATTATATTGAATGAAAATATATTGATTGTATGTTATTGATATCATAGTGATACATTTATTTTACGAGTTTAATATTATTTCATACCAAATAATCTATAAAAAGTGAAGACTATAATGATAATGTATTTTTAATAATATAAGATGAATGTAAAAAACTTATAAATATAAATATATTTGACTAAAATTATGGAGAGGATATTTACAATGTAACACTTGAATAATTTATAATCACCCACGTATTTAAAATAATGGATGCCAATTTGTATTTCATATTTTTCTTAGGTAAAAATAAATATTTTGGGTTCTAGAATATGATATCTATTAATAACTATGAAAATAGAAAGACCACCTCTATAAATAATTTTTTAACGAGATAAAATAGATAAGAAAATATGTTGGAATCTATGTTATTTTCTCAGAACCCTAGTTTATGATGATTCTATAATATTAACACATTATAGTTCAATTAAATGATTAATTCTAGGGACCATAAAATGTTATATATCAAACAAAAATATGAAATAGCTTGTGTAGATGCATAATATGGTTAAATATATTCAACATCTACTGTATATTTAGTATGTATTGGTTGTGCCAAAATGCTTCGTCTTACTTCTATACTATTCAATGAAGAAAAATACTGAGTAATATTTAATGTCAACAAATTTTATTTGGAAAATAGTATCAATGTAATAATTTTTAATGATATCATCCTTTCCACTAAAAATAATAAAAAATACTTGGAACTTAACATAAATTATTTAATATTATTCACATCATTACACAAATATTATCTTGGATTAAATTGATTTCTACTCACCATTATTAATGTATATGATACAATAGGATTCATTCTCAATATAAAAAATATTACTGATTTATTAAAAATAACTTATAGTATCTTTTTAATGTCTTTATTATATTTGACTATTGAAGGGATTTATATATTCAATAGACTCTTCTAATGTGTCAATGGTAATAAAACACTTATAAAGTCTCCCATACTAATCATCTTTACAAATTTATAGATGTGTATTTTATTACCAAGTATAAGAAATAATTTATATATCACATTTTAAATCCTCATGCCTAGTATATTTAATTTTTAACTAATATATTCCATTTAAAAGAAATGTATAAATGAATCATTCACTAATTATAATATGGATATTTCATTTATATTGATAGGTATGTCTGTAATATAGAAATAATGATTCATATGATCTAGTAATATATTTTTTTATATATGGCTATTCATTATTCCTTATAACAAAGTGGTATTTAATAACATAATCTAAATGACCATTCCAACACCAAGAATATTATCACATCCCATAAATATATTATTTCACAATATAAATTTCCATGGCGTGTTATTGAGATTCAAAACCATTATGTTCTAAAATATATACATCCATGAATAAATTCATAAAAATTAATGAATTTTTTGAAATCCATTTTATATATCTCAAATCTATAATATATATATTTATAAAATTATCTAAAAAGAACATGGAATGTCCACTTGAGAAAACATTCATCTTATTTAACATGGTGAATTTTTTTCAAACCTATCACAACCACAAAATTATTATAATTATAAACTCTAATATTCATCGTAGCCCTCTTATGAAATGATTAAATACACATTATGGGTTTTAAATTACCTAATAAATCAACCAGGCTCAAAAGATTATATTTGTAAATATATTCAATTTTAAATTCATTTTCTGGTAACAGTTTTTTAGATTATGAATACACAATGTACAATTGGTAAGATTTATGTTCTCTACAACAATCATTATATATCCTTTATAAGAAATGATATATCCTAATTTATTTGTTTTATAATGAAATAAAACAAAAAAAAATATTTCATATTTATAAAAGATATGTTTTTTTCACATATAATTCAATATTCTCCCAAAACACATGAATAATGATGTGTTATTATAGTTATTTTAATTCACTTTAAACTTGTATTCTCCAATAAATTCATTTATAAAAAATAACTTCCAATAAAGAAAAAATATGGAGCTACATAAACATTATGATATATTGGTTTATATAAATAATAATCTTATTTCTCATTAGGATAAATAAATTATTATATTTTATCATATTTATTCTCAACTATATATGATATAATACATCAGATATATTCCTCACATATGAAAATAATAGTTGTATAAAATTTTGAATTCATTAAAATCAATATCTCATTGAAAAATATTCTTTGTATCTTAGGAGAGAACATGGTTTTATGAAAATGATGACATTTCTTGAATATAATCTCAAAGGGGGGTACGTTGGATTTCTTGAATGATCATAAATAACACCATTCAAATATTGTGTATAGGGTGGAGTGAGTTAAAATACACTACCGTAAAATCATAGATAACATTGAATTTTTTGGATTAAGTGTCCCCTATCTAGATTTGATTAAAGTATTTTAATAAAATTTCAAATATTATTTTATACATAATATTTGAATACATTAATGATTTATAATTATTTGTACATTTATTTCATAAGATAAACATATCCACAGCTCTATAAGTCCTCTATGATGGTAATAAAGTACAAAAATTGGTCATCAGAAAAATAAATTATTATACCACAAAGATTTATATACATGTTCTAATAAATCATTATATATTTTCATTTTACTATTGAAATTTGATTCGGTTATTTTTTTGAATATTTAATAATATCCATATGTATAAAATGATTCATAACTATATGAAATCAAATATATTTTATTAATGCATTATTAGATGAAATTATTAATTTTATAGCATATATGATTACACAAAATATTAATTGTATTCAAATCCATTATTTTTAAAATATTATCAGTTATATTATAGATATTATATTGAATATATGTTATGTAAAATTTATTATACATGATTGAAATACTTGAAAACATTTAATTCCTAAAATAGAAAAAATATTGTTATATATTTTTTATGAATATCCATATGTATATACATAAGCAACTAAAATCATGATTTCCATTTAATATTGGCTAGAGATAATAGATTTATAGTTACAATGATAGTACACTAGGAAGAAGTAATTTCATTATCCCTATAAATAATATATTAACTCTTTCCTTATTCGTATCCCATGGGTTCATCTTTCCCATTTTTAACTTCCTTTATCTTATGATAATATTAACATTATAAAAAATAACATGGTTTTAAAAAGTATCCAAAAACCAATATTTTCAATTTTAGAAATTTTTTAAAAAAAATATTATTTTTTACCACTAGATTACATGATATATTATGAATCCATTCAATCACATATAATAAATTTATTTTCTTTGTATAACTTTTAAATAATATAAAAAGGGATAGATAGAAAATACAAGTGGTTTAATAGTTATTATTCTAATATTTTTTATAGTAAAAATATATTTTCATATGTTATGGGTTTTTCTCAAATATATAATCTCACATCATATATGATAACAATTCCCACAAAAAAAATCTCTTTTTTCCAATTAATATTAACCAATGAAACATATTATATTTTTTTCAATAACATTTTAGTGATGATATACCATAATAAATAATAAAATATTTAAATAAAATTGAAACATTTGACATTTTTATGGAAATTTTCTATCAGGAATCAAAACTGTGTTACTTATTTCAAATATAAAAAACTAAATATTCCATAAAAATTAATTTATTAATAGGAATTATATCATCTACCACAAATCCCTCAAAAAAATATTTTTATATTATTTTTAATATTAATTTGAATTACATTTACCATTCACAACAAGTTGATGTGAAAGATAATTTCTACACAAAAAAATATATTAATAGGGAATATTATCCTTCACCATGAATACATTGATATATATAAATATATATAAAGAAAAGTTTATTAAAACTTATTCAGAATAGTAAAAAGTTACATAAAATATTTATAATGAAATTCCAAATTATAATAATATTTTAAAAAATATTACATAATTATTTTCAAAAAAGTAGTATATAAAATATTATTATGGGGGATAATTAAGAGAATTTTTTTATGGGGGATCAATAAAATTATCTAAAATTCTTGAATATTTATAATCTATATAAAATCTATCCCAAAACCAAATGTAAGGAGAGGCATCACCACAACAAATTGATCATAAATTTTGAATATGTGATTATGTAATTGATTTTAATACCACATCCTATAGTTTATCTCTGCCTATTATATAATCCAGTATTTAAATTAAAAAATATAAAAACATAAGATACACTCCTATAATTATTATAAGGTGTCCAGTGATAAAATCATTGTCGTACAATATAAACTTCCACATTTCAATCATTAACAAATCCGGGACACCTCACCTACATTGGAATCTGTCTCCCTAAGATATGATACCATATTAAAATGTTTTTGACCAAATCAATTGTTCCTAGAATAAATATTCAATTATTTAAAAAAATAACTGTTATATATATATATATTTATAATATTTATATATTACATTAGAAAACAATATATGAACCAAAATCTAAAATGATTCCCAATGGTATAGTTCAATCATTGTATGTATTTGGGTACCCCTTCATTTAGTAATGCAAGAAGTTATCTATGTATACATAAAATTTAATTTCTATTTTATTTTATAAATAAATAATTAACAATTAATAGAAAAATAACATGTGGTGCATACAATAAACCGATGAATATGAAAAAAAAACTATGACTCTTGGATTTAAGAGTCACACACTGTTCAACTCAACTATGAATATGAGGAAAGGATACACTCATTAATGACTCTCCTATATAATATGTGAAAAAATTCTATATTACCCATGATGTTATATAGTTGGGTTGATGAATCAAAAATGACTCATAAAATATAATTGATGGATAAATCTTCATAACTCACATTTGAATGTTATAAAAACCAATTCAAATAACTCACACATAAAATCACCCAATGCATGCCTCATGGTGGGTCATATATACTCCATAAAAATATACCAATGAACATGAATTAATAATAACATTTTCAAATTAAAAAATGAATATATTATTTTATTTATAATTAAGATTATTTATCATTATTTTTTCCCATGACCAAACATATGATTCCATATACCCATTAAAAATTAATATATTAGTATAGAATGTGTAAAAAATATTACTTTGGAACCACATCATCCAATTTAATAACATAATGTAAAAATATGATACAATATTTTTTAAAATATTACTTATATAATTCATTGATGAAAGGGGTGTTGATATTTTTTAGAACTTTATATTAATTTAATTCTCTGAATATTATAAAAATACTAATATGGATGTTTTTAATGAATGCAATCAAGAATCATGAAAATATAGGTTTCATAATTTAAGATAAAACTATGTGAAATTTCCTTTAAATAATTCCAATATTTTGGAATATAAAATAATAAAATAATGATTATTAATTCTCATGTAGAAGAAATTAAATTAAAAATTTATGATTAAATACTTATTTTAATTAATATAGGCATCATGTTTTAAATATAATTTATATACCCACTTTATGAAGAAATTTTCATAATTTATTATGTAATAAAATTTAATTAAAGTTTTATCAAATATGTATAAAAGTCTAAAATTGTTCCAAGATGCATCATTTGGTCGCATAGTCATGGGTTTCTTCCAAGGTGTTGGTACATGTCAATGTTGGAATATATGTAATAAATGAGAAGTTGGGTGTGTGGTTTGTTGATTGTGAATTATAAATCCATGACACAGACCTGTAAAATAGTTCCAATCTACCAGTTTATTTACCTCAAGCATGACTCTATGTTTTCCATTTTATATAAACTTGCAACGAGGGTTTGATAAAACCAAATGACTAGATCATACCCAAAGAATCACACCATGCTGTAAGATGTAAATAATATAATGTCTTACAAAAAAATCTATATCAGAGTACAAAAATGGATTCATAGTTGAAGGAATATCTTAAATGATGTACACGTCTAATATATAATGAAAAACTTGCATACAGATAATCATACATCAAAAAAGATCTCCAAAATTAACTATCATATATAGTAAATGAGACACACAAAACCTGCCCTCCCAGATCTAGTTCTAAAAACACATAATTTACATAGTAGCATTGATATCAAGTAAGAAAACTGAAGCCAAATAGAAGATATATATCAATAATATAAACAATAAATATTACTATAATATCACTATACGATAATACAAAAAATTATTTGGAGATTATATACATAAGTATTTTATTGACTACATTTCTCTATAATTACACCAATATATATCTACTTATAAACATATTCTATTCTATACTCATCTTAAAAACCATGGGAATAGAAATATAATAAAGGTTTAGCTGAAAAGGTTGGTAAGGGGCCATCTTATCATCTAGTTCAAAGGTTTAGATAATAATAATAGAATAAAACATGGTCATTGGTGAAATATTTCATTATAATAAAATATAAATCAATAAGTTATGTCCATTTAATATAAGGATATTTAATACCAAATTATCAAACATATATGATGAAATTATAGTTTGGAACCATGAGATAATACTAATGTTCCCTTGAATCATGAAATAAGCATATAGTAATGAAATTTGGAATTAGGAAAGGAATAAAAAAATTCATAATATTTTGAAAACTGAAAAGTAGTTTCATGTCAAGAAAAAATAATTTTAATAAAGAGAAACATGATCATGTCCAAACGCAACCATTTGAATAAAACATAACATGTTCATGTCCATATACAACGTTGTTAAAAAATAATAACATTATTATTCCTATGTAGGACCTTGTGAAAAAATCCTAACATGACCATATACATACACAATGTTTTCAAAACAAATAGTGTGATCATGTCCACACACAACCTTTTAAACAAATGAGAATTTTATCATTTTTATGCATAAACTTTTGAAAAAAGAATAATGTGATCATTTTCATACAAAACCTTAAAATATCAGGACATATTAAACCATAAAAATTAATTAGAGGGTTATATAGTACCCAAAAACTACATAATGATCATTCATACACATTTTTTCCACATAGAATCAAATCCATCAATTTAAAATGGGTTTCATATCATTTTAAAATGGTATCATAAGAAATTAGATTATGAGTTACATCCCTTGATTACCAGAATTAATTCACCATGAGGGATTATTTAATAGGGTTATATATAGGTGTATTCAATAAATGTTTCACCAATTGAGATATATTATATACGTAAATATGAACATGTAAGTGATATCATGAAAATGTATTTCATAAAACATATGTAACCTTGTATTAAAAAAAAGAATCTATAAATCTCATTTAAAAAAAATTAAGAAAGTAATATGAAATTATTATTATAAAATAAAATTAAAATAAAATTTTAATAATATATGCACTAAAAAAATAATGGTTTTCCTGAAAAACATGTAGTGGAAGGTAAAATTTTTAAACATGAAATAAGATAAAAAAATTTATTTCAAAACACATTTTCTAAAATTCACAACATTTAAAAGAGTAAAATGGATTAATTTTGAGAAGTGGTAAAGATTATTATTTATATCAATAGAAAAGTACGTATTTTTATTTCATAATATAAATTCATATCAGTGGTGGGAAAGGTGAATATGGACATGGAAGAAAAAAGAGGTTATTTTTGTGGGATAGGAATTATTCAATACAACATTATAATTTTTTGAGAAATAAATTAATCAAAGAGGAAGCATTGAATTAATTTTTTAATTTTACCTATATGGAAAGATAAAATAGTAAATGATAAATTTATTGGTTCAAAGAAACCAAAAATAGAAAATGTAACTTCAAAAATTAATTATAACATAATTAATGAAGATTTTATTTCACAATAATCCTTACAACATTGTTATATCCTTAATTGATAGATTATGAATTATAGAACATTTGGTGGATTTTTAAATCCAATGAATTTCATAATATTATAATTTAAAAATATATATTGTATTATATACACTGAAAATGTTTAAAATGTTGTGAATATGGAATTTATCTCAACGAATAAATTCTGAGATGACAAAACACTAAAATATTTAGAAATAATTGAATTAGAAAAAAATTATATTGGGATTTATGAAAAAGTATTATAAATAAAATGTAAGAAAAATTAATAATTATAATATAATCCAATTGGGTAATAACTACACCATATTAAATAAGATTATGTGCATAACATAAAAACAAGTCTCATTGAATGGAAATTAAGACAGAAACTCCAACTTTAACACATAAATTTCATGAAATAGCATAATAATAATGTATAAAACCATATTAATAACTTATTAGAACACATTATTATTGTATATTTACTTTTATACTATCTTTTTAAATCATCCCATATAAATTAATTAATTATTTAACATTTATTTTCATTGTTATATGTTAGTTACTTTGATGGTTACACACTTTCTTTAAAATGTTGATGTAGATAATCATTAATTATTACTAATTTTCTCCTTATAATGATATCAAAGGAACTATAATAGAAAATTTATACTGATTTCTTATTTTCTAAATTTAACGGGTTGATAATATTAGCCCTGATTCATGATAACTGAATCAGTGATGAGTTTGTTTTGGAAATGTTTTACCAGATAAATTTGGCATATTAATAATGTTCTAAATATTAATATAACCATTTAAATAAACATAAATATGTTATTAAAATAATATTTATTAATTTCATAAATTTTTAATGTGATAAATTTAGTATGATGATAGTAATGTGATATGTTGTTCTATAGAGGAATTAGTTTTCACATACACATAGAAGGCATTTTCATTTTATATAGAATGGAATGATGATAGACAGTGATTTAAATATTCAGTGTATTGATAATGTTATAAATAAAATATTAATTCATTAAATACCTATTCGTATCCATCTGTTATAAGAGGTGAGGAAAAATAAAGCACATCATTGATGGAGGTAGCTATGCATGTTACATGAATGACATTTTCACTTTTTTAAGAAAATGGGAGATGTGAAAAATGATTATTAAGTAAATATAAAAAAAAATTAAATTTCATTTAATAAATTAATGAAATTATATAATAATTTCTGAAATTAAATTTTTTATTCTATAGAAGAGTAATAAATGAAATAATGACTATATAGGAAAAAAATATACCTAAAACCCATTTATTTCTTCTTGGAAACATTTTTATTTCGAAAGGTATTTTGGAAGTTTTTAGCCACTTGAAGATATCAAATGTTTTAGAAGAAAAATTGGGATTTAAGTTGTTAAATTAACATTGGATATATATTATTTTTTATGTATATATAAAGTAATGGTAATTGGATAATTTTATATGTGAAAGGAGTTGCATTTTTGTAATGGTTCCAAAAAAATAAAGGCGTGCATTTTAAATGGTAGGTGGCTTTAAAAGTGTAAATTAATGGAAATATGATGATTATTTTTTTAGTAAATTCTCCTAATAACAAATAATGGATAATATTTGGAGATATATTTTTTCTAATTTATCCGTAATTTATCTTTTTTAAATAACATACTTTTTTAAGATTAACTCATTTTTTACCTCAGTAACATATTTTTTGTGAAAAAAATAAAATTAACCTTCCCAAATAATATTAATATGTTTATTTAAAATATAAAAATAATTTTATAATTATATAAATTATAAATTCATACAAAAAAATTTTCAAACAAAAAAAAATATATAATATATGTTTTTATAAAAACATTACTTAGGATCAAAAATGTGAATTATAGGATTATAAAATAAAAAAAATATTTTAAATATTTAATTGTGATTATTAAAAAACGTATTTTATATGGTAATATTTAGTAAAAAATTTAATTCATGTATAATTTTTAAAGTTTTAATTAATATCAACGTATTTACAATAAAAAATTATATTTTATTATTAATCTAAAAATAATATTTTTTGAGAAATCCAAAAAATTAAATCTAAGAACATTTTGACATGGTGAATAAAAAAATAAGGTTATTTTTATAAAATTAATTTTATAAAAAATATAAATTTACCATTTAAGTGAGAATATAAATTATAATAAAAAAATTACACAAAAAATAAAATTTCAACCAATATGTGTTATTAATATTTTATCAAATAAATTAATAATAAAGTAATTGTTAACCCATTATTTTAGAAATTTAAATATTACATGTTTCCATATTTATCATTAAAAATTAATTAATTAACTGTTTTAATCTAAAATAAAAAAAATAATTTAAAAATAACTATTCTCTCAAACAAAATACCCATTTCATTTGGTATCCTTTAAAACTGAAAATTTGGAAAGGGGATTAACTTATTTAAAGTATACCCTGGTGCTATTAGGTAACATAATATATGGTAACCTACTATATGGTAACACACTATAGGGTAACCTACTATAGGGTAACATTACATAGGTTAATTTATAATTGGGAAACGTGTTATAGGGTATATATTATAGGTTAGGTTTCTATATGGGACCATGAGATTGGGTAATTTTTTGTAGGATAATTTTTTCAAGGGTATATTTCTATTGGATATGAAAAATTAAAAATAGGATTTTCATAATTATTCTCATCTAATATATCACAAATTATTTTAATTTTTTTATGTGAAAAATTTATTTAATATTACATTTCATAAATAGAAATGCTTACTAAAATAATTTGGTTTTATATTATCCACCTATTTTTTTGTCCTCCCAATTTTAATTCCTCTCACTATAGAAAATAAAGTATTGTATTATTAGTATATTCTTGAATTGAGAAATATATTATAATTAAATATCAACATTAGTAACTTAGTTAACACTGTAAAACTCATATCAAGGTTGAGAATTAAGACCTATGTAATGATGTAATATTTATATTAAGCTTATAGTTATCCATGAAATTATAGATCATAGTAGGTTGATTTATTATATAAATATGACTTCTATATTTCTGAAATTATAATATGATCTTTATAGAGAGGGATAATCAATTACAATAATGACATAAAATTTATATAAATGATTAGTCATTCATGAAATGTCATTATAAGAAATATGGACTTCGCATAAAATATTTCATCCATATTGATGTATTTTCTGATAAAACAATATCATTTTGTTAAATAATTTATTTTATTCTCTTAAATCACTTCTTATATACCGTATGTTTTCTATAACATGTTTCCAACATGTCATCATCTAATATGGAATAGAGAAAATTTGTAAGTTATTTTTCAAGATCCACATCAATGGTATCGGTTCATTATTTATTCCTTGGTGTTGGAGTTTATTGAGGAATAATTTATAAATTATCCCCTGGATTATGGTATTGATATGAATAATTCTAAAAAACTACATTAATTTTAAGAATTAATGTATGATTGGTCTATTAATTAGGAAATTTATACCCTCTCTTGTATTGGCTAACCTCTTTATCTATATTAATCAATCGTATAACCTATGTAAAATCCATTAATAAAAGAAAAACTTTCTTGTTCTTTTGAGAAATTCCCATGGGTTCCACTTACCATATAACGTTTAATGTTCGTTCTTATATGATCATTTTCACCTAAAATTATAGGAAAATATTCCAATACCTTGTTTTATATTACTAGTAGTTTGATAAGGATCAGGTTATTAATCATAACTCCTGATAGTTGGGTGACCATAAGTAACAAATTTTGAAAAACATCATTCAACTAAATTAACCAATAATTAGGAATATCTTCACATTTCCCATCATATAAAATTATAAATTGATTACCTATTTCCCGAACCATTAAATTTATAATGGTAAATTGAGTTATGAGAATAAATAACATAATAAATATATAAATAAAAACTATAAATATAGTAGATCTAAATCATTAATTACATTCATAACCTAACTTATGAATTTCTATGTTTTTATATAGGATATACATGATCATATGTATATTTAGCATTCAATCATATGTATTTTTATAATGAATCAACATAATCTCTTTAAATACTTCACAATGGTTTCAAAATGGTATGTGAATTACCAAATAATATCTACTGAGTGTGTTAAATATGATGTGAAATTAGTCTCAGTTATTGTACACTATGTAAAGATCACATTAATATTCAACCAGCCTTTTAAACTTTTATTTAACCTTAGTATATTTTTACATGATCCTTCATCCACTAGTTTGTATCCATATAGAGATGTTATCATTAAAAATCTCATAACTCTATACTACACGAAAATTTTAGTATCTTATCTTATACTTATACTATTCCCTATGTTTTTATTGATGTTTTATCATTCTATTCTAGAAAAATAAATAAACAAATCCCAAAAAATAACTAAATATTTTATTAATAACAACTAAAATACCATATAATCACACTCCGAATTAGGGTGCTAAAATCACCTAGTTTACATACTATATTTGTTAAAAAAATATGAAAAATTAAGCCACAACACGCATAAATTTCTATATTATAATGATTACATCTCACTATAATATCAACATCTCATAATGTAATGTTTTTTTTCTTTTTATAATATCTACATAAAATGATTTTGTGACAATTTGTGTAATATTGATCCATTCTATATCTATTTCTAGACAACTCATATTCTATACTCTTATTTATAACATGGGGAAAGGAAACATAAGAAATGAGTGAGATCAGACACATGGTAAGAAAAAAACTTTTCAACGAGTCACAGAGGGTTAGATCAAATTTATATTATAAAACATTATAATTATAGAAATATACAATTAAATTAAAACATGAATAAATTAGAGATGTAAATATAATAAAGGTACATGAGATCTCAAATGGTCAAAAAAATACCATGAAATAATAGTACATAATAAATAGATATCAATAACATCATAGGGATCATAACATAGGCTACCAATAAATAAATTATGTCTAATAATAATAATAAAATAATAATAATTTTAAATAATAAAAGTGTGACCATGTCCCAGAAAAGTCATGTTAACAAATCAAAAAAATGATCACATCCATGCAAAACCTTGTAAATAAATCATATCGCAATAATGTACAAAAACAATATTGTGAACAAATTATAATTGATCCTATACATGAAAAAACATGTGAATAAATAATAACGTAATCATTTCCAAACACGACAATGTGATCAAATCATAATCTGACATTTTCCATGAGCATCCATGTGAAGAAATAAAAAAGTGCTTATGTCCACGCACATCCATGTGAATAAATCATTTTATGATAGTTTTGGTGGATAAATCTATTAAATAAAGAGTTATAAAACTGTATAAAATGAATTTGAAAGAGATAATGTATCCCACCCATCACATATTGATCAAACACACACATTTCTATCTCAAAAAATAAATCAAATATCCTATGATGTATAATCAATGGAAGGAAAATATTTATCATAACATTTTAAAATGGTATAACATGAATTGAACTCAATAATTAAAATGATTGTAAAAAAATAATGTCATACAAATTGAGAATTTAAAATTGGAATTTGGAGGGTGATTAAAAAAATACCGCAAAATATATGTATGAGGTAAATATGATAATGAAATGAAAATCATTAAAATAGATTTCATAAGACATTGTAAATCATGTTGATAAAAAGAGAAGATATAATTCTCATTAAAGATGAGGGGAGGCGGCAGGATCATCCTTCTCTGAAACAATGATCTAAATATGATGTTAAGGAATCATTCTCCCCCTCTCAATTGGAGGAGGGAGTTTCATGATATCAATACCATGGAAAGAGTAATGTCTTCTTTCTCTTCACAAATCCCGAATATCTTTCTTCCTTCCCATGGATACAGCTCTCCCCGAAAGTCCCCGACCTATTTCCGGGAACGCCTCAACTCTTTCTTTCTCCTACGGAGCTAAATGGTGCCACAGGTCTATGAAATCTCACGCTGGTAGCTCAATTTCAATTTTAGCATCCTTCGATTAATGATTTTGATCACTTTGTTTTCAATTTGTGGGATCTTAAAGAGTGCGCAATAGTTAGATTAATTGATAGAAGGCATTTGATGATTCAGTTTGAGGTAGAGGATGATCTTATTACTACTTGGTCTAGTGCTCCTCAAATATGTAATGGCGATTCTTTTTTTTATTCTGAGGGAGTTTCAATTTCCACAGTATGCGAGATCATCCGATGATGGTGACATATGTGAGTCTCTCTAGTCTCCCACTCTCCTTCCATAATCCCTCTATTTTGTGTGCCATTAGAAACATGATTGGCCGATATTTGTGCTCAGATCATCGAACGGAGGTTTTTTGTCATCCCATCTATCCATGAAATTGTGTATAGATTGATTTTGGGAGGCCTCCTATAAATTGGGTTTGGATCACAGATGGGAAAACGTTTTGGTGGAAGCCGGAGAAAAGATTTGAATTGTGGATGGCTTTTTGTTATTGCTTGCAATTTATTCGGGCATGTGGAAGCGGCTTGTCGCACCAAGGGCTGGTCTGGGGTTTCCTCGGGGGTGAGGAGAATGAGTAATCGTGGTTGTGGCACTTCTACGATTGATTTTTTGTTGAGGGATCTGCCAAGGAGTACTCTGCCACGAGTTAATCCTGCTGAAGGCCTGCTAGCCGAGAGAGCGTGTGTGGATGCGGATTCCACTGGTCAGGTAGTGGATGATGAACGTTTTTAGGCAGTAGTGGTGTCTACTGTGGAGAAAATTTGTCCTGAGTTCACAGTGCATAGTAATCCTCATAAGGAAGTTCAATGGAGGCCAATGGACCCGATGGTGAGGTGGGTTTTTGAAAACCTAAATCATGATCTTGGTATTGAGAAGGACATTACATTGAATAATTATAGTATTGAGAGGAACATTACAGTGGATAATTATGGTTCCTTGCAGCTGGAGACTGTAACTGAGCAGATTTTGGACTCGGTTGTGTCTGAGGATGGTGTCTTGGGGGGATGGGGATGCTGATGCTGAAGGTGGTTCTGGAGGTTTGTTAATTACGGTCCCCACTAGTAATAGATTTCATGGAATAGTGCATGATAGGGACTATTATGCAGAGGAGGGGTCTCCAATGAAGTAAGGTGGCAGGTTGCAGCATGTTACTTAGGATGCTTCAAATAAAGAAGTTTCTTTGAAGGGGCTAGTGGAACAACCACATTTCCTTGCCATGATTGACTCAAATAGTTCATTTCAAAAGGAAACGGGAGTGCACGAGGGTTACCAAGAGGTGAACATTTCTTGAAAATGGGGATACATATCTGATAGTGAAAAGTAAAATGATGGTTGCATCCGGCCTTCCTACAGTGATGTTGTCCAGGGTGGGAAGAAGGTGTCTGAGAATGAACAGTTTGGACCAACACGAAGAAGGCCGAGGAAAGACTATTCTTCTCTACCAAATCCAATGCCCACAAGGTCTTCTGTTGGGAGAGAAGGATGGGATATATAGTCCTCTAAGGAGTTTATGTCTTTGGAAAAATTGAATCTTCTAAGGAAGTATTCTAAGATTCTAATGCACTATGAAATCTTGGAGTGGGAATCTACCACTGCAGAGGAAGTTATATCTCACAATGTAGTGATGGATATGATTTTTATGATCTGTATTTGTCCTTTCTATTTTGATGTTTTCTCTTTTATTTTAATAAATGGTTAGAGGAATAGCCTATGACTAAGATTTTTGGGTTATGAGTCTCCTTAAAAAAATCATATCAATAAAGTAACACTAAAAAAATTTAATATAAGTTGTTAAATAAAATACCGAAATGGATACTTAAAAAATACAAAAACGTTTTCAGATGAAATGTTGTGTTCATGATAAAAGTATTTAAACATGGAAATGAAACTGTTTTGGTATTAGAGTGATCCATTATTAAAATACATATCCATTAAAATAATAATAATTTTTCCTTTTGAAAAAAGTAAAATATAATTTTTATTATCACAAGAAATAATTCTTATTTGGATTTCAATATAAGAAATGATAACACTTGTCAGAATAGTGAATATATACCAAGAATAAAAAAGAACTTATTTATTGTGATTATAAATTATTCATAACAACATTATACATATTTGAGAAAAAAATTCATCAAAGAATATGATTGGAGTTTAATATTTCATATTTTATAGGGAAAAATAGAATTTATAATATAATAAATTCGTATGGTGGATGAAACCAAACATAGAAAAATTACGTTAAAGGTGAAGAATTATAACTTCATTAGAGGATATTTGAGTTAAAAACTTCTATTAAAAAATTGATATATCTTCAATGAAATTCCCATTAATGATTGATCATTATATTGATTTACAATTCCCTTTAATTTTTTGAATTTATCATTTGAACATGAAATGGTTAGTTGTACACTATAAAATATAAAAAAATTGATGAATATAGAATATGTAACAAAGAAAAAAATGTTTGATGAGAAATATTATAAAAATTTAGATAGAATTGAATAAAAAATAGTTTGAAGGGTATATCCGAGATAATACAAGTAAATAATATGGATGTATAATTAATAATTATAATATAATATAATAGGGTAGTATGTACACTATAAAAATACAAATAAGTTCATAACATGAAATCATGTCACAATGAATTAAAGATGAGTTAGAAACCCCTACCATTACTCTTGAAATTAATAAAATAACTCCAAACTTCTATATAATAAACATAAAGAGATAAATTACATATTTATTCCCATTATTGGGATCAATTATCTTTATAATATTTAACTATAATGATTCATTATACATCCACTTTATAGTTAATGTTTAGTTGTTATCATCGGATGTTAATAATTTTGACTATTTCACACATGTTTAAAAATATTGTTCTTGATTCTAATAAATTATTACCAACTTCACCAATATTATATTATCAAATTTACATTAATAGTTTCTTTTTAGTTATTTGTAATCTTTTAATTTTACTCCTTTATATTTATAGTGTTGATTTTGGAAAAAAGAATCGATGATGAGATGGATTCTATAATTTTGATGATTTATAATTAATATATTAATAATAAATTATATATTAAAATTAGTATTTATACAAAATTAGTCATTTAATAAAAATAAGATGGATTTATTGATGAAATTTTTGTTAATATCTATGTTAGATCATGATAAAAATGATATATTATTTTTATGGGGCAGTAGTCCACACATACACACTAAAGAAATTAAATTTTAAATAAAAAAAATGAAGAAAAATAATGATTTATACTTCAAAATAGGAATTCTTTGTCAAATTTAATATTTATATATTACATAAACCTTTTAAAAAATACATATACTACGTTGATGGAAATTATAACTCTTCCTTCGTGGAGGTGGTAGTCTGCATGTAACAAGAATGGTGTTTTCGTTTCTCTATGGAATTTAGAATCGTAGATAATTATTGTTCAATATTTTTAACAACATGGTAGTATATTAATAATAATTATTAAATTACATTTTAATGGGTAAATTTTATTTTATAAGGTCTGAGAATAAAAAGAAATAGAAGAATAATTATGGATGTGAAAATAATTATATAGAATAATTGTTTGTTTTCAGAGAATCCTTCTTGATTTGGAATATATTTGGGAAATATATAGAAAGAATAATATCATCATTAAAGACTATAACTATTTGGGAATTAGATAATTAAATTTATATTGTATAAGTATAATTCCTTTGGTAGCTATGAAAAAGTGGCAGGAGGATCCTTTTATAATTGAGAGGTGTGAAACTTTAGTTAATATTCATAACATAATATTAAATGAAATTAATTTTCAAACTTATTTGGAACTTAAAGTGTAATATAATGAAAATGGTGTAAGTTATGGTTGATCAACCTATCATCCACAAAAATAATTGATATGGTTTTGAGATATTTAGGGATTTCCCCATATTTCTTCTTTTTATAATAATTTACTTCTTATATTTGGTGAAAAAAAATAAAAAATCCTTCATCACATATTTTTAATATACTAATTATAAATATTAATAAAATTAATTTTAAATTTATGTATTCAATATTTTTTTAAAATACTACATGTGTGATATGTAATTATATTCTATGATTAACATTAATTATTTTCAAATGTAAATTACCAGATTATGAACTAAATATAATATTTTAAATATATAATTTTACATAATATTATATAATTCATCAAGAATTTTTAAAATTTATATCATCATTATCTTCTAATAATTTAACAACCCAGTTAATTATAAATTAATTAGCATTAAATTTGATTTTCCCGCTTTTGTGTTTTGAACTTCAAAAATCTGACATGCATGGTTGCGATTAGTAATATATTTATAGTCGAATAGAACCAAAATATTTTTTTGTGAATAGTAACCTACCCTTATGAATAGTATACTACCATTATGAATATTAATATGACCCTTAATCATCCAAATGAATAGTAACCTCACCAATGAATGTATCTTATAAGTGACAATATGATCACAGTATAAGTGTTAGTATCTTTGTCTGTTATAAATATTTAATTACAATTTAATGATAAAATTAATAATTTAAATGGAAATTTATATTTATAAAATTTAATAATAAATTATTATTTCATTTTTTATGGTCATAAAATAATTTTATGAGACCTAGATTAATTTTTCAATGTGTTATAAAATCAGTTATAGTTTTAAACATGGTAATTTTCGAATAAATTATGATTTTATTCAAAAATAAAATAAATAATATTTAGAAAGTATTTTGATAAAATTTACTTCTTTTTGAACTATAAATTTCAAAAAATTCTCTGGGTGATGTTTTATTATTTTTCTAAAATATTAGAATTCTTGGTAAATAGTCAAATACGGTAATTTACAAAATAACCTAAATACCTGAATTGTTTTTTCATTGATAATTTTATTCTAAGGTAAGAACCCTTTTTTGAACTCACATGAACTTATTACTATATTTAGTCATTGAATCGTCACTATTTCTTGCCTTGTTGGAAAATAACAAAATAATGATTAAACTAATGGGACAACTCTCATCTCCTCCAATATAAAGACAACCCTCCCCCCCCCACCCCCTCTTTCTCTGAAACATCTCAAACTTTGAGCATGGTCTAAATTATTCCCAATACCCTTCCAAGGTCTCTTCCCCACGTCTAATACCAAATTTTATCACCTTTTTTCCAAAACCAAAGGCCTTAAGGAGGATCTCGTGTAGAAGTGGTCAAGGGGTAAGAAGCCTCTTTCATTTTCTTGTGTTTTCTTTTCAATTCCTTTTCTTTTTGTATACTCTATTTCCCTAACCATATCCAAGAGGTATGAAAGCTATATAATCATATATATTCTGTATTTTTATCATGTTTTTGGAAAAATTAATCATCATTCTTCTTCTCCTTTCCCACTTATTAAAAAAAATTAAAACACCATAAGTAATGCGCCGATTTACCAAAATCGTGGACGATGTGTTTTCAATTTCAATTAATTTCTTCAAATATAATCATAAAACCATTTTAATGGTTTAAATTTATTTTAACTTTTATTATATAAACTTATTTATGTTCTATAATTGACTTATATTCATGATATTAAGTTATATAATGAAACAAGTTCATGGTTACCAACGGACCACAAAAATTATCAAAACAAATATCATTAATGATTTATCTAATGATTAATAATCATATGAGATAAAAAATAATTTATGGTATAATTAAATATTTTTTAAACATATTAATACCATTTCAATTCATTTTTGGACTTTCTTTTCCATATGAAATGAAATTAAAATACAAACAGACCATGGAAATCATGGAAAGAACGCACCTAAAACAATGGAAATTGAAAAATATTGATAATAAATGGGTTGAATGATGTCATAAAAGGATCTTATAAGGTGTCATAAACATTAATATGTTTATATAAAATATTAATAACACTATTTTAACCTTTATACAAGAATTTTATGAAATTTTTAAGTAAGAAAACCCTAAGATAAAGGAATTTTTAACCCAAATTAGATTCTTGATGTTAACCTTCTACTTCATTGTTTTATGTGGTATCAAGACTATTTGTGTAATGAATTTTGTTTATATTAATTTATTTTATTTGTAATTATAGCATATACACATATTCCTTTCATTCTATAAATTCTGTATTCAATTATATGGTATTTTTGAGGGGATTTTCATTTAAGGTCCTCTTTTAAATTTATATTTTTCAAAATTCAAAAAAAATGTTTTTATGAAATTATTATTATTTTATGATTATGTTTTGGTTCTTGGGAATTTTATATGATGGGCTATGGGACCTATATCTTTCTCCAATACATTGGGAATTTGTAAGTTGGAGGTATGGCATATGCTTACTCCAAGTGTAACTGTGATGGTCACACCATAAGGTAGTTGTGAGGGTTACATTGTAAGGTATCTGTGAGGGTTACAAAGAATACGGTATCTATGGGGGTTTAAAAATTCAGTAACTAATACCCCAATATACATTTCTGACATATTCATTTTTTTATGTTTATATAAAACCCATGTTATGCAGTGTAAGTATGTGATACTTTATAGGGGAAAAGTATGTCTTTGGGAAAATTATTTCATATATATTCATGGACTAATGGTTTCATTCCTTCTTTTTACATCCCTTTCTAATATTTTTTTGCTTATCCCATGTTTTTAAATTTTTTCACAATTTATAAGGATGTGTGAGAGAAAGAGTGGGTTCATGTTAAATGTTATGAAGATTTATCAAAGAAATAATGTTGTTATTTTAAATGTTTTATGTATTAGAATAAATTGATACTAATTTAGTGATACTCACTTTGTATGATTATGGTTTGATATGTATGAGTTATGTCCTAAAATTATAAAATTTAAAACTGAAAAGATCATTTGGAGTGTAATAAGTTAAATCTATTTGAATTAACTTGAATATTTAATGTTAATTTAGGGTCATTATTGTTGGAATCAGAGAAGTATTTCGATTACATTAAGAGTTAGAATAATTATAATAGAATAACATAAATTAATTTTTCCTTATGTTTATGTTGAAATGGTATAGAATCGAAATATTATCATGTTTCTCCATCTAAGATATGTTTGTTTAGAATTTTTTTCCATATAATAAATAGGTATGCTGAAGTTGGTTGGAATCGAGAGGCTAATATCTTTCTGAATACACAATCAAGAATTGTGGGAATCAGAATTGAGTAGTTTGTGATAGTTATGGAAAATTTGACTCAATAAATAAGTGGAGGTGGAATCCATGAAAGTGATCAATAAGAACTACCATAAAGGAACATAATAATTGTGGAACATTTTATGAGGAAACACCATCCTATTTTTCGTGGATCTTCCTACCTTGTAGCAGCTGGTGGATGGATTAAATCCCTTAAAAAGATATTCAATATTATAGGGTGTTCAAATAATCAAAAGGTTAGTCTTCTAATTATTCATTTTGAAGTTGAAACTGATTAGTGGTGGTCAATGGTCAGGAATATCATGTATAGAGAGGATATTGAAGCCTTATTGTGGGATGATTTTAAAAGTCTTTTCCTGGAAAAATATTTCCCAGAGGTGATTCGATATAGGTTGGAGAAGAAATTACATGAATGGAAACAAAAGAAAGAGGATTTGATGGCTGTGTATGAAGAAAACTTTATCGGACTCCCATGTTATGCTCCAAATCTTATTTGGGATGTTGATAGAAAAATCAACTATTTTTACTCTAGATTGAAGCTATAAGATACCGAAGGGAATTGACATCCTTAGAATTCCAATGTTATGATAAACTTGGTTGATGTGCAAAGAGGGTAGAAATGGAGTTCTCTAGTAACCACATGTACTTTGATAACATGAATAAGAAAAGGTCCAGATGGAAATTTATGGATAAGACTCAATTAAATAAATATTATGGTAAGAAAGTTCAGTTACCAGTTTGTGAAAAATGTGGTAAAAAGTACCATGGGGTATGCCTTACCAAAACTTGGAAGTGTTTTTGTTGTGGTAAGTTTGGATGTATTGCTAAATATTTTAATGAAAATGATACTAATATTAATTCTGATAAGAAAACTATAAACAGTTTCAAATTTGGTTAAATGTGGAATTATGAAAACACCTTCCCAACGAATGATCTGAATGAGGGAAAACATGAAGACTATATGCAGAAAGGTTGTAACCTCCTGGTTACGGGTGCCGCCCAGAGGTCCCCCATACCCAGTTGGTCACATGGCCTCAAGATAATTTCACCAAACCCCAGAGGTAGCCGACTAGCAACGAGGGCCCTGGGTGTGATAGTGGGGAAACTATTCCCTCATAGGTAGAAAAACATTGTGGAAGTAAAACATATAACAATAGCGGAAGCAGTAAAACATGCAATAAATAAATAGCGAAAGTATTAATCAACTAGAACACACATATATTAATGATTAATGATTCATATGTCTAGGAAAGTGTCCTAAAAATCACAATTCTGGAATACGGTACTAAACCAAAGTACAAAAGAAAAGAAAGTAAACAACTCTATAGCATCGCAAGCCTCATCTTGGTCTCATGCTCCCCATCTCCACAGTAATCAAGTACCTGAAGTAAAAGGGATATTTAATTTATCTATACCTACAGCAATATAATCTGTTTGGGCCTAAAATCATGACCCAAACATGGTGTTAGAAAAATCCTAGTAGGAAACCACCCAAATATCTATTCATAATAGTATGTTAATATGTATATGGAAAAAAATAAACAAAATGAAGCAGTAAAAAAGGAAGTACACATAGTAAAAATCCTAAAAATTCAATTTCATTCATTTTCATATATCATGTAAGAATAATATCAAATATAGGTAACACTCTAGGAAGTACTCAGAGCCTAACCCCTCTGGTTTTTCCAAACAAACCCAATCAACCTCTAGGAAGTACTAACAGACTAACCCCTCTGGTTCAGTATTAGTAAATACTCTTTGAGAAAGATCTAACCATCAATTCCCCATGTGGTCTCGTATTGGTAACTAATTGGAACTTTGAGGAATTACTCAATGTCTAATTCCCCCTTTGGTCTATATCAAAGAAACTACAGACACTCTAAGGGAGCACAAAGTCCCCCCCCTATGGTCTCGCAAATTAATAGTAAAACAGACCCTCTGGGGAAGCCCTCAATGTCCATTCCCCCTATGGTCTACTACATCAGGTTCCCATAGCCCTGTGTAATTCAATCATGCACAAATTATACATGGTCACCAAAGTAAACCTCAAGAACTACATAGCTAAAAAATCTGCAGTATATCATAGCATATCAGATAATATTCACTCCTTCCAAACAATAATAGGCATGGAAATAAAGCATCCAAAATAGCAAGCTAGACCAAATGGTCAAAACAATAAATCATGGGAAAAATATCAATAGCATGGAAAATTTACCCCTATTCAGAAACAATTAACCATTATCTAAAAAAACAAGGCATAGGTGGAAATAACAGGGCTAAAAACCATAAACACGCAATACCCCAAAAGAGGGTATTGGGAACTTTTGCACATAAAATTCAAAGTTTATCTATGGAAAAGAACAAAACACATACCTCAGCATCGTGATATCGATATACATGAACCTCGGGGCTTGAAACGCCCTATAATGTTGTAGATATACAAAAAAAATTAAAACATTCGATCAAGGATAACATGAAAAAGAGAAAAAAAAAATTGAAATGAGGCTCTAGAAGAAGGAAGAGATTTCTGTGGCGCTCCCAATACAATTGATGGTGGTCGATTCTGATAACGGACAACGATTAAAGGGTTCAGAGAATATTCATTTCGTACGGAAGCTCCTAGACGAGACAAATGAATAAGAAGCAGGTTTTATCGATTATAAGTGAACTCAGTCTATTTAATGAAATAAAAAAGAAAGTACATGGTATGATATTTAAAATTACATGGCATGTACTTTCCTTTTCTGACCTTCACTTTAGGTGGTCTCTTGGTCACCACATGCGGCCATGTACTCAGCCATTATATGGCCAGCACATAGGTACCTGTGGCAACCGAGTACACAGCATATACATATAGTACATGGAATATACTCTTGAAATTTCCAAAAACTCTTCTTTTCCTCAAAAAAAAAATAGAAAAGAAAAATATACCTGAAAATAAAGTCTGAGTTCTTAAAAACTTCCCCCCTTAAAGAAATTTGTCCCTGAATTTCCCTATCAAGGCGATGTAGATTAAGAAACCTCAAACAGCCCCTTCCACTTTGAGTGTACATCGGCCTCCCTCTCCCAAGTCTCATCTTACACTCACCCGTGCTGCCATAGAACTCGTACTAGAGGAAAAGACCAACCACGTAGAACCTTTGTAATTCTATCAAAAATACATATAGGATGCTCCTCGAAATATGTGTCCACCTCTAACTCAACCACATTAGGTTGGAAAACATGAGACGGTTCTGAGAAGGAACGCTGATGATGAGAATCATGGAAGACATCATGCATCGCCTGGTACCTATGAGGTAAATGCAACCGATAGGCAACCATCCCGACTCTCTCCAAAACCTCAAATGGCCCGACGTACCTCAGCGAAACCATACCACATCTTCCAATACTCCTATGTACCATCCTCAGTGTGACATGCAGGAAAACCAGATCTCTGACCTCGAACTCTAGAGGTCATCTCCATCAATCAGTATAAGATTTCTATCTTGACTATGCAGTAGCCATCCCATTCTGAATCAACTCTCTCTACTCTATGGTCTCCTGGAAAAGATGAGGTCCCAACATATATGCATCTCCTACCTCTAGCCAGCATAAGGGTGATTGGTATGGCCTACCAAACAAAGCCTCATAAGGTACCATCTGAATAGTGTCTTAAAAACTATTATTGTAGGAAAACTCCACAAGAGGAATGTTCTTCTCCCAAGAGAACCTGAATCATACGCTCGGACTGGCCATCTGTCTGGAGATGGTAAGTTGTACTCAGAATTACCTATGTACCCAAAGCCCTTTGATGTCCCTACAAAACCCAAGAAGTAAAATGGGTGTCCCTATCTGAAACAATGATGTGTGGAACTCCATGTAAATGTACAAACTCTCAGATGTACAACCTTTCTAGCCCATCAACCCTGAATGTATCCTTGATCAGCAAGAAGTGAGCATCCTTCATGAGGCTTTCAATGACAACCCATACTACATCATTCCCTCAAGGTGACCTCAACAAACATATCACAAAATCCATCGCGACATCATTCCACTTACACTCAAGAATGGGTAACTATTGATAAATCCCTACAGGTCGTGGATGCTTTTCCTTCACCTGCTGATAGGTGGGACACCTCATGATGAACATGCAACATCTCTCTTCATACCTGGACACCAATACTAATGGAGTAGATCATGATATATCTTGGTGACACCAGGATGAACTGCAATAGCTGAGGAATGAAAGTCTCACATAAACTCCTTGTGTATATATTTGGAGACCCATATGCGCCCATGAAAATGAAAGATCTCATCCTCACCTATGGTCCATCTAGGAAGAGGTTCCTCTCCTGACACACTCTCCAATAGGACTGGGCCTTTAGATTCGGATAGTTGCCTCATTCACACTCGATCAAGTATAGTAGGGGTAATAGATACATATAAAATAAATGTTTCCCCTGCCTGTCGTGAACCTCCAAATGCTTCTCAGAGAACAGAGCCATAAGATTCCACTCAATGTTGGCCTCTAGAACTTCCTATATCTAATTCCTCTCACTCTGTGCATCAGCCACTGCATTGTCTTTCCCAAGCATGTATGCAATATCAAATTGATAGGACTAAAGGTACTCAACCCACCTTCGCTGTCTCAAATTCAGGTTACGTTGAGTGAAGATATACTTGATACTTTTGTGGTCAGAAAAAACCAAAAAATTATCTCCCAGAAGATAATATCTCAAACAACACAAATCATGAAAAACTACAGCTAAATCGAGATCGTGTGTCAGGTAGTTCTTCTAATGTAGCCTCAACTGCCGAGACTCATATGCAACAACTTCTTCCCTTGTATAATTACTACTCCTAGCCTGATACCAAATGCATCACAGTAAATATTATTACTCTTTCACAGATATAAAAATACTATTATCGGTGTAGAAGTAAACCTCTATTTCAGTTCCTAAAACGCTGACTCGCAAGAATCTGACCACAAGTACATCGCACCCTTCTTAGTTGGGCCCATCAATAGCACTGTTAAGCAAGAAAAGTCCCATATAAAACGTATTTAGTAACTATCCAGCCCTATAAAACTTTATACCTCAAATATGTTCTTCAGATTCTCCCATGAAACTATTGCTCTCACTTTCTTGGGGTCCACTGATACTTCTGTCTCTGAGATAACATGCCCCACGAAGTGAATCTAGTCCATCCAAAAGTGGAATTTTGAGAGCTAAGAATATAACCGATGCTCTCTCAATGTACTAAAATTGATCTCAAGATGTGTGGCATGGTTGTTTCATGTGTGATATTACACTGAGATATCAACCATGAAAGCAACCACAAAAGAATCCAAGTGTGGATGAAACACTAGGTTCATCGGTTCCATGAAGACTGAAGGTGCGTTCTTGAGACCATACGGCATAACCACATACTTGTAAAGATCGTACCTACTCTGGAAGGATGAAAGAGGTATATCAGATGGTCTAATGCACAACTGATGGTATCCAGATCTCAATCCAATATTTGAGAACACTCGGGCTCCTCAAAGATGATCAAATAGATCATCAATCCTCAGCAAGGGATATCAGTTCATGATCATCAATTGGTTCAACTTCTGATAATCCACACAAAGTTTGAGGGTACCATCCTCCATCTTCACAAACAGGACAGGCGAACCCCATGGAGATGTATTGGTCCAGATGAAACCCTTTTCCTACAACTCCTCCAACTACTTCTTGAGCTCCTTCAACTCTGGTGTAGCCATACTATAAATAGAAATGGACAATGGTTTTTCTCCTGGAAAAAGCTCAATAGAAAATTCCACCTCTCGCTCTAGAGGAAAACCTAAAAGTTCCTCTAGAAAGAAATCGATAAAATGATCCACCACTAGGGGAAATTCCATATGTGAAGTCCACTGGACATCCAGATATATACTAGAAATCTGGGCTACAACTCCTCCCAACCCATGATACTCGGTTCCTGCTCTACTTTTATGGACATCACATTCTCCCTTATGAAGAATTGATCTGCCCTCCTGTGATGTGAAACTCACCCTACAACGATATAAATCAACAACCACTTGGAAGGTAACAAACCAGTCCATTCTGAGAAGGACATCATATCATGTCATCTCTAAGACATAGAGGTCCCAGAAGAAGTGACACCCACCAACCTTAGGAGGGCACTCCTTTAACTAATGTATACTAGTCATTCTTGTCCCAAACAAAGTGTCCAACATCATGAAATCAGAAAAAGTAAGTATACATAGCCAAAGGATATCCACAATAGCAACATATATAAAACTATGGGAATCCCTTGTATCGAAATGATCATAATCTAAAAATGAGGCAACATGAATCGTACCTCAAACTGTAGAGGTTCTGGGATCCTTCTCCTGTTGGGTATGCTCCACCCCAAAAGTATGACATGTACCATGGCCCTGTGACCCTGCATGACCACTCGGAGCTGATCCACCATGCTATCGCTGAAAGCTTGGCGACAGGATACCACGTCCGCGACCTACACCTCAGCCTGAATGGCTGGAGGAACTACAGTTATCTAACTATTGAGAAATTGGTGGTGATGCTCCTGAACGAGGAGTCATAGAAAAACCCATGTCACCAGCTACTGGTGATAAAAACTCACAAAAACCTCAAGGTGAGCCATCTTTCCGCAAGATCGGCACTCCACTGGGTCTCTCAAGAAATGTGGCCCCGTATGCCCACTCTTCCTATACAGTTAGCACACCATCTGGCTACTAGAAGATGTCTCTTGTCTCCCCAGATCTCCGCATATAGACTCCCTCTGGCACTTCCTACTGTCAGTATAAGGGATACCAACTTCGGATGTCAAACCACCATGGCTCACCACTTCAGAATCTCTCATATTGCGCTCCATGATCAGCACCTAGTTGACTATAGAAGTGATGGAATTCAACCTAAATATGTTCACCAGAGATAAGATGTTGTTCCTAAGACCATCCTCAAACTTCCTTGCTAGTAATAACTCATCACTTCCTCGGATATGCGTGAAGAATTGCAGCTCTGTGAAGCATGAAGAATACTCCATAACTGAAAGAGTACCCTAATCCAGAATCATGAACACTCTGGATCGATCATCCCTCAAAGTATCCGGATAAAATTATTCATATAAGGCATCCTGTAACTCATCCCAGGACATGACCTTCTGGTTTCCTGCCTTTGAGATCTCATCCCACCATCCCTTGGAGGAATCCTGAAGCATATACATAGCGAGCATTACCCCCCCCCCCCCCTCCCCCTCTCTAGATGCATCCCAAGATGATCGAAGATAGAAATCATGGATTTTAACCAAGACTCTACATCCTGAGGTTCTCCTTCCCCTACGATGGTGGTAGGATGCTGCTGCCGGAAAATTCGCATCAATTCTATCATAGAATGGGTAGGATGCGTAACTCCTTATAAGTTCTTCATGAACCTCATGAATCCCTCTCGGAACTGTGTGTCTGCAACTGTGTTCGGAATGACGGTTGGTACCAAGACTGCCACAATTAGAGGATATGTTGGTAGTCCTTGATCATCCATGTCCAGTGTCTGATCATCGCCCTGAATATGGCATACAACCGAAGGACGTCTCAGTGGAATGACTCTACAAGTTCAAGTGCATAACTTAGATCATGATTATTAAGGACTAAAAACTAGAATTCTAAGAAGGTAACAAGATAATGAAAGAATTCAAGTTTTTTAAAACATGGATACACACTGTGTATATTGCCTACATGGTGTGTTATTTTAAGCCTTCACATGGGTGTGTACTTCGACTAAAACTGTTCATGTAACACCCCATACACACGGCGCATTATCCAAACACACGGCATGTTATCCAAACACACGGTGCGCACTTGAATTATTTTACCTTTATTGAGTTCTTCTACAAGACTTACCCACATGGTTCTCCTAAAACAAGACAACACGGTGTGTTCTTCTTGAACACGATGTGTGCCACTTTTGTTTCAACTATCTGTGTTGTTAGACACGTGTTCAGAGACATGGTTGACTCTACACAACATGTTTATTCTAGAAACAGTTTGTTCTATAATGGAATTCACTATCCCATGTTGTCAGTTAAATGGACGGCTACATGGCTCACTCTAAACAACATGTTCTAGATAGACATGATGTGTACTTTAAGGATTTCACCTACCTGTGTTGTTTGTTACATGGCCGGATTTAAGGGTTACACTACAGGGCATGTTCAAGCTTGACATGGTGTGTACAACTAATTTTTTATCCATCTATGTCGTTAGCCACGTGGTTGAACACATGTTCAACACAACACAGCATTTACATCTGGTACACGGTGTGTCCCATAAAAAATTTCCCAACCCCATGTCTCTTCCCACACATCCAGTGACATGGTTAGAGACTACACGGTGTGTACATATAGTACACTACAGGTACATAATAAAAACATTTCCTTCCTAAATAGAAGGACACATGGTGTGTATTCATCATTACACATCGTGTATTCTGGGTTTTTCAGGAAAGTATGCCTCATAAACTTATCTAGAACCTAGAAAACACTAAAATAAACATTAATGTTCCAAATTTTGCTTTTTAAGGGCCCATACTCCCCGCGAATCAAATCTTGGAATTTTATAAATGTCATATACAAGCACAACATTTTAATGATCCACCAAATTCAAATCCATGAAGGCCCATAACACCTCAAGAACCAAAGTTTGGAATTCATTCAAACAAGACAATAAACAAATTAATACCCTATCAAACTGCATGTATTTTATCAAGGCATCTATCACAATAACATGCATATCTAGCTAAACATCTATCACAACAACATGAAATCACTAATGCACCCTAAATGGAATTACAAGAATACATGGTATGTGATATCTAAAAAGTGGCTATATGATGGATGAGATGAAATACCATCATTTCATTAGGTTTCAATGGAAATAGAACCTAAATATTTATCAATGATAACAAAAAAATAATGTGAATCAGCCAACAGTGAAATCAAATCAATTGTAAAATTGAAATAACCGAGGTAAATTTGATTTTCCTTGTACATGGGTTAGCTACTCCCAAGAAAAACTTATTACCAACTACAAATTTATTCTTATCCCTGGATATAGGCTCCAAACAATAAGTTAGGAAGAAAATAATTCCTCTAATACCACTTTGTAACATCCTAGTTTCGGGTGCCGCCCAGAGGTACCCCATACCTAGTTGGCTACATGGACTCAAGCGCATTTTCCCAAATGCCAGAGGCTGCCAACTAACAGCAAGGTCCTAGCTTGTGATAATATGGAAACTATTCCCTCATTGGAAGAGAAACACAGCATAAGTAAAATAGATAGCAATAGCGGAAGTAGTAAAACATGAAATAAGTAAACAGTAGAAGTAATAAAAAACTATAGCACCCATATATAAATGATGCATGATTCATATGTATAAGAAAGAATAAAAAAATAATGATGCTGGAATAAAGTACAAAACCAAAGTACAAGAGAAAAACAAGTAAACATCTCCACAGCATCACAATCCTCAGCTTGGTCCCATGCTCCCCAGCTCCATAGCAATCAAGTACCTAAAGTAGAAGGGATATTATCCTAATCTATACCTTCAGTAATATAATCTATTTGGACCTAAAATCATGACCCAAGCAAGATGTGAGACTAATAAAAGTAGGAAATTACCCAAATATTTGTTCTTAAAAGTTAGTGAATATATATGTGGCATACAATAAACAAAATGAAGTAGTAATCAAGGAAGTACACATAGTAAAAATCCTAAAAATTCAATTGAATTAATTTTCATATATCAAGTAAGCAGCTAATCAAAAGCAGGTAACCCTCTGGGAAGTACTAACAGCCTAACCCCTTTGGCTCAACCAAACAAACATAAGAAACCCTCTGGGAAATAATATCAGTATAAACCCTCTGGTTCGGCTTTCGAAAAGACTCTCTGAGGAAGAACTCACTGTCAATTCCCCCAGTGGTCTCATATCGGTAACTAATAGGAACTCTAAGGAAGCACTCAACATCCAATTCCCCATGTGTCCCATATCAAGGAAACTAAAAACACTCTGAGGGAGCACAAAGTGCATCCCCACTATGGTCTCACAATGTAAAAGTAAAACAGACACTTTGGGGAAGCCCTTGGCATCCATTCCCCCTATGGTTTGCTACACCAGGTTCCGACAGCCCTGTATAAGTCAGTTGTGCACAAACGATACATGGAACCAAAATTAAACCTCAATAACTACTTGGTAAAACAATCTATATCATACCATAGCATTTCAGATAATAATAACTCCACCTTAACAGTACTAGGAATGGAAATTAAGCATCCTAACTGGCAAGCTATACCAAACGGTCAAAACAAGAAATAATGGGGAAAACATCTATAGCATGGAAAAGTTAACCATATTCACAAACAATTAAACTCTATCCATAAAAACAAGTCATAAAAGGAAATAATAAGGATAAAACCATAAACATGCATTACCACAAATGAGATTTTTGGGCACTTTTGCACATAAAATTAAAAGGATATCTATAGAAAGGCACAAACCACCTACCTCATTATCGTGAGATCGATATATGTGAACCTTAGGCCATGAATCACCCTAGAACGTCATAGATCTATAAAAACATTAAAAATGTTCAACTGAGAATAACTTGTGAAAGAGGAGAAATTTGGAAATGAGACTCTAGAAGAAGGAGGAGCTTACTGTGGTGATCCCAATGCAATATATGGTCGTTGATTCGGAGAATGGATGGAGATTTAGGGGCTCGGAGAAGATTCTTGAAGTATTGATTCTCCTGGAAGAGACGAATGAAGAAGAAGAGGGTTCTATCAATTAGAAACAACCCTGGTTCATTTAATAAAATAAAAATAAAGTACACAGTGTGTTCTTTAAAAGTACACGGTGTTTACTTTCTTTTTACATCTCCACTTTAGTCGGTCTCCAGTGTACTCGGTTGTTACATAGCCATCGCATGGCTACCCACAACAACTGGGTACATGGCGTGTACTTAAAGTACATGGTGTGTACTCCTAAAATTTCTTAAAACTCTTCTTTTTCGAAAAAACAATGGAAAAATAAAAACATACCTGAAATAAAGATCTAGGTTCCTAAAAAGGTGTTGTGAAAACCTTTTCATATACATCAGCAGATGTTAGGCCATCCAATGAAGTGGTATAAACTCTTGGGAGCACAATATTTTCAAAGGTTAACCTAAGATCAGGGTACCATCAGTTGAAAATAATGGAAGCAGACATCCTCAAGACTATGTTCTACAATAGATATGGGTATTATTAATTTGTTGTTATGTTGTTTGGGTTAACTAATGCACTTGTTGTTTTCATGGATCATATGAATAGAATATTTCATGAGTTCTTGGATACGTTCTTGGTTGAGTTTATTGACGAAATTATGGTATATTATAAAAGTAAATAACATCATGAAAGACATCTAAGAGTTTTTATATAGTCCATAAAAGAAAAGAAACTGTATTTAAAATTATGAAACTATAAATTTTTCTAGAAATAAATTTATTTCCTTTTTCCCATTATTTCTAAATATGGAATAACTATTAAACCTAAAAAAATTAGAGTTGTTAAAGAATTGTCCAACACACAAAAATATAACCGAGGCTCATTTTTTTTTTGGTTGGTTGGCTACTACATGAGGTTTTTAGAAAACATTGCACTGTTATCTTACCCCCTAACTATGTTAACATGAAAAGGAGTTAAAATCATCTTGAAAAAATAATGTGATGATTTTTTTCTGAAATTAAAAATAATATTGTTGTATGATCTGGTTCTAACCCTACCTTACATATGTACATATTTTCTTATCTATAATGATTCTTCATTGAAGGTACTTGGTTTTGTTATAATGCCGAATGGTCAGGTAATTGTTAATTTTTAATTTCAGTTGAAAACTCTTAAGTTAAATTACCCTACAAAATATCTTGGATTAGTTTCTATTGTTTTTTAATTAAAATTTGGAGGCCTCATTTATATGGAACAAAATGTAAAATATATACTGAACATAAAATTATGAAGTATATATTCCATCATAATGAATTAAACATGAGGCAAAGAAAGTGGATTGAACTGATAAAGTATTTTGATTTAACGATCCATTACCATCCTGGAAATAAAAACAGAGTGTTCGATGCATTGAATCAGAAAAATAATGATACATTAACCCCGTTATGTTTGGAGTATAACCCATTGATTATTTATTTGATTAATTTTGGCTTGGAAGTTATTGGTGCATGTAATTCATATGTATTGATTTAGGTTTCAGTGTAGTCATCTCTATCAAACAGAATTAAGAAAGCCCATATAGAAGGCGGTGGACTGCAGAAAAAGGTATAATTTGTTTAAAAGGGTTTGTTTCCAGAATTTAATGTTGATAATGATTTTTCTTAGATGTTTTCGAAGATATTATGTGTTCCTAGTGACTCTCACCTAAAGAAATAATTTTCATGTGAATCTCATAGTTATTCCTTTTTAGTTCATCCTGGAAGTACTAAGATGCATAGGGACAATTGAGGGTATTACTGCTGGGATGGAATAAAAAGAGATATTGCTGATTTTACTATGAAATTTTTTATATGTAATGTGGTTAAATCAGATAAATAGTTACCAAATGGGTTGCTTCAGCCTTTTCTAGTACTAGAATGGAAATAAGAGAATCTATTCATGGAAATCATGGTGGGACAACCAAATACATCTTGAGATAATAATTAAATTTGGGTTATTGGTGATTGGATGAATAAATCAGAAGATTTTCTACCTATTCAATATACTATGTATTTGGATCACCATTCTCAACATAACTCAATGATATTTCTAGGTTACATAGAGTTACACTTTCTATTGTATCTTACTAAGATCACAGGTTCACTTCTAACTTTTAGAAATGCCTTTAGAATTCATTGGGCTCAAAATTAAATTTCAACACTACTTTTCATCATCAATCTAAGGAAAAAAACAAGAGGACTATTTAGACATTGGAAGATATACTTCAAGATTTTTCAATGGACCACCAGGGATGTATGGATCAACATATTTCTTTAGTTTAGTTTTCATATAATTATAGTTTTTATTCCAGCATACAGATGGCACCATTTAAGGAATTGAATGGGAAGCAATGTAAAACTCCATCTTTTTAGGATGAAGGTATGGAAACTAAGTTTATGGGACCCAAACTGATAGAGGAAGTGGATGAAAAATTTAAGATAATCGAACAAAACTGGTGGACATCTCAGAGCCGGAAGAAAAGTTATGTAGATAATAGGGGGAAAATAATTTTCTTTTGAGGTAGGTGATTATGTTTTTATTAAAATCATGTCATAGAAAAGTTTTATGCATTTTGGTAAGAAAGTAAATCTATGTCCATAGTTCATTGTACTAAATGAAATACTACAGAAAGTTGGACTAGTTATCAACTGTGTAGCTTTACCTCAGAGTTTATCACAAGTATGTAATTTTTTCTGTTCTTTGATGTTGAGAAAGTATGTGATAGATTCATCTCATGTTTTGAGAACATATGTATTTTAGATTGAAGATAACTTTTGTTATGAAAAGAAAAATGTTCAGATTGTTAATTTAAGAGAGCATGTTTTTTAGAATATGTTAATTTAATGTGTTACAGTTTTGTAGAGAAACCACACAGTTGAAGAAGAAACGTTATAATCTGAAAATGCTATGAGGAAAAGGTACTCTCACTTGTTTAATAAGTAAATAAAAAATGTAAGGATGCAATTTCTTGATGGTGGGTAAAATGTAACAACCTAGGTACTTTTAATTTAATTTTCCCTAATCTTGATTTTCTTGCTTCTCTGTTTTGAATTTTGAAAATATTATATATACAGTTGCGATTAGTAAGATATTTGGAATCTTATAGGGATAATAAATTTTTTGATGAATAGTAACCAACCCTTATGAGTAGTAACCTACCCTTATGGATATTAATATGACCCTTAACCAGTTAAATGAATAGTGACCTCATTAATGAATGTATCTTATAAGTGACAATATGATCAGAGTATAAGTGTTGGTATGTTTGTAAGTCTTAAATATTTAATTAAAATTTTATAATTAATTTAATAATTTAAATAAAAAATTATTTTCATAAAATGTAATCATAAACTAGTATTTCATTTTCTTATGGTTATAACATAATTTTATGTGACCCTGATTATGTTTTTAAGGTGTTATAAAATCAGTTATAGTTTTAAAATTGTTATTTTCCAATAAAAATATGATTTTATTTAAAATTTAAATGAGTCATATAAAAAACTATTTTGATAAAATTGAGTTCTTTTTTGAATTATACTTATCAAAAAATGGTTGGGGAGATTTTTTGGTATTTTTTTGAAATACATGAATTGTTAGTGAATGGTGAAATACAGTAATTTACCAAATAAACTAAATAAATGAATTATTGTGTCATTAATGATGTTCTGTTTACGTAATCATCCTTGATTTGAACTCACATGTACTTATTACTATATTTATTAATGGAATCATCACTATTAATTGTCTTGGGTAAAAATAATACAATTATAATTAAAGTAATGGGAAAAACCTCCTCTCCTCCACTATAAATACCACCCTCACCCCCCCCCCCCTCCTCTCAAACCTCTCAATCTTTGAGAATAGTATAAATTATTCCCATTCCCCTTCCCAAGGATCATACACAAATCCATTACCTGTTGGTATCATCTAATTTCCAAAACCTAATTCCTTAAGGGGATCATAAGGAGAAGAGATTAAGAGGTAAGAATCCTCTTTCATATTTTTGTGTATTCTTTTCAGTTCCTTTTATTTTATTATACTCTCCTTACTTACTGTTATCCAAGAGGAATTAAAACTCATGTATCAGTTATATTATAGATTTTTATCATGGTTATCAAAAAATCTATCATCATTCTTCTTCTACTCTCCCACTTAATCAAATAATAATAACATTATCTGTGATTCACCAATTTACCAAAATCGTGGATGATGTATTTTAAATTTCCATTGCATCCATAAAAGCTAATAATAAAACCATTTTAATGGTTTAAAAATATATTAACATGTATATAATGACCTATTTTATGTTATGTAATTAGATTATATTCATGATATTAAATTAAATAACAAATCAAGTTCCTGGTTGCCAATGAACTGCAAAATTTATCAAAACAAAATTTCATTAAAGTTTTATCTAATGATTCATCATTATATGAGATAAAAAAGTAATTTATTGTATAATTCAATATTCAGGAAACATATTAATTCAATATCATGAAATTTATGGAGTTTAATTTCAATACAATAAGCAAATGAAATACGAACCGAACATGGAAATCATGTAAAACACGCACCCAAAACAATGGAAATTGAAAAATGTTGTTAAGAAATGGGTATGATGATTTTATAAAATGATCATTTACTGTGTTATAAACATTCGTATGTTTCCGAAAAATATTAATAACACTCTCATAACCATTATACAGGATGTCTAAACATGTTTTAAGTAAGACAAAGCGTAGATAAGTGAATTCTTAACCCAAATTCCATTCTTCGGGTTAACCTTCAGCTTCATAGTTTTATGTTATATCAAGACAATTTGGGAAATTAATTTTGTTTATATTTTTTTATATTATGTTGAATTACATTTTATACACATATTCCTTTCATTATAAAATGTCTCTCTTCAATTATATGATATTTTTATGGGGGGGTTTCTTTAAAGATCCTCTTTTAAAATTCTATTTTACAAAATTCAAAAGCAATGTTTCTATGAAATTATTCTTATTTTATGATTATGTTCAGTTTCTTGGGCTTTGTTAATAATGAAGGGTGGGACCTATATCTTACTCCTATTAATTGGGTATGTGTATGTTGTTGGTGGGCTGTATGGTTACTCCAAGTGTAACTGTGATGGTTAAACCATGAGGTTTCCGTGAGGGTTACATTGTAAGGTATCCTTGAGGTTGCAAATCATAAGGTTTACGTGAGGGTTACAAAATTAAGTAAGTAATTACCCAATATAATGTTATACTCTATTCATTTTTTCTATGTTTATGGAAATCCTATGTTATTAAAAGTAAGTATGTGATTCTTTATTGGCGAGAAGTATGTCTTTTTTAAAATGATTTTATATGTTTTCATGAACTAATGTTTTCTTTCCTTCTTTTTACATCCCATGCTGATATTTTTATGATCATCCCAAGTTTTTAAATGTTTTTCACAGGTTATATCAATGTGTAATAGGAACAAGGTGTTCAATTTAAATGTTATGATGATTTTTCAAATAAATCAAGTTGTTTTTTAAAAGTATTATGTATTGCAATAAATTGATATTGTTTTAGTTGTACCCAATTTGTATTCTTGTTGGTTGATATATATGAGTTATTTTCTCACATTCTAAAACTCCAAACAAAAAAGATGTTTTGGAGTGTAATAAGTAAAATATGGTTGAATTAACTAGAATATGTAATGTTAAAGGCTAGGTCCTTATACATAATATAATAAATATCCCTATATTTGTAAAGATTTTATTGTGTACTATATACCAAAAAATAATTCATTCATAAAATAGTAAATATTAAGCTAAAGATAATGTTGAAACACTAAATAAAAAAAGAAATTTATTTTATCAATTTGAAATTCTAAAATTTATAAATAGATCCTTTAAATGAATATACAAAATATAAGGAATAACAGCTTCTATAAAAAAAATTATTCCTAACATTAGGTGTTAGAAGTCATATTTCTAATAAATTACAAACTAAATAATTTTTAATATACTTTTTTAAACATTTAAATATTATATATTATTATCATTATCATTTAAAAGTGATTAAAATAATTTATTACTATAAAATACTTGATACTTTTTATAAATACATTTCCTTGATATATAAAAACAAATACACTTTTCATTTTATAAACATTAAAAACTAAATATTTGGAAATGTTCATCCCATACTGTAATTGTGAACCATTTCAGTATTGTAACAATAGTAGGGTAACCTGTTATAGGGTAACCTAATCTATGGTATGTTTTATAGCATAACTTGTTATAAGTAATGTTTCTATAGCATATGTTCATGTAGGATAACTTGCTATTTTTTAAGAATATATAGGTTAAATTACTATAGGGTGATTTTTTTAAGGAAATGAATAATGGAAAAAATATTTTTCAAATTATGTTTTTTTAATATATTTCATTTAATTTTACATTGATAAAAAAGTATGAAATAATTTATTTAATATAGTATTTTTAGGCAAATTGTAACTAAAATCACAAATCTAACTATACATGGATAACAAAACTATTAATAATGAAAAATCGATACGTATAATATCTTTCCCATCACCACAGACCTATTTCCATATCCATTTAACTTCATTATCTCAATCACCAATATGAGGGTTCTTTCTCAAACTTGTATGCCATTCATGAAAATTTCAAATCCACCAATGTTCTTGTGCAGTGATTGAGTATAACCTCATTAGGACACCACCAATGGTGTCCTTAATTAAAGATAATATATATTTTAATTCATACATTGAAATAAATTGTAGTTGTAAACATCAAACACATACAAATTTCAAGTAACACCCATAGATTTTGGAATATATATATATATATGTAAACTAATATTATGTTTGATAGTTTTCCCCACACATAACACATAATTAATATGTGTCATTAAATATTTATTATTCTTATAAATTAATAATAATAAATTCTATAGTAAATAAAAAAATATTTTAATCAATTCAAAAATGAATAAAAAATATGATTAAGAATTCTTAAAATTGTAAAAAGTATTTGTAAATTAAAAGTATTTTTAAATTAAAATCATTTTTATATATATTTAATTTCCATTTAAAATATAAATTTAAAATTTTTATAATATTAATTCAACTAAATGACAATTAATTTTTAATTAAAAATATAAAAATTAGACTGAGGGTAATTTATGTTAATTCTTATAAAATATTGATTTTTAGGTGAATAGATAAAAAATACTCATTTCGGTAATATCACAACTTTTGTGACTTTAACATAATAAAAGAAAGAAATAATTTTTTATGACTTCTTATTGAAAATATTTATTTATAATGTATAAAAATTATTTTTAATTTATATAATTAATGTTTATAATTTTTGATGTTTATTTATGATTTTAATTTAGAAACTATTTTTATTCATTGAAATTAAATAATAGTTTTCAACACTTTTTAAAAATAATCCCACATATTAGATATAATATTTTATAAAAAAATCATAATATATAATTTTTTAACTTTTATTTTCATGTATAAAATTATGGTTACTATGATTAAAGGTCATGGTCACAATAATAGGGAATATATTATTTTAAAAAAGTAGTTTAATTAATATTAAATCTTTTTTATCTAATAATTTAAATTATTCTATTCTAAAATATTAATTTTATAGATTATTTAAACCAATTTATAAATATATTATCTCTCACTAAATTGGTAATCATTAATAAAAAAATTTAGAACACTTAATAGTGAAAACTAAATTTTTCTATAAAATGGTTATTCTATATATTAGATTTGTAAATTTAGAAGTGAATTGTCTTTAATTAAAAAAATGATTTGAAATAATTTAAATAGAAATATATTTTTATAACATAATTTTTTGGTTATAAGGGTAACCCTATATTTTCAATAATATATAAACTACTGGGTAGAAAACTTATTAGCAAGCTATTAAAAATGGTAAAATGAAAAAAAATGTACTAAAAGTAATAAAATATGATTAAATGTAACATAGTGACACTATATTCAAGTGTTCTTATACCCTACTTTTTGTTCATAATATGGATGTGGTTCATCTTAGGTCTTTTCTAGAAGAATGTTTAATTTTTTTAAAAAATTTTGGGCTATGCACGGTTGGTGCATGATTTTCTCAAACCCTGCACCCACACAGTCTAAACCATGGAAAACCAAATAGTGTGGGTTTACATTGTTGGTTAATGGTTTGAATAACCATTCCCCGACTTAGTAGAAACCATGAACCCTATCATAGGGGTTTATGGTTAGTGTGCATTGGATAAAAAACGGTGTGGTCCTACCCATATAACCATGCAAGTGGTATTTTTTATTCCAAAAAGATATTTTATAAACTTATTTCACCCCATTTTTACCTCCCACTCAGCCTATATCCACTTGGTGTGAGGTCATAGATTTTGTATTCTCTCAAGAAATTTTTTGTCTCTTCCAAATCCCTTTATTAGTGGGTCAAACTTTGAAAAACATTATTCAATTCATCTCCTGTAAGAGATCTTTTCATGTTCCTTCTCACCCACTCTCTCTTTCTATCCTCTATAGGGTATGTTTGGTCATATTAGTTTATATGGATATAAAATCCTTTTTGTGGATCTTGAATCTAGTTTTGATTCCATGATATTTTCTTCTATCTTTCTTAATTGGAATGTCTTGTTATTGAGGTTGTGTTATGTTCATTCCATGATAATGGTAGGTAGTTTCATAGAGATTTTGAATTTAAAACCCCTTGATTTTATTATTGTATTTAAAATTATTTAAATTAAAATAAAAAAACACAAATTACTGTGAATTATAAATAAAAATTGGATTGGTATGAAATTTGGGAAAATCCCACCAATTGTTAGGGAACTAGAGATTTGGGGTGTGATTTGAATTTGATGGAAATTTTGAACTTTTCTTATGATAAAATTGGATGAAATTAATTTGATAAAAACCAACGGTTTGTATTATCTTGAAATATGAATGAACTAACTAAAAACAATCATTTTGGTTTTTAAATTAAAATTGGAATTTTGAAACTACAAAAGGGGCCATTATATTTTTGAACTATTTTGAAATAATTTTCCCATTTGTTGATTGATTGATTGAGAACATGAAATCATGGGTAGGTAGTAAGTTTTTTTGAAAATAATGGTATAATGGTAAATCAATAGAAATGTATTGAAACATTACAACTCTATAAAAAACATGTTTAAAAGATCTTTTCACCAGTTGGATATCTATGAGTCCTATTCAGCCTTAGCCTAAGGGACGTATGTGTGCATTGCTATGATCACTGATTGGGTGTGTGTGGATATCACAAATATAAACTATCATTCCTCAGTGAAGATAAAGATGTTACTATATTTGTTTTTTTGATATATATTACATTTATTTTGAAACTGTTTTACTCATGCTTATTTATTTATATAAATTATTTTATATACAATGGTTACTTAATCTGTTCGTTGAAATTTTTCTGTTACATGTTGTGAAATGAATTTATTATTTTAAATATGTAATTATACTTCCATACTAATTTTATTTTAAATTGAAAGAATGACTTTTTTTGTTATCAATTTTTACATCTTATTAAGGAGAACCAGGTGTGTCCCTACTAGGATTTTACCTCACATCCAATATTTCTTTAGATAATTTTGTTGATGTTCATCTACGAGGCATGAGTAAAGGCAATGAACCTCTTGGAGGAAGTGGAAATTCATTACCCTATAGGAATGGAGTGTTGAAACCTTTGGGATGTTAAGTTTTTTCTCATCTATTTTTTAGTACTTTTCAGATGTACTTTTTGGGTTTGGTATACCTACTAGTTCTCCTAGTATTGTCTCCTTTATGTGTTTTCTTTTGAGTATAATGAAATGTATATGTTATTCTCTTTTTTTGAAGAATAATTCCCACATTTATATTTTTTTTATTTCTTGGAATAGTCACTAACTCATGGAGAATGAGAATTCACTTCAAGATATGTCATTGATGGTTTAGTTATCAATTTTCTAGGGTATCCGAGGTCATTTGTTGAAAAGTGGTACCAAATGTGATGTTTAATAAAATTTCCTTAATGTTAGTATGTAGTTTAGAAATATTTTCAGGACTTAGGAGGTAGTTTGTCTTGAGTTACTAGATTTATCTCATCATAACGAGAATTAACCCATCATTTGTGGTTTGGGAAAAAGGTCTTGAGGATTAGTTCTATTTTTTCACTTTTTTTATTTTGATAGATTAAATTGATATCTTGTGTGTTATATGATGTGATTAATTTCCTTATTTCCCTTATTTAAGTGTGGTTTTTAGTAATCTTTTGACTTCTTTAATTTTTCTTGATTATGTTGTGTAGAATCATTCCTTCGAGAGGATGTATGAATAGGATATAGAGGGAAATTACTGATAAACCATAGTGATATAATCCCCATGTGGACTAGAATCCAGTTAAGGCCATTTTGTGTGTTGTCCATGCTCTGGGATAGGCACCTGCACCCTTTCTTTTCTAGGCTCTATCTTTTGAACCTCATAGGGATAAGTCTCATAATGTTTTTTAGGAATTCATTTTCTATAAGCCACCATCTTTCCATTTCATTAATAATCCAGAAGATGTTGAGGATTAGTTGATCAGGATTGAGTTTTTCTTTGAGTTCTCGAAGATTCCTGATGAAATTAAGGTGAAATGTGACACCTTAAATATATATGGATATAGTATGAGATAGTGGGACATGGTGGTGATGGTGAATAATCATGATTGTTTATAGTGTAAGTACTTCAAAGTTCATTTTATTGAACTTTTTTATCCAATTTTTGTGGTTTTAGAGAAGTCTATGGATTATTTCAAACTTGAGAAGGCTAACAGGAACGTTAATGATTATACAAACTAATTTGTAGAGATTTTTCAGTTTTCACCTGATATAGTATTGAATTTTTATATGATAACTTGATGGTTTTATATGGTACTTCGATATTATATTAATTATATAGTTTTATTTTAGAGGATATATTCTTAGGTTGTCTTGGTGGATAGATCATTGATGGTGATCTTGACCTTTTTGGTACATCAGCAAGGACAAGAGATCCTTTTTCTCTCATTGGTAGTTTTATGAGTTCCTTAAAACAAAATAGTAAGCATGATTATTCTGAGGGTGGTACTCAATATAAGTGTTATTCTAGACCTGTTATGGTGCCTTGGATAGTCCCTTTTAGTTTTAACCAGTGTGGAAAGCCATGGCATTCAAAACGGGTGCAATGAGGCACCCAAGAAACGTGTTTCCTACATAAGTTCAGTTCAATTTTATAAGTTATTCATTATATTTTATACTACTCATAGTGGAATGGGACCATTAGAACAAAAAAAAATATTATGGTGCAATTAGATGCTTCACAAAATAAAGGGTTATATCCACAATTATCCAAAAATAAGCTTCTTCACATAGTGAAAGAGTCTCTAGAAGAAAAAAATAAGTGTCCAACAACTGTGAGATGTACAATAACTATCGAATCATCTTTAGTGACTACTTTATTTGAAAATGGTTCATCTCATTCATTTATTTCATCTTGTATTATGATTCTACTAAATCATTCTACAAACCTATTATCTTATGACATTGATATTACTACAACCCTCATAATGAAGAGAGAACAAAGACTTTATTTTACTAAATGTATTATATCTTTATTATAGATAAATATTAATTGGTATTTTATGGTTCTTATCATGAAACCACTTGATGTCATTTCAGGGATGGATTGTGTCATTTTCTAATAAATATGGAATTTATTTTCTTCTTCTATGGGTCTCCATTATTGTTCATGATGGTGTGGGTTGTATATTTTAGGGGGGAGTGGGAGCCAAGATTGAGTAGATATGGACATTATTATTAAAATTTGGAGAAATTAATTTCAATTTAAACCTTCTATTTATACTGGGAATCCTTGAGCGGTGATATCCCAAAATTTTTTATCATGTTTCTTAACATATTTCCTTATAAATTATCTAGTTTTACACTAGTAAGGGAGGTAGAGTTTTATATTTATTTAGTAACTGGTACTCAACCAATATCTATTACTTAAGGCCATATGATACTAGTTGAAGTTAAAGAGTTTAATACTCAGTTTTATGGTGTTTTGGATAATGGATTTATATGACAGGGTGTGTCTCATTAGGCGGCACATGTTCTATTTTCAAAGAATGCTGATAGAAAACATCACCAATGTGTTGATTACCCGAAAATAAATCAAGTTAAGGTGTAGAGAAATTATTTTATTTCAAGTAGAGATGATATTTCTATCTAGTTTAAAGGGGTGAAGTATTTTTTAATGATTTATATAGGATATGGTTATCAATAATTGAGAACAAAAAAATTGACATTCAAAGAACCACTTTATGGACTATGTATATGAATTATAAGTAACTTTTCGTGCCATTTACTCTAAACAATTATCCTAAAATATTTATTAATTTGATTGAAAAGATCATCCACACCTATCATGACACTTTCATGGTGGTTTTTTTGGATTAAATCATAGTTTACTCTATGTTCTGGGAGGATCTTCTATGTCATCTTCAAATAGATTTGGAATTTTTGAGAAACCACTAACTTTATTCAATGCTATAAAAATGTTATTTATGTATTAGAGAAGTAAAATTCATCGGACATGTGGTACTGGATAATGTTATCTTAGTTGATCACAAGAAATTGAAATATATTATGAAATTGGAGAAGCCAAAAAATGTTTTTGAGATTCAAAGCTTCTTAGGTTTAGCTAGATATTATCACCAATTCATAAAAATTTTAGAAAGGTTACATTCCCTAATGACCTCTCTCACTCTAAATGGAGTAATGATTATTTGGGATGAGAAATTTAATATTTCTTTTGTTGAGATAAAATTTCATTGGCTATTATGTCAGTTTTGACTCTTCTAGAGGACATTAAAGGCTATGTGGTCTTCTATGATACATTAGGTTTAGTTTTTGGATGTGTTCTTATACAAGGATATTATATTATTACCTATGGATCTTGGGATCTTATGCAACATGAGAAGAATTATCTGACCCATGATCTTGAACTCACAATTGTGATTCAATCACTTAATTTTTTGTAGAATTTCCTGTTTTAGAATGTTTTACCATGTTTTTTGAAAAGAATTTCTCAAGTCATAACTTCCCTAAAAAATATTTTATTCTCTTCCATAGGAATTAAGTTGATTACCTGTAATTTTTTGATTATGACATTACCTATACCATAGGGAAATGTAATGTTGTACCTGATGTGCTGAGTATGAAATTTTTGACCCATACCCTGAAAGAATCATCAGAAGAGTGGAACATGATGGGTATTTTTGTAATGTTTCATATTAGAGTATTGAAAATAGTGACTGAGGTTGTTTTGTCTAGTGTTAAGTTGACCACCACTCATCTTGAGATTAATCATTAGGAATAAAAATCTTGATGATGAATTTTGTGGCATCAAGGACTCTCTTTATGGTGGGGATACCATTATTGATTTTTCATTCTCCTCATAGGGTATCCAATTTTTCCGAAACTAATACATTTTACCTATTATTTTAAGGAATTTTATGATTGTGGATTGAGATAATTTCCAGTGTTAAGTGCACCCAAGAGTCATAAAAATGTTTTATGAAAATCGATGATGATTCTGGTGTCCAGGTATAGGATGGGTCTTTTTTGTCTCTTATTATTGTAATTCCCAATAGGTCAATTTCGAGCATCAAAGTACTTTTGGATTTCTTCAGCCACTTCCATTTCAAACATGGAAGTGTGTTGAGAACTCTATCGAATTTTTGGAGGGGTTTCCTCATACCCATATAAAAAATTCATTATTAGTAGGGATCGATAGGATACACAAATCAGATCACTTCATACCCACATGCAATACGACCAAAGTTGAGGAAATGGGAAATCATTATGTGAGTTTATTTTTTTCACATAGTTCAACCATCTATAGTCACTAATATAGATACATATTTAATTATCAGTTTTGGAGAGTCCTCCAAGAGGCACTATATAATTCCCCGGCCTTAAACCTTACTTAATATTAAGTTATTACAAGATTACACATTTAGGATCTTTTTGGGTTTATAGATTTAGAGAATTAGATCATAAAACTTGCATTACATTCCACATATAAACAAAGTGGTTACATAAAGATAGTATTCTTCTTTCCCATCAATGGAAACATATTTAAAATAAAACATGGATTCTTTCTTGACACTTCCTTGACATTATCATCATATCATGTACCTTTCCTTTGAACTGTGGAAAACATTTCAAAAAACATGGGATGAGCATAAAAAGATCAGTAAGGGATATAAAAATATGGAAAGGAAACATGGGTACATATATACATAAAAATGAAATCATACTTTACCCATAAAACATAAGCACTTTATCATACCTCATCAAATCATGAATAAATCATAGAAATCATAAGACATAAAGGTAACTTGAGGCATTCATAACATTCTTACGTAGGGAGTAACCCTCTTGGTTACATTTGGAATACCAATCACAGTATATTCCCTCAATCTCTTTGGAGAAACCGTAACTTTTCACTCCTTTGCGTTACCCAATGCATTGGAGAGCTATATCGGGCTCACCCGCCCTTATTTTATCACAGAACCACCCATGTTCATAATAATTCCCAAGAACCTCAACATAATCATATCACATAAAACATGCATAAAGAAAACATAACATTTCCACCTTTCAATCAAAAGATATCAATACAACACATTGATATAAAAACATTTTGAAAACTATTATCAATACCAAAATAAAATAATATTAAAACATGGTATTTATTTTTCTTTAAAAAAAAGGTATGTCTTGTAGAGGAAGTCGAAACTCAAATAATGGTTACGGCAGCAGAGAAGTCGTTGTTGCCGCATACGTACGACAAAAACATTATCTTTTGTAATTTAGTAAACGCTTCATATAAAAAAGATTCCTTTTGAATAAACGTAAAAGTCAAAGGGGTTTATACACCGTATAAAATAAGGTTGTGTATAAAACAAAATATGCCTCAATGAAAGGAGATTGAGACGAAGTCCCATACCTTGGTCCAACTTGACTCGATCGTTCTTTAATGTCCTGAATAATAAACTTGAGTTAATCTATTCTTTCTTAAGAACCTTTTTCAAGTTCATTATTCCTTTTATATCACTTATTTCCATGTCATGAACACTATGTAATTATTTAAGTTAATAACGGTCGTTTTAACGATCATTGGTACTTGAGTCAAAAATAAACCCTTTATAATTACAAGTTGTTCATGTATCCATTATATCCAGAATTATAAGCATGATGTATATATCATATATATCCAATATATACATGCATTTATAATTTTACATAATCATTTAGAGGTACGAAATGAAATGCACCGTTCATGGAGATGGTAAGCCGTACGTACGCATGAAAACTACATTCATTTCTATTTCATATTTTATAGAATGGAATCATAATTATATAAAGGTATATTATAATTCCCGTATAATATCATATATAATATCATAGTTCCATCTTTTATACATACCACATATGGTATTTAACGAATCAAATCACTTTGAGGGGGCGGTAGTCCGCACTTCCTTAAATGAAGATATCACGTTTACCCATAATAGAAACCATAAAGGTATGCCCAAAATGAAAAATACAGAAGCTTAAGGAAAACATAAACATATTATATATCATATATAAATACAGTGACATCTTAATGGCCACCTTTGAAGGTGTTAAAAGAATGTTGAACAATCATCGTTTTGGGAGGCATAAATTCACCATCCACGGAAATAGTATGTCCTTTAACCATTAGATGTAAGTGTGTGTAAGTGTAGCTCGAATCCTTCTTATAACAAAATCCTAGTATATTGAAGATACTGGATTTGTTACAAAAGAAATTAATAAAAAGTGTTTAGGGGGTTGGAGAAGCAAAATAAAACAAAAGGACTCAAGTGAAGACATTACCTTAAAATCGGGTAACTCCCTTTGGTTTGAGCTCAAAGGATTCCTTGGGAAGACTTCTTCCCAAAGTGAGTCTTCAAGAAGTAAGAGAGGGATGTGGAGAGACAAAATGGGCAGGGGTCGGCCAAGCCAAAGGCTTTGGGATTGTGGGTAAGGAGGTAGAGGTGGGGGCCTTTTATAAGAGGAGAGGAGGGGCACTCTTGGAAAGTAAAGAAATGTTACTTTATTTGAAAATTATTTTCGCATTAAAAAGGTCCCAAATTGAAATAATTCGAGGGTGAGGTGATAAGGGTTCGAAATCCACCCATACAATAGGTTTTGGACATTTGTAGGTCATAGATTTCACATTATCATTTCATTTTATTTAAATCATTTATTAATGAGGTAATCGCTACATCATCATGATGTCATAAATAATTTAATAAATTTAATGTCTATAATTTATAAAAAAATATCATGATGTAGGAAATATTTTTAGATTTCTAATAAATATTTATAGTCCAAAATATCATTTATGTAGACAAAATTAAAAATATTTTACTTAGGTGATACATTCTTTGTCACATTAAACATTCTTTAAAAATAAAAAGATAAAAAGTATGTTTCTCACAAAAGTGATTCCATGGGGCCCCCAAGTTTGGCACAAGGCATCCCATGGTTGGCCATGAGAAAACCCATAGCCTTAGGATACATGTTGTGTTCTTTTTGTATTATTATGATATCATTTTATTATCCTTAACTACCTGATTACTCATTAATCAAGATAATTAAAGATAATTATCGTCGTTAATATTCATAATGTCCAAAAACAAAAGAGTCTTGATTACATAATTTGGACCTTCTGATTCCAAATATGTAATCCATTTTACCAAATTCCAAACACAGAAATTGCAATAATTGATTTAAAAATAATTCCCGTTGTCAAAACAAATACCGGGTTTTTTTGAAACAATATCTATGAAAAATTTGGCATTAGTTTATGCCCAATTCCAAAGTGAAATTAATCCTAATGACCACCATTAAATTAAATGGTAAAAATATATTCTAATTTAAAATTATAACCAATTAAAAAGATAATCTAATCATATAAATAAAGTAGATTAAAAATCAGTTTTGATGTAAAATACAGAATGTTTAACTATTCATAAAAAATGAACATTGTCAGAAAAATACCAAAAAATCACACAAAGTAAATATTGATGTCCCAATCATAAAGAATAAGTTTATTTTGAAAATCATAGCTTATAAAATTTTCAAAATATAGATTTAAAAATGGTTTTCCATCAAAAGGAAATAAACAATCCTTTAAAAAATATTAGTGTATTCCATGCTTAAGATTGGATTTATTTTCATTTTAAGCCTCTAAAACACTATCTAATTCATTAATAGACATAGATAAAAATATATATTATTAATTACTTACATGGGATGTTACATCCTTCCCCCCATTAGAAAATTTCATCCCTGGAATTTATTTACTTATCGAATAAATGGGGGTACTTATCCCTCATTGCATTTTCAGATTCCCATGTTGCCTCTTCCATCATGTGGTTTTTCCACAAAACCTTTACCTGATTTATCACCTTATTCTGTAACACTTGCTCCCTGTGGTCAAGAATCTGGACTGGTTGTTCCTCATAAGATAGGTTCTCTTCCAGCAGAACTACCATTGGACTCAAAACATGAGATGGATCTAGCATATACTTTCTCAACATCGAAACGTGAAAAACACTGTGTACCTGAGATAAACTCGGAGGTAAAGCCACCCGGTATGCAACTAATCCAACTCTCTCCAGAATTTCATATGGTCCAATGAACCTTGGAATCAGATTTCCTTTCTTACCAAATCTCATCACACTTTTCCATGGTGAGACTTTGAGAAAAACATGATCACCTGCCTCAAAAGTTAGATCCTTCCTCCTGTTGTCTGCATAACTCTTCTGCCTACTCTGAGCTCTTATCATGTGTTTCTGAATCAGCTGAACTTTTTCTGCCATCTCTTCTGCCAATTTTGGTCCCATCAACTTCCTTTCACCCACTTCATCCCAGAAAGCTGGAGTTCGACACCGCTTCCCATATAATGCCTGAAATGGTGCCATCTGTATACTAGAATGAAAAGTGTTATTATATGAAAATTCAACCAAAGAAAGATGTTGGTCCCAACATCCCTGATAATCCATCGAACAAGCTCGTAGCATATCCTCTAAGGTCTATTTTTCATTCTGACTACCCATCTGATTGAAGATGAAATGTTGTACTAAAATTTAATTCAGTACTCAACGACTTCTGAAGGCATTTCCAAAAGTTAGAAGTAAACCTGGGATGGTGATCAGATACAATGGAGAGGGGAACTCCATTTAACCTGACTATCTCTTTAAGATACAAACGGGAAAGTTGATCTAGGGAAAAATTATCTCGTATAGCAAGGAAATGAGCAGATTTAGTCAAGAGATCAACAATAACCCAGATTGCATTATTACCTTGAGATGTCTTCGGTAATCCCACAACAAAGTCCATGGATATATTCTCCCATTTCCACTCTAGCACTGGTAAAGGCTGAAGCATCCCTTTCGGTAACTGCCGCTCTTCTTTAACCTGTTGACATGTCAAACACTTCACAGTAAAATTAGCAATATCTCTTTTCATTCCATCCCACCAGTAATACTCCCGCAGATCTCTGTACATCGTAGAACTGCCAGGATGAACTGAAAACGGAGAACTATGAGCTTCACATAACAACTCTCTTTTAAACTGTGAATCACAAGGCACACACAATCCCTTCCAAAATCTCAAAACGCAATAATTATCAATGTTGAATTCAGGCAACTTACCCTTCTGAAACAACTCTACCTTTTTCAGCAACTCATTTTCTTGCTTCAGTGCTTTCTTGATTCTGTCTGATAGAGATGATCTCACTGATACCAGAAACAAAATAGAAGAACTTCCTACACCAACAACTTCTATGCCAAAGTTCATCAAATACTTAATCAAGGATCATGTTCCAAATGAAACATTACTAATGAAGCACTACTTTTTCGACTCAAAGCATCAGCCACTTTATTTGCTTTTCCCGGATGGTAATGAATTGTACAATCATAATTCTTGATTAATTCTAGCCATCTCCTCTGTCTCATGTTTAAATCTTTCTGAGTGAATATATACTTTAAACATTTGTGATCAGTATATATTTCACACTTTACTCCATACAAATGATGCCTCCAAATTTTTAAAGCAAAAACAACCGCAGCTAATTCCAAATCATGTGTAGAGTAATTAACCTCATGAGTTTTCAACTTTTGTGAAGCATAAGCAATTACCTGATCATTCTGCATTAGGATGAAACCATGTCCTTTCAATGAAGCACCACTGTAGATAACAAACTCACCATTCATGGAAGGTAGTGCCAAAACTGGAGCATTCACCAATCATCTTTTCAATTTTTGAAAACAATAATCACATTCTTTTGTCCAGATAAACTTAACACCCTTCCGAGTTAGCTTTGTCATTGGACTAGATAACCGTGAAAAAATTATAACAAACCTTTGGTAATAGCCTTCCAAACCAAGGAAGCTACGAATCTCAGTTACATTTGTGGGTCTTGTCCATTGTTGCAGAACTTTTTTTTGCAGGATCAACAGTTAACTCATCTTTAAAAACAATGTGACCAAGGAAAGAAATTTGTTACAACCAAAACTCACAATTTATGAATTTTCCATACACTTTCTTTTCTTTTAAGGTTAGAAAGATAACCCTTAAATGTCTTTCATGCTCCTATTTACTTTTAGAAAACACCAAAATATCATCAATGAAAACCACCACAAACTTATCCAAGAACTCATGGAAAATTCTATTCATTAAGTCCATGAATACAGCAGCTGCATTGGTTAGCCCAAAAGGAATTACTACAAATTCATAATGGTCATATCTTGTATGGAACGCGGTCTTCCGAACATCTTCTTCCTTTACCTTCATCTGATGGTACCCCAATCTCAAGTCAATCTTTGAAAAATACTGAGCTCCCTGGAGATGATCAAACAAATCATCGATATGAGGCAAAGGATATTTGTTCTTAACAGTGATGTTATTAAAGGCTCTACAATCAATGCAAAGTCTCATTGAACCATCTTTCTTTTTAACAAATAAAATGGGAGCACCCCATGGTGATGTGCTAGGTAGAATGAAACCATTCTCTAATAAATCATTCAATTTCTCCTTCAACTTTAAAAGTTCATTTTGATCCATTCAATAAGGGGGTTTTGAAATTGGCTTAGCATCAGGAACTAAGTCAACAGTAAACTCAACTTCTTGATCGGGTATTATTCCTTGCAACTCATCAGGAAAAACATCAGGATACTCATTTACCACTAGCACATCATTAATCTGAACAGTTCCCTTGTTTTCAACAATGTGTTCAAGGTAACATTCATTTCCATATTTTACAAGTTTCTTGGCCTCTTGATAAGTTATCAACAGTAAGGGTTCATTCTTGTACACAAACTGAAAGTATTTCTGAAAAGAAACTTCTTTAGCTCTACAGTCAATCTTAGCATAGTAAATAGAGAGCCAATCCATACCCAGGATAACATCAAACTCTACTAGAGGTATAACAATAAGGTTTGCAAGTAGGTTCTTTCCACAGATAAGGATAGGAAGATTCTTATAAATTCTTTTTACCTCAACATTTCCCCCAGGTGTTTTTACCAAAAGTTCAGGAGTCATTTCTTGAGATGGTATTCCCATTTTACTAGAAAAGTTTTCAGAGATGAAAGAATGTGTGGACCCCGAATCAAACAACATACTGGCATAATCTGAAAAACAAACAAAGTACCTGATACAACTTCATTTGATGGCCCGACATCTGCTGAAGTAGTTGCAAAGGATTTCACCACCCCTTTCTGCTTGTATTCTAACTGCTTCCCATCACTCAAGCTCTTTGTCGGACACTCGTTTGCATAGTGACCCATCTCATTGCACTTAAAACATTTCACTAACTGTAAATAAAATTTGGTCTTACCTTCACCTTGATCTTTATTAGTACAATCACGAGCCTTATGTCCATTCTTACCACATCGGTAGCACTTTCCAGAATTTAGAAGACACTCCCCAGCATACATTTTTCCACATTTATCACAAACTGGAAACTTAGATTTTTTACCATCATACTTTTTTGAAGAATTCTTCCCTTTCTCATGCCACCTTGGTCACTTCTTCTGCAGGTTGTTATAGAACACTTGATCATCAGCAAACACCATTTCCACCTTCTCAGCACATCGAACAAGATTTTCATAACATTCAAACTCACGAAAAGCTAATGCCCTTTGATATTTTGGTTTTAATCCTGAGTAAAAATTACTGATTTTACTATCAAGGTCTCGGATAAAATTTGGAGCATACCTTGCCAATCGAGTGAACCTTTCTTCATAGGTAGCCACTGAGTCTTCCTCTTGCCTAAATTCCAAGAATTGATTTTCCATCCTAAGTCGAATAGACTTAGGAAAATACTTTTCAAGAAACATACCTTTGAATTCATCCCAGTCGAGAGCATCAAACTCATCACCATCCCTGATATTTTTAACCATTGACCACCACTAATCTGCTTCACCCTCCAAACGGTAAATAAAAAGACTAACCTTTTGATTGTATGAACATCCCATGACATTGAAAATCTTCTCCAGTGCTTTAATCCACCCTTCAGCTAGCACAGGGTCAGATGATCCTTTGAATGATGGGGGATGTTGCCTCATGAAATGTTCCACCACTGACATGTTCCTCTGCGGTTGATCTGGCTGATCTCGTGCATGGATACCACCACCATTTATCGCTTGAGTCAATTGCGCCATTACTGCAACAAACTATTCAGTTCCAATTCCGACCATCTCAGGATGTTGATTCGGAAGGTTATTTCCTTCTACATGCCTTCCTAGCACTACTTCCCAGTTTCCTCTGTGGAAAACCATTCTGAAAAAACATGTCTTAGATGAAGCAACATGGTAATCTTCCATTACTATATCACTTCAATTTTACCATAAAAAAATATTTTTGGATAATCATTTAATAGAATTATAACTCCTAAAGTTATCTAAACCGATCTCTGATACCAACTATAAAGCCCCAGCCTTAAACCTTACTTAATCTTGATTTATTACAATATTACACATTGAGGATCTTTTAGGGTATAGAGTTTTTGGGAATTAGATAATAAAACTTGCATTACATTCCACATATAAACAAAGTGGTTACATAAAGATAGTATTCTTCTTTCCCATCAATGGAAACATGTTTAAAATAAAACATGGATTCTTTCTTGACACTACCTTGACACCATCATCATATCATGTACCTTTCCCTTGACCTGTGAAAAACATTTCAAAAAACATGGGATGAGTATAAAAATCTCAGTAAGGGATATAAAAATATGGAAAGGAAACATTGGTACATATATACATAAGAATGAAATCATAAATTACCCATAAAACATAAGCACTTTAACATACCTCATCAAATCATGAATAAATCATAGAAATCATAAGACATAAAGGTATCTTGAGGCATTCATAACATTCTTACATAGGGAGTAACCCTCTTGGTTACGTTTGGAATACCCATCACAGTATATTCCCTAACTCTCTTCAGAGAAACCTTAACGTTTCACTCCTTCGCATTACCCAATGAATTGGAGAGCTATATCGGTCTCACCCGCCCTTAGTTTATAACGGAACCATCTGTCTTCATAATAATTCCCAAGAACATCAACATAATCATATCACATAAAACATGCATAAAGGAAACATAACATTTCCACCTTTCAGTCACAAGATATCAATACAACACATTGATATAAAAACATTTCGAAAACCATTTTCAATACCAAAATAAAAAAAATTAAAACATGGTATTTCTTTTCTTTAAAAAAAAGGTATGGCTTGTAGAGGAATCTGAAACTCAAATAATGGTCACGGCGACGGAGAAGTCGTTGTCACCGCATACGTACGACAAAAACATTCTCTTTTGTCATTTAGTAAACACTTCGTATAAAAAATATTCCTTTTGAATAAATGTAAAAGTCAAAGGGTTTTATACACCGTATAAAAGAATGTTGTGTATAAAACAAAATATGTCTCAATGAAAGGAGATTGAGACGAAGTCCCATACCTCGGGTCCGACTTGACTCGATCGTTCTTTAATGTCCGGAATAATAAACTTGAGTTAATTTCTTCTTGCTTAAGAACCTTTTTCAAGTTCATTATTCCTTTTATATCACTTATTTCCATGTCATGAACACTATTTAATTATTTAAGTTAATAACGGTCGTTTTAACGATCATTGGTACTTGAGTCAAAAATAAACCCTTTATAATTACAATTTGTTCATGTATCCATTATATCCAGAATTATAATCATGATGTATATATAATATATATCCAGTATATACATGCATTTATAATATTACATAATCATTTAGAGGTAATAAATGAAATGCACCGTTCATGGAAACGGTAAGTCGTACATACGCATGAACGCTACTTTCATTTCTATTTCGTATTTTATAGAATGGAATCATAATGATATAAAGGTATATTATAATTCCAGTATAATATCATATATAATATCATAGTTCCATCCTTTATACGTCCCACATATGGTATTTAACAAATCAAATCACTTTGAGGGGGCGGTAGTCCGCACTTCCTTAAATGAAGATATCGCGTTTACCCATAAGGGAAACCATAAAAAAATTCCCAAAATGAAAAATACAGAAGCTTAAGGAAAACATAAACATATTATATATCATATATAAATATATTGACATCTTAATGGACACCTTTGAAGTTGTTAAAATAATGTTGAACAATCATCGTTTCGGGAGGCATAAATTCACCATCCACGGAAACAGTATGTCCTTTAACCATTAGAAGTAGCTGTGTGTAAGTGTAGCTCGAATACTTCTTATAAAAACATCCTAGTATTTTGAAGATACTGGAGTTGTTACAAAATAAATGAATAAAAAGAGTTTAGGGGGTTGGAGAAGAAAAATAAAACAAAAGGACTCAAGTGAAGACATTACCTTAAAATCGGGTAACTCCCTTTGGTTTGAGCTCAAAGGCTTCCTTGGGAAGACTTATGCCCCAAGTGATGCTTCAAGGAGTAAGAGAGGGGTGTGGAGAGACAAAATGGGGATGTTTTGTCCAAGACAGAGGCTTTGGGAGTGTGGGTATGGAGGTAGAGGTGGGGCCTTTTATAAGACGAGAGGAGGGGCACTCTTAGAATGTAAAGAAATGTTACTTTATTTGAAAATGATTTTCGGATTCAAAAGGTCCCACATTGATATAATTCAAGGTTAAGGTGATAAGGGTTCTAAATCCACCCATCCAAGAGGTTTTGGACATGTTTAGGTCATAGATTTCACATTATCATTTCATTTTATTTAAATCATTTATTAATGATGTAATCGCTGCATCATCATGCTGTCATAAATAATTTAATAAATTTAATGTCTAAAAATTACAAAAAAATATATCATGATGTAGGAAATCGTTTTAGCTTTCTAATAAATATTAATAGTCTAAAATATCATTTATGTAGACAAAATTAACAATATTTTACTTAGGTGATGCATTCTTTGTCACATTTAACATTCTTTAAAAATAAAAAGATAAAAAGTACCTTTCTCACAAAAGTGATTCCATGGGGCCCCCATGTTTGGAAAAAGGCATACCATGGTCGGCAAGGAGACAACCAGTATCCTTAGGACACATGTTGTGGTCTTTTGTTTTTATTATTATATCATTTTATTATCCTTAACTACCTGATTACTCATTAATCAATATAATTAAAGATAATTACCGTCGTTACTACTCATAATGTCCAAAAACAAAAGAGTCTTGATTACATAATTTGGACCTTGTGATTCCAAATATGTAATCCATTTTACCAAATTAAAAACACAGAAATTGAAATAATTGAATTAAAAATAATTCCCGTTGTCAAAACAAATAGCGGGTTTTTTTGAAACAATATCTATGAAAAGTTTGGCATTAGTTTATGCCCAATTCGAAAGTGAAATTAATCCTAATGAACACCATTGAATTAAATGGTAAAAATATATTATAATTTAACTTTAAAACCAATTCAAAAGATAATCTAATCATATAAATAAAGTAGATTAAAAAGCAGTTTTGATGTAAAATACAGTATTTTTCACTATTCATAAAAAAATGAACATTGTCAGAAAAATACCAAAAATTCACAAAAAGTAAATTTTGATGTCCCAGTCATAAAGAATAAGTTTATTTTGACAAACATGTCTTATAAAATTGTCAAACCATAGATTTAAAAATGGTTTTCCATCAAAAGGCAGTAAAATAATCCTTTAAAAAATATTAGTGTATTCCATGGTTAAGATTGAATTTATTTTCATTTTAAGCCTCTAAAACACTATCTAATTCATTAATTGACATAGATAAAAATATCTATTACTTACATGGGATGTTACACATTAGGTGTTCAGGTTCCGTTGAGTACGACATACCATCCACATAGGGATGGACAAAGAAAGAGAGCGATAATATTTATTTGTGATATGCTTCATGCATGTGTCCTTGTTTTTAGTGGATATCAGGATGACCATTTGGTACTAGTTGAGTTTTTTTATAACAGTAATTATGAGTCTGAAATAAAAAAGGCTTCATTTGAAGACTTTTATAGATGACCTTGTAAATATCTATTTCGTTGGTTAGACATTGGTGAAAGTTGTCCGGTTGGACCGAGTTTGGTGAAATACGTGATGGTAAAGATTTAGTTGAATAATTAAAGAATATTAATGTCCTAGAGGTAGTATAAATCCTGTGATGATCATCTCTATAGGCCATTAGATATTTCATTTTGTGATTAGGTGTTCTTGAATGTTTCACCCCATTTCGGTCATCGAAATCTTAGTTAGAGAGAAAAAAGTGCTCCATGTTTTTATTTTTATACCTTTTGAGGATGTTGAGAAGTTTATGAATGCGGGTTTACATTTAGAACATCCTCTATAGTTTAAATCCATACGTAAAATTTTCCATGTATCACGACTATGAAAATATTTTTCTGGTCCATCTCAAGTTCTGATATGGAGTGATCTTGATGTGGATCCAGATTTATTTTTAAACAATAATCCAGTTAGAATAGTTTATTATGAAACCTAGGTATGTCATGGGGAGATGATACATTCAGTTATAGTTCTACAATAGCATAGTTCTGATACTCATGAGATATGGTTTAGGGATGCACTGATGAGATAGAAGTGACCATATCCTTTTGATATTAAAGATTCTTGACATGATTTCTAGGGAAATAAATTTAATGGTGGTGATTTCGTAACAACCTATTACTTTTTTACATAATCCTAAACCCTCATTTTTAAAGTGGTGGTTGGTATTAATCTTAGATTATTTCAGGACAGAAATTGATAATTTTTTAAATTTTTGGGTTGTATATGGTTGACACATGGTTCTACCAAACTTTGCACACACCAAGTGGAGTAAATAAAAACCTTAACTTTGGATTTTTTGAAGGACAGAACAATATTTTATAATCTAAATACCCATATATTAGAAATTATGCACCCCTTAGTAAGGGTTTATAGTTTTGATGCATGATTTGAAACATCGTATGTCTCTTTCCAGATAACCATGAACATGGAATGTTTTTATTAAAAAAAATATTTTACAAACTTCTCAAACCCCCTTTTACCTCCCACATAGACGCAACTCTATATATCTTTAAATCCATGGTTTTGGAGGCTCTAAAAAACCATATTTTTCTCCATAAAACCCGTTTCTTGGTGGATCAAAGTGGAGAGAACCTCATTTGATTAGTTTCTATGTAGATAACATATCTCCTTCCTTCTTCAGAGTTAACTCTTTGTTTCCTCCACAGTTTGTTTAGATCATCTTATGGTATATGCATATAAACTAATTGTATTTGGATCATGAATCAAGGTTTGATTTTTTAATATCTATTTTCATCGTTCTTTAATGGAAAGTCCTTTTGTGGGTGTTTTGTTATCTGATTTTTGTGATAATGGTAGGTGGTTCTGTTGATACTTTCCATTTATTATGACCTTAATTTTCTGGATTTATTTAGACATTCTCCAATTCGTATATGAAAACCCAATTCTGGGAAAATTTTAATTTGAAAACGGAATGGCATGAAATTTGGGACCCCCCCCCCCCAATTCTAATGAAATTAGAGATTGATGTGTGATTTAAATTAGATGAAAATTGCGAGGTTGATTTTTTAAATTGAATTTTGAGAAAAATAAATTAAATTTATTTCATAATAACATATGATTGGTTTTATCTACAAAAATTCATGATTTGATTAAAACTCTATTTTTTGGTTTTTAAAGTGAAATTTACATATTGAAACTGGAAATGGGGAAATTTTATTTTGAACTATTTTGGAATAATTTTCCCACTAATGATTTTTTGATTGAGAACATGAAATACTAGGTAGTTAGTAAGTTATTGGGGAAAACCCCTTAGACAGTAATTTCATAGAAATGGATTGACACTTTATAACTATAATAAAAACTGATTTTGATAGATCATATACCTAGTGTGATGCTGATGAGTCATATTTGGCCTGATCCTGATGGACGTGTGTGCATATTTTTGTGATCACTAATTATGGGTGTGAGGATATCATAACTCGAAACTATCATACCTAAGGGAATATGAACATGTTTTTAATTTTTATTGTTCTAATATATATTCCATTGACTGTGAAACTATTTCACTCATGCTTATTGATTTATTTAAACTTTTTTATATACAATGTTTACTTGAGATATTTTTTGAAATTTTTGCATGATATGAATTGAAAAGAATTTTTTTATATTTAATTTTTCATCCATACCTGTTTTATTTAAAATTTATTGAATGAATTTTTTTATTATAATTATGGAATCTTATTAGGGATCACTTGGTGAGACCCTACTAGGATTTTCTCTTACACCAAACCATTTCCATCAAGAATTAATATATTTTATTCTACTAGGTTTGAGTAAACATAAAGCGCCTCTTAGACGAGGTGGATGTTTTTGATCCTTTGGTCTTAGATTTTTGATACCTTCGTGTTGTTGAGTTTTATACCATCTATTTTTTTACATTGGTAATGTACTATTTGGGTTTAATATGTATTCTTGTTCATCTAGTATTATCTTATTTGGGAGTTTAATTTAGTTCATACAGACATTTATATGTTCTTACAATATTTTTGTGAAAAAATTAGTCCCTCTTTTGACTTTTAGGATTCAAGGTTCTAGTCTCCAACCCATGGGGATCTAGAATGCCCGTTGGTCTATGTCAGTCTCTTCTCAGTTATCAAGGCACTAGGGTATATGGGATATTTTGTGACATTAAACATTTGGTTAATTTAGTTATGGAGGATTGATTTACCTTAAAACACACCACCCTCTATTATTTAATGATTTTGTATCCATTCATAATTGATGAGTGTCTAATGCCTATTGAAAAAAAGTGTATTTAGAAAAGATTTGTTTATATCACTTATATGAGGGAAAGACTTTCTCCCCTGCATGATACCTTTATTAATTTGAATTTTATCCTCAAACTTTAACATTTTTATTCTCATTTGAAAATAAATAATTTTTATAATCCTTTAGATCCAATTAGTTATCCAAATCCTTTCATTTATTAGGATTCTTTCTAGGTAAAATTCAATCTCTCAATATGAGAATTAATTAATCCTTAATTTTTTCTTCAGTCCATTTCCCATCTAAACCTAACCAAACCATAGTGTAATAATGACCTAAGTATCATTTATATAAATATATGTTATTATATTAATGTATGAACCATTATCGAATCATTTCCAACCAATAATAAAAATAAGAAAATGTTTATCACGTGTATGTGTAGACAAATGCCACCATAAAGAAGGTGGTTGATTTTTCATTAATTCCATTCCTAGATGGTAAAAAGATGGATCTAATGAATTTATATGATCAATATTTCAAAATTATTATTATAAAACATTATTTATCATATAATCTAATTCTATAACCTTCATCGAGAGATGGAATCATTATTCATCTGTATGACAGACTTCCGCCTCCACGAATGAAGAATTTAATTTTTCCTCACCACCCTTCATAGATTATTCAAAAAATAAATTTATTAAAGATAGAAGATATTTATGAAGTCTTCATATATTAAATAAATTTTATATTAGCATTATATTATATTATATCTTTACCCATAAAATTAGGATAACATGCTCTTGTTTTCCTCGGTTTTACCACCTAATTAAAAAATGTTATAATAATTATATTATGAATAATTAAGGAACATTATACAATATAATTACAATTTAATAGTAATTTACTTAATATTATTTAATTACTATTAAAAATTCTAATAGGTATTTATTATATTTATTAATATATATTCTTTTGATCATTAACAACAGCTAAAATAGTTCATTAATATTCATATTTTCACAAACCATAAGTTTATCATCATCCAAAAAGAAATTGGATATAAAAAATCATTAAAACACCATGATTTTATTATCTTTTATAATCTTGGAATGATTAATTCTTTTTATAATCATGGATTGACAACACCATTTTAGAACTATTATAAAACATGCAATCAGAGTTTCTGGTAACTAGTGTTCAAAATAAACCGTAACCAAAAAATATATTTGTAATAATGTTTTTCAAAGGAAGTGTATAAATGGTGATATATATGAATAAGTTTATTTAATAAGTTATTATTATTAATATTCCTAATATACATAATGGTAAATCAAATTTTATAAAGTGATGAATAATAAAATGGTTTCTTGACTCAAATTTAATTTCATGAGACTTATTTCTTATTATAAACATTTAATTCATTAAAATAGTCTATTTAATACCCATTGAATATTTTTTACCATGTTCCTCTCATTATTAATGATATATAATGTTTTATTTGATATCATATCCTTCAATGGGTTTTTATACAAAAGTTTTGAATGTTGTAAGTGGTTCTTTGGATTAATTTTAAGTTGTTGAGAACAATATATTATTTTTAACCATGATATAATTGAAATGGTTTGATTTATAAGTAATAAATATATTTTTACATATTATATAAATTCATGGGGTTTGAATATATGTCTCATATTATTTCATAAAATCTTGTTCAATTCAAATGATACTAAAGTTGTAGGGTTTTTTTAACTCATCTCCATTTATTGAGTTATAATGATTCTTCGGGAAATTATTTCTTACAAAATAAGTTTCCAACATTTAAATATTTTAATTCATGTTACCTTACCTTTCCCTATGTGGGAAAATTATAGTTTTTATTCAAATATTATTCTATGATGAAATTGAAAAATATTATATCATTATTGGGAATATTTACCATCCTCTTAAATATGTTTTCCCTTCTTTGTATATATCTTTATTTCAATATAATGTTATCACTTCTATTTGGAAACCATATTATTTTTTCTATCATGTTACCTATATATTTTATTTCTCCTTGTTTAAAAATGATGGATGTATCTTATTTTTACATTGTAGGTTTTCATAAAAGGTGATTAGAAATATTAAAAAATGGTTTCCGTCCTTTCAGTTTAAAATGGATTATCTTCCACTCCACATTTCATTTTGATATCCTTTATTTCGTTTTAGAGGCTCCACTTCACACACTAACCTCATATATGCTTTTATTTTATAATTTTCTTCGTTTTAGGACTATGCACGTGCACCACACGGTTTGTGGTAATTGTGCGGTCAACCCAGGTGACCATGTGACTACCAATATTTTTTTAAAATTAAATAAATTTGATAAAAATAATAATTTAAAATAATAATTTCATAATAATAATAATGATATTATTATTATTATTATTATAAATTAAATAAAAATTATGATAATTATGAGGGTGTCGTTATTATTATTATTGTTGTTATTATTAATATTATTATTAGGTTATTAATATAATTTTTATTAGGGTTTAAATATAAAAACCCCTCAAGATACCCCTTTCCCATAACATCATATGTCACCCATCCCTCTCACATTTCCTCTCCCTCATGGCGCTTCCCCTCCCCTTCCCTCTCTCCCTGCTCGCGACCCCCCACCTCTGGTGCTCCCCCCCTGCGGCCCTCCTCTTCTATAGCGGCGGAACCCCCCTCCTCCCCGCATGGCTCTCTCTCATGTGGCACCCCTCCCTCACATGACCTCTCTGCTCTCACACGGACTCCATGGCAAAGTCCATCTGGCGCGCCTCCTCCCTCTCCTATGGCAGCGGATTCATGTGGTCCCCTTTGGTGAGTCTTCTTACCCCACCCCCCCCCCCCTCTTTCCATATTTTGAGGATTTCCTTGATTTCATGGGGTGTATAGGGTTTTTCTGGAACCTATTTATTAGGTTTGATGTTTAGTTCCGTTTTCTTTGGGTCTATAGTGTGAAGATCATTCTTGTGGGCCGATCCTTCCTCCTATGATAGTTTTTTCGCATTCACACACCAACAAGGTAGGCCTATCATTGAACATTCTTTTATAATTTGAGTTGCATATTTTTCATTATATTCACTCCTTATATAGATTCTAGGTATTATTGTGCAACACTTGATAATTTTTTTGGGTGTGCAAGGACTGTAGTTTATGCTATCTGCTATGAATATTTTTTTGTTTTGGTTTAAATGTGAATATTGAGTGTTTGTTTAAATGTTGTTATTAATTTTGCGCCTATTTTTAAATATTTAAAATTTCTGTATTATTTTAGATTGATTTATGAAATGAAAATTGGGGTTTTAATAATTTTTGGTTGTTAATTAGAATTGTTTCATTAAAATGTGGGTGCTTATTTTTTTGAAAAAAAATCCTGATTTTTTTATGTGCTAAGTTTGATATAATTTTTTTTAAATTTAATAATGCATTAGACATGTGAAAATTGATATTTTGGGTTCATATTTTGGAATTCCAATGTGTTTTTGGTTTTATAAACAAATGGGTATTGAGTTTTAAGGTGTTTTAGCATGTGTTGCTGAAAAATGGTCATTTGGATTTATTTTATGAAAATGTTTATGCCTTGAATATGTAATATGAATATTTTGGGTGAAGTTATCAGTGTTTTGACGTGTAAATGGTGTGTTTTGAACTCTTTAAAAAAATGAGGATTTTGTATTAGTAATAAATGTTGGTTTTTGAAATAAAATGATTAATGTCCTGTTTAGAACTACTCATTTTAAAATGGTGTTTCCTTAGACATTGATTTTTTAAAATGTCCATTGGTTTCTAAAAAAATATTAGTTTCATTGTTTTGACTTAATTTTATTTTAAGAGTTTTTTTTGTGGTTTCGGTAATTTTTATAGAGTGTGTTGCACCGCACTACGGTGGTTTTGAGCTATGGGTGTCAAGAACGCCTAATTGTACATGCATAGGGTAAGTCATATATATATATATATGCCCTATTTTTTCATATTCCCTCATCATGTGGGGAATATGTGCAATGCACCAAGGGGGGTTTATATATATATATATCTGTGTGTGTGTGTGTGTGTGTGTGTGTGTGTGTCTGTATGTATGTATGTATGTATGTATGTATGTATGTATGTATGTATGTATGTATGTATGTATGTATGTATGTATGTATGTATGTGTATGTATGTATGTATGTATGTATGTATGTATGTATGTATGTATGTTTGTATGTATGTATGTATGTATGTATGTATGTATGTATGTATGTATTTATTTATGTATGTATGTATGTATGTATGTATGTATGTATGTATGTATGTATGTATGTATGTATGTATGTATGTATGTATGTATGTATGTATGTATGTATGTATGTACGTAGGTATGTACGTATGTATGTACGTATGTATGTACGTATGTATGTACGTATGTATGTACGTATGTATGTATGTATGTATGTATGTATGTATGTATGTATGTATGTATGTATGTATGTATGTATGTATGTATGTATGTATGTATGTATGTATGTATGTATGTATGTATGTATGTATGTATGTATGTATGTATGTATGTATGTATGTATGTATGTATGTATGTATGTATGTATGTATGTATGTATGTATGTATGTATGTATCTATGTATGTATGTATGTATGTATGTATGTATGTATGTATGTATGTATGTATGTATGTATGTATGTATGTATGTATGTATGTATGTGTGTAAGTATGTGTGTAAGTATGTGTGTATGTATGTATGTATGTATGTATGTATGTATGTATGTATAAATGCATGTGTGTATAAGCATGAAGGGTCAGTTCAAGTGGTCGTCATCAAAAGGTGGCTTGTTTGAGGTAGGTTTTCCTATGCATTATACTTTAAATTTAATTATTTATTTATTTCCTTCTTTTTTCACCATTATTTAATGTTAGTTAGTAGAGTATAGTTTTTATAATAAATGTTTATTTTGAAATTGAGTGATTCCTTCTATGTACGTGAATTGCATGAAATTGAATATTAAATGTGTATAATAAGTGCTTGGTGAAATTCCCCTTTGGCCTTTTTAAATGTATTTCATATTAAAAGTAGTGATTTGGGTTTTTTAAATGGGTTCCCATTTGGGGTTATGGTTTTCAAAGTGGTGTGCATTTCATTCTTTAAGAAATACTTGGTTGACACCCATTTGGTATCATTATAAATATTAGTTACTTTCAAAATTCTCTTTGGGGTTCACCTATTTCTTCATTGGATGTGGATGGGAATTGGTGGTCCTTGTATGGGACTTTCCACATGTGTTGACGGTTTAATAAAAGAGGGAAAAAAATCCATTGGAGTGATTCAGGGGTGAATTTTGTGTTTGTGGATTTTTTGTGATGAATGTATATGTGATAGATTTCTTGTTTGACATTGTTATCTCACCCCCTTATTATTCGTGACATGGTAACCTATCATAGAAAGTGAATTTTTGTTGAATGATTGCTACACTAGTTTAGATTATGCATTGGATAGTGTCCCATAGTAGGGGCATGTTTCGTTATTTTATCTATGGGATTGGGCCCCTTGGTCAGGTCAGGTAGGACGACGATCAAGCATTTGGGTGTTATGAAATCATCGGATAGGGAATACCTTTAGGATGAGTCACATGTATAGTATGTTCTAGATTATTCATGAGCTCATAGGATCTCCCATGTTGTCTGCTACTTAGTTATCTATGTTAGATGATTGAGATGCATGTGGTTGTTGGTTAATCTTGTGATATTTTTTCCATTTCCCGTGTTTTATGCTTGTTGACTTTTTATATATGTAGTGTAGATTATTTATAAAAGTGATTAACTGGTTTCAAGTGTTTATGGAAGAAGTTTTTGAAACTTCTGTACACTTCCTTCCTCTCTTTTAGTGTAAACATCACCTCCCTTAAAATTCCAATGCCTACTTCTTGAAGAGATAATATGGTTTTTTTAATTGAAAGGGGAAATGGACTACGATTTTTCTTATGAAGAAAATGTGGTAAAACCTAGTTTAATACATTGTATTTCAAACTTGAAATTTATTGATATTTTATTTAAAGGAAATTCATATTAGAATAGATTTTTTGGCCATGCCTACTGAGTTTTAATACTCATGCCTATATTCTTATCATTATTTTTAGCATTGGTTGTTGTGTCGTGATTGGATTCAGTCACCGTAGTGTAACATTGGATTCAGTTAATTGGTGACCCGTAGGGTCACATAGAGGTATGTAGAACTTTATTTTCTCACCTCTACTTGTTTCCATTTTCTTTGATCAACTTTTATTTATTTATTTGTATATAATTTATGGACAAAATCATTCTGAAGTGTTTAGATTTGATGTACGGAAATAATTGTCAGCCTATGGGGATTGGGAATGCCCTTCAGGACTTCTCTCAGGCTGGCTCGAGTCAGCAATTTAGGGTCGACCCAACATGGTTCCTGAAGAAATGGTATCAGAGCAGGCCCTTGATATTTTTAGTGTCTAGTAGATGAATATTAGGATTGTCGTGGCTCGTGAGGTATGTTAAGGGTCGGTTCTTGATCACCACTGATTGTGATGAGACCTAAGTTACTTGTGGTAGTTTTGGTTTTCAGTCTTTTGTATTTGTTTCAGATTGAGGGATGAAAATAGTGGTGGTTTAGTTACAAGATGTTACCCCATATGGAGTAGTGACCCATGTGAAGACCAGGTGCTCAGTTCAAGGTCCACTTAATGTTATGTCTAACTTGGTACATGGCCCACTACTATGCTATAGAGTTAAGTGTAATTCCTTATTCCATGTTTGTTTTTTATGTGTTGTGCTCTATCCTGGTTTTGGTGGATTAATCGTGTATTGAAAATAATAATGGTTTTTTGAAAGGAAATTTTTTTGAGAATGGAAGTTTTTTATTCAAATGGATTTACACCGATAAGTTTTATATTAAAATTTAAAGGGTTTTTCTATTGAGGATGTGGATTGGGTTTAACCCTTGGTGTTCCTTATGAATGTTTTCATTTGTGTGGGTATGTGTCGAATCTGTGTGTGGGAACGAGAGGATGGAAATGGGTGGACCAGCAGTAATGATACATAAGATTCCATGGGTGGGGTTCTAGAATTAAATTTTTGGACATTTTTTCAAAACTAATTTGAAAATGATGGTTATTTCAAACATTGGTTTTTTATAAAAAGTGGGTTTTTGTATTTGGGAATTGGTTCTAGAAGAATCCAGTTTTGAAATTTAAATGAAATGGTGGTTTTTGGAAAAGTGATTTTTTCTTGAGTTTTTATATTCTATGGTTATGATCATGTTAACCTTGGAATGGGGTGTTTATTTTGGTTGTGTTTAATATTTTTTGGGATTTCAAGATGGTTGTCTTGGGTCAAGGCATTTTTTTATGAATTATGGCTTGACGCTGGGTTTGTTTGTGTTTTTCATGATGTTCTGAATATGCTGCCTAGAAATGTCCCCAAAAGATGTTAATTATTCATGAAAAAACCTAGTTTCTATCAAGTGGTGCTTATCCATTGAGGTGTTTGGGGTCTATTAGGGAATTGAAGCGGTTTGAGGGGAGTAGAGCATGTCTTCTGGTGGATGGGGACTCCCGAGTTTGTTAGAGTTCATATTGTATTGGGTTTAGTGGAGGGTCTAGCCTTGGACCAGTGAAGGTTCATATCTCGTCATATTTGGAGTTGGAATGATGTGGGAGGTGTTAATGTCTGTCTTTATCCAATGGACCAAACCTGAGGGGGTGAAATCAAAATGAGGTAAGATCCCATCCATAGTTAGTAAGTCTTGTGGTTGGTGAAGGCATCTATCAACTAATTCAAGGAGTTGGCATCTGGAGCGCAAGTTCAAGGAAAATTTGGTTCCTCTCATTGTTTGTGAGGGTTCCCAATCTGGAGAGTGGGGTGTAACATAGGAACTTGTTTTTGAAGAATCCATTAAGTTAATGTTGGTTTCTAGTTCATTAGACCACATTATAATGTGCCATCAATATGGTCAGTTCATGAATTTCAAGTTGTCTCGTCATATATTTTTGAAGCCTTTCTATCGTTGTGGCCATTCGCGTAACTGGAGAATGTTTTATTAGAAGATCCATTTGAGTATGGAGTTCTGATTCAGGATTCCAGTGCTTGACTCTGAGGCATAAGATATTTCAGCCATCGGAGCCCCAACCTCAAGTCATATGGTGAAGCTCGCACACAGTCAGAATTTTCTGGGGGTGTGAAGCCTCATTCTAGGTTTTTTGTTCCATGTTTGGATTAGGAAATTTGATGTATTGTTTTTTCTTGTTTACATTAGTTATACATTCACCTTATATTTTAGTAGTGTGATGGACCAATCTAATTAAGATCTAAGCAGTTGTGCTTGATTAAAATGTGGATTTCTGAATCATTCGTCTTCCTTAAAGAATGTTTGGGCCTCATAAGGATTGGATTCCATTTTGGACTCAGTTTTACTCATTTGGAGATCTTTTAGTTATGTGGAATTTCTGGCCAATGTTCCCAGTTGCGTGAAGGTATTTTTTGGATAGTGTGGAGAAGTTACGTTAGTTCTTGGTGTCTCGTTATGTTGGGATTCTTGTAGTGGGGTTTTCTGTTTTACTCTCAGCTGTGTTGTTCATCTTGTGTGGAGAAGATAGGTATGTTTAGGTTGGGTGTTTCCACGTTGCCCCCCCCCCCCGGGGTGGTGTGTTTGGGTTTTAATTGTAGTGTTATATGAGTCCTTTTGGTGGGGATAACTCTATCATGTTATCCAGTTCTTTCGTGTTATGGTTTCTTCTGAATCGGTCGGGTGTGACTTGTGGAGTGAAAGGTCACCCTGATTTTCTGGTCTTCTCTCAATTTGGACTAGGCATGCATTTGAGTTATGGATACCTTTAGTCTGCATGACTTTCTAGGGGGAAATATGATATTGGGGGGAAGAATTATCACACCACTTCCTCAGATACTCTTTTATTTTATCATTTTCATGGTTTCAGGACTGTTCATGGGCACAACATGGTGGTTGGTAACTGTGTAGTCAGCCTAGGTGACTGTGTGGTTTCCCAATATTTTTTTAAAATAAATAAATTTTATGAAAATAAAAATTAAAATAATGTTTTTTATAATAATATTATTATTATTATTAGCATTATTATTAATATAAATGATATAAAAATTATTATTATAATTATTGTTATTGTTATTATTATTATTAACTTATTAATATTATTATTAGTGGGGTTTAATATACATAATCCCTCAAAATACCCCTTCCCCTTACCCTCACGTGTTTTCCCTCCTTCCCCCCTTTCCACTCCCTCATGGAACCTCCCTTATCCTTCACTCTCTCCCTGCTCGTGACCCCCCTCTTCCGGCGCTCCCCCCGACAGACCTCCTCTCCTCCAGCAGTGGAACTCCCCTCCTCCTTTCATAGCTCTCCCTCACATGGTTCCCCCTCCCTTGCACGACCTCCTTGATCACATGCGACTGCCACGACTGAGCCCTTCAAGCATGCCTCCTCCCTCTCTCTGGTGGTTGATTCGTGCGGTCCCATTTGGTGTGTCTCCTTACCCCCCCCCCCCCCCCCCCATTACCCTATTTTTCAGATTTTCATGATTTTATGGGGTGAGTAGGGTTTAGATAAAACCTAGATATTAGTGTTGATGTTTAGTTTGCATTTATTTGGGTCTAGGGTTCGACGATCATTCTTGGGGGCATATCATTCCTCCTCTTAGAGTTTCGTTTCATTCGCACGCCAACAAGGTAGGCCTCCCATTGTACATTACTTTATAATTTTTGTTGCATCATTTTTTTGTTATTCTCACCTTATATAGATTCAAGGTATTATTCCAAAAAACATGATGATTTTTTTTTGTGTGCAAGGATTGTATTTTATGCCTTATTGTGTGAAAATTTTGTTGTTTTGGTTAAAATGTGCACACTTGGTGTTTTTTTTAATTTTAAATTAGATTTTTCACCTATTTAGAAATATGAAAAATGTGGTGTATTATTTTAAAAGGATTTATGGCGTGAAAATCGGGGTATTATAACTTGGTGGTTGTTAATTGTAATTGCTCTGTTAAAAAGTGAATGCCTATTTTTGTAAAAAAGTGCCCGATCTGAACTTATATGATATGTATGATATAAAATTTTTTGTTTTAATTTATTAAATCATTCACAGCATGTGAAATGATATGTTTTGGTCATTTTATGGTTGTCCAATGTGGTTTTGGTTTTATAAACAAATTTTTATTGGGTTTTAAGGTGTTTTAGCACATGTTATCGATAAATGGCAATTTTGATTTATTTTATGAAAGTGTTTATTCCTTGGATATGTAATCTAAATATTTTTGGGGAAGTTACGATTGTTTTGATGTGGAAACGGTGTGTCTTTACCTATTTATAAAAATGTGGATTTTTTATTAGTAATAAATGTTGGTTTGTGAAAAAAATTGTTTAAAGGCCTATTTGGCACTACTCTCTTTAAAATGGTGTTTCCTTAGTAACTGATTTTTTTAATGGTCTATTGGTTTATAAATAAAGTTGGTTTCTTTTTTTACTTCATTTTATTTTAGGGGTTTTGTGATTTTTTTGTGTCAGTAACGTTTATAGAGTGTGTTGGACCTCGCAGTGGTGGTTTCGAGCTGCAAGTGTCAAGAACACCTACATTTAAATGCATACAGTAAAGAATATGTATATATATATATATAACCTCTTTGTAAATATTCCCTCTTGGCATAGGGAATTTGTGCAATGAAGATAGTGGAATTTATGTGTGTGTGTGTGTGAGAGAGTGTAAATACATGTCTGTGTAAGTGTAAAGGGTCAATTTGAGTGGTCATCATCAAAAAGAGGAATGTTATGGGTATTTTTCCTTTTTCATTAGCCTTTAAATTTAAATAATTATTGACATTTTTCTTTTCGTACCTTTATTTAATGTTAGTTAGTAGTGTATAGTTTTTATAAAAAAATGTTTGTTGTGAAGTTGAATGATTCCTTCTTTGTATGCGAATTGAATGAAATTTATTATTAAATGTGCATACCAAGTGCTTAGTGAAATTCCCCATGGGAATTTATAATGGTATTTTGGATTTAAAATAGAGATTTGGTGTCTTAAATGGGTTCCAATGTGAGGTTCTAGTTTTCAATGTGGTGTGTGTTTCATAATTTAAAAAATGGTTTGTTGGGGCCCGTTTGGTACCTTTATAAAAATTAGTTTCATTGAAAACTCTCTTTGGTATGCACCTCTTGCCTTGTTGGATATTTATGGGAATGGGTGGTCATTAGATATGACTTTCCTGATATGTTTATGGTTCATGTCAATAGGGGTAAATCCATGTAGTGATTCAGTGGTGAGTTTTTTGTGTGTTTTTTGTATGTGATGCATATATATGTGATAGATTTCTTGTTTGAAATTGTTAGATCATCCCATTATTATTCATGACCTGGGAACCTAGCATTGAGAGCGGATTTTCAGTGAATGATTACTGCACTAGTTTAGATTACGCAATGGATAGTGGTCCATAGCATGAGGATGTTTTGTTATTTTTGTTATGGGATTTGGCCCCTCCATCTAGGCATATAGTGTGATGATCGGAAATTTGGGCATTTTGATGTAATCGGGTAGGGAATGCCTTTGGGATGAGTCACAATTATAGTATGTTCTAGATTATTCACGAGCTCTTAGGTTATCCCATGTTTCATAGTACTTAGTTGTTTTTGGTAGATGATTGAGATGCATGTAGTGGTTATTACACTTGTGTGGTGTATTTCAATTTCCTATGTTGTATTATTGTTCACCTTTTTTCCTTTCATAGTGTAGTTTCTTTCTAAAATTGATAAAATGGTTTGAAGTGTTTATGGAAAAAGGTTTAGCAAAAATTTTACACTTCCTCCCTTTTTAGTGTAAACATAACATCCTTTAAATTCCAATTTCTACTTATTAAAAGGAGAATATTGGTTTTCTTAATTCAAAAAGGAAAATTGACAGTGATTTTTCTTAAGAAGAAAATGTGTGAAAACCTAGTTTTATAAATTGTATTTAAAAAATAAAATTGAGAGATCCTTTATTTAATGAAAATTAATATGGGAATAGATTTTTTGGGAATTCCTACTGAGTTTTAATACTCATGCCAATAATTTTATCTTTAATTTTATCCTCGGGTGTTGTGCCTTTCTTGGATTCGGTCACCATAGTGTGACATTGGTTTGAGGTAGGTGGTGACCTGTAGGGCCATATGGAGGTATGTACAACTTTATTTTCTCACCACAACTAGTTTTCATTTTATTTGCTCAACTTTTATTTATTTATTGGTATTTAATTTATGTTAAAAATCATTCTAACTTTTTAACTTTGATTCCCGACACTAGTTGTCAACCCATGGGGATCAGGAGCGCCCTTCGGGCCATGTCGCCTGCTGGCTCAGGTGACCAGTTCAGGGTCAAATCGACATGGTTCATGACACTCCATTATTTAATATACATTTTAAAATTAAATATTTTCCAAATTTCTCACATAATCATTCTGAAAACATTATATCCTTTCAAGGATCCATTATTAAAGATTATTTTAAAATTAGGTTTTTTTAAAAAAAATACTTCTCATTTTTGAAAATTTATTTCTTCGTCATGATTTCATTATTAGGATTTCATTATTAATAATGATTTCAAAAATTTTGTTTTTCTACATCTCAAATGTAACCATTCAAAAAAATTACATTATAATGTGAATATAATATAATATTCTTCATGAATGATAAAAGTATTATCAAAATCCATTTTTATGATTTCAACACCATTTCCTCTTTATATCAATATGATTTATATCTATAGAAACTATTGGTTTTAGGAATCATCATCAATATTTTGTTATAATATACTATTTTTTGGTTAATTAATTTTAATTGAGGTAAATTTTATTGATATAATGAAAAAAATTTATAAAATAAAATTTTCATTCCATTTATTCTTAATAACATCACAAATGATTGTTTTATTATGCCACACATATGTATGGATGATTAGTGGGTGTGTTTTTATATCACCCTCCAATGTATTTGGTAATTTTATATTTCTCATGATATAATGACGTTATGCATGGTTATAATCACAATTTTTCTATGCTCACATGGTATTTTGTGGGTATAATTGTGGTTTAGCTATTCTCACAAATTTGTGCATCAATATAATTGATGTTTTTCTATGGAAAAAAATTTGTTCCTGTCATTTTCAAATATCCTAAAATGGTTCTTAATGAGTATAATCATGGTTTATCTAGTCTAAAAAGGTTTTGAGTGGTTATAATTATTTTTTAGTTATTCACACATGTTTTGTAATATTATAATTGTTGTTAATATATTCTCACATGATTGTGTGTGTACAAGACCACATTTTTACATGGCCAAAATTTCGTTATTTGCTAAAATTATACCACATTTTGATGTAATATACCCATGATTATACTCCATTTTGTGTATTTATTATCTCAAACTCTTACTCCATATTACATTATTGTATATTTGTGATTAAATATCCTTCTATCTGAGATTTTGGAGAACTCTTATTGTTCCAATTTATTTTAGAAATATTTTTCTCCACCTCTCTGGTTCTCTCATACTCTTATGTAAAAAAACATTATGATATGATGATTACATTTCACTTAATAAACATTAGATCTCAATTCTTATGTTTTCATTCCTAGTGTTATGAGGATGAGCATACCTTATAAAACTCTATAAGAGAATCAATGAGGGTTCAATTATGGAAAACTATTCAAAAGTATCAAAACAAAAAATTCCTATACAGCTAGTACTCCAAGACATTAAACCCTATATTCTTTAGTTTTTTTGATTATTTATGATCTTATAGAAATTATGTATAATAATGATATGTTTAATTGTGTATTTGTAGTTGGTATAATATCATGTTTTAGTTAATTTTTAGGATAATATTTGTTATTTTGTGGATTGGGATTAGAGGGCATTACTAATAACCATAAACATAATTCTATGTATAAGATAACATCCTAATGTTTTAATAAAGAATTGAGTATATACATTTACTATAAAATAAATCCCACTCTGTATATAGTAATGTGGATTTGGATACAACAAAATTTCTTTTATCTGTAATCACCTTTAAAAAGGATGGTTGGGTATCAACAGGATCTTCACTTTGTGTAAGATGAATGCACCTTATACTCTACAACTGGCTAGAAATTCCCATGCGATAAGCCTTATATGATCACATTTAATTAAAAAAATAATGTATTTTAATATATATGAATTATATTATGAGGTAGGGTAGATAACCTAGTAGGAAAATTACCACAGAAATTCTCAGTAAAATTGAATGAATGATTGGTTGGTCCAGTTATGTCATTATTGAATAGAAGCTATCATAGGTTGAAATGAAGGTATAATTTTTTAATCGGCCTTCATATCAGTTTTTCATATTCATATCACCATTTAATATAATTTTACTACATTTTATAATAATTTTTTTAGGATTTCATTAGAAATATGATTTTAAAAATTAATCTATCAAATTTTTGTCCCAAATATCGCTAAAAAGTTCATATTTGGGATAAATAATTACATTTTCATACTAAGGATAATATTTGGGATATCTTATTAGATGACATGTCATGGGTTTCTTATGGTAACCATAGATTATTCCATTAGTGAAAAAATTATAATTATAAGGAAGTAATTTATTTGAGTGTTGAATGTAATGACTAGTGAATTTTGTATATATATATATATATAAACATATATCATTTTCTCAAAATACGTTTTTTGATTAATATCATTCTACAATTTTAACACAAAATTAACAAGTTCCATGAAATATTTATTATTAAAAAAATTTTAAATTAGTAAAACATATTGGAAATAAAAAAACATTGTAATCCATTTGATAATGAATACAAAATATTAAAAAGTAATTCATGATTTTTTGAAAAGGAAATTCTAAATAAAAGAAGTTTTCCAATTATTATATTTAATTTTATTATAAATAATAAACATATAAAAAATTTTATTTTATTTTTATATAAATAACTTCAATTTTAAATTATACTAATGAAAATTAGTCTAATAGAAAATGTGGATTTTAAAAAAAAAATATTTGAGTTGAAAAGTGGAAAATTACTAATTTCTATGTTGTCTAATATTTTTATAAATTATTATAATAAAAAAATGGATTGACATTTTATGAAAAAAATTCATAAAAAAATATATATTTAAAATGTAAAAAAAACTATTTTAATTTACAAAACCTATATTTAATGTTTTTAAAGCTTATGCAACATTTTATATTAAAAATTATTTTTATTTGTATGTATTAATTTTTTTCCATTAAATGTAGAAAATAAATATATAATAATGAGACAATATTATAAAAAATATTTACTAATTTTCATTTCATTCTTATGCAAAAAAATATTGTTAATAATATTAAAATTAATTACCATGATAAGGATAAAAATAATATTTTCAATGAGTGGTTTTTTTAATATTGTGAAATATTTATCTATCAAAATAAAGTAATATCTTATAAAAACGAATATAATATAATATTTAAACCTTGTTTTAGTTATATTATAACTCATGAATGTTTTATTCAATACCGAATATAATTTAAAACACTTAATAGTTAAAATAATGTGTACAAAATAGTTTATTTATATGTTAACATTTTTAATTTAAAATTTAGTTTTCTCTTATTATGAAATTTAATTTGACTATATTTGTCCTAAATTTGGATTTATAAAATATTTTTTTATAAATGTGACATTATATTATTATTAAAATATGAAATACTAGTGTAAAAACAGGATACCATGTTAAAAAATTGTAAACTGTAAAAATTAAGTAACAAATGGCTCTAAACGGGTTTAAATCATGTGGTAAAAATTTTTTGTAACCTTTATAAACCATCAATATTCCCATGATCCATTATTTCATATTTATGGATCTATATTACATTAAATAGTGTCATTCCATTATTGAAAATTAGCGGTTATTCCAATATTATTAATTAGAAGTTCATCATGAAGCACTAATATTGTTCTCTTAATATAATACTACATAATTTTCATAATCCAATGTATAATTTATTTATCATAAGATATTCATTTCCAATGATACTTTCTAGATGAAATTATAGGTCCCAAAGAGATTATTACTTAATACACAACACGTCATTTCATTATTTTAAAAATGAAAAACTATCTAAATAATAATAATATAATGTCCTAATGGTAATTAATATATTTTTGTGATACTATATTAAGTGAGGAAACATTATTCAATAATTTACATCCTCAAAAAAAATCATTTTTGGTTTTCCATACGGATGGAATATAACCACCACAAAATGATGCGGTTCCTTTTTTAACACCAACATTCATGGATGGTAAAAAGGTTGTGTTTGAGGAATTTATATACTTAATATTTGAAAATAATAATTTTCAAATGATAATTTATCATATACCTTGCTTTTATCCCATTCGTTGAGAAGTTGAATTGTTAATCAGGTATATGTTGGACTAACACATCTGTGAGGGGAGATTTTCATTTTCCATAACCACCCATAATGGATTATTCTATGTATAAAATTATTGAATATAAATGATATTTATGAAATTTTTAAGCTTCTTTAAATTTAATATTAACAAAATATAAAACCTATCAATACTCATAAAATCATTATTACAATATCACTCTTGGGTCACTTTTCCACCTCAGTGAACAATGTTATAATTTTTTATCATATATTATTACACAATGTAATATAATGGTAAAATTATATAATAATAATGTTTTTAATATTTTCTTAATTATTTTTCAATGGATTTATTGATATTTAGTATAATTATTAAAAATCACATTTCAATCGTTAAACACACAATAAAAAAGTTATTCATGATTACCATTTTCACAAACCGTAACATTATTTTCCACATAATGAAAATTTTATTGGATGAATAATTGAAAAACCATGACTCTATAATATTTTTATAATATTTAAATGATGATATCATCATAGTAAAAAATAATAAACAATTCCATTTCAAAGTTTTACAAAATAGAAAATCACAGTTTCTAGTATTTGATGATGAAAATAAATCATAGCAAAAAATATTGTAATAAATTATTGTATATTATGTTTATAAGTTCGAATATATAGTAATAATGTTACAGAATAAGTGATTAATATTTTTATTCCTATATAGGAGGTTAGATAACATGCGAGGAAGCTAGAAATAATGTAATGGTTTATTATCCTATATTTAATTTTACGATACATATTTCTCTTTAGAAACCATGTTTTCTAAATAAATGTTTATATACATCCTCTATAATATTTTTTTATCATGATCCCCTCATTATATATGATATTTAATGTTTAATTTTAAATCCTTTCATTAAAATGGTTTTGATATGAATGTTTCTAATGTTTTAAGGGGTTTTTTGCCTCCAATTTAATTCCATGAGATATATTTCTTATTTTTCACTATTATATAATTGTATGGTCTAATTCAATACTAATGAATATCATTTTACTTATTCCTTAAATATAAGGTATTTTAAGATAAATATAATTTTATATATTTAAATGAACATCAATTTAAATGATACTAATATTCTAAGAGTTTTGACAGCTCAACTCCCTTCATTGAGTTATAATGCTTCTTCATGAACTAATTTCTTCCAATATTGGTTTCTTCCACACTAAGATTTTATTTCATATTAAATTTATTTTATATTATTTTTAAATGACACATTTTAAAAAAAATCGTCCTCCTAGATATATTTCATCTAATTTATAACATTTTTTAGAAAAATTCTAGTCCCCTTTAACGATGGTTTCCTTCTATTTCTTTATATTTTACATTACCACCAAAATTATCATTTATATATTGAAACATAATTATGTGTTATCACATCTAAACTTTATATTTCATTTCTCCTCATATAAAATTTATGGTATTTAATCTTTTTATGATATGGGTTTTCAGATAATATATTTCAAAATATTAAAATGACACTTCATACTTTCAAAATAAAATTTTTTATCATCCAATAAAAATTTATTTTCAATAACCATTATATAATTTTGAAGGATTTATTATTGATTATTTTTTTTAAAGTTATGACATCACCTTTTGGAAAACATTAAATAATTTAAAGTCCCCTTTATTGATGATTTTTTGTAAGGTAAATGTTTTTAAAAAAATATCACATACCTTTTTTGAAACATTTATATATCTATCATGAATTATTTTTTAATATTTACTTTAAAAAATTATTTTGAAAATTAATTCATTTAAATTTCTCAAATTTTTCATGTATTAAAATTAATTTTCAAAGTTACCATAAAATCATTTTTTTTATTCCAATGATAAATTGATTTTATAAAAACACTTGTATGGTTTCCCTACTATTTCCTCTTAACTAAAAAAATAAAACATTATTTTCATTAAAAATATAATTTATAAATTAACTTCTATATGTTATTATAAAATAATATTTTGGTGTGATTTAATTTTATCTATCAATTGTTTACATTATTGATTTAATTATTTGTGATATCACTTTGAAATGTTGAGAGACCCATTTGTCCTTCCATGTATTATTATTATTGCTAAAAATGATTATTCCATTTGGTACACATATGTATAGATGATATATAGGAGGGGTCCTATATTTTAGACTAATGCATTGGTTAATATTTTATATCTCATGAGATAATGATGTTGTGTGTGGGTATAGTTCTTTTTAATCTATGTTTACAAGTTTAGGAATGAGTAAAATTTTTGTATAGCTATACTAACAAGGTTTTACATGACTACAATTGTAATTTATGTATTCTAAGAAGGTTTTTAATTTTTATAATTTAAGTTTAGATATTCTAGAAAATGTTTTCAAGAGTATAAATATTGTTTAGCTATGCTCACAAGGGTTTTCATGAGTATTATCATGGTTTAGTTACGGTAACATGGTAGTGTGCTGGTATAGTTATGATTTATCTATTCTCACAATGTTATGAATGTGAATTATTTAGTATAATCTATGGTCACTAGATTTAGTATAAACATGATCACATTTTTATTTTTTCACAATGTCATGATTTATTTGATTTATGCCAAATTTATATATCATTTTCTTATGAGTATTCTCTATTGTTCATGTTTATTATCTGACACTATTATGAAATGTTATATATATTTCCATTTGATATTACATGTCCTTATATTATGCCTCATGGGGAACTCTTATTATTCTGTGTTCATTTTATAATCTATTTCACCCACTATATGTTTTCTCATATTCTTATTATCTATACCTTGATGAAAAATTAATGAGTTTTTTCTAAACAAACTATCCAATCACCCCTTCCTTGTTTTTCGATTCCCCATGTTATGAATTTGAGTATAACATATGATAACTCTATTAGGGAGTAAATAATGGCTCCCTTATAGAGATATGTTTAAAAGTATCCTACGAAACTATTCCTCAAAGATATCAAACTATTCATTGTAGGAATTATGGGATTTTTTATGATATGAAATGATGTAGAATGAATATTAGTTTGGTTCAGTCACTATATGTCATACTATTTTGTACTCGAAAAGTCACCCTAATGATATACTCAGAATTTCTTTGACCATTGCTATAATACAATTATGCACATATAGTCTGAACATAAGATAATTGTGAATTATTTATCACCCCTCATACTATTAGTAAATGTGAACAAGATATCTCTACAATCATTATTAAAATTGGATGGTTCATATGTGGATTATCTACTACCACTTCAACTTCCTTTGGTGAATTAATTATCACAAAAATTCATTCCTAAAGAAAATGATCTATCAAAAAATCAAAAAACACAGATGGTAATGATCCATTTTCAAATTACAACCTCCACAAAACATGATCTACAAACACAAAATAATCACCATGTTAATTATTTATGACCATATTATCACCATGATAAAAATTGTATCACCAAGTGAATGATGTATCACCATCTAATCAACAACCTCATGGTTAAGGTTATATAACAACATCATAACATCAAGGTGGTTTATATACCACCAATACTCTATGTTAAATGATGAAACACCAAAACATAATCCCCTTTGTTGAATGATCAGCCATAACAAAACAAATTACTAAGGGATAATTATATATTACATGAGGAACATGGTATTACCAAAATTCAACAAACAAATGGATGCATCCCTAGGTAAATATATATCACCATAACATTAGAAATATTGAATGGGTAGTCACTACCCAGACAAATGATGTACAAAATTTATCACTATAATAATATAAATATATTTGATTTAATAATCACTATAAAATTAAAAAGAATCAAATCACATAGTAATGATAAATAAATTACCACTCTAGACATTATTCTCACTAAAAACAATTCCTATTATTATATCCATGCTCATAATTTTTATATATTTTTCTAGTTTAGTAAGCCTAGAGCTTCCTCGGCACGGATTTACACTATATATCCTCAAACCATTCAAACATGTTATATATTAATGGACATTTTCTCACCAAATGTTTGTCACATAGGCTAGTTCAAAACATAACCAAAGTAAATCATGAGTTTGTCTAATCATGTAACAACTTAAAAATTGACACATGACGCACAATAAAATCTAGTTATTGTGACCACCCTTATCACATGATTTCCTAATATATTCCACCAAAATTAGTGTAGTATTTTTTCTAGTATACATGGATTTATTATTTATGGTTTAAGGGAAATATTTTTATCTTTATCATATGTACCCTTAACTCATGAATCAAGAAACTAAATATTCACCCCATTTATAATCATCATCTCATCCCTAACTATTCATGCATAAAAAATAGATAATTATAAACCATTAAAATGATCATCCATATATACCACTCTATGAAACATTCACTTACAAAAATACTTTCATTCTAGATTACTCAATTAGGTACACACTCTTTGGTTTCAAATTATACATTTTCATGTTATATTTTTTAGAAAACCATTTCATTCTTGGAATCATAGTAGATACCTATTACCAGAGGACATCTAATGAGTCTAAAAAGGCTCCACAGCCTTGAATAACATAATGAGACCCACATTATATTCCAATTTGGATCACATACACTAGCATAAACACACTATTCTTTCAATCAATACATTTAAAAACATATAGGGAGGTAATATTATGTACTATAAACCATATTGAAGATTTTTTCCATTAAGAAAGCTCAATCATTTCTTGAGAAAAAATGATATCCAAATATGATGATCATACATGAGATTATAGGTTATAAAATAGGATCTATTATTAATTAGCACCATATTATATATAATTTTCCTTAATAATTCATCACAAAATATACTCAGTAAACCAAGGTATAACTCACTTAAATATTTCACATAGATAAAACCTCATGAAATAAGGTCTATTATAATCCTTATAGAAACCTAAATTCACATTAAACTAAATCTCCATCAAGATACATTAGTATATCATTTAATTGTATTATAATTTTTCAAAATTCATAGATATATTGAGCACTAAATTTAAAAATAATGAAATGATTTATAACCTCCTTTTTTATTATCCTCAATAAATATCTATTAATCTCTAATGGATCCCTATCATAATGTAATTACTCCACCATACCATGTTTAAATCACTATCCAAAAATAAAATAAAACATGCTATAATTTTCATAAAATATATAAATGGAAGATAGGTAAAATAAGGGAGAATAACCAACCATAAACCATTTAAGTAACACATAAATAAAAAAAACATCAAACAGAGGAATGAAGTGGGTAAAAAGAAGGATGAGTATGAATCTAATTTCACTAGGGTGTCATAGGATTAATTTCCACATGTTTGGTGTAAAAGTTTTTGAGAAGAATAGAAATATTTTCTATATTTTGAAAAACTAATCAACATCCCATTGAACATTATATTTTAAATTCTTAAACCCCAATAACTCATTAAGGTTCCTCTATACTCAATCCCTATAACTCAAAAATATACTTTCAAAATTTTAAAATACATTTAAATTTTTCATTTGTTAATATAAATTAGGAAATTAAAAATATCCCTCATTTCAATCCCATTGAAACCTCAATGAAAATAATTATTTTTGGCAATTATAACTTAGCCACTATAACATTTCTCCTTCTAGAAAAGTTTGTATAGTTATATTATATAGACCTTATCATTAAAACATATTGGTTTCAGAAACCCATTTTCAACTTATATTTTTTATGATAAAATTAATGCAGTAAGAAAAATAAAAAAACTATTTAGGAAAACAAGTACCTTTTCTTATGACCCATCAAAAACAATTTCCATTCACCAAATGATGTATTAAAAACAAATTACATCTTATAAAAACTATTTTCATAAAAAATATACATATTGAAACCCCACTATAGAGAATACATAGAAAATCCAAATGCTTTATCACTACCACAATGAATCATTATCCAATAATTCGTGACATTCATAAACTTCTCTTTTATTAACATTATACACATAAATTTAATGTAACTAATCTAAACTATACCATTAACCTATTATAACCGCACTCATTTATCTCTCATGTTTTATAATCAAATAATATATACTCACCCCTAGGAATATACTCTTATCATAAATTTTTTCATGTCCATATTGATAAATATACTCTTATATGAGTACCATTGATTGATGGACCCAATAACCCCCCCCCCAATCCAATTACTAAATTCATTAATTATCATCCAAATAAAACATAACACCCAACTCATACTTTACACTAATTTAATGCACTGAATTTTCCAACACTTCACCAATCAATACTCTTATTAACATATTTCCCATTTTTCAGGCATTACATGACCACATTTCTCTATGAGCCGATAGATGACCACATCAACTATATGAAAGGTCATTTTCTATATGTCATCACCAATGTCCATATTTAATCTCCATGAAAAGGGTCATGTTGTATTCATTAATTCATATTCCCCCTCCAAATCAAATTTCTATATCATTGATCAGTGATCACTTACCCCCTTTTACACAATCATTTGTTAACTTTTAATAATCCCGATCCAAACTCATTATTACATTGTGTATATATCCTAAGAGACTCTCTATGAATTATATATCTATCATTGATTTATATGTAACTATTATACAATCTCATTTAGAATCCATATTCAAGATAACCATGTCCCTATGATTTTCTATAATGACATGTTACCTCATTCCTTATCAAAGGATTCGTGTTTAGAAGCCTACTATGGGATAATCTGAGTCACAAAAAAACATAGTTTATCAGTGTGAAACTCACTAATTCATATTCATAAATCCACACCTAACCATTTCTATATAATACCTTCTCATAACAAAACATAATATAAAATAAAAGTAAAATACCTATTTTATATCTATCAATCATGTTCTGGTATATCAAATCGACCAAAAATCATATTATACCCTATCTCATAGCCATGTGTGATCAACCTCTCAATCTCCTAAAAATTTCATAACTAAGACCATATAAATTTCGGAAACAATGGGTCATTAACTCCATCCAAGGCTATAAATATGTTATTATATTCCAAAAAGTTTGTGAGTTATATAAAAACATACTTCCTTGATCCCAATGCAATTGCTATTCTAATGACCCTCTCTCATACTGGTGTACAACAACCCCCATTTAATATCAAATTTCATTACTTATTTGGAGTAAATAATATGTGATATTCCTATAATAATACATGAATCAAATAACTATTATTTTAATCACATAAATCCTAAGACAACTCACTAAATAAATTAGATTCGCATGCCTTTTATCATGTCAGTCAACCTAATAAAGAATCATAATCATTTATTCGTAATATATACATAAATATTGTATCCATTATTTAAGAATAAAATTTCTATCACTCTACTCTCATATGTCATTCCAAAAAAGAATCCACCCATGATTATATCTCTAAATATCCCTTTTTATTTGGATCCCTCCTCACTACCAGGTTGTATGTATACATCATAATTCATCTTATGAAATAATATGGAAGTGATTAAACTCATAATTTCACATATATTATTTTGTAATTAAATTTTTTAATCCCACCAATTTCATAATTTAATGGAAATTTTCTTAATTATAGGTTTTATTAAAAAAAAGTGAGTTTAATGGTGATAATTAAATAATATTGGCATTTATATATATTTATATCATATCTATTTCACCTAGAACTTCTTAAACCCTAATTTAAAATATGAAATTTTATTTTGGTAGGGTTAAATAGATGTTTATATTAATTTAATTTATCTAGAATCAAGATCAATCAAACATTTTGAGTTCTACAACTAGCTTACAATCCATTTATCAAAATTTATGCGCAGTTCTAGGAAATTATAATGATAGGATTATATCTCTGAAATGGGAATCCAAAATTTAGAGAAAATTGACAAGGGGATATAAAACATCACAAAGGATATTTTATTCATATTTTATCACATTAAATGTTCCCTAACTAATGAACATAAATTCAAGGTAATTTAAATAGTGGGAATATGAATAGACTGCCAAGCCATAAATATTTCTTTTACGGATTTGGTAAAAAAATCAGCTACAAATGTCTGAAAAGAATAAATTTTTTAGGAACAAGGGGAAGAAAAAAGCAAAAAACGTTTCATAGTAATAAAATTTCATATTTGGCCGTTTAAAATTCCCACCATGTGTAAACTCTCCATGGATAGATTTCAAATAGAAAATGAGAACCCTACACCCTACAAGTATGAATAACCTCTTTCATTCCAAGGGATATCCATTTTTATGGGTAAATATAAATCTTTAGGGATATATATTTACTAGGGATGTTGAATATATATTATTTAGTATGTTTATCTTCTTATTACTTTATTTTCATTACATTTTTCTATTTATTGTACCCCTCACCATGCTCCTAATATTTATGAAAATGGAGAGCTAAACAAAAATTATGTTCGAGGGGGGGAGTGGTGGTTATTTAGTTGTTTGTTCTAAAATAATGTCTTATTATTTATGTCTTATTATTTAATTAGTGGTGAAACCATTTTTAGTGAAGGTTTTCCCCCTCTTTCACTACAATTGTATTCTTTTTCTCATTTATTTTTATTCCTCTTCAACATCATCATAATGATGCACACATCATCGAGTAGCATTGTGGTGATGATGTGTTTCTGTATTTTCATACATGTGGAGTGATAGTTTGGGATAATAACTATTAAATGGCATTATGTTGAATGGTAGGGTTGATCTCAGCATTGAGTGGAATATTGATAATTAATATTTTTCAAGAACAATGATAGCATTGTTGTGAACTCCTGATTACCACAGCTTCTTTATTTTTCACTAACATCATTGTTTCATGTCATATTTTTTATTTCCAATATATATATATATATATATACATTAATTCTATTAATTTTATAACCCCCACTATATAACTATTTAATTAGTAGTATGTTAGATATTTTACTAATTTTGATAATATAAAATTGATGTGCGTGAGTGGTCTCCTTGACAGACTGACCCTAAGGGTGAACTATATTGAATACTTAGGTAAATACAATTTTATTTTTGATGGATCAATGAAAATACCTCTCTTTAATTTGGTTCCATTTTTTGGGATCCCAATGATTTGTGCACACAATTTTAAAAAAATTGAAAATAATATTTTTTTAATATGGTTTATTGATGATAAACCCTCTAAATATTTGACAGAAATAGCTCAATTTTTATCCACACAAGTACATGGTTTTTTATGTATAATAATATCAAATATTTATTAATAGATCTGATAGATTACCTAAAGGAATACATTGAGAATCTAATTTTGTAATCCTTCACCAAGGACCTCCAAGAATTATTACATTACTTTTCAACATTCCATTAAGAGGATGTCGAGGAAAAAATAGCTTATCGTTATACCTTTTAAAGAATTAATTATTAAGGATGAAATTAATCTTCAAAACCCTCATTTTCAAAAAGAATTATATATTCCTACATGAAGCCTTATAATAAGAGCCAAAACTAGAAGCTGATTAATTGAAGCGGGTGGACATAACACTGGATTATCTTGTTTTTTATTTTATTCTGTTATCAAAGCCTATTCAATACCATAATTTTCTATTTACATAATTCACACCAATGATTTATCTATAGTTTTATGATCATGAGGATGAAATTTAAACCGCTATGGAGAAGATGGTTTTCGAGTTTACTGCACAAGAGGAATAAAACCTTCAGAAGAATTTAGTGATTAAACATTATCATATCTGTCAACATTTGCCAATCACATGGAACTACTCCAAACAAGGTGAAATTGGAACAAATTTGATATATTTCTAGTATCATGGAAAGCATAGGAATATTTTTCTAAATTTTTTTACTAGCACAGGATCCATCCCCCTTGTGTTTTGATCTTTTTGTGGAAGACACTCCAAGGTTTCATTACTATAGACCCGCTTGATCCTTTAGGATCCCTTTAAAATACAATAAAATTCATAAACTTTTATGAATAAAATTTCATATAACATAGAAGAGTAAATCATGATTGTTTATAAGTATAACCCATAAATTCTTTTCCCTCCCTCTATACACATAAACTTCTTTCTTTTTTTCTTCTTATGCTTGGGACATTTTTCTTATCTATTTGTATTCCCACTCTTTGAAACCACTCATCGATGATAGGATAAATAAAATGTGTTTATTTCAATTAAATAAACTCTATCCATAATCATATTTGTGATAACGTTTTGTAACTATTTGACTGGGAGAAGAAAAATTCAATCCCCCACCTAGGGTGAAACCACGTTATATTCACTTTTCCCATACTATTTTTTATCCTTTATTTCATTATGTTTTGTTTTGTTCGTTTATTACAGCTCTATGTAGTTATTGGTGGGAGATGAAATAATAGTTGTTATTGGAAAATAAAATATATTGTATCTTTCCTTATATTTTTTTTTGTAACCTTATATTTTTATTTTCTTGATCTTAAATAAATGGTAATTAAATTTTAAGTATGGGGTGAGTGTCAAAAATTTTAAAAGTGTTTACCCATTTTAAATTTTATTTTTTATTTTTTAGGAAAATTAATATTTAATAATTATATTTTTTTCAAATTGATACAAATGAATTTTTTTTATATTACTCTTGACTTTGGATAAAAAATTTAAATTATTATTGATGTGGATCTTTTTTCTTGGATTACGATTTTCAATCATTTTTTTTTGATTTTAGAAATCCTTACCCATGAAATAATAACTCAATCAATTTATTTTTCTCCATACTATGAGGTATTCTTAACCCTTTTTACTCATTATTAAAAATATTCAAACCTTCTTGAAAGAAGTATAGATTTTTTTGCAGACCAGAACTTGTGATTATTCTCTTCCCAAGCCGCAGATTTCATCAAAAAAATTTGTTTTGATTGAGGAATATTTTTTGGAAATCAAAATATTTACATGATACCCACCATTAAATTTATACTTTTTAGACCTTATAATCCACGAATTTACTTATAGATTTAATCCACACTACCATACAAATTTTCCTTACCTACCTTCACGCATAATATTTTTTCATGAATAATTGATATTTGAGTGTGGTCAGAGGGATATTCTTATTTATTCTTGGGGGTGTAGTTTGTTGTTGGGTGTGTGAGGTATGTTTCATTACATTTTTCATTTTATGAATTGTAATGAGTCAATTTAACTCATATTTCATCACATCAATCATCTGAAACTCCAAAATAAGAATATTTTTTCCAAAAATGTAAAAAATAGAAAATAATATAAAAAGAGGTTATATTGAATTTTCAATGTTCTTTATTTTAAGAATCTTGTCTCTATAAAATTTTAATCGAATTATTTTCAATATTTTATAGTATTTTATTTTCATCACATCCTCCATGAAATAATTATTAATATTTTTAAAAAGAAAATAAGAGAATTGGGTTGAAATAATTCATTATATTGACTTTATGACTCATGACCCATTTCAAAAAAATGGGTTGTTGTGTTTAATTTTTATGGTAAATTGACTGAGCTATATATCGTATGTTTTCATGAGAATATTAATTCCATTTTATTTAATGTTTCAAATGAATATTTTTATATGTTAATTATTAAATATTTTAACCACCAACCCTTTTCAATAGAATTCAGCATGTAAAATTCCTCATGACTAATTTTTTTCATATCATGTTATAGAGAGATGATAATTTTTATAGGCCTATGGTAACACATGTATTTTACATGTATGATCATTACTCCATATTTCATTCATCTTCAATGATGAGAGACATAGTTTTCAATTTGAGGTTGGAATGATTGTTGCATGGATTGATTTTTGAGGTTGAGTGATTTTATATGATAAATAGAAATATGAAATGGAATTGTTTTCATATATGAGACATTATGTAATTACATTTGGGAAAAGGTATTGGAAATTTATTTCCTTTCGATTTTGGTTCTGATTTAGATTCATATTTTTGATGATTTCTCAAGAATGAAATTTTTATATTTGGAGGATTCATGAAACTCATAATTGCACATATATTATTTAGTAACTAAAATTTTTAATCCCATAAATTTCTTATTTTAAGTTTAATTGTTAAAATAATAGGTTTTATTAAAAATTTGAACATAATTGTGAAAATTTCCTAATTTTGGAATTTATATATCTTTATATAATATTTTTATTTTGGACATAACATCTTCTACACTGATTTAAATTGAAAAATTACATTTTTCTAGGCTTCAACATAGGTTTTTATTAATTTCATTCAACTGAAACCCAATGCTCAAGGCCAAATTCGGTGGCCCAAAAAGAACTCATAATCCAGGCCTTGAAATTTTTTCCTCGATCAGTTGAGTTTTTAGGTGGACCCACATCTCAAAAAATGGTTATCCTAAATATGTAGAAAATTCCCAAGGGGTGGAGGAAATATGGAGGAAGATTTTATTTAACTATGGTCCAATAAAATATTTCCTCCCTCAAGGAAATAAATTAATGGGAAGTCATAACATGATAATAGTAATAGACTCCCATGCCAAAAAATATTTTTTTTATGATACAGTCTTAACATAATCATTATATTTAAAAGAATTATATAATTTAGTGGGTTGGCATGGAATTAATAAATATGTACCTTCCCTTACATTCAAAGGGATGTCCATTTTCAAGGATCAATGGTGGATGTTTTCTACTTTAATTTTCCTTTACATGATTTATACATATTATTTAGTTTAGTTTACTTATTCTTACATTATTATATTTACATTTTTATATTTTTTTTCCCTAACCCCATCGAGATCCTTCTAATGTCAATGAAAATTAATAAGAATCCTTCATTTTTGTTTGAGGGGATGAGTTTTGGTTCTTGATTTTCTGGTGCTTAAATGATTTATCAATTATTATATTCCCATAATTTCAATAGTGGTGTAATTGGTTTTAGTGTAGGTTTCTCCCCAGTTTTACAGCTATTGTTTTCTTCATCCTGGATATTTTTATTCCTATCCTTCATCATTAAAATTTTTCATAAAGGCTTATGTATCATTGTGTCAATTAAGGGACTATTTTCCCATATATTTTGGGTTGGGGTGGGATAATAGAAATTCAAAGGGTGGATATTGAGTATAGAGATGATCTCAAATTGTGTATAATATTACAAATTAATATTTTACTAAACAATGAATCAATCATCATGAACTCTCGATAACAGCGAATAATTTATTCTTCAATAAATTCATTGTGTATTATCTTCTTATTCTTTTGAGGATTTCATATATATATATCATGAATTTTAAAATCCCCCTAAATATATTATTATATCATTGTTAGTGTATTAGATAGTTTATAGAAAGTTAAAAGAGATAATTGATGCTTGTCAGCGGCCTCCTCAAGAGAGATCGATGTTGGGTGCGAACTATATTTCATGCTTAGGTAAATAATAATTTTTTAGTGAGTGATTCATGACAAATCCCTCTCATTATCATGTTCCCTGAAATAAGTTTATAACAATCAAAAAGACAATATCATTAGTCATATATAATTATTATTGGAATCTACAACCTTGTAGTGGACCATACAACTATGTTATTTCTCATGAACTAAACACGAAGCTTCTATATAAGATACCATAAACAACTCACATCCCAATATTATCATTAAATGGTTTAAAAAATTATTTGGTACAACCATAACATATCCACATACCAACTCCAAAGTACAAATCAACCATGGGAATCAATTTACTGTATAGAAACCCTAGTGTATCTCTATCACATAAAAGTTAGCCTAAAAATCCAGAAATAGTTATTTGTATCTAGTAAATTATATCATTATGGTTTTTCTAATTATAAAACATCTAAAAGATGTTTGGGGAAATATTGAATGAGTTATTGTGTTCACATTAAATAATAAAAACCCATTTCATTTATGAAACCAGAATCATAATCTAAAACAAGCATTTAAATGTTATATAATCCAAAATTCTATAAATTATTCATGAATGAACTTATCTTGTGAAACTAAGCTAATAGTAGAACAAGAATAAGTAAATTAGACATCATTAATAGAAAAAATAAACTCAATTATACCATTGAAAACCAACAAAGTCAATATAAATCCCCTGATAACATGGATTTGAAGTCATGCATGGGATAGAGAATCCTAAAACATAGCCTACACCACAATTTAAAACACATAATATCATCATCCACAATATCATAAATAGATAAAAAAAATAATGCTCTAATAAAACAATATAATATCCCAGAATGGATAACTTTAATAATGACATACTAGTGGATCTATGAGAACTCACCACACCTACCCATATTCGAATTATTTCCAACTAGTTGTAAGTGTTTGATAAAATGAAATGTGGAGAATATACCCTCATTTTCACATCATGAAATATTCAATAAATACCAAAATATCCTTCAATAATTGAAACATAAAATTAAATTAATGGACTTATAGAGGAATTAATTCTATATATAACTCCCACATATAATACAAAATGACTCACACAAAGAGAAATTGTTATGTATTAAGATGTATTAACCAATGGGTCCATCATATACTATATGGGGATAAATGAAACTAATAATATAGAAAAAAATAATTCAAATCTACATTCCTTGTCTTGTAATATTATACATCTAAAATGTAATGACCCGAAGCTTGATGTACATTGACATTAGATTACATTTGTGGAATACTTAGTACATAACAAAAAAACACACACACAAGTATCGTAATAGTTTAGTGTGTTTGGAATCTCGGAACGTAATCTTCTAATCGTGGTGAAAGATCTTCAATATCTCCCATAAAGATCTTCCTTTTTTTTACCTAAAACCTTTCTTTATATCCTGGGGAAATGAAAACATAAAAGGTTGATCTCAAATGCTCAGTAAGGGTAAACAAAAGAAAAATCAATCACATCATATTCATAAGAACATTACTTTTGGAAATCTTAACCTGCAAAAGAGAGCATAATTTCATAACATTGGATAAATCATAGTAGTGAAATGAAATCCCAATAATCATAACATAAAATATGAAACTTTGTGGCATACACACATAATCATATATAATCATTTCTTGTTAGTCATGACTCATTTCCAATCCTATCTTAGTGGACAAAGTCCCTTTCTGAATCGAGTCACCCTCGTTTCAGTCCTGTTTCACTGAACAGGTATAACCTACCATTCCAGCCATGTCTATCTCATGAGATATGAAATCTTTACCCAATGCATTGGAGGGTGATATAGGTCCCACCAATCTCATAATGATACCATTCTTATGTGTGCCACAAAATCTTAAATCATACATCATTGCATAACCCATGTAATAAAAATGGGAATCTTAAACATCGTGACATCATAAAACAATTCATATAAGATAAATGAATTCATAAAAATATTTCCATCACAACTTAATCAAATCCATGTAATAATAGGGATAAAAACAGAACCCTTTATTTTCTTAGATGGAAAATAATTTTGATAAAACACTTGAACTCCATTCTTGAGGAAAATATCCTTTCTTTTTCAAAAATAGTTTTCCTTTCTTAAAATTTCATACAACTTTAAACTAAAAGAAGTTGATTAAAAATAAACTTGAAAACTTCTAAAGGAATATTCTTGGAAATAATGTTTTAAAAATCTATTCATGCCGTATAAGTTAAAAAAACATTCTTCGTACTTTTTTCGGAAAAGTCAAAAAGTACCTCTTATGAAAAAACGACAAAAGATTCCTTTCATATTCTTTAATAAAAACTCACCGAATGGTAAAATTGGATTTAAAATATTTTAAGTGGATGGAAACAATATTACATATTGAGGGAACATGGATGTGGATGATAAAATACACCCCAGTAAATGCCAAAGTAAAAACAATCTCGGATAAAAATGTGATTGTGATATTTTCCCTTACCTTAGGTCCGATTTGCTTTGTACTTGTCCGAAGCTCCTGTATAATGGTTTAAATAATGTTATTGACTTATTCCAGAATCATACATATTGATATTATATCAAATATGGTCATATTCTTAGCTTCTTGTTAGTAATATTGCATTGTTACTTGTTACTTGGGTCTTTATTGCCTTTTGTTCGTATGCGTGTTTTGCCAAATAAATTCTTATTATTCTTTTACGGTTATAGATACCTTATATCCAGAATGGTATTAGTGTAAAATATATCATACTTATTCAATCAATTCATTTATATAATTACTATGTAATGATGATCATGTAGAATGAGTCACATCACATCGTGGAGACGGTATTCCGTACGTACGCACGAGTGATGATAACATTCCTATGATCGTGGAATTGTATTGGAGTATATATATATTATTTCAGTATCAATATTACATTATAATAATCATAAATAGTAACTCATTACACCATTATACCCATCCTTGTAAGGTGATGGTGGAAAATAGATTACACCACGGCGTGGAGACGGTATTCCGTACGTACGCACTCGCGGTGATTTCATTTTTCCGTAGGATGGATAGAAGGTTAATTAGAGTTGTTTCATATTTATAATAACATATCAGTATATAATAAATACTGATGTTTTTAATTTATCATGAAACAACTAAATAAGAAGAAGTTGAAGAAGAAAGAAATTGAAAAAGATCGGTAATGGATATTACCTCTTTTTGACGCGCCTTTTCTTAGCCTCCACTTAAAGAACTAATGATGGTTTTTGAAGAAGACCAAGACATCTAGGATGATACTAGGGAAGTGGAGAAGGGATTTTGGCAGGGTTTGGCCGAGCTTGAATGCTCAAAGTTGTGTAATGAAGAGAGGGAGGAGGTGCCCTTTTATAAGGGAGGAGAGGGGCACCTTAGGAATATCTCAAAATATTATTTTATATTAAAGTCAAAATCGGTTTATAATGGTTCCAAAGAGTCTTATTTCGAAGCTAAAGTGGGGATGGGTCGAAATCCTATCAACCAATAGGATTTAGAAAAGTTTAGGTTATTATTTTAACCTTATCATTTAGATTTAACTTTAAGTTAAATAATTTAACTTTTACATTGTCTTTTTGTTTTCTTTCACTATATGGTTAATATACTTACTATAACATGCCAAACGAACCCCAAATTGTTTATTATTAATATATATATCCTTATCTAAGTCATTTGGCCGAACCTTAGATTTTTAGGAATAAAATAACAATTAATAATATAATATTTTATTTAAAAACTATTTTTTGTCAATTTTGACACTATTTGATATATGATTTTTGTGAAAGTCATAACAGAATTATATGTTCGAACCATGTTGATTAAATCAACACTAATATATCATAGTAACCTATAAAATTAGTGTAATTCATAAAAAGTCTCAAATTACATTTATTTTGGTGTTTATAACATCAATTATGTCAATATTTCATAAATAAGATAATTATTGCATCATCATTGTGTCATAATTAAATTAAATTATTTAATGTCTAAAAATTATAAATAAAATACCATTATGTAGGAAATAGTTTTAGCTTTCTAATGAATATTTATTTCCGAATTTATCGTATATATTACCCCATATTAAAAATGATTTACTTATTAAACTTTGATTTTAACTATTTTAACCCTTCTTTAAATAAATTAATAATAAATGTCCTAATCTAACACAAGTGGGCCTAAATGGTCATATGTTATTTATAAGGTTGTTTTTGGTCGAATTACACTTATCCAATAGAATTAGGACATGTGTTAGGGTAATAGTAATATCATATTTACCCTTAGTTACCCTATTTACTATTAACCGCGGTAAAAAAAGTAAAAAGTTACTATTCACCAAAAAATTATTTTTATCACATTGAACCACATTTTACTTACTGATATCAACCGTGTCTGTCAGATTTTCGAAATTCCATTCACAGAAGCAGTAAAATTATGTTTTATGCAAAATTCAGTTTTTAACCTACCACTTAGTGGTTTCACTATTCATCAAAAATTGAAAGTTTTCAGAAAAATACCAAAAGTTCACCCTAGGCTAATTTCGGTATTCCGAATCCAAAAATGAAGTCCATTTTGAAAGATAAAATTTACAAAATTTCAAAAAGTGGTTATTACTATTCATAACAGCTAGTTTTAATAATATCTTAATAGCATATCGTTGTTTAGTGAAACTCAGTATTGCGTACTACACACGCTATCGAGGAAGGTCACGATTGCGTGTAATGTAAGGCAAGTCAAGGATGTATGTTGTGCAATCTCCTTTTGGTGTAGCATACAACCCAAGACATTAATAAAATTAAAAAGAATATTTTTCATAAAATCTCAGGCTGTTACATTCTACCCCCCTTAAAATGAATTTCGCCCTCGAAATTCGTCGGGGTTATAAATGGTTTACTATTCGAAAGTTTCTTAATTAGAAACCCACATCATAAAAAAGAATACCAAAACTTGGCTTTAAAAACTAAAGTATGAAATGTAACGATTACCGAAATAAACTAATTACTGGGTTTCCACATAGGTGAAAATATGGATATGGAAGAGAAATCTAACCATCATGTTCTGATGGAGAGTGGTAGAGAACATGGCTATGGAAAATCCATTAATCACAAATCCATAGATTTGTGATGATATAAGGTACCATCTGATTCATCAGGTATAAGATCACTAGGACAACATTTTTGGTTTTCAAGATCATTTCCCTAAAGTTGAAAATTTGCATTAGAATAAATACTTACTTTATTTTGGTACAATCTAACTGTTGTTCGTGCCTTGAACAATTTCAACTTCATCTCTTAAATAAATGAAGTTGAATTTGTTATTCGTGAAGTGTTAGCAGATCATGTGATAGAATGACGGGTCATTCCATCTGTCTCAAACAAAAGGTTAGCAAAAATTATATACATAAGTCGATCTATATTGAGATTAATCATATATGGTTCCTAAAATGGACTTATACTTAATATATCATACTTCTTAATATAATAAAACTTGTTTCTACTAAACAGGGACTTCCTGTAGGCTAGTGGTAGGTGATAAAGGTCAATCGCACTTCGGTTGTGGGTTCGATTCCCATAGCCTTGTCCGACGCGATGGGCTATCGCTCGTTCTGCAGGTTGTCCTTTTTCTAAAACTATATTACTATAACATCCCATCAATAATATCGAGAAAACTTCGAACCTTAAACAATACTAACTTATGTATAACATAATCCATTCCAATCTTTAGGCTTATCCATAATACTGCAGTCCACTCTCATAACATAGTGAAAACGATTACCAGAGATTTAACACCATCGTTGATCCCCATATATCAAAAGATATGTTTTGTTGGTCACATTCCAAACATTCAAAGTCCTTAATCATCTATTCTCTTGAATACCTTAGTGAAAACATGAATGCAGTTAAAATTTAACACTTTCCACATACCAAAATCCTCAAAATTCTATATACTCAAACCATGATATCACTTAGTCATTATATCAATCATGAGCTCATGTATACTGTTAAACATTTCGTTTTCTCGTTTTCCCTTCATTATGAGTATATCATCTTATTTCCAAAAATATCTCAATTACATTGAATACCACATTAGACCAATACATAAATATTCCAATACTCCATGATACAATATTATTTTGGAATCCCATTACATAAACACTTAATCATTCCACCACATCGTTTTCATATTCAACATCACCAATAGTGATCGCATGTGACTTCCCTTTGTCCTTTACCTTCAGTGGTTGCTCATGTTGATCATCACTAACCCTTGGATTAGGGCATTTATTAGCATAATGCCTCATTTCCTTGCACTTGAAGCATTGAAGTGTTGGTGGTGCATTCTCTGCAGTGTTTTCTTTATTCACATCATTAGAAACCCTTTTTCCATTACTTCGACACTCAGCTGCTCGATAACCTTCTTTTCCACACTTAAAACATTTTCTAGTCCCTTTAAGACAATCTCCACCATGCTTCTTTCCACACTTTGTGCATAAGGAAACATTCATCTTCTTTTCACCATTATTCTGAGATTTCTCCTTGAACTCCATCTTTCGTTTCTTGTCAAAACCATGAGATGGATATGTAACACCAACTTCCATTTCTACCTTGATAGCACAACGCACAATTTCTTCATAGCAACTGAAGTCTCTTATAGCTAATGCCCTTCGAAGACATGGTTTTAAGCCACTGAAAAATCGATCAACTTTACTTTTAGGTTGGATGATAATACCAGAAGCGTACCTTGCAAGTCTTGTAAAATTTTCTTCGTATATACCAACAGATTCATCATCCTTCTGCTTCAGCTCAAGAAACTCTTTTTCCATCTTTGTTCGAAGAATACGAGGGAAGTACTTATAGAAAAACAAGTTCTTGAACTCGTCCCATTCCATGGACTCAATTTCATCTTTTTGCCTCGTATTCTTGATAAGATTTCACCATTTATCAGCCCCACCTTCCAAACGATATACTGCTATAATGACTTTATCATGCTCAGAACATTGAAGAACTGAAAATATCTTTTCAGTGGTACTGATCCATTGTTCAGCAACAAGTGGATCAGAAGACCCACTGAAAGAAGGTGGACGTTGCCTCATGAAGGACTCAATAGAATATTGTTCCCTTCTATGCTCATTTGGAAGTCCAGAATGATTCATAGCTTGTGTAAGTATAGCAATAAGATTTTTCACTCCATCTCCCATAACATTTGTTTGTTCAGGAGGACAATCATTGCACTGTCCATTGCATTAATCAACACGGTTCCTTCGGGATCCAGCCATCGTCTAAAACCCAAAAAGAATAGTGTGAGTGGCAAAAATCATGCTAGGGAAAACAACATAATAAAGGGGGAGTACCTTCAATATCTAGCATCTTAGGTTTAATTCTATGATCATTTTCGTAATACTAGTACTATAACCTATACGTATACTTAACCTTAGGGACATCCCTAGACAAGACTTAGAAATATCTCTAGGGATCTCACTAACGTTTTCGCATCCTAGTTTCCAAAGGTTGACTAATACTTTCCTCTGATACCAACTGTAACGACCCGAAGCTTGACGTACATTGACATTACATTACATTTGCGGAATACTTAGTACATAACAAAAAAACACACACACAAGTATCGTAATAGTTTAGTGTCTTTGGAAACTCGGAACGTAATCTTCTAATCGTGGTGAAAGATCTTAAATATCTCCCATAAAGATCTTACTTTTTTTACCTAAAACCTTTCTTTATATCCTAGGGAAAAGAAAACATAAAAGGGTTAGATCAAATGCTCAGTAAGGGTAAACAAAAGAAAAATCAATCACATCATATTCATAAGAATATAACTTTTGGAAATCTTAACCTGCAAAAGAGAGCATAATTTCATAACATTGGATAAATCATAGTAGTGAAATGAAATCCCAATAATCATAAATTAAAACATGAAACTTTGTGGCATACACACATAATCATATATAATCATTTCTTGTTAGTCATGACTCATTGCCAAGACTATCTTAGTGGACAAAGTCCCTTTCTGAATCGAGTCACCCTCGTTTCAGTCCTATTTCACTGAACCGGTATAACCTACCATTCCTGCCATGTCTATCTCATGAGATATGAAATCTTTACCCAATTAATTGGAGGGAGATATAGGTCCCACCCATCTCATAATTATACCATTCTTATGTGTGCCACAAAATCTTAAATCATACATCATTGCATAACCCATGTAATAAAAATGGGAATCTTAAACATCGTGACATCATAAAAAAATTCATATAAGATAATGGAATTCATAAAAATATTTCCATCACAACATAATCAAATACATGTAATAATATGGATAAAAACAGAACCCTTTATTGTCTTATATGGAAAATAATTTTGATAAAACACTTGAACTCCATTCTTGAGGAAAATATCCTTTCTTCTTCAAAAACAGTTTTTCATTCTTAAAATTTCATAAAAATTTAAACTAAAAGAAGTTGACTAAAAATAAACTTGAAAACTTGTAAAGGAAGCTTCTTTTAAATAATTTTTTAAAAATCCATTCATGCCGTATAAGTTAAAAAAACATTCTTCGTACTTTTGTCGGAAAAGTCAAAAAGTACCTCGTACGAAAAAAACGACAAAAGATTCCTTTCATATTCTTTAATAAAAACTCACCGAAGGGTAAAATTGGATTTAAACTATTGTAAGTGGATGGAAACAATATTACAAATTTAGGGAACATGGATGTGGATGATAAAATACACCCCAGTAAATGCCAAAGTAAAAACAATCTCGGATAAAAATGAGATTGTGATATTTTCCCTTACCTTAGGTCCGATTTGCTTTGTACGTGTCCGAAGCTCCTGTATAATGGTTTAAATAATGTTATTGACTTATTCCAGAATAATACATATTGATATGATATCATATATGGTCATATTCTTAGCTTCTTGTTAGTAATATTTCATTGTTACTTGTTACTCGGGTCTTTATTGCCTTTTGTTCTTATGCGTGTTTTGCCGAATAAATTCTTATTCTTATTTTATGGTTATAGATACCTTATATCCAGAATGGTATTAGTGTAACATATATCATATTTATTCATTCAATTCATTTATATAATTACTATGTAATGATGATCATGTAGAACGAGTCACATCACATCGTGGAGACGGTATTCCGTACGTACGCACGAGTGATGATATCGTTCCTATGATCGTGGAATTGTATTGGAGTATATATATATTATTTCAGTATCAATATTACTTTATAATAATCATATATAGTTACTAATTACACCATTATACCCATCCTTGTAAGGTGATGGTGGAAAATAGATTACACCACGGCGTGGAGACGGTATTTCGTACGTACGCACGCGCGGTGATTTCATTTTTTCGTAGGATGGATAGAAGGTTAATTAGAGTTGTTTCATATTTATAATAACATATCAGTAGATAATAAATACTTATGTTATTACTTTATCATGAAAAAACTAAAGAATAAGAAGTTGAAGAATAAAGAAATTGAAAAAGATTAGTAATGGATATTACCTCTTTTTGACGCGCCTTTTCTTAGCCTCCACTTAAAGAACTAAGGATCGTCTTTGAAGAAGACCAGGACCTCTAGGATGATACTATGGAAGTGGAGAAGGGATGTTCGCAGGGTTTTGCCGAGCTTGAAGGCTCAAAGTTGTGTGATGAAGAGAGGGAGGAGGTGCCCTTTTATAAGGGAGGAGAGGGGCACCTTAGGAATATCTCAAAATATTATAATATATTAAAGTCAAAATCGGTTTATAATGTTTCCAAAGAGTCTTATTTCGATTCTAAAGTGGGGATGGGTCGAAATCCTATCAACCAATAGGATTTAGACAAGTTTAGGTTATTATTTTAACCTTATCATTTAGATTTAACTTTAAGTTAAATAATTTAACTTTTACCGTGTCGTTTTGTTTTCTTTCACTATATGGTTAATATACTTACTATAACATGCCAAACGAACCCCAAATTGTTTATTATTAATATATATATCCTTATATAAGTCATTTGGCTGAACCTTAGATTTTTAGGAATAAAATAACAATTAATAATATAATATTTGATTTAAAAACTATTTTCTGTCAATTTTGACACTATTTGATATATGATTTTTGTGAAAGTCATAACAGAATTATATGTTCGAACCAAGTTGATTAAATCAACACTAATATATCATAGTAACCTAGAAAATTAGTTTAATTCATAAAAAGTCTCAAATTACATTTATTTTTGTGTTTATAACATCAATTATGTCAATATTTCATAAATAAGATAATTACTGCATCATCGTTGTGTCATACTTAAATTAAAATATTTAATGTCTAAAAATTATAAATAAAATACCATTATGTAGGAAATATTATTAGCTTTCAAATGAATATTTATTGTAGAATTTATCTTATATATAACCCCATATTAAAAATGATTTACTTATTAAACATTGATTTTAACTATTTTAACCCTTCTTTAAATAAATTAATAATAAATGTCCTAATCTAACCCAAGTGGGCCTAAATGGTCGTATTTTATTCCTAAGGTTGTTTTTGGTCGAATTACACTTATCCAATAGAATTAGGACATGTTTTAGGGTAATAGTAATATCATCTTTACCCTTAGTTACCCTATTTACTATTAACCGCGGTAAAAAAAGTAAAAAGTTACTATTCACAAAAAAATTATTTTTATCTCATTGAACCAAATTTTTCTTACTGATATCAACCGTGTCTGGCGGATTTTCGAAATTCCATTCACAAAAGCGGTAAAATTATGTTTTATGCAAAATTCAGTTTTTAACCTACCACTTAGTGGTTTCACTATTCATCAAAAATTGAAAGTTTTCAGAAAAATACCAAAATTTCACCCTAGGCTAACTTCGGTATTCCGAATCCAAAAATGAAGTCCATTTTGAAAAATTTACAAAATTTCAAAAAGTGGTTATTACTATTCATAACAGCTAGTTTTAATAATATCTTAATAGCATATCGTTGTTTAGTGAAACTCGGTATTGCGTACTACACCCGCTATCGAGGAAGGTCGTGATTGCGTGTAATGCAAGGCAAGTAAAGGATGTGTGTTGTGAAAGCTCCTTTTGGTGTAGCTTACAACACAAGACATTAATAAAATTAAAAATAATATTTTTCATAAAATCTCGGGCTGTTACATAAAAACCTAATGATCTCCCCTAGCTCACCCATCAGTAAGATGGTTATTTCCTAAACCTGTACTCTTACCATGTTAACTACATGAAAAATAATGTTCACATACCTGATGTGAGTAAGAAACACAACTAAACATTAATGACTTCTAGATTTTTTATCTATTTAGAATTGGTAGTGGATAAAACCAATGAATTAAAGGATTTATAATAAAAAATTTAAACATGGAAATGTGAAGAACATAAAACCTTTCCTACCCTCATTTCTTTTCAATCCATACTTTACTCCTCTAGATAGTATTCGTGATGTAGATATCTAAAGTATAATCCAAGAGGATCTTCCTCCATAGGAGGTACATCAATTATAAGGTTATTTTTTATAATTATAGGATCATTAATAACCAAAGTTGTGTAAAAACCTTCATAATACTAAATATGAATTGTGATTTGAGGTAAAGATTTCTTTATCTATGATAGATTCATTGAGTGTATACTCTATAGGTTGAATCACATCCATTTTATAGAATATAATAATTATATTAAGGTATTTTATTTTATTCTATTTGAACATTTGGAATAGATTCTAATATAATGAAATAATAAATTGTATTGATTCATAATTGATGAAAATGTGTAGGATAGATGTTAGGTTCAATGAAATCAAATCAATAATACCATCATACATTATTAAAACATGACATGATCATATACATTAGATCTATATTAGATTACACTTGTGATGAATAAGATTATATTGGTTGGAAACAATTCCTTCAGCTTAATATGCACCATGTGCATATTGATGGCTATGTCATGGGGGGAGGGTATTGTAATATATCATATTCCCATTTATTTTACATCCAATAATATTTCAATTAGACTAAAATAACATTAGAACATAATTAAAATATTCACAACTCCTTATAAATCCAATAAAAAACTTCTTGATCTAGTTTATCTTAACTTATTCATTCTTAAACAAATAGTTTTTCGAATATTTAATCACATTACACAAGAAAAAATATTAAACATGGAGGTCCTTTCTATGAATTAAGCTAAATATGAAATCTATATTTCATATATGTATGTAAAGAGAATCCTCTACCAATAAATCAGTGGTTCTAAATCTACATAGGGGTCGGATATTATCTTAGTAAAACACACACATATCCGATTATGGATATGTCACCACATTATATTTTAAAAAAAGCATATATATACCTATATAATCCATTTTTCCCTGACATCAAGTGACCACTAGGAATGTATCATGTTGATCTAGTGTAAGACATCACATCTATTTATGATCTTAATAAATAGACTGACCTGGTTAATGAATAAAACACATTTAATTCATCTAGTAAATGGGAATATCACATTTCCCTCTTCTAATAAGTAAATCACATCATATGGGAAATAACTATGAATGACCAACCATTTCCTTAGTGCAATTAAATTAGTAACCAAGTTAACTTCTCTGGTTAAACAAGTGGACAAATATGATCATTATTGATCTCAAAAAGATTCCATGATAAGAAATATATCTAAATAACCAATAATTGTCTATGTATTTTGGATTTCCTAAGAAATATATCAATGTATGAATGTTCGCATGTTATTTATCTCACAAAAAATTGATAATTATGATTTATATTAACAATTCACCCACGAATATGTCAATGAAAAATGAAATTCTATGTCATATACATAAGTTTATATGTTCAAATAATAAGATGTGGCATATTACATCATGATACTATTCTTTGTAACTCATAAAAAACACATTTTTATCGAGTGGAAGAGTATACTCCCTATAACCATAATATATCATCGTAACCTAGAGTAATATATGATTATAATTGATTGGGGTTGACTCAATGTCATACATCGAGGGGATATTATCATTAAAATATTCATGTAAGTTAAAATTTATCCCACATAAATGAGTGTTAAAGAAATATTTCATTTGTTAAAATATCCAGATATATTTATAACCATTTCAATAAATCTCTTATGTATCATATACCAAGAGACTTAACATTAACATAATTATATATTTTGTGCTCCTTTAATTATAAAACTAATCTAATTCTTATAAATATGAATTTTGAACCATACTACTTCCTTTAGAATATAAGATATAGTGATGTAATCTTCCTCAGTTATCCAGTCCAATACAGTGGATTGTTTGGATATCATGAAACTAATGGATCCATTATTTAGTAAAATCATAAACCTAAATTTAGTTCTCTTACCAACATTATCTTATTGGAATGTAAAATTAGTGTGACTGAAATTAGACTTTTTATTATTAATGCATAGAGGATACAACCTATTTCCCAAACCAAAATAAAAGGGTTGGAAGTAATGAAGACCCAATAGTCCCCCACAAAAAAATTATTACAAACTACAGGCAATGAACCCAAACTAGAGTAAATAATCAGCTGATCGTGCTTGCTACCTTCTTACGATAATGCATCTGCCACAATGTTGGCCTCCCTCTTGACGTGTCGAACCAAACAACCCTAGCTAATCTCTAACAAGCATCACTTGGAAAAATAAATTAAATTCCAAGGAGAAAATATATTTCCATGAAGAGTATGAACTAGAAGTTTAGAGTCAGATTCAACCTCTACCACCTTCAAAGAGAGGCTATTGCAAACAAGAACCCCAGAGAGGAGAGCTCTCATCTCGGCTTCCAAAGAGCTACTCGGACCATAAAAGGCACTAAAGGCCACCATGACCGACCCATTACTATTCTGTAGGAGTACTATACCTTGAATTTGTCCATTAATTAAGTACCCATCTACATTGAGCTTAAGACCATTCATCGGGGGATTCCAACTAACCCACAGACTGCGCAAACCAGAATGACAAATCGATCTGCTGAGTAGTTCACACATAACCAGGGATTCATCTCCCCCCTTGATAAGAGATCCCAACTCATGCAGTAATAATTTCATTTTTAAATGAAGGGAGTAAATTGGGGGATGATTCGCTAGCCTGGCCATGTTGGGCGCCATCCACATCGTCCAGCAAGTTGAAATCATAATAATTGATTGTGCCTTCCATTCTATCTCCGATATTGAAGTGGTCTCAACCCAACCTGTCATGAACTCAAGGATGGAGGAGAATACAAGATTATACAAACCCCAAGACCCCATGGCTGACCAGAGAGAATCTACCCATTCACTCTTGAAAAATAAATGGGTAAAAGATTCCACTTTGGGATGAGAATAGCAAAAACACCTTGAGGCCAACGACACCCCTCTTCTTTGAATATTCTCCTCTATAGGAAGTGCAGAATTTATTATCCTCCAGAAAAGAAAGTTCATCTTAAAGGGGACTTATTTACACCATAAAAAGAGGACAAATCATCATAAGAATCTTCTTTCTACAGGATACCATGATAAACCTATCCACTGAAGCGTCTGGAGCTAGAACCAATGACGAAACATCTATCATCATCCTTTGAAAACACAATCTCTCTATCCAAGGACAGCTTCTCTTCATTAAGAATGCATTCAATAAGCCTAGGAAATTGGGTATCCTGTTTGAAAGTCATCTGTGAAACTGGAAAATACATAAATAACAACCTCTTTCTAACCCAATTGTCACGCCACAAACTCACTTCTCCTCTCCCAATAACCCACTGTGATGATCACTGAAGAAACTCCAGATGATAGAAAATATCCATAGATAACCTGGAAAGCATGCAGATGATACAATATTCCCAATTTTCCCCCATATTTAATCTTCAACATTTTTTCCCAAAGAGAGCCCCCAGAAATGATCTCCCAGGCCAGACGACCCTGCATAGATTGCATTATAGAAACAACATCCCTAAGACCCACTCCACCCTCTTCAATCAGTTTCGTGAAACGAATCCAAGACTCCTAGTGAAAACTACCTAATTCATTATCATCCCATAGAAAACCATTAAACATCCGTTACATTAAACCAATGACCCCTTTCAGAGGAGTGATAACAGCCAGCACATGCATTAGAATAGAAACAATCACACTGTTGATTAAAGCAACGGACCATTGAATTATAAAAATAGATTCTTCCAACTAAGAATTCTGCCCAGCATTTTATTCACCAGATTCTAAAAATAAACCTTTTTAGCATGACCATTGTAAATGGGATCCCTGATATATTTTATTGGAAACTATTTCCGATGAATCCCCATGATCACTTAGATGTCCCCAGCCTTGTTCCTTGGGCATTTAGAAGAAATAAAAACACTGATTTTAGCACTGTTCACACGCTGGCCACTGAGACAACCATAAACCAGCATAAGCCTCTTAAACCATCGGAGGGAGGGGCTCCTGCTATTCAAGAAAACAAGAATATCATCAGCGAACATGAGATTGTAAAATGTACCATCTGAATCCTGCAAATTATATGGCATAATTTTCCTTTCTGTCAAAATTTAAAGCAAATTTTGAGACAAGGCCTCCTGTGCTAAGATGAAAATAAAGGGAGACAATGGGTACCCTTTCCATACTTCTCTCACACTATTCAAGAAACCAAAGTTTTTTCCTAATAAGTAAATAGTGAACCACGGAGAAGAGAAGCACAAGAAACATAATTCATAGAACCATACATGGAAAACCAGCTTCCCCATGACTTTAATAATAAAGCTCCATTCCAACTTTTCAAAAGACTTGTTCATATCAATCTGAATGACTACATTAGTCCCAATCAAACTTCTATTAAAATCTTCAACATGTTTCTTGGAAATCCCAATCGCGTTTTGAATACCTCTTCCTTTAACAATGTCATGTTGATCAGGGGAAATGACCTTCGTAATTTCATTGTCAAGCCTCCTCGCAATAAGGGTAGTCGAATTTTATAAGAAACATTACAGAGAATAATGGGTCTATAGAATTACACTGCCAATGGGTCCTTGAATTTTGGAATCAAAACCACTCTTGTTGAGTATGAACTCTTATTCAACGGCCCCCCTTGGAAGAAATCCTGAATCACTTCACACACCGGATCACCCAAAAAATCCCATGCTGCCACATAAAAGCCAGTCGGAAAACTGTCTAGACCCAGGGCGCTATCCAAAGGCATATTTGTAACAATAGACCAAACCTCCACCTTCTCTAGAATATCCTTAATGAAATCGTTCTCCCCCTCCTCAATACTACTCCGAATGTTATCCATGAAAACTTTTTGAGCATCCGGCTCCACCTCTAATTTAGATTCGTTCTGGGCATTACTAGCAAGCAAAAGCCTAAAATGATCCAAGGATTTTTTACATACCACCTCAATATTCGAGGAAAAGGATCCATCATCAAGTTTAAATTTAATCTTCATATAATAAAGTTCTTTTACACATACATGAAAAAACTCACTATTTCGGTCTCCCTCTTTAAGCCACCTTATCCTTGATTTTATCTTATAAGATGTTTCCACCTCTAACAACCCATCTGTTAAAAGGGTAAATTTTTCACATAAGCAAATGGAGACATTCTCATCCCAACTTTTTACTAACATAGCTTCCAAGTCATTGATTTCTTTCTGAAGCGCATATACTAAAATATTCCTCATTGGATTCTCAAAAATCGACCTAAAAGTAGTTGATTTCAATCGTTTAAGATGGATAGTTAGTTCAAAATAGGCAGTCTCTAACAACTGTTGCTCCCACATGCACTTCATCATCTGCATAAAGCCCTCTAACTGATGCCACCTGGCAGAATACATGAAAGGTTTAAAGTCATGCCTTCCCTGCTTCAACTCAATCAGAAGCGGAGCATGATCTGAAACCAAGCAGGAGTGATGAGTAACTTAATTACCAAAAAACAATCAAGCCCTTGGATATTAGTAAAACATCAATCTAGACGAATCTAAATTCTAATACCAATGTGTCTATTATTGCACCATGTAAACTTACAGCCTTTGAAACCCAAATCAAGAAGACCCTTATTCGACACAAAGGAATAAAATTCCAACATACCATTAAAAAATCATCTGGTTCCTTCTTTATTCTCCAAAATATCGACAATGGAATTGAATCATCCCCTAAAAAACCATGGGAGACTACCCTGATCAAAAGCATCAAGTTAATACCATAAGGCCCTTCTTACCTGAACATCAATACTGGAATAAATTAATTGGAAAAGTAACACCATACCTTGGACCTGAATCTTAATCATGATGTATTGATCAGAAGATTGAAATAGCTCCACCTGAATCCCCCTTTTCTAGAAAATCCAAATATTTTTATTTGTCAGCTGATCATGTGAATGAGAGATAAAACCCATCTTCCTGGAGATGAAGGGCATCTTGCTATTATTTTTTCTAGGTTCTATAATGGTCACCATAGAAGAAATCCACTTACGAACTTCAGAGACCATGAAAGCACAATTAGTCTGACCACCCAAACCATGATCATTCCAAATGATGATCAAAAACATGAGAGTTATTTAGGATTACCCGTGAGAATGATGGACCCGGATCCTAGAGAAAAAAATAGGATTATCACATCCCTCTTTATCCTTAGAACAAGTGAACAGCCTAGAAGATCCTTCAGTAGAAGACCACTTCCTTGGAATCAAAATTTTCTTTTTCAAAGGATTGTCTGACTCCTCAAGGAAATATAGTCTCTTTTCTGGGGAAACTGATGAAGGTGGATCCATACCATCATGAAAGAGGGAAACCAGTTATTGTAGACACAGAGACCCTTGGGAAGAACAAATTTCATTCAAGACACCTTCAGAAAAGGATCCTTGTGAAAGGGAATGCTCATTTTCTTTGAAAAAATCCACCAATGCCGAGAAATATTTCGATGAGCCTCCAAAGAGAAGAGATGAAACATGCCCACTGTATTAAGGAGGGGACAAAGAAAGACACCAGAATGTCTTTGAAAATTCAAGATCAAAGAGATTGGATCCCTCACCCAGCAACATAGGCTTATTCGGTTCTAAACACCCTTCCGAGGAAACCGAATTTAGTGTTCCTGATGAACCCACAGAAGGAACCAATTATAACTTCATAGAAGGCAAATAACCATCTTACATATCACTCCCCAGACTGATCCCATCCAAATTACAAGTACAAGTTCCTTAACTGATCTTGAAGATCGTCTAATGATCAACAACTACCTCAGAACCATTTACCTTCTCAGAACCCTTCATAGGAGACGCCGAACAACCACCTGAAGATGATGCCTCATAGGGATGCTTCTGCAATGAGTAATCCTCCACAACGACTTTCTTCTTATCATCCCAATGAGTGCCTCGATAATGAGCCTTCCCCAAGGGCTCCCTCCATCGCAACCTCGATAGCCTCTTACGACACATATCAACTGAATTCCCTTGAAACCTGTAAGATGAACAGAACCTTAGGGGTGATTGATAGATCATGTGTTGACACCAGTTGAACCCCTCTGGCGATCTAATAAGAATGTGAAGCTGAAATTTCCACAACATATTCATCTCCACACAGATCCTAGGGGAACCCGTATTAAGAAGTCTCTGCATAGGAGCATCCAAACAAAGAAAACTCCCTAATGCGTCTCCAACCAAATATAAGATTTAAGGGTTGTGAAGAGGTAGAGGAAGCCCTGTAAATTTCACCTAGACCACTACCATACATGATTCCTTACCGTAATGAAAATACCAGACCCATTGAGCAAGGCTGAAATGATGAGAATCACATATTCTACCCTCTCGTGACCACACCCTAATGAAATTCTCCATTCTACTTAGATAAACACAAAAGGAAAACCTGGACATCTTAGAGACCGCCACCGGTTATTGGAGACCCCAAGTGTTGAAAAATGATTTAAATATTTCCAAAGAGGGTTTCACCGGCCCAAAAAGAGCCAGAAATGAGAGGTCATGAAAACTAGCCTCATCAAGTAGCTTCTTATCTGAAACCTCAACCACTGGTGCCCCATCCACATCCTTCAGATCACTGCGTTCCAACCTGATCTGAGGAATAACCAATTTTTCAACCATCCAATCCCCAAATGCAACCTCAGAAGATGAACCCTTTGCCCCAGAAGCTATTCCACAAACGACATCATTGAAAGACCTCCCCTCTCCTCTCCTCTAGGGACCAGTCGCCCTAACCCCATTCACCATTGTTCCTGAAACATGATCCTCTTGAGGAAGAGGAAAACCCTAGCATCTCCTTCCAACACTGCTCACTTCGTCACTGCTTTCTCCTCTATCTTGTGAATCATTTTAAGTTATTTCCTCTATTAGTGTAACCCCTTACCAATAGTTCATATTCTTATCCATTGACTAGGGGTATATCCTTAGTGCCACTTATGTACATTTTATTATCTTAATGGAAATTCTATAACTCTCAATGGGATTATATTTGTATCTAATAGTTATTTTTTGAGTATAGGTGTCATCAGGTGGAGCACACAATATAGAATATATGATTTGTTATATGGGGGATGTACAATTAATTATATTCAACCCTTATAACTTATTATAATGATCTTGAATCATCTTATGATTTGTGTCATGAAAAACTATTAAAGACCCCATTTTAGTGTTCTCTATGAAAAACTAATTTTTTATACTACCAGTATGTGGGTATTAATTCTATATTGGCTTCCTATAAAATCTATCTCTATATATTTTCAAACCCAATGTGTTTTTTTTCATATGTTTCTTTTATAGGGAAGCATTCTCCAAAAATTATATTCACAAAATATAAATTTTTGATATTATTTGTAATTAAGAGTATGTAATCTATATACAATATCATAATCACTAAAACACTATCACTATTCTAGTATTATAAGCATGAATCATCGTTTATCTTACTGGTACTAATCCATTTTATTACATTGTGAAATTGGATATTTCATCTCATAAAAGCATTCATTAATTAATAATATACATTTACAAATTTTTGACCTTAGAATACTCAATTGGAACATTATAAACATTGTGTCTTATCACATACATGTCCCAAATTAAATTACAAATACAGAAATCAATTTTGAAATCTACTTGATATATATAATAATCATAAAGACTTATTATGGAATGAAATGACCAAATTAAATATATTTTCAAAAGATGTTAAAATGTTTAGTCACTGTTAATACCCTAAATTTATTTTTATCCTATAGCTACCATGAAATTTTTTTTGGTTGTAAATGTACCATATTTCTTATTATTATTATGGAAAACCCACTCACACCCTATGGGACTCATGCATGGGGTATATCTTATAATTTTGAAGCATGGATAATCATCATGGAGTTTATTTTCGATTATATTGATCTTAGTCATTTCTCAAAACAAAATATCTCAATGGACTCTTAATATCATGTGGATATTTCTATTATAAAGATTACTTCAATATATTTTTCCATAAAAAAATTAACTCTAGAGATCCTCTTTAATCCCACAAGATCATTTATGTATTTCTTGTATAACTTGATTATGTTTTTATTCAGCAACTCAGTCTATAACTGTATTAAAATTCATACCAAGAAAACATACAATTTTTTTTGTCATTAACATAATCATGTTAAAATTCCATCATGGTATCCTTGACTCCTATAATTATTCACATAGAAATCACCATATCAATCCAAATTCACTTTGTGTTGAGTATAATTAAATAAATAATCTCCAATTATTTTCTCATGATTATAAACAAAAACCATTTTCAATTGTTAGGGATAAGCTTATCAGAAGACAAATTTTATGTGAGTGATTATCAATCCAAAAACATTATGAGAAAAAATCTATTTTTCTTCCTATAATATATATCATATGGTGTATTTTACACATCATTATATGGAAATATTCTAAGTATTAATACAATGGTATTTATCAAATATCCCTAATATTTAATAGGAATGTCACCCCAAATAATCATTGACCAATGCATATGAAAATTTTTATTATTCTATATATGAGACACACCATTCCACCATGGTTTTATAGGAGGAGTGAGTTGTGAAATTATTCTATAATCACTCAGATAGTTTTTGAATTACATAATAAAGTATTCACTAATTCAATTCTTTTGGATAATATTAATACTTTTTATTCCGGGATTATATACATAATTTAGAAACTCTCTAAAAGTTTCAAATGTCCCGTTATTTTATTTCATTAGAAACTCATAACCATACTGACTAAATTTTAAGTAAAGAAAATAAAGTTCTTAAAACCTACACTTTATTATTAACTAATAAGTCAACATACATCATTTTTTATTAAATCTAAGAGCCTGCTAGTCATTTCCCATTTTCAACTAAAAGGTTCTCTAGATTCCTATTATATTAAATAATATTGTTATAATTCAAAATATTTAAACTCAAATGAGTCTAACAATAATTCTCTATAGAGTTTTTTAATTTGTTTATCATTTATATTTCAATGTAAATAATGCCAAAGGAGGGTATAATTAGAATCAAATCTAATTTTTTAATTTGGATATTATTGATAGGATTACCTATATCAAGAATATATATAAACTATTAGCAATATTACTGATGGTATAAAATATTTCATTCTTATATATATATAACAATTTTTATAATAAATAATCATTTAAAATATCATCTTTTATAATAAATTTACAAAAATAAAATTTTTATTTATTGAAGGATCATAATAATAGATTTATATTTCTAAAACACATAATCCTGATAAACATTGATGAAAAGTGAAACCATCTGATGTAGTAACTCTTTTTCTATTTTTGATATGTATATCTTCTTATACCTTCATAAATTTACTTCAATCGCTAATACAATATTATTGAATAAAAATGTCTGATGTAAACTTGGTATATAATTCTCATGAGTAAGATTTTGAGAAATTAATCTTTTAAACATTCACATTAAAATTTTCATAATGAATTTTGTTAGAAAAATTACCATCTATTGAAAAAAAATATGGAAGTGTTTTTTAAGGTTATATATATAAGATTTATCAAAATGATTAATGTAAAGTAATAAATAATATAAAACAATGAAATATCTTAGGGTGAGTATCATGTTTTATATTATTTTATTAATAGATTTTAGTGAATATGATTAGACTAAAAATGTTACCCACATACATCATATTGATTTAAATATGAAAGATCCAAATTTCACTATATTTTTTGTGAACTAATTATTTATTATCAGCTCATCTAAATTTATGTAGGATAACATGCCCATCATAATAGTTATGACTAGTAGATTTATTTGATGAAAACCCACTAACTGAATCCATATTTTTAGAAATAAATCCAACTTTATTTCCATTGTATCATAACACCTATGGTTTCCTAGATTTTTTCCATCCAAATATCATAGTTGTATTTTGTTACCAAACATTAAGGGATTTTCATTCCACCCATTCTTTATGCAAGAAAATCCAGGGAACCCCAATATAAATGATCCAACCTAGTTCAAGGATTGATTTCTTAACATGTGATTTCAGTAGATAGAAATTCAAACATAGTATTTGTGGAGATTTTTTTAAAATTACTTCATGTTTAAAATACAGTATATTCATATTTTTTTCTATCACATTATATAAAATAATTACTATATCTTATATTATTTAATTATGTATACATACTTATAATGACATAATTTTTTTATCCCTATTCTATATACAAAATTAAAAATTTCACACCATATTAATATATGACTATTTACACAATCTAAAGTTTTTGTTACTCTCCCAAATATAGAATTCAATTAAATTTATTCATATTCAAATGAATCATATGAATAATGTACGTGAAAAATTCATATATTTTTTTATGTTTATATTAATTTTAAAATCACTATGTGGGTTTTTTGATAGCCATTGATTTTCAACCCCACTATCGTTACATATAATTAGGCATATGCATTGATCGATGTGAGGACACAAAACCAAACTCCCTATATCAATGGATACATTTCTCAGGGGATATTCTATTTCTTAATAACTATAAAACAAAATTTTTATAAAATATATTCAATATGTAAATCGATGTTATGTACATAAATTAATAACTGAATCCAATTTAGTTTAAAAAAAATCAGTTTTTATTGTACATAGAATTTAATGAAAGGAATCAAAATTTATAAGAATAAATTTTTCAAATAAATAAAGTTGGAAAAATATTCATATTTCATAAACTATTTAGAAAAATGGATATTTTAAAGGAATAAAAAATGAAATTATATTTTTTATTTATATTATAAAACATGAAATAAAAATATTCACATATCATATTTAATTTTTTAAAATAAATATAATAATATATACATATCACTTATAAATTATAATTATTTTATAAACCATAATAAAATATTAAAAAAATAATTTTTTATATTTTTCAAATATAATATTTTATGACATATAATATGTTTATAAGTTCTAGTAACATATTGATTTCACAACATTATATTCGAATAGCCATAAAGGTCCCATAATATTTGATGATATCATATATATCTTTAATATTATAAAATTCACTATTTGGGGATAAATTGGGATATTTCATAGAATATGATATCTTTTATCCTATCATACATTATTGTATAAATCTACTGTTTAAATTCATATCAAATTGTTATTTATTCAAAATTTATATATTTTTCCTAACAAAACCCAAAAAATTAAGCATATTTTACATTTTTTATGGACCCAAACACCTTATGAAAGGGATGTTTTCAAAAATATAACCATAAAAACATATTTATACATAGAAAAGAAAGCCTCTATTACAATAGATTAGTATCAGGTTTCCATGTAATGAACCTTAGTATAAAAATTATCCCATGAAATACCCTATATATATTCAATATATTAAACATGAAAATAGGAACATAAAACTATAAATAACATCATCACCAGGTTTTACATATGTTAATGTTTTTTATATTATGCTTGATGGTATCACCAAAGAAATAACCAAAATAATCATTCGACCATGGGTTTTACGATATTATTAAGGATACTTATTCATATAAAGAGGACCCAAAATCACTCAGGGAATCTAAATTCATTCTTCAATGGGAATTGGAATGATGATTTGATATGAATAAAGTTTTATCTAAGATTTATACATTGAGAATACACTCTATAGGAAGCATAGAATCTATTTCATAGAAACTCTTACTGAAATGAAAGATGTTGAAATGATTGATCGTCGACTATCGTCTCATGAAATCATCATGTCACTTCCTGTTCATATTCTATAGTTTAGTTATTTAAAATTTATTCCTATGAAATTAGTGTATCAATATAATTTATTTAAAATAGATTAAAATATGTTGGATGTGAGGAAAATTCCATGCAGTCAAAGCTGAAATCTCATCATATGGTATTGATTCATAGCCTCAATATATGATTCACATTCATATCAAATTACATTGCTGATAATGTACATTAAATATCCTACCCAAGGATGCATTAGTTGAAAATGATTCCTTCTTATCAATATTAAATATAAACAAATAATTTTCTATAACATAATGAGATATTCTTCAATATGATATTTTCTTTTTGGTCACATCCAATAACTGCAACCTATAGTGTCCCTAATATGAACATGTATATATTTAAATGCATGTTCTAAACTAAATTTAAGTCATTAATACAATAAGATCACACTTGTCACACCACTAGGCACTCCATAAGTCACCAAAATAGTTGAATCATGCCTACATTGAATAGTATCAGAATGATATGATATACCCATGGTCTAAGAATAATGTAATTTTTAATGATTTATCAGGTGTTATACTAGTTTTCAAGGTGAAAAAACCACCACCATACTCCTAATAAAAGGATTTTTATTCACCACTAAATACTTTATTTTTAAGGATGTATCACTTTGTGAATGATGTACCAATAAATAAGAAACTATATGTGAATGATTATCAGTAATAAAATAATCCATGTGTGAATGTAATATAAGAAAAACATATTCCATGAATGAAAATCTATCAATAAATCATAAAATCCATGGTGAACAACCTGTCAAAAAATTACAATCACCATATTTTATGATTAAACATGTAATCATAATTTATAAGTGAGATATGTATTTGTATAGTAACAACACAAGGAATTATGTATCGTCAAGTGAATTATTTGTCACCATTCATTAAATAACAAACAATTTAGTGAAATATATCAATATCATAACTCTAATGTTGATGATATACCATCAATACAATAAAGTGAATAATTAATCACTAAAACACAATCTCCCAATGTGGAAATCCTATCACTATAAAATAAATTCCAAAAAGTGAATGATATATATATATATATTGGTGAATAATGTATCACTCATAAGAATATAGAGAACGATGTATCACTATGTCACTAATATATTACTATAACATGAGGAATAGTGAATATGAAATGACTAACTTAATAAATATATTGAATAATTTTTCACAACAAGAATAAAAAAATATGTCAAAGAAAAATAATTGAAACCAAAACTATTTTTCAATTAAAAAATAAATTATGAATGAATTATCACTATATTACTTAGGCTGACTAAACCAAATCCTTTCTAGGATTCCCATACCCATGACGTAGTACACCTAGTAACTATAAACTAAATTGTGTCATTTTCTAGTAAGGATATAGATTTCATTACATTACTCTACTCGAATGACTCACACGATTACAAACCTTTTCAAACAATACTCCCATCACATTGTCTAATTCAACACATATCAAAAAAATAATGAGTTACTATAATCATGTATAAATCATAAATGGTGTGCACATTTAATAGCACAATCTAGGGATAAAGACACTCCCCCACAGTTCCCTTCCCTATGAATCACACAACATTCCAACCAACATCTGATTATTTTCACATAGGGATAAAAAATATGTCATAATGGGCCAATCATGCTCTGAATTGTCTTTCTCTATTTCTCATGAATTCAGTAATCCAAAAATGGTATAATCCCTTATCATCAACACATTAAAACCAATGATTTTGTACCTTGTATAAAATTCTAAAACATGCCTAAGTGGAACTATAGGTATTAATAAATTTCAAAAACATTACCCATATATGTATCTCATAGATATAAACCACATTTATTTCTAAATTATAATTTTACTATACATCACGTATATGTGGCATATTCATCTATAGTTTTATAGAAAAAAAATATTTGTCTGGATGACATTTCATGAGTCCTAAAAGACCCTATAGTGATGCCTAACATATGGTAACCCACTAACTTTCTAAATCAAGGTCACTCACACCTGTTTACCCAGACATGAAATTAATTAAATATATCACAATAAATATAAGGTGAAATATTGGGAACTACAGACTAATATCATCAATTAATTAACTTATACAAGCCCACTCCATCCTTGAAAAATTGATTTCCAATATCCATCACCATCCATAAGAACCTAACACATTAATTAGAATCTATAATTTATTATAAAAAATATATAATTAATTTACCTAATAAATTCATTACATATCATTTTGGAATGAATAAGTTAAAATTTGGTGGTAAAATATCCCTTGGAAAGAAACCTTGAGAAATATGGTTTGGTTTACTCTGATAAAACTCATTTATTCCCCACTGAAAAGATTTTTATAAATAGATAGGAACATTAAAATTTATTATTACCATTAGTTAAAATACAAAAATAATTTAATCCAATGACATATATACAATGAAAACCCTAATTGGTTCTGACTCCTCATGTTTGCTTTATCCACCCAAGGAAAATCCCTATCAAAAGGAATAATTCGACTCAACATTTGGGGAATAATATATTAATAACCAAACCCAATATTATAAAATTAGATGAAAATAAGGGAATTTAGATAGTATAAACAAGGTAGAGGAACAAACCTTAAATATCCAAATCCTTGAATATGGTTTTAGTTGACATCAATGGGAAGAAGGAACAAACAAAATGTATGGAAGGTGTGGGTCTCCCTTACCTCATCCTACCTTGAAGGAATACATTTGAGTGGGGTGTTTAAATTGTGGGAGAAATAATAATATGAAATATTCAAAATTGTAGTGGATTCACACTAGTTAGAACCCAAATTTTATCCAACTTCACGGACACACGCTATAGATGGGAGTTAGATGCAGAATCATTAAACATTCCATAATTTCCATTCATAAAGTTAAATTTATATTCCAATGTATTTAAATTATTTATATATGCATTTTTTGCCTTTTAAATTTATCTAAAAAGTGTTTTAAATTAATATAATGCATGGATTATTTTTATGATAAATCAAGATGGATTTTTATATTTATTTTAATGTATGGAATTTTTTATAATTTGTTGTAGTAATTATTGTCATGATTTCAAGAATTACCATCATTTGGGTTATTATATTATTATTGTTTCTATTAGTATTGGTATAAATATCATTATGATTACCAATATTATTATATAATCATCATCATCATTATAATTCTTATTATTACGGAGTATTGATTGGTGGATTATCTAGAGGTGTCAGTGAATATTTGTTTTCATGGTGGTAGTTACTTCATTTATCATTCCAATATGAATATTTACACTGCTTATAAATAATTTGGTCACAATTATTTATTCTATTTTGGTGATATAAATAAGATACCAAGAGTGTTACCATCAATAAACAAGGATTCTGCTAAGGTTAACATGTTAAATTAATCTCATAACCAAAATTATCCTTCAAATATATAAATCAATCAAGAGAAAGGATAAAAAATAGAAACATTTCTTATCTAGATGTTATTATAGAAATAATTAGGTATTTAATTCTTAATTAATGATTCCAAATAGTGTATCAAATCATCTAACCTCGAGGATATTATCCAAGTAAATTAAATTATCTTGTGAATATAATTTCTAGAATTTTAAATCACTCATAATGAAGTGTGGTTTAAATTGGGCATGGTTTTTTTAACATCATATTCCTCACATATGAATTATGATGAAAGGAATGAGTATTAAAATATATTATGATTATGCTATGTATTTAAAAATTCATCAATGTGGAATTATTTTTGATCCCATAAATATTATGAATACTATTTATGACACTCCATTTTTCATCAACACATTTATTTGTTTTAGGTGTCACATTACTCTCTCACTTTATAAATGTTATGGGAATTTCAATCACATGTGGTGGGAAAAATGAGTCCATTTCTCTTATAATATAAAGGGATACCATCACATCCAATAATAAATGTTTTTTCCTATTTTTTGAATCTATTATATATATATCATATATTAATGAAAAACATCCAAAAATAAAATTATTACACATTGGTGAAATTAATTTATAGAAAACAATTATTTTAGAGGAAATTATAGATGGGGGTAATATAATATCTTAATTAATCTATGTATTTGGTCACTTACGTGTAAAAATAACTCTAGGCAACAATTCATGATTTTGTTTCCAACTATGGGGGTGTTGGACTCAAATTATAGGTAGCAAGAGGTATTGGGAAATTTGGATCAGTCACTTGATAGTTACTTTCTATGTATCTCAATGAAGCGACTCATAACCCATGTAGTCTGGTACAATTTGATAAGGCATATCACAGCATTTAAAGTGACTTGTCATGACCCACCCTCCAATGATTCCAGTCATGGACTGGAAAGGAAGAAACGGAGGTAGCGATGCTCGAGTCCGGTCTCCAATAGGACCCAGGTTGGAGACTAGCACCAAGGGTATACAAATCACATAATATGGGAATCATTACCCTTTAATTTAACAAGGTCAGCATATAATATGGTTCATCCCTAAAACAACTCCATGAAATGTATAAAATAAAATGGAAAAACATCCAACATACATGTTTAAAATATAACTTGAAAAAATAAAATAAAAAATCCAAAGTAAAACACTCAAAAGAAAGCTAAAGCAGTGACTCAGAAAATATCCCATAGATTGACCTAATAATGCCTATCATGATCCATGTAATCCTATTGGAAACTTAAATGTAGTTTTATATATATTAATGAGAATACAAGTATACTCATTAGGAAAACCAATGTCTCTTATTCACATGTGGGGGAATCATACTAATGATACCCTAAGAAAACAACAGAACCAAACAAAACCTAACACGTATATTAACCATCCAAACATCACAATGGAACACTCACAAAATAACTCATGTAATTTAATTTAATATAAGTAAATAGCATCAATGTTAGGGTACCCCACAACACTTTCCCACTTATTAGAGGCTCTCATACCCTAATGGAAGACATCTTGGCACTCCAACCACTTCTTAATATACCACATCACAACCCACCTGTTCACACATGGTCCTTACAAACCACATCATAACCCACCTACATAAACCTGGTCCAAAAACCACATCACGTCATATTTGTAGACATGTAGGCCCTAAACCACGTCGCATTCCACCCACATAAACCTATTCCAAAAAGTATGTCACATCTGGCTCGTGGACACCTTGGCCACAAACCACACCTCATCCCAAAGACAACTAGAAAATCACAACACATCTCATCCCAAAGACACCTGGGAAAGCACAACTCGCATGCACACACTTGGGCCTGACACCTCAGTACAACCTTCCTAAAAAATATTGGGCTATCACCTCTTGGAATAGGGAACATAGAAGAGTTAGTGTCTTTCAATCCATACTCCCACCTAGATGTTTGGGAAAGATACCCTCCTTGTGGCGATGGAGGTGTTCATAACATAGTGCTCAACTAGGGTTGGGTGCGTATAGATATCACAAGTAAAAAAATACAAGTGTATACATATATGATACCAAACACGTAAGCTCGTCCTATGGGTTCCTAGTCATAAACAACTTACAATAGTATCATCATTGATGCTACCTTTAAATGAAATTATCAATATCTTTAATAGTCATTTCCGAAGGTGGTGATCCTGATAAACTAATGTACCGTCACACTTCCACCACATTTAACACCCATTCATGATATTTCATAAACCATTTCCACTCAATTATCCAAAAAACCCAACCCTTTCCAATTTTATTAAGTGGTTATTTATTTATTCATCACTACCTGGGAATCTATTAGAAATTACAAAAATAGGAAACACAATAATAAAATTTTTAGAAATTGACGAGTTATGATAAAAAAAATTAACATAGATTTACATTAAAAATAGGCATACAACATTTTATAGAGATGGGGTAAAGATTTTTTCATGTTACTCATGGAGAAACATCAGGCTAATTACCCATACAAATCACTACTATCCTTCTTCAAACTCATCCCGCTCAGGTCACATATTTATGGAACTAACCCCTAACTCGCAACCCCATCCGTTGACACATTACCGCACAACCAGTTCACTACCCTTATGCACAACACTCCTCATCCACCCCACAATAAATCAATCTATCAACATGATATTCTGTTACATTTCAATGTCGATGTATCTCCCACAAGTCCATCCATAATACCACCCTTTCCAACCCATAAGACACAATTGGGTTCACATACATACTACATCATAAACTAGATCCATCCCACACATCAAATCCCCACATGTACCAAGGAAAAAATGAAATTCCATATTTATCAAGGTATCCCTTATATAATTCCACTTGTTAAATTCAGGGGTTATTATATAAATGTTATGATCCAAGGGAATCGATTCATTAGGTGAACATTTGTGATTAAACAATTTCCATATATAAGTGTCCAACCAAAAATGAACAACATATATTCCATAAAATATTAGTGAAATAATAAGGTCCCCTAATAGTCAAACTTTTATGTGGGTAGTTTTCCCATACAAATAAAAATATCAACCACAAACAAAAAAAATAAAGATCACATTTCACATTTCCAAAAGCCCCTATATGTTGATTTTAAACTAGTTTAATTGTCTTTGATAATATATATTTAACAATCATGATATGTAAAAAAAATTATATCCCCACCCTGTATGATGCATAATTAGGAAAGAAAAAAAAGAAAAACCAAACTCAAATGGGTTTCATAGTTATTCACACATGAACAAACAACCCAACAGATCTCCAATCACCTCTCCAGTAGGATATACATCCATCAAAGGATGTCAAGGCACCACCGCACCAACAACAACTGAAAAGAACCCCATTAGAACCAATGGAGATCTTCATCGATGACAAGGATAGAATAACTATAGGAAAAGTAGATTAACCCGGATGAAACCACAAAAACTGAGGAAGAACACACCTTCGATTGAAGATGAATTTCTACAAATTGATGGAGAGAATCAATGAATAAATCCTTGGCATATGAAACCCTCAAAACACCGAAGTGGGGTCATCGTGTCATTTCGGTTTGAGGGAGAGTTGATGCAGTTATAGGGTTTGTCACCATGAGTGGCCAAAAAATATATAAAATATTTCAACAATGGGGGATTATATGATGTGTAATGTCCTTTCACATTATGTAATTCCCCAAGTTTGGTTATAACTAAAAACCCAAGACCTTTTGATTTATTTTATTTTAATACCCCTAAATATTATATGTTTGGAATCGCAGAGAACAAACCACTAAACTAAGTTTCATGCCATGTAATCTACTTACACGATGTGTAAGCCCTACAACTGCATTGATGCACCCCTGACTCCCATGAAAACTCATGAGACTTCCTCAAAACATCTCCAAAAACTAGAAACCAGAAATGTAACTATCCGGGATGGTCCAAACTATTACATTAGATTCTTATAAAATGATTCTCATACTTGATAATCCAAAACCAAGCCCTGATGGAAAGGGGTTTGAACAACCACCCTGCGAGATACCTCTCAAGAGTCTCACCACATCTCAAACACAAAGCCAACAAAACACACCAACCCAAATGACTACATGGATAGTCCGTACAACCATAATACCACAACCAAATGATGTATACTTTCACACAACTATAATGGAATACAACGACCACACAACCGCTACGACCAATGAACTACATTGTCCTGAACACACAAATTAGGGAATTCAGTCCTCCACATCAAGATACTATCTTCTCTGGGAAGAAGTCTCTCACCCAAATAGGTTTAATCGTATCATAGTTAATGTGTCTTGATTAAGAATCTGGTATTCCAATATTTATGTTTCAGGATATATCACACCACACATATCTCAAACCTAGGGAAAACAACTCACTTCATTAAACAAGGTTCAAACATCACATTTAAAAAAAATATAGAAAATAAAACTCAAAAAAACTCTAGGTATTGGGCACACATCTGTGTTTCTCATTCCCATGTACTCTCCTCCCAGCCACTACGCCTCCAAAACACACGAACCAAAAAAAATTTCCATCCACACAGAGATTTATCTTGATGATATTTGATCTCAAATGGCTTCTCCATGAATGTCGCCGCGTACACAATATGCAACTCTCCCCAGTCAAGGACATGGGATTCATCACAAGGATACATGCGATGTTGAGAGGCAAAGAAGACGTCATGGATCCTCTCCAACCGTGGTGGAAACCCCAACTATTATGTTACCTTAACAACTCACCCCAACACCTTAAATGGAAAAAAGAACCTAGGAGAAAGCACACTCTATCAGTAGAACATCAACTTACCACATAGAGGGGAAGCCTTTGAGAACACTTGGTCTCGAACTTTTAATTTCAAGGTCCTCCTCCTATGATCGGCATAAGACTTCCATCAGTCTTGCACTATATTCATCCTCTCACGCACAAGATGGTATTTCTCTATCATGTTCTGTACCACCTCAAGACCAAGAAGATTTGTCTCCCAAACCTCTATCTAGAATAATGGAGAATGGAACAGTCTTCCATACAATGATTCAAATATAGACATTCCAATGGAATAATGATAGATATTATTATTATAAAACTCTACCAAAGACATGTGCCATACCCAAGATCCACCAAAGTCTAAGATGCATGATTGCAACATATCCTTCATCTTCTAGATAGTTTGTTCTATTTTCCCATTTGTTTGAGGGTGGAAATCAGTGTTGAGGTGTAACTAGGTTCCCAAAATCATGTTGCAATCCCCTTCATAATTTTGAGGTAAACGTGTGTCCCGATCAAAGACAATGGACTTTAGAACTCCATATATCCACAAAACCTCATCCACATACCCCTTTGCTAAGGAATCAACTGCACTCGGCTTTCCTTGATCGCTAAGTAGTTATCCAGCTTTTTCATCCAATACACTATCACCAAGATAAAATCACAACCTCCTTGAGTTCTGGGTAACCCTATGAAGAAATCCATCGATATTTCATCCCACTTTCTGTCAGGAACATCCAAGGGCTGAAAGAAACTACTAGGAACATGATACTCAAACTTCACATATTTTCAACCCAATAATCTTTCCACAAATTCCTCCACTTCCCACTTCATCATAGGACACTGAAATACAGTCCTTATCCCATGGTACATATTTTAAATTCATGGTTGTACTGTTAATAGTGAGATATGTAACTCACAAAAAAATCATTTGTGTATTGTTTCCAGAACAGACAACCTCCCATGAAAAAACATCTGATTTTGACTATCCTCTAACCATCGCTTTGGAGAATCACAATGGTTAAAAAGGTCACACAACACCTCCTCCTCTAAGTTCCCCCACTGAGACTCATCCACTTGTTTCATTAGAGAATACTTAATAATTATTTGAAAAAAAACAACCTCTATAATATTCCGATCTTATATCTTAGTGCAAGGAATCCAAATCCTCTACTACCCACCAAACACCTACAGAATCCTGAACAACCTCCTTGTGTGAAATTATACTCAAATCATCAGCCATGATATTCACCTCCCATGAGGTGTAAGAGATCACAAAATCATAGTCCTGAAACAACTCTATCTGCCTCTGTTGTCGCATGTTTTGATATCCCATAGAAATGATATATCTCAATCTCTTATGATCTTTGAAGATCACAAAGTGCTCCCCATTGACGTAATGTAACCACAACTTCAGAGAAAACACAACTTCCACTAGATATAGGTCTTGGGTGGAGTTGTTATGATCGGGAGGACATAACTGTCTAGACCCATAAGGAATCATTTTCTACTATTACTTCAAGACACATCCCAATCCCAAACAAAAAAGCATCACAACACACCTCGGATATTACCCTTTCCTCAAGAATCCAGAGCACTAGAGCACTAATTAACATCCCCATCAGATTTCTGAATGCTTCCTAAAACTGATCACTCCACAAAAAATATTGATCCCTCTTGGTTAAATCAATCAAAGGGGATGAAAAATAAGGGAAATCAAGTGCAAAACTCTGATAATAGCATGTGAGACCAAAAAAACTGCAAGCCTCTTCAACATTATTAAGTGATTCCCAAGAAACAACTATTTCATCCTTCAATGTGTCTACTAACACACACTACTGAGATAACACATTCCCTAGGAAATGAAAAAATTGTGTCCCAAACATACACTTGGACAAATTTTAATAGAGTTGGTGGTGTTGGGGAACATGTAAGACAATTATGAGATGCTCATAATTATCCACCTATAACTTCAGGTAGACTAAGATGTCATCGATGAACACGGCAAAGAAAAGATCTAGGAACTCATGGAACTTGGTATTTATGATCCCATGAACAAGATAGGTGGGTTTGTAACACCAAATTTCATGACTAGATGCTCGATGTGCCCATACCTACATCTGAAATAATTCTTTAGGATATCGTCATTCATCACCCTTAACTGGTGATATCTAGATCATATATCGATATTAGAAAACTAACTCACCCCTTTCAACTGGTCAATAAGATCTTTTATCCTCGGAAGTGGGTAACAGTTCTTGACCGTCACCTGGTACATCCTTTGGTAGTTAATACACAACCTCAGACCCTTGTGTGCCTTCTTTGTGAAAAAAATTGGATCTTCTCAAGGCGACACACTGGGCCAAATAAAACTCTAATACATTTTATAGTTTATATAAATACTCAACTCCCCCAACACACAAGATTTCATTTGATAAGGATCCATCAAAAGTAGAGAAGCACTGGGCTACAAGTCTATCCTGAACTAAATATCACATCGAGGTGGTAGTGTCACAAACTTTTTAGGGAAAACATCTAGGAACTTTCAAATAACTCTAGTAACCTCTACTATCCTAATGTATACTTATTTTACTAAAATCTCTACCAACAAATAGAGAATGGGATCCATAAGATGAATTCCCACTTGACAACCCCACTCACCAAGGAAAACCACATGTAGTCCATCCACATCTGAAAACACCATTCTCCTCCATAAGTAGTTGATAAATCTATGTATGGAAGACAAAAAGTAGATTTAGAGGATGTCATCATATAGATGCATCTGTAATAATAATATATCCCCATGGGACTAATGTAGTCCCATCATCAGTCTACACCTTTGGCACACCTCAATCATGTTGGTATTGCATCCAACTGAAGTACTCAACACCAGGGGGATGGGAAGCCTCTATATGCCTATTCCTAGAGAGTGGTATAGATAAGGTGAAACAATGGGTGCTAAGCAACTGAATCAAACAATTCACAAACAAGGGTGCTAAAAAACTAATCATACCATTGATGATCTTAGACCCCTTTGGAACTGATGCCTCCATTGAGTGCAACGGACCACACAAAACCCCTCTGCCTCTTTGTTAATGACCACCTCCATATCCATACTCGGTTGAGGTACCTGAATAGAAGGAACATCCTAAGGTTAGCCTCTACCTACTCCATATCCCCTTTATAAGGAATAAGCCTGCTACCCCTACTGTTGAAACGACCCGACTAGAAACAGCTGCTGAGGCTAGCACTGAACATGTCCAACTCCACCAAACTGATATCGAATAGTAGCTGGGAATAGATTATATAGATAGGTGTGAACTCCATAATGGAAAAAACATTCCACCTGTTCACAGGAAAGGAATGAACACCAGAAGGTCAAAAAGGAAGTTGTAGAGGTTGAATCCCTACTAGTAGAAACCTCAAAGGTCTTAGCACCTAAGAAATGCTGCTAGAAACTCATCCTCTTAAAGAATTTAGTTGGATCGACTCTCATAGTAGACTTGATCATGAGTGAATTATCTTGAACACATCCAGCTTCTTCTAAACCTATATGTATGTTAACAACACAAAAGGAGTAATAACTAACTAGATAAAAGGACGAAGTGCCTCCTTAAGATATACCACATGAGACTCCTCATCTAGAAAGAGATCTAGGGAATAAAGAAGAAGATCCTTGAACATGATCCCAAAATCATGCAATGACATACTGCCATATTGAAGGGAGAGTAGCTCATGACTCTTCTTAGCCTTCATGGTTGATTAATGGAACTCTTCTTGTAATTCCTTCATGATGTTGACCCACAAAACATCTTCCTCATTTCACTCCCCCATATACAGCTTCCATCAATGATGTGTAACTCCTCACATATAGTCGATAGACAAAGGAACGAAGTACTCCGTCGGGGCCTAGATCAAACTAATGGTGATCTAAAGCTCCTTGAGCTAGCTTTATATCTCCATGTCTGAAACACTACCCTCATACTTCCCTAAATCCTTCCACTAGAAAGCACGCAACATCCTCTACCACTGGTCATCCTCCTATACTGGATCAACCCATCGTCAATCAACCTGATCAGCCTCATGAACTACATCTAGACAATCCATATACATATGATGAACAAGATCATTATTTGAAATGCTATACACTGATTTCCTAATATCAATTATTATGGAGACTTTATTAATATTAGTTTTAATTCATTTAAAACATATTTTGTTCATCATTCCAACCATTTCAAACCAACCTAGTTCAAACAATGACACAATTCATATTGATGAATGTACCATTACTATGGTCCTTAACCTAAAAACAGTGTATCCACAAATTTTCATTTTGTAGGATCAGAGTCCTTTCATTAGATCAATGGGAAAAATCATGTGTCCTAGCCGATTTTACTTGGCCTTTGTCAAGAAATATGATCACCTGACATTATTTCACTACTAACCCTTATAATCCTCACCATTACTATCTTCAAAATCTATCTTATCTCACATCAATCAGATCAGATATCATTCTGTCATGACCCACTCCCTCCAAAGATGTCCCTCATAAGATAGCAATAAATAAAGGGAGATAGTGACCCCTAAGTGCCACCTCTATTATGCCCTGGGTTGGAGAATAGAACCAAGGTTATACTAATCTCACAATATTGGGGCATTAACATTTGAAGGAAACAATATTAATAGATATGGTCATTCATCCCCAAAATAACTCCAGAATATATATATAAGAAATCAAAAAACCATCCCATAATCATGGTTAAAATAGAACTGGTATATATACAATAAAAAATCGATATTAAAATACCCAAAATCAATATAAAGCAGTAACTTGAAATTTTACTAAATCACAATAGAGTAATTGCCATCACAGCCAACATAATCCTCCAAGAAACCTAAAAGAGTTTTTATATACAGATCATGAGAATACATGTATGCCCATATGGAAAACCAATGTCTCTTAGGAACAATTGAAGGAATAATAGTACAAGTCCCATGAGAAAACAACAGAACCAAACCACACCTAACATGTATAGTGACCATCCAAACCTTACCACGTCACCCTCCCAAAATAACTCAAGTCATGTAGGTTAATATAAGTAAAAAAAATAGATGTTAGGGTACCCCACACAAATTTCCCACCAGCTAGACACTCTAACACCGTAACGGAAGACATTGTGGTGATTCCACCTATTATGAATATACCACATCAATACCCAACCACACACACTAGGTCCTAAAAACACATAACATCCTACCTGCATATTCCTGGTCCATAAACCACATCACATCCCGCCAGCAGACACCTGGGCCAAAAACAACATCACATCCCACCCGCAGACACCTAGACTACAAACTACATCACATACATCCTCCAAAAACTTGGGCCACAAACCACACCTCATCATGATGGTACCTGGGAAATCATAACACATCTAATCCAAAAGACACTTGGGAAAGAACAATGCTCTCACACACACTTGGACCTCACACCTCACCACAACCTACCTGATGAATCATGGTCTATCATCATCTGAAAGATGGAGTAGGGATGTGCGGATTTCTAGCCATCCATCCTCCCACAGGGATGTTCGGAAAATACCACCACCTATAATGATTGGGGTGTTCATCAAATAGTGTGTAACTAGGGTTGGGTGCATATAGAAATCACAAGAAAAAATTTACAAGTATATACATATATATTACCAAACACTCAATCCAAACCTATAAGTTCCTAGACAAAAATAAACCCACAATACTATCTCCTTTTTTTCTACCTCTAAATGCAATTATCAGTATCTACAACCATCATTTCCAATGGAAAATATCCTTATAAAGTAATTTAGATTTACATTTTTCACCACGTCTAACACCCATTCATGATTTTTCATTAACCCTTACCACTCTATTAGCCCAAACAAACCAAGGAATTCAAACATAATAAGGTGGATATTTATTTATCCATCATTACCTTGGAAACTATCAGGCATGAAATAAACAAGCATAAAAAAAACAAAAAATTTAGAAGATGAGGATTTATGATAAATATTTAACATTGATTCTCATTAAAAACATACTGTACCACATTCTCTAGAAATGGTGTGAATCATTCGACATGTTACTTGTGTAAAAACTCCAGGCTAATTACCCAAACTACTCACTAATTTCCTTTAAACTTACCCCACTCATGTCACATATCAACACAAAAAACACCCAAATCAGAACCCCATCTGGTGACACAATACCACACAACCAATTCACATCCCTACTACACAAAACTTCTCATCCACCCCATAATCAATCAATATCTTAACCTAAGATTCCATTAAACATCTAGGTTGATGTATCACCCATAAGTTCATCCAGAACGCCAACTAGGCCAACCCATAGAAAACAAATAGATTCACAGACATACTACATCACAAACCAAACCAATCCCACACATCACATCACTACATATACTAATAAAAAACACAATTCTAGATTTAACAAGGCATACCTTATTTAATTACACTTGTTAAATTTAGGGGTTATCATAGAAACTGTATCATCATGGGGTATATTTTCATTTCTCAAATATATGTGATTAACCAATTTCAATATTTCAGTGTCCAACAAAAAATGAACAAAATGAATTCCTTTAATAATTTAGTGAAAAAACAAGGGCCCCCAAAAACCATGATTTTTAATGGGTAGTTAACCCATAAGAATCACAATACCAACCAGAAACATATAACAAAGCAAGATCATGTGTTCCTTTTCCCAACCATCTTTATATTGATCTTAAAATAGTATAATTATCTTTTTTAATATGTATTAAACTATATTCACAATTAAAACATCCATATCCCCACCCCTTATTATGAAAAATTAAAAAATAAGAAGGAAAATCTACCACAAAAGGGTGTCAATGTTATTGGCAATAGAATTGACCATGCAACGGATCTTTGATCGTATGTCCCGCAAGATCTGCATCTATTTAAGGATTCCTTGGAAACAATGCTCCAACATCATCTGAATAAAACCCCATTAGAACCAAGGTATATCACCCACCATCACATGGAGAGAATAATGGAATGTAAATGAGATTGGACAATATTTAACAAAAAAACGGAAGAAGAACACACCTTGGATAGAATAAGGATTGCTACGAATCAAAAGGGAGAAGCTGGGAATTAATCCTTGGTGTAATAACCCTAAAAACACCAAAGATGGGTTGTTGAGTTTCATTGGATCAATGGAGATTCACTGCAGTTATAGTGTTTTAGAACTCGAGTGTCTGGAAAATACTTAAAATTTATAGCATCGGGGGATTACATGACATGTAATCTATTTTCACGTCGTGTAATTTCTTGAGGTTCATTTTCACTAAGAAACCCATCACCTTTTTATATATTTTATTTTTCAGACCCTGAAATAATACACACCATGAACCACCCCGAACAATCTGTGAAACCAAGATTCCCACCATGTAATTTACTTAGACAACGTGTATGACCTACAGTATCTTTTTTGCTCCCCAAACTCCCATGAAAACTCCTAGGACCTCATTCGTACATATCCAACAACCAAAAACTGGAAAAGTAATGGGTAGAGAAGGTATGGACCATTACATGATGTTATAAGGATATTAGTTATTCCTTTTACCAATGTAATGAAATGAACATTTCCAAATTGATTAAATTATTAAGAACTGTACTACGTTATGGATGGTACATAACAATGTCTTAGTGTTGGATATATATTAAAGTAAACATGTTCATTTAAGTCTTGTAGATGATCCTAGAGAATAGATTTTTAGGTTCTATATGGAGAATAATTAATAAAAAATCTATGGAAATGTAGAGGATAATTTGAAAAATCAAAATTTGTGAAACAAATTGGTGAATCTTGAATCTTGTAATTTTTGGAAACATGGAGGCTAATCTCGACTCATGGTGTTTTAGGAAATATTTAGGAAAATATCAATTTGTGGAAACATTTAAAGAAATATGAATATATTGATCCTAATTATATAAGGAAATAAATTAGATAATCCTTTATCAATGGGTTTTTGGAAACATAGTGAAAAATCATGACTCGAGTAATTTGTGAAACCATGGAGATAATAAAACATAAATAATTTGAGGAAACCCAAAAGGAGAATATAGACTCTATGAATTTCATGGCATAAAATCAGAATCATGACTTATGGTTTTTGTGGAAACCAAGAGGGGAATCATGATCATTGGTATTTTTGAAATAAATAATAGAATCTCAAATCATAATATTTGAGAAAACCCATTATTATAATTTACACTCGATAAAATTAGGATACATAACATAGGTTCATAACTCAATGTTTAGTGGAAACCAATACATGAATAATTACTCAACAAATTACTAGGATAAATGTGGATATTAATAACCCAAACTAATGACATAATGTTAGATCACCCATAGTAATTACCAATCAGAATGGGTGTCCATGTTGGTGACATGGTTGAGTGGGCACTATGTTATTTGAGCTGGGTGAATGTAGCCTGGGTAGGTGACCAAGTTAAATGGGAGCTGAGTTATGTTTCCTATGTGAATTGGTTTCATGTAATGTTATATATGTGAGTCATTTGATAGTTATCTATCATTGTAAAATTTATTCAGGGTGATGGACTTAATAAAAATGTTCTAACTTCACATTAATAAAAACTAGGAGAAATTCAACATCATGTTAGCAGGGGTATTCAACTGTATGGGATCTGTAAGAATCATGGAATTTCACCCTATTCTCATATCACATTCCTATAGTTTTTTTTTTGAAAAATAATATGTTAGAGTAAATGGAAGATTTCAAAGCATATTTTATTGTTCTATGTACATAGGTGATTTTTGTTCACAATTATTTATGAAAATATGGGGCCTAGGTGTACTTTTAATGGTAAACATTTGACTATGAACCTAAAATTATGTGTTCACCACTCATAAGATTTTAGGAAACCCACATATAGTATTGGTTGTAGGAGGATTCATTTGTGTGTGTACACATAGTTTCTTATTGGTTCATGGAAAAAGAAAAAATAGAATTTCATCCTGGCATACATGGTTCATCGTTGTAAAAAAAATGTAATTTATATAGGTGCATGCACATGACTTTATTTTGGTGCACCAACTTAGTTCTTCTAGGAATGAGAACAGTTTTGTTAGGGAATGAGAAGCATGAAACCAAAAATATAAAACATGTCTTGAATCCTTATATGGGAATTCATGGAATCTTTAAATAATAACATGTTTGAATCTCTCTTAGATAAAAAAATAGTGAGTTAGCAGGTGGGATTCCATCAAGACACATTTTAGTTTAATCTAATATTCATTCAACCATATATTTTAATCCATATGACTATTTTGTATCCAGCATCAAATAAATTGATTCTTGAATAATGAATTTTTTCTTTTTAATAATATTGTGTAAAATGTATTAAATTTTAATGAATATAGGTCATTAATGAAATCAACGATGTATCATGAATATGTACTAAAAACATTAGCAGAAAAAATTATATTTTAGTGCCAAATATCCAACGGATATTCTCTCAAGGACACAAAAATATTTGTAAATTTTTATAAGTGGTCTATGTCCCATGGTTTTCTTCAGTTTTTTGGGTCGTAAATTTCCCAATTATGTCTTCTAAATCTAGTCTAATACACCTTCATAATCAAGTCAACTCATGTCAACAATGTGTGGGAAATATTATGGGTATTTAAGTAAAATGTGTTCCATGTTTTAGGTCATCACCAATTTTTACATTATGAATTGGATTGATTAAAAATGATGATTATATGATTAATAGGTCAGATGGATCACTTTGGTACATTCTCTAAACAACATGTAGGTTCATAGGGTATGATTTTCAAAATTATTTTCTTTTTTTGATATATGAATGTCAACTTAAGTATTTTCAGCACCCTAAGGAAAATACTTTGAAATTTTGATTCTATTATATATAGGAATAATTTTTATAATGAAACAAGATTTTCATACATAGATATAACATCCTTTTTTTAAAATTCATTTCATTACAGAAACACATGCCTAAAGATCATATATGTATAGTGTATTTGGAAACTTGGAAACAAAAACAACTAGTTTATAAGAGTACTACATCATGTCCCACTTGGTTCTTTATAACTATCACCCTTATAATACATATCACACATAATACTTATCATCATAACATGGGGAAAACATAATAAAGGGAGATATCATATGCTTAATAATGGTAAAAAATGGAAATATATAAACATTATGTGAGAATAAGGGTATGGGAACATGAGTTTAACAAATGAAAAACATACCCTACATTTCAATGATTAAAATAATGATTCAAGGAATAAAGATTAGAAATAAATAATAAATGTATCATAAGGAAATAAAATAACAAGATCCATGAGAGAATAACAATGTCATAAGAAATAGATTTTTTCCATACACATAATCATAGAAAATCATTTCCAAAGTAGTCAAGGCTCATTTCCAAGGATATCATAGTGGAATCAGTTAACTCCACAAACCATCGTAGTGGTCAATATTATCTCCCAATACTATCATAATGGAAAATCTCCCTTATTGAATTTAGTTCAATCCCCATTCCAATCAAAATTATCTCATGAAATTTCAATCATTATCTAATATGTTGGAGGAATATATAGGTCTCAACCATCAAATAAGGAAAATAAAACATAAATGTTCCATAAGATAATAAATAACTCATCATTTCATAACCCATAAAATGAAATGGGTTACATAAAATTTATATCAAATCAAAACCTTGGAAAAGAAATGGGTTTTATAAAAAATTTCATTATTACATAACATATTTAAAAATAAACAAGGTTCATAAACATAATATCATCATCAATGAACCATCCAATGATTAAAAAATATGGTGTCATAAGATCTTATCCCCATAAAATATTATGTAACATCCAAGGATGTCACTATATATGGAAAATTATTGTGAAAGAAAAATCACATGGAATTTTTCTTGAGGAAACTAAACATTCCTCAAAAACCACCTTTTTTAAACTAGAAGTTTATAATATTTGGAAATAATTTTATGTTAATATTAAATTTTAAACTTATAAGGGAATCAGGAAGACATTGAGTGTTCATGATGGCGGAAAATACTATTCATGGCATACACGTTTAAACAATGAATCCATTCACATATTATATACACACTAATTGGTCCATGTTTGGAAAATGAAATGATGAATCATTTTATGAAAATTATCAAGAAACGTCAATAAAGTATAAAAATTAATTAATAAATAATTTGTATAATTATGAAACATTTTTGAATTTTTTTCAAAACCTGGATATGGATGAGAAAGGGTTTTTCAACTAAAGAGAGAAATATAGTCGTCTTACATTAAATAAATTTTTCAATATTGAGTACATAAAGAGAGTAGAATGAAACAAAAATATATTTTCTAAATAAATAACTAAATTTGAATAAAATAAAATAATTCATTGGGAGATATATTATAATTTTTCTCCATTGGAAACATAATCATAAAAGATCCATATAAAAATTATATTGTAACATAAAATCATTACAACTTTGGTATCTTATGAATATTACGAAACAATAAATAGAAATATAAAATGAAACCTATAATAACATATAAATATGGATATTAATGATATACCATGTCAAAGGGTAGTATATACACCTCATAAAAGATGATATGTTCCTAACATATATTATGACTCAAAGAAAGCAATTTGAGACAAAAATTACTTAACTTAAGTTCTGAATTCATTCATACATGTTTGAACCTCCTATATAATATGTAAAAGTTTATTATACATCTATTAAAGAACCATAAAAAAAATTATCATTCCATATATGATTTAATAATGAATTTTTATTATCCATTTATAAATTATTCCTTGTTAAAAACACGTTTTGGGTAATAATTGTTTCGTTTTTTAGGTCTATTTTATTTTCATATTTATAACCCTTTATCATTAATGATTGTTCTATAATAACCATAATGGTAAAAATGATATAAATATGATATATATTTCTTATATATTTATTTATATAAATCCATTATAGTTAGATATTTAAAATGAGTTACACTATTAATGGACATGGTAAGTCATACATACACATGAACATTGTTCTATTTTCTCCAGAGATTAAAGAGAAATGAAGTAAAATAATATATCTCATCTCTGGAGTATTATTATTTCATATATATCACATAATGTTATTAAATGTTAAATTTATAACATTCCATGTAAAGTGTTAGTGAAAAAAATATGATATCACTTCACAAGACGGTAGTCTTCTGTACACACGAACGATGTAGTCATTTATTAAATAGAAGTTGAGGTTAGAAATTATATGAAGTAATTATTGTATATAATTATTATTCATTATTTTTTATCATATATTAACATCAAATTAATCTATATTGACATCCATGTAAAGTTTAAGTGAATAATGGATGACATCGCTTCGTGAGGCGGTAGTCCACCGTACACACGAGTGACATGTTCATATTCCCTACAGAATCAAATGTAAGAAGGTATATGAGATATTATAAATCCGTAAGTATAATTATATTGAAAATATAATATATATAATTATATTTAGTTGTAATATGTGTTTATGGAAAACAAATTGCGTCATTTCGTGTAGTGGTAGTCCACTGTACACACTATCAACAGTGTGGTTTTATATTTCAGGGAGGAGGAGAAGGTTTTAGTTCATTCCCTTTACATAAAATAAAAAAAAACTATGTATATGGTATTTAATCAGGTTATTATATCAGTATGGTTCAATAATATTTTAAGGAGGTGGATGGAGAAATATAAAAATATTATCAGTTAAGAATGTTTTCTCTTCTTCGGACAACTTATTTAGGTTTGAACAAAAAACAATTATGATGGATTTATAATAAAACCAATGAATATAGGATTATGGGAGGGATGTAAGGAATTTAATTGGGTAGATCTCTTCTGAACGGAGGTGTTTTGGATGTGTGTAGTGGAGAGGGGTGGGTGGCCTTTTTTAAGTAGGGGAGAAGACACATAAGGAATTTTTTAGAAGAATGAAGTTAACACATGTTTTTCACATGAAAAAAAGATACAAATGGGAAATTATAAATAATTAGTGGTTATAAGGAAGAAATATTGTAACATCCTGCCCCATCCCATTGGCTTGAGAGGGTGGGGGAATGCTACTTGGCCATAATCAACATTCCCAAGGTGCCAAAGGCTGGCAATAAATGCTGAGGCTTCGAGGATAAATTGGGGAAAGATTTTCCCTTGAGAAAAAACCAACCAACCAAACTATCCACTATCAACAAATTACATGATGCATGTCAACAAAACAACCAACTCATTCATTACAAAAACGGAACCACATTATTCCACAATACAACCTACAAACAAATACAACCAACTCAATATCAGATTACTATACAGAAGACAAAACAAGAGACCCAAAATAAACCAAGACACACTCCACGGCCCCACACCAAGCCCCATGCTCCAAGAACCCCCACATATCCCAAGCATCACCAAGAACAACTATCAATTACATGCCTTGCCTTCACCTATGTCCTAGAATACAACATCTGAAAAAGCACCAAAGTGCCAAAGTAGGTGGTGAGTACTAATACTCAGTAGGTTTTCCCCAATGACTTCCCTACACACTCCACTAGGATAAAATTGTTAAAACATTTATATAAAGCATTTTATATAAGATAATCATAGGTGAAAACATTATTATAAGCTAAACACACCCTTACCAAGCTACATTTACCCAAACTGTGCAACATAAGGAAAAATCCAAACAACCATGCCATAATCCATTTCACTATTTCACATTATCACAAGAAATTCCATGCTTTCAAGTAACACACAACAAAAAATCATTACGGTGGGGCTTCCACCCATCCCTTTCACCCCATTTTCAATTAGCAGTACTTCTTGAACACTACCCATCATAGTGGTTATTTCAACCACTATCCATCACCTTTTATAGTGAGACTTCCCCACTCACTTTTATAATGGTGGTTCTTCCAACCACTATCCATCAAATTTTATAGTGAGACTTCCCGCCCACTTCCACACAACCAACAGAAGCCATGACAGTCAATCAACCAATAAACACAAGGCACTGAGTCCACACAATAAATACACACCCATTTCCAACACATGCCAATTCACATAAATAAATCACCAATTTATTGAAAACACCATTTAAATAACTTCTCATTCCCAACCACATTTCCATAAACAAAATTGTTTTTGAAAACCATCTTTTACAAAACATTTTTATATTCAACCACTAACAATTTTAAAATCAAAATTTTAAGATCACACAACAAAGCCCCCTTTTACAACAATAAGCCATTTTTTTCAAAATCCCCCAAATAATCACCAAATGGATTTACAACAAGATTCACATATAAATATCACAATTAATTTCAATAAAAATAATTTAATTATAACCAAAACTATAAGTTCAAACCAAGTGGAGTCGAGAGAGAAGCCACCAACCTTTAGGGTTCCGGCGAATTCGACCCACAAGTAACCACACCTAAAATCTAGAAAACGCACCAACGAAACCACTCTAGATCCCCTTACCTAACACACACAAGCCTTAAAATAAACACCCAGGGAAATAAAAACCCTATATCTACATGAAACAGATGTAGATCTAGAAAACCAATATAGAGGGAAGAGTGGACCTAAAGTGAAACCAAAAGAATCCAAGAGGAGATACTTGCCCGGAAGAAACCACCATCAATCCACCAATAAACCTCTTAAAATTGCTTCCAAAATGTGTGGAAAAGCACCTACAGCCACTGAGAACCTGAAATCCAAAGTGAGGATCGAGTGAGAGAATATTTGGAGTGAAATAGGTCAAGTCTAAGGGAGTCCAGATTTAAAAACCCTTCATTTAAGTGGACGCATGGTTAGCTCGCATGGTTTGGAAAACCATGTGCTAAATTTGCGCAGGCCACTGCCTCTAGAGGGGGTGGGGTTCCACACGGTTGCCTCACATTGTTTGGAAAACCATATGCAGGCCGTGCGAAGGATATTATCTCCCCCTACATGGTTTTTTAGAGAATATACACAGTTTCCCTAGTCGTGCTCAAACTGTAGGCCCTTAGAAAAGCCTCCAAACTTATTCTAAACCATTCCAAACTCTCCCAACCTCTTCATAACTCATTCCATGCACTTTAAATACATTAAAAAGCATAAATACGTGCTACATACCTCAAAATGGGGGGTGATACATTCTCCCCACCATTGGACTTTCCGTCCTTGGAAATAGGGAACCATTCCTTTGTTGTAAGAGCTCAGGACATTACTCATCCATCTCTTTATCCCGCTCCCAAGTCCCTAATTGAATCTTACCATGCTTCCACAAAACACAAACTAAACCTATGATTTTACAATGTAAGACTTTCTCTTGCCTATCCACAATAGTCACTGGCATGTGCACCAAGGAATCATTCGGTTCTAGTTCAACATGATCCAAACGAATCACATGGTCACGATCCGACTGATAATTTTTCAACTTGGACACATGAGACAAATTATGGACCTCACTAAACCATGGTGTCAAATCCAAATGATAATCCACCTCTCCAATCCTCTCAAGTTTCTTAAAAGGCCCAATATACTTGGGAGTTAACTTACCATGCTTCCCAAACCGACGATGTCCCAACCTTGGATAGATTCTCAAAAACACATGATCACCCACCTAGAATAACAAAGGTCATAGACGATGGTCCAAATAAAATTTCTTAACGACTTTGAGTTGTCTCCATCCTCTTTCTAATCATCTTGATCTTTTCTGTAGTTTCTTGGACAAGGCTTGGTCCGATCGTCGATGTCTCGCCCATTTCCACCCAACATAGTGGAGAACGACAAGGACAGCCACACAAAACCTTAAATAGAGCCATATATATTGAAGCCTGATAACTTTTATTATAGGAGAACTCCACCAACGGTAAGTTCTCCTCCCATGAACCATAAAAATTCATCCCAAAAGCCCTTAACATATTCTCCAAGATTTGTATCTTCATCTCATATTTTTCATCCATGTATGGATGATATATTGTGCTCATAGTCAACTGTGTCCCAAGGGATTACTGCAAGGATTTACAAAAATGAGATGTGAACCTCGGATCTCTATCTGATAAAACTGAAACTAGAACACCATGCATCTTTAACACCTCCTAGATATAGATTTTTGGATAGATCCTTCACTGAATGAGATTCAAAAATCAGGATGAAATGGGCCGACTTTGTGAGGTGATCCAATATCACACATATGGTATCATGATTCTTGACCATTCTTAGGAGACCTGTCACAAAATCCATTTCTATCTACTCCCATTTCCACACTGGGATAGGTAAAGACTACAACATGTCTGTTGGCCGATGATGCTCTACCTTGACTTGCTGAAAAGTCAACAATCTTGAGACAAACCTGGCCACATCCCTTTTTATCCAATCCCACCAAAACTGTGCTATCAAAGACTTATACATTATTTAAATTCTAGGATGGAAAGCCCATCTGGAATGATGATTAGACATAAGAAGTTCCTCTTGAAAAGCCATTGGTACCACTATCTGATTTCGAAAAAAATATGACTGAATTCCCATTCAGTTCCCAGTTTTCAAGAGTCTCCCCACCATTGAGTTTCGACCTCATCGCCACACATTCATAATCCAATGTATGTACTTATTTAACCAAACCAACAAAGTCAGGGACCAACGAAGCTGGAAAGAAGGTTGCTCTGTCATCCTAGTCCTCACATTCCAACCGCATGTCGGCTATGACCAACATCAATTGCCACTGATCTGATGCCTGTTTCACCACTTGAGCAAATGATTTCCTACTTAATGCATCTACCACTGAATTTCCCTTACCCGGGGTGTACATTAAGTTTAAATCAAACATCTAGAGATATTTAATCCATATCCTTTGCCCCAGGTTCAAATCTCTTTATGAGAATATATTCTTTAAGCTCATGTGATCGGTAAACACTATAAATTTCTCACTAAAGAGATAATGACGCCGCATTTATAAGGAATTAACTATTGTTGCCAACTCCAAATCATGTGATGGGTAGTAATTCTCATGAAACCTCAACTGTCATGATCCATATTCAACCACAAGATCTCCTTACATGAGAACACACCTCAACCCTGATCTTTATGTGTCACAGTACACCATGTACCCTTTACCAGGTTCTGGGAAAACCAAGATTGGTGCTGATGTAAGGTGACCCTTTAGCTCTTCAAAACAATTTTGACACTTTCCATCCCATTTAAATGGGACATTATTCCTTGTCAAATCTATCATCGGCGAAGCCAATCATGAAAAATCATGAACAAAACATCGATAATAGCTAGCTAGGCCAAGGAAGCTCTGTATCTCAAAATTGTTCTTTGGTGGTTATCAGGAGATAACAGCCTTTACCTTTTCTGAATCAACTAAAACACCCCTCTTATAAATAACATGCCCAAGGAAATGAACCTCCTATATCCAAAAGTCACACTTTTACAATTTTTCATACAACTGATGATCCCTCTAGATCCCCAACACGATCACCAAGTGTTGATCATGCTCTACCCTTATCCTCAAATACACCAATATATCATCAACAAATACCACTAAAAAAGAATCCATATATCTCTGAAATATATCATTCATCAATGCTATGAACACTGTTGGTTCATTCATTAGACCAAAGGGCCTAACCACATACTCGTAGTGTAAATATCTACTTATGAAAGATGTTTTTGGAATATCCTCCTTCCACACCCACAACTGAGGATACCCTGATTGTATGTCAATCTTGGAGAACCCCTAAGATCCCCTCAACTGGTCAAAAAAGTCATCAATGTGTGGAAGTGGATATCAGTTCTTTATCTTAACCTGATTAATTCTATGATAATCAACGCATAACCGCAACATTCCATCAGCCTTATTAACAAACAACACTAGCACTGCCCATGGAGATGTACTAGGATGATTGAACCCTTTATTTTATAACTCTTCCAAATACACCTTCAATTCCCACAATTCTTTTGGTTTCATTCGATAAGACAGAAGTGAGATAGGCTGGTCCCCAAAAGGAGATCAATTGTAAACTCCACTTCCCTCATTGGTGGAAACCCTATGAATTCTTCGGGAAAACATCCATAAATTAATACATGACTACTGGAATAATGATTTTCTCAATACCTTCAACTTCAACAAATGAAAACACCACTAATTGGTATGATATCATTCCATGCGCTGGTGCCAACAAGCCTATTTCACCCAGTTTCTCATTCTTCTCCCCTCTAAAGAGATGTCTAACGCCATCCTTCATCACAAAACTAACCTTTCATGCATAACAGTCAGTGTGGGAATTAAACAGTTTCAACCAGTCCATTCCTAGGATTATATCGTACACATCCAAATCAATCACTGAGAATTCCCGCATAAATTCAATGTCGTCCACAACTAAGTAACATGCTCTGTAGAGGAAATCTCTACACTCTCTTTGACCCAAAGGAGTCTTTAGTTTCAAAACAGTTGGTATAATTTCCACCATTAAGCACAACAAATCAATGATGCAAGAAGAAATAATATTATGGGAAGCGCCCATATAAAATAACACTTGAATTAATGTGGAATTTAAATAATCTATACCACACACTATGGATGGTCCTGAATGATCATCCACCACAACCTGCTCAACTCCAAAAAACTGTTTTCTTACAATGATATTCTCTTTATGTCCCTGCTGAGGTGTCATGGTATTCAAGAATCACCATGACCCACTTTACTCTATTGTTGAGGGGTATGCTGCTGCCCCTGTCCCATCAAGGTATAAGACCCATGCGACCCCTGAAGAGTGTCACGGACACCCGAACATGGAGCATTCTGATAATAACGCTATTGATTCCCCATCTACTTACAATTATGACATGCTCAAGTTTGTGTCATACAATCCTGCTTGATTTGGCTCATAGAACCACACTAAAAACATCCCAACATACTCTGAGGCTTCAGAGGAAGATTCACCGATCTTGTAGTTGGATTATGAGTCATACTCCCACCCTAGAAGTAAGTGTCCCTCTTCCACTTGAACCCAGTGTTCGAGTTCCCACTATTCCCCATGGGTACTAATACACATCCTCCACTTGCATCCCCCAAGAGATATGTTTCACCCACTGAGGCACTATTCACCATTTCGGTATAGTCAGCTATACAGAGCACTGCTATCTTGGACCGAATGTCCTGCCTCAAACCAGCTTCGAAGATACGAGCATTCAACAATGTACTACCCTCCACCTCGGGTAAAAACCTCACTAAGTTCATAAACATAGATGCATACTTCGTTACTAAATGGTTCTCCTATTTTAAACGGAAGAAATCTGTTGTGCACTGAATTATGAATGTATGAGGGTAGAATTATTTATTGAACAATTCCTCAAATCAGTCCCAGGACATACCTTGGTCCATTCCAACTTGGATCGACAACTCCCACCACTGAAGGTCAAGATCTTCCCAAATATACATGGACAACTTCACTTTCAACTCTATAAGTGTTCCCAAGAATTCAAATATCTTTTTCATTCTATTCAAACATGCTTCTGCCCTCTCTAGATCTGAATCACCCCTAAAGATGGGTGGATTCCGCCTTTGAAACTAAACTGTATGATCCACAATATTTGGTCCATCCGCTTTACCTAAACTTCCTATTTCTTGGAAGGCTTGAACTATACTCTTCACTAGATTTTGGTTCACCTGGGGCTCAGGTGCAACCACATTTTTAGTAGCCTCCTCCAGTTTGTCTCAACGACGCCTACCTGGTCCCATTTCTATCAATACAAAAAAAACCATAAGTCCTTCTATTTTAGAAACACATGAATCACAAATTTCAGTTCAATTACACTACAACTATCACAACCAGGCTTTCCATAAGTTCACATTTCCCATATTGCACTATTTTGAAAAATCCACCATGTTTTGAAAGTCAACTCAATTTCAAAATACTACCAGTTTCCATGTTTCAAATCCTTCCATTTTGAAACCCAATATAGATTTTCAAAATCAACACATTCATATCCCACCATAATTCATTATACCCCAATGAAATATGCATCCTAGTGGGAAGATATTTCTACCTTGCACGCCATGCTCATATCATTGGCTATACCCACAACAGTGAGGTATCCAATGCCTATAAGTGTCTCCAACCACTTATGTCCTAGAATACAACATTTTCAAAAGCACCAAAGTGCCAAATCAAGGGGTGAGTACTAATACTCAGTAGGTTTTCCCCAATGACTTCCCTACACATGCCACTAGGATAAAACCATTAGCACATTTATATAAATAATATTATGTAAGATAATCACAACTACAACCATTACTATAAGCCAAACACACCCTTACCAATCCACCATTACCCAAACCAAGAAACCCAAGGAAAAAACCAAAAAACAATTCCATAATCCATTTCACCACATCACATTAGCACAACAAATTCCATTCTTGTAAGCAACACACAACAAAACAATCATTATAGTGGGACTTCCGCCCATCTTGTTCACCCCATTTCCAACTAGTGGTACTTCCCAAATACTACCCATCAGGGTGGTTCTTCCAACCACTATCCATCACTTTTTATAGTGATACTTCCATGCCCACTTTCATAATGGTGGTTCTTCCAACCACTATCTATCACCTTTTATAGTAAAGACTTCCCGCCCACTTCCACACAACCAAAGCAAGTCATACAATTGGGGAATGATTTTACCTTAAGACAAAACCAACCAACTAAACGATCCACTATAAAAAACTACATGATGCATGTCAACAAAACAACCAACTCATACATTACCAAAAAGGAATGACCCTATTCCACAATACAACCCAGAAACCAATATAACCAACTCAATATCATAGTACGATATGGAAGAATAAACAAGTGACCCAAAATAAACCAAGACATACTCTATGGCTCCATACCAAGCCCCATGATCCATGCACCGCCACATCTCCCAAGCATCACCATGAACAACTAGTAATGATATGTCTTGCCTTTACCTATGTCCCGGAATTCAACATATACAAAAACAAAAAAGGGCCAAAGCAGGGGGTGAGTACTAATACTAAGTAGGTTTTCCCCAATGAGTTCCTTACACACGCCAATAGGATAAAATAGTTAGAACATTTATATAAAGAAGTTTAAATAAGATAATCACAAATGAAACCATTACCATAAGCCAAACATACCCTTACCAAGCCACTTTTACCCAAACCACGCAACCCAAGGAAAAAAACCAAACAACCATTCCATAATCCATTTCACCATTTCGCATTAGCATAAAAAATTCCACGCTTGAAAGAAACACAAAATAAAAAAATCATTATGGTGGGACTTCTTCCCATCCTGTTCACCACATTTCCAGCTAGCGGTACTTCACAACCACTACCCGTCATGGTGGTTCTTCCAACCACTATCCATTAGATTTTATAGTGAGACTTCCCCACCCACTTCCATAATGGTGGTTCTTCTGACCACTATCCATCACCTTTTATAGTGAGACTTCCCACCCACTTCCACACAACCAACACAATCCATAACACTCAGTCAACCAACAAGCATAAGGCACCAAGGTCTCACAATAAGCACACAACCATTTCCAATACAAGCTAATTCACTTCAATAAATCACCCATTTATTGAAAACCCCATTTAACTAACTTTCCATACCCAACCACATTTACATAAACAACTTCTTTATTGAAAACCATCTTTCATAGAACATTTTTATAATCAGACACAAACGATTTTAAAAAATACATTTTAAAATCACACAACAAAGCCCCCTTTTGTAACAATAACCCATTTTCCCCAAAATCCCCCAAATCGTCACCAAATGGATTTACAACAAGATTCGCACATCATTATAACAATTAAATTCAAGAAAAACAATTTAATTGTAACCGAAACTACTAGTTCTAACCAAGTGAAGTCGAGTGAGAAGCCACCTACCTTTAGGGTTCCGGCGAATTTGACCCACAAGCAACTGCACCTCAAATCCAGTGAGCGCACCATCGAAACCACTCTAGATCCCCTTCCCTAACATCTAAAAACCATAAAATCAACACCCAAGGAAACCACAACCCTGTATCTACATGAAACGGATATAGATCTAGAAAACCAAGAAAGGGGGAAGAGTAGACCTAGAGAGAAACCAAAAGAATCCAAGAGGAGAGACTTAACTGGAAGTAACCACCTTCGATCCACCAAGAAATCTCTTCAAATCGCTTCCAAAACATGTGGGAGAGAACCTCCAACACCTGAGAACCCATAATCCTGAGTGAGGCTCGAGTGGGGGAAGATTGGGAGTGAAATAGGTTAAGTCCATGGGATCCCGGATTTAAAAAAACCCCCCTTTAAGTGGTCGCACGGTTATCCCGCATGTTTTGGAAAACCGTTCGCTAACTGTGCACAGGCCACTGCCTCAAGAGAGGGGGGGTCCGCACGGTTGCCTCACATGGTTTGGAAAACCATGTGTAATCTGTGCGAAGGCTACTGTCTCCCCCTACATAGTTTCTTGGAGAACCCACCCAGTTTCCCCTTGCCGTGCTCAAAATGTGCCACCTTAAAAAAGCCTCCTAACATATTCAAAACCACTTCAAACTCTCACAACCTCTTCCTAAATCATTTCATGCACTTTAAACACATAAAAAGGCATAAATATAGGCTACGTACCTCAAACTAGGGGTGTTAAAAATATGGTCATCCAATTGGTTTTGGACATTATTGTAGTTCATTTTACCTATTATCTTATTAGTTTAACCCCATATAAACTCGTTTTAAACAAAAATCACGGTAATTATTTTTTATAGTTTTCAATATTCATTATGATCATAAATTAATTTGAACTTATTAAATAAAAATAAATATTCTAATTCTCAATATTTAATCAAATTAAAAATTTATATTAATAGAAGTGGAATAATGTAATTTAAAATAAAACCCACAAACGAGATAAAAAATGGTTTTTGAAGGGTAAAAGTTTCAAAAGATTAAATAGTTTTTTATATAAAATTTAAATATAAAATTGATTCAAATTTCATATTTTGGTTTGATTATTTTATAACTAAACTAATTTTACTTTTAAAATAATTTAATTTATTTACCATATATATTTTCTAAACAAAAATGCATTTTCAGTAAAACCAATATTTTTCAATATCCATCAAAGAATTAATCATTTAATAAAAATATCAAGAATTTACCCTAAGAATAATATTACATGTTTTTAATGAAATGAAATTAATGATTTCAAGGAAATTTTCTAAAAGTTTTAAAAATTAATTTCATTGTTTTTTCAAAAAAAAACAATAAATGCATTTTTTGAGAAAATAAAATTATCATACATATAACGACTTTACCAAAAAAATTATATTTTATCAATATGTTTTCATTATATAAAAAAATTAAATTTAATATTAAAAATTTGGTTACTCATGCTCAAACCACCAAGTCTAACTGCTACGTCCTAACGACCATATTAAATAGTAATGTAACTATTATATTAGGGTTCTTTAGAACTCAGTGTTCTATGTTGTGAAAACTATTACAAAAATTAAATTTATTAAAATAAATGTATTTCGTTAAATCTTTGTGTGTTACATTTTGACTCATTTAATTTTATAACTATGGTAAGTGACCCGGTCATCATTGAATTCAGTCAATATTGAATATTTTAATTTCCTACAAAATACAGTTCAGTGGTCAGCAACGTCGAACACATAGGGCTAGTGGAACAACCAGTTTTTCTTTTCAAACCATCCCCATTGGTGTCAATAGTGGGGTAAACATTTTTTACATTGTTTACTTGTTATATTTTTTTCATGTTTTACGTTGTATTTTTAAGAATGAAAGTAAAACCAAATTGAACTAAGACAAGATTAAAAACTGAAAAATTTGATCAAAAAAGACACTTGAGAATTTTAAACTACTAGTAAAAATGGATGTTTACATCACTAATCTTAATTAACTTGCACCTCAAGAAAAGTTGAAGAATCTCCCTCTCCAGGAAACCCAATGGATAGAAGCTTGAAATCTGGAGTTCGACACTCCATGATCAATCAACTAATTTAAAAATTTGTTAAATAAAACAATTGGAATAAAAAAGCACTTTAAAACACCATTGTTAATGATATTAAACCTTTTATTAATGTACTAAAGATCACTCTCGCCGATTGATCTTGATGTTTTGAATTTGAAATTGTTGAGGTGTGAATAATTAATATCTAACCAGAATCAGTCTCGCCAACTAATTCTAATTTCATAAATGAAAAGCTAGTGAAGGGAGATAAATGATAAACCAGTAGGGATTATAATTCTTGAGATAAATTTATTTAGCTTAAGTTGATATTGAAAACTAGTATTAAAAGCATTCAATTACAATGAAAGAATATTGAAAGAGAATAGATAATAGATCTCCCTCTATGAACTTGATAAGATTCTATGGTTCTCCTCTGATATTCAAGAGGGGGATCTACAAGTCTTCCAACTCTCTATGTCTCATGGATCGACTCTGCTCTCGATGTTGTCTGACAAGAAAGTCCCTCGTCCTCATTATTGTTCAGATTTTTTTAATATCCTCTATCATCTTCTTTTGATCACCCCATGCTTGCACTAACTTAATTGTGTACTTCTTCAAATGACCACACACATGCGTTTTTTTGGAAAAGCTTGTGGTACTAGAAAAACCCTTGTTACAAATTCTGACCGTTTTGGTTGATATGAACGAGGATGTGAATCTAGGTCTTGAATAAATCTTCACAACAAATCAGAGTACCATTTAAAATAATTTGAATCATAAAAGATAAATATTAACTTAATTAATTATTAACAGTATTTAAATATCTTAACAAAATATAATTATTATTGGTTTTATTTTTATATAGTGGGGGCGTGGGCATGGATTCGGGAAGCTTCCACACAGCTTTCACAGAGGCATATGCTCTCTTCAGATGCGACAGACTCTTCAGTGGTGGTGCGATGAAATCACAGATTGCGGAAATGTTCTTCCCGGATGCGGTCTTCATCTGCGGATCCTCCAAAGCAAACAACGAGGATAGAAAAAATTCGGGTCTCAGATCTGAGCAGCGAATCTGGGCACATCCTGACGACAACACCGCACACGCCGGTCGAGAACTCTTTCTATGAAAGCATCTACAGAAGCTCAACTCCTTCACATTATCTCGAATCGGTGACTAGCGGTGGCATCAGCTTCTCCAGTCGAGGTTGTGTCAGAATTTTAGATTTCTTTAGATTTAGGTTTGATTTTTAATTGATCTGGTATTTTATGGTCGTTTGTGGTTGGATTGGGTTCGACATTGAATAGTTAGTCGTGAGAGTAGAGGCTGGAAGAGGAAATAGTTTCAAAGGAACAGTGCCACATTGAGAAATTGTCACTGAAAAATTAACTAAATGATTAAATATTATTTAAAAAGTTTTGGAAAAATCTCTAAAATTAAGGCCACATCAAATTTTTTCACACATAAACATTATTTGTCCTCGAACAATCTCATGATTTAGTTTCTTTGAAAACATCAAATTGTTTTTATTTATTTGCTCAAAATGTTCCATGTACAACAGTTTGAAAATCGAGGATCCCATAATTGTGAATAGGCCTTTGAAATGAAATGTTCCAAATAAGGCTTTCCTTAAACAGACTTTTAATAGTAATCAAGAAAGCAGTGAATCATATACCATTGAAGATGTCCTTCCGCATATATGAATCTACCTAATGACTTATTACTATTCAAGTATAAATCAAAATTAAAGTGTGATAAGAGGTTAAAAGTAAATGGGATTAAAAAATTAAGAAAAAGAAATTTGTACTTTGACATTAACCTAGGTTCCAAAAATAAATAAATATTTTTTGAATCACCAATTGACACAACCTAAATGGTTCCATACAAACCAATTAAACCCTTCTTCATCTGACAGTCATCCTTCCACTCACCTTAAAGAACTCACTTTTAACCGTAGAAAATTTATTTAATATTTCCCTAGACTTGTATCTTGTGATCATCACTATGAGTATGCACTTATTCAAAATTGTACAGAGGGATTTTAGTTAACAAACACGCACCAAGTGACTAGGGTATCAGAGATTCATTGTGGGTTCCAAAATTCACATTTTACTCCAGTTTCAAAAGGATTATATGAAAACCATTTAAACAAGCTCAATAAAATGATTACTTTTTAGTAATTAAAATAAAGTGAGTCCCCTATGATTAAGATTAGACTTCCAGTTCCTAAATCTAATCTCTATATTCCAAAAACAAGAATCCTATATAACTCTCAAACGCAGTCCTTAAAAAGAACATTCATAAAATCGCTAAACAGGTTCATTCAGCAATCACCCATCCTCAATAATTTTAGATTCAAGTATCTCTTAACTAGCAATAAAGTAATTTTTCAAACAAGAAACTTAATTGAAGTAATGTGCAAAGCCTAAAAATGCTCAAATTGTGAAAGAATTTTTGAAAAATTAACCATTTTTAACAAAAAGTAAAAAGAGTAGAAGGAATTGATGGGATTCCATTAATGTGTAGTTTATCTAATTCTGAATTGACCCCTCCCCTACACATAAAACACAACTTTGTCCCTAAAGTTGAATTACAAAGTGAATAAGAACAATTTAACTTTTAAATCTCAAAATAGATTTTCATTTAAGTATATTAACGAAAAGTTTAAGGGTTTCATTAAATTTCAACAGGATGTGTTTTCCATGTAAAATATTTTAGAGAATCCAAAAAATAATCATGCTTTATCATTAATTCCAGTAAATAATAATTTTCATTTATGATCAAACAGTTTCATGTGAAACATTGAAGTACCAGTGAAAATTATGCATACAAGTTTAGCAGATTAATTTTGTTTATATTTTTAATAAGTAGAAAAATGCATGCTAAGACACCTTAAAGGAACAAGCAGATTCAATAAAAACACAAAACTCCAGCCTGAATATACCCCCACACACACACTTAAAATCATATAGTGAAAGATTTTAACCTTTGAAAACTATTTTTAGAAACAACCATATGTAGAAGAATTTTTTCCATAAAGATACATGAAGTAGATTTTTTAAACATAGAGACATATATAGCAGAGTTTTTTTAGTAGAAGTATAATTTCACTGACTTAAAGAAAAAAAATGTATCATTGAATCCAAGTGCATCTAAATCAACGTTGAACTGAGTAACAATGAATTAACAGTGAATTATTTTTAAATTAATCAAGGGGAAAATTTGAATGTACTGTTAAAAAGTAAATAACTTCCTCGTTTAATTTTAGAGATTCTCCAACATGAAACTCCAAGTGACATAAAGAAAAATGGATGTTCTTCTCCCCTAGTAAAACCAGTAGCATCATTCTCACATAACAAGACGACCAAAATAAATCACCAATAAAAAATTTTAAAGAAAAAGAACCGATCATGAATCATTTTTATTCAAAACATAAAAAAATAAAAGTAACAAAAAATCATGGACCATGAGTTAACTCCCATGAAGCACGAAGTTTTATGTCTTCAGTTAGACTTTATTCAGAATAAATTTTCAAGAATAGTGAAACCAACCATGCCCTTTGGTTTTCCTTCAAAATAGAGTTTCATGCTCTGGCCATTAACTAGCATAGGCTTGTTCTCTTCACCTATAATATATACAACACCATTATTTAAAACAATAATAATTAAAAATAGTCCAGACCACTTGGATTTCAATATTCCAGGATAGGGATTATGTCTTGAATTAAAGGGAAGGACCTCATGTCCAGGTTTGAACTATCTATTTTTAATAACAGAATCATGAATGATTTTTGGCATCTCTTTTTAAATTCTTGAATTATCATAACTCTATCTCCTAATATCATCATGGTTGCTCAGATCAAGTATTCTCCTTTCTCCATTACACTAAATATCAAAATTTAAGGCCTTAACTTCCCACTATGTCTTGTGCTGAAACTCCATATGCAAGTGAAAAAATTTTCCAAATAAAATCTTATATGGAGACATACATATTGTGTTCTCAAAACCTATTATATATAACCATAAATCTTCATCTATCTTAAGTGACCAGTCCTTCTTAGAATGTGAGACAGTTTTTTCCAATATTTATTTTAGCTCCCTATTTAAAATCTTAACCTTTCCACTAGACTATGGATGGTAAGTAGTTCTAGTATTATGGGTACGGCCATAATTTTCTATCAAAGTCTTAAACTTTTAATTATTAATGTGTGTTACATTATTAGTGATAAAGGATTTGGTTACTCCAAATATTGAAAAGATATATTTTTTGACCAATTTAATGACACTATTTTCCTGATTGTTTGGCAGAGCTATCACCACGACACACATAGATGCATAGTTTACATCCACTAGAATATATGAATTCCCATGAGATGAGGGAAATGGATCCATGAATTCTAAATACCAGAAATCAAAAATCTCAACATGTAGAATACCTTTTGGGGTAACTTCTATTTTCTACCAACATTCTGTATCCTTTGGAATCTATCACATCCTATAACATAGCTCCTAGCATACTTGAATTGGGTGTGCCAATAAAAACTAACATGAAGGAATTTTGATCTTTCCTTTCACCACTATGATTTCCTCCACAAATGAGGAGTGCCAACTCTCTAAAATGGGTAACATTTATTCCTTAAGAACACGACTCCCAAGAATACCATAAGCACACCTCTTTAAAGGCAAGGCATCGTCCCAAAGGTAATATTTAAGTTTTGAAATTAATATATTTATTTGGTTATTGGACATAACTTTGGCGAAGACATGTAATACAGATAAATTTTCATATTTTGCAATCCATGTATAGTGCCTGATGGAAATAGTGAGAATATTTTCATCAGGGAAGGAATAGTTAATCTCCCTTAGATCTTCAGAATGGGTATGAGGAAGCATAGAAAGATGATAATCAACTAGGTTTTTATCTCCATGATTATCCCTAATTTCTAATTCAAACTCTTATAACAACAACATCTATATAATCAACCGAGGTTTAGCATCATTATTAGAAAACAAATATTTTGAATTAGAATGTTCAGTGAATATGATAACTTTTGATCTTAGAAAATACTACCTAAACTTCTCAAGAGAAAAGACCACATCCAATAACTCCTTTTTAGTAGTGGACTTGTTTCATTATGAATCATCTAAAATCTTGTTAGCATAGTATACCACATGAAACTTCTTATCTCTCCTCTATCTTAGGAGAGCTCCAATAGTCATATCACTAAAATCCCACATAAGTCCAAAAGGAAGTTTCCATTAAGGTGTAGTGATGATAAGTGATGTAGTGAGTTTATCTTTTAACAGATTAAAATATTGTAAATTGTTTTCATCAATGTCGAATGGGGCATCCTTGACAAGAAAATAACAAAAGGGCATAGTGATTTTAGAAAAAACCATTGATGAACCTCCAGTAGAAATTGACATGACCTAAACAACTTATAACACCCTTTACATTTTCAAGAGGTTGTAATTTTTGAATAACTTCAATTTTAGCAGTTTCAACCTATAAACCACTCTTGAACACTTTCTGACCTAACAAGATCCCCTTAGTGACCATGAATTAGCATTTTTTCCAATTAAGAACTAGGTTGTTCTCTAAACACCTCTATAAAACTAACTCCAAATTTCCTTGACCAGTATCAAAAGTTATACCCACAATAGAGAATTCATCTATGAAAACCTCTATAATTATCTATATCATATTTGAAAAAATATCCATCATTAACCTTTGAAAGTTAGTAGGGGAACCACACACCCAAAAAGGCATCCAATAGTAGGCAAATGTCCCAAAGGGGAATCTGAAAGTAGTATTATCCTGATCCTATGGAGCTATAGTAATTTGGTTGTAACTAGAATACTAGTTGAAGAAATATAAAAAATCATTCCTAGAAAGCCTCTAAAGTATTTTCTCAAGGAATGAAATTGGGAAATGGTCCTTCATAATGGAAGAATTAAGATTCTTATAGTCTATATAGACTCTCTATTTGGTGGATTTTAAATCTTGAATTTCTTTTGTTTCTCCTTAGTGACAATAGTGAAACCTCTATTCTGAGGGACAAATTGGACCAGACTGACCCACATACTATCATAGATAGGGAAAATTATTCTAGTGTCCAGCAGTTTAATAACCTTCTCTCTCATAACCTCTTTCATATTTGGATTTAATATTCTTGGACACCCCACCATAGGCTTGTGATCAGGCTCCATAGGTATTTTATGCATACACAATGAAAGAATTATTTCTTTTATATCAACTATAGTCCATCCTATGGAAGAATTTTATTTTTTCAATAAATTCAACAAAAGTTTCTCTTAATTTTCATTATGCTCAGCATAAATGGTTACAAGAAGTGTGGAATTCTCTCCCAAGGATAAATATTTTAGATGTTCAGGAAGTGATTTTTGTTCAAGAATGGGTGGTTTTTCACATGAAAGAATAATATTGGGCGTAGGAGGCCATTTGTGTTCAATAAACCTCTTGTGGGGAGTTTTAAAATATGAAATATTTTCAATTTTATAGTTAGTTTCAGAATTTATAGCACTGTTTTCGAAAGTGTAAAACTCGCTATCTAGATTTTCCATATTTGAGTTTAATAGATTTTTTAAAGAAAAATAATTAAGTTGGATTATAAAATATCCCTCTAATTCATCAAAATGTTCAGAAGTGTTGGTGATAGCAGAGTCACTGGTAGGTTCACCCATAAATTTCCTAATTTTAGAAACAGAGGTTATCCTACAGTTGAAACTCGGCAGTTGTCCAATTTTGGAAAATTTTCTAGATTTCCTATTTGAGCAGATTCTACATCTTGTGAAATAGGTAAATAAAGAGTTCAAGATTCCAAATGAATTTATTCAATATAGGATTGATTTTTTGATTCATTTAAGCTTTCAATTGAGTTGTATTCTTCTAAGGACTCTACCATTGAACAATTTTTAGAAAAATTTTATCCTTTGAAATTCATAAAAACATTAAAATCCCCTTGTAGTTCTCCATTTTTAAAGATAATATGACCGTTAGACACATCAATTAATGTTACAACAGTGTACAAGAAGAGCCTACCCAAGATGATTGGTACATCTTAATAACACTCTATATCTATGACAAAGATGTCTACAGGAAAAAATAGTTTCCCAACTCCAACTAGTAAGTCATCTACCCTCCCCACAGGATGAGTGAAAAATGGTCATCCAACTAAAGGATGACTGTGGTGGGTTAAATATCACCAAATCTCAACTTTTGGAACAACGAGTATATGAGATGTTTGATTATATAACATAAGTCACAAAAGAATTTATATTGACTAGAATTAACTAGGGTACAATGTATGAAAAAGCTACTTGGGACATTGATTTTGGGTGGGATTTTGTTTTGGAGGATAGAACTATACTCTTCAGTGAGGCTATAGGTGGAAAATTCTTCAAGTGTATTTTTATTTGAAACAAATTTTTTGAGATATTTCAAGTAAGATGGGATTTGAATTAATGATTGGATGAAAGGGATGTTCACTTGGATCTTGGTCAAAATCCCAAGGAACTGAAGAATTCTAGGCTAGGTATTACTTTGGGGTTTGAGTTTTTATTAGAAAGGGATGGGTAGGGAATAATTCATCAGAATAGTAGTCATATCCCTAACTTCTTCACTAGATTTCTATTTTCCTTTATTCCTTTTATGTTTATAAGAATTTCAAGTTTGATTTCTAGGTGAAAAATTATGATTTTATTCATTTTCATTACTTTTCTATAAATTTGAACAATATATACAAAGCTTATTTTTCATTCTAGCATCACATAGTGTTTTTTTTATTTTGGAAATTTTCAATCTATTTTTCAGGTTCATTTTGAGTATTAATCTTACTTCTTGTGGAAAAATCCATGATATTCTACCAAGAATTATGTTCGGTTGTACTAGGCAACCTACCCTTATCTGTGGAAGTTAAATCTCAATAAAGTTTGTCTAATTGAGTTTCCATGTTCTTAATTCTAACCTTAATTTGATTTTTTATAGTATTAGGCTTGATGATTATTCAATTGAGTTTTTAATATTTATTCTTGAGAATCCATTATATTAAAATTTTGATCCAATTTTGAAGACACCTGGCCATCATAATTTCCTTGTGCATTAGAATATTCACACCTTTGTTGGTTTTGAATGTTTTTCCTTGGATGGTTTGGGTAATTAGGGGTAGTGGATTATTTTATTATTCCTTGTTATTTCCATGAAAAATTAGGATGGTTCCTATATCCTTGAATGTAATTATTTGAAAATGGGTCTTCTTTAGAAGGCATCCAAGGACCATGATTAAGAAAATATGAGTTTTCTTATTGTTGGGCTGTCATACCAATGTTGGGACATAAGTTTTCATTGTGACCAAACATCCCACATTGTGATCATTTATATATAAGTGATTGTCTTGTGTTTTGATAGACCATATGATTTACAGATTTTTTACAATTATGGTTCATTATGCATTGAAGTTGGTTGGTGATTTCAGCGAGTTGGTCTTGAGTATCATTACCTAAACCAGTGTAAACATTTCTATTCACATATTTTCATCTTTAATTTTTATGTTGAGAGTTTAGAGAAAGATTATTTAAAATTTTTCATAACTCCTCATCAGTCTTGTCATTATAATTCCCCCAAATAGCTCAATCAATTATGTTCTGACTAGAGGAGGACAACCCTTCATAGAAGGTATCCATGAGAAGGTGTGATGGGAGTTGATGATGGGGAAACTACCTAACCATGTCCTTATTCTATCCCAAGACTCATGGAATGTTTCTTCATTCTCTTGATAAGAACTAGTGATTTTAGTTATATTTTCTCATTTCATTCATTAGGGATAGAATTTCATTATTAAAGAATTATAAACATGGTCCCAGTTCTCAAATATATTCTCACAAAGACTCAAAAACTAGTTTCAAGCATTCACTTTAAGGAAAATGGGAAATAATCCCATTTTCAGTTCACTATTAGTGAGTTCTAAAAGAGGTAATTATTGTATAGTATTTTTGAAGTATCTAAAGAAGGACAGAGAGTCCTCATTAGAGAGTCCATTGAAAGAAGACAGTATTGAAATGTGGGACTATTTGAGTTCATAGTTTTTGGATCTATGTGAAAGTCTAATGAAAATTGGGTTACTTGACACCTGAGGGAGATGAAAATCCCTCATCCTAGGACTGTCATTTTATTCCTTATGTTCAGGATGAAAGTGTTAGTAATTATTAGGTGCAAGAATCTTATCTTTTAAATTTTATATGTCATTTTTTTCTTTTTTAGATCAGTATGGTGTTAATTTATTTTTATGTTCAGGGGATCGAATCTAATAATTAATAATCTTGTGCTCATGAAAGGTGTGATAATAGAGTAAATAAATCACAAACACTTCAAATAAGTACACAATAGTACAAAAGCAGTAAAAAAATACAGTGAAAATAGCAGAGAAAAACTACAATAAATCAATGCAAATTTTTTTTACACAATTTTCAAAAAAATGATTTTTTTTTATTTTTTTTTGTAGCAATTTTTTTTAAAAAAATATTTTAGAAATGAATGGTTTCTTGAAGCCTTCCCTAAAAATAGTGCCAAATACATGACCCGATCATCATTCAAACTAGTAAAAGTTTAATATTTTAAATTTCTTATAAACTACAGTCCAGTGGTAAGGTGGGTCAAATCCATAGGGAAGGAGAATAACCAATTTCTCTATTCAAAAAATCCACACTGGTTTCAAAAGAGGGGATTTTTTTACCCCTTTTACTTTTTATAGTTTTTTATGATTTATTTTTTTATTTTTAAGAAAGAATGTAACAAAATATTGAACATAGACTATATCAAAATCTATGAAAATTGAACGAATGAAACACTTGTGAATTCTAAAATATAGGTAAAAATGGATGTTTACTTCACCACACCTTATTGACTCACACCTCATGAAAATATGAAGAATCTCTTTCACCATGAAACTCAACAGACATAAGATTTAAATCTATAGTTCAGCACTCTAGGATCAGTAGAATACATTAATATTTTTAAAGAAAAAAATTGGAATAAAACTCACTGTAAAACTCCAAATTTAATGATATTAAATATTTGATTAATATACTCAGGATCAATCTCGCTGATTGATCTTTATGTTTTGAATTTGAAATTTTTGAGGTGCGAACAATTAAATTTTAATCAAAATCAGTCTCATAAACTAATTCTCATTTCATAAAATAAATGAATGTGATGATAGAAAAAAGATAAACTAGTAGGGATTCAAATTTTGGAGCTTAAATTATAGTCTATTATCATATTGAATACTAGTATTAAAAGAATTCAATTATAAAGAATGGAAATTGAAAAATAATAGACAAGAGAAATCCCTCTATAAACTTGATAAGCTGCTCTACTGGTCCTAGAATATTCAAGAAGAGGATCTCCAAGTCTTCCTTCTCTCTATATCCCCTTGATATCCTCTACTCTCAATGTTGTCTCAAAATAAAGTCATCCTTCCTTTCTGTTGTTCTGATTTCTTAGAATATCCTCTGTAATATACTGTTGATCATCCCAAGATTACACTGACTAAATTATGTCCTTCTTTGAATGATCGCAGACGTGTATTTTTTCGTGCAAAGCTTGTCTTACTAGATAAACCCTTATAGCTAAATCCGACCATGTTGGTTAAAATGAAATTGGATGTGAATCCAGGTCCTACAAGAATATGCACCACAAATCAGAGTACAATTTAAAATAATTTGAAACATAATAGATAAATATTTTCTTAATTAATTATTAACCATATATAAATATCCTAATAACAAGTAATGAATATCATTATTTGTATTTTTATATAATTTATTTAACAGCTTTGTTTTAAATTTTTATTTTACTATATTATTATCTATTTATTTATATATAAAATTATTTTTATTATTTATATTATTTTTTATATATTGATATTATTATTTTTATTTTTTAAATTTATTTTAATTCATCCCCCCTCATCCCTATCCAGTGCGAAGTGGGGGGTTCATTTTCTCCAAACTAGTAACGATATGGGTGTGGCTTTAGGATGCTTCCACGAGGCTCTCACGGCGTCTTCAGATCTCATCGATGACGACAGACACTGTAGTGGTGGAATGGTGAAATCACAGATCGCAGTGGTGGTCTCCCCTGAAGGGGTCTTCATCCGCGTCTCCTCCAAAGTGAACAATGAAGATAGAGAAAATCCAAGTCTAAAATATAGGAAGTGACTCTTGAAACATCTCAAGGGCAACACCATGCACAATGGTGGTGAACTCTCACTATAAAAGCATCTGCAGTAGTACCGCTCCTTCATGTTGTCTCAAATCGGTGACCATTAGGTAATGGTGACTCATACAAAAAGAAAAAGAGTAAAGCCAATGCCACTATAGGTAGTCCAACGGTGACAAAAGGGGCACACCTGAATTGGTTAAAATAATAAAGTTAAAAATAAATATTAAACATAAATTAAAACAAAATATAAATAAAAAAATAAAATAATTATTATTCAAAATATAATTAAAATGTAAATAGTAATTAAAGAAAAAAACATAGAAAAATAATTAAAACTAAATTAATTAATTTAAATGGTAAAAATAGAAGATTCTATATTAAAAATTGATTAACTGTTGAATTTAATTTTAAAATTTCAAATGTACAAAAATTAAACAAAGTGAAAAAATAATTAATTAAATGATTAAAAATTAATTAAAAATATGTAGAAAAATCTGTAAAATTAAGGCCAAATTATAAAGAATATTAACTTAGGGACTTTTAGTTGGTATAATTATAGTCTTGACTAAAGCTAATTATTGGTGTTAAGATGAGAATTTTGACATGAGTATCTCGCAATTATAATTAATTATTATTAGATGAAAAAACAACATGAATTGATTAGTTAATTTGAAGGAATAATTGAGAGAATGAAAATAATTTTTTATCTATTGATGGTTCTGAAATAGGTTATCTGGAAGCCTCTGTCTTTTCATTGACAATAGGTATCAATCCAGATGTATTTCTTAATACAGACCACAAAATTGATCATGCTGTCATTGTAGGGGAAGTGGAGATTGAATAAATGGGAATATTATTTAGACTATTAGAGGATATAAACCCAACATGAATGTAGATCCATAACATTAGGATAGGATTAGGTATGCGGGGAAACGAAAAACGGGTATCTGTATGCAATTAATGAACAAGACATCACTAGATGACCTTTGAGAACAAGAATAAAGCCACATTTTATTCTTAGTAAGGTAATTTTCTTTTTAGAATATGATATTAATGTGTAATAATATCTATATATATACCCAAGGTAAGAAATATAGGATTATTTATTTGGTGTCATAATGATTAGATAATGTTGGAGAACCAAAATGAATAAAAAAACCCCATAAATTTTTAGAGTTTTTATATGTTTGAGATTTTTAGGAATGGTTATAAAAAAGAAACATTTATACCACCACATATAAAATAGAATATAAATCAAGAAACATGGAGTTCTTAAAAAAATATGTCTTCATTGATCTATCTTATTTACATAGAAAAATGGAAATGGATTAAGGGGGATCATTGTGAGAGGAAAAGGGGATCAAAACATAACATGAATGGGTAATACTAAAACATTTCACAAGATAATGGTTGGGTTGAAAATGAGAACTATGTATGATTAAAGAATTAGGGATTTTGAAATAACTATGTATTGTTTTGGAAGAAGAATTCTTCCAGACATAGTTCTAAAAAAATGGTTTACAATATAGATCTAGAACATGATTAGGATAAAAAATGTATTTTTACTAGTGAAGGGATATTAGATATGACTTTATGTGAACTGGTAAACCAGTTCACATTGAATTATTATATAGTTAGGATCTTAGTTAAGGGAATATAGTTTTATTAACAAATCACTCCATGTTTTTAGGATCATGTTAGATAGACCAGTGTGTCACACTATTTAGAATTTTTCAAAGATGAATATTAACCCAATTTATATTTTCAAGGATGAGAATCACAACTAATGGATTTTGGGATTCCAAGAAGAGTAACATAAGTTAAGTAATTTTTTTATATGAAAATTTCAATGGATATAAGTATTATTATTTTTCAAATGGATAAAATGTAGGAATATGTAACAAGTTAGATATTTGATTCCACATTAATAAAGTTATATAGAAAGAGTAAATAAAAACATAAAAATAACTTAGTGAGAAAATAATAATGGAATATAGGATTAGTTCGACCATTGATAAATGATTTACTACCACCACACCATGTGAAAATAGAATATGGAGATTATGGGGGACACTCTTATCAAAACAAATTCACTATTTAAGGGTTATTTAGAAGTTCCCAGTGATTATTCTAAAAAAATTTAATAAGGGTTCATTTTAGATAGGTCAACCACCATGATAAAAAAAATCTATGGAAGGGTGTATCTAAGTAGATATTCTTAATGTTTTTCAAATTTCAGGATGAGAAAATTCACTAATTTGTTTCAGTTATGATGAAACATACATGAAATATATAATGTTTCTTCATAAGGAAAATGATCTCCCTAAAGGTTTCAATCATCCTAACGGTTACATCACATTGTAAGTGATATGAAATAAAATGGTATTTTTGTAAGATCACCTAAGTTTAAAATGGATAACATTAAGTGAATATGTTTCAATGGAACCCTTTAGAATCACTAGTATAAGTAAAAGAAGAATTTATCTATATTTATCCTATAATATTCAATTTAATTATCATAACATGAATATTTTCATGGAAAAATTCTATCCCTATAATATATGTTTACTTTAAATTGTGTGGATGAAATTTTTCATAAACCATTTAATGAAATGTAATAGTAAACAGAGACATGAAAATTTCTCAGATTTTGATTTATAGATTTTCCCCCTAAGAATCCCTTAAGACTCTTTGTATGATGTAAATTTTTCCTATGATAAGGAATTATAGTACATAGATAGAAATGAGATGAGATTTTATCAGGTCACCCATTATATTTTTTCAAAAAATAAACTCTTTGTGCCAAATTCATTTCTAGTACTATGGTCCCATAATTTGAAAAAAATTGAGTGACTTATGATTAAGGAAAAATAGATTAATCCAAATGTGTTTGAAATTTACGACCATACAATATTCAAAAGAAATGTCTACTAATTATTGTTATATAGATTTTACTATGAATTATTGAATTATTGGGACCCTCATCATTGACCAAATGTGAGGTGGATAATGCTGTGTTAGGGGAAAAAATGACTTGACATGAATGGTGAACTAAATAATGGACGTAAAATAATTGGAAGGAAATAGTTCATGTACATTAATTTTGTACAAAAAGATTAAAATAATTTTAATTTTTAAGGTTGTAGATATGAGATAATGTTAGGTTAATTAATGTCCATATTCCTATATTTGGATCGTATAAAGGAGAAGATGGAATGATATAAATAGGTACCATGGATTGGGGATAAGAAGACTAAAATGATATGAAATGGTAATATCTAATAACTAGAATATAATTACGAGTTAAATGGTAAGGGTGTTTTTAGTGGTGTTAAGGTTATTAGATACTTAAATCAAAATATGTCTTTAGATAAAAGGAATCAAGACTAACAAATTTCTTAATATTGGTTGATTTTATCAAAGTGTAGGGATACTAAAGGAGACATGATATTAATTAGATAACCAATAAACTTGTTCAAGGTAGTATATTAAATGGGAAATTAATTTTCTAGTTAAGAAATAAGAGGTTGAGGTGTTTGTTCTGACAACATTTTGGACCAAGGTGTTTACTGTTAGTGTGTGGTTTTTCTTTATAAAGGTAGGCAGTCACTCTGACATACTAGAGACACCTTGAATATGAATTGGACCGAGACGGTGGGAGTTTGGGATCACCAAACCATTTTTAGGGGGATTATTTCCTACTATAGGTATCTCTTTTATATTTAATATGCTTTTAGGAATCTTTCATAGATCCCTATGTGGGACTAGTTACCTTATAATTAATGACGAGTTGACAACTTCTACCAATGTGAATCCATATAGATGTATGGGTATCCTTTAAATGGATCCATCTATATGTATTATAGGATCCCCATCTTACTACACATTATTACATAGTGATATTGGTTTGAGGGGTTTCTTATCTTTTAAATCCATATAACTGGGAACTCAAGATTTTAATATCATATATAGAGGAAATTTGTGTCTTATAATTGGAAATGATCATCCAATAGCATTCCTATATATTCTATGAAAATAGGAATCAAAACCCTTATAGTTTTTATGGAATCATACAACATAATTTATCATCATGCTAAAAATACGTATATGAAAGAATATAAACATTTGATATAGGGATCAAGCCTTAGAGGTGGGTCCTATATATCTTATGAGAACATGAATCATATTCCATATTGGTTTGATGAGGTGTCTATGTTGTAATAGGTCTGAAAATAGAGGTTTGAATGAGGCTTCTACATATGGGGATGCCGATATATATTTCATTAGAAATATATCCCTACGATAAAAGACAATATGTAATCATTATATTAGAATAATAGAGGAAAATATTAGTAGAATTTACATCATATTAAAGGAAAAATAATTTATAGTATCTAATCCAATGAGATTGATTTTTGGTTTGATAAATAATTGATAAAAAAAATTACATATTTTATGGTTGCATAAGATTGAATTTTATGGGGCATACAAACTATGGTTTTCCATGGACACATCATTAGGAATATGTCCCTTTCAAAGAAATGAAGTTATCTTTAGGGATTACACCTATTGTAGATTCCCATACAGGAGGTAATTTGGTATAGGGATTAAACATAGAGTTCATCCTAATATTTGAGCATGGATTACACTCCATATACGCCATTCTATTTAGGCGGGGATTACAAACTAAGGTCACCCCTGAACTGCTTCATCCAGAATATAGCGATTTGAAGGAAACAATTATATAGTCAGGGATTTGAAATTTGGGGGATTCCTATATTAAATTATTTTATTATGATAATATAATGGTATTTTCATTTCTGAAAACCCATGTGATTCATTTTATATGTGAGAAATAAGATATAGCGCGATATTAGATGAATTTCTTATAGGTGCGGGACTTACACAATGAGGCCATCTTGACATTTGGGTGGGGCATGAATATTGATAATTTTCTAAGGGAATATGATAATACTCTCATGAAATATATGGTTCTATGATTTTTCACCAATGTAATTACAATGTGATGGTTGTACGAGGGTATTATGGTCTTTACAAGGAATAAAATTTTTTGAAAATAGATGATGAAAATATGTTTTATATGGATATAAAGCATAAGGAAGGCATATTATGTATCTATTTTCTGACAAGAATCAGAGTCCTTATAGTTCCTAAATTCATATGACTACTGATGCGTAATGGAGATATTCTTTGCTCATGGGGGTTATAGTTGTATATGTTTAGGCGCATTGGAGGAAATTAAAAGAGTATGAAATTTAGGTTAAGGGAAGGACTTTGGAGAGAATGAGTGACACCATTTGGATCCACGTGGTAACATGGGTATATTCGGGTCATGATATTCACATGATTTTTGTGAATTCATGTGCTCTGTGTGATTTCTATGGAGTCACGCGAGCATTCGAGTATATGTGGTCCCCCCAATTTCATAACTGATATTGGCTTAAGAGATCACATATCCTAGTCTCATGCACAAATGTTGTATCATGATTTTATGATCCTAATATGACTAAGAAGTTTTCAGGTATTCACATTCCCATGTTCATCATGTGATGGGCCTTTGAGAAATTCGTTCTTATTCAATTTTATCCTTTGTTACTAACTATGATTTTTATGCCAAAGATCATGTAATCATGTGATGAATCCACTACGAAAAGTTATCTCATTTTCTCATTGTCCTGTTTCTATTGACTCCTTTATTATTCTTGAGTTTCAGGGGGTTTTATAGGATTCCCTCATGTATCTATGTCGTGTTTCATAGTGTAAAAGAAACATAACCCAACATAAGTCTAGGGAAGGAATGTTCCCATAAGTCATAAATGTACCATGTGATTCATGTGATTGATCACACATTATCAGTGATTTCCTCACATTTATAATGTAAAGAACAGTGATCATGATAAGGGTCCATCACTAAAAGCCTCACCCAATTGAGTTGTGTCACCTAGTTATCATGGGGTCAAAACATAAAACCATAGGGAGTCACGTGATGAACAATTCCTAATTGATCATCCCATTATAAACAACTTTTATTTTGGAATGTTGTGTGACCTGACTGTCATGGGACCATTTCATGATTCTAAGGGTGTGTTAGATGAAGAATAGTGACCATGTGATTATTCCATCATGGACAACCTCAATCAATTGAGGCCTTTTGAATTCACAAAAAACATGCCTATAGGACATCACATGATCCATCATGAATTATTAGATGACATGAAAACCTCATCAAAAAAATTATTTTACATTTTTATTCAATAAATTGCATGATGATGTGGGCATCATGCAATCATGTGTCCCATTATGGGTTATAGTATCTGGTAACCTAATCGATTGATACCCATGTGGTTATGCATTATATTTTCCCTTTTTTCAAAAATGATACATAATATTTTTGGTATTTTTCAACAATCCAATTTTTACCATGATCTTTTTGGAGGAATCAACCCCCCCCCCAGAAGCAAATTTCAAAATAAAGAGAAATCACTATGTTCTGAGGAAGTAAATTCCAACCTCAGTCCCTTGGGATTCCTTCCATTAGTCATGCATGCAACTTTGGGTATTTAAATATACCAATGGTATCCGTTGAGATGACCTAAAATAGAAGGGTGAGGGGACAACCATTTCAATTTTGATTTGAAAGTTTATATAGCTCATGATTTTCATTCTAGGTGGTTGGATCATTTAAGACATTCATGTCACCATATCACAAGAAATGATCATATAAGCTGATTATTTAAAAGCACCACTAGATTTTCAATGGTAAATCACATGGAATATGTTATATGTATCCCTAATATTAAATTTGATTCATTAGATTAACCTAGATGAAAAATGATTTTATAATGATTCTGAGGTTACGTGACTAACATGACATTACCATAGTTAAGAGATTGTGTGACTAAGTACGGGTCACATGCTTCATGTGATGCTGACCAAGTTATGCATTTCTTTTATTCATTTCCCCTTTAAAAATCAAAACTCTTCTCCCCTCTAAAAAGAAATTTATATTTTATATTAGAAAATAGTTCTTTAATAAAGGATGTTACAACATAAGTTGTGTATTGGAATGTTGTGGATTCTATTTTAAATATTTATGTATGATCCACTATTTATAAAAAATAAAAGAAACTAATGATCTTGATGGAAACTAATTTATTAGAGTATCCATTGTCGGATTGGTTACCCATGTATATGCTTGGACATCAAAATGATTCTATAATTATGAAACCATAATTTGGGGTCACATTACCCACCTAAATTCATAATACTCACACTGTATTCATAGATAATATCTCTTATGCACATTATTTAATTTCATAGGATAAATGATTTTATGGGTATATTATGAGGCATAAGAAAATAGACATAAAATGGTTTTATTGTGATTCAATGCCTGACATCCACATTTATAATCTAATAATGTGGAAGTTAGTTTCTAGTCTTATGTGTGGATGGTTTCCTCACTGGGATATCTGATCAGGGGGGAATCCATAGGATAGATTGTGGTTAACCTTCTTACCAAATAATTTTTCACTAAGGTGAAATGTATTAGCCTCTATTAATTTATCTGGATTTGTCAAACTATTTCCTAATGTAATAAAGGTATGATGATAAACATAAAAATTCTATGGATTCTAGCCAAAACAACATTCCAACCTATGCATGGTGAGGTCTACATTAGTATCTAGGTTGTTTATAAAATTAAGGGCCCACTAATCATGGGATACTTATACAATGGATTTATCCCCCCACAGTCTTCTTAGGATTATGTATGATAGGCCAACCGATATTTCAATTTAGTTAATCAAAATAGACAATATTTACCTATGGAATGAATTGTGTCTAAGATTACACTTCCCATTTGATAAATGGGATGAATTTTTTTATCAAGAATACAAGTCATGAACAATTGACCAAGAATCCTAAGGCCTAGAAATCATGATAATATCATCGGGTAGAGGATTCATATTGTACAATGGTAGAAGAATGATTTGTCAAAAAAACTTGGTGGGAGGCTACTTCCAAAGTCTATCGATTTTTCCAGCAACATGGATTAATAATGACAAACTTAAGTTGGTACCCACTCCCAATCATGGAGAATGGTGGTATCAAGGTCTCAACCACTATGATGGTTGTGACCATGGAAGGGGGAAGGAATATCATTCATGTTGTTCATTTAAATCCCAAACTATATAACCAGTTACACCATATATATTAGGCGAACCCCCTTGAACATGATTATTTCCCCATCCATGTGTTATAGTTTTGTATGGGGTCCCAATAAGGTAAATATTAGTATTTTAGCTCCCAAACATTTTGGTAACCTAGTGAAAAATATTTTTACAATGTATCAGTGGATTCAATCTTACCACCCTAACAAAATGGGAAATGATGGAAATCCCTAACAATAATGATAATTTCACCTTCATCCCATATATAGAACCCAATGGTACTATCAGCAATAATGTTATGGGATACTTTGAGGCTCAATCCTATCCAATCTCCATTAACAAGGGAATTCTATCAAATTAAATGAATGATAATATATTTTCCAACTGGTATGCACTCTTCCAATTTAGAAAAAAAATAGGTTCAAATAAGATTCCCTACCCCTCACCACACCCAATAAAAAATTCATATACTCATGTCTCATCAATTATGGTTGAAGTTTACTAGGGTGGAGATCCCAACAGAAGGGACCTTTCTTTTGAATGAAATATATGTTAGTTCATCAAATACCCATATTGATGTTTGGATCTATATATATAAAAATAGAGAACTGGTTGTATTTGTGATGAAGGATATGGGGTTACCACTAATGGTTAAGGGTGATACAAATAAATTTTCTGGAATTTGGCCTTTTTCATAAAACTAATGACCCTAGAGATGCCCCAAAAGATGGTGAGATGTTTGGATTTAACTTTAGCATTGATCAGGGAACCAACTGATATAACAATGGTGAGTGAAACACCATTTGATGAATCCATGCACATAATAATATTCAACATTATGTTTTAGAAAAAGGTATAATTGGAGAAAATAGAACTCAGTCATAGAGGACTAGAAGGTGATGTTCTAGGTGGAGTTAGAGTTTTTGATCTATGAAAATATCACTTCTCCTTAGGTAATTGCTTTCAATCAGAAACCCACTAGGTCAAGGAATTCCTCCAGGACCTCTTAGATGTTATTCACAATGTTATACATCAAATATAATATACTCAAGAGGTGAATAAAATGATGATTCAAAGAAAAATTATAGCTGTTGAAGATATAGGATACCATCATTATTCTGATTAATCAGTAATGCTATCCTTATTATCACCCACATGTACTCAAATTACTATTAAAAATTTCTAATATTTATTTATCCCCTTATGTATTATACGAACCTGGAGATATTTGGTAACACATCATATCCCTAATATATTCTATCAGGGTTATGGTAATAGTGTTTGACATTGATGATGACTAAGAGGCCTTGTATGAGGGCACCCATAGTTAGATGAAGCTGATGATGGCAGTGGATACTGACCCATAAGCAAAACTATCTAAACCTGTTCCAGTTTTATATTGGGGTTATTTGGTACCCCCCTTATAAAAACACTTTCATAAAAAAATAAAAGGGAGAGGTAGAAGGCTAAGTCACTGAATAATTATCACCTAGAATCAATAAGTAATATATTCACTTTGAAAACAATTTTCAATTTCATTCTAGGCAATATTAGTATCTTATATTGATCTTCCTTGTTTTTCAGGCCCTCTCTGAGTTCGCTTGACCATGCATGCATGTGTAGTGGAGGAGAAAGATGCACCTTTTATCCATCCAGTGAAGCCATCAACATTGTCCATGGTTTGTGGATTGGTAGTGGCGCCTAGGGTTCAATAGAGGCAAGAAAAAGTGGCCACTATTTATACATTAGTGCTCATTTCCTTTGAGTCTACATGGGTGAGTATACTCTTGGAAGATGTTGACACTAGAATCTATTGTTCTTCAAGGTTGGAAATGATCAAAGCATCATGACATGAGGGTACGAACACCTTTGGAAATTGAATACATAATTCAATATATATCATGTCTCTTAACATCTCATTTAACATGTACCCCTTTAACATAGTGATAAAGACGTATTGATAAAATAAATTTCAATGGTTCCTGATGTTCATTTTTCATAATAATTGTTTTCCACCCCCTGAAGGTTGAGCTAAAACAGAATAGGTCACTAGTAACATAGATGAGAAAGGAATGTTTTCAACACTTATCATGATAGTTAATTAACTAAGAAAATTTCAACATTTATATTATGATTAATAATATATAACACACATCATCATAACATCCTCTCCTAACAACTCAGAGTCCTCATACCCTTCTACATTAGAATCCATCCAAATGCGTATTACTGGATCAAAATTTGGCTATACATCAAGCCATCTATAGTTTGTGAGTATGATTTCTTCTATTGGAGACTTAGTCCTAGAATGTATCCCATATCCTAGATTAATATTGAGTTATCTCTTGGAACATGTATCATTTCATCAATATATGTTGAAAAATGTGTGGTGGTTCATTTGGAATCTAATCACAAAGGGCCCCTTGGAAGTTCTAATGGACTAGTTGGGTCACCTCAAGTACACGTTCACCACCCTTGGATGTGGAGGGTATGATTATCAATAACATCATGACAGATTAAAGGAAGTGGGTTCCATGAAGGATAAGAGTAGGTTTTTTGATATTAGGATTTCCGTAGAGGAGGAAACATCCTCAACTGAGCGACATTTAAATGACTCCTTGAATGAGGCTTCCTAGTGCACAAAAAAACTGCTCACAAAATTTTTGTTAAATGTATAGAAGGAAAAGATCAATAGTCTATAGAAGGATCTATCTCATCTATAATAAATGATAATATCCATGGATAAAATGTTAGTAAATAAATATTCTCTCATTGATGTGGAAAAAAGTCCATACTTGATGTTATATCAAGGGAAGACACATTACGAAATGTTGTAAAAGTTGAGACCGAGGCAATAGATTGGATTCCCTAATCCATAGATTCCTTGAAGAAGACCTCTTTCAAACTCAAGGTATCTACTAAAATAGGCCCATACCTTTTGGAGTCTCCTTTTATTTTTTGTTTTATGGGAAATACTCCATGTTATAAAGATTCATCCCTTCCACTGTATGCTATCAATGAATGGAATTTCTTGAGATCCATATGATGTTGTCAAGTTTCATTTTCTCTTGATATCATGTAGAATCAATATCACATAGATTTTATAGAAAATCATATTTTATGAAAATTCAAAATGAACTCTAATCTATTCTCAAATTCTTGATTCATGATAGATTTCGCTTTATAATGGATCAATAATGATCATTGTAATAAACACACTTGTTGGTGTATTAGCACCATTCCTTTAAAAATTGTCTGGTTTAAAGGGATTAAAGGAATAAATATGTCAGATAGAGTGAGTGGGATCTAACTCTTTCCTAGTCCAAGGGGAGAGTAATCATATATTAAATAATTATGGGGTTATATGATGGGGGAAATAATATTTCATTTCTCTTTTTTTGATTTCCCTATAGTTTCCTGTGTTTCATATTAGTAAATAATAGTATAGTGAGATTTGAATTTTTATTAGGCATACCTTTACGGGGTTTCCCCTAAAAAAATTATGTCTCCTTTATATTATAAATTTTTTAGATGCTCAATTTATCCAATATCATAGAAAGTTCAAGTATAGCAAGATGAGATCTGATTTTTTCCCAAACATCCTTCTTCACATTTTCATCCTGGTGAGTATTTAATATCTTTCATTTGGATGTTTAATGTCTTGAAATATGGGCCGATGGGGTTATATTGTTTTGTTTCAAACAACTTGGACCCATTTCTTATTTTATTTTAGGTTCATATAGCGTGGAACTTATCTGAATTCATAAACTTAAAAAATAGAGTATGTTATGAAGGTTGGGTATTTTTGAATGGTTTTAGAAACCTGAATCCATTCTTCAGTTATGAGGGACGGGCATTCATTAATGGTTATGGAAACCTGGATCCTAGTATGGGGGTTATAAAGGATGGGTATTCATGAATGTTTTTGGCACACTGGATCCTTGTTTGGGTAATGAAGGATGGGTATTCATGAAGGGTTTCGTCACCCAGGATTCTTTCATGGGATATGAATGATGGGTATTTAATGACATGTTATAACACCCAACATCCATTTTTCAAATTACCTTTGTAGATATAGATAGTGGTATGGATTTAATATACACATGGATAGTAGGAATTTGGGTTTGGAAATGGAATCCTAAAGAGTTTGAAATAAATTTTATGATATGTGGTAGATACACCAAGGATGATCAAATGAAAAAATGAGTTTCTGAGTTCCACTACGATGTTTCTTGGGTTTATTGGGATCATATGCACTTTTTACAAGGCATGTATTCATCTGTGTTAGACTCACCAATTTTGATAATCCCAAATCATGTTTCATTTATATGATAATCATGTTTTATTAGTTTTTATAGTTTTTATCATTTAATAATTATGTATTTTTAATCACACTACTTTCTTGATTAAGTTTACAGTGTAAAATTTTCTAAGTAAAAGGTTACAGGTATGAAGGTCTCTACTAAGATCCTTCTTTTTAAGTCACCAGTTGAGTCTACTATTGGGGAGGTTACCGCTAGAAGGGTATCATTGAGGAACCTTGCCTCTGAGTTACCAATGCGAGTTCACCTCTATGAGTCTACCACTTAAAGGACATTATTGTAGAGCTGCCGCTAGAGGTTACTGGTATAAGGTAACTGATGGGAAGCCTACCACTGAAATCTTACTAAAGTCACCACTAAAAGGTTACTGTTAGAATGTTACCATTTTAAGCATACTACTACAAGGTTTATGTTATGAAGTTACCACTAGACGTATACAGATGAAAGGTTACAACTGGAAGAACCTTTGGAATTCACACGTCTATTGATGATAATCCTACCGATGAAGCCTACCGTTACAAGGCTACCATTGAGAAGGATACCACTACTAGTATACTGATACCTATACTCTTCTACTATATACTTTTTCAATTTTCTTAAGATTATTCTAACAGTCGTATTTGGTAAATTTAATGCTTATAACATTAATTAATGTTGATTGTAGACATATCTGGAGACCATAAGAGGTATGAGGAATAACACACGTGGTTTGATCATTCCTACAGTCGAAACTCAAGAATAAAATAGAAGATCGAGCTAGAGAAGAGCATGTTGGGTAAGATACATTACACGACTGACCTGAAGAACAAGGAGAACACACCATCACTTACATTGTGAACCAAAGAGATTTAGGAAGGTCATTTTGGAGAACAAATTCAAGGTGGCCTTTTTGGGCTTTATCAAATATATTTCAAACCATGAAGCTGAACACATGAGTACCTGGAAGCCAGGACGTGATGTGGTGACACTGTTTTTTGGAAAAAACATCATGATTAGGACTCTAACTGAAATTTATTCAAACCAAGTAGTCTAGAGTTGAACTAAAAACATGTGGAGCCTTCTAAACTCAATACTCATAACATTATCTCTATTGTGTTCTTTATCTTACATTTATGAATAGTTTGTGTTTTTCTGTTACACACATATTGTCTCATATTCTTAAAAAAGAGTATGATGAAAATCCTCACAGCAAACATTCTATAAATTTTTGTATCCCACCTATAACTATGGAAGAGGCCTGGGATGGCTTGGTTTTTTTTTCCCACGAAGAACTGTGGTAGAGGTTTTTGAGACTTGGACAGTTAGTGAAAACTATTGTAAAGCTTGATACATGCTATATATCAAGTTTATTGTTAATGTAAACTTCTTAGTGGAAAGTTATCACCAAGTGTAGAGGATTAAGTCTCATATTGAGACTAAACCTCTTGTTTAATTCTATTGGGTACTTTATTTTATAATACTCTATTTTCCTATTTTCCACTGCTTATAATTTTAAAAATAGAAAACTATTTTACATTAACATAGATAGTTAGTTTTGGTTGGTGTGTATATGTGTTTAATTCAATAAACCTATTTAAAAAATTGGATAAGTTAGTTACACTGATTCAATTGAGGACTAATAAACCTTTGAGAAACATTTTGGGAAATTGAACATTTATATCTCTACTGCCTTAACTAATTGGGCTGTTTCAAATTGGGGGATTTTATCAAAAGGTTTTTAAAAGAAATTTTAAGTAGGAACTCAATTAACCCCCTCTTGAGTTTCCACCTAGACCATCATTTGGTATCAGATCATAGCTTATTTATACAATCAAAAGTATTATACAAGATTTTATGTTCTTTTCAACTATGATTTTAGTTTCATCTTAAAGATATTAAAATTTCTGTAATATCTAAATTTTCAATTCTTGGAATTCTAATTATCTATGGATAACTGAGTTTAGGGTGTGACTATGAACAGGTCACCTTTCATTAATGGTAATAACTATTAGTAGTGGAAATTGAAAATGAAAATGTATCTAGATAGCATGGGTCCTGAAATCTGGGAAACAATTGAAGAACAAGATGCATTACCTACTACTGTTAGGGACACATGGTCTTAGTTTACTAAAGCTATGTATACTAATAACTGTAAATCAATGAATGCATTGTATGGTTCTTTAGGTGATAAATAATTCAATATAATATCTACCTATAAAACTAAAAATGAAATTTGGGATACTTTGGTTGTTTCCCATGATGGAACAACTAATGTTAAAGAAATGAGATTAAATACTTATACTATTAAATATGATAATTTTAAAATTAAGCCTGATGAACCTATCTCTAAAATGTATTTCGGGTTCAATGAAATAGTAAATACCATGAGTCTTATTTGGAAACCAGTTGAAGGAGAGGATCAGACTATGAGATTGCTACAATGCCTACATGATAGATGGAGAGGAACTTCTATTTATATTTGAGAATCCTGTGACATAAGCAATCAACCAGTGATGTATCTAATTGAAAAAATCATGATGTACGAAGAAGATATTAAGGTGAATCAAGAATCAGATGAATAACCAAGAAATAAATCTATAGCATTCAAGACTGCTACCTCAAAGATAAAATAAAAGTAAAAGGTTTAAGTTCCAATAGACAATTCAACCAGTGAATATTTAGATTCTAATAGTGATGAGGAGATGGCTCATCTTGCTAGAAGATTCAAAATGTTCTACCGAAAGAAAAAGTTATTTATAAAGTCAAACTATATAGTAAGGTATGATAGTAAAGGATATTGGAAACATGACATAAAAAGGAATGACAACACAAATGATATAATCTTCTATGAGTGTAAACAAAAAGGTCGTGTGAAGGATGATTTCCCAAAGCTGAAATTTAAGAAGAAATATAAAGTCAAGGTAAATAGGTATAAAAAGGCTATGAAAGCTTCTTGGAGTGATTCATAAGATAGATACAGTGGATTTTACACTTCTGATACTGATAAGAACAGTCATGAAAACCCGTGTTTCATGATAGAAACATATAAGGTTACACTTAATTCTCCTATACATAATGATTACTATTTTGGGAATGAAAGTGAATCAAATAATGATGAAAATATGACTAAGGATGAACTATTTGAATAATGTGGAATGCTTGAGGATACCTTTAATGAGCTCAAGGATAAATATAAATCATTGAAAAGATAACATGCTTTAAATTCCAATTATATGTATGATTTTGATATTGAAAAGGAAAAAATTGCTCAGCTATTAAAAAATACTGAACTTGAATTATCAAATGAGAAATTAAAAAAGAGATCTTGAGAAGTTTACTACTGGTAGGGACCCCTTTACTCTGTTTTTAGGGAAACAAATTACTCCAAAATAAACAACTAGTCTAGGATATCATCCAGGACAGAGAAGGATTATTAAAAACAAATTTGTTCCAAAATCTTGACAGTTCACTCTAAGTTCAAGTTTCGGATCATATCTTTATTTTTTTTAAAGGAACTAAAAAAGTTTTTACGTCTCAAAAAAATATTTCTTTATTATAGGAAACCTATAAGAAAAATATGGGTTCCCAAAGATTTACTCACTAACCTTTCTAGACCCAAGAAAATCGGGGTACCAAAGTTACCCTATGCTTAATCTGTTTTGTAGGAAAATTGTCTAAAGAGTTCCTATAAAACCTTATGGTACTTGGACAGTGGATGTTGAAGACATATGATAGAAGACTATTCATGATTCAAGAGCCTAATAAAAGTTGATGGTTGACATATTATATTTTGTGATAATGCTATGGGAAATATCGTCGGCTTAGTCAAAATTGGTAACCCTAATACAATATAAATTTATAAAGTACTTTTTGTTGATGGGTTAAAGTATAATCTACTAAGTATCTCTTAGTTGTTTGATGATGGTTTTAATGTAATGTTTGAAAATTATGTATGAAATTTTTTTAATTTTAAAAAAGATTTAATATTCACTGCACTTAGAAATGAAAATGTATATGTTGTTGATTTAAAATATTTAGCTAAGAAAAATAGGTCTTGTTTAAATGCGTTTAATAAGGAATCATGGTTATGGAATAGAAGATTAGGACACTGCAATGTGCACTCACTTAGGAAACTAACAAGGAAAGGTTTAGTTATAGACTTACCTAAATTGGAATTCCCACTTAACAAAATTTGTAATCCATTTCAAAAGGGAAAACATCGCAAAGTTTTTTTCAAACCAAAGAAAGAAGTTTTAACTTCTCAACCACTTGAGTTGGTTCACATGGATTTTTTTAGACCATCTAGAGTTTAAAGTTTAAATGGAAAGCACTATGTATATGTTCTTGTAGATGATTTTTCTAGATACACTTAGGTATACTTTGTAGCTCAGAAAAGTGAATCATGTTGTTACTTCATTAAATATTCCACGTTTATAGAAAACCTTAGTAGAGATAGAGATAAAGCCTTGAGAAGTGATCATGGCCGTGAGTTTAAAAATTAAGAGTTTGAATATTTTTTGTCATATAATTTCTATAATCACAATTTCTATTCTCTTTGAACACCTAAAAAATGGATTTGTAGAAAGAATAAATATAAACATCAATATATTTCCTGGGTTATTCTTAATGAGTATGACCTACCCATCTATTTTTGGGCTGAAGCTGTTAATAAAACTTGTTACATCATCAATAGAGTGTTAATTAGACATATTCTTAAGTAGAACCCTTATAATCTATGGAACAATGGGAATCCTAAGGTTAATTACTTTAGAGTTTTTGGTTGCGAAGTCTTTATCCTTTACACTAGGGATAATCTTGACAAATTTGCTTCCAAAAGTGAGGAAGGAATTTTCCTAGGTTACTAAATCTATATTAAATCATATAGAGTATTAAATAAGAGAACCAAATGTGTGGAAGAATCAGTTCATGTAAAATTTGATGTGACTGATCCACATGAACTTAAAACCTCTCTTGAATATCTTGAGGAAGAAATGTCAATTATAGACCTTAATGATAAAAACAGTGAACCCTCAGTAAAAACAACTAGTTCTAGAAATTTTCCAAGATCTCGGCCTATTGAATATGAACATATATACAACCACGAGGAGTCTAGTCCAACCCTTTCTAGATGTATTATAACTCTCAATAATAATCCTTTAGATGCTGTAGTAGGTGATCTAAATAGAGAGACACAAACTAGAGCTTCTCTAAGAAACCAGGTTGAACATCAATCTTTTCATTCACAACTTGAACCCAAAAATATTAATGACGCTATCAATGATGAATTTTGGGTGATAGCTATGCAAGAAGAATTAAATCAGTTTGAAAGAAACAAAGTTTTGGAATTAGTAGAAAGACCTAATGTTACATCGACCATAGTCACTAAATGGGTGTTTAGAAACAATGTTGATGAGTATAGAAATATAGTTAGAAACAAGGATATATTATTTGCACAAGAATATAATCATGAATAAGTAATAGACTATGAGGAAACCTTTTCACCTGTAGCTAGGCTAGAATCCATTAAGATACTACTTGCATATGCAGCTCATCTGAATTTCAAACATTATCAAATGGATGTTAAAAGTGCATTTCTAAATGGGTATATAATTGAGGATGTGTTTTTTGAACAACCCCTTAGCTTTACAAATACCCATTTTTAAAATCATGTTTTTAAACTTTTTAAATATTTATATAGTCTAAAACAATCTCCAAGAGCTTGGTATGATAGACTCAAATCTTTTCTTATTTCAAAAGGTTTCACTAAAGGGATAAATGATCCTACTCTTTTTATTAAAAGGATTTTAAAATATGTTTTGATAGTACAAATTTATGTAGATGAAATTATTTTTGGATCCCCAAAAAATTCTTTATGTACTAATTTTTCAAATATGATGCAAAATGAATTTGAAATGAGTCTAATGGGGGAACTTAAAATTTTCCTTGGATTTAAAAATTTTCAAAATTCAAATGGTATTGTTTTAAATCAAATTAAATATACTAAGGGTCTTTTTAAACATTTTCCTTTGGATAATAATAAAGGTAGTGATACACCTATGTGTACGACTTGTAAGTTGGATGCTGATGAAACTGGTAAACCAGTGGATCAAACCAATTATCGAGGTATGATTGGGAGTCTGCTCTACCTTAATTCTATCCAAACTGATATTATGTTTATTGTATATATGTGTGCTTATTTTCAATAAAATCACAAAGAATCCCATTTAACTGATTTTAAAACTATTTTTTAATATCTCAAGTGTACTACCAAATTATGACTATTTTATCCAGGGGTACAATCATTTGATTTGATAAGTTATTCAGATTCTGACTTTTCTAGTTTCAAGTTAGATAGAAATATCACCTCTAGAACATGTCACATTTTGGGCAAGTCACTAGTATCATAGTGTAGTAAGAAATAGAATTCAGTTGCATTATCCACTACCAAAGAAGAATATATAGCTTCCGGTAGTTGTTGTTCTCAAATTCTATCGATGAAACACACTTTACTAGACTATGGATATCAATTCAAACATGTCTCTATAAATTTTGATAATAAAAGTTCTATTAACATCTCTAAAAATCCAGTATCTCATGCTAGGACAAAGTACATTGATGTGAGACATCACGTTTTGAGAGATCATTATCAAAGATGTGATATCACTCTTGAATTCATTGGAACTAAACATCAATTGGGGTATATATTCACAATGCCTTTGAATTCAGAGAGGTTAAATTACATCAAACATGAGTTAGGTATGATTAATCTTAGTTAAGGACACCTCACTATTAATACACCTCACTATTAGGACACCTCACCATTGGAACACACCGTTATGACACCTCACGGTTGGACCTCACCATTTGGACACCTCACCATTGGACCTCACTGTTGGGATACCTCACCATTGGGCCTCACCATTAGGACACCTCACCATTGGGCCTCACCGTTAGGAAACCTCACTATTGGACCTCACCGTTAGGACACCTTACCGTTGGACCTCACCGTTAGGAAACCTTACCGTTGGGCCTCACCGATAGACCTTACTGTTGGCACCTTACCACAAGTCGACCTTACCGATAGGTCCTGGACTTTTTGCTTTCCACCAGAATCTGAAAAGTTTTAATTTTATTTATTTAATTTACTCAATTTGTTTTTTGATCCCTAAATGATAAAAAAAGTGCTAAGTCAGATTTTGATCCACTTCAATCCTCTCCCGAAACATTTTCTCCCAAATCCTTGAACCTAACATGCTTCTAAAACCCTCAAACTACATCAAATTTCAATGGAAAGAGTAAAGATATCGATTGTAGGTAATGAAGGAGAATCACCGAATCCTAAGAGACCTCAAGCTGAATATAGTGGTGGAAGAAAAGTTATGGAAAAGTCAATAAATTCTCATCTATTGAAGAAGGAAATCCTTTATGATAAAGAATTAAGTTTAGAATGGATTTTTTTCGAGCTAGTATCCAGTGATAAAGGCACTCAAAGCTCTAGACTGGGTATAATTCTTCACAAACAACAATGGAACATATTAACCAAAGCTAGTAATAGAGTTTTATGAATTTCTGAAGTTCAAAAAATCTGAGGATGAGAACCAAATGTTTTCAAAGGTAAATGTAGTTAGTGTAAGCTTCTCTTCTATTGAATGGGATGAATTTTTAAGAGTCCCACATGATGGAATATTTGACTATTATTCTAGAGTGGTGCCTCCCACTAGTGATTTTTTCTGATATGAAGAGGCTCTGGCTGAATTGATAGGGATTGGAATCCCTAGAAATGTAGTTGCTTCTGAGGTGGATGGGGAAAACATATTACTATTTAAGTTTATCCAATATTTATTGAGTCCCATGAGAGGGGACTTTGATAATTTGAAATATCAGGAGAGGGGAATTTGTTGAAGCATGGACAAAGGGTAAACCTTTGCATATTTTTGATGGTTCAGTTAGAGGATATGACTAGGCCTGGCTCCAAGTCAAATTATTTATTTCATCCCATGTTGATATCTTTGTTGTTGAAAGTGAAAGGTGTTGCTAGAAATAAGGAAGAAACCATAGTTTTAAAGGAAAAATTCTGTATTACCAAAATGATTTGCATGTTTATGATGATAAATTGGAATCCTTGGAAAGGGGAATGGGTGAGTGATGAGGATAATATATATGAAGACTTCAACCCTATTATCAATCCTACCAGGGAAAAGGATCAAATAGATCCGGGCATAAAACCTGATAAAGTGGAAACAGTGTATTCAGATGAATAAGAGGAGGTTGTTGTTTTGTAAGAAAGATATTATTCTTCTATTGATGACAGGAGTGATCTTGACCTTCCATCAAGTCCTTGTGTTGGTACTGTATCATTTGGTGAGCCTAGTCCACCAGAGGAATTTCCAAGAAGAGAGACTGTCCTAAGGGACACCGATGATGAGGAAACCAGTTAAGAAGAATTTTAGGAGAATGTCTTAAGAGAAATTACTGTTGGAGAGACCTTAGAAGAGGAAGTTGAATTTGAATCTGATCATGAGAAGTCTGAAACAGCCGATGATGATGAAAGTGAATAAGAATTCCCAAGTCTTAGTCATTTGATAGAATATACACTAATGTAAGAGAATGAAAACGAAGAGGAAGTTGAGTTAGATAAATCATTAATTACAATAGAAGTGGTTGAAGATTATATAGAAGAATTAGTAGTAGACTCTACTATTGATTCAGTTGATCAAGGAAGAATGGCAGTTGAGACTGCAGTTATCCAGAAGGAAGCTCCAAGTTAGAGGGAGAAACCTGTTTCCACAGGTTATCTAGTGCAACCAATGACTCTTCTACCTCAAGATTATGTAATCAATGATGACTTTGAGTAATTGAAATCATATTTGAAAATATTATTTGATGAAAGATCCATTAGGATAAAGAGAACAATGGTTGTGAATAAAGTGCATGTGGAATCTATTTTGGAAAGAACGATGTCTAGAATTCAATTAAATATACTACGTTAAGTGAATGAATGACATAATTAGGTAAGAAACTTGGGAGAAACTATGGAGACTGTGAAACAGTCATTTATGTGTTTAAACTCATATATGGCTTCAAGAGCTCAAGTGGAAAAAGACATTCATTATGTTAAGAGTGTGGTTCAGTAGATGGTAACTGTGTTTGAGGACTTTAAGAAGTCTATGGAAGAACATGTGAATGTTAAGGATAATGATGTGAAGAGGTTGATCATTAGATTGACTAAGTCTTTTAAAAATATAGTGGATTTTACCATGGTACCCCTGTGTCCATCTGCTTCTTCATCTGACTCTCCTCCTGTTGATCTAGAAGCCTTCAGATCAGTTGTTATAGAAGAAATGGAGATGCTCCCTGGTGTAAGTACCTCAGACCCCTAGTCCTTGACTCAGGTCATTTCAACTACCATGGAAATTCATAAGATTGTAGGTGATTACATGAGGGAGGATACCCAAGATCAAAAGGAAATCAATGAGAAGATTGACTTCTATTATAAAAGGGTTTATAATAAGTATCAATTGGATAGTCATTTAAAGATGCTGTTGGAGAACATGAGAATACCTCCTGTCACTCAGGATTTTAAGGATCATGTTAGTAGGCTTATAGAGTTGACTCCTACTTTGGAAAAGTTCATGGAGAATAAGGATGATTTCATCTCATCTATGGAATGAGGATGAAGCATTATGATGAATTTTCGAAATCTCCTTCTGCCATTTTTTCATGTGGATTGTACTCCTATTATTTTCCATCTAGCCTTGCCTTCTTCCTCAAGTACATCAGGATATACTAGTGTTTTCCCTTTGTTGAATCCTACACAGGACATCAGAATCTTCAATCCTATGATTCCTTAGAGATTTACTCATTATCGACCTATTGATGCTTATGTAGTAGTTCCTCTTACCTTTCTTACTGTTATACTTAGGCCTGTATCTCCATCTTCTAAACCTACCTCCTAAGATCCCCAAGGAAAATATCACTTGGACATATCTGAAGTGGATTTAATGTATGCTATCTTCTTTGATAGGGATCATTGTACTATTTTTTTGTATAATGTACTCTTGTTTCGTAAATACAATGATCTTCTTTTGTCCCATTTTGTCTTATTTTTTTGATAATCACAAAGGGGGATATTTTTAATATTAGAGCCCTTGAATACATGAAATTAATATAAATTACATATATGACATTCCTATAAATTTATTCTATGATATATCTTTATTATAACACTGATTCATTGTGATTAGTTTACCCATTTCTCTAATACATATTGGTTCTAACTCTGAATAAATATTTTTTCATTTGTATTTTGATATTGCAGTTGAAAATTGTTTAGGCCTAACACCATGTATGTTGATCTGATACCACTGAAGAGATTAGAAAATGTACTTAACTCTGATACAATAATACTTATTATAAATTTCATTTCTATAATTTTTGATTACCAAAAATGGGGATTTTTTTGTACTCACTTGTTTTAATAATCCCAAACCATGTTTCATTTATATGATAATCATGTTTCATTAGTTTTTATAGTTTTTATCATGCAAAAATTATTTATTTTTAATCTCACTGCTTTCTTGATTAAGTTTATAGTGTGAAATTTTCTAAGTAAAAGGTCACCCGTATGAAGGTCTCTTTTAAGAGACTTCTATTTAAGTCACCAGTTGAGTCTACAGTTGGGGTGGTTACCTCTAGAAGGTTACTGTTGAGGAACCTTACCACTAAGTTACAAATGAGAGTTCACCACTACGAGTCTGCCACTTAAAGGCTACTACTGTAGAGCTACCACTAGAGGTTACTGGTATAAGGTCACTGATAGGAAGCCTACCACTGGAATCTTACTAAAGTCACTGCTAAATGGTTACTATTAGAAGGTTACCATTTTAATCTTACTACTAAAAGGTTGTTGTTATGAAGTTACCATAGGAAGTCTACTGATGAAAGGTTACTACTGGTATAACCTTTGGAATTCACACGTCTACCACTGATAAGCCTACTAATAAAGCCCACCGTTGCAAGGATACCATTGAGAAGGATACCACTACCAGTCTACCGATACCTATACTCTTCTACTATATACCTTTTCAATTTTCTTAGGACTATTCTAATTATCATATTTGGTAAATTTAATGCTTCTGACATTAATAAATGTTGATTATAGACATATCTAGAGACTGTATGAGGTACGATGAATACCACACATGGTTTGATCATTCCTACTGTCAGACCTCAAGAATAAAATAGAAGATCGAGTTAGAGAAGAGAATGATGGGTAAGAGACATTTCACGAATGACCTGAAGAACAAAGAGAACACACCAGCACTTACACTATGAACCCAAGAGTTGCACGAAGGTCATTTGGGAGAAAAAATTCAAGGATTCCTTGATGTGCTTCATCGAATCTCTTTCAAACCAAGAATCCAAACACTTTAGTACCTATAAGCTAGAACCTAAAGTTGTGACACTCTGTTTTGGAGACAACTTTCAGAGAAGGACTCGAACTACAATTTCTTGACACCAAGGAGTCCAGAGTTGAACTGCAAAGACATAGAGCCTTATAAACTCAATCCTCATAACATTAGCTCTATTATGTTCTTTATATTACATTTTTGAGTAATGTGTATTTTCCTGTTACACACACACATTGTCTCATGTTCTTAAACTGGATGATACTGAAAATCCTCAAAACAAACATTCCTTACATTTTTGTTTCCACATATAACTGTGGAAGAGGTCGTGTGTGGCCTGGTTTGTTTATTCCCATGAAGAACTATGGTAGAGTTTGTGAGACCTATAATGTTTGTGAAAACTATTATAATGCCCGATACAGGCTGTGTATCAACTCTATTTTTTATATAAACTACTTGGTGGTAGGTGATCACCAAGTAGAGAGGATTAAGTCTCAACTTGAGACTGAACCTCTTTTTTAATTATGCTATGTACTTTATTTTGTTATACTCTACTTTCCTATTTTCCACTTCTTACAATTTCAATAACAGAAAACTGCTTTACATTAAGTATGATAGTTAGTTTTGGTTGGTTTGTGTATGTGTTTAATTCAGTAAACCTATTTCATAAGTTGGATAAGTTTGTTACACTAATTCGATTAAGGAATAATCATCCTTTGAGAAACTTATTTAGAAATTGAACATTTATATCTTGACTACCTAAATTAACTAGGATGTTTCAAATTGGGGGATTTTATCATAAATATTTTTAACAGAAATTTGAAGTAGGAACTCAATTCACCCCCTCTTGATTTTCCACCAGGACCAAAAATATGGTTGGTTGTTTATGGTAACTTATGTGTAATCCAATATGGGCTTACATGAATGGTTAAATAGAAGGGTTTCTGCTCTATTCTGAGGTCTGTAAAAATATTTCCAATATTTTAACCACTATTTTAATGAAGTAGGTTATATAGGAAAATATATGAAAAGATTGTTATGAAACCATGGAGGAATTACAAACAAAAAGGGAAAATTGAGACCTGACAAGAATAATGGTCCAATTACCAACATACATTACCTCACAGAATGAGACCATTAGTTATTAGTTTTGTAGCATAGGCCCTATAAATGTGGTTTAGGATCACATGATGAGGACCAACAAAAGTCTCAAGCATGGAGTACCACATTCTTTATTCAAGATTTGGTATAATAAATTAGGGTGTAATTTCAAGGGTTTCATTTCCAATTAAATAGTTGAATCACAGGGGGTCATAAATTATAATATAAGAGAAACTAAGTCACCAAGGGGTGGGGATTAGTGGGTATAAAAAGGAAATTAGTAGTTAAAGAAACCAACATAACATGTAGATAGGGAAATAGCTCATTGGTTGAAGGGGGGGATATCTTCCAAGACAAAGGTAACCCTTATGAACAATCTTCACAGAATTATGTTATTTATAAGAAAATCATAGTGGGGTCCCTTTAGATTATTCAATTCCTATTACTAGTATACTATAAGGGAGAACTGAGAGGAATAACTTGTGGTTATTGGTTTCTAGGATAAGTTTATTAACTTTAGAAATTGGTGGGTGTTAATTCAGGAAACAAATACATGATGATGATCTCTAGAAAACAAATTATTTAATAAGGGTTTTAGAACCCTAGAAGTTGTATCACCACATATGAAACATGTTATCATGGCTTGGGGATGTGATACATCAATGATATAATTTTTTATTGAACCAGAATGGTCTATGGAGCATGAATCATCTTTTTTTGGGGTCATAGGATATTCCCCATATGCATTATACCATATTTATTTATTCTCTATATTTTACCTAAACTCTCGTGATGAAAATATAAGTGATTGGTCACAAGAATTTTTCTCAGACTTCCCTTTATTGGATTTTATTATGACATCTTTTGTGGCTCTTTCATCAATAGTTTTGGTTCTTGTGATTTGGACCATCGAGTGATAGATTTTAAGGGAATACATATTTTACCAAGTCACATGAAGTTTAAGGTTGTGATGTACTGACCTTTTTTGATAGAAATTTGACACATCGATACAATTATGATTCCCAAGGTGGAGATAAATCCAACTAACATTCAAATAGAGGATGAAGGTTATGTAAATTATGGCTCGTAGTTCTCGGATCATCAATAATTGTATAGGACATACATGGTGATGATGATATAAAATCAGGCTAAGGTGATGAGTTCCAATAAAATGTTTTCAGGGAACACAAGGATCATAATGTTTTAAGACGTAATGGAACACCACCTTCTGTTTTCTAGGAACATGATCCTCATTTTACATTGAAATTATCAAAATGAATTGAGAAGGATCTTGATACTGAGCATAATTTGGGAACTTCGTTCTATCCTCCAAATGATGGACAATAAAAAAGGACTATAGAAAAATTGTAACATAATTTGTGGTTATTTTCATGTTAAGTTTATGGTATTTATTATTAGTTTCTACCTTTGGTAGAGTTATCTAATAATAATAGCATCCATTAATGTGTTAAAATTGTGCCACATGAATCAGTATATGGAAATGGATATCATACTCTAACTTGTTGGGATGATGATAGTGAAAGGAAACGTATAGGACCAAAAAAATTTAAAGAGACAACAACAAAGGTAAAGGCCATTCATGATCACATTAATGAAGCTCAAAGTACTCGAAAGAGTTATGCAGATAATTGAAGGAAATATTTTCAATTCTAGGTTGGAGATCATGTTTTCATGAATACATCTACATAGAATGGTGTTATATGGTTCAGTAACATAGGAATATTGATCCCCATTTATACAGGACCTTTTGTAAATTCTTGAATGAATTTGATATATTTATTATCATTTGGTAATGACACCAAATGTCTCAAACGTACATGATGCATTCTATATATCCGTTTTAAGAATGTATGTGCAACACTCAATGCATGTGTTCAAATATAATGTAATAGAATTAGAAATTAATATATCTTACTATGAAGAACCCTTACAGATTCTAGATTATACATAGAGAGTACAGATGAATCAGATGACTCATATGGTAGAGGTACTTTGGAAAAATCGCAAAATAGAGGAAGAAACATGGGAACTAAAGGATATTATAATTAAGAACTAGCATCATTTGTTTAGAATTTAATATCCATTATATCATAAGGAATTATTTTGTAGGATAGAAGAATGTATAAAGAACAAAACATTAAAATATATTTATTTTAGGGTAAATTTAATTTCTGTGATAACTTGTGATTCATGCAACACTCGGTTTAAAAGAAACATGATACTCTTTAAACATGACCATTATAACCTAGATCTTAAATTGGTGGATATGAGTAGAAATAAATATTGAAAAATATATAGTTCACACATGTTCATTTTTTATATAATTATTTTAAATATAAATAAGAATCATTTTATATTAAATGATGTATTTTATGAAAAAACTATTTTTTCTAAAGAAAATGGATTAGTCCCTTATTGCAGACTTATGATAAAATTAATTTCTACTACTTTTATAAATTTTATCTAAATAAAATTCATATTTGAAATCATAATATCAAAATTATCTTAGGGTTAAATTTTATATTTTATTGAATTATTACATTTTTTGATGAATAGAGAACATACTAAATTTTAATTTAAAACTAAGTTTTTGTTTAAAATATTTAAAAAGATAAATTATATTTTAAATTGGTTTAAATGTAATATTAATTCAGTTATATTTAAATTAAATAAATGTATGTAATTAGAATCCTTTTCATATTTATTTTTTATAAAAAAATTGTAATCTTTTGAACATTTTCTCTTTTAAAATTCGTTATCTTATCACGTCTGTGATATTAAATTTAAATTACAATTTTCACATATATTAATAGAATTTTAATAAATAGATTCCATATTTTGATTCAAAATAATTTATATTATCTAATTTATTCAACTTATTTTTTGAAAAAAATTAATAATGAAAATTGTAGCATTTATTTATCACGATTAAGGTAAAAAGTAATATACAGTGTGGTTAAACTAACAACATAAGTGTTACAAATGACCTAAAACTCAACAAAATATCAGTTTCTAACCATTTTTAAACATTATTATTCCCAAGATCAAATTTAGTGACATTAAAAAGATATCCAAAGGAGTTTTATCTTAGAGAAGGAGGTTAAATAAATTTCAACCAAAAGTAAGCATGAGGTATGAGACTTTACATCAATTTCCATTCACTAAGGCATATTATAATGTTATGAACTCAATTTATTTCACATGGTGTATATATTTTCCCTTTTATATTTAATATCTTGATTCCTTAATTGTTTACTATATTTTATGATTCTTTTTTTAATTATTTCATCTAAGGGCAACTGACTATAAACCTACTAAGTGGTAAAAGTTATTTTACAATCTCACTTCATTTTGTGATTGTTATCATTAGCTTGAAAAAATCACTATCTAGTGATCAATTTTAATTACTCACTTCATTTCCCTTAAATATCTATATTCTTCTATGATGGATATGATTATTTACTAAAACATATACCATTATTAGATATGGTGTTTACTTTGAACATTATTTTCTAAATCAGGGAAATGTAGAAAAAAATTTATCCTTTAATCAATATGGATATCTTTTTGATAATGTACATTATTAATGAATTTAATCGACCATTCCATATATGAGGAATGATTTGGACATGTCTAAAAAAGTGGGGACCAGTTATAAATAGGCACTTGATGCATCGATATATATTATGATCAAAATTAATTGGACAATGTAAACAGGTTTTTACATGTAGTTTTAATCCATCGTATGAAAGGTCATGATGATAGAGTATCATGTTCCAAAGACATCACATTAAATAATTAGGAATTTAATTCATTTATAATTCAGTTATTATTTCCCAAATATTTTCACATTGATTTTTTCTCCAGATTCATTTCATTTTCTATTTATTTTTTATATGGCATATGTTTTCCATTATTTTAATTTCCATATTGAATATTCCTTATTTTATCATTATAGTAAAGTTATTTAAATTATATGTGGGTTTAGTTGTTTATCTATCTCTATTAATTAATCTTATTGATTCATGATAGATTCCGATGTACTTAACCTTTACTATGAATTTGAGATCACCCTCATTTTGTTTTTGTTCCACAATATATGAAGAATAACTCTTATAATGAGTTTTCAAGGATTAATATTATTTTACTTTTTTATGTATTATGTTTTATTATTTATTCCCATTGTAAAATAGATATCATGTATATATATCAGGTTCTCCAAAAAATTTAAATTGATCAGTCTATCAGTATTTGGCCATTTGTATCTATTCTATTTTAATAAATCATACATCTGCTCTGGGCCATGGGATTTGAGGTCATTACATCATGAATTTTGTAGACTATATTTTTAAGAGTCTTATTTTAGGCCACTATCTACACATTTTCCATACATGATAGTTATACATATTGTTGGAATTGATGTTATACTTCTAATATAGCCTCCCCAACTCAGAATAATATATGTTTGTGTCATTTTAAATTAGTATTATGTAATGGAAACCAAACATGGTGATGATATTAGAATTTACAATGTTTTTAAAGACCCTGACTCCAGTAGCCTGGAGACGGTGCCATACATTATTACATCAGTACTATGAAAAAGAATTCACATCCCCAAGGGATATGTTGTTTAGTAGCATTAGAAAACTAGATAAAAACATAAGTTTTAAATTATAAAATGAAATTAAATACAACATATGAACTACATTTTAAACACCTATAAACACCTAGATTATATAAGTAAGTCATTCATAAAATAAATCATTGTATCATGGGGAAAAACATAATAAATGGTTGATCTTAGATTCTAGGTAAGGGTATGCAATATAGTTAAAGATATCATAAACACAAAAAATATTCCTAGGTGGACAACTATAAACAATATCCTCTAACTCATAATTTGAAGGATAACATGAAAGGAATAAAATTTTAATAAATAATTCCTTGTAAGTAATCACATGAGAATGAAACTTAACCATGGATATTATACTAGTCGAATAATCACATGAATTATTAAATACTAATATCATAATGACGGAAGGCGTAATTCCAAAAATCATAAACATACCATAAGACGTTATCATAAACACCATACATAAATGCATAAAACCTTGATCTAGTTTGTCTCATGTGACCTAGTGATGCATTGAGCGACGATATTGGGCCCCACCCATCACTTACTATGTAAAATGAAATCCTCATATCAAAGGGATGATTCATAATAAACATATTCATTGATATTTAATCAATAATATTAGATATTAATAACTTTCCAAAAACAATAAACATAATAATAAACCATCCAGAGTAATAATATTAATAGTGATGATCTCGTAAGGGGCGTAGTGGGTTAAGGGCTCCCCTATCGACTCCTTCCTTTCCTTCATCTCCTAAAGGTTGTGGTTCCTTCATGGAACTGTCCCTATGAGTTAGAAGTGTGGGGGTCTCATGTGGCGATGCATTTTGGCTATTAGGTCTTGGATCTAGTGGTGAGGGGTTTCTTCTACGGCATTGTAGATTATCTCTCTAGGGTGTTTCTTGTGGGCCCAGATATGCGGTGCAGGGTTCGTTCTTTAGTGGCAGAGTGCAATCTTTTATAGTGAGGTCTTAGTTAGCGATGAGGTTTGATTGTGGCTCAGTTTTGGTGGCATGGCGGGGTGTGTTCTTCCATGGTGAGTTCCCAAGTGTCGTCGAGGTTCGTTCCTAGTTCAGGTGTGGTGACACGGTGGGTTGCGTTTCTTCCGTGATGATGCTTCCCGATAGAGGCGATGTTCGTTCATGGTTTGGTTCAGGAATTGTGAATAGGTGTGATTATTTTGCGGAAAAGTATCAAGGTGGTGGTGATTCTTACAAGGCTCAGACTTTCCTTGCGTGGTATTTGTGCTTGAGTGGCGGAGGGAGTTTGAGATTTTGAGCTGTTGGGTGCTCCACTATTTTGTGGAGAAGGGGATGCGTTCTAGGTCTTCCATGGCATGGGTGGTTTTTATGATCTTCTACAGCGGTTTGCTTTGATAGTGGTGGGTGTTTTGGTTGGTTTTTGTGGTCTTTGTGAGCATTTTCAATGAAGATGATGTGATTTGAGGTTTTTTGTGCATCGACATCATTGTGTGGCCTTGTTGTCGAACTTCACGAGGTCCTCCTACTTTCTGTGTGCTTGCTCTCTTTGGCCTTCAGTGTGGGTTCTTCCTCAGTATTGATCTTATTGGACTCATGAATAGAGTGGTTCTTCTGATCTAGATATGCATGGTCCCCTTGTTTGGTGATGCTCATATGGTATGGTTATTGGGGCTTCCAGCCCTGCATAACATTAGATTGGCTTCTCGCATCTTGGAGAGTTTGGATTTTTTGAGTTGTTCATTTATGGTTGTGGTTTCAAAGGGAGCCTTGTCGGTTCATTGCAACAAGGCTTTCTTTTGGTGATGTCTAGTGTTCAGGATACAATCATTTTCATTGATTTTTTTTCTGTTTTATTTTCTATTTTTCTTGGAGAATATATTTCATGATGGATTTCTACTGTGTGATCGGTGATGTTGTGACCTATGGAATTCATTATAGGGCCTATGAAACAAGACCTTATTTAAAAATCTTAAAATGATGAGGTTAAAATAATTAATCCTTCAATAGATCATTTATATTCACATTTGGATGTTTGATAGGGTATTTCCTTTTTCATCGATACCAGGCTCATGCATTTTCACGGGATAACTTGCTGAGAAGCAATGAGAAGGTGGAATCGGGAGTTTATGTTTTTGATACCAGAGGGGAGCTTTTAGTTATTATATAGATCTTTTTTTTGTGGATTGCGGAATATTGGGGCATAATTCATGTCTTTATTTCTTTTATTTCTTGTTGGGTTCCCCCTTACCCATTAAAATTGGGTGTATGTTATAATAAAAAAAAATTAATTTTTAGTAATATAGTGAATAGTATTAAGATAGTACATACCCATTAAAACTAATCATAAACCATTAAATAAAATATTTTATATGGTTATATAAAATGTAAATTTCAATAAATAATAAAATTCAACATGGATTTTTGAAATGGATTAAAATACTCTAATAAAATCATTGAAGTATTTTGGAGAGAAATATGCTTTTACTTTGGAAAGAAGAGTTCTTTTAGAAAATCATTTTGTATTTCTCCCAAAATCAAACTATAAACATGGATATCTAGAAAATTAAACATTAGGACAATAAAATAATGTTTTAGGCATAAATTATGTTCAACTAAAGTGAAATCATGTAAAAATATTTTTAAATAATCCTTACAAATGGGCCACTTTAGTGTGGTTTAGGGGAACATATAAAAGAGCTGTTAAAGAAGACAACATATTAATTATTTACATAAACTATAAAAGATATAAGATATATTTTCATGATAAAATAGATATTTTATATTATATTTTTTTTCTTAAAATATATTATGGAGTGTACTTGAAAATGGGTAAGAAATTGGGAAGTTCCCTTTAATCGTGATTATTTGTTGGGAATAATTGTAAAAATGAACCTTTTAAAAAAATGTATTTCACCATAAAATAAGGATGATGCGATCTAGATACATTATTTTTGAACATATAAATATAATTTAGAATAATTATAGAAAAATAAATAAGAATTAAATTGGGTTAATGAGAGAGAAATCATAACTCGAATTAAAAAACAGAGGTTCGGGGAGAATCCCTTACCACTTTAGAAATAGTCAAACCATATACCCCATAAAATTAGTGATCTTCAAAAAAGAAATTTAATAAGATGAATATAAATATATTCATGATATTACACATCAACATGAAGTATACATACAACACACACATGAAATATGGTGGATAATAAATATTTCAATGAAAAAAAAGTGAGAAGAGAAAACCCGGGTTATATGTCTGAATGTGCTCCGCACTTGTAGTTAATGTCCCTGTTAATGAAATTTGATTCATTAAGAATTAAATTAATAACATATTAAAAATTCATTTTATTAATTATAATTTTATTAAGATTATTTATGGCATTTTGGATGAGTTATAAGACTCAATTGCGTCTTTTGGGAGTGTTCGTTTCCTTGGATTTCATGATTCGTTCACTTGTATACTTGTATGAGAGGTCATGTAAAGTGGAAATAGTTATCCATAATTGAAATTATATATTATTAATGGACATAAATAATAGTAAATAGTCTTATATATCATTTTTTTCTAGATATGAGGATGATTCATTAGATAAACTGTTAATGATAACTTTTTTTATTTTTGGATTTTTTTATATCATCATGATCTATATTAATATTATTAATTAATATAATGTATATGAACTAGTTACATAATATTAAATAAATTATATTATATATATTAATTTTATTTTTAACAATAAAAATGGTTTCATGAGCATCCTCGCAGGAGTAATTGAAAAATAAAAACGTGTTGTCCATGAAGCAGTAAATTGGCACCACACGGAATATGTTTTCATTTTTAGAAAAAAAGGGAAAGAGAAGAGAATTTATGATTGATATAACATTAAAATAATAAAATTAGAGTAAATATAATATACCGAAGTTTTTTTCACTTTTTATAGGGGTTTAATAGAAGGATATGAAATGAGATGAAACTGAAAGAGAGAGAGAGAGAGAGAGAGAGATGTTTTTACCTCTTGAGTGTCACCTCATTGAGAAGCTCAATAAGGGACTTGAAAATAGCATATCGGTGAGACCAAAAAGATAAAAATGTAGGGAGAGTTTTGGGAGACAAAATGGGCATAATATAAGTAATATTCATGGATTTGGAGGTGTGATAAGAAGAGGTGGTGAGAGGTGGTATTTATAGTTGTGAAGAGGGGTTTTTGTCAATTATTTCATTCATTTGTTTATTATATTTGCTCAAGACAGGAGATAGTTTTGATTCTTATGGGTAAATATTGTAATTAGTTCATGTAAGTTTTAACTAATGGATTATTACATCATGAATGATTTTTTAATTCATTTATTTGGATTCAAATTCTAAATACTGTAAATTTCCATATTTCAATATTCATTAAAAAATCACCTAATTTATAAAAATAAAAAAATAACGATAATTTTTTTTCAAAAAATAGAATTCAAAAATGGTGTCCATTTTTTTGAAAATAATTTTCTGAATATGATAAATTTAATTTTAAATTTAAATCATTACTTATTTGAAAAATAAAAATTTTATACTTATAAATGATTTTATAACATATTGAAAAATTAATTAAGGTCTAATAAAATTATATTATAATCATAATAGAATGAAATATTAATTTATGAATCCATTTAATGAGAATACATATTTTTTTTAATTATTTTTTTTTATTGTAAAATTTTAAATAAACTTTTATGTTTCACAAAATTATCAACAATTAATTTACCATTTTTAAAATATTTATTTACTAATTTAATCATTTAAATATACCATATTTTAATTTATAATATACGAAAATTTTATTTATACTTATATAGTTTAAGGTACTATTCTATTGGTCTTATTAATATTCTTAATGTTCACATTTCTACTCCAACCACCATATTTAATCATATATTATTGTTTTAAACTCTGTATTGTTTGATTCACAAATTGTTCAAGTTGCTAAATTTTAAAATAGACAAACCATAAAATCATGGGGTGTTACATTATCCCCTCCTTCAAAAATTTCATCCAAAAAAACATCTATAATTTCCCCTCAATAAATGATATGGGAAGTTCTTCATCATAAGTTATACTGGTTCCTATGTCGCCTCTTTAATATTATGATTTTTCAAAAGTTACTTTACCATCCAAGTCATATGATTCCTCAACACCTATTCTATAGTGTCTAGAATCTAGATAGGCTCTTCATATTAAGATAAATTAGGTTCCAACTCTATTACTTCAAAAGTGAGAACATGTTTTTGGGTTTTCACGCACTTCCTTAACAAAGAGATGTGCAACATTGAATGTAATTTAGAGTGTCTAGGTGGAATTACCTAATGATAATCCATAACTCCAATCCTCTTCAAAATAAAAAAAAATATATGATATAACTGGGACTCAATTTCCCTTTCATATTGAACCTTACGACACCCATCCATGGAGATACTTTTAGAAAAACATGATATCCCACTTGAAACTCCAAATCCTTTAATTAGTTATCAACATAGCATTTTGTTTACTCTGAGATACATTGATATGGGATTGAATCATCTTTATATTTTTAGTTGTTTACCTTACAAGTTCTAGGCCTATAAGCTTCTTTTCACCAACTTCATCCCAAAAAGTTGGAGTATGATATATCTTTCCATGTAATGCTTCATGTGGTTCCATTTGAATTCTTGAATGGAAAATTTTATTGTATAAATACCCTACCAAATGTAAATACTGATCCCACACACCTTTAAAGTCAACTGAGAATGATATCAACATGAATTCTAATGTTTTATTAGTCCTTTAATATTATCCATTAGTTTGAGGTTGATAAGTAGTTCTCAAATGAAGCTCAATATCCACATATATCTCATAAATTTTCCAACATTGTGATTTAAATTTTAGATCACTATTAGGCACAATTTAAATTGGTGCATAAATATTTATTACATATTCATTATTATAGATCCATACAAGGGGATCCAAAGTAAAATACCCCCTTATTATGAGGGAATGTGCATATTTTCTAAGACAATCATCTATTACCCATATGTCATCATTATTTCTTGTAGGCTTTGGTAACACAGTGAAATAATCCATAGAAATGTCATACCATTTCCACGTAGGAATTGGAAGAGGTTTCCTGACACCTCTAATATTTTTCCTTTCAGTCTTCACCTATTGAAATAATAAACATCTTGATACATAATCATCAATATCCCACATCTTGTTATCCCACCAAATATTATACTTGAAGTATCTACACATATTAGTTATATCAATATGTATCAAAAAATTTGATCTATGAGCACCATCCAAAATTCCCTTTTTAGCCTGGGTGTAGTGGGAAAAAAGCATATTCCCAAATTTCATGATGATATCTTCATATATAAAGTCTACCAATTTCCCATCATTCACACCTTTATAATTATTTTGAAAATTATCATCATTAGACTAAAAACTTGTAATCCATTCCAACAAATATGGTTTGGGAATCATTTGAAAATGTACTGATGTTTCGCCTTCCATGATAATTCCCATATCCATCTTTACTAGATCTATGTACACATGAACCTTTTAAATCCTCATTTTGTATAGAACACCATGATCCTTCATGCTCTATGAATTTTCTACCTCATTTCCCTTACCTAGGTTATAATGTATTTAACATTCATAATCCATGAATAAATAAATCCATTGTCTTTTCCTCATGTTGATTCCATTCTGTGAGAAGATATATTTCAAACACTTGTGATCTGTATGTATTTCACACCATTAACCATAGAGGTAATATCTCAATATCATCATATAAAATATTATAGATTCTAACTCAAGATCAGGATTTGGATAGTTCTATTCATGATTTTTTAACTTCTTTGAGGCGTAGGTAATAAATCTATCATATTTCATAAGGAAACATCCTAGTCATATGTTTAATGAATTACTATAAATTAGAAATCAACAATTTCTCAACGGTAGATTCAGGATTAGTTAATTCAATAATCTCCTCTTCAATTATTGAAAGAATGCTCGACATTCCATTTTCAAAATAAACTTGACCCTTTTATTACTAAGCTTGGTTAACGGGATAAATAGTGAAGAAAAATTCTTAATGAAATGCTTATAGAAAACTCTTAATCTAATGAAAAAACATAAATTAGTTATGATCATTGGATTAGCCCATTCAAGAATTGATTTTGTCTTCATAGGATCAACTGAGATTCCATTCTTAGAGACAGTATAGACAAGAAATGAAACTGTTTGATGCCCAAATTCACCGTTACTAAACATACCCTACAACTCTTTTCCACTTAGAGTATTTAGAATAACACATGAGTGGTTCTCATGGTCCTCAATTATTCTATAATATATCAAGATATCGTCAATAAATACTAAAAAAAACCTATACCTATTCCTTTAACACTCTTTTCATTATATCCATAAAAAAGAGGGTTCAATAGTCAGTCCAAATAGAATTACTATAAACTGGTAATGTCCATACCTCGTATGAAATGTTTCCTTTGGAATATATTCCATCCTCACAAGAAATTTATGATATCAAAAATGAAGATCAATCTTTGAAATATATTTAGCTCTACAAAGATAAAAAATTAGTCATCAATGCGAGGTAGCTATGACTTTTTCATTATTATAATAGCATTTATCTCCCTATAGTCAATACACAGCCTCAAAGATCCATCTTTCTTAATAACAAAAAGATTAGGAGCTCCCCAAGGTTAAAAACCAGGGTTTATAAATCCCTTGTTTCTCAATTCCTATAGTTGCTTCTTTAACTCTGTTAAGTCCTCTGTGTCCATTATATAGGGTGTTTTTTATAAAGGTCTTGAATTATTGATTTGATTAATAGAAAATTCAACTTCTCACTCTAGAGTATGTCTATGTAAATACTTTGGAAATTCATCAATGTATTCTTGTAAAATAGTTAGACCCTAAATTTGAAGATTTATTTCAACATCAATAGTTGTTTTTTTATCTTCCTCCCTTAGAATTTCATTTAGAAGAGATAGATTAGGAAGATCCAAATATGATTTAGATGATGAAGTTTTCCCACTAAAGATAAAAAAATGTCATATCTTTTCAAGATTCATGATTTCATTCTATTTTCAATATATTTTGGAATTATATTTCAAAATATAGTCTATACCAAGTATTTTATCAAAATCAACCATAGTTCCGATGATAAAATAAAAAATTAGAGAACATTTATGTGTCCTAATAGAAGCTAGTAGACAAATATTTGTTGTAATAAGGGTTCCACTAGGATTTATTAGCAATAACTCACTTATTAAGGTGACATGAAAATATCAAATTTTTTAAGAAAACTAGGAAGATATTAAGGAATGAGATGATCCACGATAAAATAATGCTTTAGATAAATCTGAGGAGATGATTAAAGTAACTTCCACCACATCATTATGTACTTCAATCTCAACTGTTGTGACTACATGAGAATGGAATTGTTCCCTATCCTTTTTCTAGGGAAAGATTCTTTGGAATATAGTAAAATCATTTTCATAGTGTCACAACTCCTTACACCTAAATCATTTAACGTTGTCATCTTATATATTTAATCTATAATCACATGCATTATGGACAATATCACTAAATATACAACAAAATATCATTCCCAATAGGCATGTTACATGGTGTTTCATTCCAAATTCATTTCAAGTTGGAAATTCCATCATTCCCTTATTCCCTTTTATTTATTTTCTTCTCTAGAGTACTCATCACCCCTCTTCATATCATTCTTCCATTTGAATCCATATGGCTTGGAAAATTCTTTCTCAATATTTATGGATCATGATACTAAATACTCGTATGATGAGAATTTCAAGGAGAATACTACCGTTTAGAAAATTGTTTTAAGAAAATAAAATAAACAATCAATGTTCATCCTTGGATTATGTTTTTAATCTGTAACAAGCCTTTCTATCCTTATAAAGTTGGAATCATAATTGGAAATGTTTTCATCCTCTTTTTGACATTGAATCAAGAATTCATATCCTTAATTGTTCACTGTGCATGAGGGAAATATATTTCCAATAAAACATTACATAAAATCCTTTCTTTAAATAATTTCAATTTCCTCTTCCTCCTTTGAGTTTTGAATTAATAACGACAACTGATCTGCATCACCTGAGAGATGATAAACATATATGTTAATATTCTCCCATTGTTTACTACTCAAATTGAGAAATATCTTCTCTAAGTAACATATCCATTTCTTGGCTACAAATGGATTTTTATTCCCATTGAATTATGGAGGTTGTTGTCCCATAATGTAGACTAACATTGTTTCACCGCATTTTGGATCAGGATTCTCCATATGAGTATGGTTATATCCAATTACTAGAGTCGTTTTTCTAATTATAGTTATAATTTTTTCATCACAATTTGCATCTCCAATCTAACATTATTATATTTCGTAGGAGGATAATCCATACATGGGATACACACATTGATAGGGTTTCTATTCCTTCCCCTAGGTTCCATTTCTATAAAATGGAATACACTAAATAATGTTATGAATCACAATGCATAATTTCAGATTAGAAAAACACTTCACATTAATTGAAAATTTATGCATAGTTAATCTCATAATAATAAACATGGTTTATTTGGGGACATATTTACATTTAATTCCTTCATAATTATTTTCAAATAATATGTTAATTTTTCTAACCATATCCCGAAGGAGTTTCAATTGAGTTGAAAAGTAAGGCCCACTTTGTTGTACTAGGTTACACCGATTCAGGCCTGATACACCATATTAGAGTTGTTACCTCTAGTTACATATTTTCTAAAACAACATCCACTTATAGTATCTAGGTGTGGATGTATTTATATTAATACCGACATAATCATTAACTTAAAAAAAATTATTGTACATTATTCCTTGCTTATCCTCAATTTCTATATTACAGTTATGTTCCCTGATCTATGTTTTCTAAATCCAATTTCCATGGTTTCTAATTAACATTATGTGATAGAAATTATAAAGACCCTGAGCCCAGTATCCCAGATCAAGAGCCTTACATTATTAAATTAGTATTATGAACAATCATTCACATCCTAGAAGGACCTAATAGTTTAGTATATATGGAAAACCATATAAAAATATATATGAAATTATAACTTGAAATGAAGTACAACATAGAAACTCTATTGGAAACACCCATAAACTCATAAATTATCCCTACAAGTCATTCATAAAATACATCTTCACATCTTGGGGGAAAATAAAACATAAAAAAGGGGTGATATTATATTCTCAGTAAGGGTAAGCTAAAAAATAGAATCTATCATAAAAATAAACAATAAGGAAAGGTGAAAAACTAAAAACAGATTCTATTAAAACATATTCTTAAGAATAATATGGAAGGAATAAAATATGAATAAATATTCCATATATGTAATCAAATAAGAATGAAACACAAAAAATAGATATTATACTAATGAAATTATCATATAGAATATCAATTACTAATATCATAATGAAGGAATGAAAAATTATAGACAACATGAACAGATTTTCAAGGCTTCGTCCAAGACACCATACCTAAATGGGTAAAAACCGAGTCTAGTTTGTCTCATGAGACCTATTGCTGCATCAAGGGGCTATATCAGTCCCCAAACAACACTTATTAAGTCTATTTCATTACTCATATGAAATAGGTGAATCATAATCAATATATACGACATATTGATACTACAATATTAAATTGTAAGAACTTTTCCCAGACAATAAACATAATCATAAACCATCCAGAGTAATATGGTGACTTGTATCAAGGTAGTACATCCCCAGTCAAAATAATCATAAAAAATTCAGTAAAATATGGTAGATGGTAATATAAGAGATAAATTTAAATAAATCAAAACATTATATAGAGATTTTTTAAATAGATGAAAATAATCTAAAAAAATCATTGATAAATTCTTTAGAGAATTACCCTTTATAATTTTTAAATGAAGAGTTCTTTCAAAATTTTCAAAAAATTATATTATAAACATGTATATCATGAAAAAAATTAAAGGAAAATGAAATTATATTTGATTCATAAATGATTTCAAAATGGATTGAAAACTTGAAAAAGGTTTTTTCTAAGAAACCATATGAATAGGCCACTTCAGTGAGGTTTAAGGGAAAATATAAAAGAATTTTTAAAGGGGAGAAGGGATTAATTGTTTACATAAAACCAGAAAAGGGATAAGATGGTTTTACAGGGTAAAAATAATGATTTTATAATATATTGTATTCTTAAAATAGATTATAGAGTGTAGTTTAAAATGGGAATAAAATTGGTAAGTTCCCTTTAATTGGGCTTGCTTTTTATAATGAATTGAGAAATGAACATTTTTAAGAGTTGTATTTCCTGAAAAAAGAAGGATTAACTAATCTGGATACATGAGTTTGGAATATATAAATATAGTTTAGGAGAATTAAATAAAAAGAAATAATAAATATATTGGGGTAACGAAAGGGAAACCATAACCCTAATGAAAAATAGATATTAAGAGATAATCCCTTACTACTTTGAAAACAGTCCAACCATATGACTGATAAAATTAATGATCATCAAATCATAAATGTAATACCATGAATATAAATTTATTGATGATATTATATATATATATTTACATTATAAATAATCCACCAACATGAAATATTGGTGAAGAATTCATATCTCATAGAAATAAAAATGAGTTGAAAAAACCCTTACCTTTTGTTTGAAAGTGTTATTCACTTTCACTTGAGGTCCTGGATAGTGAAATTAAATTCTCTAATAATTTATTTTAGAACATATTCAACATTTATTTGATTTATTATAATTTTATTAAAATAATTTATTTCCTTTTTTATGAAATATAATATTCAATTTCATCATCTGGGAGTGTTTGTTTCCTAGGTTTTTAGGATTGGCTTACTTGCGTACATGTATAAAAGATTATTTAAAATAGATATAGTTATCTAAAATTGAAATTAAATATTATTAATGAACATATATATTATTTAATGTACTTTAATTTCGTTTTGTTTCTAATAATCAGGTGAGTCATTAGATAAATCATTAATGAAAACCATTTAGATTATTTTTGTGTTTCTTCTGATCATCACAATCTAGTTTTATCCTATGATTTAATATTAGGTATATGTACTGGTTATAGAGGATTAAATAATATTTATTCTTAATATTAATGTTTTTAACCTTAATAATGTATTTATTACCAACCTTGAAGGATTAATTGAAAAATGAAAAATCGCCATCCACGAAGGCAGTAAATCAGCACCTCACGGACGATGTTTTCATTTTAAGAATAAAAAGGGTAAGTGAAGAAAATTTATGGTTGACATACAAGAAATATAATAAATTTATAGTATATATAAGTTACTATATTTATTATGTCACATTGTATAGGGGTAGTGAGGGAAGGATATGAAAAGAAAATAAATTGAAAGAGATAGAGGGAGAGAGGGTTTACCCCTTGAGTGTCGCCTCCTTGTGAACCTCTTTAAGGGACTAGAAAATAGTATTTTAGTGAGTCTAAAAAGGCCTTAAAATAGAGGAGTATTTTGGGAGAGTAAATGGGTATAATATAATAAATATTCAAGGCAATGTAGTTTTTAGGAGAAGAGGTGGTGAGGGGTGTTATTTATAGTGGAGGAGAGTAGTGTTTTTTTAAATTTTTTATTCATTTGTTTATTATTTGTTCTCATGGAAAGCAATAATGTTAGTTACAATGACTAAATAAAGTAATTATTGCACGTGAGTTCGAACTAATGGTTTCATAGATCATTAATTGTGTTTTAATTCATGTATTTTTCCAAAAATCTTATATACCGAAAATTACCGTATTTTACTATTAAAAAAATCAGCTATTTTAGAAAAACACCATAAATTAACCCTAACCATTTTCAGTCATTTAGAATTAAAATTTGAAGACCATTTTTTGAAAATAATTATCTTTATATGAGAAATTTAATTTTTAATTAAAATCATCTATTATTTGAATTTTAAAATTATAATTGATTTCATAACACATTGAAAAATTAATTATAGTCTCATAAAATTATCATATAATCATAAGAAAACAAAATATTAATTTATAAATATGACAACCATGCTTTTATTACAAACATAAACATGATATATTACGTAAAACTTCACTTCATACAACAATGAAGATCGAGAGATTAATGTCTTTGGGGATTAGGATTATTACATAAAAACTCAAAACATGAAATACAACATCTTTATTGAAAACTTCCTTTACATGACCACTACATTCCCTTTTACTTAGCATTGCATGGGATAACCTGAGGACATGCATAAGAAAAGGGTGAGCTATAAATCCCAGTAAGGGAGTACACATGGAATAAAATGATGAGTACAATACATGTTAGACAATAGGCATATCAATAGAGCATAACAGAAACATGAACATAAAGGCATGATAAAGCATGATAATCATAACATGGAAATGAGGCAACAACACTTAACATAGAATTAGCTTGAGCCAAGGCTCATTTCACATGGAGCATGAGTAAATCCTCATTGCACATAAAGCACGAGTAAACCCTCATTTCACTTGAATTATCATGATTCAACACTAATTGCACAAGACGTATCATGATACTATACTTTACCTAATGCATTGGAGTGCTATAAGTGTGCACCCTTCTTAAACATTTCAATTAATGCATAAGTGTGCCACATGGATCATAAAACATAGATTCATAAAACATAATCATTTATTCCACGATAAAGGAATGTGGAATTAATATATGAAACTTTATAATCAATAATTAAATTTTCATAAATGTGAATACCCTTGATGGAGAAATGGGCATGGTATTCACTACACAATGACATTGGCTTAGAAAATCGGTGCGATTTCGGCAGCGTAACGGCGTGACATAAGAATTCATAAAAAAGGTTGATGAGAGAGAAACGGGTTCCTCATAATATTTACATGTAATGGAAAGTAAGGAGGTCATATAAGTACATGTCTCAACAATTGTAATGGAATTTAGATTCATGAAAAAAAAGTATTTCTTGAATGTAAATCAAGAGAGAGAAGTTCCTTTTGGAATTTCGGCATAGTAAAGGGATTACATGGGAGGAATTTAATGAGAGAGAAATGGGTATAACATCATTCAAAAATAAATAGGGCAGTAAGAGGGAGGTTTGAAACCATACCCCAACATTCATAATTGAAATCTAAAGGGAAAAACAACTTAAAAAATTGAAAAAAATTAGAAAGGAAGAAAAACCCTTACTTGGAAGTGTGCTTCCAAAGGCTAGAGAGAGGCTTGAGAGAGGCTTCTTGTGAGATTGGGGCACCTTGGGAGGATTCTAGAGAGAGTAGGGTAGAGTTTGGACGAACTCCAAAGGTTTTAGTGAGGAGGAAGTGGGAGCTTGGGTGGGTTTATATAGGAAAGGTGAGGGAATTCTTTATTATTTAGGTTTGGGGCCCCTTATATTAAATTAATCCAAACCACAAACCATCCCATGGTTTTTGCCCATGGTTTTTCGCAAAGGGAAGCGGAAAAAAATATTTTATAAGGCCAAAGTCTGAACTTTTTAAAATAACAAGGTTGCTTATGTGGAGGTGAGTCACACTACCATGAAAAACAATTTAAAAAAACAAGGTGTTTAATAAGTCTTGAGGGGTGCATTAATGCTTTTAAAATTAATTAAAACAAACCCAAAATCACATTATTTTAATGGAAAATAATATACTGGAAAAAAATAAATCTTATAGTATTTTATTACATCACTATTGGGTCATTATGATGTCATAAAACACATTATATATTAAAACGGTATTTAATTTTTACCCAAAAATTTGACTGTCTCATAAAATTATTAAAAATTCACCGTTGGGTAATTTTGACGTCCTAATTCCAGAAATAACATTTATTTTATCTAAATAATTTTATAAATATGTTAATTTTCACATTTAAAATAAAAACCGATATTTATCGAAAATTTATGGGTTTTGACAAAAATGGCTTTCAAACCTTAATAAAAATTACAATTGGATTCATAAAATTATAAGATCTTTTATATTTAATAAAAATTAATTTAATAATAATAATAATATTTTATTAAAATATTATTTAATTCAAAAATCCCTTAATTTAATAAAATAGAATTCATAATTAAATAATAACTAAAAACACTATTTGTACTTTAAAAACTATTTACAATGTATCAATAATGACAAGAAGGTATATTAATTATTATATACAAAAAAATAATATACATGAACATAGTACTACCGATTTGTTACATAAACCCTTAAAACAGCCGCATAAGACCTAAGGGTAAGGTGTGCGATGGTGACAGACTCTTGGGGAGGCTCAGATAACATCGCTCATGTGGTAATGATAAAATACTATTTTTTTGAATATTTTATAGATAATAAATGATATAATTTCCCCAAATTGTGCTAAATATGTTTATTTATAAAATATTTGGGATTTGATCATTCATTTGAAAATTTGGTGAAAATTCTAGTTTTACCCTTTATAGTGCACTGTAGTATTTCGAAGATAAATATTTTTATATTTATTATTGTAGTTTGACACATTGTAACAGTGTTCCTAACTTAATTTTCTACAACTTTAATTCAGGACACTAGATCTAAAAAGGGCATTTGGATGGAGTAAATGGGACATTAATCCAATGGTAAGCTGGACTCGGTAGAATGGACATGGGTTCTATATTTGGGCCATATCTTCTTCATAAGGTCTTGGATTATGCCCATATTTTTAGAGGATCTCGGAAATTCATTTTCCCACAAATACTCCTTCTGGAAAGAGAGCTCTTTCACGCGTTTTCGAGGTCAAATGGGCGGTGAAAGTTGTATTAAAATATTTGGACGAGATTTCTCATTCACACTTGAAACCTCTTTAAACCTAGCCTCCCCTCCACTCTATAAATTGGAGTTTTTCTCATTTGGAGGGGTTGGTACGTGCATTAGGAGATTGGAGGAAGAATAGAATTTGTTTCACCCAAATTATCCAACCATTGTAAGAGGGGTAGCTCTTGAATCAAGGATCCCCTCATTGAAGCCTCCTTCTCTTCTTCATTTTGTAATGTTTTCATTTGTGTAATAAACTTCTTTGTTCTTATTTTATTTCTTCGCTTTTCTTCTGTTTTTTTTTTGAACTTATTCTTCTATTAATCTTCATAATTGGTTTGGAATTCTTGAGTAGAAGCGTTATTGGGTTATGCCCATTATACACCTTTGCACATGCAAAACGCTTCTACGATGATTACGCCACCCATGGAAGAGTAGTCTTTTCGTAATCGATCTACCTCTCACCTTCTTCATTAATTTATTTTGAATAAATTATCTACTGTAATTCACAAAATATGATCTATTAATTGAGTTTTCAATTTAAATGAAACTAAGCAAGAAATTGAACAATAAACACAAAACGCGCGAGGTCGGGATTTGTGTGAATTGTGAGAGCGTAATCTTAATCGGTAATACCAGACCACACGGGATCAATTTGTAGAGTTAAAATACAATCCATAAACTCAATTAATCCTCATTTCCAAAGTGGTTATGTGCCTTAATTTATCACTGACCATAAACTAATCTTAGAACATCAATCAAAGCAGGGTGTTGCGATTGCATGTTCTGAAGTTAACCTAGGGTTAAATTCACTTCATCTTCCTGGTAAAGTTAATTCTCGTAGGGTTCGGGATTTAACAAATTAAGGGATAATAATTAAGTGAATGTTAATTTAAATGATAATGATTAATAATAGAGTGAAGATCTAGAGTTATATCGATTACACCTTTTAAAATATTTTCTAAAAAAACATCTTCATGTTGTGTCTTTTTAATCAAACATCATTTCAAAATTAAAAAAAAAATTCAATCTTCTTCTAGAAAACTTCTTCTAGATCTATAAACTATAAACAGCCCACATCCATTCAATTAGTGTTTTTATTCTCTTTTATTTTATTTTTAGAATACCTCTAAGAATTTTTTTTAATTCACTTCCTCCTTTGAGAGATGACCTTGGTCAGCCACTCTGCTGCACCTAAGTACCCCAAAATCACACTAATCATTCGAGGGAACCCACGATAGTGCTATTTCAAATTGGCGCTGTTGCTGGGGAGGAAAGTAATTATTTCAACCAATTAGAGGTATTTATTTCATTTTACATTTTATTCTCTTCCTCTCTTCTTTCTTCCTTCTTTACCCAATCTGATTTTTCTTCTTCTTATTTTGTTTTCTTCTACTTCTTTTTGGACCATCAACTCAAACTTCTCATTTTAATTTTACTATGGTCCACTTTATTTCTTTTCATTTTTATTTGATCTATGACATGAACTAATCCCAAATATCTCTTAGATCTTGACCCTGAGATTGAACGTAGCCTTAGGGCACGAATCTAACATTCTCAATCTACGGGAATTTTCAATATTCAACCAGTTGGTGAATTCTTCTCTTCTGGAAACATTGGAATTGGAAGTTATTCAAATTCAAACATAAAATAAGAACCAATTTCTGAAAACAATGGAAATGAACTTAATATAACCATTAGATAATTGGTTGCACGTGATATTGACTATCAACCAAATTGTATTGCATACCCAAATCTTGAATAGGACATCGAACTGAAATTTGGGTTAATTCACTTACTTCCAAAGTTTCATGGCCTCTCTGGTGAGGATCGCAATAAAAATTTGAAATAATTTAATGTGGTTTGCTCAACCCTTAAACCAAGAAATGTTTCTGAAGATCAAATCAAATTAAGAGCATGCCCATTCTCACTTGATGGAGCTGCAAAAGACTGGATGTTTTATTTACAACCCGATGATGTAACTTTTTGGAACGATTTGAAATGTCTTTTCTTGCAGAGATTTTTTCCAGCATGAAGGACCACTTCCATTCGAAAGGAGATATCTGGGATCAAGAAAGCACAAGGGGAGTCAATATATGAGTACTGGGAGCGATTCAAGAAGTTGTGTGCAAGTTGTTCGCATCACCAAATCAGTGAGCAACTCCTCATTCAGTACTTATATGAAGGACTCACACCCATGGAGAGGAGCATGGTGGATGCTGCCGCTAGAGGAGCATTGGTAGACAAGACACCAGTAGCCGCACAAGCATTGATCGACAAAATGGCCCAAAACTCCCAAAAATTTGGTGATCGAGGTACACCACATATCAAGGGAGTACCTTAGGTAAGTCCTTCTTCTCTTGATAGTAATTTGATTGATACCATGTTAGAATAATTGACAACTATGGTGAGGAAAATTTCTTTGGCACAAAAGACATCTCTACCCCCTCCTTCAAGGCCTTGTGGCATTTTCACTGAGACAAGCCACCCAACTGACTGTTTCCCACAACTATAAGAGATAGAGGATTGCGCATCATTATTCCTAGGGAGACCATTTCAGCAGCAACAATAACCATATCCCCAAAATAAGTTTGATTCATTTGCTCCAACATAAAACCAAGGGTGGAAAGATCAACCGGACATGAGGTATGGCTCTGGACAACAACAAAAGCCCCCTTTTCAACCAAACTTCTAGTAGCCTCCGCCTTACCAACAGGGTTTCCAACAACCCCAAAGGAGATTTGAAGCTCAAACATCAACAAGCCAACAATAAGGAAATCCCCCACCCAAGGTAGATTCTAATACTGATGATCTTTTGAAGCAAAATGTTCTTAATCTACAGAATGAGCTGAAGAGTCAAGGTTCGGAGTTGAGAGAGTTGAAGACTCAAATGAGCCAGATTGCCACCGCCCTCCATGAACTTGTGAGTAAGAATTCTAGAAATCTACCTTCCCAACCCCTCCAAATCCAAAGGGGAATGTTAGTGCCATCACATTGAGAAGTGGGAAGCAAATGAATGATACATCTCTACCTACCCTTACACCAGGATTCACCTCAACTCCAGAGAAGCCGCATTCCATACCAACTGATGAGCAATCCAAGGAGAAAGATAAAGGTAAGAAAAAGATTGATGATGTTCCTCCTAAATCCCTTCCTTTTCCAAACATGGTTGTTCAAACCAAGAAGGTGGCTGAAGAAGAAATGAAAAAGGAGGTTTTGGACACATTCACGCATGTGGAGATCAACATTCCTCTACTTGAATCCATTAAGCAGATCCCAAGGTATGACAAATTCTTAAAAGAACTCTGCACAAATCCAAGAGGGCTCAAGGGAAATGAGAGGATCAAACGTGGAAGGAATGTCTCGGCACTCATTACACCAACTCTAGTAATGCCAACAAAGTGCAAGGATCCCGGGACATTCACCATCCCATGTACCATAGTGGAGTTGCACTTCTCTGATGCTCTTTGTGATTTAGGAGCTTCAATAAATGTGATGCCTCACTCTGTATTCTATTCCTTGCAGGTTGGTGAGTTGAATCCAACAAGAGTAGTGGTGCAATTGGTGAATAGAGCTACGGCATATCCAGCGGGAGTCCTTGAGGATGTACTTGTCTGGGTAAGAGACATGATCTTTCTAGCAGACTTCTATGTTCTTAACATGGAGGATGATCAGGTAAGTTCTCATGCCCCCATTATCTTAGGTAGGACCTTCCTCAAAACTTCAAAAACTATCATAAATGTCAATGAGGGTAAACTATCCATGGAATTTGGAGATGAAGTTGTGATATTTAATGTTATGGATTCTATGAATTACCCATCATAGGACCATTCTTCTTTTGTTATCTCCCATTTTGAACCACCAAGTAAAAACCCCATGTAATTGGATTGTCCTATGATTAGGGAGATTGTGAGTATTGGTTCTAGTTTGATGTCTAAGAGTACTTCTACACCCGTTTTTAAGGAACAAGACTCTCTAAGATTTGATTTTGAAATGGAATCATATTCTGATTTTGATCATGTGAAATCTGATTATGACATGGATATTGAGTATGCTGATGGATTTGGTGCTTTATTCTATGATTGTGATGATTTATATTCTAATACTAATGTTCATTGTGCATATATGTTTGTTGCATCAATTTCTCCATCCATACATCACCCCCCTACATTGGAACACAAGCCATTGCCCCCAAATATTAAATATGCATACTTGCTGAGTGGTGATAGATTACCTGTTATCATTTCTAACAATCTATCTTTTGAACATGAAGAAAAACTTTTGAATCTATAGAGAGATAACATTAGGGAAATTGGTTGGACATTGGTAGACATATTAGTTATTAGCCCCTCCATTTTCATGCATAGGATTCTCTTGGAGGATGGGGCTAAACCGATGAGACAACCCCAAAGGAGACTCAATCCCACCCTCCTGGAAGTTGTTAAAAAAGAGGTTGAAAAATTCCTCGAGGCAGGTATAATCTATCCCATTTCAGATTCTCAGTGGATAAGTCCTATTCAGGTTGTGCCTAAGAAGAGTGGTGTTACTGTTGTTAAAAATGAGAAAGATGAGTTAGTTCCAATGAGGGTGAAAAACAGTTGGCGTGTGTGTATTGATTATAGGAAACTAAATTATTCCACTCGCAAGGACCATTTCCCCCTCCCATTTATTGATCAAATGCTTGAGAGACTAGCTAGGAAAACACACTATTGTTTCTTGGATGGATTTTCTGGATATTTTCAGGTTCCTATAGCTCCAGAGGATCAGGAGAAGACTACATTCACCTGTCCCTTTAGCACATTTTCCTTCTAGAGGATGCCATTTGGACTTTGCAATGCCCCAGGTACCTTCCAGAGATGCATGGTGAGTATTTTTTCTGATTTTATTGAGACCTGCATGGAGGTATTTATGGATGATTTTACAGTGTATGTATCCTCATTTGATGAATGTCTAAAGAGTTTGGTAAAGGTATTTAATCGTTGCATTGAGAAGAATCTAGTCCTGAACTTTGAAAAGTGTCATTTCATGGTAGAGCAAGGAATTTTCTTAGGGCTTGTAGTGTCAAAACATGGGATAGATGTTGATAGATCTAAGATAGACATTATTTCATCCCTTCCATATCCTACATGCGTGCGTGATGTTAGATCTTTCCTAGGGCATGCAGGGTTTTATCGGCGCTTCATCAAAGATTTTAGTAAGATTGCTCTTCCTATGTCAAGATTACTTCAAAAGGATTCTGATTTTGTGTTTGATGTTTCTTGCAGGAAATCATTTGATGGGCTAAAACAATGTTTGACCACTCCACCTATCATACAGCCCCCGTGGTGGTACCTTCCATTTGAGTTTATGTGTGACACCTCCAACTTCGCGATTGGAGCTATCTTATCTCAGAGGGTGGAAGGACGTTCACATGTGATTGCCTATGCATCAAGGACATTGGATTCATCCCAATCAAACTACACAACCACGGAAAAGGAGTTTCTTTCTGTCATATTTTCTTTAGATAAATTCCATTCATATTTATTGGGCTCTAAAGTAGTTGTTTTTTCTGACCATGCAGCTTTGAGGTACCTCCTGAAGAAGCCAGATGCAAAGCCATGACTTATCCATTGGATGCTCCTTCTTCAAGAGTTTGACCTTGAGATAAAGGAAAAGAAGGGGTCAGAGAATTTGGTGGCAGACCACATGACTAGGCTTACTCACACACTAGAGGATGAATCCTTGGACCAGGTACCACTTCGGGACACTTTTCCCAATGAGCATATTTATTCCATCTCAGGTACGCATCCTTGGTATGCTGATTTAGTGAACTACATTGTTGCCTCTGAAACCCCTATAAATTTAAAGAAATATTAATTCCAAAAATTAAAAAGTGAGTCTATGTATTATGTGTGGGATGATCCTTACCTCCGGCGCATGTGTAGTGACCAATTCATTAGGAGGTGTGTTCCCGATCATGAGTTTGAGTCTGTTTTGCATTTCTGTCATACACTTGCTTGTGGTGGACACTTTGGACCCCAAGGGACAGCTAGGAAGGTTTTGGACTCTAGATTATATTGTCCTAGCTTGTTCTATGATGCCCATATGTTTTTTAAGTCATGCTCTCATTGCCAACACACTGGGAATATTTCTAGGAGACATGAGATGCCCCAACAACCCATACTATTCTGTGAGATTTTTGATGAATGGGGCATTGATTTTATGGGCCCTTTTCCTAGTTCATTTGAATTTTCGTATATTTTGGTTGCTGTTGATTATGTGAGTAAATGGGTAGAGGCCAAGGCCACCAGGACTGATGATTCTCATCTTATTGTGGACTTTGTCAAAGCACATATTTTTTGCAGGTTTGGAGTACTAAAGGCCATCATCAGTGACCAAGGGACACACATTTGCAATAGGAATTTTTCCTCCCTCCTTAAAAAGTATGGGGTGACACACAAAACATCAACACCATACCACCCCCAAACAAATGGTCAGGATGAGGTTTCAAATCATGAGTTGAAACAAATATTGGAGAAAACCGTGCAGCCAAATAGGAAGGATTGGAGCAAGCGCTTGGATGATGCATTGTGGGATTATAGGACAGCATACAAGACACCCATTGTTATGTCCCCATTTAGTATTGTTTTTGGGAAAGCATTTCATCTCCTAGTGGAAGTCGAGCATCGGGCATATTGGGCTATAAAGAAATGCAACATGGATTTGGCCCAAGCTGGAATTCAAAGAAAATTGCAAATTCAAGAGCTTGATGAGATTCGACTGTCATCATATGAGAACTCAAGGCTCTACAAGGAAAGATCAAAAACATCTCATGACGAAATTATCCAACAAAGAGAGTTTCATATTGGAGAGAAAGACCTTCTCTACAGTTCACGACTGAAGCTGATGCCTGGTAAGTTGCATTCCAGATGGATAGGTCCTTATATTGTATCTAATGTTTTTCCTTATGGTGTAGTGGATATCACACAAGAGGACACTGGAAGGAGCTTTACAGTCAATGAGAAATGTTTGAAGAGATACATTGAGGGACTTCCTACTGATGCAGTGGATTTTATCACACCACATGACCCCATCATCGCTTGATCACATCAGGCTGTTTCTAACCCTTTCACTTTTATATTATTTGTCCTATTTAAAAATTCTGCATTTCATGTGAATATATCATCTCATGGGTTCACATTTAGGACAATGCAATATTTTAAGTGTGGGGGAGGGATCCTTTTAGTTTAGTAATTTCAATTTTTTTCCTGATTTAAAAACAACAACAAAAATGTGTGTTTTTTCAAATTTTGTGTGTTTATTTTTCAATTTTCATTGTGTTTTTGAAAATTTTGAACTGAAATGATTATCATCACAATTTTAAAAATGCATATCAATGAGTGAAACAATTTATCCCTTGAAACTAAGCTTAAATGAATGCTGAAATAACTTTGTTTCAAGTTCAAATATTTAGTAATTTCATGAAAAGTACACTGAATTTTGAATCCCATACCACATCTCACTGTCTTTATATTTGAAATCACTTTCCTGTGAGGCTTCTGAACCATTATTTTCATATTCTTTACATTCACCTCACTTCTTGAGAGAACCAAACCATGCTTGATTTAACCAGAATTTGATCTATTTCTGTCAAATCTTGAGGGTTTGAGGTACATATTTTTAAATGATTGAGGCATTTGGTTGGTATTAATGCCCCTATTTCAAAGAATCCTTTTTTATAATGGCCTACCTTGAATATTTAATCCTTGTAGCCCTTAGAATCCATGAACAGCCTGTTAGGTTAGCCACATTACTAACCAATTTTCCCTATCCAACCAACTCTTGAAGTGAAATTGCATAATCTAGTTGAGTTTAAGTGTGGGGGAAGCTGTCTTGTGTTGTGTCACCACATTCTGTGATACTTTGGGTGGAAAATTAAATACTGAAGATATGTGTTTTCTACTAAAGAAAGCCATTATATTGAAAGTTTTGCCTTTTCTAGAGCTTTCATGACAAGTGAAGTTGTGCCTTTTCTGGAGCTTCTAATTGAGGTGGAATGTTGTGCCCATCTGGAGCTTTCAAGAAAAACATGTTTGAGAAGATTGACATTTTTTATGCTGAAATAAGGAATGGTGTAAAATTTTCATGATGATGGAGCTGAATTGATACTATGGGGATTGAGGAGAGGAACATATTTAAGTGAAAATTAGATTAATGCCATTTTGCTTCAAAAGAGTCAAGCCCTCCTCATTCTGCCTCAGAGTTTTTCACATCTTAATCCTACCAACCAAAAGCCACAGAACAACCATGAAAAGTCCTCATGATAAACATATGTCCTTGACTCACATCGGGTAGCGATGTAGGAATCTATCGAGCCTATGGTGACCCTTGTATGAGTTTGGATGAGAAAGACATTGCAAAAAAATTGATATTTGAGTGATGAGAGAAAATTCAAGCGAGGTAAGTGTTTTGTGCATGGGAAGATAAATGAAGTGGAAATATATTGAATGATATAAATGAAGAACTTGAAATAAGGTTTTTTATGAGGCATGATATCTTTTGATTCTTTGTGGGAAATTGATTGATCTCAAGGATATGTGTTTTAAAATTGGTTTTGATTTGATATTGATGTTTACTTAATATGAGATTTTGCTTAGGAGTGCAAAAGGGTAACTGTGGGGGAGTTGATAAAACACTATTTTGTTAAATATTTTATTGATAATAAATGATATAATTTCCCCACATTGTTCTAAATATGTTTATTTATAAAATATTTGGGATTTGATCATTCATTTGAAAATTTGGTGAAAATTCCAATTTTACCCTTTATAGTGCACTGTAGTATTTCGAAGATAAATATTTTTATATTTATTAATGTAATTTGAAATTTTGTAATAGTGTTTCTAACGAAATTGTCTATAACTTGTATTCAGGACACTAGAGCTAAACAGGTCATTTGGATGGATTAAATGGGACATTAATCCAATGGTGGGCTGGACTCGGCAGAATGGACATGGGTTCTGTATTTGGGCCATATCTTCTTCATCCGGTCTTGGATTAAGCCCATATTTTGGGAGGAGCTCTGGGATTCGTTTTCCCACAACTCCTCCTTCTGGAAGGAGAGCTTGTTAACGCGTTTGCGAGGTCAAATGGGCGGTTCAATTTGTATTAAAATATTTGGCCGATATTTCCCACTCACACTTGAAACCTCTTTAAACCTAGCCTCCCCTCCACTCTATAAATTGGAGTTTTTCTTATTTGGAGGGGTTGGTACGTGCATTAGGATATTTTAGGAATAGTATAATTTGTTTCAACCAAATTCTCCAACCATTGTAATAGGGGTATCTCTTGAAGCAAGGATCCCCTCATCGAAGCCTCCTTCTCTTCTTCATTTTTTAATGTTTTCATTTGTGTAATAAACTTCTTTGTTCTTCTTTTATTTCTTCTCTTTTATTATGTTTTGTTTAAATTTATTCTTCTATTAATCTTCTTAATTGGTTTGTAATTCTTGAGTAGAAGCGTTATTGGGTTATGCCTATTATAAACCTTTGCACATGCAAAACGCTTCTACGATGATTACGCCACCCATGGAAGAGTAGTCTTTTAGTAATCGATCTATCTCTCACCTTCTTAATTAATTTATTTTGAATCAATGATACACTGTAATTCACTAAATATGATCTATTAATTGAGTTTTCAATATAAATGAAACTAAGCAAGAAATTGAACAATAAACACAAAACGCGCGAGGTCGGGATTTGTGTGAATTGTGAGTGCGTAATCTTAATCGGTAATACAAGACCACACGGGATCAATTTGTAGAGTTCAAATAAAATCCCTAAACTCAATTAATCCTCATCTCTAGAGTGGTTATTTGCCTTAATTTATCACTGACCATAATCTAATCTTAGAACATCAATCAAAGTAGGGTGTTGCGATTGCATGTTCCGAAGTTAGACTAGGGTTAAATTCACTTCATCTTCTTGGTAAATTTAATTCTCGTAGGGTTCGGGATTTAACAAATTAAGGGATCACAATTAAGTGAATGTTAATTTAAATGATAATTATTAAAAATAGAGTGAATAGGTAGAGTTAGATCGATTACGCCTTTTAAAATATTTTCTAAAAAAACATCTTCTTGTTGTGTCTTTTTAATCAAACATCATTTCAAAATTAAAAAAAATGCAATCTTCTTCCAGAAAACTTCTTCTAGATCTATAAACTATAAACAACCTCCATCCATTCAATTATTGTTTTTATACTCTTTTATTTTATTTTTATAATACCTCTAAGAAGTTTTTTTAATTCACTTCCTCCTTTGAGAGACGACCTTGGTCAGCAACTCTGCTACACCTAAGTACCCCAAAATTACAATAATCATTTGAGGGCACCCACAACAGTGCTATTTCAGGTAATCTATATCAATTTGAAATTTTCCCGTATATGGTCCCATTCGAGCTTGACATGATGAAGCTCAGCTTGGGCTTGGTCAAGAGCGAATCCCAAAGATGCCACCTCTTTTCCAAGCTCCGATAAATGGGCTTCGTATGGAGCAATTATACTGGATAAGGCCATCGCTTCTTTTGTCTGAGTAAATTGGATTTGTTAAAGCCCTATATTTATACTAGTCATGTGATCACTATTCAACGGCTATATTAGCAACGGTAAAAATTCTTAACATAAAACTAAAGAATTTTACCTTTTATATAGACATTTTACATAAAGAGACATTTAATTAGATCAAAAGGGATTTTCCATTAATGAAACTTTGGGTCATTACAATATTCCCCCCTTAAGAAATTTTGCCCTCAATTTTTTCCTTTTCCCACACTAAAACAAATTTGGGTAACTCAACTTCATCATTTCTGATGGGAAAAAATCCCTCCATGAATCATTGAAGTATTTTTGAGGTGATTGTGTTTGTTGACAAAGTGAACCTCTATGTTGTGATTGTTGACAATGCAAACCATGACATACAAATTAGTTGAAAAAGGATATTTCATGGTGGAATTTTGAGATCAAGAGTTGTGGTCAATGATCCATGTTTCATTCAAGAACTTCGACAAAGGAATTGATGATCTGGAGGCGGCATAAAAATAACAGATACAAGGTGGCGCCATTTTCCACTGTTTGTCAAATTTTTGGGCCTGAAAATCGACAAATGAAGAAAAGTGTATTTGGAAAAGGGACCTATGCTCTGAGGTCTTGGAGGATAGGAAACTTGCGCGCCATATGTTTTTAAAGATCAGATCATCAAAATATGGCAAAGGGATAAGGATCGCGCAAGGATTGTGTTGGTCGCGCAGGTGACTTGCACGCCGAGAAAGGACTTGCGCGCCATTGCCTAGCAGATTTGGGAACCGGCTTGCCTATTGTTTTTCATGATCATAAGATCAAAATATGGAAAAGGAAAGAGGTTTGTGTAGTTTGGAATTGGGTCGTGCAAGTGACTTTCAGGGGCAGAGACCTGCGTGCCGAGACTTGCGCACCGAAGGGAGACATGCAGTCGTCACGTAGTGTGGTCAAATTGCCTATAAATACTGGACCACCCCTCCTCATTCTTCCCCGGAGTTCAACACATTGAAGATTAAAAGCTCCTGTCGCATAGGTATAGTGGTCGTGCAAGTGGTGGTGTGTCGCGCATGTGGGACTTGCGCGCCAGTGTAGGAAGTTGCACGCCAAGTGTTAGTTGCACACCTGAGGTGGTTTAGGCGAGGAAGGAAGTGTGTCGTGTAGGTTTGGAGTTTCAGATGGTTGTGTCGTGCAAGTGTTGAGGAAGACTTGCGTGGAAGTTGTGACTTGCACACCGATACTTGTGCGCCAGATTAGACTTGCGCGCCAAGTAATGTTGAGTTCCCCAGTAGTGTTTCCGGGCTGCATGGAAGCGGGAAGTTTGCCCGATACCTTCGGTGCAAAGATAGATTCATCTACGGGTGAAAGCTGGACTTCAACAGAGCATCTACATAAAGAGAAATATGCATTCTTTCATGCAAATGAAGATGCCTACAGGTCTATAAACTGTGAGTGGATCCTTTCTGAAGCAGTGAGCAAAGGAAGAGGAAGAAGGTGATCCTCTCCACCGGCAGTGATCCATAGAGAGAGAAATAGGGAGTGAACCTTGGGAAAGAAGTGGTCTGACCCTAAACATTGTAAAGGCAGTGAGCCTGGGCATAGAATTGATCTAGCCCGAACCTTGTAATCCAGAGCTAGTGAAGTTTAGTGGAATTTGGTACGACCGACAACTTGTTAGCGTATGCTCCTTGGACGTAGCCCATTGAGGGTGAACCAAGTAAAAATCTTTATGTCTGCCTGCTTACTTCCCTGAATTGAATTTAAATTATCATCATCAGACAAAGAAGAAAGTAAGTGATCATAACAAACACACAAGTGCAAACAAAGTGACGCTTGTAATAAAGAGGTCCAGATTTAGTGGGGAAGGAAGAATTTTGAAAAAGAATATCCATACCCTGATTCACCCCCCCCCCCTCTCAGGGTATATATGTAAAGACCCGTAAAATTCAAGGAAATTTTTTTCTTAATTTTCTTTAGAATTTTACAAGAGCGCGGTTTCAGACGGCACCTGATTCCGAGGCCCAGAGTGCCCGGAATCATTTTCCGAAGTTTGGCTCGGGTACGTTCAGTGAACGAACGAGCGGGAATTTCTAACTTTTGATCCGGTGCTCGGAATTGAAATCTGAGGGCACCGATGGAACCGTAGCACCGGTAAACGCTTAGGAACTCCTGTTCTGGAGTTGCGTTCATGCGAGTGTTGATAACAAAAATTGTGGATGTTTACTTTGTAATTACACTACAATTTTTATTATTTTACTCTAAGTGATATCTCTTGTTGGATGTTGGGTAACCACCCAACCTCCCATGGGAGGTTATGAGGGTGGTGGGGCCCACACGAACCCCACCCCTTCATATCCTCTAAAACCCCCTCAACTCCCACTTAAATTATGTTAACTTAAGTTATAAACCTATGACTTAAATGTAATGAGTTAATGAGGTGAGTTGTGTGTGGTTATTGAATTTCAAACCTTTGAAATTCAAAGAGGTTGGGTTGTGTGAATAAAATAAGAAAGAGTCTTATTTTATTTTGTTAGAATTTTATCTCCTTGAGAGAGTAGGGAAGTCTTCTTCATCTTCTTCAAACTCAACGAAGAACGCGAAGAACGCCGTTCTTCAACGAAGAACTTCTCCGCCGAAGAACACGGTCCATCCGCGACGCCGTATCCGCGACGCGACGTACTTCTTCCGCGTCGTCTCTTCCGCGACGAATTTCCGCGACGAACGCCATCGACAACGACACTTCCTCCGACGTCAAAGGAATTGACACCGATATTCCACGACTACGTCAACGTGCGACTATCGAGGTAAGGGTTCTTGAGTTCGTTGTTTTCTTTTTAATTGACTTTCCTCAAGACTTGACAAAGAACGCTCAAGTACCGACGAAGAACACCTCTCCGCTCTTCTTCGTCTTCCGTTTCAACGAGAGAGAACACCGCTTCTTCCTCGTACAACCTTCGTCGGTGAACAAGGTTTCGCCAACGACGTGCCTCTTCGGACGCACCTCTTCGTCATCTAATTTGACGAACGACGACCGCGACGCCCGACCTCCGCGACGTTGTCTTCCGCGGAACGTAGACAAATCTTCGAACCTTATACCAAGGTAGGGGTTGTTGATTATTGTTTAATTATTCTATTCTTGATCATGAATTTTAGCAAGTTTATCGTGTGGCTTTGGATTAATTTTAAGATGCGTTATTGCTTAACGTGAGGGGGCCGGACCGCATGAACACGGCCGAACCCCCTCCATCATTCTTGTTGTTATTTCTTGCGGGTGGAAGCAAAGTGGCGTGGTGCTGTCGCACCACTCGAATAATCGTGCAATTATTTTACGCGGCGCCGTCGCGCCACGCCGAGGAAGAATCTTCAAGAACGTGACGCCGTCGCGCCGCGTTGAAAGGAATCAAGGCACGGCGAAAGGGCGCGGTGCCATCGCACCGCGCCGGACGACGAACACTGCGGCCGGTTCCGGGCCGCGGCGGGACGAGGAGACCGCGGCCGGTTCCGGGCCGTGGCGGGATGAGAAGACCGGCGGCCGGGCCGCCGGCGACGGAAGCCGAAGAGGGGACCGGAATTTCCGGTCCCGTTGGAGAAAACCGGCCGGCCAGCTGGCCGGCCGGAAGGCTTTAAACCGGGGGAATTAATCCCCCAGCCATCACATAAAAACCCCCTCTTTATGAGGGGGCGGTTCTTTAAAGGAGGGGGGGGGGGCAGCAGCCCCCCGGTTTTATTACCAGCCGGCCCCCACGTGCGGGGGCCGTTTCCTTGCAAAAAGGCGCGGCACAAAGGCCGCGCCGCCAACCAATTAGCGGGGGAATTAAATTCCCCCGCGCAACCTCCTCGCGGCGACAAGCCGCCGCGGCTCCCCGCGCCGCCGCGCCGCCGCCCCAGGGGGGGGGGGGTCGGGCCGGGTCGGCCCGGACCCGGACCCCCCCGTTTCGAACCAGTTCCGGTCTTTTGGCCATAACTTGAGCCTCGGACCTCCGATTGACGAACCGTCTGCGGAAACGCGATCCTTGGATCGAGACGGTCGTTTCGGTATATTGCACTCAAGGTTTTGGATTACTTTGAGTTCTTCCAGGTTGGTTCGTTCACGAAACCAACCGGGCCTTCGGAGCGGAAACGCTCATATCTTGAGCTACGGACGTCCGATTGACGTGCCGTCAGCTGTGTTGTGTTCCTCTTAGTGAGAAGGATCTTTTGGCATACTCCGCCTGAGGTTTGGATGCAGGTGGAGTACGGTCGGGTTGGTTTTGCCTTAAAACCAACCGGGCCCCGGAGACGAAAATGCCAATAACTCTCAGACCGGGCGTCCGATCGACGCGTCGTCTGTTGCGTTGAGTTCCTGTTGACGATACGGAACTTTTGGATACATCAACTCTGGTCTTTGTGACAGTTGATGTATCAGACTCTCGGCTCGTGGAGCGGACCCTCCGAACGAGCTTGCTGTGTGCGGGAACCCTAGTGCTGGCTGCGACTGTTACTGCTACTACTACTGCTACTGTGACTGCGACGACGACAGTACAGAAATCCTGTGTGGATTCGACGACGAAGACTACAGCACTCAGTGATCCTACGTGGAACAGTGCTTCCGAACCTGTGTGAGCTGAATCTTCTGTTTACCTTGAGCGGTGGAGCGCTTGGTTGTAGCAGCATATCCTTGGCAGTGGAGCGCTCGGTTGTAGCGGCAGACCTGCGATACTGGAGACGAGCGTACAGAGTACGGAGACCGAGAAACCGGCTGAGACCTGAAGACTGCTCGACCGACTCAACTTGGAGTGAGTCGACTAGCCCAGTGGACGGAGCGCCCAGTATTCGGCGGTAGACCCACGGCGGACGGAGCGCCTGGTAGTTGGCAGCAGACCCGCGGTACTCGACTGGAGGAGTACCTCTGTAGGCTATCTGGGTGAGCGCCCGGTATTTGGCAGCAGACCCTCAGCGGACGGAGCGCCCGGTAGTTGGCAGCAGACCCGCGGTACTCGACAGGAGGAGTACTTCAGCAGTCTTAGGTTAGTGAGCAGTACCTCGGAGTCGTGACAGGACCACTGTACACTTCAGAGATGGGACTCTTCAACAGTTACGGTTTCGTTAATGAAAATCCTGGTTGAGCTGAAACCTGTTGTTTTCCTGTGTGGATTGTGTTGTGCTATCCTGTGTGGATTACGTTTTGCTTTCCTGTGTGGAATACGTTTACTTTCCTGTGTGGACTGAGTTGTACTTGGGATCGGAGGTTGGAGCGTATTTGAATTTGATGACTTAGGTATATGTATGGGCATATACCTAAGCAGTGACGGTTGTTACTTCGTGATTGTACCTTTCTTCGTGATTTATCCATTGTGGATTTGAGAGACCTTCAGGGGTCTCGGGGTCCCTACTGAGTAGCTTATACTCACCCCTGCACGGGCTTTGCCCGCACTACGTTGTGTTGGTTGCAGACGACGGACATCGTTGACCTTAGCTGAGGCTTGCAGAGCGGGACGGTACCCGGAGGTGGACCACTGGGCGGGACGTGCTCGGAGCAGACGGCGGGACCTGTGGAGCAGAGGAGCTATCTGTACCCACCCAACAGGAGGGATTTCCAGTGGACAGCTCGGAGTAGTGGCTTTTACTTTTCAGTTGCCGTTTTCCCTTTCGAGTTGTACTTTACTTTCAGTTTGGGTTTGTATTCTGGCCCATTTACTTTTCCGCACTTTCAGTTGTACTCTGCTTTTGTTTAGTGTTTACTTTCCTCTTGCTTACTCTGTGGTGTTTGTTTACTTTACAAAGGCAATGCCTTCCCTTTTTACCGGGATTTACGCCTTGGTGCTAGTCGCCAGCCCCTGGCCTATGGAAGGCGGGCTTGGGGTAGTCACGGCACGGACCCCGAGGGCGGGTCATGACGAATTGGTATCAGAGGAGTTCGGTTCTACCGCGAACTCTGATCTTTCTATGTGAAGCAATAATGTTTAGCATATTGAGTGTGGTTATCAGTCCAGGGAGTCCAGTGTTGGTGCGGCGGCCGACGTATCCGTACACCAGGACCCTGACTTCTGATTTCCGACTTAATGCATGAAAACATTGATTGCGTGTGTGTTTCAAAGTTTTCTTTGTGATTTCTTTGTGTCAGCTCACCAGGTATACTGTTCCGACCGTGGTGCACCTGTTTCCTTTTCAGGATGGCCCCACGACGGCAGCCAGCTAGGGTTCCGAGAGTCGAGCGTGACGACAGCCCACTGAGCGATGAGGCTTCGGTGTAGGGCCCTTTGTCAGCAGTGGCACCGGCGGTAGCTCTAACCGCCGAGCCCCCGATGCTTCCAGCAGCAGCCGCTGACGATGCACGTCGCCTCAGCGCACTGCATGAGTTTCAGCGCCAGCGACCGCCCAGGTTTCGCGGGGAGACGGATCCCCAGGCAGCAGAGGACTGGCTGGAGGCAGTGGTTCGAGTGTTTAGGCTAGTGAGGACACCAGCAGACCTCATAGTGATCCTCGCTGCGAGCCTACTACACGCAGCAGCAGGACGATGGTGGAGCCTGATGCTCCAGGTGCACGATGAGGCATCTCTACTTTGGACGGACTTTGAGAGCCTCTTCCGCTCGGAGTTCGTCCCAGCCACCCTTCGTGCGGTGTGTATCCAGGAGCTTCTTCAGCTGCGGCAATGCAGCATGACGGTCGCTCAGTACTCGGCGAGATTTACCGATCTCTCGTGCTACTCGACCGACATGGTACGGGACCCATTCTTCCGGGCCCGGACCTTCGAGCAGGGTTTGAGACACGAGATCAGGGCATCACTGATCTCCCTCAGCATACCGACTCAGACAGGAGTACTGGAGCGGGCCCTTCTGATCGAGAGCTTCCTTGCTGAGTCTACACCAGCACAGCGACCCACCACAGGGCGGCAGATAGCGGAGTCTTCGGCAACAGGTAGCCGACAGATGACTCAGGGTTCCAGGCAGACCAGACCTACCAGTGGCCGACTGCACGATTCAGGCTCAGTTGTGCGGGGAAGCCGGGGTGGAGTCAGAGCCAGGCATGCCGAGAGTGGGCAATGTTACTCCTGTGGCGGGATAGGTCACATGGATTGTGACTGTCCAACCCGCCATGCTGTTGATCAGCAGTTAAGTGAAGAACCTCCCAGGCAGAGGCAGAGGTTCGACCGTGGCGGTCCGCAGGGAGGAGGCGGACGAGGCAGAGGAGCTGGACGAGCAGACGGTGGTGGGCGACGCTTTGAGGTTCTGCCACCACCACCACCAGGAGATCCACCCCGACCGCAGGGGAGAGCTCAGCTTCAGGCAGCCGAGGCCTTTGATCATGGAGCTCTGGGAGCCGACGGACAGGAGCAGAACTAGTGGATACATCCTTTGTACTTCTGGTTCCTTGTTGCTTTTGTGTAGCGTCTTGTATTATGAGCTGCAATAATAAAAGATGCATACCTTTATTATATTTTCGTTCCTGTCCTCTTTCGTGATGTTACTAAGAGGTTCCAGTTTTGGCTGTTGACTTGACCCTCACTTGTGAGACATCTACTGGAGGAGACCCAGTTACCACACACTGATGCCGACAGTGTGACTCAACCCTTGGAGGCGAGAGTAACGGTTGAATCTCTTAGTAGTAGCGTCGAGGCCTTACGACGTCATCCTTAGTATGGATTAGTATCATCCATGTTAGGATTGACTGTTTTAGGCAATGAATGTGGTTCATCCTGGGGATGGGACCAGATTTCTCTTATCGGCAAAGAAGAAATCTTGCAGCTCTGATGGGACCGGAGATGGTCCAGGCCACGACAGAGAAGGTCCAGGTCATCCAGGAGCGGATGAGGACAGCTCAGAGCCGACAGAAGTCTTACGCTGACAGGAGGCGGAGGCCACTGGAGTTCGAGGATGGCGACCACGTCTTCTTGCGGGTCTCACCTTGACGTGGTATTCGGAGATTTGGCCGAGGCGGCAAGTTATCTCCGCGCTTCATCGGACCCTTCCAGGTCCTCAGCAGGATTGGTGAGGTGGCTTATCACCTGGCTCTACCACCTCAGTTGCACCGGGTGCACGACGTCTTCCATGTGTCTCAGCTGAGGAGATACGTGCACGACCCGACACACATCATTGACCATGGGGAGCTTGACGTTGATGATGGGGCGACTTTTACGGAGGTCCCGGTGGAGATAGAGGATCGATAGGAGTGGGTCCTGCGTGGGCAATCGATTCCTCTTGTGCGCATCAGATGGCAGTACGAGAATCTCCAGGAGAGCACATGGGAGCGGGAGGCTCAGATGCGTGCTCAGCTACCCTCTTTTGTTTCCCTAGTTTTTTATGTATCTTTACGGGGACGTAAAGCCCTGAGGTGTGAGTAATGTAAAGACCCGTAAAATTCAAGGAAAATTTTTTCTTAATTTTATTTAGAATTTTAAAAGAGCGCGGTTTCAGACGGCACCTGATTCCGAGGCCCAGAGTGCCCGTAATCATTTTCCGAAGTTTGGCTCGGGTACGTTCAGTGAACGAACGAGCGGGAATTTCTAACTTTTGATCCGGTGCTCGGAATTGAAATCCGAGGGCACCGATGGAACCGTAGCGCCGGTATACGCTTAGGAACTCCTGTTCTGGAGTTTCGTTCATGTGAGTGTTGATAATAAAAATTGTGGATGTTTACTTTGTAATTACACTACAATTTTTATTATTTTACTCTAAGTGATATCTCTTGTTGGATGTTGGGTAACCACCCAACCTCCCATGGGAGGTTATGAGGGTGGTGGGGCCCACACGAACCCCACCCCTTCATATCCTCTAAAACCCCCTCAACTCCCACTTAAATTATGTTAACTTAAGTTATAAACCTATGACTTAAATGTAATGAGTTAATGAGGTGAGTTGTGTGTGGTTATTGAATTTCAAACCTTTGAAATTCAAAGAGGTTGGGTTGTGTGAATAAAATAAGAAAGAGTCTTATTTTATTTTGTTAGAATTTTATCTCCTTGAGAGAGTAGGGAAGTCTTCTTCATCTTCTTCAAACTGAACGAAGAACGCGAAGAACGCCGTTCTTCAACGAAGAACTTCTCCGCCGAAGAACACGGTCCATCCGCGACGCCGAATCCGCGACGCGACGTACTTCTTTCGCGTTGTCTCTTCCGCGACAGATTTCCGCGACGAACGCCATCGACAATGACTCTTCCTCCGACGTCAAAGGAATTGACACCGATATTCCACGACTACGTCAACGTGCGACTATCGAGGTAAGGGTTCTTGAGTTCGTTGTTTTCTTTTTAATTGACTTTCCTCAAGACTTGACGAAGAACGCTCAAGTACCGACGAAGAACGCCGCTCCGCTCTTCTTCGTCTTCCGTGTCAACGAGAGAGAACACCGCTTCTTCCTCGGACAACCTTCATCGGTGAACAAGGTTTCGCCAACGACGTGCCTCTTCGGACGCACCTCTTCATCATCGAATTTGACGAACGACGACCGCGACGCCCGACCTCCGCGACGTCGTCTTCCGCGGAACGTTGACAAATCTTCGAACCTTATACCAATGTAGGGGTTGTTGATTATTGTTTAATTATTCTATTCTTGATCATGAATTTTAGCAAGTTTATCGTGTGGCTTTGGATTAATTTTAAGATGCGTTATTGCTTAACGTGAGGGGGCCGGACCGCATGAACACGGCCGAACCCCCTCCATCGTTCTTGTTGTTATTTCTTGCGGGTGGAAGCAAAGTGGCGTGGTGCCGTCGCACCACGCGAATAATTGTGAAATTATTTTACGCGGCGCCGTTGCGCCACGCCGAGGAAGAATCTTCAAGAACGCGACACCGTCGCGCCGCGCTGAAAGGAATCAAGGCACGGCGAAAGGGCGCGGTGCCATCGCACCGCGCCGGACGACGAACACTGCGGCCGGTTCCGGGCCGCGGCGGGACGAGGAGACCGCGGTCGGTTCCGGGCCGCGACGGGATGAGAAGACCGGCGGCCGGGCTGCCGGCGACGGAAGCCGAAGAGGGGACCGGAATTTCCGGTCCCGTTGGAGAAAACCGGCCGGCCAGCTAGCCGGCCGGAAGGCTTTAAACCGGGGGAATTAATCCCCCGGCCATCACATAAAAACCCCCCTCTTTATGAGGGGGGCGGTTCTTTAATGGTGGGGGGGGCAGCAGCCCCCCGGTTTTATTACCAGCCGGCCCCCACCTGCGGGGGCCGTTTCCTTGCAAAAAGGCGCGGCACAAAGGCCGCGCCGCCAACCAATTAGCGGGGGAATTAAATTCACCCACGCAGCCTCCTCGCAGCGACAAGCCGCCGCAGCTCCCCGCGCCGCCGCGCCGCCCCAGGGGGGGGTCGGGCTGGGTCGGCCCGGACCCGGACCCCCCCGTTTCGAACCAGTTCCGGTCTTTTGGCCATAACGTGAGCCTCGGACCTCCGATTGACGAACCGTCTGCGGCAACGCGATCCTTGGATCGAGACGGTCGTTTCGGTATATCGCACTCAAGGTTTCGGATTACTTTGTGTTCGGCCGGGTTGGTTCGTTCACGAAACCAACCGGGCCTTCGGAGCGGAAACGCTCATATCTTGAGCTACGGACGTCCGATTGACGTGCCGTCAGCTGTGTTGTGTTCCTCTTAGTGAGACGGATATTTGGCATACTCTGCCCGAGGTTTGGACGCAGGTGGAGTACGGTCGGGTTGGTTTTGCCTTAAAACCAACCGGGCCCCGGAGACGAAAATGCCAATAACTCTCAGACCGGGCGTCCGATCGACGCGTCGTCTGTTGCGTTGAGTTCCTGTTGACGATACGGAACTTTTGGATACATCAACTCTGGTCTTTGTGACAGTTGATGTATCAACCTCTCGGCTCGTGGAGCGGACCCTCCGAACGAGCTTGCTGTGTGCGGGAACCCTAGTGCTGGCTGCGACTGTTACTGCTACTACTACTGCTACTGTGACTGCGACGACGACAGTACAGAAATCCTGTGTGGATTCGACGACGACGACTACAGCACTCAGCGATCCTACGTGGAACAGTGCTTTTGAACCTGTGTGAGCTGAATCTTCTGTTTACCTTGAGCGGTGGAGCGCTTGGTTGTAGCAGCATATCCTTGGCAGTGGAGCGCTCGGTTGTAGCGGCAGACCTGCGATACTGGAGACGAGCGTACAGAGTACGGAGACCGTGAAACCGGCTGAGACCTGAAGACTGCTCGACCGACTCAACTTGGAGTGAGTCGACTAGCCCAGTGGACGGAGCACCCGGTATTCGGCGGCAGACCCACGGCGGACGGAGCGCCTGGTAGTTGGCAGCAGACCCGCGGTACTCGACTGGAGGAGTACCTCTGTAGGCTATCTGGGTGAGCGCCCGGTATTTGGCAGCAGACCCTCAGCGGACGGAGCGCCCGGTAGTTGGCAGCAGACCCGCGGTACTCGACAGGAGGAGTACTTCAGCAGTCTTAGGTTAGTGAGCAGTACCTCGGAGTCGTGACAGGACCACTGTACACTTCAGAGATGGGACTCTTCAACAGTTACGGTTTCGTTAATGAAAATCCTGGTTGAGCTGAAACCTGTTGTTTTCCTGTGTGGATTGTGTTGTGCTGTCCTGTGTGGATTACGTTTTGCTTTCCTGTGTGGAATACGTTTACTTTCCTGTGTGGACTGAGTTGTACTTGGGCTCGGAGGTTGGAGCGTATTTGAATTTGATGACTTAGGTATATGTATGGGCATATACCTAAGCAGTGACGGTTGTTACTTCGTGATTGTACCTTTCTTCGTGATTTATCCATTGTGGATTTGAGAGACCTTCAGGGGTCTCGGGGTCCCTACTGAGTAGCTTATACTCACCCCTGCATGGGCTTTGCCCGCACTACGTTGTGTTGGTTGCAGACGACGGACAGCGTTGACCTTAGCTGAGGCTTGCAGAGCGGGACGGTACCCGGAGGTGGACCACTGGGCGGGACGTGCTCGGAGCAGACGGTGGGACCTGTGGAGAAGAGGAGCTATCTGTACCCACCCAACAGGTGGGATTTCTAGTGGACAGCTCGGAGTAGCGGCTTTTACTTTTCAGTTGTTGTTTTCCCTTTCGAGTTGTACTTTACTTTCAGTTTGGGTTTGTATTCTGGCCCATTTACTTTTCCGCACTTTCAGTTGTACTCTACTTTTGTTTAGTGTTTACTTTCCTCTTTCTTACTCTGTGGTGTTTGTTTACTTTACAAAGGCAATGACTTCCCTTTTTACCGGTATTTACGCCTTGTTGCTAGTCGCCAACCCCTGGCCTATGGAAGGCGGGCTTGGGGTAGTCACGGCACGGACCCCGAGGGCGGGTCGTGACAATATAGGCCCCTATTGGTCCTAACAATTGGTATCAAAGGGAAGGTTGTTGTTATCAGATTTTTTTGCTCCGACGTGGTGGAGTCGATCTGTGTGGTTATAGAATCAGTTTGTTCTAATCTCGCTGTGCCATGGCTAAGGGAAAAACATAAAAGAAAAAGTAGAAAGTTGGTGGAATTACCCACTGTGGAAGTGTCAATATAAAGAGTATGATTCAGTTAAAAAATAATGTAGTGAATAAAAAATTGATTTGGATGAATCATACTATGAAAATACTTACTCATTCAATGATGCTGATGGAATGAGTGAAGATCCTGATTTTCCAAGTGATGTTGTACCCACAGATGATGAAGAAACACTAAGAAGTCGAAATGTGGAAGTTGTCCACAAGGAAAAGGGAAAAACACCAAAGAAGAGTCAGAATTTAGGAGATGTCCCTCAGTGCGGAAGTGTTTATGGAAAAAGTGTGATTCAATTAAAAGAATCAAATAGGTTACTGAAGGAAGTTCTGGATGAACTTGATAGGGAAAAGATTGATTCCCTCAATCATGATGCTGGAATGTTTGAAGTACACGATCATCAAAGTGACACCAAAAGAACTGATGATGAAGAATTTTTGAGAAGGAAGCCACCAGTATATGTTGCCAACATGACAAAGAAATCGGATCAGAAATTGGATGAAGAAGTTAAATCTAAAAATATCAGCATCCAAGTATTGGAAATTGAGGTCAACAAGCTAAGAGGCTTAAATAAATGGCTTATGGATGTGGCTACTAACCTAAAGGAGAAGAATGATTATCAAGGTGAAGAACAACAAAAGATGGATAAAATGAAAGGAAAACAAAAGGATGGTGATTATAAAGAGAATCAAAAGTAAGATGAAGCTCAGAATTTGAAAGCTAGAATTGATGATCTAGCAACACAGTTGTCTGAAGAAGTTTAGAAGAATCAAAGGCTACAACAAGAGAATGAATCTGTCTCTGAATATGTATCTCAAGAAAAATTGAAGGTTAAGGAGACAAGTGACATGGTGGAAAAGCTCACACAGGAACTTAAAGATGAGTTGAGGAGCCAGAATGATCTGAGAAAAGAACTTAATGCTCAACTTGAATCAAGAGATATAAAGATTCAACAATTGAAGGAAGTGATAGAAAAATACAAGAAAGAAATGGAGATACCAAAGGAAAATGGAAAACCTAAGTTGAAGGATGCGTTGCACCTACTATTCGATTGTCCTTTGAAAGGTGATGATAAAACGAAAAGGAAGTATTAGATTTCTGTGGAGAAACAACAAAATATTTTCTCAGCTCAAAGACCATATAGCATGGGAAAATCTGGCATCAGATTTTATGAATCCCTTCCCATGCATGATATAATGCGAGACATGAATAGTTCTAGGAGTGGAGGAAAACATATAGGTACTGGAGATAGGCCTAAGAGGACAGTTACAAAAAGAATTGATGACAAGTTCTTTTTCTGTGGGATTCATGGCCACACGTCAAGCTTCTGCTCAGAGGCTCTGGAATACATTTCAGGCTGTGAAAATAGAAACTTTGATAAATCTAAGGATAATAAGAATCATCATGGGAAATCCGAGAGAAGAGTCTCTCAGAGGAAATCATTCATAAGATGATATTCCTATGGAAGAATGGGACACAACATGAATATGTGTTAGGAAGCTCAGGATCTCAATGTCAGAAGAAGATCTCAAGCTGCATCAACATATTGGATAAGAGATGATGAAATGAGGTATACCTTCAATAGAAGATGTTTCATATGTTCCAATCAAGGGAATTAGGCAAGAAATTGCAGCAAGAAGAACACAAGAAATGAAAAGTAACTCGAAAAGAGATTCTCGATTCCAATGATTCAGAATGAGAAATTCTACACTGGGAGACGAAGTGGTAAGGAGAAGAATAGGCTTAGAGTCTCCGGGGAATCACATGGAGCAAAATAAAAGGTGTATCATTCACCTCCTTTTTCATACTCACAACAGCTCTCAAGGAGAGAATTTGAACATACCTGGATGATTAAGGGGAGATCTACTCCAGCCATGATGAAGAAGAATGAACGTTTAATGGAGGACTCACCACTAGTGAAAAAGAGTGTGGTGACTCAAACATCTGATAAAAGAAAGATGAACAAAGAATGTATTGAAAAATTCGCATGTTGTGTTCCACAGTGAAAAGTGGTGGAAAATACAAGATCCTTACAATGGTGGAAGAAGCAATGGAAGATGGATAGAAAAGATATTCCTGGCCAGGGAAGGAATCAAGGGAAATGGAATTTTGCTGGAACATCAAAGAATGAAATGTGTACTAGTGGGTTTAAGCCCCAAATTGTGAAAAATGCCAAGCCAGCAGAATCTACAAATCAGAAAAAGGCTCAAAATGTGAGTAATGAATGCCTAGTCATATGGCCAGAACAGTTGAAGTTGGATATGAAGATAGAAGAAGCAAGGAAGGAGTGTGATTCTCTACAAGAAAAAATCAAAGGGTTGACCCATTAGGATCAACCACAATCCTCATCTTGAGGATTCCAGAAGAACCCCTCTCCATATGTATATAAATGCTATTAACTGATGATTCATGTGTTTTAGGTTCTAGGGAGATACAATCCAAGGGGAAGTGGAATCTAAAGATCTAAAGTGGGAAGGTGATATGCTTCAGAGTTTCAATTGACTCAAATGAGATACCAAAGTTGAAGAAGAAAGGAAGCAACAGAGCGCAATAGGAAGAGATTGTGTTATTAACTTTATCTCTTTTTTCCTACACCGAGTCCCAACTCAGTAGGCTTAGAGATTTTGTTAATGGATTAATTTCAAGTGGAAGATGAGAATAAATGTTGCATGAGGAGAAGAATGGTTATGAGTCTAAACAGTGGTACTAACCCTAGGAAGTGTTTCATAACATAGGGGGAGCATTCAATAACAAAATAAGATGCAAGATCCATCAATGAAATAATTGAATGACTCGACTCAGGTTTCGTCCATTGAGGTAATACATATTGAAGAGAAATCAACAATAATATGTCATTTCATGATTACTTATTTTTCTCTAACAATGTGGTATCAGCTGACCGTTTTCAAGATACCAAGAAGCTGTGAGAGAGTATCAACAATGGTTCAACAAGAAGATCAGAAAATTACTAGAAGGAAATGACATCATTAAACAATGAAATAGTGAAAAGTTTTCTTTTGAAATTGAAGAAGTGTTAAGAGACTCAGGGAGAGAAGAAGTGGATGAATTTGATTCAGAAGAAGATACTGATGGTGAGTACGAGGATGTAGAATCCTTATCTGCACAGAAGCCAAAGAGTCGAGTTGAAATTGACAAGTAGAACATCATCAATGATTTGTCAGCTCCAGTTCAGACAAGGAAAATGAAATCACTACAGCTGGCGTCTTTTCTATCTCAGGTTGAGAAAAAATTATTTGCTGATGCAGATGAAGATGAAAACTGGGTTCAGGCCATGAATGAAGAGCTAAATCAGATTGAGAAGAATCAGAAGTGGGAGATTGTTTCGAGACCTGCAGATAAGAATGTCATCGGAACTAAATGGGTCTATCACAACAAGATAAATGAATATGGTGCAGTAGTTCGAAACAAAGCATGTCTAGTGTGCAAAGGGTACTCCCAGATAGAGGTAATTGATACTGATGAGACATTTTCACCAGTTACAAGGCTGGAGACAATCAAATTATTTTTGGCCATTGCAGTGCAACAGAAGTTCAAAGTCTTCCAGATAAAAGTAAAATCTGAATTTCTGAATGGGGTTCTAGAAAAAGAATTGTATATTGAACATCCAAAAGTTTTTCTCATTCATAAAGATGAAAGTAAAGTTTGTCAGCTGAAGAAGGCGTTGTATGATCTGAAACAAGCACCAAGAGCATGGTACTCAAGGCTAGACCAGTATTTGAATAAGATTGTTTTCCAGTGTGGTGTAGTTGAATACAATCTTTATTTTAGTAATGACAGTAATAAAAGGATGATTGTGTTGTTTTATGTCGATGACATAATTTTTGGCGGATCAGATGAACCTCAGTGCAGACAGTTTTCTGAATTCATGAAAAATGATTTTGAGATGTCAATAATTATACAGCTAACATTTTTCCTAGGACTACAGGTGACTAAAGGAAGGAATAGGACATTCATTTCTCAATCCAAATATGCAAAGGTGGTTCTAATAAGGTTTTGAATGGATAATTCCAAGGAGATGAAGACTTCGGTTGCTACCCGGATGAAATTATCAAAAGATGAGGATGGAAAAGTAGTAAATATCATAGAATACAGGCAAATTATTGGATGCTTGTTGTACTTGACCGCGACAAGGCCTGAAATTGTTTTCGCCACTTGCCAAGAAGCAAGATATCAGAGTAATCACAAAGAAAGCCACATGATTGCAGTGAAAAGAATACTTAGGTATATCCAGGGCATAGTGGATTTCGTCTTAACATATACTGACAAATCTCCGACAGAGTTATTGGGATATACTAATGCAGACTGGGCCGGTTCAGCGGATGATAGAAAATCAACGTCAGGTGGCACATTTTATCTTGTTGGATTGTGTATTTCTTGGATTAGCAAGAAGCAAGATTGCATTTCATTGGGCACCACAGAAGCTGAGTATATTGAGGCCACTCAATCATACACATAGTTATTGTGGATGAAGCAGTAGCTTGAAGATATGGGAGTTAAAGTGAATTCTCTGATCGGAATCCAGTGTGATAACTCAAGTGCTATAAATCTTAGAAAAAATCTCGTCCATCACTAAAGGACAAAGAAAATTGAGATAAAGTATCATTTTATCAAAAGGAATGTTGAGCGGGGAATCATGAAGTTGGATTATGTGCCTACAGAACTACAGGTTGCAGACACTCTGACAAAGGCCTTACCCAAGGAAGAATTTGAATGGCATCGACTAGCTCTGGGAGTTCAATCAACTCCCCGCACTTGAAATAGTTTGGACGTGGAACCACCCCCTCTCCCCGAGGTATGATGTGTGTTCCTTAATTTGCTGATATGTGTTCTCTACTCTATTACAGACTGCAAATGAGTGACCTTTGGGTTCGTTGACAAAGGGGGAGAAAATAGTGATTGTTTAAGGGGGAGACAGTGTGGCAATTTGATATATAATGATTGATACGGGGAGAAGCTAACAGGTGAAGCAGCTAGATAGAAGGAGAGCAATGTGAAAGGGAGAGCATATTAAATCTGGCGATTCTAGAAGTGATCGACCAAAGAATAGATATCACGACAGTTGAGGATCGTGATAAAAGCAAAAGAGAGATGTTGGAGTGTGGTAAGAAGATTTCCAACAATTGGTATCACTTTGGTAAAAATTGGAATCAGTTTGGTGTCAATAGTGGATGTTAGAGATGAAGTGATTCATTGATGAACATTTCATTTACTCTTGTTTCTCACGCCGAGCATTGCTCATGTGGGCTTAGAGTATGTGTTGAGTAAATCCTTGATCGCTATCATAATTGAAAATGGAGAACGGTGGATGAATAATTAATGATGTATCTTTTTATGAAATAGTTTTCAACAAACCTAAAGGGAGAGATTGTTGGGAAAAAATCCCTCAAGGCATAATTGAAGTATTTTTGAGGTGATTTTGTTTGTTGAAAAAGTGAACATATGTGTTGTGATTGTTGACAATGCAAACCATGACATACAAATTTGTTGAAAAAGGTTATTTTATGGTGGAATGTTGAGTTCAAGAGTTGTGGTCAACGATACATGTTTGATTAAAGAACGTAGAAAAAGGAATTGACGATCTGGAGGGGGCATAAAAAAATAGATACAAGGTGGCGTCGTTTTCCAGTGTTTGCCAAATTTTTGGGCTTGAAAATCGACAAATGAAGAAAAGTGTTTTTGGAAAAGGGACTTGTGCGCCGAGGTCTTGGAGGATAGGAAACTTGTTCCCCATAAGTTTTTGAATATCAGATCATCAAAATATGGCAAAGGGTAAGGATTGCACAAGTATTGGGTTGGTCGTGTAGGTGACTTGCGCGCCGAAAAAGGACTTTCCTGTCAGTTCCTAGGAGATTTGTGAACTTGCGCACCTGTGGTTTTTCAAGATCAGAATATCAAAATATGTCAAAGAAAAGAGGTTCACGTAGTTTGGAATTGGGTCGTGCAAGTGACTAGCAAGGGCAGAGACCTGCGCGCCGAGACTTGCGCGCCGAAGGGAGACTTGCGTACTGTCATGCAGGGTGGCAAAATTTCCTATAAATACTAGACCACCCCTCTTCATTCTTCACTGAAGTTAAACAACTTGAAGATTCCGAGCTCCTATCGTGCAGGTGTGGTAGTCGTGCAAGTGGTGGCGTGTCGCGCAAGTGGGACTTAAGCGCCAGTGTAGGAAGTTGTGCGCTGAGTGTTAGTTGCGCGCCTGAGGTGGTTTAGGTGAGGAAGGAAGTGTGTCGCACAGGTTTGGAGTTGCAGAGGTTTGTGTCGTGCAAGTGTTGAGGAAGACTTGTGCACCAGTTGTGACTTGCGTGCCGATACTTGCACACCGGATTAGACTTGCGTTCCAAGTAAGGATGAGTTCCCCGACAGTGTTTTCGGGCTGCGTGGAAGCTGGAAGTTTTCCCGATACCTTCGGTGAAAAGAGAGATTCATCTACAGGTGAAAGCTAGACTTCAAAAGAGCATCTACATAAAGATAAAGATGCATTCCTTCATGAAAATGAAGAGAACTACAGGTCTATAAACTGTGAGTCGATCCATTCCAAAGCAGTGAGCAAAATAAGAGGAAGAAGGTGATCCTCTCCACCGATAGTGATCCATAGAGAGAGATACAAGGAGTGGCCCTTGGGAAAGTAGTGAGATAACCCTAAACATTGTAAGGTAGTGAGCCTGGTCATAGAAGTGATCTAGCCCGAAACTTGTAATCCACAGCTAGTGAAGTTTAGTGGAATTTTGTATGACCTACAACATGTCGGCGTTTTACCCTTGGACATAGCCCAGTGAGGGTGAACCAAGTAAAAAACTCTGTGTCTGCCTGCTTACTTCCCTGCATTGAATTTAAAGTATCATCATCAGATAAAGAAGAAAGTAAGTGATCATAATAAACACACAAGTTCAAACAAAGTGACCCTTGTAATAAAGAGGTCAAGATCCAGTGGGGCAGGAAGAATTTTGAAAAAGAATATCCATACCCTAATTCACCCCCCCCCCTCTCAGGGTATATAGGCCCCTATTGGTCCTAACAATTTCCTCGACCATTTCTTGTCCAAGCATCTTATGTTCACCAACCTCATCCCAACATCCCGGTGTTCTGCACCTTTTCCCATATAGGGCTTCATATGGTGACATTTGGATGCTTGAGTGGAAACTATTGTTATAAGAGAACTCAACCAGACGAAGATTTTGATCCTATCCTCCTTTAAAGTCCATTGAGCACGCTCTCAACATGTCCTCAGGTGTTTGGATAGTCCGCTCGAATTGGCCATTAGTTTGAGGATGATAAGTCTTACTAAAGTTCAGTTCAGTATTCAGAGCATGTTGAAGACTATTCCAAAACATAGAGGTTAATCTTGGATCTCGGTCAAACATAATAGATAGTGGTACTCCATGCAGCCTTACCACTTCCCTGATATATATCTGTGCTAGTTGATCCAAGGAGAAATCCTTCCGAATAGCAATGAAGTGTGCATCCTTTGTAAGACGATCCACAACAACCCAGATCACATTATTTCCCTAGGATGTCATTGGAATTCCAGTGACAAAGTCCATGGTGATGTTCTACCATTTCCATTCTAGTTTGGCCAATGGTTGCATCATCCCCTTAGACTTCATCCTCTCTGCATTCACTTGCTGACACACCAGGCACTTTGATGTATATTCAGCGATCTCCTATTTCATATTATCCCACCAAAAGTTTTCTCGAAGATCTCGATACATCTTTGTGATCCCTGGGTGAATAGAGAAATTTGAAATATGTGCATCATCCAAAAGTTCCTTCTTCAGCTCCGGACTTGATGGAACACATATTCTTTTCCCAAACAGCACAATTCCTTCTTCATTAACATTAAAAACCGAGGATTTCCCTTTTTCGATGGCTTCCACTTTTTCCTGAATTCCCACATCATCCTTTTGAGCATCCTTTAACCTTTCCAAAAGAGGCGGTTGAGAAATAATTTGTGAAAGTGTTGATGATGTTCCCTTCTTTATGATTCCCATGTCCATCTTCATCAAGTATAAGAATATTGGATCCTTCTCAATTCTCATCATTGATAGAATTGTTGGGTCCTTTCTACTTAGGGCATCTGCCACCTTGTTCGCTTTCCCAGGGTGGTAATGTATTGAATAGTAATAATTCTTGATGATCTCTATACATCTTCTCTGGCGCATATTATGATATTTCTGTATGAATATATATTTTAGACTTTTGCAGTCAGTATATATCTCACATTTCTCCCCATAGAGATAATGTCGCCAGATTTTCAAGGCAAAGATCACAGTCACCAACTCCAGATCATGCGTTGGATAGTTTCGCTCATGGATTTTCAACTTCCTTGAGGCATAGGATATCACTTTATCATTCTACATCAACACATAGCTTAAGCCCTTCTTTGAAGCATCACTTAATACCACAAAAAGTTCCCCACTTGTGGGTAAAGTGAGCATGAACGTAGTGATAAGCCTCCTTTTCAACTCCTTGAAGCTTTCTTCGCATTCATAACTTCAAGAAAACTTTACTCCCTTTCGAGTTAGCTTGGTAAGAGGGTTGTACAATCGTGAGAAATTTCTCACAAATCGTCGATAATATCCAGCTAACCCAAAGAAGCTACGGATATCAGTTACCGATGTTGTCCTCGGCCATCCCTCAATTGCATCTGTTTTGGAGGGATCCACAGATATCTCATTGATTGTGATGATATGGCCCAATAATGATACTTCCTTCAACTAGAACTCACACTTTCTGTACTTTTCATAGAGCTTCTCCTTGTACAAAGTTTCTAGTACAGTTCTTAAATGCTCCCCATTATCCTCCTTGGTTTTGGAGTATATTAGAATGTAATCTATAAAGACTACCACAAATTTGTCTAGGTAATCTCTAAAGACTCTACTCATCAAGTCTATGATGATTTCTGGAGCATTAGTGAGTCCTAAAGGCATTACTATGAATTCATAGTGCCCGTATCTTGTGCAAAAAATAGTCTTGGGGATATCTTCCTTCTTCACCCTTACTTGATAATATCCTGACCGCAAATCCACCGTGGAGAAGTATTGTGCTCCACGCAGCTGATCGAACAAGTCATAAATTCATGGGATATGACACTTGTTCTATATCATGATTTTGTTGAGCTCAACATAATTGATTCAAAGGCGCATTGACCCATCCTTCTTCTTGACGAAGAGGACTGGTGCACCCCATGGTGAAGCACTTGGGCGTATAAACCCTTTATCCAGATTATCCTATAGTTGTTTCTTCAGCTCTTCAAGATCAATGAAAGCAATTATATATGGAGTCTTGGCTATTGGTAGCACCCCTGGCATAAGTTCAATTGAGAACTCAAAATCTCTTCTAGGAGGAAGACCAGGCAGTTCCTCGGGAAACACTTCTGTGAATTCCCTCACAATAGGAATTTCTTCAAGGATGGTTTCTTCCTTGGACTCAATCATCTGATCGAGATATGCATGCTCATAGGTAAGTAATATCCATGCTTGAGATGATGGAGCTAAAGGATATTCATCTTCCTCCTTACACTTGTAAAGAATCGGGGGTCGATTCTCCATATGGAGTGTGATTTCCCTCTCCCGACAATTTATGTTGGATCTATATAAGGAGTGTCAATCCATGCAAAGAATTGAATCAAATTCCACAAGAGGGAGTATGAATAGATTCACCAGGAAATTCAATCCACATATTATAACAGGGGAGGACTTATACTCATGGGATTCAATGATTTCCCCATTTTCTGTACTCACCGACATCTTCACTTCCATGATTTGTGGTGGTGCTGGGATTGTTCTACTAAACTTTCGAGATATAAAAGAATGTGTAAAAACTGAATCAAAAATTATGTTGGCTATTCTTGAATGAATAACTAGCGTACCTGTCACCACTTCATTTTCAGGGTTCACATCAGAAAAAGTGATGGAAAAGGCTCTTCCTTGCTGCCTTGGAGGTTGTTGGTTGCCTCCGAAAACCCTTGGATTAGGGCACTGATTTGAAAAATGCCATGGTACTTTGCATTTATAGTAATGAACAACGCGTTGAGGTTCGAACGAGTCATTCCTCTCCTCTGTCACAGCCACAGGTATTTCTTGCCGACAGTTAACAGCTAGGTGCCCTTCTCTTCCACACCTAAAGCATTTCATCGTCCCCTTGAGGCAATTTCAAGGGTGCTTCTTTCCGCACTTTTGGCAAGTGGGGTGTTGGATCTTCTTAGCACCGTTCGATTTATCCATAGGACCGCCAGAATTGAATTCCACCTTATGCTTCGTGTCCCCATGATACCCCTGTGATTCCCCGATCTCTATTTCGACCTTGAGGGAACATCGGACAATTTCCTCATAGCTGTCGAAGTCACGGATTGCAAATGCTTTCCGCAAGATAGGCTTCAGCCCACCAAAGAAGCGGCCATCCTTGCATTTGGGGGTAATGACAAAGTCAGAAGCATATCGTTCAAGCCTTGTGAAGTTTGCCTCATACGCTCCAACAGATTCTTCTTCTTTTTTCTTGAGGTAAAGTAAGTCCCTTTCCATCTTAAGCCGGAGGGTGTGCGGAAAATATTTATCGAAAAACATCTTGTGGAAATCCTTCCATTCCAAATCCTCGATCTCCTCCTCAGGCTTCGTATTTTTTATCAACGTCTACCATTTATCAACTCCACCCTCCATATGATAAGACGCTAGGAGAACCTTCTCTTGTTCATAACATTGAAGGATGGAGAAGATCTTTTCAATGGAGTTGATCCATTGTTCAGCGATCGTTGGATCAGATGATCCACTAAAAGTAGGAGGCCTTTGTCTCATGAAGCTCTCGATAGTGACTTGTTATTTCATAGGGTAGTTGAACGTTCCTCTTGACCCGTGTTTCTATTCAATGCTTGATTTGGCTAAGAAAGAATCCTGAAAAGGTTCATGATTCCCGATCCCATTGGTTTGGGCATCTCATTAGTACAGTCATCACACTGATATTCACATCGGTTTTTTGCCCAAGTCCTCCTATTACCGGCCATTGGATGGAATAAAAGGAAAGTTAGGGGTAACACATAAAGGGTAATCAAAAGACCAAAGTTTATGACTTATAAATTAAATTTTATTTCCTTAACTTATGAATCAATAGGCTTCAGTCTAGGATTTTCATGATATCTTTCTAACATATATTCGTAGGGGCATTTTTTTTAATTCCCTTAATAATGGTTCATAATAAGATTGTGAATTTATCAAAACATATACCTAGGAGTTTTGTAACCAAGAGTTCAGCAAGTCCCATTGTCGTGCACCAGTTCCCATTCGAGTCTAGCTCAAAGCGCTGTTTTCGGGTTTTACCCCTAGGATACATCTGTGCTAGAGCCGCCTCTACCTGCTCGTATCCAGATAGGGATGTATTTGTTTGATAAACCACTTACTCAGTACTTACCAATACTTCGGGATGTTTTTATTATACATAGTCTTGTCTCTAAGTCTTTACAAGAGTTTTCTAATCCTAATCCCAAAAATAACTAAACTTATCCTCTGATACCAACTATGACAACCCTGCTTTTATTACAAACATAAACATGATTTATTACATAAAACTTCACTTGATCCAACAAATAATATTGAGAGGATTACTTTCATTGGGGATTAGGATCATTATATAAAAACATAAAACATGAAATAGAACATATTTATTGAAAACTTCCTTTACATGTCCACTACATTCCCTCGTACTTAGCATTGCATGGGATAACCTGAGGACATGCATAAGAAAAGGGTGAGCTATAAAGCCCAGTAAGGGAGTACACATGGAATAACATGAGGAGTACAATACATGTTAGACAATAGGTATATCAATAGAGAATAATAGAAACATGAACATAAAGGCATGATAAAGCATGATAATCCTAACATGGAAATGTGGAAACAACACTTAACATGGAATTTGCATGAGCCAAGGCTCATTGCACATGGAGCATGAGTAAATAATCATTGCACATAAAGCATGAGTAAACCCTCGTTGCACTTGAATTAGCATGAGTCAACACTCATTTCACATGACGTATCATGATACTATACTTTACCCAATGCATTGGAGCGCTATAGGGCGCACCCTTCATAAACATTTCATTTCATGCATAAGTGTGCCACATGGATCATAAAACATGGATTCATAAAACATAATCATTTATTCCAAGATAAAGGAATGTTGAATTAATACATGAAACTTTATAATCAATAATTAAATGTTCATAAATGTGAATACCCATGATGGAGAAATGGGCATGGTATTCACTACACAATGACATTGGCTTAGAAAATCAGTGCGATTTCGGCATCATAATAGCATGACATAAGAATTCATAAAAAAGGTTGATGAGAGAGAAAGGGGTTCCTCATCATATTTACATGTAATGGACAGTAAGGAGGTCATATAGATACATGTCCCAAAAATTTTAATGGAATTTAGATTCATGAAACCAAAGTATTTCTTGAATGTAAATGAGGAGAGAGAAGTTCCTTTCGGAATTTCAGCATAGTAATGGGTGTACATGGGAGGCATTTAATGAGAGAGAAAGGGGTCTCCCATAATTCAAACATAAAGAGGTCAGTAATAGGGAAGAGCGAAACCATACCCCAACATTCATAATTGAAATTAAAAGGGAAAAACAACTTAAATAAAATTGACAAAAATGAGAAAGGAAAAAAAATCCTTACTTGGATGTGTGCTTCCAAAGGCTAGAGAGAGGCTTGAGAGAGGCTTCTTGGGAGAATGGGGCACCTTTGGAGGATTCTAGAGAAAGTAGGGCAGAGGTTGGACGAACTCCAAAGGTTTTGAGTGAGGAGGAAGTGGGAGCTTCGGTGGGTCTATATAGGAAAGGTGAGGGAATTCTTTATTATTTAGGTTTGGGACCCCTTATATTAAATTAATCCAAAGCACAAACCAACCCATGTTTTTTACCCATGGTTTTTGGAAAAGGGAAGAGGAAAAAAATATTTTATAAGTCCAAAGTCCGAACATCTTAAAATAATAAGGTTTCTTATGTGGAGGTGAGTCACACTCCCATGGAAAACAATTTAAAAAGACTAGGTGTTTAAAAATTCTCGAGGGGTCCATTAATGCTTTGAAAATTAAGTCAAACAGACCCAAAATCACATTATTTTAATGGTAAATAATATATTGGCCGAACATGAAGCCTATAGTATTTTATTACTTCACTATTGAGTTATTAGGATGTCATAAAACACATTATATAATTAAACGGTATTTAATTTTTACCCAAAAATTTGACTGTCTTAGAAAATTATGAAAAATTCACCGTTGGATAATTTCGACATCCTGATTCCAGAAATAACATTTATTTTATCTAAATAATTTTCTAAATATTTTAATTTTCACTTTTAAAATAAAAACTGATAGTTATCGAAAATTCACGGGTTTTGACAAAAATGGCTTTCAAACCTTAATAAAAATTACAATTGCATTCATAAAATTATAAGATCATTTATATTTAATAAAAATTAATTTAATAATAATAATAATATTTTATTAAAATTTTATTTAATTAAAAATTCCCTTAATTTAATAAAATAGAATTTTTAATTAAATAATAACTAAAAATACTATTTGTACTTTAAAAATTATTTACAATGTATCAATAATGACAAGAAGGTATATTCATTATTATATAAAAAATAATAATAAAATGAACATAGTACTACAAATTTGTTACATAACCCCTTAAAACAACCGCATAAGACCTAAGGGTAAGGTGTCCGATGGTGACAGACTCTTGGGGGGGCTCAGATAACATCGCTCGTGTGGTAATCTCTATCAAGTTCCACTTTTCTCATAGATGGTCCCATTCGAGCTTGACATGATGAAGCTCAGCTTGGGCCCAGTCAAGAGCGAAGCCCAAAGACGCCAACTTATTTCCAAGCCCCGACAAATGGGCTTCGTATGGAGCAATTCTACTGGATGATGCCATCGCTTCTTTTGTCTGAGTAAATTGGATTTGTTAAAGCCCTATATTTATACTAATCATGTGATCACTGTTCAACGACTATATTAGCAACGGTCAAAATTATTAACATAAAACCAAAGATATTGACATTTTATATAGACATTTTACATAGAGAGACATTTAATTAGATAAATAAAGATTTTCCATTAATGAAACTTTGGGTCGTTATAATAAATATAATTTATTAAAATAAATAATCTTTCTAAAATATTATTTTTATTATAAAATTGTAAATAAAAAATTAGGTTTTAGAAAGATATCAGAAGTTAATTTATAGTTTTCAAAACATTTATTTATTTATTTGAAACACACGTCCGATTTTCCCCTATCAACCGGTCAAGGTTTCGGTGCTCTACTAATGTGTATAGCAGCACTCGGGTCGAATCCTCGGTGATGATACTTTGTAATAGTCGTTTGTTTTTAGTTAATTATATTCTAATTGGGGGGTTTGTTTATAGAGATTATGAAATAATTTATGGATGATGTTTGATTTAACAAATTGATAAAGATTGGGGTGAGTTCATCATTAGGTATTTAAGCTTGTGATATCCTTGAGATTTTCTTTATATTGCATTAAATTAACACCCATGTCACAAGATGATTTTGATCAGAATTCCCAAGTGTTAAAGCTTTAATCCAAGCTGTAACATAACATAGGTTTCTAATAATTACTATTACTTGTTTATGGTATTGTATTTTTGGTTCCAATAATCCATCGAATCCACATATTAAACAAAACATGTCATTAATCCCTGACATATAAAGTTCGACATAGACAATATTAATTTAAAGAACATTCGTCGAGCAAAAGCTCTCAATAACTTAACATAACTAAATTATAGCTCGCCCCAATTAAAGATTTTCCCATACATTAAAATTATTAATAATATGGTTATAATGATTATGATGATAAATTAAGAATATAAGATAAAGAAAGGGATAAGAAAAGATTCTTGCGTCGAACACACACACACACCAACAATGATGATAATTAAAAACGGATTTTAGATTGAATGATGAAGAAAAAGAAGGGAAGGGGATTAAATTTAATTTAAACTATTTTAAGAACATAAATATTAAACTACACAACGTGTATGAGAATAAGAGATATTGAAGAAGAAACTTTCATTAAAACAGAATTACAAAAGAAAGGACTTACAAAATTACAAAAATGAAGAATACGAAAGTAAGTGAAAACAAAGAGAGGAGGAAAGGTTTATCAATTGAAAACCTGAGTATGGAAGATCCTCCGAAGCCTTTTTAAAGTCTTTGGTCATTTTAATATGTTCTCCTCTATTCTGAAATTCCAACCCCTCTCAAGGAGATAAGGGGAGAGTATTTATAGCCCTAGGAGTGGACTGTTTGCATTCCCAATCTGTCCCTCCGCTTGCATCGCCGTGTTGTCTATTCATAAAGCTGAATATATAGAGATCTCCTTCTTAAAAGATTTATATAATAATGTTTTCAGACTAATCTCAAAATTTGGAGTCATTTGGACTTAAGGATAAAAAGTTATATTCGGTTAATTAAACAAAGTAAAACTATCCATTTCAATCCAGTCTTTTTAAAGTCCAAAATGTAAAAGGTTTTTTGAATAGGAATATGCCATCAAATCCGAATTATTTCTTCAAAAAAGTCGGCCTTCTATTTCGCCTCTTTCACACTGAGAAATCTCATCACGATTGGATGCTTACATCATGAGATAAGTCATGCATACTATACAGATTTTAATTCTCGGCCAGAATGGTGGGCTGGAATATAAACCTTCATTTGGGCCCCTTTTTCTTAGATTTGGGCCCTTAAATTTTTATGAAAAACTCCTTGAATTATGATAAGAAATATTTTGGAGAATATTAGAATTTGGACTTCTGCATGTATCCTAGTAAATCAATCTTCATGAATAGTACAGTTTCTTCACAGATTCCTTGGTCTTGTTTGTGAGGATCATATGACCCTTCAAATGACAAAATTGGCTCATGGTACCTTATAATGAAATGTTTTATATTAAAATTAGAATCCTAAAAAATATGAACCACACAATTTGGATCAGTATAGTGATAGGTATTATTAAAACAGTAAACTGACTCAATTGGACTACTTCTAAAAATGCTCAAAAATTATATTTAATATTAAAACATTAATATTTCACACAAATTATGCACATTTCATATAAAATAAGTAAAGGGAGTATATAATAATTCATGAAAATATTAATAACATCAACTCCCCCACACTTAGTTTTGTGCATGTCCTCATGTGCAACAAATATGAAAACATGACAAAATCATTTTCACTCACCAACAAATATTAAAATTTTGTTTTCTCCAATTAGGGAAGGTTTTGACTATTTCACTCATCCATTTTGAATTCCACCACAAGTTGTTACAAAAACAATTTTCTAAAACTAATTCATTTTTTCATGCTCAAATTTAGAAATGGAAAATGTGGACACTCAAAACTCACACCTCTCAAGATGATAAAATTCATTTGTGGAGGTTCACTCTTTCACCAACCAAAAGTAAAAATCTTAGAGTTTGAAAAGAGCTCTCAGCTTCCAATCCCTATCCAAAGTGAACAAGAATCAAGAGGTATTTTTAAGTGGTTTTTATGTGGCTATGGGACGGTAGGAATATAATGTCCAAGAGATATAAGAAGAGGGGTAAACACCAATATATAATAAGAAATGCGCATTTTTTTGAAATAAAACATGGAAGGAAATGAAAACACATATTTACAAGGGAATGATTGTGTGAAGAAAGACAAAATAGAGGAAGAAAATATGAAGGTAATGAGAAGATTTAATATTTACAAACCAAAAAACTTCTCCCAATTATATAAGAATATAATGCAAGTGTTCTTTTTTTCTTTTTTTTCTTTGTTTTTTCGAAAGTTGACCATAAAACAGATCTCACACTCATATCCCAACCCATGTTTGATCTCTTCGGGACACTAATTGTAATAGTTATAACAATATCAAAGGTTGAAAAAGAGTGATTTTTGACCTACCCAAGACACAACATATTTTTTAAATTGTTTTTTTATTTTTTCCATCATTTTTTATTTTTTTTGAACACTTGTCAAAAACATTTACAAAATTACATAAATGGAAGTAAATTACATTACCCAAAACACACTGAATGAAAACCTCTCCCCCACACTGAAATGGATGCTTTCCCTCAAGCAGATGATAACTCGTTGAAAATCAATAATAGGGTACCCAAACAATGAAATCCATTCCCCCCACAATTAAATTTCAATAAAATATGAAATGAAAATCCATGTTGATATTGGGTGGGAAAAGGTATTGGGATTGTAATGTGGCTATCAAAGAAAAGGATTTCATAGGCTTGAAGGGGCTTTCAAAAGGAGGATTAATGTAAGGGAAATGGGAGGCAATTTGGCTATTGTGATTCTCATGTGGTTCAGAAAATACCTCTATCATATTAATGCACACTAAGGAAAGAAATTCAGCTCGAAGGTCCACAAACTCAAGACTCACAAATGGGGGTGAAAACACACATTTTGAAAATATGGCCATAGGTGGCCATGGAATGAAAGAAAATGTTGTTCCTCATGGTTTGGGAAAATCATTTTCCAAATAAAAAATTGATCATTCAAAATTTGTTAATTTTGACACAAAATTATTTATCCAAATTCATGATGAAAATAAAAAAAATTGAGATGAAAACATGTCTGTTAACTCCACAAAATGGTTGGAAAAAATTTCAAAACTCGATGGTGAGTAAGCATGACTCTTTAATTTTTTGTATTTTTTTAAGTGATTGTTTTCTTGGTTTTTTTTAGTTTTTTAGGTTTTTATATTTTTTTGTTTTTTTATAAAGATTCACCCACAGAAAAGAGAAAGTGAAAAAGAATGGTTTTTATAAAGAAAGTGGTAAAAAAATTAAAGAGAGAGGAAAAAGAAGAAAGAGGTAGAGAGTGGAAGAGATAGAGAGAGAGTTAAAGGGAAAGAGGTGCCCCCTGGTTTGGATTTGGTGGGTCGTCGTCTCCATCCGGTGGTGGGTTGACTGTAGAATTTGGGGATCTAGTGGAAGTAGATGATGATCTAGGATTGTGTGTCCTCTCATGGTGGTTATTTAACCGACTTCCATTAACCGTGAATGTCCTTTTGGAAGAGGGGTCTTGGACTTGCACTGCACCAAATGTGTAAACATTAGTAATAACAAAAGGACATTCCCAATGAGAATTAAGCTTACTTGGGTGAAGTCGGAATCGAGAATTGAAGAGCATTACCTTTTAACCTTCATGAAATACCTTTATCTGGAAGTGTCTGTCATGGAGTACTTTAGCCTTCTCTTTGTACAGATTGGAATTCTCATAGGATTTAAGTCAAAGATCCTCCAGTTCATCCAATTGCAACAATATTTCTCACAAGATTTTTCACAATCAAAATTAAAGGTGTTCACTGCCCAAAAAGGCTTATGTTGGATTTCAAATGGTAAGTGACACGCTTTACCAAAAACATGCCTAAAAGGAGACATCCCAATGGGTGTTTTATATGCAGTTCGATAAGCCAAAAGTGCTTCACCAAGTCTTTCAGGACAGTCTTTTCTGGTGGGTTTTACAATTCTCTCTAGAACTCTTTTCACTTCTCTATTAGAGAGTTCATCCATGACATTTATTTTAGGGTGATATACAGTTGAGGTTTTATGTACAACCCCATTCTTTTTCAGAAGATCTTCTATGGTTCTATTACAAAAATGGGTTCCTAAGTCACTGATCAAGGCACGTGGTGTGCCAAATCCTTGGAAGATGTGGGTCTTTAGGAACTCACTAACAGTATGAGAATCATCCTTCCTAGTGGGTTTGGCCTCAATCCACCTTGAAACATAATCGGACGCAAGAAGAATGTATGAGAATCCATTGGAAGGGGGAAATGGTCCCATGAAATCTATTCCCCAAACATCGAAGATCTCGAAGAAAATTAAAGGCTTTTGGGGAATTTCATTTCTCTTGGAAATTATGCCAAACATTTGGAAAGTGGTACATGATTGATAGAACTCATGTGAGTCCTTAAAGAGTGAAGGCCAGAAGAATCTAGAGTCTAAACGGTTCTGGAGGTCCTTTGTGGTCCAAAGTGGCCACCTCTGGGAAGTGAGTGACAAAATTCTAATATGGAAGAATGTTCATTTTCATCGACACATCTCCTTATTACCATGTCATCCCCAGTTTTCCAAATTTTATTTTCTTCCCAAAAATAGTATTTTGAATCACTTTTCAACTTCATTTTTTGTTCTTTTGAAAACTTTTAAGGAAAAACACCAGAAACCAAGTAATTTACAATTGGGGCATACCATTGTATTTTTTGAGTGAGAGATGAATGGTGCCCAGTGGGGAATTCAGGATCGATGATTTTAGATTGAGAAGAATTAGAAATTATACTCAAGTAATCAGTAACAGGGTTTTCTTTTCCTGGTCTATCATTGACTTCAAGGTCAAACTCTTGGAGCATTAGGATCCATCTTATTAGCCCCGGTTTGGAATCACTTTTCTTGAGTAAGAACTTTATAGTAGAATGGTCTGTGAAGATTATGATTTTGGCACCTAAGAGATAGGGATGTAATTTATCTAAGGCAAAAACCACTACTAGAAGTTCACCTTCAGTCACAGTGTAGTGAGATTGAGTTTCATCCAATGTTTTTGAGTCATAATAGATGACATGAGGGATTTTGTCTCTTCTTTGACCAAGAATAGCCCCAACGGATCTATCAAAAGCATCACACATCAACTCAAAGGGTAATGACCAATCTGGGGGTTGGATTATAGGGGCAGATGTAAGTGCAGTTTTGAGTTCAATGAAGGCTCTCTTGCAAACCTCATCAAAATGGATCGTGACATCATTTTGGAGAAAACGAGTGAGTGGAGGGAAATTTTACTGAAGTTATGGATGAATAGCCGATAGAAACCATCATGACCGAGGAATGAACGGATGTCTCGAACAGAGTTGGGTTTAGGAAGTGATTGGATCACTTCAATTTTGGCAGGAACGACTTCAATACCACCTTTTAAAACTATGTACCCTAGAACAATCCCATTTTCAACCATGAAGTGACATTTTTCAAAATTTAACACAAGGTTACACTTGACACACTTTTGAAGGACTTGAGAGAGTGAATGAAAGCACGATTCAAATGACTCACCATAAATGGTGAAGTCATCCATGAAGACTTCCATGAAGTGTTCAATGAATTCTGAACAGATACTCATCATACACCTCTGGAATGTTGCAGGATCATTACAAAGGCCAAAAGGCATTCTTCTATATGCATATGTTCCAAAGGGGCATGTGAAAGTAGTCTTTTCTTGGTCCTGAGGTGAGATTGGGATTTGAAAATAGTCGGTGTAACCATCAAGAAAGAAATAGTGTGACTTTACGGCTAATCTTTCCAGCATTTGATCAAGGAATGGAAGAGGGTAGTGATCTTTTCATGTTTCAGCATTCAATTTTCGATAATCGATGCATACACGCTGTTTATTCTTCACTCGAGTTGTGACTACCTCTCCATGTTCATTTGTGACAACAGTTATCCCACCCTTCTTAGGTACAACTTGAATTGGACTAACCCATTCACTATCATAAATTGGGTAGATAATACCATCTTGAATAATCTTGGTGATCTCTTCCCTAACTACCTCAAGGATGAGTGGATTGAGTATTCTTTGTGGTTGTCAAATTGGTTTGTATGACTTTTCAAGATGGATGTGATGCATGTAAAGGGCAGTTTTGATTCCTGGTATGTCATCTAGGGTCCAACCTAAGGCCTTTTTGTTTTCCTCTAACACTTGAACAAGTTTGGACTCCTCAGTTTCAGTAAGTGTGGCAGAGATAATGATAGGATATGAGTGATCATGGAAGAGGAATGCATATTTTAGGTGTGCAGGAAGGGGTTTTAGATTAGTATCATCATTCATTTTTGGGTTAGGAAACTCAAAAATGGAGGATGGGACTTCAGTTGCTTCAGATTAATTTTTCATAATACATTCCAAGGTGGAGCAGTTTTTATCAGAGTTGAGATGGGATTCAAGATAGTTTTCAAGATCCTCTAGATTGATGGAGTCTATGAATGAGAGGTCCACATCAACTTCACCATTTATGACATGGTTAATCATGGTGCAGATTTCACAAGATCCTTTGTCATTATAACATGAATAAAATGGTGTATTGGGGTTCGATTGACTCTTAGAAGTGTACTCAGAGGCATGGATTGAGAATGCAGAGTGATCCTCAGATAGATATCGCATGGCTTGGAAAATGTTGAACTTGACCAGTTGGTCACCGAATTCCATGGATAAGATTCCAGAATGGACATCAATTTTGGTTCTCGTAGTCATGAGGAATGGTATTCCTATAATTATGGGAGATCAAGAAGAGTTCATCTCACCTTCCATGTCAACGACATAGAAATCAGCTGGGAAGATAAGATCATTTACTTGAACAAGGACATCCTCAATTATTCCCTCAGGACTGTCTATGCATTGATTGGCTAACTGAATTAAAACACCCATTGGATATAAGGGACCTAGACCATGTTTGGAGAATATGGATTTGGGCATGACATTAATTGAGGCTCCTAGGTCTATGAGTGCATCATCAAAGTTGGAAATTCCAATTTGGCATGGAACCGTAAAGGTACCTGGATCTTTGCACTTAATGGGTATGGACTGATGGGTAGAAACATTTTAAAAGGTCCTAAGTTTCCTCTTGTGGGTACAAAACTCCTTGAGAAACTTGGCATACTTAGGAATTTGTTTTATGGTATCTAAGAGGGGAATTTTGACTTCAACACGTCTAAACATGTCGAGCATTTCAGGATCAGGTTCGAAGGACTTCTTTGGCTTAGAAATAGCTTGAGGAAAAGGAATTGGGTTCCTAAGTGGAATGGAAGGATGTGAGGGAATGGATTCAGGTTCTTTTTCAAGTTTCTTTTTCTTTTCATTTTCTAGTTCAACATTTATAGGAGGGTTTGAGGATTTATCTTGAGGCATAGCAAGTTTCTTTCCTGATCTAAGTGCAATTTCACTTACATTACCCTTTGGGTTGGGTAATGGTTGAGATGGGAGTTGGGAAGAATTTGATTGTTGTTGCTGGGTCAAGTGGGATGCAAGTTGACCTATTTGGGTTTCAATGTTTTTAAAGCTAGAATGGGTGAATGAGGCAAGATCTTCTACTGCACTTTCCCATGGTTTCTTGGAAAAAGAGGCTTGTCCCTGTTTGTGATTTCCTTGATTTTGGTTCCTGGTAAATCGATTGTATTGGTTTTGGAATTTGGAAGGCTCACTAAGATAATGGAATCCAGGAGGAGGATTGTTCCTTTGAGGTTGAGGAACAAAAGGATAAGGTTGATGGAAGTTACCACCACCTTGACCATATTGGAATTGGATTGGATTTTCAGGAGGGAATCTTGGGGTATGAGATACAGGATTACCATACCTCAGGCCTTGGTTATTGGAAGAAGATAAGGGCTCAGAGTGAGGTTGGTTGAAGTTTCTAACAAACTGACCTGATAGTTGAGGATTGGTGTTCCATTGAGCATATGCTGCAATGAGTTCCATTGGTCCAGATGAATCGGATTGATCCTCTTGAAGTTTTGGACATGTGTCAGTTGGATGAGATGGAGAGTTGTAGATTCCATAGTTTTTTATAGGTCTAGGAAACATTGATTGTAGAGAAGACGAGGCTGGGGATTTGGTGGCCACAACTAGCAGTCGCACAAGACCTGTATGTTCACTCATCCACTTGGTCATCTTGTTCGGCTCAACTGATTGATTATCTTCGTCTTGTTTGACTTGAGCATGTGCTCAAGTATGGAATTGTTGTGTGTTTGCATCCATGTTACTTATGAGATCTCTTGCAGCTGCATGAGTTTTATCAACAAGAGCACCACTACTTGCGGAATCTATGAGAGCTCTCTCCATACCCAATAACCCATCATAGAAGTATTGGATCAAGAGTTGGTTGGAGATTTGGTGATGTGGGCAGGTCTCCACAAGCTTTTTGAACCTCTCCTAGTACTCATGGAGTGATTAACTTGTGAATTGACGTATACCACTTATTTCCTTTCGGATAGAAGTAGTACGAGAAGCAGGAATGAATTTCTCTAAGAAGAGTCACTTCATGTCATTCCATGTAGTTATAGAACCAGGAGGAAGGTAGTAGATCCATGACTTAGCAGTGTCATCTAGGGAGAAAGGGAAGGCTCGGAGTTTGATTTGTTCTTCAGAAACCCCTTGAGCCTTCATGGTAGAGCACACAACTTGGAACTCTCTAAGGTGGAGATGTGGATCCTCATCGGCTTGCCCGTGAAAATGAGGGAGAAGATGAATCAAACACGATTTGAGTTTGAAGTCAGCCTCTATATTTGGATATTTAATACCAAGAGGTTGGTAATTCATATCAGGGGCAGCAAGTTCTTTATGTGTTTGTTCCTTATAATTGGCCATATCTAATTCAATCGGTTGGACAATGGTTGGTTCTTGAATTGTCTGATTATCTCTTATGTTCTTCCTAAGTTGGTGAAGTGTTTGCTCAATTTCAGGGTCAAAAAAATATGAGGGATTTTTTTGAAGGCTACAGGGCATTCAGAGAGATTTTGGAAGAAATAGGAAGACGGGTTTTTTTTGTATTTTTTCAGTTTATGATTTTTAAGAGGAAGACGAGTTTTTCTTTGTGTTTTTTTTCAATTTATTTTTAATTTTTTTTGGGGGGGGGGGGTTTTACATTAACCCAAAACTAATGTCTACATAAAGAACCATACCCATCAACGCCACCATTTTAAACACATGGTCGATTGTCGCCTATCGACCGGTCAAGGTTCCAGTGCTCTGCTAATGTATATAGCAGCACTCGGGTCGAATCCTCTGTGATGCTACTTTGTAATAGTCGTTTGTTTTGAGTTAATTGTATTATGATTGGGGGGTTTGTTTTCAGAGCTTATAAAATAATTTATGGATGATGTTTGATTTAACAAATTGATAAATATTGGGGTGATTTCATCATTAGGTAGTTAAGCTTGTGATATCCTTGAGCTTTGCTTTATATTGCATTAAATTAACACCCATGTCACAAGATGATTTTGATCGGAATTCCCAAGTGTTAAAGCTTTAATCCAAGACATAACTTAACGTAGGTTTATAATAATTACCATTACTTGTTTATGGTAGTGTATCTTTTGTTCCAATAATCCATGGAATCCACATATTAAACAAAACATGTCATTAATCGATGACATATAAAGTTCAACATACACAATATTAATTTAAAGAACATTCGTCAAGCAAAAGCTCTCAATCACTTAGCATACCTAAATTATAACTCACACCAATTAAATATTTACCCACCCATTAAATTGATTACTAATATGGTTATAATTATTATGATGATAAATTAAGATGATAAGATAAATAAAGGGATAAGAAAATATTTTTGCGTCGAACACATACACACACGGACGGTGATGATAATTAAAAACAGATTTTTGATTAAATGATGAAGCAAAAGAAGGGAAGGGGATTCAACTGAATTTAAACTATTTTAAGCACATAAATATTAAACTACAGAAGGTGGATGAGAATAAGATATATTGAAGAAGAAACTTTCATTAAAATAGAATTACAAAAGAAAGGACTTACAAAATTACAAAAACGAAGAACACGAAAGTAAGTGAAAACAAAGAGAGGAGGAAAGGTCTCTCAAGTAAAAACCTGAGTATGGAGGATCCTCAAAATCCTTTTTCAAGGCTTTGGTCGTTACAATATGTTATCCTCTCTTCTTAAATTCCAACCCCTCTCAAGAAGAGAAGGGGAGAGTATTTATAGCCCAAGGAGTGGACTGTTTGTATTCCCAATCTTTCCCTCCACTTGCATCGCCATGTTGGCTATTCAAAAAGCCGAATCTCAAGCAATATTCTTCTCAAAGGTTTTAGATAATAAAGTTTTCCGAATACTCTCAAAATTTGGATTCATTTGGACTTAAGGATCAAAAGTTATGGGTGGTATATTAAACAATGTTAAACTGTCCATTTCAATCCAGTCGTTTTAAAGTCCAAAATGTAAAAGGGTTTTTGAATAGGAATATTCCTTCAAATCTGAATGATTTATTCAACAATGTCGTCCATCTATATCTAATATTTTGTAATGAAAAATCTCAGCATGATTTTATTCTTACATCATGAGATATTTCATGCATACTATACTACTCTTAATTCTAGGCCAGAATGGTGGGCTGGATTTTAAAGCCTCATTTGGGCCCCTTGTTCTTAGATTTTGGCCCTAAAATTTTTATAGAAGACTCCTTGCATTTTCCCCCGAACTATGGTGGAGAATAATAGAATTTGGACTTCTTAATGTATCACAGTAAATCAATATTCATGAATAGTCTAGTTTCTTCACAGATTCTTTGGTCTTGTTTGTGAGGATCATATGACCCTTCAAATGGCAGACTTGGATCATGCTACCTTCTAATGAAATTTTTTATATTTAAAGGAGAATCCTAAAAAACAAGAACCACACAATTTAGATCCATATAGTGATAGATATTATTAAAATAGTAAACTGACTCAATTGGACTACTTCTAAAAATTCTTAAAAATTATACTTAATATTAAAACATTAATATTTCACACAAATTATGCACATTTCATATAAAATCAGTAAAGTGAGTATATAATAAGTCATGAAAATATTAATAATATCATTATTCCATGATATAAATATACCATATTGTAATTTATAGATACCAAAATTTTATTTATACTTCTATAGGTGATGTTACTATTCTATTGGTCATATTTATATTCTTAATGGTCACAATTTATATTCAAAAAGTCATATTTAATAGTATATTATGGTTTTAAACTCGGTGTTATGTGAATAAAAAACTATAGAAGATGTTAAATTTTGAAAGAGACATACTATAAATTATTAGGGTGTCACAAATTTGATGATACTCATTATCCCAACAACCTAGATAGTTATGGAGTAATACCAATTAAAAACAATTATAGTTGTAAGGATGTACTTCAACTGCTTAGATGTAGCTTGGGGATATGACCCAATGACATCCATTTCCCTTATGTAAAATTCCCAAGAATATTTAGCAGTATGTTGAAACTATGAAGGATTATTGATGAAGTTTTCATGTGTTTTATGTCTATATTTTCATGGTGAACTACAAAAATTCTGGTATCAACATTATTCAAAAGAAACCAAGCCTCATAATTTGGTGACATATCCTAGTTCTAAACTAGTGTACACTACAAGATCCTATGTGTAATTAATTTATAATGTAATGGGTCTTTAATTTTTCATTTCATCTAAAGAGGACTCCACTAACTCCTTATTTAAAGAAGACTTTATAGTCATTTTTCCATCATGGTGACTGAAGTCCACTTCTCGATTTTTTATATATTTATTTTTGGTTAAATCTAGTGTGGGGTTCCATCTTAAAGGTAATCTATTATGGGGTTCATCAATATAAAAATGTATATTAGTTCATTTTTCCCTAAAGAAGCATTGGTCAGATTGATGTCAACCATGTCACAGATAATTATGGGTGAGAGTGACCTTTAGTGTGTGATTCTTAAGAATACCTCATCTTGGTTAGGATCATAATTGACTATGGATGTATTATCCAGTGCATCATCAATAGAATTATTTATTCAATGTACATGATTCAATGTTGGTTAAAAAGGGAGCTCCACCATCATTCCCCTCACATAACCAATGAGGGGGTTCAATTATTTCTTCTTGAGAGAGTATTGACCATTTATATGCTTGATCACAATATATGAGTCACATTTTATATTTATATAGGATATATGTTGATGAAAAACAACCTTTATTCCTTTAATATGGTCTCAGTATTCCAAATCATTATTACTGATGCCTTTAGATAGAGAGATGATGTATAGAATGATTCCTTTTATAGGGAAATGACAAAAATCCTTTGACCAACTCAGTTGATATTCATGTTTTCCATTTTTTTCACACTCAAACATTAATATTCCCTATAAAAATACATCTCCCACATTCAGGGGGGTGTCATGAGTATAAAAAGATTCTTCATTTGGGAGTTTTTGGTTCCCCGAAGTACTTTCAAAAAAATGATGTTCTGTAAGGAAATAAAATATTATCTACCCTATAATTCCCTTATATGAAATTAATTATATTTAATTATATTGAATGATAACCATCCATCAGTTCAAAAATCCAATTATCATAGGGAAGTTAATAACATACTAAATAAGGTCATTACGAGAAACCAAATGTTCATACTTATGTTGTAAGTAATAAATTATCTTTTACACAATAAATATGAGTGTTTCTTCTGGAAATGGGGATGACCGTGTTTGTTTAAGGTTCAAACATTCCAATTGGTTTCTAATGGGTTTATTTGTAGAACCAGAAACTTCCAATGATTTTATATCCATTTGGACCTACATTCCAAAGGTAGGTGCTCATTACTTGTGGACTGATGAGGCTAAAGAATTTTCATTGGTCGAGAGGATGGGAGGTGAGACTCATCACACCTTTTTGGGGGGAATTATTGTCTTCTCTGGGACTCTCTTATAGATTTGAGTTATGTTTGTGAATCCTTATTAATTTACCAAGTATGAAAATGAGCTTTCTTTTAGATCTGACAATCAATGGTTGATATTTATGAGATTTAGAGAATCTTTTATATGTATTTGATTTTATTCATTGATAGAGAATCATCCGTATTTATTAGAGATTCTCAGTCAATGGTATCCTTCAACACATTATATATAAATCTCTTGGTCATTATGATAACCATACTGGTTTTAAATCAAGTTAGCGGGGCACTTGAAGTTTATTGTGATTCAGAAAGACATGGATTATTTCAAAGATGGGATCGTACCCGCAGATGGGATACCTACATATACTTACGAAAATAAAGGAACCAGAACCCACATAGTTCAAGTGACGAAGTATGAGGTTTATGCACGATTAATGGCTCAAAGAGAGATGTCATAATTAATTTTACACTCTAAGCTCACGCGACTCATGCTCGGTGTGAGAAACAAGAGGTATTAGTAAAACCAAACAATTTTTCCACAAAATATGAAATCATAAGAAATGATATGGGGCTTACGTATGTATGATTTCCCAAGTAAATGAAGATAAATACTTTTTAAAAAATAAGCCCAAGATAAGGGTCCATAAATGAATTTGTATTTTATAGATATTTGGGATTTTAACTCGGGACTTACTCCTGAAAAAGAAAGCCAAAATTTAATAGGGACTTATGATTGGGTTTTATTCTTGAGAAGGAAGCCCAAATCAAAAGAAATTAAGATTGGGGATTACTCCTGAAAAGGAGGCCCAGGTTAAGATGACTTAAGACTTGGGGATTACTCCCAAGGAGGATGCCTATATTTGGGAACTTGGGGCTTACTCATAAGGACGATGCCTAGATTAGGGATCTTGGGGATTACTCCTAAGGAGGATGCCTAGATTAAAGAACATGGGGCTTACTTCTAATGAGGATGCCCATATTAAAGTTCTTATCATCTTAAAGGATGAGGTTGAATGAAGGAAATCTCTAATCTTAGTGACATAAAGTTATCTAAATCACAAGGTTTTGAGAGATGTTCCACAGAATTCCTTTTAGATAAGGAATCCAAAAAAGTAACCATGCCATAAATGTCTTTGAAGATGGTTTTAAAGGATAAATATTGAATAGGAGAGGTGAATTCAACGAAAGGAAGTGAATTGGAAGGAGGCGCGCAAGTATTGGTCTGGCGTGCAAGTCCTGGTCATGCATGTATACTTGCGCGACATAATTTCACTTGGGCGACGAAGAACCTGTGAAGTGATACTTGGGCAACTGTGAATTGGAGCCCATAGTATCATCCCTAGAGGCTTTCAAATGGGTGTCACACAAGTTTCCTTGGGAGGGAAAGGTGGAGCGCAAGTGTCTTCACTTCCCTTAGGGGGTGGATACTTAGGCACGCAAGTATTGATGAGTTATAATACTTAGGCCTTATTATTCCTCTTTAGATCTTCCATTCTAGGTAAATAATTACCTTAGAAGTGTTCGGAAGACTTCAGACAGAGACTTGGGAGACCAGAGCTTGAATCTAAGTTTTGGATTTTTTGTCTCCCTCAAATGGGGGGCCCACAGGGGGTATTTATAAGCCACCTAAGGTTTGGGAGAAATTTCACTTAGGGTGCACATGAGACTTTAACGCCACATTCGGGTGCACATGTGACCTGCGCACCCAAGGCTGCCGCACAGATATACTTTCACACCTTAATGCCTTTGTGAAATTCTTGATGAATCTTCTCTCTTCTTTGCTCAAGGTATTTCCCTTAGTCAATCTCTGAACTTTGTGATAGAACGGAGTGTCAAAATGAGTTTGAGGTAGTTCTTCTCAATATCTTAATATCAATTTTTAATATCATTATACATTTACAAAATATATTATGTATATTTTTGTTCCCTGTATTATTTCTCTACATGTGTAGGAAATGATTTATCACTTCATAGAAGTTAAATTATAGATGAGTGGATTCTATTATCCCTATGGAATTCAAATCAGATGATGTCATGGGTTCTTCATGAGGTTATAAAAAACCTCATTTAACTCCTCATTCCATTAGTAAGAAAATATATTCTTCATCAACATAGTTAATGGGGGAAATCTTATAGCCATGTTGGATATGAAATGCATGCTATAAGTGAATAGCCCTCGGAGTCATCTCAACGCTTTATGATTTCGAGGATACATCATTTCTAGAATTGAAATATTCTATTCTAGGAAAAATTAATAATTAGATGGAATACAAAAAATATAAGGAGTATAACTAATGTTGACCAAATATCACACTTTATAGGATTCATATTCAAACTTTGTTGTCTCAATTTATTGAATATTTATTTAATATCAGTGAGTTGATAAGAAAACTGATGAAATTTAACCACTATATCATCGATGAATCACTCCGATATTATCTGTAGAAGGGTTTGAATATATGACACATGACATGTAGATAAGTAGCTATAGGATTTTTTAATCCAAAGGTCACGACCAAGTAATATAATATTCAATGATGTAATTTAAAGGTAGTTTATTCATCATCTTCAATGGAAATATTGATCTTAATATACACTAAATACCCATCCTTGAAGGAAATAAAATAGAATCCCATAGTCAAATCAATTTGGAGTTTCATGTTTGGTAATGGAAAATTTTCCTTTGATAATTCTTCACTAAGGTCCCTAAAATTGATGTTGACCTTGATCTGTCTATTGTTTTAATGAATAAGAATGAGGTTGGAAATATATTTTTAGTACTAAACCACTTAGATAAAGTTTTATATCACAAATTTGATTAATTTTGATTCTACCCTTCTTTTCTGAGTGGAGTGTATTCTTCTGGCTACCTTCTTGAAACATCGATGGATATTTGGCCAGACTAGATGATGAGTAGCTACATCAGGGTAAAACACAAGTATATTTGATTAATTAAAAGTGATTACATATCAATCCATCTTTAAAAATGAATCACATATCTCTTACCCTTTAAGAGGCATGGTGAAACTGATGAGTGTGAGTCTTTTTTCCTCTACCATTCCTTGATATGTATTTCTTAACTCATTTATAGTGGTGGATAAAAATTCTTCAAATAAGGTAGGGGTGTTAGTGTGGTCATCCTCTTTCTCCTCCATCACTGTTTCTACTAGATAATCTTCATGAATCATGGATGACATAGGGATATATATTCCTAAAACTAGCAAGTAGTTATTAAAAGAAGTATTGGCATCCTGAACTGTTGTGGACATTGTGTGTGTGTGTGTGGGGGGGGGGGGGTATATTAGATATTCTTTCTTTACTGTCTATTTACACAAGTAGAAGGAGATGTATGTTCATCTAGGGTTATTGGGAATGTCCTTGGGATAATCTTAGTTTTTTTTAATTGATCATGGAAATTTTTCATCACATTTGAAGCATTGGTTTGACATTATTTTGATGGTTCCATGTCTTTCGGAATGACTTTTATTTCATAGACATTATATAGTGAATTTGTTTATCCATAATAGCATGATGTGACTAGTTCTACTACCTTGATTTATTTTATGAAAAAATAGTAACTATTGACCATTCTCTATGAATTTTCAATGTTGATTCCCAAGCTGTTGGGAATATTAATCCACATGTCCCACTTTTCAATTCTTTTTTCCATCTCTTTTATAGAAACTCACCTTATCATATCGTCATTCACAAGATTCAAAGGGGAAGCTATTACCAAATTCTATAAAAACATGTCAGTTGATAGTGGGATCTCAAAAATTTATAATATGACAATGGATCCACAATATGGATACGAATCCATGTTATCCTTAGTAGCACCTTTAATGTTATATCATTTTTGATAATACTGAACATGATATTGGAAATTAGGCCCCCAATTAGACCCTATTCTTGATCATTCCAAGGGTCTTTTTTCTCACTCTTATCAAACACTTGATTGGTCAACTCTATTTGGAGACAAATCATCCTCATTGTATCTAAAAATTTGGATGTTCTGGACTTATATGAGACTGATCTTGGATCCATTTTCAACCAGAACCCATCATATTTATACATTGTCGAGCCTGCGTGAAACATATAGTGGCCTGATGTGTTCCTGAATAGACTATTTCTTAAATTTCTATATGAATAAGATAATGGGATTACATTCTGTTCGACTAGTTTCTACTCGATAAATATCAGAACAACATAATTTTTTCTCTAACTATTTATGAATCTTAATGGCTTAAAACGTGACTCCCTATGATCTTTTGAAATTTTAAGAGCATATAGAAATAATATCTTGGACAGGATAGCTGCTAACAATTTCAAAATGTCATACTTTTACATTTTAGGGCATTACTTCTAAAGGTTATATTTCTCCCTAGTATGTGTATTTGGATATAAAGTGATAGAGGTAGATGAGTCTGGTACATGGATTCAAGTTCAAGGAATTTATACTACTAACAGAGTGGGCTAAGCTTGTTAACCCACTTGGATGGGATGATCATATAGTTTTAGGAATTCTATCTAATTATCAAAAATAATTGGGTTTAGATGACCATTGATTAACTCTAAGGAATCTCCATTATCGTGTTGGGATCACTTAAGTTCTCACCTATGGGTCTCAACTATATATATGGATGAAATGGGGATGTGGTTGGGATATATTGTTTGGCATTCACCATGCTATCTCTTAGGGCCTCATCTTCTGTGAAATTGGTCTTTGGAACCCTAGTTAGGTACATGGAACTCATGTTCATGGTTATATGCATTATCAGAGGAATGGTCAAATAAGTGAACAATAATAACAATGGTGAAAATAATCCCTTCATCTGATGAGGGTTCCATTTTTTGGGATGGTACCCATACTCCGAATGATGATGTAAAGAAATATATGAGATTCAAATCCCATGTGGGGGATGAATAAGAATCTTATTCTTACTCTCTTTTCTGCCTCTAATGATTATGTCTTCCTCAAGGAGGATTGTTTAATGGGGTTACCTTAGGGTTCATAATCATTACCAGTATATGAAACTACACATTGAGGATAGAATGAGTTCTATCATCTATTTTGGGTCATCTAATTATCAATCATAGGTTCACACCAAGCCAAAACTCTTTATCAATTTCCTTCTTCTTCTTCTAGAATGGTTCTCACATAGTCCACTTATGTCATGGTTTTCCCTAGTACCACATGTCCAAAATTAGCCATAAACTATAGGATTGGTTGAAGATGAAATAGTTTTGGATTGTGTGACATATTCTCCTATGAAAAGGTTACTTATTAGTGTGATCTATGAGGATGAAAAACTGGATTCCCTAAGACCAGGAAGTTTGAAGAGATTGTTTTCCATGGATTTGAGGAAATAAGAAGAGACCTATTTATTTTGGAAGGTGTATATACTTATGTTCTGTTCCTCAAATCACAGGTGTCCCAAATCTCTATTTTACCCCATTCGAGGGTAGTTATTCTACAGTTGTCACTTAGTGGAATGTTTCAAGTGATGCAAAGCCCCCCTGATGCTCTAGTGAGCACCATTAATAGCATGAGTGTGACTGTAAACATTTATTATTTTCCAGTACTTTCCCCCAACACTATGGGCTTGGGTAATGATTTGGAACTAGTTTTTGTAAATGCAATCTCATAGATCTTATGTCATTTATATGAACTCTCAGAATCCACCTGGGTATTTCATTGAGATTAAAGATGTATCCAACTCATTATTGGGGTTCTCTGTGCAATGGTCCAACAAGTTCTCCTATAGGAGGGGAATGATGAGTTATTTTTTTATACCTTTCCATCTAGAGATAAAATTAGAAACTATATCAGTTCCATGTTCTTTATAATTTTCAAGGTCTAATGTCATCATCATCCATTTTCTAGAGCTAAATTAACAAAATAAATTGATGATGAAGGTCATCCTAACTTATGATGGACCCTAATAAGAGTGTATTATACCAAATTAAATCTATTCCCACAAAATTATATATAAATCATCTCAATTTAATTACTTCATTATGGTCTTAAGGGCCCATCATAAGGCCTAATAGAGATATAAATTGTGTGATATAATTTTCTATATCCCATGTTCCATCGAACTATAAAGAGATTATATTGATGAAATTGTATATTGGAAACGTTTCTTCCAATTATTCAATGTATGTATATTCTTAGGATGTATGGGGGTGTGTCTCCATCCATTCATCCCATCTAAGAAGCTAGATACTCAATATTTTTGAAGATTTCCGTTTCTACCATCATTTGGACTACCACGTGGAAATGTTAAACGGACGAGGCTTGAAGAGGATTACCTATCTCCATATCATTCTAATTTATAGTTCATTTTGGGACAAGATAGTTATCCTAGTAAGGAAGAGTTTTCACTATAATCGGGGAAAATTGTGTTCTTCCCAAATTCCAATGTTTATGTAAGATAGTGATTATGATCTAGATCCTACCCAAGGATTATATATTTTCCTTATAGAAATATAATATTCCTATAGATTGGTGTGATGAGAAACATTTTGTTCGACATGGTGGAGGTACCTAGTTGGAATATTTCCCCTGAGTAATTCCCCATTGTGTCGGCTATGGTTGTATATCTCACTCTCATATTATTATTTTCATTCGTATGAGGAGGGTATTTCTCCATTATTGGTGGGGAGTGGGATGTATCCATTCCCTTAAATTTATCCTTAGTGTAATTTCATTGAGGTGGGTGGGAAATCATCTATTTTATGGGCCAATTTGCAATGTTCCACAACCCAGGACTCTCTCACATGGAAAAATTGGGTTGATTACTAGACTTAAAGTGTGCCTCCCTATACACCTGAGGCTACCGACTAGTATCAAGGGTGTGTTTAATATAGTATAGAGACTATAACCCTAGTATGGAGTCATAATACATTGGAAATTAACAACCATAAGAGTGATGGAAATAAAATAAATATTATATCATTCAATTGGAATGGAAAAGAATAACTAATAAATCGAATAATAATCAATGTAATGCCAGGAATGAATGTATATAATTTCAAAATGAAAGTAATTAAAATAAAATAAATATCGGGAACAAAATAAGCTCAGGATAACCTAGTCCAAAACCCTACATTGGTCCCATCTCCAAACTCCAGCCCATTTAGAAAGCAACAATTATAAATAATGTACCTTTTTATTATATAAAATTACATCCAAGTTATCTTATCAGTTACCAAATAGTGGCTCTAATAGGGTGTGAGTAAAAATCATTAGGTTGATACCCCCATGTCAAGATAACAAGTATGATAAAAGTGCATTGAATAATATGATAAACACGTGTGTTAATTAATTAAAAAATAAATATAATACATCAATCAGTCTTCTTCAAAACCCTCCCAAAATGTCTATGAGCATATAGAAAAATCTAGACAACCCTTAAAGTATGCACATGGAATAATATATCAATGGGAAAAACATACTATATAAACATCTCAACATGTGTCTAGTCCTAGCCTAGTATATAACCATGTGTCTGGGCATAACTCAGTATGTATGCATCTCAACATGTATTCAGGCAGAGACCAACATATAACATCTCAACATGTGGTAAGACATAACCTAGTATATAATCATATCAAAATGTGTCAGGGAATATCCCTATATATAATAATCAAAGTATGTGTCAGGGAATATCCCAGTATATAAGCATATCATCATGTGTCAGGGCATATCCTGGTATATAAGAATCTCAACATGTGTCAGGAAATAGACCGGTATATAAGTATCTCACAATATTATAGTATAATTCAAAATGGTTAATTATTCTAATTACTAATTGTTTTTTAATTTACCAATTTATTTAATTAATCAAATAATACATTTTCAAAGGTGAATATATTTCATGAAAACACCCTAAAACATTTCATGATAAAATCATATATAATCCATTTTCATATCATTATTTTCAATGGAGACTACATTCCATGATGTATCTCAAATGATCCAATGTGATCCAATGAGTTATATAATTATATTATTATCATTACAAATTAATCAAGTGACTAAGGTGAACATTGCATTGGGGAAATCGTGTATACTGCAAACACTTTAAAAAATGAAATCTCACCATGGTGTTAGATTTTATACTTCCTCTCTTTATCTGGAATCAAAAAACGCTTCCAACATAATTTTATGACAATAATGAAGGAAAATGATATTAAAATAAGAAACCTAGATACAACTAGGTCAAGATCAAAACCAACATCCACCACAGTCAAACAAAATACACCGTAATGACTAGAGAGTAATAGAATAGTAAGGAAATCATAATTAGAATGACTCACCAAGGATAAAAGGTGGAATTGGAACATCCTGAAGGGTTTGAAGGGATCCAAAATCACCTATAATTCTCAATGGGTCAAGAGGATAATGGTACGAGCTTAATAAATGAATGAATCATACACTCCTCCTAGTTAAATCCCCTGGGATTGAAGAATACACATATTGTATACCCTTAAAGTCATGTATTTCTTGATTAAAGATATTTAATGAAAAATTCATTACCTCATGTTAATATTTATCTTGATAGATATTTACAAATCATGAAAAAGTTTAATTACATGTAACCACTTCGTGTCACAAACAAGTTCACCACTTGTTTATAGTGGCATTCCACATCTTGTAAAATGTTTATAGAATGTAATTTTTCTGGGAACAATTTTTAGCCTAGCTTTTGTGAATGTGCCCGAGCCACCTCCAAATACTTTCCAAATCATAGTTATCCCTCATAATCCTATTTTACACATTTATATTTGAAACCTATTAATTAACACAAATATGAATCCTTTAACATTAGGTAATTTTAAAAATAAATTTATCTCCATCCTCAAAAGGAACATGAAACCCATGGTTTAACAACCAAGAAAAACCCAACAAAAGTAGTTAAATGAAAATTTAGAAGAAAGAAAATACCTATAAAAGATAGGATCTTATGAAATACCAACCATATAAACACTCATCCTTGATCTGTTCAAATAATAAATATAGGGCCTCGATGAATAAGTCTAGCCACTATGTTTTCATATCAGACCCCTCTCTCCGGACTCATCCTGAACATGCCCATGATTCCACTATACTCAAACCAAAGGTATAGTCCTACCCTAGAGATATGTCTTAGTATGGTCCATAATCCATGTTATATGCTCCTCAAAGGATGCATCGGCAATGTGATTTATTTTTTTAATGTTTTCCACATGATAAGGTTCATGGTAGTATATTTGATTCTATGAAACATGAAACACATCATGCATGGAACTGTATCATAGTGGAAGGGCTAATTGATACACTGATATACCGACCCCCACCCACTATCTCAAATGGCCTAAAATCTAGTGTGCTATCTTCCCATACTGTCTATGAGGTCGTCACCCCAACCACTGAGACACACAAATTAAAACACTATAAAAAACTCATACTACGGAGGTCATCTATGATGATCACTATATGATTTATTCCAGCTCCGTGTGGTCACTAACTACCTTAAGATCAACTAAACCTACTCATATGTATCTGGAATGAGACTATTCCCAACAATCACTTACTCACCTGAATCCAACCAAAAAAGAGAAAAAAGACATGATCATATATACCAAACTTCAAATACTTCCATATAGATCAATTACTTAATTCTTTTATTATACGAAAACTCCATGAGTTCCATATGCTACTCCCATGAACCATCGAAATCCAAAACACATGCTTGTAGAATATCTTATAGAATATGAATATTCCTCTCACATTTACCATCATTCTATGGATTATAGGATGAGCCTAAAAGGAACTGGGATCCTAATCCTTCTGAATATCCTATCAGAACCATGAATTTAAGCGAGGATCACTATCGGAAACAATACTCCTCAGTACACCATGAAACTAAACTATCTCACTCATGTAATGACAACCAAAATCATCAATGGTTGAGGTCTCTCTGATAGGAAATAAGGGGGATATATTCATTATTTGATCCATGATCACCCATACTACATCATTTTAATGGTTTTTACTGATTAATCCTATCACAAAATACATTGTGATATCATCCCATTTCCACTCATGAATGGGAAAAGGCTGTAAAAACCCTTCTAGAATCTGATTCTTGGATTTATCTAATTGAAAACTGAAACACCTCACTAAAAATACTCCCATATACTTCTTCATTTCTAACCACCAGTATTATCTATGGAGATCATGATACATCATCGTAAAATAAGGACATACCACCCATCAATAAGAATTAAACTCTCTCATGAACTCATCGTGAAATCCCATAAGAATAAATACTCAGAACTAGAAATAAAGATAAATTTTACAAATAATAGAACAACCTAAAGGTTACACCCCCCACAAAATCTATCACTCAGAACTATTCCCTCGAGATTAGATAACTGCTTTATCTTGATCTGGTCCAAAATTATAGGCATGATGGATATCGAGGTCAGATATACCCTTCCCCAAGACTCATAAACATCAAAAATCACATATATAAATTGAAACATCATTTACCATTTGCCAAAATACTCCCACACTACCTCTTTCTACATCTTTCAGCTCAATACATCAGTAGTGACTAGACCATGACTACTGCAGCCAACTCAATGGTGAAGGTCTACAGATACTCGACCCATATCTTATACTGGTGGTTCATGTCCTTCCAAGAAAATATAGACCTTAGGATCTTATGGTCTGTGTATACCATAAACCTTCCACCCATAAGTTAATGCCTCCAAAATCTTAGGGCACGTAAAACTGTAGCTAACTCCAGATCACTAGTAAGACAATAAAACTCATGTGGTCTTAGTTTCCTAATGTAATAAGAAACAACTTGATCCTCCTATAGTAAAAAAATTCTGATTTCAACTTTAGATGAATAATTGTACATCGTATATGGCTTACCCAGCATAGGTAAAGTGAGGATAGGTATTGAGACAATCTTACCTTTCAACTCCTAAAAATACATCTCACAAGCATCTGACAAAACATACTTCACCCCATTCTTGATAAGTCTTTACATTAGTGTTTCCAGATGGGGGAAATCCTAGATAAAGTGTTGGTAAAAACATTTTAAACCTAGAAATCATATAATCTAAAATACATTCTTGGGCTTCACCCAATATACCATGGATTAAATTTTATCTGGGTCCACTTGCAGTCCTTCCTCCGAGATGACATGGCCCAATAAGTGATTGTTATCAAACCAGAATCAATATTGGGACAACTTGGCATAAAGATGATATTTTATTAATGTACTAAAGATGATGTCAAGATGTTTAGAATGATATTTCACGGAATGGGAGTACCCTAATATTTAATTGAGAAAAGACACCACAAATCAATCTTGAAAATTATGAAATATCATGATCATCAAATCCATAAACACTGCTAATGCGTTCATTAGACTAAATAACATTACTAAAAACTCACACAAGCTATACATACTCATAAAAGCATTCCTAGGGATATCAAATAGTATAACACTCAAATGGTGATATTTTAATCTCAAATATGCTTTGGATAATATCTTATCACATCTCAATTGATCGAAGATATTTTCACTATGTGGTAGGGGATATTGGTTTTTGACTGCCATCTAGTTCAATCTATGATAATCTATACATAAACACAAACAACCAATATCCTTTTTAGAGTAGGGAACTGGAGAAGCCCATGGGGATCTTCTAGGCTATATGAATCTTTTTTATTCTAGATCTTCCAATTAAAATTTCAAATGTAGAAGCTTTACTGGAACCATTCTATAAGGAGCGATATAAACATTCTCTACTCTTGGAACCAACTTGATGTTGAAATTGATCTACCACTCGAGCGGTATTCCATAGAACTCATTGTGAAAAAAAATATAGAAAAAAATCTACTATTAGAGGAAAACCATCTTTCTACATTCCACCATAATCTAGAACATGACCGACTATCTAGCTATGATACAATACAATCGATACTAAATTGGTCCTCCATGAACATCCTGAAGATCCCATTAACCCTATTGAGTATAGCTTACCCCCTCAAGATATTGAAAGGTAAATATCCTCGATAATAGTTGATATGGTCCTTGTAAAGAACGATACAATCCATACTAAGAATCAAATCAAATCCTATCATTTCCATTACAAACTGTAACTAAAGGAAATTATATCCACCAATTACAACTGAGAACTCCTTACTATATCTCATATCCTCTAGTCGTACTCCCAAAACTATGTCAATATAACTATCCCCATATATTTTCCCCACATCCAACCCCACACCATTTTCAATAAGAGAATATAAAATAGAACATGATTCTCTAGTATCAAAAAAATGCAAGAAAGGGTAGAAAATATAAGAAACGTATGTCTTCCAGTAGAAGGTCCTACATCTAATTTGGTCAGAGTAGACTGAATGTCATGTAGCTACATCACCCCTATACTATGACCTCCAACATGGATCTCATGTACTATTCTATATGAGTGGTACAACTACTCTTACACATGGTTACGTCAACCCTAGCCTCAGTCTGAATTTCTAGTGGAAATATAGCTACCAATATTCTCAGGGGTAGCTGAGCCCCTTCCAAACTTAGGTGCTTTTCCTAATCCACTAAGATTGCACTAATAGAAATATTTCCAAAAAAACATCTGAATATGACCCAATATACCACATGAATGGCACTCCAATAAAGGTTATATACACTGACACCTCTTGTTTCCAAATATTCTAAATTGATAGAACTACAAAAGAACATGGTCTAGAGATTGCTTCCCACTTCTCTGACATCTCTACCCATTGTTTTCTTAGAAAAACATTCATAACAAAACTTTATTCTACCCGAAGAAGAGATCCTAGTTCTACTTGCTGAAACAACCTGGAAGCTACTTGGTAATTTTCCCAGATTCCCTTCTGTAAGGGTTGAATGATTCATAATGTATTCAAAATTGCTAAAATTAAAATCATTCACATGAAACTTGACATCATATCAAATCACACCAAGAAAATTACTCACCCTATAGATTTCATCAGTAGCCAAGGTTAAAAAATGATAAAAAAGTTTGTGAAAAGTATGACGTAGTCTAGCACTAACTTTCAATCCTATGTCAAATGTAAGAACTCATGAGATTTCTCTTCCCTCAAATATTAGGATATAAGTTGTTTAGGAACCTCATATCAAAGTCCTTTTAGGAAATATTTTCTTGATTCCTAGATTTATCCAATGTATCCCACCAATTATTTATAGGTACGCAAATAATATACATCACATAATTTACCCTCTTATTAGCAGGTTTCTCGAGATGCTTTAGGATTTTCTAAACTGATTCAATCTAGAACTCGGGTACCTAGGGGCCATCCTCCCTAGTAAAATTAGGTAAATTCTATAGCTGAAACTCTCTTGTCAGCTCATACATTGATGGAATAGTGATAACACTTTCACTTTCTATGGATCACATTACACTTAAGAAGTTTTCATAAAGAAGACCACCCATTTGATCCTCATGAGCTATAGGAATCTTAGATTCCTCTACAAAAGGAGCATGAAAATTTTAACACTCATGACACTCAATTATATGATGAAATGGAGGAATTTTCACAATAAGAGAAAAAACATATAAGAAAACTATTTAAAAATAAGTTCAACCTAAATAAGTGACAACAATAGAGAACCCCTTACTCTTCGTCTCTCTAAACATGGCTTGCATATTTTTTAGGATTCCCTCACAATTCCTTAATTTAATCTATCATGTACAAAAAATATCTCATTTTATAGTTTACACAAGAAAATATATCACATGTACATATATATTTCCATATCATAAAAAAATCATGTCAATATATATCCTTATTTACAATCATGATTCATGCATATTCTTCTCACGTGAGATTGGTCAATGAGTATAAATATCAATGTACAAAAATTTCACACTATATATGAATCACCAAAACTGAAATAACATCAATCAATAATAATAAAATAGCATAAACATCAATCTCATCTCGAGGCAATCAAAATTTCTCTCATAAATGGGTTAGTTAGTTCCATACACAAGTTCATTACCAAGCCTGACACATCCCAATCTATTATATACCTTTACCAAATTGTAAGGAAATATAAAAGAAAACACACTCCACTGATACAAAATTGTAAAATCCCTCGACCTGAAACTCTCTCATGTGGCCAAATTGGGTTTGTTACTTGACCTCAAATGCACCTTCCCATACTCCATTGGCTAAGGACTAGCATCAGAGGTGTGATGAATATAGTGGGGAGACTATACCCCATGTTGTGGATCAAAAATACAATGGAAATAAACAATCATTAGAGTAATGGAAATTGTGAAAACATTATAGCATACAACTATAAAGGAAATGAAGAACTAACATATCAATTAATAATCAATGTAATTCTAGGATAGAAATTATGTAATGTGTAAAAAACTATAATACAAATAAAAGAATCATCTAAAAATAAAATCTCAAAAGACCTTGGTTTCGAAACCCATTTTGGCCCCATCTCCAAACTCTATCCCATCAAACAATTAAAAATATGTGAAAAATTCTCTTGTCCTTTTCTAAACATGCATCCATGTAATCTTATAAGGTAACAAAAAGTAGCACAAATAGGATGTGATTAAAACGTAGTATGTTGACACCACCATGTCTAAATAAAACAGTTTGATAAAAGTGAATGCAATAATTTGATAAACATGTTTACTAATTTATTCAACAATTAATATAATACAGAAATCAACCTGCTTTGTAACCATAAAAGAATTTATCTCAATATGTATCATTTCCATGACAACCATAACTAAATACACATGGTAAAACATATCACTTGAAAAAATCATCTATATAATAATCTTAGCATGTGGTAGGGACTATCACAATATATAAACATCACATTATGTGTCATGGAATATCCCTATATATAAACATCTCATTATGTTTCAGGGCATAGCCTGGTATATAATAATCTCATCATGTGTCATGTTATAGCCTGAAATATAATCAACACATCAGGCATCAGGGCATAGCTTAGTAAATATGCATTTGAACATGTGTTAGGGAATAGCCCAATATATAAGCATATCAACATGTACCAGGGACTAGCCCTATATATAATCTTCTCTTCTTGTGTTATTTCATAGAACAATATATAATCATCTCACAATATAACAACATTAGACCAAATGTTTAATTTTTATAATTACCACTTGCCTTTTAAATTTACCCATTTATTCAATTAATTAAATAATCCATTTTTAATAGTGAATCAATAACCATAAAACACCTAAAAATTTTCAAACTAAAATAATATGAAATCCATCCAGAATTCATTATTTTCAAAGGAAAATGCATGAGAAGTATCATCTCAATAGTCCTAATCAAATCCAAGGAGTGATAAAATTTTATAATTATCATTTACATTTAATCCATTGATTAATTTTAAAATTTTATTGGTGTAATCATGTATACTAAAAAACATTAGAAATTGAAATTAGATCATTGGTTTTGGTTTTATAGTCCCCACCATTATCTTATAATCATCCAAAGATTTCCAAAAATGAAGTTATATGAGATTGAAAGAAGGAACCTAGTTTAAACAAAATCAAGATCAAAACCGACGACCACCACGGTTAGTGAATTTACACTGCAATGACCGACGAATAATGGAAGATATGATAAAACCTTTACATAATGACTCATTAGGGATAAAATGTAAAAGCTTGACATCTGGAAAGATTGGATGGGCTCCAAACTTACCTAAATTAACCTTGTATCAAGAGTAGGAAGTGATTAATTGATTTAATGAATGAATAATACATGATACCTACATAAATCCACTAGGAATGAGAAATAATGGATTTTTAAAATTTTAATATAGTGTATTTATTTATTAAATATTTATGCTGAAACACTAGTGTCCTAAATTTAATATTTATATCGATCATTATTTCCATGTTTTGTATAAGTTTCAAGATATTTACCAACTTCAGGTCTTGATCTAGTATATGACCTATGTCTGGAAGAAGTTACATTTCATGTAACTTATACATGGTGTGTAATTGTACAATGAACAATTTTTCATCCCAACTTTTGTGAAAGTGCACAGACCACCTCCAAATCCTTCCAAACTAATGAGTAACCTTCATAAGCCCATTTTACACATTTATACCTAGACTCTATTAATTAAAACAAACACAGAACCCTAATATTTTGGAAATTTCCCCATAAAAGTCTCTCCATCCTCAAAAGGAATCCAACTACCATGGTCCAACAACCAAGAAAAACACAATAATAGAGGTTTAAAAAATATCATAGAGGCATGTACGTTGAAAAACATGGGATCTTTCACAAGAACTAGTTCATAATATAATTATACATGCATGAGGCCTTTGTTTGTGTATCAAAATCACCTTTCTCTTGAGGTACTATTTCCACATTGCACCCCTTACCATCTGCATCTTGATCTCTAACATCTTCTAGGTTGGTTGTGATGACGCTCATTATGGTATGTCCCGTCAATGTGATCATAATATCATTATCTGTAAAATAGGGTAGTTTTTCTTTGATTTTTCCCTTCAGGGAGTGATATCAAGTTCCTCCCTCAAAACCTTTTTCTTGCTCTTTCATCTTGGATTACGACTATTATGAGGTTTGATTTACTTTTCTATATGCTCTTCTATATTCATTCTATGAATAGTGATCATGAGGGAGTCTTCAAACATGCTTTTAAGTTGAGCATTAAATGTTAGGGGTATGTCAAGAAATAAGTGGAATGATTAGGGTGTGGTCTATTGGTATCCAATTCTTAACTTATAGAAAACCGGTCTACTTTGGGGAGATGATTACAATGACCCCATCCCCAAGGGATGGGGTTGATGAAAGATTTTTTTACTTTTTTGATCTGGTTATTATGGATTTAATTACTCCAAGGATAGTGGTTGTTATATAAATACACCCATCAATATTAGTTGGGGGGGGATTTGGATCTATCATTGATTTATTTAGGACTTTACTAGGATTTTATAGCTTTAGGGGTGGAAGCATTGATTGAATTTCACCCATGTATGTTGTATAGTTTTTTCTCACAAATGGATTCCTTGGTTGTTTCCATCATTATATTCCTTATTTCGAATAGTTTCACTCATCCATGGTTTGGTTGGAGTTCCTAATCATAATGTGATTCACTTGCTATGGGTACCTGTTGAGATATATGAGACTCTGGATTCCTTGATTGAGATGTGTTCCCCATCCATCAATAGTCATGGATCAGGAACCTATTTTTAGCCCTCTCTATTTTCTCACAATGATTTTAGTTTTTTACAATGTAAGATATTTGTCACATTGACTAAATAGCATGTTCATTATGAAGTCCAGTGATCTATCATAAATCTATAATATTATAGGATGTTGTGTCTAGTATGTTCTTCTCTACAGGGTGTGTGGTTAAGTGTGATTCTCCATAATATCACCACCCTCAGTTATGGATCTATAACTGGGCTTTAATGATTAGTTTACGAAGATTCATTAGGCTGTGGAGTAAATCATGTTGTAGGAATTTACTATTCGTTTTAGATCTCAGGTCTCAATCAATAGAGAAATTGTATAGGATTATCTGATAGTAGAGTGTGTTTATGTCCTAGAGATGAGCCCCATATTCTTAATAAAATATTTGTCTCTCCTTTATCTATTGAATGGAATCCCACATGTTTTGGAATAATCAAGGAATAGACTCCTCAATTAGATTTTATGACAAATCATAATCTAAAGTGAAGATTGGACAAAATATATTTTGAAGTTTTTTAATGATGGAACCTTATATATTTCCATGCTAGTATTTTATTCAGCAAAGGAATATTGATCGACCTGGTCATACCATATATGATGCTTCTCTAACTCACCTGCTAATTGAGGTGAGGTTTTTATAGTGGTTTATTAGGCACTACATATGATTAAACATGATGTTTCAAGAACCTATCTATATTAATGAGTCTTAAAAGAATGTGGATTTCCTCACCTTCCTAAGATATCACCATGAGAAGGTCGCATATGGTGAGATTTAAGTGTAGGATCCTCATAATCCATATACATACTACCATGAGAAAGAAGATTATGGTAGTCCTCACCTTCCACATTAAATGAATATTTAAAAGACCCTTGAGGTGAAATATATATGTGTTTTTTATGGCCCAAAGGAAACTATCATCAAGAAGGGTAAGAATATCAGCCCCATTTTATGTTATGGATGGAATAAAATGACCTTCCATTTGGGGTTGAGTATGAGTATGGGACTTCATTGTATTAGTCACTAATGTAAGAAAATTACCATGTGTTACGGTGAGGATATGATCTTGATTCTGATAAGATTTTAGAGTATTTTGGTTTTCTTTAGTATTGTTGGTCAGAATAGTGCCACAATTTGGGAGGTTGCTGAAATATTTCAATCAACCCTAGGTGAAGTGGGGGTATGAACCCAATTCAAATAATAATTCCCCATAAGAATATATTGATTAACCCTTTGAACGGTATAAGGAATATGGAATCCTCCTATATAGACTATGAATTATGATGGTACATTATTTCTTTAGAAAGATTGGGAATATATTCCTAGATATAATAAAATTCTAGAATATTTCAAGACTCTTTTTTGTATGAATATGAGCTTGTACGACAGTGGTTCCCAATGTGGGTTGAAAAATCCAAGTCAGAATGGTAATATAATCTGGGTCTAGTACCTTTGGAGAATTTTTCTATATTTTTCAACATGGATATACACATGTGCTAGTTTATTTCCAAAATATGTTGATGAACTCCATATAAAGATAGATTATGAGCCCAGTAGTGTGCCTCATCCTTTAATAAAATATACTGAGAATCTACCCATACTGGAGAAAACCTATGTGCCTACTTATGAGTATCCATATTCTAATGTTGTATGTGTTGATATGCTACTCTGTATATTGGTATAAGGAAATATTCCTCTCCCATAACATCACTTAAAAATGATGGTAAAGATCCTTTATTACAGAAAAATAATAATGGAACTTCATATGGGTATGTGTAGGAATATAGACCTGTACATTCTCAGTTTCAAGGATAGTCTCGTAGATGTATTCAGTTTCATTGGGGATGTATACCCACTATATTCCAATTTAAACTATTCCAATGTGATGATGGGATTTATATGCGGGGATGGGGATATGTTTCTACCCCATGATTACTACCAGAATAATCTATAAGTCTTGGTTTGGGTGAGCAGGTATATGAGACTTCTCATCAGCTACTTCTAGGATATGTTTGCAGAATTTACTAGTGGAGTTAGGAATAAGGTCTCCCCCCCTTTATTATCAATCTTTTCATGTATGGTGAGATCTCCATGGTGTCTGAATTTAAGTGTATGGGGAGGTGAACGAATGGGTATCACCCTCAACAGGTGACTAAGGGGCATTGGTGGGATGATACTGGTGGTGATGGTAAATAAGATCACCTATGGGCATATTATAAACAAATATGGGTCCATGGATGACTCAATTATAAACCTTCTTATGTTTATTAAGGTGATTATTATCATGCTCTGGGAATAGCCTCCCAATGCGGTTAGTAGGGGTGATAGGGATCCGTTTTTCATTATATCTTCCCTGAGTGAGAAGAGAATGAATGATTTATCACCTAAAGACCCATAAATCTATTTTCTAGGTTCAAGATAATACGATTTAAGTTGTAATCTCTAGCCATATCCATTTCCACCTAACACTGATGGTGTTGAGTAGGTGATTTCATTTTGAGATTTGTGGAGGCCATTTTTACATTAGCCTGAATATCCCAAAGGCCGTCTTTTTTTATTTATTTTTGGTAACCCCCTTTCAAGAGATGAGGGGGAACCCTTACAAGGCCCATAGGATTAAAGAATACATGACCCGTAGGCCTTAGTAATTATACAGACTATACTTAGAACTCCTCCTCCCAGCATCTTCATTATGATATCAGCTCTCCACCTTTCTCATGGGTGTTCAACTAGGCTTCCCATCAAAGCACAAGATGGTCCTGGTGGAAATTTTGTACCCTATCTTTCTAAAAAATCCTCTTAGCTTATACTTCTGTGAATGCACTTGTTATGATCCCTATGTGGAGTCTACTCCTGGTACAGTCCGTCTGATCATTAAGCACAATTTTCAAGTGGCCCGAAGGCCTTGATGTGGACTTAAGGCTTTGTGGTGGCCTGAAATACTTACTGGTCTGAAGGCCATGGGTGGCCCGACGACCATAAAGGACTCGAGGCCCAAACCGGTGGCCCAAATGCCCAAACAGATGAATAGTTCCAGCTGATATAGTACTGAGAAATGCCTGCTACAATACTGCTATAGTACTTGTACAATAATTCTATAGTACTAGAAATATATCTCCACCCAGTTTTGAACTCGGGTATCTTGGATTCACTTGCGGAGTCCTCACCAACTCGGTTGAGGATCTTGTGTAGCCGTTTTTACATTAGATGTTCCAGAATATTTTCTTGATGATTCCATGGTCTCAACTCAAGGATAAAATTTATGAGAATATTTTCTATAGTACCATGAAAAAAATAAACAAAGTCATTGTTCATGGAAATATTTTATTAAAGAAACATCCTTATTTATTTATGGATGAGTACAAAAATTGTATATTTTTATCGTCAGTTTGGCCATTGTATTTTTCTGTAATTTTCAAAACAAAATGACCCATTTCATGTGAAAACATATTAAATACTTTGTATTAAAAGATCCACATACTGTTTAATTTTTTTTCCATTAAAGACGCTAATGAAAATGGACCGATGTGTGGAGACCAATTTTTTATTATTTAAAGATTCACATCGGGTTAAAAAAAATATAGGAGATAAAGCAAAAAATAAAATGATTCTTGGAAATCAAATTTTGGTTATTGAATGATTAATATCAAGTTTTCCATTTTTTAATAGGAAACAAAAAACAAAATAGTTTGATGTGTGGAAACACTTTTATTTTTATTTTGAAGTGTAATGTCGAGTTCACCATTTTTTATGCAGGAGATGAAAAAAATGGATTGATGTGTGAAAACACATTTTTATTGAAATATTCATTCTAGGTTTATCATTTTTTTAACTGATTACATTTTGGACAACAATGTTTATTTTCATTGAATTTTCTAATTTTCCAAAGGTATGGGTCAACCGGACATACTTGGGACACCTTGATTACGAATGGAACCAAGAGGATGGGAGTTAAAGGTCACCATAACCTTTTGAGAGAGATTACTTACTAATATGGGACTCTATTATATATTTAATATATCTTCATGAATCCTTCTCAGATCCCTATGTGGGACTAGTTACCCAAATATTAATGATCAGTTTCTCACTTTAACTAAAGTGAATCCTTATAAATATTGGAGGAATTATATCAATGGTACAATATTTATGTCTAATAGGTTATCCATACATATACCAATTATTACTTATAGATTATGGTTTGGCATGTAACTTATGTTTTAAAGTCCTATGACCGGGAATTCTAGTGTTTATTTCCTTCAGGTGAGGCAGTTGGTGTTTCAAAATTTGGATTAAACCTCGTGATGGTGTCCAATATATCATATTAAAGTCATAATCAACACCCAATTAGTTTATATTTAACTATATTTTTTATTTTATCATAAAGTGTAATTGACTCATATTTGGGTATTTAAAAATTAAATTTGGGGATCAGTCCATAGGGAGGCATCCTATGTATCATGTGGAGACAGGAATCAGGGTCCACTTATTTTGAATGAGGTGTCTATGTAATAAAAAGTGTGAAAACTAAGGTTTCAATGTGGCTTATGTGTATAGGGTTATCTTGAGATATTTTATTGGGAATAAGGAACTAAAAAGGGATAGAAGATGAAATTAGTATTATATCTAAATGGAGGGTTTCATTTACCAAATTTTCATCATACTTATGAAAAAATAATCCCTAGTCTCTAATACCTTGTTTGTAATGATCAATGTGAGATTCAAGAATTAGCATAAGATTGAACACATTGCATGGGAGATTAATAATGAATTGTATAGGTTGTACACCCTTGGGATTCCCTGGGATTATTCATTTGGAATATGGCCCTTAAATGGAAATGAAGGTATTTTCAAGGAAGTCACTTAGTGAGGATGCCCATGTTTGAGGTATTTTGGTGTTGGGATTACACACTGAGGTTAAAATGATATTTGAGAAGGGATTAAACATTGAGTTTAACATGATATTTGATAGGTGATTAAACAATGAGGTCACCCTAATATTTATGTGACGCATAAAAACTATGGTCGACCTGATACTTGAGATGGGTTTATACACTAATGATTCCCTAAACTGTTTTATCTGGATTATGTCCCTTTCAAAGGAAATAAAGATATAGTCTTGGATTACACCTATATATATTTTCATATTGTAATATTTCATTATGCTAATGGAATGATCATTTATTTTTTCTAACCCCATGTGAGTCCCACTCATAATGTGAAACAAGAGATACAAGGAGATTTGATGAATTTAATATATGTGTGGGCCTTATGCATTGAGGGATCCTAGATATTTGAGTGGGTCTTACACACTGAGGCCCCCATAAGGAAATATAATCATAAACCCACGAAGAATATGGATCCATGTGTTTTATCAGAAGGAATTATAATGTGAAGGATATATATGGGTTTTAAATTATTCATAGGGAATATAATTATTGGAAAATATCCATTGAAAATAAATTTTATATGGAACTCAAGCCTTACGAATGTGTTCTATGAATCCAATTTATAATAGTAATTAGTGTCTATATAGTTCAAAACATTTCTATAAACACAATTGGGTAAGGAGATTGGATGAGATCAAGGGGATTATAGAACAACAATTTATTGTTTGTTGGTGTAAATTAAAGGATAATGGACTCTATGGGTGTAGAAGGACTTATGAGAGCATGAGTGACACCCATGAGAATCATTCAGTCATATAGGTGTCATGGGGCATGCTCTTTGTGTGAAGGCTATGAATTCATATGACCCCTATGAAGTCTTTGGGGTGATTCTTTCAAGACAGAACATGAGGTCTATGAAATTGAAAAATTGATATGGGGTATGTCGATTACATGGTCAAGTTGTTGAAAAATTTATTGTACTATGATATTATTCCCATTGCATAATAAAGAATTATTCCTGAATTCACATAACTATAGTTCATCATGAGACTTTCCCTTTTGAAATTAAATCTTTTTAAATTTATTTTTTTATGTAACTCATTTAGATGTATTCAGTACATGATATTATGATCATGAGATCATTATAATCTGGAAAGTTCTCCCTCATTCTCCCCTTCCTCTGTCTATTTCATCCTTTTTTTATATTGACTATCAGGAGTTTATTGGAATCACCCCTCAATATTTTTTCTTCTTTTCATGGTGTAAAATCCTTGTAAACCGAATTAAGAGGGGGGATTAAACTTGTTCATAATTTTTAGATGTCTTGTGCGCTTCACGTGACCCATCTGCATGTCATCAGTGATATATTCCCATTAATCATTTAAAGAACAATGATTTTGAGAATGGTCCATCATGGGTATCCTCACCAATTCGATTTGTGTGACATGATTGTTATGTGGTTTTCACATGAATCCATGGGGAATATCATGAATAATAGTGAACACATGATCCTCCCATCATGTACAACCTTTAATTAGTTGAGTTTCATGATTTGATTGTCATGGGGCCATGGCATGATTCCATGGTGGAGTCACATGAAGAACAAAGACCACATGACCCTCAAATCATGGAAAATATAAATCTTTAGAGGCCTTTTTAATTCATCCAACTATTGTCTCAAGGACATCATATGATCATTACCAGATTAAACGATGGAGACCAAACCTTATCTCAGATATTATTCTATGTTTTTCATCAACACATATCATGATTATGTTGAGGTTATGTGATCCTGAGTACCATTATGATTAATGTGATTACGTGTCCTAACTACTTGATCCAAAATTTATCATGCTTTCTTCATTCTATTTTTCCAAAATTATACTTATGATTTTGGGTGTTTCTCCCAACTCTATTTTTTCAAATACACATTTAGAGAACATCAATAGTCACACAACATATCATGTCATAAAAATATTCATGCCACATATAATTCATGGAAATGTGTATTTCATTATCATAGGATAGGTTTGTCTCTAAATTAATGACTATATATTAATTCATTTTAATGGAATATTCTATGAATAATAACTCTTATATTTATCGATCACTTTGATGATGAGGATCACATAGTTTACATTTTTTGTTTCAATATACTATGTTTATTTATGATTCATGTAGGATGGATCATTAGTGATTCAATATTATGGTCATAATTCATCAACCAAAGTGTCCTGTAGTTTAAAGTCCAGAAACATGGATACTTCATAATATTTTATGAATCCATTAGGGCATAAAGCATTTATAGATTTAGATTCATTTTAATATGCAGTATTATGATAAGGAAAATCATGTACTAAATTTTTTAAATCTTGATAATTGGATAATAATCAGTGAGAATACGTTGAGCAATAGTAATGAAGGTACAATGAGAAGATTGAGGAAAACGTGTATAGATATTAATGAAAAATTTATATTAAGATCAAATAAATATCATAGGGGTGAATTGGTAGCTCCAATGATATATTTCTAATAACCATTAATATGTTTTCATTCATATAATTCAATCTCTAGGTTAACAATTTCTATCATAAGGGTAACCCAAAGAAAGATCAATGATTTTTGGGGATTTCATAAGGAAAATATCGATTCATGCATTTTTGGTGATGAAGACTCAAAAAAGAAAGGATTTTGGTATATAGAGTAGTAAAAGGGATGTAATAATGGATTTGGATAACTTTATAGTTGAAACTTACTTTATTTTATAGATCGCATCAATAAATATATCATGAGGCATTGGTTATTTCAAAAATGAATAACCCTTGATTCCTGAAGAATATAAATTATTCCATATAAGAAATAGACTATGTTTTCAATATGTAAGTGGATTTATCATGGTTATTATTTAATTAAAAAAAATAATTTATATGAAAAAAACTATATTTGAAAAAATTATTCCACAATTCAAACGAAAATAGGAGTGGTATATGAACATTGCGCAATCACGTAAAACTATGGGTACATAGAATGATGTCATCTAGGATGGAAATACCTATGAATTTATTGGAATTAAATATGTAAAATGAATTATAAATTTTTTGGTTATTTGATAATGATCATGGAAAAAAATATTTTAAGGTATTGTGAAAATTTCCTTGTGTCATGATGTTTATATTTTTATGATGAGGAATAATGGATTACTGGGTAAATTTTTTGTCCTGGTACATTCCTATTGGAGTGAAGATACTGATATATGTGTTTCATGAATCCTTTAATTCAATAAATCTCCCATGTCTTCATTTATATTCATTTAATTCCAATCTATAAAGGCATACCATCCAAGGATCGAATGTCTCTAATTCCATTATAATGGTCAATAATTTTGATGATCCTTAAGAATTACCTCATAAAATCTCCTGATCATATGAAGCTTACAAATTTTATTCTATATTGAATATATAAAATATGATGGATCATAATCAAGACTATATAAGGTGATGATATTTTATATGTTCTGAAATTTAGGCAGCCCTGATTCCCTAGTACACCTTGGGTGCTATAATTAATGTCCTTAGATGCATTTACCCAAAATTTCTATTATTCTGAACACATTGTCACTATATTTTTGTACTAATAATTATAATGTTTGATGATTAAGAAATTATAAATTGTATAAGGTAAAATTCATTGTAATGAATTAATATTTTGATGGTCCAAGAAATATTCCTCTTTGAGTCTTAATTTTTGGGAACATTTCCAAATTTATATATTTATAAGGAGTTCGGTAATAAGAAACTTGCTATGGTTGGGTGGACTAAAATTAAATTTGTAAACCCCTTATATGATAACACCATTTTTTCATATTAATGATACAAATGAATTGGTTAGATTAAGTATGTGGATTAATTTTAGATCATGGGATCTATGAAATAATCCATATCCATTTTGGGAATGATATTGAAATTTTTTGTGAGTGGGACATCAATAGGGATACCATGGGACTCTAAAAGACCAAATATATTAGGTAAAATTTGTTTTCTCTTATGTATGGATGATATCAAGAATAAATTCAACGAGGGAGTGAATAACCTGAAAATTCCCCAACCCATTATGTTAGGCTACATCTCCTGATTGACTCAGATTTTCCATGTATTGTTATTGGATATTGTATGGATTATTTTTGAGACTTGGCCCTAGGATGACATTTGGTGTTTATTCTTGGTGTGCCTAAAATAAATGGTTGAAATATATTAAATTTATTAAATATAATAGAGGAATATTTTTATTGAAAAAAGTGGAATATCATTTAAAAAATCCTTGAATCATAAATTTGAGGGCACCATTGAGTTCCGAACATGGGTTATACCCTAGGAACAACATATTCTTGATTAGAATTATGTTTTTGTTGAAAATATATTATATACATTGAAATGAATAAAATAATTAATGAAATATTTTATTCATTTTGTTGACGCATCGACTGATGTGTCTTAAATATGATTTTATGTCGTAATATAAGGGTTATTCACATAACCCACGAGAAGTTGGAGATCCATTGGATTGAGAGATGGATGATATCTCTAAGGATAATTGTGACCAAATATTAGATCGAAGATCGATGCACAATGGATTTAAAGGATTTCACCAATGATCATGGTGCAAACTCAGTCTCCATAAATGATCAATTAGAATTATGGTAGGGTGTTTTTTTATTCTGTTTTCTTTTCTTGTTTTATTTATATAATGAACGTGAATAAATCAAACAATAGACTGATTCATACATTGTTCATTTAATGGGATGGGTTTATCATGTAGATTTTTTGAGGGAATGTCTTTTTGATTATTAATTCAACACTTTTCATTTAAACTATGATGGATCAAAGCCAACATAAACATCAACTGAGATTAATTCCACATGTTTGTGGTTGGGTATTTCTCACATTTTTTCTTCATTCATCATTGGGGTTTATTTCCTAGTGTTTTAACCAAAATATAGATAAATTGATCATTTTGGACCTGTTTATTGGCACAATAATCTGATATTGCGGATCCATGCTCAGTGTGGATTGGGGATCACATGACAGAGGTAACAACAAAAAAAGCTTATCAAATTGTAGATTTTAGGGTTTCTGTGGAATGTGTGGTAGTGGAGAGATAAACAAGCACCAATTCTTGTACATATCAAATTCTTGATTTTGTAGAATGGACATAATTAGGCTTAACTATATTTGATTTATGATTTCTAGAGAGTTTCATACCGTACATTGGAGAAATGGCAGTGTCGGAGAATGCTGATGAAAAAAATGGGGATTCTATAAAATCCGAATCCACATAAAGTATAATCATGGATTACACTATGTGAAGATCCCCCTAGAGTTGGATAGGGTTATGAGATATAGTAAAGGTTCACACTACGTGTTGCACTGTCACACTATGAGTTTCCTTTCCACAATGGCATGAAATATTAGTTGGAGGTCACATAGACACAAGCTTGGGTACACAGGCATGAGCACACCAAGTACTCCCACATGAATATGTCCTGGAAAAATATACATGTGTTATATATTGTACTGATACATAAGAAGAAGTATATGGGAAAAATCACACCATTTTCCTCTACACTATCAAAGACATGGGGCCTTTTTGATGGAAACAACCTTAGGTCAAAGGGACATATTGTGTAACACTACTACACAGTGTGTGCTTCTTCAAACATGGATTGGATCCCTTGTCCACTATATCTTGAAAATGTTTTTCTAAGGTTCATTCCCCATATCCATTCCATTTGGGTTAGTATGTAATCATCTCCTACACATAGTACATCGATCCCTACAGTAGGAATTATTAGAAAAAGTTGATGGGATAATTTCATTTGTCATGGAGTGAGATCCCTTATTCATCTTCATACCCCAGGTGGAGTCATTGGTATAATCATTACCAAGAATAGGTGGGCGCTGATCCTATACATATTTGGTAAATTCAAATTGAGTTCTTGGTATACCCCATGACATGGAAATGATCCTCATCTATGTATTGCATCTCTTCAGACCTTTAGTGTGTACTTATAGTGGAGAGACCTGATGGGATCTACCTATCAGACAGACGTCATTGGTGTTATCATACTTAGGAGTGTGTTCTCAAAGATGAGTGGTTTGTGTAACCTTCGAGAAGGAATCCTAGGATGGAATTATGGTTGTGACCTTACCTTTGAGAATGTTTTTCTTTGTTTATTATATATGGATATTCTTGTTATATATGTTATAGACATATACCTGTGTAGAGTTGAATTCACTTCTTTTTTTTGTATGCTTTGTGGTTTTGGGATTTCCCATTAGGCATTGTCATAATCACCCCAACCCAAGGTTTTACCACACGTGTCTTGTCTTGTTTATAGTATTGACCTTTTGACAGAGTCCTATACTGACTAGGACCTAATAGTTCTTAGTGAGACCAGATAGAAAGAGGCGTGTTCCTGTGGTATATTGATATCAGTTTCATTATTACATTTAGGTTGGACATGTTATCATACTTATTGTAATTGGATTTTATTTTCCCCTTCTTACCTTCCTTGACAGCCTTTCGTACACTTTTTGTGGTATTTATATATATTCATGTATGGTTGTTCAATTATTTTTTACGCTTCATCATTTTATAGACTTGGAGATGTGTACATTTTTATATTTACTTAGGTTGTGGCCTCCCATGTTGGTGATATGCACACTCATCACTAATCACCACCCCCTTTACAATTGGATGTGGGAATGTGTATTCATGGCACATGCCCCACTGGGAAGGGTCTTGAAATAGTGGTATCAGAGCAGTCAGTTATACTTTAGGAATGAAGTCTCTGATATTGGTGTTGGAAAATAGTGTTATGTGTTTGGAGTTCTAGTTTTAGTCTAAGGACCCCATTGTTTCTTCAGTGGGCAATGTATCCATTCAAAATGACTCTAATAACCTAATTTTTGACTCAGTATATAAGGGAATTGGTTGTAGGGAAAACAATGGTAAATGTTTCATATCATAATGAGTTGTGGTTTCCATTTCCTTATTGATTCATCTATCCAGATATACTCATTGACCATGGTACATATTGTTTAATTCTAGGATGCCTTCATGATGTTTTCTATCTTGGATTCAATATCAAGATCTCGATGATTATCACACCAGATACGAGGCATCGATAAAGGGACAAGTTTATGAGATGTTACCTTTGGGAGATACATTAATTTTACATCAACATGTAGAGAAGCTAATAGTACATGTTGTACTAGCGTATGAGGTGCACAGGATGAGTGCACTTCAAGTGTTTCATTGTTAGAGACCCCATAGGTTCTGAGGTAATCCTGACACACATGTTGATAAGGACTAGATTGAGGAGGTGACCTAAGTTTTTCATCTGTTCAAGACACAAGAAGATTACATGGTGGTCATGTTGTTGATATATCTCTATCGTATAAGAGGATGATGGTTGGGGTTGGTGACCCAGTATTACAATGAGTTAAATCTAGAATAGTCACAGTTTGAGAACCTTTTTAGAGATGATTTCTCTCTAGAAATGTTGAGGCATATACATGTCCCTGAGCTTCTACAGCTCCAACAGAGTAGAAAAAATGTATTTGAGTGTTCATTGAGGTTTACCAACCTCTCCTGGTACTTGATGAATATGGTTGACATCCAGTTATTCCATGATCACACCTTTGAGAGAGTTCTATGTAGAGATATTTGAGATAGTGTTATCCCTATATTCATTAATACCTATTCAAGGGTGATAAAGTAATATTTTGTGGTTGAGAGTTTCATGAATGACAAGATACAACTAATGGTTACTGGTAGCAGGCATAAAAGAGTTGAGACAATGGAAATAGGGATCCACCATCAATCTTAGGGAACTGTACATACAAAACATTTTAGGTGGAGGTCTCACAACAGAGTTTTTATAGTTCAGGACACCCATGGTGGGTCCAGTTAGCACAGGGAGAGGCAATTCCACTCATGTAATGGTAGGAGACATCTTAACTGATATTTTCCATTCTTACTTACGTTGTACAAAGAGACCATGGATGGACGACCAAGGTAGAGGGAGTGGTATGAGAAGATAGGACCACATGACATAGAATGAAGTAGAAGAGATGGGAGAGTAGCAAGATGTGGTAGTTGATTTTACATGTTACCACCACCACCCCGATGTGGTCCACACCATGCATAGGGAGTTGGAGAATAGGGACACGAACACCTGCAGGCAGTCGATGCTTTTGACCCAGAGTATCTGGGAATGATTCATGGTATGATATGTGCCTTTTCTACCTTATCTATTGTACTGATAGACATAGGTTCTAGTCATTACTTTCATGAAACATACCTTTTTCAAGACATTCTAATACTGGTTGAGCCCTTGGCTTGAAACTTGTGCTTGGTGACTCTTACTAGAGATGACTCAGTGATCAAACACTTTTACCAATATTGTGACCCAACTCTTAGAGGTGAGTGTTTTTGTTGGGATATTATTGTAGTGGGAATGACAACTTATGAAATCATATTTGGTATGGATTGGTTATCCATAATTCACCCTCATAATTAATATATCAGTTGGATAATGAAGTGTATCCACAATAAAGGAACTAGGTTATTATTTGTTTGTGAAAAGGAAACCCATGAATCGCATGATTAACTCATGCATAAGAGGGTGTGAACAATTAATCATCAGTTGGTTAACCTGACCCTTGGTGTAGTGGATGTTATAAGTTTTTAGTTCCGTATATTGGTGGCAGATTATGAGGATATATTCAATTAGTATGTTCCAGGATTACCATGACACCGTGAGATAGACTTATACATTGATCTACACCTTGGGAAGACACCAATATATGCTCCAAAATATCGGTTGGCTCCTATAGAGATTTGCGAGATGATGGTGTAGTTGGAGGACTAGGTGTTTCACCCTCAGTAGCCCCAATATTGTTTTTTAAGAATGTGGATGGGAGCATGAGGTTATGTGTAGACTACTAGTGCTTGAACTAGGTTACCATGAAGAATATGTTTCCACTAACAATGATCAATGACCTCTCTAATCATTTGAGATGGTCATGATGGTCTTAAAGGATGACATCAGGTCATACTAACACAATTTGTGAGTACGATACAGGGATATACCGATGATGAAATTAACATGTCGCTAGAGTTAATATGATTATTTGGTGATTCCCTTTGGAGTGATGAATGCCCAAACAGGTTTCATGGGACTCATGAATTATATCATTCAGACTTTCATATACTGGTTTGTGTTATTCATCATCAATTATATCCTTGTGTGCTCAGCATCCCATGATGATCACATGAGACACATAAGGATGGTTCTAGATGTACTCTGACAGAAAAATCTTTACATGAAGCTCTCAATGTTTCAATTCTAGATTCTGGTTGTCTGCTTTATGGGACATGTTATCTTAGCAGATAGAGTGTTAAAGGAACATTCCATGGTTGATGTAGAGTTAGCATGGGGGAAAAGTAATAGCATGATGGAGTTGTGGATATTACTCGGGTTGGATGGTTATTACTAGATATTCAAACCAGATTTACCCAAGATATCCAGATGCATGTAAACTTTGACCAAAAAGGGTCACTCTTTCGTGAGGACAATGAGGTTCCATAAGGCTATTTAGAAGTTGAGGAAATGTTCAACGAGTTTTCCCATATTGAGATTTCCCTTGGATGGAGTTGAGTACATAGTGTTATTCAATGCATTTGGAACTGGGATTGGTTATGCACCGATGCATAAGAAGGAAGTGATTTCCTAGGGTTCATGTCACATATAGAGACCCTATATTTTGTTACATTACTATTACATCATTTTAAATGTAAAAAAAAAATAGTATTACACATATAAGATCCAACAGTTTAGTTTCTTGGGAAAACTAGGACCATACATAGCAATTACAACATCAAGCATAAACATTTATTTAATTTCTTCTTCTCTAGATTCTTATTATCACATGACCTCTCCTTAGTACATATAGCCACCTGAGGATATACATAAAAATGGGTGAGATAATATCCCAGTAATAGGATAGATAAGAATAATATAGCATGGGGTGAGCATAATCATGACATAGGAAAAAGATCATGAACATGAGAGGGGCATAAATAAAAAGACTTGAAATGTGGCAATGCATAAAACAATGAAACATCATGTCTTAGTGGTTAACTACCACACATACTTGTGAACCAAGATAACATATTGTTCACACATAATTTCACATTTACTCATGAGATTCCTCACTTTACTCAATGCATTGGGAGCTGTATATTTCTGGGCGCACCCGTCACATTGAAACATTTATATTGCGCTATATAATTCCGGGCGCACCCATCACATCATAACCTTATCATTATCATGATTTCCACATGGAAAACATATCAAAAGTGAACATAAATAACCCATGGAAAGTAATGGGTTACATCTCATAAGAAAAAATTCATAAAATTTGGGTTCCCAAAAGAAAGAGGGAATAACATAAATGTTACTAGAACCATCCACTTTGAGTGAGAAGTAAAAAGTGTGTTCTTAAAAGAAGGGTTATTTTGGAAAACATTTTGTTGGACATAAAAACCAGGGACAAACATGTATATCCCGGAAAATAAAAGAAAATGGTGAAGAAATTATCTTTACGGAGTAACCATATCACAAATGGAGTGAAAGAGGGAGAACCTAAAGGATGAAAGTTGGGTTTGAGAATTTCCCCGTACCTTGTATCTGAATGCTTACTTCTCTTTAATTTCCTCTATAAGGACATTATATTAATTAATTAGAATTAAATAACCTTTTTTACATTAATATGGTTTATTATGGTTTCATTAAGTGATTTTATGTGCCTTTGGATGAGTTATAGAGTTTAAAAACATTATTCAGGAATGCTTGTTTTTATGTTTTTCTTGAGTGATTCACTTGTATTCTTAAATTGAAGTTTGGGTAGAACATGGGAAAACAACATGAACTGATATTACATGTTATTAATGATATTACAGGATATTGAATGATCTTATAATGAATCATATTATATCCATGTGGATGAATCATTAGATAAGAATTAAATGATGATTATTTGTGTTAATTTGGGCGGTTTTTCGATCACAACGAACTTGTTTTAATTTATCACTTAGTAATATGGACATAAGTTATTTCCAGAACTTTAAATAGGAAATAATACATATAAAAAATTCTGGTTCAACCATAAAAATGGTTTCATGACCAGATCTAAAGGTATAAATGGAAGAAGAAATCATGTCGTTCTTGAAGGTGATAAATTAACACCTCACGAAAAATATTCTCTTTAATAAAATAAAAGGAAGAGGGAAAGGGGTTTGGATGATATAATATCCCATTAGAATCATAAAAGTAAATTATATTTATAATACTTTAGTTTAAATACCATTTAGATGAATATAGGTTGGGAGAGATCAAGAAATGAACTTGAACTTGAATGGAAATTAAAGGAGAAGAGGGAGAGAAATTACCTCCTAAATCCTCCTCTTGAGATTCTCCTTAAGGAAGCTAGGATTGGTCATTTGATGAAACAAGAATCTCTTGAACGTAATATAGGGGCTAGGGAATATGTTTGGGTATATTTTAGAGAAGTCTTGGAGCTTGAGAGGTCTGAGAAAATGAGGGTGTGAAGGGTGGTTTTTATAGTGGAGGGGAGAGGGGTTTCCTTAATATAAAATTCATTAGTTTATTAATTTCCCATAAGACAAGGAATTGAGAGTCTTGAATGACAAAGAATAGAAACTTTATCTTCATATCCCAAACCAAGTGGGATTACATCACTAGAATATCACACATGACTCTATAATTAGCTTATTTAGCTTATTTTTTGTAAATTACGGTATTTCACTATTCATCAAAAATTCAAGTATTTCAGAAAAAATCCCAAATATTTATGCCAACCATTTTATGACGTATAGAATCCTAAAATGAAATCCATTTTTCAAAAATAATTTTCTATATATTATTAATTTAATATTTGTTTAAAATCATAGTTTTTTACAAAAAAAAACAATTTTAAAACATTCATTTACTTATTCAAAATTATAGGTACAAGATACTTTCACTTGAATATTATTTTTATACTATCATAAGTAAGGTTACTATTAATTAGGGCATATCACTATTCATAAGGGTATGTTACTATTCATAAGGGTAAGTTATTATTCACCAAAAATTATTTTTGTTTTATTAGACTCCACAAATCATCTTGAACACAACATTGTATGTCAAATTTTTAAAATTCCAAACATAGAAGTGACAAACTTATGTTTAAAGGTCACTTATCACTTAGTAGTTAATTATGTTTCGTTTTAATGTTATTTTACGATATAATTATAAGAATTTAATTTCCATTGAAAAACATTGGGTCATTACATTCTTCCCCCCTTAAGAAAATTTGCCCCCGAAATTTCACTTTATAAAAACAGGTGAGGGTATTTCTCCATCATTGCCTCTTATGGTTCCCAATTTGCTTCCGCAAACTTATGGTTCCTCCATAACACTTTGACAAGATGGGTTGTCTTGTTGCGTAGAACCTTATCTCTTTGATCCAGAATCTTTACTAGCTACTCCTCATAGGAGAGATCATCTTCCAGCTGCACCACCTCTGAGTTTAGTACATGTGAGGGGTCTGGTATATACGTCATCAGTAGTGATACATTAAACAGATCATGAACTTGATCCATATTTGATGGAAGTGCAGGACGATAGGCCACGACTCCTATGCTATCAAGGGTCTCAATGGGGCCAATATACATTGGGCTTAGCTTCCCTTTCTTCTTGAATCGCATGACTCTCTTCCATGGAGATATTCAAAATAAGACTTTATCTCCAACGTCGAACTCCAAGTCCCTTTGACAGTTGTCAGAATTACTCTTTTTCCAAACTTGAGAAGCTTTGATGTGTTTCTAGATGACATGAACCTTCTCTTCTATCTCTTGAACAAGATCGGGTCCAAGTAGTTTTCTTTCTCCAACTTCATCCCAACATGTTGGAGTTCTACATCGCTTTCCATACAAAGCTTCAAATGGAGCCATCTGAATACTCGAGTGGAAGCTATTGTTGTATGAGAACTCAACCAATGGGAGATTCTGATGCCATCCACCTTTTAATTCTAGAGAGTAGGATATTCTCACATCTTCAAGAATCTGAATAGTTCTTTCATACTAGCCATCAGTTTGGGGGTGATAGGCCATGCTGAAATTTAATTCAGTACTCAAAGCATGTTGAAGGCTCCTCCAGAATTTAGATGTGAACCTTGGATCATGGTTAGAGACAATTGAGGGTGAAACACCATGCTGTCTCACCACTTCCTTCACATATATCTTTTCAAGTTGTTCATGTGAGAGATCTTCCAGAATAGTGATAAAATGGGAAGTCTTGGTGAGTCGGTCAACCACAACCAGTATCACATTATTTCCCTTCGACGTCTTTGGGAGACCCGTGACAATGTCCATAGTAACATTTTCCCATTTCTACATGGGTATAGGCAATGGCTGCATCATACCTTTGGACTTTTGTCGCTCAGCTTTAACTTTCTAACATACTAAGAACCTCAGTATATATTCCACAATATCTTTATTCATGTTATCCCACCAGAAGTGTTCTCAGAGATCACATTACATTTTTGTACTCCCAAGATGGATAGAGAATTTTGAGCTATGTGCATTATCTAATAGCTCCTTCTTTATCCCAGGTGATTAAGGCATACAAATCCATCTTACAAACCGAATCACATCATCATCGTTGATATGGAACTATTGATTCTCCCCTTCCTTTACTACATTCACCCTCTTTTGTATCTCCATATCATCCCTTTGTGCTTCCTTAATCTTCTCCTATATGGATGGTTGCAAAATCATTTGCTAAAGGTGGGATGTATCCCATGCCCTTATGATTTCCAAATCCATTCTTTGAATATCTAAGAAGATGAGGTCTTTCTCAATCCGTAACATGGACAGAGTAGCAGGTTATATTCTGCTTAGAGCATTAGCTACCTTGTTCTCCTTTCCAGGATGGTAGTGAATAGAGAAATCATATTTTTTTTGTAAGCTCTAACCATCTCCTTTGATGCATGTTGAGATCCTTTTGTGTGAATATATACTTTAGGCTCTTATGGTCGGTGTATATTTCAAACTTCTCACCATAAAGGTAGTGCCGCTAGATTTTCAAGGCAAAAATCACAGCTGCCAGCTCTAGATCATGTGCCGGGTAGTTCTGCACATGAATCTTAAACTGTCGTGAGGCGTAAGCTATCACATTATCATTTTGCATCAGTACGCAACCCGGGCCTTTCTTTGAAGCATCACTGTATATCACAAAACGTTCTCTACTTTTCGGTAGTGTGAGTACAGGTGTAGTGATCAGCCTTCTCTTCAGATCCTTGAAGATTCCCTCACATTCTTCTGTCCAGAAATAATTTACCCCTTTCCTTGTTAACTTAGTTAGTGGGCTTGACAATCGTGAGAATTTTCTCACATAACGTTGGTAGTACCCATCTAATCCAAGAAAACTACGGATTTCTGTGACACTAGAGGGACTGGGCCTTTCCTTAATCACCTTTTTTTAAGGATCCACATAAATTCCCTCACTTGTGATCACATGTCCCAATAACGTGACATTTTTCATCCAAAATTCACACTTGATGAACTTGGCGTACAAATTATCTTTTTTCAAATTCGCCAACACAAGTCTTAGATGTTCTTTATATTCCTTCTTTCTCTTGGAGTAGATGATAATATCATCAATAAACACTGCCACAAATTTGTCGAGGTAATGTCTAAAGACTCTATTCATCAAATCCATGATGATTGCAGGGGCATTAGTAAGTCCTAAGGGAATTCCGAAAAACTCATAGTTCCCATACCTTTAATGGAAGGTAGCCTTCTGAATATCTTCCTTATTCACCTTTACCTGATGATATCCAGAAATAAGATCCATCTTTGAGAAGTATTGAGATCCTCTTAAATGGTTTAACAACTCATCAATCCTTGGGAGAGGATATTCTTTATGGTGATCTTGTTGAGTTCCCGATAATCGATACACAGCCGAATCGTTCCATCCTTATTCGTCACAAAGAGCATTGGTGCTCCCCACGGTGATGCACTAGGGCATATGAACCCTTTGTCCTAATGCTCTTGCAGCTGCTTCTTTAACTCTTCCAGTTCGATAGGATCCATCCTATATGGACACTTCGAGATAGGAGTAGCTCCAGGTATGAGTTCAATTGAGAACTGTACCTCATGATCTGGGGGAATTCTGGGTAACTCTTCAGGAAATACATCATCGTATTCCCTCACGATGGGCATTTCCTCAATGTTGGAACTTTCCTTCAACTCAACCATTTGGGTGAGGTATGCTTCTTCATAGGGAATCAACACCCACACCATTGAAGGATTTTTCAAATGAGATTATAGATCTTCCATGTATTTGTAGAGGATCATGGGATGGTTCGGAATATGAAAAGATATTTCCTTTTCCCGATAGTTGATTTGTTCTTTATATAACGAGAGCCAATCCATTCCCATTATAACATCGAATTCCACCAAGGGAAGTATTATGAGATTTTCCAGAAGAATCTTCCCACATACGCCAATAGAATAAGAGTCAAACACTTGGGTTGCAATGATTGCACCACTTGGAGTTTTTACAGATATCTCTACTTCAATGTTTCGGGGCTTTGATTCTATAGTTCTAGCAAACTTGCAAGATATAAAAGAAATGTGTAGAACTTTAATCAAATAAGTCCTTTTACAATATTGAGTGAATATGAAGTGTACCTTGTAAGACTTCATTACCATGCTCCACCTCCGCATTAGTGATGGCATAAGCCTTCCCTGGTTCCTTTGGATTTGGTGGTTGTTGACCTTGATTACCCTCGAGAACTAGAGGTTTAGTGCAATGACTTGCATAGTGCCCTAGCTCCCTACAGTTGTAGCATTGAACCATGAGTGGTTCTCTCCTTTCTTCTGCCACATTCTCCTTACTTTTCGTGTCTTTTCGACACTCTTGAGCACAGTGTCCTTCTTTACCACACTTGGAGCACTTCCCCATCCATTTGAGGCAGTTCCCATGGTGTAACTTCCCACATTTTTGGCATGTGGGTCGTTGAGTTTTCTTCCCACTTTTTTCATTAGATCCTCCAGCTTGAAACTCCATCTTTAGTTTTTTATCCCCATAGCCATGGGAACATTCTCTAAAATCCATTTCCAATTTGAGGGCACATCGAACAAATTCTTCATAACTCCAAAATTCTAGAATTTAAAGAGCCTTTCGAAGGTGTGGTTTTAATCCACTAAAGAATCTATCAATTTTTCTATCATTGTTGATAAAAAACCCAAAGCATAACTTAAATCCTTGTAAAATTCACTTCATAGGTTGTGAAAGATTCTCCTTCTTTTTTTCTTGAGCTCTATGAATTCTCCCTCCATCTTCATACGAAGAGTTCGTAGGAAATACTTATTAAGAAACTTTATCTTAAAGTCTTCCCATTCCATCTCTTCAATTTCCTCCCTTGGATGGGTGTCCTTAATCAAATCCCACCATTGATCAGCCTCTTTATCTAGATGATAAAAGGATAGATTCACCTTATCCACCTCAAAACAGTGAAGCACATAAAATATCTTATCCATGGATTTGACCCACTATTCTGCAACTAGTGGATCAGAAGATCCACTAAACATCGGTGGTTGTTGCCACATGAAACCTTCGATAGCCAGTTTCTCCCTCTTTGGTGATGAAGGACATTCCCCATTATTATTGTTATTGTTAATAACCTAAGATAATTGGGTAAACATCACCATGATGTTTTGAACTCCACCTCCAAAATCATTGGGGATGTCGTTCGGGAAATCATTGCATTGGCCCTCGCTAGAGTTGTTGTCCTGATTTCTCCTAGTTCCCACCATTTTCTAAAATAGAAAAGGTTAGAAAAAAACATAAGTAAACAAGTCATGAATAACTTATTAATTTAAAAAATTTATACCAAAAAAATTACATATGGGATCCCTATGTAAATATTCTTGTGTGCATATTTTTTCTTAGTCACATGCTATAGGTTTTCTATAGGGTTTACTAATCCTAATTCCCAAATTAACTAAACATTTCCTCTGATACCATATATAGCGACCCTTATTTTTCTTAAATTGCTATTACATCATTTTAAAGGTAAAAAACATAAGAGTATTACACATAGAGGATCCAATGGTTTAGTGTCTTAGGAAAACTAGGACCATACATAAGAATTACAACATCACGCATAAACATTTATTTAATTTCATCTTCTCTAACATCTTATTGGCACTTGACCTATCCTTAGTACATGTAGCCACCTGAGGTTATACATCAAAATGGGTGAGATAAAATCCCAATAAGTGCATAGATAATAACAATATATCACGGGGTGAGAATAATCATGACATAGGCAAAAGATCATGAACATGAGAGGAGCATAAATAAAAAGACTTGAAATGTGGCAATGCATAAAAAATGAAACATCATGTCTTAGTGGTTAACTACCACACATACTTGTGAACAAAGATATAATCTTGTTAAAACCTAATTTCACATTTACTCATGAGATTAATCACTTTAAACAATGAATTGGAGCGCTTTATAATTCTGGGCGCACCCGTCACATCATAACATTATCATTATCATGCATGCCACATGGAATATATATCGAAAGTGAACATAACTAAACCATGTAAAGGAATTTGTTACATCTCATAAGAAAAAAATCATAAACATTGGGTTCCCAAAAGAAATAGAGAATAACATACATGTTACAAGAACAGTCCAGTTTGAGTAAGAAGTAAAAGGTGTGTTCTTAAAAGAATAGTTCTTTTGGAAAACATTTTTTTTGACATAAAAACCAGGGAAAAACATGTATATCCCATAAAAGGAAATAAAATAATGAAGCAATTATCTTTTAGGAGTAACCATATCACAAATGGAATGAAAGAGGGAGAACCCGATGGATGAAAGTTAGGTTCGAGAATTTCCCCTTACCTTGTATCTGAATGCTTCCTTCTATTTAATGTATTGTATAATGACATTATATTCATTAATTAGAAATACAGAACCTTGTGTACATTAATATGGTTCATTATGGTTTTATTAAGTGATTTTATGTTCCTTTGTATGAGTTATAGATTTTAAAAACATTATTCAGGAATGTTTGTTTTTATGGTTTTCTTGAGTGGTTCACTTGTATTCTTAAATTGAAGTTTGGGTAGAACATGGGTAAACATACAGAACTGATATTACATGTTATTAATGATATTACAGGATAGTGAATGATCTTATAATTAATCATATTATATACACGTGGATGAATCCTTAGATAGGAATTAAATTATGATTATTTGGGTTAATTTGGGTGGTTTTTCGATCAAAAAAAACTTGTTTTAATTTATCACTTAGTAATATGGATATATGTTATTTCCAGAACTTTAAATAGGAAATAATACGTATAGAAAATTCTGGTTCAACCATAAAAATGGTTTCATGACCTGATCTAAAGGTAGAAATGGAATAAGAAAGCATGTCGTACTTGAAGGTGATAAATTAACACCTCACGAAAAACGTTCTCTTTAATAAAATAAAAGGAAGAGGGAAAAGTGATTGGATGAAATAATATCCCATTATCATCATAAAATTACAGTATATGTATAATACTAGAGTTAAAATACCATTTGGATGAAGATAGTTGGGGAGAGATCAAGAAATGAACTTGAACTTGAAAGGAAATTAAAGGAGAAGAGGGAGAGAAATTACCTCTTAAATCCTCCTCTTGAGATTCTCCTTAAAGAAGCTAGGCTTGGTCTTTTGATGAGACCAGAAGCTCTTGAACATGGGAGAGGGGCTAGGGAAGATGTTTGGGAAGATTTTATAGAAGGATTGGAGCATGAGAGGTGTGAGGAAATGGGGGTGTGAAGGGTGGTTTTTCTAGTGGAGGGGAGAGGGGTTTCCTTAGTATAAAATTCATTAGTTTATTAATATACCCTAAGACAAAGAATAGTGAGTCTTGAATGACCAAGAATAGTAACTTTATCATGCAATACCGAACCATGTGGGATTACATTAGTTGTACATCACACATGACTCTATAATTATCTTATTTAGCTTATTTTTGTAAATTACAGTATTTCACTATTCATAAAAAATTCAAGTATTTCAGAAAAATCCCAAAAAATTACCCCACCCATTTTTTGACGTGTAGAATCCAAAAATAAAGTCTATTTTTTCAAAATAATTTTATAAATATTACTAATTTAATTTTTAATAAAAATTATGGTATATTACAAAAAAACAGTTTTAAAACATTCATTTACTTATTCTAAAATATAGGTAAATCATACTTTCACTTGAATATTATTTTTTTACTATCATAGGTAAGGTTACTATTAATTAGGGTATATCACTATTCATAAGGGTATGTCACTTTTAATAAGAGTATTTTTATATTCACCAAAAATTAATTTTGTTTTATTAGACTCCACAAATCATCTTGAACACAACTGTGTATGTCAGATTTTCAAAATTCCCAACACACAAGTGACAAACTTATGTTTAAAGGGAACTTATCACTTAGTAGTTCATTATGTTGTGTTTTCATGTTATTTTATGACATAATTATAATAAGGGAATTTTCATTGAAAAACTTTGGGTTGTTACATCACATGGGACCAAATGTGAAGAACTACGTGACCCATGATATTGAGTTAGTAGTGGTAGTCCTCTCACTAATTTTGTGGCGACCTTTCCAAATGAGTGGGAATTTTATTATCTATTCTGATCAGAATAGACTGATGTATATCCTATCTTAGAAGTAACATGACATGAGACAGAGGTAATGGCTACAGTTCCTCTAGGATTATGAATTTGAGATTGTCTGTACTCATCAAAAAGGGAATGTGGAAGGAAATTCTATCAGGGGGAGATTTTGTTTGCAGTTTATAGATGAGGTGTTAGAGAAGTTAAACTCATTGTAGTTATCTTTTATGGATGAAGATGAAGTATCTTACGTCAAGTTAATATTTGTAACCTCACCACTCTTGCAACGATTTTGGTAGGCACAACATGGGGATGCTTACTGTGAGACCCTATGTACTAGGATACCCACTACAAATTATCCTAATGGATTTTATAAAGGTGGGGAGCATGTCATTATTTTCAAATGATGCACAATGGTACTAGTGATGTTGAAGGAGTAGGTTCTTATAATGTTCCACATGTCTCATATGGTGGTAAATCCAAGTGTGGAAAATATATACCCATATATATGACATCCATTTTGGCTGCAAGGGATGAATAAGGGTGTTTAAGTGTTTGTCTTTCGTTGACTAACCTTTTAGATACTAAAGGTTATGAACCAGGTTCTAGTGTATTTAGATCAAACACTAGAGTTGTAAAAATGGAAGGGAGATGCGATATCTAGGGACTTCATGATTGGCATACCATGTACATCTTGGGGAAATGATACCATCTAGGTGATCATATACCGACTCACCAAGTCGGTCAACTTATTAGCTATTGGAGAGAAATGTTTAGAAGAGATTTTGTGATGACTCTACATATCTAAGATAGTATAAATATATAGAGTTCCACCAATGATCATTTTCTGACTATGCTTCTCACTTAATATACCAGTTATCAAGGGGATTTCGAGATGTGTTTCGACTCAACTATCCTTGAGTATATCGTTTCACACCCTAATGGATGGCCAGATTGAGCAGATCATTTAGGATCTAGAGGACATGTTGTGATAATTCAAGTTGTACTTTTTCCATTATTGGGAGCACCAAATACCACTGGGGGAGTTTTTTTACTATAACATCTACCATTCATCCATCAGTATGGCACAATTTGAGGCTTTTTATAGGCTACCCTTCCGGTCCCCACATTGTTAGACCGACGTAGGCGAGTTAGCACTCTTGGGCCCAAAGTTTGTGTAAGAAAATAATGAGAAGGTATGGATCATAAAATAATGTATGAGGACTTCATAGATCCATCATAAGTCCTATGCAGATAGATGAAATATGCCTTTGGAATTCAAGGTAGGAGACCATGTGTTCCTATGGGTTTCACCTCGACGTGGATTATGAAGATTTGTCCTGGGTGGAAAGCTATCTCTGAGATTCGTTTTCCAATTCTAGATATTGTGGATAGTTTGAAATTTGGAATACCTCTTAGCTCTACCTATGAAGTTATATTGGGTATATATCGTTATCTATGTGTTGCAGCTGGGGATGTATGTGAAAGACTGATCACACGTTATCGACTAGGGTGAGCTATACATCAAGGATAGAGATACCATAGATGAGTACTTGATATAAATTTATTGTCTAAATAAGATGATACTTTTTGGGAAATCAATTCCATTAGTGTGTGTTTGGTGGCAGCATAAATATCTTCAGGAGAGCACATGGGATTAGGAGACTCGGATTAATGCTATGTACCCACATATCTTTATTTTTCCCTCGTTTGGATTTTCAAGGAAGTAAATCCCAAAGGTGGAAACAATTTATTGAATAAAATATTTCATTTATTATTTTAGATATTTTATCGATTATTTTCAAGACCAGGTGTTGAGACAACATACGAATCTATGACTTGGTGTGCCTGGAAAAAATGATTGAAATGAATTAAATATATTAAATAGAATATTCATATAGTATTCCTAAAAAAGTATAATAACTTCTTAATGATGGTATGTATAAGAAATAAAAGTTCATAATTGGGTTAAAAATGGGTCTTTAACCTAGGAATTAATTAACCATGATTAGAATTAATTTTTTATAGAAATTCATCACAGGCGTAGAAATGAATTAAATAATTAATTACATTATTTTATTTAATTATATTAACACTACGATTGATGTGTCCTTAAATATATTTCTATAGAAAAATACTAGGGTTCACCACATAACTCCAGGGTAGTTGGAGAGTCATTGGATAATGTTTTTGAGGATTTCCCTTACGCAAACGACGGACCAATCCTAGATCAATGATTGGCATGCATAAGATTAAAATGATCACGCCAACAAACACAGTTCATCCCTATTCTTCATCAAATATAGATAAAAATCAAGGTATGATGTTTTTTATTCATTTTTTGTTTCCTATTTTGATTTATATGATCAAATCGAATCAATCTACCAACAAATTGATTCTCAGATAGGTCATTTTTTAGTATGGGGTTTTCATGGGGATTTTATCAGGATAATTTAATCATAATTATTGATTTTTCCCTTCTTTATCTAACAATGATGTATCAAGGATAACAGAAATATTTATAGAGGCTTAGTTCACATGTTTTTGGTTGTTAAGTTCTACCCTATCTTATTCATTCATTATTGGGGTTTCATTTTCTTGGTGGTACAATCAAAATACCTAGAAATTAATCTTTTAAAACTTATTTCTTAGTTTACTAATCCAACATTTCATATCCAGACTTGTTACAGAATGAGGATCATGTGATGGTGGTAGTGGAGAATGAATCAAACCAGATTGGTTATTTCTAGGTTTGTGTGTTACCTATGGTATTGATTGGAAGAAAAATCACTTATTATTAAGAGAATAAAAGGCTATATTCTGGTGAACAACCATTAAGGGGCTCAACGAAATTAGATCCATGACTTCTAATGAGTTTGAGGTTGGGTTCCGTGGTAAAACATTAATGGACACACACAGAAGGAAGAAACATGCATTTTGAAAAATATGGACCCACACGGCGTATAATTTGGGATTACATAGAGTATGGGTATCTCCTAGTAGGGTCTAGGGTTATTAGAGATATTTAAAGATAAAATAGAATATGACACTGTCATAAGGAACATGACCTCTCACTGGTGGCTTGGAGTGTACCTCTGAGGGTACATGGTCATGGGCTGGGATACACGGTCCTGGTCACATGATGTACTCCCACACTAACATGGCATGGACAAATATACATGGGATAATCCATGTACTAATACATGGGAATTAGATTACAGGTAGAATCATGACATGTAATTCTACATGTAAACAACCATGTACTGTATTAAACGAGTAGGACCCAAGGTCGAAGGGACACGATGTGTAACCCTAATACATGCCATGTATTTCTTATAATATGTCTTGGAGCCAATTTCCTTATATATTGGAAATTGTTTTAGGGTTTGTTCCCCCATATCCATTCCAAGAGTGTTAGTGTGGAATCACCTCTTACACATAGGACATTAATCCCTTCAGTAAGACTTCATGGATAGAGTTTTTTAAATCCTTTAACGGGTTCTAGAGTGAGATCCTCTATTCAACTTTATTCCCTAGGTGTAGTTATTAGTAACGTCATGACCAACACTATGTGATTCTCAATCCACTACTTAGTGGAATAATTCAAATTTAGTTGTTGGTATACCTCATGGACTTTAGATTTAGCCTTGTATCTTTATCATATCTCTTCATCCCTTTATTGTGTACTCAAAATAGAGAAAAATGATGAGATATAACTCTCTGATGGAGGTCATTTGTGTTATCAGACTCACGAGTGTGTTCTCCCAGATGAGTGCTTTTTGGAACCTTTGAGATGGAATCGAAGGCATGCATTAAGGTTGGGAAATTAACTTTGAGACTCTGTGTCTTTATTTAGTTTATATGGATAATATTTTTATATGTTGTATATGCATATTCATGTGTAGAGTTGACTATTCTTATTTTGATGTATTATTTGTTATCTCAGGGTGTCTTACTAGGTATTTTGATACTCACCCTTCAATGGTGTTTTCCAAAAAATTTCATGTCTTCTAAAGATGATCAACCTTCAGATATATTCCTTGATAGAACATGATCAGATAGTGCTTTCTGATACTGGAAATAATGAGGTGTGTTCTTATTGTATCTTGAGAACAGTCTTAATTTTACTTTCAAGTTTGAATTTTCTTCAGGCTCTTTGTGATGGGATTGTATGTGGCCCTATTTACTTTCCTTTACTTCATGTCGTACTCTGGTAGTGGGATTTATATATAGTCATTCGTTTTTGTTCAGTTTTTTTTAAATTTCATCCTTGAATATTATTAGATATGAATTTGTGTGTACAAGTACTTAGGCTAAGGCCTCCCATGTTAGTGATATGCCTACTCGGTGTTAGTTTCCAGCCCATGGCCTATAGGATACGAGATTGTAGAGTCATGACATAGGACCCACTAGGATAGGTTGGGACATTCACTACATGGTGGAACATTGTAATACAATTCAAGAAATTCACATAGAAAAAAATATTGACGACTCACCAAATAGTATTTCATTCAATTGATAGGATCATGTATGAGAACATCATGTGGAAATGGTTCTTTTCCCAAAAAACCATCTAAAAATGGAATTATTTTTTGATGAATCACTATAAAATTTTATCGAGTTGTTTCATTTTCCTTATTAAATTAAGTTATTTATTCATTTGTATAGATGTAATTTATAGATTCATTGTGTTGACTGGTAAAACTCAAAACAAAAATCATTCCATTTCCAAAATTATGATTGTTTGTTAATTATTGATGTCTTGGTGGAGGACCTAAAGTTTGGATAAAACATTGATATATGGTACATGCTCTATCAACTTTTCCTTATGAAAAATCCATAAGGATTGATATTCCTTCATTAGGGATAGGTGGGGTATCACTTAATACTTATTCATTATTTGGAGTAAAATATAATATATATTATATAACCTCACAATATTATATATGAGTGCGATCATATCTTTCATGATTTCACTTATCAGAAGTAGCTAAAAAATTTGTAAACCTAGATTATCCCATATTAACAGAGAATGGGGTCACATTTAATAATATTATCCTCTTCCTTCATGTAGATAAAATTTATTGAATACATTTTATCCCATATCAGAATAGGATATCAATCTATGGGATACTTCACATTGGTCCTTCTCCTAAGAAGATGATATCATTTCGTGGGATGGTTCCCATTGATGCTCCTCCTGAGAAAAGTATCCCATCTAGTGGTATAGTTCCCACAAATTCTGATAGTAATAGGAGAAGCTCATCTATTGAGATGGTTCCATTTTGTGGACCACAAGAGAAGAGGATATTTTTTTGTGGGATGGTACTATTTGATTATTCCTCGAGAGTATAATGTCATTCAGTGAGGTGGGTCCCATTTTTTAAACAATTTAGGAAGAGGAACCCATTCAATGGAATTGTGGCATGGTCTCATTTAGTGGGAATGTTTCATATAGTTATTTTATAGATAATACAATCTAGTTTTTTTGGGATAGTTCCCACAGATGAAGTCCATAAGAGTCTGGGGTGGTTTTGAAAATCATGGTGAATTTTCATTAACTTTATCTCACATGTGTTGACTACGTTGGATCATTGGATGTCATGAAACTAAAATTGACTCAATTATAGTAACATATGGAATTTTTTAATGATTATTTGATTCATCAATTCCCTAATTATGGTGTTGTAAAAGAAGGAACACTATACCAAACTATACAATACTTTTTGATAACCAATTCATGTCTCTAGTGAGATATGCATGATCTTCACTTACCATTATAGTGTATAAATTTATACATCCACAATGTAATGATAATTTCCATGGATTACTTTTTGTATCAAAAGATTATAGAATATCCTAGTCTATATTGTGAACATTGGGATACTGTGAAATTAATATCAAACATATGTCATATGGATTAGAAACACCATAATGATGAGACACATAATATGGATGACTATCAGGTTCTAGCATCTTATAAGAATTGATATTTCTTCTCATGAAGTTGGCACTTTGTGATCTATATTAGTTGAGATAATGAGGATAAAACATCCAATATGAATGCCACATGTTTTGGGTTTCATTTTATGTTCATATCTTTGTGCATGTGTATTGGTCTCCTGACTTGATATCATTATAAATGTGTTCAATTTGATCATGTACATTGATTCAAGTTAAAAAACATGATAATAAAATTGGGAAGAGGTAGCCTATGTATGGAGCTTCACTATTGGTATGGCATTGGTTGAATGGTCAAGATAAAAAAAAATTCTTCCAAGTTGAGGATGTGATATCTCATTGGCCTAGGTTGACCATGATATTATTACCTTCATTAAATCCATGTCCATGGTACAAGAAGGTATTTCCATCCTGTAAGGTCTCAAAATATATTAAGAAACAAAAGGATGATGAAAAAAGTTTAAATCCTGCTTTATGAGATGTTATGAGACAAATAGATTGTATTACACATAAAGTTTTTGTTGGAGGTAGTCGAAGCTATGACATTGCATATCTATTTAGGGGTTGTGATGAGTTACTAGACTCCACTCTTGGTTTGTGGGTTAGACTCACTTATATTGAGATAATGACATATTTGGTCAGACACTAAGTGTAACCAAAACATTCACATATTCTAATGAATTTGAGTTTAGGATTAGAGGGACCCATATATGGTGAGCACTGTACATTTGAGTATAACTGATCATAAGAAAAAATAATTCAATTATATTACTCATTTTTATAATAATGATGATGTAATTTATTTCTCATGGTATTTAAAAGTTATTTGATCATTAAAGTGAATACGAGGAAATTTAATTTTTCAAATGAACAGAGGATGTTTATGGTTAATTAAATTATGTGGAGAGCTTATGCGCTGAGTTAATGGTTTTTATTTTATCATTCAATATCTTATAGTGATGCATGTGAGTGGTAAAATATTTCTAAGATCTTGGAAAATTTTATTAAGTCATAGACGTGTGTAATGGTATAAAATGAATATAATTACTTTACAGAGACCAAAGTGAAATTTTAGAAAGTATAAACTATGTATAAAATCTCATTTTAGTCTATTGAATAATAATCTCCACCATTTTGATTTATTTATTGATATGATCTCTCATCTCCTCTCCAATTAAGTTCATAGAGAGATATTCTGAAGGAAGAACAAGGTTTGATCAATCTCACTTTCTTGATTGAGTTTTCTTCATTCATTATGAAATTTAAGGGACATCATAAAGGTCTTTTATTTACAACAATATCACCTAGGAAATGTAAATTGATGATCCATGAAGTATTTATTAGGTTTGGAAGATCTATAGGATGCACATTTTGGTGACTTTCAACCATGACACGTTAACAGTGAGAGAATCCAACAGGCAGCTTCAATCGAGCAGGGCACCGTTTAAGCTCTCATATGATTTTATTTTGATTATTAAATTTAATTAATAATTACCGTTTTAAACATTTGGGAAAGGGTTTTTTTGGATTTAGTGTATTTAACATGAATCGAAAATGAATTTTTTTAATTGTGTGATATTCACGCTTCGACCGCCTTGTGTTCGTTCAATTGTTATCAAAGGGAACACATAATTATTTAAATCAAAATGTTTTAAATATCAATAAAAATTTATATGATTAAGAAATATTATTTTTATATGGTCCCAAATCAATTGAAATCACATCGATTCACATTCTTATGAACAAGATATGGCCGATTGAATATTGATGGGTTTTGGGTAAAAATTTCTATATAAATTAATTTTTTATATTGTTTTCACTTTAATGGAAACCAGAGTAATAGTTTTCTAGTCAGAGTATGATTTTATGAAATTTCATATTAACTAGATATAATGGAATTCAATTGGGGTAGTCTATTGGCAATGGAATATTATTATATAATATTTTTTAATTAAAAGGATAAAGCTTCACATGGAATCTAGTTTAAAGCTCCTCATGAAATCTTGTTTAATTAATTGGATAAATATTCTTATAGAATATAGTTTAACACTTATCATGGAATCTTGTTTAATTAAAAAGATAATGTATCACATGGAAGCTAGTTTAAATATTCTAATTAAATCTAGTTTAATTAAAGGGATAAATCATCACATGAAAACTAGTTTAAAGTGTCTAATGTAAGCTTTTTTAATTAAAAATATAAATATTCCAATGAAATATAGTTTCAATATTCTCAGTGAAGATATTTTAATTAAAAGGATAAGACTTACCAAGGAAGATAGTTTATTGATTCTTTGGGGGGAGTTTTTTTAAATAAAATGATAAAACTTCCCATGGAAACTAGTTTAATTCTTCCCATGGAAGCTTGTTTTATTAGAATGATGAAAATTCCCATGGAGGCTTGTTTTTAGATTCTAATGGAATATTTTTTCATTGAAAGTATAAATCTTCCCATGGGATCTATTTTAAAATATCTCTTGGTAGTTTGTTTAAAATATATATAAAAAAGTAAAAATATTCCTTTGGAAGCATGTTTTCAATTTATATTATTATATATATGTGTGTTTGTGTATGTTTGTGTTTCTTATTAATGGATATCCCATCTTAGTCTAGACCAATTCGGTCCGGCCTCAATAGGACTGACCTATTTAATTCATAACAAGACCTAACTTTATTTTTTAGGATCTTATTTATTTCCAAAAACACCTGAAAATTTATTAAAAATTTTAGAAATTTAATTTAATTTTCTTGGATTCAATAAAATCACTTCATGTGTTGTGAGACATATCAGTAATTAATTATAATAATTATAATGAAACTAAACTCATTAAAAATACCCTTAAGATGAATTTTAGAAAATTTAATTTTTCTTATGAAATATAATCACTACTACAAAAACGGGCAAGGGAAGCGCGCCCTTATAACAGCGCTAAGAAAAATCGCTGATAAAGGATACCCTATATCAGCGCTAACATTACAGCGCTGAAAAAGCTAATGTTTATCAGCGCTTTCTTAGCGCTGATAATAGTAATATTTATCAGCGCTAGAAAAGCGCTGATAAATATGATCTGTATCAGCGCTAAAATTTTAGCGCTGATACAGTTGGTCTTTATCAGCGCTCAAAAAGCGCTGATAAAGGTTCGCCTATATAAGCGCTAAAAAAGCGCTGATACAGAACACCTCTATCAGCGCTCAAATTTCAACACTGATATAGGGTATCCTTTATCAGCGCTCAAAAAGCGCTGATAAAAAATTATCTTTATCAGCGCTGATAAAGAGACCCGGTATCAGCGCTATAATTGTAGCGCTGATACGGGGAATCATTATCAGCGCTTTTCTAGTGCTGATAAATCATAATATTATCAGCGCTAGAAAAGTGCTGATAAAGATAGATTTTATCAGCGCTATAATTTTAGCGCTGATAAAGGTAGCCTTTATCAGCGCCTTTTTAGCGCTGATAAAACCTTAGTCGACTTTTTTATAAAGTCGGTCGCACAGTGCCCTCGTTTTATCGCAGCTAACGCCCTCGCGGAACCGTAACCCTGCTACTCTTCTCCCGAATACCGCTGATGTGTTCGCTTCGCCGGAGCTTTCCGCCCTCGGTACAGTCGCCGTCCTCCGCCGCCCGCAACACCCTCGGCCGACCTCCACCGCCTGCCGCCCTCGGCTGCCCGCAACGCCCTCGGCCGCCGTTCTCTGCCGCCCTCGGCCGCCCTCCGCCGCCCTCGGCCGCTCTCCGCCGCCTCCGTCGCCCTCCGCCTCACTCGGCCGCCCTCGGTCGCCCTCCGCGGTCGCCTTCCGCAACCCGCAACGCCCTCGGCCGCCGCCTTAAGGTAACAATATATGAAGAAGATGTATATGTTTTCATATAGATAGATTGTGTATAGCTGATTCTCTCTAAGTGTACGCATGATGATGTCCAGATGTTGGGAATGATCATCATTATTTTGGTATTACACCAATATGTCATCCATAAAACAACTACAATCTGGTCTAGGTACAAGTGAAATATTCAACTCATAAAGAGAATAAATTCCATGGGGAATTCGTCAACACAAATTTTATTATGAAGAATTCATAAAAACTATACATGATTTCAAAATTAGTTTATAGTATATCAGAATTTCTCAACCTCAAATGATGATAAACAAACCTTAGATCAATCTTAGAGAACAATATGGAACCCCCCAGCTGGTCAAATAGATCAAAAATACAAAGAAGTGGATATCTGTTCTTAATTTTCATCTGATTCATATTCTATTAATAGAAACACATATGTAATGTTCTGTCATCCTTCTTGGAAAATAAAACATGAGATCCCCAAGGTGACATACTCGAGCAGATGCACCCTTCATAATCTAACTCCTCTCATTGAGTTTTATGTTCCTAAATCTATTCTTGTTTCATTCTGAAAGGCGTTATATAAAATGGCTCAACTCCACGCATCAGCTCAATCATGAACTCAAAGTCTCTTTTAGGTGGTAGCCCTGATCAATTCTCATGAAACACATCTTAGAACCAGTCTACTACTGGGGGAAATATTTCTTGTTTCAATCCATTATCATCAAGAAAAATATTCGTAAACTGGTCTATGTTCTCACCTAGTTGTGGAAGAACTGGTCCTACATGGTCTACCAAGATATCCCATTCTCCATAAAAGACATGGGCTCTACCCTTATGAGGCATGACGGTCACTCATCTACGGTAACAATCAATGTGATATTGATTAAATACCAAAAATTACATCATCACTATCTATTCAATACATATCATATCAAGCATGTATAAATCCAAAATGAAACAATACTCACAAACCATGAGGGAACATCCCTTACGAATACAGATGCCTTCTAATCACACCCCCAATGGTGTGTTGACCAACATGATCCCAAAAAAGTACTCTAACACAAAACAGAAACCATTTACCAAGAGATAAGATATAAAATAATGAGAGGATCCCCTATTACAAGTCTCCTTTAGGTTCCCCTATTCGGTTCTCTGTACCAATATAGATCATCCATCACTACCCATATTACAAGTGTTCATGTAGAACCTATATATATGAACCATCATGATACATGATTGACACTTCACTAGTGGTCAAAGTCATAGGCCTAACATGTGACCAGACCTACCTCATTGATTGAAGATGACTAAAAACCTCTCTAAGAGAAAAATCCTCTCACATAGATACTCTATCCACCACCACCCTAGTGGAAGATATCATAATGGTGAATCCTACTATCATAATATGTACCACTAGATACTCTTTACCATGCATGTTTTTTTTATTTAATTAATTTAATTATTTAAATTATGTTTCGTTTAAAATGTAATAAATATTTTATTTTCATGTTATGAGCATATTCCATCCACATTTAATTTGTATAAGGGTCTCTGTGTCCATATTTATGTGATAAAATATAATTTCAGAACCTGAGTTCCCCTCAACAACGTGTGATTATACATTTTAAAGATCAAAGGAGTTCCTGGAAAATCAGTTTTAGTAGAGATTCAGCGTATAAAAAACATGGGAAATGTATTAGAGTTGTGGGACCTACAATTCAAGTGAGGTATTGACTTAATGAATTTCCATAGGGTATCTTTTAATCCATTATCTACTCAATGGATTAACTAATAGTTAATGGATCATTATAATGTCATTATTTCTTTATTTTGTCATGTATATGGTTAATAATTTTGTGAATTTTTATTTATTAATCGTGATCAGAGAATATAACAATAATCAAGGATAAAATGATAAAATTAAAATGTGTGTTGAATGTTAACTATTTGACAGAATTGTAATTTTGGGAGCCTAATCACATAGAACAAGAATATAAAATAGAAAATGATTAAATTACTTGATAATAACATACAAAATACATAAAATAATATAAAGTCAATAAATTCATTCCATCATGAAAATTTGAACATAAACAGGTGTTCATGGTGCTCTGTCATCCATTTTTAAGGTTCTTCATACTACTGGAGAGTTCTTATTAGAAAGATCGATTGACTAAACTGATGTTTTAAGAAAAAGAGTACCCAAATATAGCTTGCTGAAACATAAAAAGAAACAATTGTGAAAATCATATTTATGATTTCAGAAGCTGGGACATCACTCAACAGATCAAGGAATCATGGGTTAATATGAATGGAATTTCAAATGCCTACCTTGAACACTCTGAGTAGTGGTCTTGCAATATCTTTTACACAATGAGGGGAGGTCCAAGAATCCTTTCCAATATAATATGAAAGGGATGTACTATTTATATTATAATACATATGGAATGTTGATTTTTTCAAAATAATGAGAGATAGTTAATAATTTAATTAATTAATAAACAATGTCCAAATTAGTAATCAAGATAAAATTAATAATCTAAAATATTTATTTTTATAGAAATTTTCATGCAATATTTCAAAAAAACAATGATATTTATTGGAAAAAGTTATAAAACTATGTAGAATGAGTTCCCAAAGAGTAGTATTTGTGCTTTCTCACAATAATATAATATTATAAATTCAAGTTGTTGGTTCCCCCAATATATATTAAGCCATATTATGAATCGAGGGTGTTAAAAAGTCTTAAAAGAGAATTATATATTACGCATATCATTATTTTGTCATATTATTATGATGAACATTATATGTGAGTTCTAGATACAACATCGGGATATGGATGATATAAAATGTTGTCTCATATCTAGGAAACTCATAAGGAGAAAGAGAACAAAGATATGAATTGTTTATTATTACACTGGATATGTGTAAATTTTAAGATGGGTCATGATCTTTCAATGGATCCCTTTATCATATCATTTTCACCCATTTATTGTAGTTTCTTTTAATTTTAAAAAATGAACTATACAGAGTAAACCATTTTATATTTTCAAGATATCCCTCACTAAGAAATATGAACATTAATGAATGATTAATTTTTTGTTATTAAGGTGAACAAATTGAAAGGAAAGGGGAAAAGGCTAGTCGAATGTGTCATGAGAAAGAAACTTTTTCAATGTCCTTCAATGAAAGAGGTATAAAATAAAAGGTTATTTTCTTCACATATCATTAGATAAATCTATGGAATATTAAATGCAATGAATTGATTTGAAGACCCATGTTCTCTCTTTTCTTTCATTCATATTCGTCAAATAAAATTAATGTTTTAGTTTTAATTCACAGGTATTAAATCAAATATGTTAATCATATTTGTTTATCAAAATTAAGTAACCATGTTAATAGTGAACCGTCAATAGATGTAAGGTGTTTTCTCTAGGTGGATGAGAAATGGTGTTTTCTAAATAATCAGGGAGAAGTACAAAACTTCAATATTTTTATGTTTATTGATTCCAAAATAACATCTAGATTATAAAAAAATAATGTAATTTCTCCATGGGTCAGAAGGTGACATTATTATATTTTTTGAATAAATGTTGTTTTTGGTTTCGAATACTCAAGTAATGGAATACAGGAATCATTGGAAATCTGTGATGAATATAAATTAAAAGGCTTATATAACTAGTTGCGTCAGGATAATAAATTATCAAGAAAAACTAAATAGTTTTCAAGGATATAACTAGTATGGTTTTAGTCAAGTCATAGTCAAAGACTTTAGGTATTATTTAAACACTTATGTACTTCGTTTTGGAAAAAGAAACCTTTACATATCAAGGTTATCCCTAAATATTTCAAAATTAGTTCATCTAGAGAGCATAAACTATTCAATGGGTAGGATTTTTGTAAGTATACTTCATAAGATTCTTTTAAGTTCTTATTAAACAATGTGAATGTGATATATAGTAAATGTATTTGTTAGAATATATGAGTTTCTTCAAGTTGGTATGCTAAAGAATATATTGACAAAGAATTCATTGATCGATACAATGTCACAAGAAGTAATTCCCAAAAAAAATTACCATATCGACATCATGGCTATGATACTAATAAGGTGAAATGATTATGAGTCTTGTAGGTTAACAATGATAAAAAAATATAGCCTAGAGTAATTCTGAAAAAACACATTTACTTTTTCACATCAAAGTCATCATGTGATAAAAAGATCATCAATGTGAAAACTCATGAATTGTAGACACATTCATTTTTCGAGACAAGGTTTGAAAATAATAGCATTATCCCATAACTATATGATGAATATCATGAAAAATGGATTTCATATGAGTTACATTATGATGTAAATCAATTATGTCATAAGAACATGTTTTAGATTAAAAATTATTATTACGATATAAACGAACTTGAATCAACCAAAACACATTGTGAATATCAAGTAATTATCCTAAAAGTTTCATAGGATATTACATAAATCCCTGTGATAGAAAATTCATAGTCAAGTGATATACTACATTTTTATAAGTGGGTAAACATCTCTAAATGAGATAGTGGGAGATATATTGACTTTGGGTTAATCAATTCCAAATATGTACTAGTAGTTGGAATAAGAATAATTTAGACAAGAGGTGTAGAAGATGAATAATCTTGAGACACATACTACATCAAAGGGTTAAAACCAAAATGATGGTTTTTATTCAATGTGTCTAGTGATAAATTATTCATTAAGAATAATAAATCCTCTAAATAAGAAATATATGGAAACTAGCTATGATTGAAAATTTAAATTAAAATTCAATAATGGATTCCATGTATCATAGTATATGGGGTTATTATTTTTAATATTGTGGTGTGTATTCAATTGATATGACACATGTAAGGTAAAATAATGGTACCAATAAGAATTGATTGGTCATACTAGGTATTTAGGACTAAATCAATTAGAATATTACTTTTCATATCTAATTTATCTAGAATAATATTATGGAGCACTGGATATCAAGACCACCAATTATAGAAGGTGTCTATATGAAGAAAATAGAAGGGGATGGTGACATTAAAGAATACAAATAAGGGGTGCATGTTACTATATTCCAATTTAGTATTGAAGTATGAAAAAAGATCATAGATTATTTAATTATAAGGAATATTTTCCATGTTTCTACAAGATATTAGTATGAAATCTATTATTTTACATGTAAAATATGCTTTTTAATATTTGGAAAAAAATTATTTGACATATAGTTAGATAATACCAGCATGAAATTTATTAGCCACACAATTACTTAAAGTATCAACCTATGATCTAGGGAATAAAATCTTATGAGGTAGATATAATGTTTTCTTATACAAAGTCAATAATACATATACTGGAAAGGTATAGAAAATACAAGTTGAAAAAATTTGAGAGATATTTTTTTCCAACATCACATGACATAAATCTATCCAAGAATACATGCATGTGATTATGACGAGATTAATGTGATGAGTTGAATTCTATAATCTTCTACGAATGATCAATCACATATTCCATGATATGTAAAATACATGATATTTCAAACAAAAACATTATTCTATGAAAATATCTGTTATAACTAGGAGAACAACAAGTGATGAATGCATAACTATCTTCTTGTAATCGAGGATGTGAATTATATATGTACCTGGTATAAAAACAGAAAGTGATTCTAGATTTCATGGGGAACAAACATGTATTACATAGATCACTATAATATAATATCAAATTTAGGCTAAGGTAATGAGAAATTCATTCTCATTCAAGCTAGTGGTATCCATATCTTTAAATAAAAAGTTTTTTGTTACTTCTAAGGTGGTTAAGAATAAGTGTAAAATACTCAACATTTTTTTTCAGTTTCTAGAATCACACCTAGTAAGTAAAGAGTTATTATGATGATAATTAATTTACTATTACTATTTATGATATCATGTTTAAAAATGAAAAAAGGTACCTACTCGGGGATTGAATCTCAATAGAATTTTTAGTCAAGGAGGATAGGTTGCACATAACAGAATAGCCACGTAGTAGAGATGTGGAAGACCCAACAATTAAAGTCATAACTTAGTGATAAAATGATCATAATAATGGAAGTGATTTCAAGGATGGTTAAAAAGTTGTATCTAGTGTAAGTGGGAGTGTTGTGATATTGTTATTCCTAGATCAAACTATAAAATCATTTTCGATTATAATTTCATTTATAGAGTAAGATATGCAAGATGTTCACATACCATTATAGTGTACGCATTTCTACCTCCACTATTTAATGGTAATTTCCATATATTAATTATCTTATCAAAAGGTCGTAGAAGATCCCAATATATATTGAGAACCTCGGGATACTATGACATATGGTCTAGATACATCATAATGAATGAAAAAGTAGACGATTGACTATTATGATATGGGGGATCACAAGAATTGATAATTCTTCTAATAAAATTTTCACTTTGTGATCTCTAGTAGTTTATATCCCGACGAAATACCTTCCAATAAAAACACCACATGTTCTGGGTATCATGGGATGTTTCTATCTACATACATGTGTATTTGTATCCTGACATGAGATCATTATCAATGTGTTCCATTTGATCTCATACATTCATGTAAGGAAAAACACCATGATAATGAAATTATGGTGAGGTAGCTTGTGGTTAGTGCTTTATTGGTGGTATTTAATTTTTTAAAAGGTCATGATAAAATTTTTCACATTAAATCTAAGGAAGAGATATCTCGTGGACCTAGGTTGAAAAAGATGGTAGTGTCTTCATTATAAACATGGTCGTGGTACAATAAGGTAATCCCATCCATTATAGTTCGGAAATATATAATGCAAAAAAGTATAATAACACAATTTTTCAACATTCTTTATGAAATTTCATGATAAAAAGTGATTATATTACACAAAATGTGTTTATAGGATGTAGTTTTAGCTATGAAATTCTTTATCTCCTTAGGGTACATGGTGAGTTTCTATAATCTATTCACAGTATATGGGTTTGACACACTTCTATTAAGATAAGTAACTAGAGGGTCACACACTAAGTGTATCCAAAATTTCCACATATTCTAATGAATATGTGTTTAGGATGAAGTGGTCCCCATGTGCGAGGACTGTTGAACGTCTATGTATGATTGATCACAATTAAAACTAATTCAGTTATATTATTTAAGTTTATAATAATTATGATTGAATTAATTTCTCAAGGTATTCACATGTTTTTTATCAGAAAGTTGAATATGATAAAATATAATTTTTCTAATGAATATAGGATGTTAATGGTTCATTAAATTGTTTTCTGATTTTACTAGATGGGTTAATGGATCATAATTTATCACATAAAATTTTATAGTGTTACAAGTTAGTGATTTTTTTAATATTTATGAACATTTTATTATGTAATAAATGTGTGTAAAGATCTAAAATTGAGTTAATTACTTTCTACGGTTGAAAGAGAAATTCTGGAAAGTATATCCCAATTATAAATAATCATGTTAGGATGTTGAATAGTATGCTCCACTATTTGGATGAATTTATTTTTATATGCTCTCATATTCTCTTATATCATGTTCTTAGAGATATATTTCAATATAAGAACAAGGTTGGATAAATCCTTATTTCTCTATTGAGTCCAAATTATTTAGGCTATCAAAGAGATGTTGTAAAGCTCTTTGATTTCCCATGATAGCTCTTGGAAAAAATAGATCGACGATATGGGAATATTGGAGCATATGTGGATGATATAGAGGATTATTAGTTATTTACTTTTTATCCATGACAAGTCAATGGTGATAGAATCAAACCAACAATGCAATTGAATAGGGAACTGTTTCTCATTTAGCACTATTTTATTTTTCATGTTAAAATTAAATTACACATGATTGTTTAAAAATTAGAGAAAAGAATTTTGTGGATCCAATGTTTTTGACATGAATCCAAATTTTTTTTATATTTTGTGTTTTTCACACTTCTTCTATTTCATAGGCTCTTTCAGATGGCATGCTCATGAGACACATAATTAAATGATATCGAGTTACCTTTTATTTATGTGTTCTTTTATAGAACCTTTTTTGAATGTTATCCTAATTCAGGGTGAATTTCCAGTAATTATTTCACATGGACGTTGGGATATTTTAAATCACTCGACTCTTATCATCTATCTTTTGATTGAAATCATTAAAAAATGCAACATATTTTATGTGATAAAATATACAATTGTATGTAAAATAATTTGAGTGATTTTCCATCCATGCTTCATCCAGATTATAATTTTATGGAAATAACATCTGGTTATTCCAAAAGTTAATAGTGAAATACCCTATATTATATTCATTAGGGAATATATTAACATTTTTTTTATTTTAATAGTCACAATACATATACCCTATCATTTTAGGGTGACCAATATTGTTGTTTTTTTCTCAAACATCATTATCATTTATGGTTGTTCTAGATCATCTCTAACCTTAGTTCCTTAATTGGGAACCACTAAATGTTGTGTTATAATCACTACATCCTACTAACCAGTAATTTTATTCTTTACGATGGATATGGTAGAAAACTTATCATATAGGTTATTCAGAAAAATATCCAGTAATTATTCATATAAAGTTGTTTTTCCAAGATAATTTTAGATAATTTCATTATGTAATAAGACACATGACACTTAATTCTCTCACAATATAAAAATTTAGTGGTTTGGGATAGTTATATTCTATATAATAGAGTTCAATGGAAGAATAATTTATTATAGAGATATTCCCAAGTACTGATAGACCCAACAATAAGGTTTTTATACTAATAGAATGAAGAAATTTCGTAGTCATGTCAAATGAATCTGATATTTTTGTCCTCATATATTTTTTGTTTTCCTAATATTTATTCATACTCAGATGCAATGTGAGAAAAAATATTTTTTATATCTCCCATTATATTAAATGTTGAGAGAATAGGGTTATGAAAAATATGTAAAGACCCTAAAATTTCAAGGAATTTTTTTCATAAATAATTTGGATTTTTACGAGTCTGTAGCTTCTCACGGCACTTGATTCCGAGACCCGGTGTGCCCGGAATCAATTTCTGAAGTTTAGCTCGGGTACGTTCGGTGAAGGAATGAGTGGGTTTTTCTATCTTTTGAACCGGTGCTCGGAATTACAATTCGAGGGAACCGATGAACTCGCAGCACTGGTATTTGCTTAAGGGAACCTTTACCGTAGTTGCGTTTTAAGCTGGTTGAGATTTAATATTTGGGGGAATAGTTTAAATAAATAAAATTGTTAAGAAAATTTTATTTAATATTTTTGGAAGTTAATCCCTCCAATGGGAAGTTTTTGGTGGGGTCCACAACCATCCAACTTCCCATGCATGGATAATTGAAAATTGGGGCCCACACGAGCCACAACCTTTCACCTCCACCTATACTCCTTAACCCCCCTTCTTTAATTTGTAAACTCCTCTTAAATGAGGAGTCTTCCTCTTCCTCACTCTCCCTCTTTAATTCATGCCAACACATGATTATTAATTAATTCACCATCTTCAATTAATTAATGGAGTGGATTGAATTTTTAAATTATAATTGCTCGTGTTAATAAAATAATTATTTAGCCTATTATTTTATTTTGGCACACGTTGGGTTGGGGATGTTTTGAGAGAACTCTTGTGTGAAGAAGAAGAGAACTCCTCTCTCGATGAAGAACGATGTCTCTTCAATGAATAATGCCAGTTCCACGAAGAACTATGACGCACACCGACGTCGTCTATGAAACCTCACCACGCGATGCCATCTTCTGCGGTGCCTGATGTACGACATCAATTATTGAGGTAGGGGGTTTGATTAATTTATTTTAAATAAATTACTCCCTCGTTCTCATTGTATTCAAGTGAGTGCCTTGTCCGATTGTTACCTCCTAAGGTGGAGGGCGCGGGCCGAACAAACACGGCCCAACGACCCTCCGTCTTTTCCTGTATTATTTAGAATTGGAATCCAAAGGTGGAGGAGGCACGACGCCGTCACGCCAGGCCTGTAATGCGGCGAAAGAAGCTGGAACCGTCGCGCCAGCTCTGCCGGAGGAACCGCGGCCCGCAGGCCGGCCGGTTTGGGAGGGAGGCGCCTCCGGTTTGAGCAGCCAGGGGTCGCGCCGGGCCGGACCGAGCCTGGCCGCGCCGGGCCGAGCCGAGCTGGGCCGCGCCGGGCCGGGCCAAGCGGGGCTGCGCGATTTCAGTCAGGTCACGACCTCTTCGGGCCGGCCCACGCCACTCAGGCCGGGCTGCGTGAATCTTCGGGCCGATCTGACATCCCTACCGGGTTGGACCTGCCAAAACTGGGTGACCCGACCCACTAGCCCACTAGGCTTAGTGGGCCGGGCCCGTTATTCACTTAAACATGAATAACTTATAGACCGTGCGTCTGATTGACGCACCGTCTGCGGAACTGGGATCCTATAGACGATTTTGTCCTTTTTCAATACTCTAAGTGAGTTCTGGAAAACTTTGGTAAATGGACGGGTTTGGAATTAGCATATTTCCAACCGGGCCCCTGGAACAGAAAAACCATTATCTCTCAGACGGGGCGTCCGTTTGACGCGCCGTCTGTCGCATTGAGTTCCTTTTGACAAGAAGGATCTTCGAGATACATCAAATCTGGACTTCATGACAGTTGATTTATCAAACCCTTTACTCAAGGAGGGGACCCTCCCGGAATCGAGCACGTTGGGTGCGGGAACCCCAGAGATGGCTGCGACTACGAAGACTACCGTGATGGGATCCTCCTTGGGTTCGACAAAGATGATGAATGTACTTGGATCCTATGTGGGTTCGGTAGCAAGGACAATTGTACTTGGATCCTCCATGGGTTCGGCAGCGATGACGACTGTACTTGGATCCTAGGTGGGTTCGACAGTGATGGTTACTGTACATGGATCCTACGTGGGTTCGGCAGCGACGATTTCTTTACTTGGATCCAACGTGGGTTCGACAGAGGAGATGATTCAAAGACTACATATAATCAACTCCACCCTTATTTTTAAGTTGTACACCTGTGTGAGCTGAGTTTTGACTATTCAATCATTACCATTGGTGTGATTGAATTTTTTTCTGTGTGGACTGGGATGTGCATGGGCTCGAGAGTTGGAGTTGAACTAGAATTGATGACTTAGGTATATGTATGGGCATATACCTAAGTAGAGTCGGTTGATACTTCGTGATTGTATCTTGCCTTTTAGGTTTATCCTTTGTAGAATCTGGGAGACCTTCGGGGATCTTGGGGTCTCTACTGAGTATCGTATACTCTCCCCTACACGGGCTATGCCCGCACTACATTGTGTTGGATGAAGACGACGGACAACACTGATCGAGGTGGAGGCTTGTGGGCTAGACGGTTCCCGGAGGTGGACCACTAGACTGGACTTACACGGAGCGGACGGTTGGACATGAGAGGCTAAAGATACCATATGTACCCACCCTTCTAGTGGGATATCCGGATGATGACTCGAGGGTTGTTTCTTTACATACTGTTGTTGTACTTTCTTTTCAGTTGTACTGTACTTCCAGTTGGGTTTGTAAACTGCCCATTTACATTACAACACTTACTTTTGTACTCAGTTTACTTTGTGTTTACTCCAGCCTGCGTACTCTGTTGTGTTTTTTTACTTCTATAAAGGAAATTCCTTCCTTTTTATCTGGATTTACGCCTTTGGTGCTAGTCTTCATCCCCTAGCCTATGGAAGGCGGGCTTGGGGTGGTCGCAGCACGGGCCCTGAGGATGGGTCGTGACAAATTGGTATCAGAGGAGTCGGTTCTACCGCAGAACTCAGGACTCTGATAATTTCTTCTCTGTGAAGCAATAATGTTAAGATTATTGAGTGTGGTTTTCAGTCCAGGGAGTCCAATGTTGGTGCGGCGGCCGACGTATCCATACACCAGGACCCTAACATCTGATTTCGGACTCAATGCCTGAAAACATTGATTGCATGTGTGTTTCAAGAGTTTTATTTGTGATTACTTGTGTCATCTCACCAGGTATACTGTATTAACTGTGGCTCACCTGTTGCTTTTTAGGATGGCCCCACATAGGCAGCCAGCTAGGGTTCTGAGCTACGTGCAGGATGGTAGCCCACCTAGTGACGAGGCCTCAGTGTAGGGCCACATTACAGTGGAGGCACCAGTGGTACCATTACCTGCTGAGCCACGGATGCCACCAGCCCCAGTAGTAGATATTTCACACCGCCTGAGTGCGTTGCATGAGTTTCAGCGACAGAGGCCACCCAGGTTCTGCTGGGAGACAGACCCTCAAGCAGCCGACGATTGTCTAGAGGCTATCGTCAGATTCTTTAGATTGGTAGGGACACCAGCTAACCTTATGTGAATCCTTGTCGCGAGTCTACTGCATGCAGTAATATGTAGATGGTGGAGCCTGATGCTCCAGGTGTACGACGAGGCATCTCAACATTGGACGAACTTCGAGAGCCTCTTCTGCTTGGAGTTTGTTCCAGCCACCCTCTGTGAAGTGCACATCCAGATGTTACTTCATCTGCCGCAGGGTAGAATGACAGTAGCTCAGTACTCGGCGAGATTTACCGACCTCTCGCGCTACTCCAAGGACATGGTACGGGACCCATTCTTCCGGGCCCAAACCTTTGAGAAGGGACTGAGGCATGAGATCAAGGCTTTGATTGTCTACCTCAGCATTCCAACGCAGGAAGGAGTACTAGAGTGAGCCCTTCTTGTGGAGAGCTTTCTTGCTAATCTGACACCAGCAGTGAGACCCACCGTAGGGTGACACGTAGTGGAGTCTTCTACAGCTGGCAGTAGACAGATGTCGTAGAGGTCCAAGCAGACCAGGCCATCAGTTGGGCGACACCAGGATTCTGGTTCGGATGTACGGGGAACACGCAATAGAGCCAGCCATACGAGGGGTAGGCAGTGCTATGCATGCGGTGGGCAAGGCCACATGGCTCGTGACTGACCGACCTGCCATGCAGAGGAGAAACAGACAGCAGAGGTACCTCCCAGCCAAAGGCAAGGGTTCGACCTTGGTGGTCCGCAGGGAGCAGGCAGACGAGGCAGAGGATCTGGTCGAGCAGTAGGTGGTGGACGATGCTTGTAGGCTCTACCACCACCACCACCAGGAGGACCACCCTGACCACAGGGAGCTGGCAGACAGGGGAAGACTCAGCTTCAGGCAGTCGAGGCCTATGACCACGGCGCACCTGAGATGATTCGAGGTACTATCCTTGTCTACTCCACACTTGCTGTAGTTCTTATAGACATAGTAGCGAGTCATTATTTTATTGTCGCTGCCCTTGTTCGGAGCTTGGAGATTCCGATGGAGCCGTTGGATCAATCCTTACGGCTAGAGACTCTTACGGGAGCAGACTCGACGATTACGCACTGGTGCCGGTAGTGTGAGATTACTCTAGGAGGCGAGATCTTCGGATGGGATCTTCTTGTAGTAGCGTCGAGGCCTTACAAAATCATCTTGGGTATGGATTGGTTATTTATAGTACATGCCCAGATCGACTGTATTAGGCACAAAGTGTGGTGTGTCCACACGGATGGGACAAGGTTCACCTTCACTGGCGAGAAGGGAGTCTTTGCAGCGCAGGATGGACTTACGTAGAGTAGAGGGCAGCCAATCACACATCAGTTTGCTAGTCTCATCCTCGAAGTAGTTGATGTGTAGATTCTGAGTTTTCATGTTGTGGTCGATCAGTATGCAGATGTTTTCCCTAACGACGTTCCAGGACTACCTTCTTGCAGAAAGGTAGACTTCTACATAGAACTATACCCCGGGACAACACCGATATCTAATCCAGCATATCGGATGGCTCCCACCGAGCTTCGTGAGATGCGATTATAGATGGAGGACTTGCAGGGAAAGTGATTCATCCGACCTAGTGTTTCACCTTGGGTTCTCCGATTCTGTTTGCCAAGAAGGTGGATGAGAGCTTACGACTATGTGTCGACTACCATCGCCTGAATCAAGTGAACGTGAAGAACAAGTATCCACTCCCAAGGATTGATGACCTCTTTGATCAGCTCATGGGAGCACGATGGTTCTCGAAGATAGACCTCAGGTCAGGCTATCATCAGCTCAGAGTTCGAGACAAGGATGTGCAGAAAACGGCCTTCAGGTGTCGGTATGGGCACTATGAGTTCTTGGTTATGCCTTTCGGTGTAACCAATGCACCAGCAGTGTTCATGAGTCTCATGTACAGGATATTCTATCCTTACCTCTATCGTTTTTTGTAGTCTTCATTGACGACATACTGATTTACTTGACTACTGAGGAGGATCCCGCTTACCACTTGTGGGTTGTACTGGACACACTCAGAGAGCACCATCTTTATGGTAAGATCTTGAAGTGACAGTTCTGGTTTCGAGATGTTAACTTCTTGGGGAATGTTATATCGGAGGTGGGAGTTGTTGTGGGTCCTGCGAAGATCGAGGCATTACTTTCGTGGGATCCACCCAGGAGCGTGACGGAGGTGCGGAGTTTCCTAGGTCTGGCTGGGTACTATCGGAGATTTGTGCCAGACTTCTCCAGGGTTTCTGCACTGATTTTAGCATTGACGAAGAAGGGAAAACCCTACATGTGGTCAGATAGATGCCAGCAGAGATTTCAGGAGCTGAGACAGACATTTACCAATGCGCCCATCTTGAGGATACCAGAGGAGGGCGTAGGGTAGATAGTTTACTACGATGCATCATGGACCAGACTCAGGTGTGTCCTGATGCAGGAGCGGGCAGTGATCGCCTATGGTTCATGACATTTGAGACAGCATGAGCAAAAATATGCTACCCATGACCTGGAGTTAGCAGCATTGGTCTTCTCCTTGAAGATGTGGAAACACTATCTGATGGGTGAGTGCTTTATAGTCTACTCTGACCACTAGAGTCTCAGGTACATCTTCTCATAGAAGGACTTGAACCTGAGATAGCAGCGATGGCTCGAGTTCCTCCAGGACTATTACATTGAGATAGTCTATACTCCTGGGAAGGGGAAGGTTGTGGCTAATGCTCTCAGCAGGAGATCGGGCATTCAGCTACTTGGAGAGGAGACAGAGCAGTTAGCCTCTTTGCAGATATCCTTCATGGATAGAGATGGGGCAACCTTTCTAGAGTCCCTCACAATCACTCCTCCACTCTTCAGTTGGTCAGAGGGGCACAGCGTGGGGAAGTTGACTGTGAGACGTGACGTGCTCAGATTTGCACAGGGCAGGCGCCTGATGGATTTTCTAAAGGAGGAGAGCATATCATCCTCTTCAGGGGATGTACCATGGTACCAGATGCAATGCAGGAGGAATTGCTGAGGGAGTTTCACACTTCCCCTATAGTGGTACATACAGGAGTGGAGAAGATGAACCAGGACCTCAGACGATAGCACTGGTGGCTAGGTATGAAGAATGTTATAGAAGAGTTCATTTCATGATGCCTCACTTACCAGCAAGTGAAGGCAGAGCACCAGGTACCAGTAGGCTTGGCACAACCCTTAGAGGTTCTGGAGTGGAAGTGGGATGGGATATCCATGGATTTCGTGATAGGGATTCCACGTACTTCCAGAGGACACGACTCCATCTGGGTTATCATTAACCGACTCACCAAGTCAGCCCACTTCATACCGATCAGAGAGTAGGGCTCAGTAGAGAGTTTGGTATGCCTCTAAGTTCAAGAGATTTTATGGCTTCATGGTGTGCCATCATCTATCGTCTCCAATTAAGACACTCGCTTTACTTCCCGGCTTTGGAAGGGGTTGCAGGAGGCATTTGGGACGCAGCTACGCCTGAGCACCACCTTTCATCCTCAGACGGATGGCCAGATGGAGAGGACGATTCAGAAACTCGATGACATGCTCTTTGAATGTGTCTTTAACTTTGGTCGCAGCTGGGAGGATCACCTACCCTTGGTGGAGTTTGTGTACAACAACATCTACCACTCCACCATCGAGATGACACCTTACGAGGCACTGTATGACCGACCTTGAAGATCACCTCTGTGCAGGCTGACCCTGGGGAGTTAGCACTCGTAGGACCAGATATGGTTCAGGCTATGACGGAGAAGGTGCAGATCATCCAGGAGCTGATGAGGACTGCACAGAGCAGACAGAAGTCCTATGCTGATAGGAGACGGAGACCACTGGAGTTCGAGGATGGCGACCATGTTTTCTTACGGGTCTCACCTAGACATGGATTACAGAGGTTTGGCTGGGGCGGCAAGTTATCTCCACGCTTCATCAAGCCTTTCCAGGTCCTCAGCAGAGTAAGAGAGGTGGCTTACGGACTATCCCTTCCACCTCAGTTGCCCCGGGTGCATGACGTCTTCCACATATCTCAGCTGAGAAGATACATGCATGACCCGACCCACATCATTGATCATGGGGAGCTGAACATCGATGATTAGGCTACATTCAAAGAGGTCCTGGTGGAGATTGAGGATTGACAGGAGCGGGTCCTACGTGGATGGTCGATTCCTCTGGTACACATTTTTTGGTAGCACGGGAACCTCCATGAGAGCACATGGGAGCGAGAGGCTCAGATACGTGCACAATACCCTCATTTGTTTCCATAGTTTATGTTTTAGCTTTACGGGGATTTAAATCCCCGATGTGGGAGTAATGTAAAGACTCAGAAATTTCAATGCAGAGTTTTTCTTAAATACTTTGAATTTTTACGAGTCTGTGGTTTCTGATGGAAGTTGATTCCGGGCCCGGTGTGCCTGGAATCAATTTCCGAAGTTTATCTTGGGTAAGTTTAGTGAACGAATGAGGGGGTTTTTCTATCTTTTGAACTGGTGCTCAGAATTGAAATCTGAGGGCACTGATGAACTCGCAGCTCCGGTATTCGCTTAAGCGAACCTTTACCACAGTTGCGTTTTAAGTGGTTTGAGATTTAATAATTGGGGGAATGGTTTAAATAAATATAATTGTCAGGACAATTTTAATTAATAACTTTGGAAGTTAATCCCTCCCATGGGAAGTTTTTGGTGGGTCCCACTACCATCCAACTTCTTATGCGTGGTTAATTTAAATGTGGGGCCCACATGATCCCCAACCATTCACTTCCTCCTAAACTCCTTAACCCACCTTCTTTAATTTGTAAACTCTTCTTAAATGTGGACTCTTCCTCTTCCTCACTCTCCCTCTTTAATTCATGCCAACACATGATAATTAAAGAATTCGCCCTCCTCAACTAATTAATGGAGTGGTTTGAATTTTGAAATTATAAGTGCTTGTGTTAATAAAATAAAATTTTAGCCTATTATTTTATTTTGGCACACGTTGGGTTGGGGAAGTTTTGAGAGAACTCCTGTGTGAAGAAGAAGAGAACTCCTCTCTCGACAAAGAATGACGTCTCTTCAACGAAGAATGCCGGTTCCACGAAGAACGACGACACACACCGACGTCATCTACGAAAACTCATCATGTGACGCTGTCTTCCGCGGCACCCGACGTACGACATCAATTATTGAGGTAGGGGGTTTTCTTTATTTATTTTATATAAATTACTCCTTCGTTCTCATTGTATTCAAGTGAATACCATGGCCGATTGTTACCACCTAACGTAGAGGGCGCGAGCCGAACAAACACGGCCCGAAGACCCTCCGTTGTTTCTTGTATTATTTAGAATCGGCATCTAAAGGCGGATGAGGCATGACACCATCGCGTCGTGTCAGTAATGTGGCGAAGGAAGCTGGCGCTGTCGCGCCGGCTGTGCGGGAGGAACCACGGACCGCTTCGCAGGCCGCTTCGGCGGAAGAACCGGCCGACCCGTCTGCCTGTCAGGCAGAGCCAAACCGCGGCGCCAAGAGGGAACTGCGCTGAAAAAACCCACGGCCCACCATGCGGGCCGCGTGCACCAGAAGGCCGGCCGGCCTAACCGGCCGGTTTGGGAGCGCGGCGCCGCTTGGCACCACTGGTTCGGGCAGCCAGGGGCAGCGCCCCCACCTCAGACCGTGCCCCGCCGGGTCGCACCTAACCATGCCACGCCCAGACAGGCCACCCCGGGCTGGGCCGAGCCGGTCCATGCCGGGACGGGCCGGGCCGCGCCCTGTCCGGTCGGGCCACGCCCCGCCGGGCCGGGCCGCGCCTCTTCGGTCCGGGCTACGCCAATTCAGATGGGTCGCGCCCTCATCAGGCCGATCCGACACCCCTACCGGGTCAGACATGTCAAAACTGGGTGACTTGACCCACCAGCCCACTGGGCTTAACTGGCAGGCCCCGTTATTCACTTAAACGTGAATAACTTAAAGACCACGTGTCTGATCGATGCGCCGTCTGTGGCACTGGGATCCTATCGATGAGGCGGTCCTTTTTCAATACTATAGGTGAGTTATGGACAACTTTGGTAAACAGACGGGTTTGTAATGTGCATATTTCCAACCGGGCCGCTCGAACGGAAAAGCCATTATCTCTCAGATCGGGCGTCTGTTTGACGTGTAGTCTGTCGCGTTGAGTTCCTTTTGACGAGACAAAACTTCTGGATACATCAACTCTGGACTTAGTTATAGTTGATGTATCGACCCCTTTACTCGAGGAGCAGACCCTCCCGGAATTGAGCTCGTTGTGTGCGTGAACCCTAGTGCTAGGTGAGACTGCGACGACTACCGTGCTGGGATCCTCCGTGGGTTCGACAATGATGATGACTGTACTTGGATCCTACATGGGGTCGGAAGCGAGGAAGACTGTACTTGGATCCTATATGGGTTCGATAGTGATGACGACTATACATGGATCCTACGTGGGTTCGATAGCGAGGGTTACTGTACTTGGATCCTACGTGGGTTCGGCAGCGATGATTTCTGTACTTAGATCCTACATGGGTTTGGAAGAGGAGATGATTCAGAGACTACATCTAACCATCTCCACCATTTTTCATATGTTTTATACCTTTATGAGTTGATTCTTGACTATTCAATCATTACCATTGGTGTGACTGACTTCTTTCCTGTGTGGACTGGGATGTGCATGGGCATGAGAGTTGGAGCTGAACTGGAATTGCTGACTTAGGTATATGTATGGGCATATACCTAGGTAGAGTCGGTTGATACTTCGTGATTTTATCTTTCCGTTTTGGTTTATCCTTTGTGGATTATGGGAGACCTTCAGGGGTCTCGGGGTCCCTACTTAGTATCGTATACTCACCCCTTCATGGGCTATGCCCGCACTACGTTTTGTTGGATAAAGATGATAGACAACACTGATCAAGGTGGAGGCTTGTGGGCTGGACTGTACCCGGAGGTGGACCACTAGACGATACGTACACGGATCAGACAGTCGGGCCCGAGAAGCTGAGGAGACCATCTGTACCCACCCTTCAGGTGGGATATACAGAGGATGACTCGGGGGTTGCTACTTTACTTACTACTATTGTACTTTCTTTTCAGTTGTACTGTACTTCCAGTTGGGTTTGTATACTGGATCATTTACTTTACAACACTTACTTTTGTACTAAATTTACTTTGTGTTTACTCTATCTTTCTTACTCTGTTGTGTTTGTTTACTTCTATAAATTCAATGCCTTCCCTTTTATCGGGATTTACGCCTTTGATGCTAGTCGCCAGCCCCTGGCCTATGGAAGGCGGGCTTGGGGTAGTCACGACACGGGCCCTGAGGACGGGTCGTGAAATAATAGGTGTGGGAGGGGTTTAATCCACCAATAGGGCATAAAGTTTTTTCTATAATTATACGAATGAATTTAAGAATTATTTATATTTATATATATATTAAGATAATCATCTATATGGGGGAAGAATAATACTAGAAAAGAGTCTCATTAAAAATATTTTATTTCACATGGTATTTTTGGTATATTTTAACAATATTTTGGGTAACCCACCTAGGTTAGACTACTATGAATGTTTTATATTAGCATCATTGGTTTCCTAAATAATGGAAATTCAAGATAATAAACTAACATGAGGACCATACAGATAGTCTTACCCAACCATGGGCAGACACCATAACTCAATTCTTTTTTTTGTTGATTGGGAAATATCATCCTATTGGAAGGAGTCTCAGAAATGGGGTATTGATTTATCAAACTATTAATTTTACTCAAAATTTATGGGAGAATTACATTAATATCTTTTATTTTCTAATAGAATAATCATAATGGGAAATATTTTCCATGGAAAAGGTCCCCAACTTCATATGGTGTTGGGTGGGTAGCAGACATGGTCATGTTTATTCCTTGTTCTTTAGCACTATCAATATGAGTATTCCATATTTGAATATTAGTAGGGGGTCCAAAATTATGTGAATTGAGGCACACAAAACCCACACTCTTAGGTTTTTTGATAAACACACATTCTTTACACACATGATTTTTTTACCAAGAGAGATCATCAAAGCTAAATATATCATTATTTTACATAAAATCTATAATAAAAACCATACATCACACAATAAACACATAATCCCAAGAATTATGCTTTTGAATATTATATTATCCAATATAAATGAAACATATTTTATGATACATGTGAACATTTCTCCATAATTGAACATCACATTACACCCTTATTATATTCATATAATTTTTAGTCATCTTCATAATTGTTGAAATTGGAATATAATGTTTTTTTGAGATCAAATTATGAGTAAGGGAAAACTCATAAAAATTTCATAAATAAATTATATCATAAGAATTTGAGAAATCATTATTTGGGGAGAAATATATTATGAAAAATGACATTGAACAATTTGAGTTTTCCATGGCCAATGATAATAAGACATGTAATCTCTAATGAAAAAACATTACACCATGTAATAAGATTGTGGATACATGAGATAATAAACAATATACATGGGGCATAATAATAGGCATAATGATTTTACATGCTGTGGAAACGTCGAATAATAATAAGCTATAGGAAAAAATAAGCACAAGGAATCATTTCATGAAGGTTAAAACATTACAAACCAATGTCCCAGTAGTGACAGCGGTTCCAAAAACCTACAATCTATTGGTGATATAGATTTCCAAAACCTATAATCCATTAGTGGCATAGGATACAAAAATATTATTTCTATTAGTGACATTCACTTCCCATAACAATGGTCCATTTGTGACTAAGGATTCACAAATATACTGTCCATTAATGACATGGGTTTCAAAAACATTTGCTCAATTAGTAACTGTTGAGCCCTCTTGAAGATTGTTGAATTATTCCTATGATTGTTGTTTTAATAATCACAAATCATCAATTACTTAATCCGGTTGGATTTCTCATATACATAATCACAATCTCTTAGTGAATCTGTGTATATTGGTTGGATCATGTTTTTATCTCTTTGTTATTGATTTACAAGTATTTTGGAAGACCTCTCGATCAAAGGACAACGGTCGCACCGATCCATATCAAAGGACAACGATTGCACCAATCCATATCAAAGGACAATGGTCGCACCGATCCATATCAAAGGACAACGGTCGCACCAATCCATATCAAAGGACAACGGTCGCACCGATCCATATCAAAGGACAACAGTCGCACCGATCCATATCAAAGGACAACGGTCGCACCGATCCATATCAAAGGACAACGGTCGCACCGATCCATATCAAAGGACAACGGTCGCACCGATCCATATCAAAGGACAACGGTCGCACCGATCCATATCAAAGGACAACGGTCGCACCGATCCATATCAAAGGACAACGGTCGCACCGATCCATATCAAAGGACAACGGTCGCACCGATCCATATCAAAGGACAACGGTCGCACCGATCCATATCAAAGGACAACGGTCGCACCGATCCATATCAAAGGACAACGGTCGCACCGATCCATATCAAAGGACAATGGTTGCACCGATCCATATCAAAGGACAACGGTCACACCGATCCATATCAAAGGACAACGGTCTCACCGATGCTGATCAAATGAGTCACCAAATATGTCGCACCGATGCAGATCAAATGAGTCATCGATGCTGATCAAATGAGTCACTGATCATGACACACCGATGCTGATCATCTGAGTCACCGAAGATGTCTCACCGATGCTAATCAAATGAGTCACTGAAGATTTCTCACCGATGCAGATCAAATGAGTCACCGATGCTGATCAAATGAGTCACTGATCATGACACACCGATGCTGATCATCTGAGTCACCGAAGATGTCTCACCGATGCTGATGCTGATGACCTACCGATCACTTGACACACTGATAGTCATAAACAGCTGTTTGAATTTCTTTATATTTATTTAATCTAACCAACGGTCATATTAGGAAGATTTTAATGCTCTGTCATTTATTTAATGTGTGTTGTTGGATGTCAGGGAACCGTACCTCGTACCTACAAAAATCAAATCATCTTTTGCTGGAGCACGTGCTTTAAATGAAGGAAGGATGTCCTACTTCAAAATGTGAGACACATAGATGAATACAAAGACCTCAAGGAGTGCTGGAAGAACACCCGAGTGTGAATGCAATGAGACGACTGAACTTACACGTGGAACTCATTCATCCCTACTCCCCAGTGAAGAGCTGAGAACGTGAACATAACACAAAGAGCTTCATCGACTGTCTCTACACCTGGAAGTCAAGGAAACAGACGATACTCTATTTTCCAGACAAAAACCAGAAGAGGACTTAGTGCGAATTCTGATCAATCAAAGGAGTCTAGAACTGCACAAAAATCACTAGAGCCATTCCTAAACTCTAAACATTTTCTCTGTGATTTATCTTTTTACATATTGAGTAGTGTGTGTTATATGCTACATTTTTACACACACATTGTCTCTTGTACTCTAAATATAGGATTTGTAAATCCTCAATCACCTCTCTTATATTTTTTATTTTCCACTGAGATAGTGGTAGAGGTCGTGTGACCTGAACAGCTAGTTGCTGTTGTGTTTGTTCCCACGAATAAATGTGGTAGAGGTCTTGGACCTGGACAGTTGGTTGCTGTTGTTATCCCCGATCCAGGGTGTGGATCATCTCTTTATAAAAGATTTTGAGGGGACTAAGTCTCAGCTTGAGACTGAACCTCTTGGTTAAAACTGTTGTGCTTATTTACTTTCAAAGTTATTTGTTTTTATTCTGCTGCTAATACTTTAAAACCAAAATTGTTTTAAAGCTACTTTGATAATTAAACTCGCAAGTGCTTATATTAGTTGTAAATCAGTAAGTTAGTTTCAAACATTAATTAAGTCTGCTGATTTGATTAACTAGGAACTAATCAATCCCTTGAGAACCTAACAGAACATTTACTTTGATATAAATTCACTACAGTTTAATTCTGTATTCTATTTGGGGGATTTTAACTCAAATTTTTAAAACAAAAATTTTAATTGGAACTCAATTCACCCCCCTCTTGAGTGTCCACTCTGACCAATAATTGGTATCAAAGGGTGTTTAAATATTTTCTAAAATTAGTCTTTTTTTAACTGTGATTTTAGTTGAATTTTAAAGTTCTTAAAATTTCTGTTATTTCTAAATTTTTATCTCTTTAAAATCTTTTCCTTAAGTAAGCTATCATAGATAATAGTGTTGAAGGTGTCGCTACCAATATACCACCATTTTTCAATGGCACTAACTATGCTCAGTGGAAAATCAAGATGAAAATTCATTTATAAAGCATGGGTTTTGATATTTGGACTGCTATAGAATCAGAATATAAAATTCCTACTACTGTTAGAACTACTTGGAATGAAGCTACTAAGATAGCCTACAATAATAAATGCAAAGATATGAATGCCTTGTACTGTTCTCTAAGAGATGAGGAATTTAATATAATATCTGCTTGTAAAACTGCTTATGAAATTTGGGATACCTTAGCTGTTTCTCATGAAGGAAAAACTAATTTTAAGGAAATGAGATTGAACACTTACACTATTAAGTAAGATAATTTTAATATGAAGCCTGATGAACCAATTTATGACATGTATCTCAGGTTTAATGAAATTTTCAACACAATGACTTCTCTGGGAAAGGATGTTCCATCAAAGGATCAAATTATGAGAATTCTGAGATGTCTACCTGAAAGATGGAGGGGAACTTCTGTCTCAATTAGAGAATCATGTGATATTGGTGAACTACCAGTCAAGGAACTAATTGGAAAGTTGATGATGTATGAAGAGGAACTCAAGGTTAACAAAGAATAATAAGATGAACCTAGAAGGAAGTCTGTTGCCTTCAAAACTATAACCTCAAATAATAAGGATAAGGAAAAGCTTCAATCTATCAATGAAAGTTCAAGCTGTGAAGACATTGAGAGTGATTCTGATAGTGATGCCGAGATGGATCACATTGCCGGAATATTTAAAAAGTATTATAGGAAGAAGAAGTTTTTCAGAAAGTCAAACTACAAAGGTAAGTATGACAACAAGGGACATTGGAAAAAGGATTGGAAGAAATCTGACAAATCAGATGAAGTTGTCTGCTATGAGTGCAAAAGAAAGGGACACATAAAAGCAGACTGTCCAAAGTTTAAATACAAGAAGAGGTATGATTACAAGGACAGTATGTAAAAAAAGGCTATGAAGGCTACATGGAGTGCTTCTGAGGATAGCTCCACTGAATCTGAAATTTCTGAAACTGAGCACATAAATAAGGCAAACATGTGTTTTATGACAAACACTTCTGAGGTAACTTCATAAAATCCTGCTTCTAATTCATATTATTCTAGAAATGATTCTGAATGTGATAACATGTCTAAATCTGAACTGTTTGAATATTGTGATATGATAGAAGAAACCTGTAATGAGCTGAAAGACAAATACAATGGTTTAAAGAAACAGTATGCTTTAACTGTTAAACATATATCTGATCTTGATATTGAAGTAGAAAAGAATGCTAAGTTGCTTAAAGAGAATACTGAACTAAAATTATCCAATGAGAAACTCAAGAAATACTTAAAGAAATTTAAAAATGGTAAAGATACTATTACTCAGATGCTAGGTAAGAAAATAGCACCTAGATACACTACTGGTATAGGATACCAACCTGGACAAAGGAAGATTACCAAAACTAAATTCATTCCTAAATATGGACAGAATGTATCTAGTTCTGAAACTTTATATGCTTCAACTAGATATATTCATATTTATGGATATAATAAAGTTTATCTCTCAAAGTCTGTTGATTCTACAACTCTCATGAGACCCATAAGACAAATTTGGGTACCAAAAGCTCTGATTGCTAACCTGTCTGGACCCAAGAAGATCAGGGTACCAAAATAATTTCCTATCTAAATCTTTTTTGTAGGGAACCTAATTAAAGAGCTCCTATAGAAAGCCTTGGTATTTGGATAGTGGATTTTCAAGACATATGTTCGGAGACTTCTCATGCTTTAAAAGCTTAGTCAGAGTTGATGGAGGTTTTGTCACCTTTGGTGATAATTCTAAAGGGAAAATCATCGACTTAGGCCAGATTGGTAACACTAACTCAGTAATAATTTCTAAAGTTTTATTTGTTGATGGACTTAAATACAATTTGTTAAGTATTTCTCAGTTATGTGATGATGGTTTTTATGTTAAATTTGAAAATGATTCTTGCAATGTTTTTAATTCTAAAAATGCTTTAGTGTTTTCTTCTTTACGAAATGAAAATGTTTATGTTGTCGATTTAAATTCTTTAGCTAAGCAAAATATTACTTGTTTAAATGCTTTTCATAAAGAGTATTGGCTCTGGCACAGGAGATTAGGACACTGCAATGTGCATTAACTTAGAAAAATTGCTAGGAAGAACATAGTTAGAGACCTACCCAAACTTGAATTTCCAGCAGACAAAGTTTGTAATCTCTGTCAAAAGGGAAAGCAACATAAAGATTCTTTTAAATCAAAGAAAGAAGTGTCAACTTATCAACCTCTCGATTTGGTTCACATGGATTTATTTGGACCTTCTAGAGTTTCTAGTTTAAATGGGAAGCATTATGTCTATGTTCTTGTAGATGACTTTTCTAGATATACTTGGGTATATTTTCTATCTCACAAAAGTGAATCTTGTTCTTACTTTGTTAAATATTCCAAGTCTGTAGAGAACCTTAGTGGACTTAAGATTAAAACCCTGAGAAGTGATCATGGTCGTGAGTTTGAAAATCATGAGTTTGAATCTTACTGCTCACACAGTGGCTATAGTCACAATTTCTCTGCCCCTAGGACACCTCAACAGAATGGTGTAGTAGAAATGAGGAATAGAACCCTGCAAGAAATTTCTAGAACTATTCTTAATGAGTATGACCTACCTGGTTATTTTTGGGCTGAAGATGTAAATACATCTTGTTATGTTATCAATAGAGTATTGATCAGACCTGTTCTTAAGAGGACCCCTTATGAGTTATGGAACCATAGGAAACCTAAGGTTAGCTACTTCAACGTTTTTGGATGCAAAGTATTTATTCTTAATACTAAAGACAATCTCGACAAATTTGCATCCAAGAGTGATGAAGGAATTTTTCTAGGTTACTCAACTTCCAGTAAAGCCTATAGAGTTTTCAATAAAAGAACCAAATGTGTGGACGAATCGGTTCACATCAAATTTGATGAAACTGATCCACATGAACCTAAGACCTCTCTTGAAAATCTTGAAGATGATCTCTCTGGTTTGAACCTTAATGATAAAAAAAGTGGACCTGTAGTTAAAACATCCAGTTCTGGAAATTTCCCAGAACCTGCTCCTGTTGAACCCCAACCTGTTGATGAACCTGAAATCTCTAGCCCTACCTTTTCAAGACCAACTAGGATTCTAAAGAACCATCCTTTAGATGATGTTGTAGGAAATCTAGATAGAGGGATACAGACTAGAGATTCTCTTAGAAATCAGGTTGAACATCAAGCCTTCTTGTCACAGCTAGAACCTAAAAATATCAATGATGCTATCAATGATGAATTTTGGGTAATGGCTATGCAAGAGGAACTAAATCAATTTGAAAGAAAAAAAGTCTGGAAATTAGTAGAAAGACCTCAGGACACTATAACCATAGGCACAAAATGGGTGTTTAGAAACAAAGTTGATGAATCTGGAAACATCATTACAATCAAATCTAGGCTAGTTGCACAAGGTTACAATCAAGAAGAAGGAATTGACTAGGAAGAAACCTTTGCACCTGTAGCTATATAAGAGGCTATTATGATCTTACTTGCCTATGCATCACATCTGAATTTCAAATTATATCAAATTGATGTGAAAAGTGATTTCTTAAATGGTTTTGTTGTTGAAGATGTTTTTGTAGAACAACCACCCGGTTTCACAAATCCTCATTTTCAAAATCATGTATTTAAACTTTCTAAAGCATTATATGGTTTAAAACAAGCTCCAAGAGCTTGGTATGAAAGACATTCAAACTTTCTTATTTCAAAAGGTTTTAAAAAAGGAATAGCTGATCCCACTCCTTTTATAAAAATGATTTCAAAAGATGTGTTAATAGTGCAAATCTATGTTGATGATATTATTTTTGCATCTTCTAAAAATTCTTTATGTACTGAATTTTCAAAGGTTATGCAAAATGAGTTTGAGATGAACATAATGGGAGATCTTAAGTATTTTCGTGGATTTAAAATCTTTCAAACTAAAGATGGTATTATTCTAAATCAAAGTAAATATACTAAGGATTTATTAAAACGTTTTGGTCTAGATAGTATTAAGGAAAGTGATATACCTATGCGTACTACCTGTAAATTGGATATTGATGAAACTAGTAAACCAGTTGATCAAACTAATTATATAGGTATGATTGGGAGTTTACTTTATCTTACTTCTAGTCAACCAGATATTATGTTCAGTGTATGTATGTGTGCTAGATTTCAAGCTAATCCTAAATAATCGCACTTACTGGCTGTTAAAAGGATTTTTAAATATCTTAAGTATACCGTGAATTTAAGTTTGTTTTACCCAAAAGGAAAATCATTTGACCTAACTAGTTATTCAGATACTGACTTTACTGGATGCAAGTTAGATAGGAAAAGCACATCTGGAACATTTCATTAACTTGGAAAGTCCCTAGTATCATGGTGTAGTAAAAAACAAAACTCAGTTTCATTGTCTACTGCTGAAGCAGAATATATTGTTGCTGGTAGTTGTTGTGCACAGACTCTGTGGATGAAACACACTTTATTGGACTATTGATTTGATTATAAACAGGTATCAATTAACTGTGACAATACTAGTGCGATCAACATATCTAAGAACCCTGTGTCTCACTCTAGGACTAAGAACATTGATATCAGACATCACTTTCTAAGAGATCATTATCAGAAAGGTGATATTTCTCTAGAATTTATTAGTTATGAACATCAATTAGCTGATATTTTTACAAATCCTTTATGCTCTGAAAGAATGGATTTTATTAAACAAGAATTGTGAATGATAGATCTGTGAAACTTATCTGTGAAACCGATCTGTGAAACCGATCTGTGAAACGGATCTGTGAAACGGATCTGTGAAACTGATCTGTGAAACGGATCTGTGAAACCGATCTGTGAAACCGATCTGTGAAACCGATATGTGAAACCGATCTGTGAAACGGATCTGTGAAACCGAACTTTGAAACCGATCTGTGAAACCGATCTGTGAAACCGATCTGTGAAACCGATCTGTGAAACCGATCTGTGAAACCGATATGTGAAACTGATCTGTGAAACTGATCTGTGAAACCGATCTTTCTTTATATTACTTTTTATTTTTTTGTGATTAATTAACTACATTTATCTTTATTATGGGAACCCTAAATGATGAAATAAATGACACGCAACTATTTCTATTCCCCAAACCATCGACCTTTCATTTCTTTCCCGCCAAACCTTATTTCCTCTCTTCTCCTCCACTTCGAACCTTTGAACTTCTGCATTCCCCAGAATCGTCAAATGGCTAAGCAAAAGAGACCGAGAAACGGATCAGAAAGTCATGTACCTTCAAAGCATGCTCGAGGCGAGTCGAGTAGTACCACTCAAATATCACTAAATCCGAACCTGGAAACTCAGATTGTTGCTGTAGAAAAGGAAGTCAGCTCCGTCTGGCTTTTGACAAGTAAGTCGTTATTGTTACAAGTTTTAGATTCACAAGGATGGAAATCCTGGTTCTCAGATAACACTCGTGTATTCTACCCAAAGCTAGTGCATGAGTTTTATATAAATCTACAAGTTACTTTAGATGGTGTCGAGGCTTCCAGAATGTATTCTGTAGTGAAAGGAAAGAAAATATCTTTTTCGTCTAAACAATGGGATGAATGTTTGAATGTACCCCATGAGGGTCGGTAAGAGGATTATGCTGGAAACATTTCTCCAACCACTGAATATTTCTCTTATGAGTTAACTTTAGAGCTTTTGACGGGAAACAGAGAGTCAAGAAGAATCATAGCATCAGATTTGGATGGTGAATGTAGACTTATCTTTAAGTTTATTCAGCACCAACTTTTCCCCAGGAAAAGAGATTTTGCTACTGTAAGATACCAGGATGTTTTTCTATTTTTTTTACTAAAGACCCATGAGATGATAAATTTGTGTAGATATCTAATGGTGCACATAGCTGGAATGTTGAAACCTTCTAAGAAAGCCACTGCCCTGTTCTATTCCAAATTGATCTCTGCTATGTTAAAGAATCTGGAATGTGTTGATGAAGCTGATGAGAAAGCTGAATCTGATAGTGCTTTTTGTATTAACAAAGAAATTTGTAAACGGATGAAAATAAACTGGAACCCATGGAATAAATGCTGGGTTGTTGATGAGGACATGTTGTATGAATCTTACAATCCCACTGATCATGGAAAGAGGCGAAAGGGTTTGAGAGACCCTGGTTTGAAATTAGATGAGGAGCCAATTTATTCTGATGATGAAGAAGAAGTAGATATTGAAAGGAATAAAGACACTGAAGAGTCTGGTAAACAAGGGATGGAAGACGCTGAAACAGAAGAAGGAAGTATGTCACCTCCTGATTATAGGAGTGATCCTGATACTGTGATCCCTAAGAGAAGAAAAGACTTTGGATCTGCCAGTCCACCTTTACCCTTACCTGAATCAGAACCAGTTCTTGGTGACGAAGAAGCTAGTGACACTGAAGTATCTGACAGTGACGTTTCTGTGAAGAATGGAAATGAGAATGGAGATGATGATGATAATGATGATGATGGTGATAACCAACCAGTGGATGGTCTTGTTGTACCTCCAACGGAAACACATCAAACTGTACCTGAAACAGATGTCAATGGCAAGAGAGAATCTCTTGAAAACAGTGGAAAAGCAAGTTATGATAAACCGAAATATACTCTGTGTGCTGCTGTCTGGGATGATTACCTTGGTTTTTCTATTTTGGGTCTAGAGTATTCTTAAGAAGAAGAATAATCAGAATCTACTGCGGTTATGATGGAAATCCAACCAGTTGAGGAAAGGTCTGCTCATGTTGTTGATGCTGTAGGTGCTCATCTACCTAGTTCTACTGTCTCTCAGTCTGATTTTGATAAGTTCAAAAGGGATTTGCTTACTGCTGTGAGAGACACAGTCAGAGAAGAAATTTCAAATGCTATTAAACCAGACCTGGCCAATACTGGTGATTTTATTGGCAGGCACATAGCCTCTATAAATCAGATTCTGAAGGATCTACAATCTGAGTTAGTTTCATTATCCAACAAATTTAGATCCACCATCTCTGGTATGATGGAAGTGTTGAGAAATCTGATTGAACATCTTAAGAAGTCTGATCTGAGAAAGTTGAAAGCTGAGATAACTCAGATAGTTACTCAAGCCAGTACAGCCAAAGTAACCAAGATCACTACTCGTGAGCTAGAGGCTCTAAGGTAGATTGTGCATGATGAATTGGCCGCCATTAGGCAAGTTCTTGATTTGGACTCGTTGAGGAACATGAAGGAGCACAGTGATCACATTCATAAGATGGTAATAGTATATTCAGCAGATGCCACTAAAGCTCAGAGAGAGATCAAGGAAAAGGTTGATCACTACTTTTCAAAAATCTATACCAAGCATGAGATGACCACAAATTTCAAAGTGTTAGCTGAAAATATGAGACTACCTCTAGTCACTCAATCTTTCAAGACTCAAGTTCAACAGTTGTAAGATTTTAATCCAACATTGGAACGGTTCATGGAAAATAAGATGATTTTGAGAAGGCTATGCAGTATGGTGCAGAAGTTATTCAGAATTTCATAAATCTTTTGAAGCCTTATCTGAATGCACAAGCCACCGCCATTGTGCTTCCTACTGCTGACCCTCTCGGTGCCTCTGATATTGCTCCAAATCAGATCTCTGTTGCCCAAGCTCTTTCTCAACTCTGACCAGTTCCTCAGCAATCTTCTCAACCAACTCCTACAGCTCCACAGCAAATCTCGGTGGCATCCTCTCCTCCAACCTCTAGAGTCATCTTACCACCATTAGAAATTCACCCAGTTCAACCTACCTCCAAGCCTTCCAACTTACCCACCATTGATCCTTCTGACAAGGGCAAAGCCCCGTTACACCCCCAGAAATAGTTGTGCGTTGTTGTTGATAGGGTGAACCCTGTTGTGATTGTACTGTGATGTCTTATAAACTTTATTCTCTTTTCTTGTTATTCTCACTGATGCCTTCTTTTAATCCCTTCTTTATCTGTTTTCCCTCCTTTTTGATTATCCCATTGGGGGAGAAATCTTTATATCTATGGATCTATGGGAGATATGGGGGAGATGGGAGAAATATGTATATCTATGGATCTATGGGAGATATGGGGGAGATGCATCTCTTCAGGGGGAGATTTATATCTCATTATGTTTTTATTCTTATTTTGCCTTATTATTGACGCTATATAATATTTATTAATGGCTAAGCTTTGTGATTGACTAGGATTTTTTATTATAAAAAAGGGAGAGACTGTTGATCCCTCTGGAAGATTGTTGAATTCTTCCTATGATTGCTGTTTTAATAATCACAAATCATCAATTACTTAATTCGGTTGGATTTCTCATATACATAATCACTATCTCTTAGTGAATCTGTGTATATTGGTTGGATCATTTTTTATCTCTTTGTTATTGATTTAAAAGTATTCTAGAAGTCCTCTGGATCAAAGGACAATGGTCGCACCGATCTATATCAAAGGACAACGGTCGCACCGATCCATATCAAAGGACAACGGTCGCACCGATCCATATCAAAGGACAATGGTCACACCGATCCATATCAAAGAACAACGGTCTCACCGATCGATATCAAAGGACAATGGTCGCACCGATCCATATCAAAGGACAACGGTTGCACCGATCCATATCAAAGGACAACGGTCGCACCGATCCATATTAAAGGACAACGGTCGCACCGATCCATATCAAAGGACAACGGTCGCACCGATCCATATCAAAGGACAACAGTCACACTGATCCATATCAAAGGACAACGGTCGCATCGATCCATATCAAAGGACAACGGTCACACCGATCCATATCAAAGGACAACGGTCTCACCGATGCTGATCAAATGAGTCACCAAAGATGTCTCACTGATGCAGATCAAATGACTCACCGATGCTGATCAAATGAGTCACCGATCATGACACACCGATGCTGATCATCTGAGTCATCGAAGATGTATCACCGATGCTGATCAAATGAGTCACTGAAGATGTCTCATCGATGCAGATCAAATGAGTCACCGATGCTGATCAAATGAGTCATCCATCATGACACACCGATGTTGATCATCTGAGTCACCGAAGATGTCTCACTGATGCTGATGCTAATGACCTACCGATCAGTTGACACACTGATAGTCATAAATAGCTGTTTGAATTTATTTATCTTTATTTAATCCAACCAACGGTCATATTAGGAATATTTTAATGCTCTGTCATTTTTTTAATGTGTGCTGTTGGATGTCAGGGAACCGTACCTCGTACCTACAAAAAGCAAATCATCTTTTTCTGGAGCACGTGCTTTAAATGAAGGAAGGATGTGCTACTGCAAAATGTGAGACACATAGACGAATACAAAGACCACAAGGTGTGCTAGAAGAACACCTGAGTGTGAATGCAAAGAGACGATTGAACTTACACGAGGAATTCATTCATCACTACTCACTAGTGAAGAGATGAGAACATGAACATAACACAAAGAGCTCCATCAACTATCTCTACACCTGGAAGTCAAGGAAACAGACGATACTCTATTTTCCAGACAAAAACCAGAAGAGGACTCAGTGCAAATTCTGATCAATCAAAGGAGTCCATAACTGCACGACAATCACTAGAGCCATTCCTAAACTCTAAACATTTTCTCTGTGATTTATCTTTTTACATATTGAGTTGTGTGTGTTATATGCGGCATTTTTACACACACACTGTCTCATGTACTCTAACTGGAGGATTTGTAAATCCTCACTCACCTCTATTACATTTTTTATTTCCCATTGAGATAGTGGTTGAGGTCGTGTGACCTGAACAGCTGGTTGTTGTTGTGTTTGTTCCCACGAATAACTATGGTAGAGGTCTTGGACCTGGACAGCTGGTTGCTGTTGTTATCCCCGATCCAGGGTGTGGATCATCTCTTTATAAAAGCTTTTGAGAGGACTAAGTCTTAGCTTGAGACTGAACCTCTTGGTTAAAAATGATGTGCTTATTTACTTTCAAAGTTATTTGTTTTTATTACGCTGTTAATACTTTAAAATCAAAATTGTTTTAAAGCTACTTTGATAATTAAACTCGCAAGTGTTTATATTAGTTGTAAATCAGTAAGTTAGTTTCAAACGTTAATCAAGTCTGCTGATTTGATTAACTGGAAACTAATCGATCCCTTGAGAACCTAACAGAACATTTTCTTTGATATAAATTCACTACAGTTTAATTCTGTATTCTATTTGTGGGATTTTAACTCAAAGTTTTAAAACAGAAATTTTAATTGGAACTCAATTCAACCCTCTCTTGAGTGTCCACTCTGACCAACAGTAACTCATAATATGTTCAACATTAAACAATTCATTATAGGGTTTTATATGACCACTCCCATAAATATCCATACAAATGTGATCAATTTTAAATAAATCATTCATCATATCATAAAGAACCCATGAAAATAAAAAGTTTTTCAAATTATTTTCAAATAGTGTCTTATAAACTAAAAATAGGGATTAGTTTTATTGATTCAAAACATTTAGTAACCCAAAAATTATTATTTAATATAGTAAATTATAGGTTGATAATAAATTATCACTTTATAGGATTTATATAATTTGAATAAAAAAATGGAAACAAGACAAATGAAAAGGGATTTTAGAAAACACTTATTACTATTTTCGTAGTGGGACATAATTAAAAATCACATTGAGAAATCATTTTCAATAGGTAAATAAGAAATAAATTTTAAAATAAAACTTTATAATATGTAAAGATAATTGACTATTGAAAAATATAAAGGGTTTCTATAGTAAATGTTGAGTTTAAGATAAAAATAAGAACATGAAATGGAAATCCTTAGTAATTATTTCAAAATAAATTTACTAAAACCCATATCATAAAGGGAGTGATAAGTCATTTATTTTAAAATGTGTAAAAAATAAATTTTATATTTTATAATAATTATAAATAATTTATATTTCAAAAAATGAAATGACAATATTATCATGAATTTTTAATATGAATAAGGAAGAAAAAGAAATAATTTTGAGAGGGTTGGAATTATTCATAACATAATAAACTATTATGATAAAATAAATACATCAATGTAATTTCAAATATTATAAGTAGTAAAGGAATTATAACATCATCAATGAATATAATAAATCAAAATTTTAAAACCTTATTCACAGAGGAACAATTATGACTTATTAAAATAAGCTTAGTTAACATATAAATCCTTACAACACATAAATATTTTATTAAAAAACCAATGAAGGAATGAGATTAAAATTAATAATAATTTACCACGAATAAAATATAATTATTGATATTATAAATCTAATTTGTATTATACACTCCACTTATTAAGTGAATAAAAAAATAAGGACTCAATAAAATTAAATTGAGATGAAACACCGTTTCCTTTAATTCTTCTTAGCCTAACACGCGCTGACCACTTATATAGTGAAAATAAAAATTTTAATCACTCAATTAAAGAACTTATTCAAAGATTTATACATATATAAAAATAATTTAAAATAATTTAGAAAAAATACATTAGATAATTATATTTTATTTTCATCAGCAGACGTTATTATCTTCGATTAATGTTTTTGTACTACTTTTGTAATGTTGGTGTTGATTCTGGATTTTGTATTAAAATTACCTCATTATAAGATCATTTTAAGTAATAAAAATTATTTTTTATAATGATTTATATTGTTTTAATTTTATTTCATAATTATTTTTTATGATTCATGATTAAAATGATTGGTATGATATTTTTTCTGTAATTTCCAACTAAAAAATGCATTACAATAATAATAAGTTTGTTAATAGTATAAACACTAGAGATCAGTAAACCATAAATTATTTCCTATTTAATTTCTAATAACATCGATAGATATGTTTTCATAGTCATCCTTGATATAAATTTATATCATTGTTCAGGAAGTGGGTTAAATTGACCCAAACAAGAACAAGCTAGAATATCTAAGTGATTATAGTTAAGAAGGTGAATGTTTTGGAATTATTTAATTACTATATAAGATTATTGATATTATATATATATATATATTGAGGTGGTGAATTATATTTTTAGATAGTTTTATAAATAATTAAGGACTCAAGAAAACATGAAATACGACACGTTTTTTGGTGTGGTAGCCCACCCATACGAATAGGTGACACATTTGTTTACATAACATGTTAAGGTCGTAGGAATTAGTTTATATTTTAATGGACATAATAATAATTAAAATATAATTTTTATGAATAAAATACCCCTTTTATCCATCCACATATGGAGGTTATGAAAATAGATCATGTCACTTATGGTAGTGGTAGTTCACATGTACTACAAGTGACATTTTCATTTTTTATGGATGTGATGAGGGTATAATATTTATATCCAATAAAAAAATAAAAAATATATAATTTTATGATACATATGTAATTATTTAATCGTGGTTATATTATATTCATTGGAGATAGAAGAATAAAGAAATAAATAGGTATGAATATGTAGTGGTTGACAATTTCACTTTACTCCTTAGAAGTGCTACCTTGAAAAATTAATTGAGGCATTGAGTTGTGATATTTTGAGCATACCAAAACCACAAGGAATTTTTTAGGAGTGTTGGGGAGTTATTTATCTATAGTGTAGTCAGATATTATAAGCATGAGTTGTGTAGAGAAGTGGTGTTTTGATTTCTACTTTTATAATGGAGAGGGGTGACATTTATGTAAATATAAAATGTACTATCACTATTGAAAGGTAAAAAAGATACAATTAAAGAAAAATAATTTAGTGGGGGAATTTTTAAAGCCAGAATTACCTCCATCCTACATTTTAAAACATTTTCTAATCTCATCCACCCATATATTTTTTTAATTTTTCATTTTTTAGTTTTTACCATGGTAACTAATGTTTTCCTATGTAATTTACAACTAATGACTAAAAATAAAATGGTTATTATAGCATAAATTTGACGTAAGGATTAAAAATATGAAATAATTTTTTAAATAAAATTATTAAGGATTATATTAATTAATTTTAATATTAACATATATAACAAGTAAAAATTGACTTAAAATTGTTTATTTATTATAATGCACATGGAGGTCAAAAAACAGCACCTGACCAAGAGCCCTTATGGAGGTTGAAAATGATGAAATCCAAAGGAATCACATTGGAAAAATGCCTTACATTCGTAGGGAAGATTACCTAAGCTATCATAAATGAAAAGATCCTTCTCTTGTCTTCCATCATGGGAAAGAACATCAGATTCAAAGTTGGACTCCCACAAATAATGATTAACAATATGCCCTAAAACCAGTTGTTAGTGAACATCTACGAATCACATAAACCAAGTCCCAAGATGGATCATAAAATACTTGCACCTTTCTAACCATATTTTCAGAATCCGACTCCACTTTGGCCACTTGGAAACTAGCTCTTCGACATACCATGATTCCTATGGAAGGCACCCAAGCCTCCACACCCAAATAACTTCATGATCCAAAGAATGCGCTGAACGCCACCAGCACTGAGCCATATGAGTCTCGTAGCACTCTGTCACATCTCATGATCCCATTCAAAAGAGACCCATCCATAATAAGCTTCAAACCTCTAAGGGAAGGATACCATATGACCCATCAACCTCGTTGATTGCCATACAGGGACGGAAAATTGAGGCAACTATATCCCAAGAGTGTCTTTCCCCCATTAAACAAAGAACCCACCTCAAAGATGAGGGCCCTTGACCACATCTAGAGACAAAGAATAGACCACCAGACTCTCAATCAAGACTTGTTCTGTGCCTCCCCAATGACCCAGCAAATGGATGAAAGAATAATGAACCTCGCCTTGCATTCCATGACACTCCCCTCTGACCCTTGGAACCATGCCACCATTAAATCATGGAAGGAGAGTTGATTGTGAAAGAGGTGTGGATGAGGAATGAAGTGCGGAAAATGATAAAACACCCTTTCAATATAACAGAAAAGATGAGCCACTGACTCACCTTGAGGGTTCGTACAGCAGAATCACCATGATGCCAACTGAACACACTTTCATTGAATGTTATCCTTCATCGGCAATGCTCTATTTTCAATACAACACACCCGAAGGTTCATTTTTGTGGAAATTTCTTTCACCAACTCTTTGATGACCACTCATCCAACAAATAATCTACCTATATAAATTTATTGTAATCCCAAACAATGAACATACCCAAGCTCGACCCCGTGAAACAAGAACTATCCTCATCATAATTCATGATAATCTCCTCATATAACTTCTTCTGCTCTTGATTGAGAACAATCTAAATTAACGTATGGTGCTCTATTGCCCCTCTAAAAGTAATATCTGGTGTGGGACACCTTGGAAAAACAGTTGCTCAACTAACTAGTTGTCTTTATAGAATTTGATATCACCCTTACCAATGACGCGTGGAACCCTACAGCTCTTCCTAGTACAAGAACATGTGCCTTGCGAGCCCAGTCATTTGTGGCCTACAAGTGTCAGTGTCCAACCATCACTCACCGTACCGAGATCTAAAGAAAGAGGCCCATAAATATTCCCCAACACTAATTTCCTATTCAAACCACACTTGCATGCCCATTATGGTTTCATTCATTACTATAAATATGGGCATTATCAGCGCTAAAAATGGGCTTTAACACTGCTAAAAAAGTGATGTAAAGCTCGGTGCTGATAAAGGGGGTACCCTTTATCAGTGCTTACTAAGCGCTGATAAAGGGGTACTTTATCAGCGCTTTTTTAGTGCTGATAAATCTAACATTTATCAGTGCTAAACACGCACTGATAAAGGTAGACTTTATCAGCGCTCCGTTAGCACTGATAAACTTATCCTTTATCAGCTCTTTTTTAGCGCTGATAAATTCCCTCTCTGCTGCTATGAAAAACTCTATAGCAGCACTCCCAAACACCTGTAAAAAAATCAGTATCTCAATAAGCTAATTAAAGCAAGTATAACCATACAAAATTAACTCATAAATCATAAGCTAATTAGACCATGTATACCCATACAAAAAGTATACTCGTACACCATTAACACATAATTCATAAGTTAATTAAGTACATAAAAAACTAAATTCAAAATTCTGGGGGTTGGGGGTCTGTTCAAGGGTTTGGGTGGCTGTCCGGGGGGGGGGGGGTAGGGGGTGTTCGGAGGGCTTTCCAGGGGGGTGGGCTGGTGTCCAAGATGTCGGGGGGCTTTACAGTGGGTGGGGGTGTCTCGAGGGGTGGGAGGTGTGCACGGGGTGGATTGGTGTCCAGGGGGTGGGGGTGGTCCATGCGGTGGGTTGGTGTCCGGGGGGGCTTTCCAGGGGGTGGGCTGGTGTCCAAGGTGTAGGGGGGACTTTACAGGGGGTGGGGTGTGTCTAGAGGGGTGGATTGGTGTCTAGGGGGTAGTGGTGGACTAGGGTGTGGATTGGTGTCCGGGGGGGATTTCCAGGGGTGGGATAGTATCCAAGGTGTCGGGGGGCTTTATAGGGGGTGCGGGTGTCCATAGGGGTGGATTGGTGTACAAGGGGGGGGGGGGCTTTCTAGTGGGGTGGGCTGGTGTCCAAGGTGTCGGGGGGGGCTTACAGGGGTGGGGGTGTCCAGGGGAGTGGGGGTGGATTGGTGTCCAGGGGGTGGGGGGAGGTCCAGGGTGTGGATTGTTGTCCGGGGGGGCTTTCCAGGGGGTGGTCTAGTGTCCAAGGTATCGGGGGGATTTACAAGGGGTGGGGGTGTCCAGAGGGGTGGGGGTGTCCAGGGGGGTGGATTGGTGTCCAGGGGGTGGGGGTGTCTAGGGGGTTAGAGGAGTTGACTCATACATGTCACCAAGGACCGTTGAATCATTCTTATAAATGATCAAGGAAATCTGACTGCGTTTGGTCGGATTTTCATAGATCAGTTGTTGTTTTCAATTAAAATTGTGTCCATGTTAAACAAAAGAGATACCCTTTGAGTGATAGTGGTCACCCCATGCCTCGGATTGAGGCGGGGTTGACTCGTACACATCACAAAGGACGCGTGGATCATTATCCTAAAGGATCAAAATAATACGAATGCGTTTAGTCAGATTTTCATAGGTCAGTTGTTGTTTTCACTTAAAATTGTGTCTATTTTAAACAAAAGAGAGACACTTTGAGTGGTACCGGCCACACCCTGCCTCGGATTGAGGCGGTGATGGCTTGTACACGTCCCCAAGGATCCTTGGATCGTTCTTATAAAATATTGAGGCAATACGAATGCGTTTGGTCAGATTTTCATAGGTCAGTTGTTGTTTTCACTTAAAATCGTGTCCATTTTAAACAAAATAGAGACCCTTTGAGTGGTAGCGGTAACACCGTGCCTCGGATTGAGGCGGAGTGGACACTTACACATCAAAAATGACCCGTGGATCCTTCTCCTAAAGGTTCAACACAATCCGAATAAGTTTGGTCAGATTTCTGTAGGTCAGTTGTTGTTTTCACTTAATATCATGTCCATTTTAAACAAAAGAGATACCCTTTGAGTGTTAGCGGTCACACCGTGCCTCATATTGAGGCGAGGTTGACTCGTACAAGTCACAAAGGACCCGTGGATCGTTCTCCTAAAGGATCAAGTCAATCCGAATGTGTTTGGTCAGATTTCCGTAGGTCAATTGTTGTTTTCACTTAAAATCAGGTCCATTTTAAACAAAAGAGATACCCTTTGAGTGGTATCGGATACACCGTGCCTCGAATGCAGGCTGGGATGGCTCATAAACATCACCAAGGACCCTTTTATTGTTATTATAAATGATCAAGGAAATCCGAATGTGTTTGGTTGGATTTTCGTAGGTCAGTTGTAGTTTTCAAATAAAATGGTGTCCATTTTAAACAAAAGAGAAACCCTTTGAGTGATAGCGGTAACAAAGTGCCTCGGATTGAGGCAGGGTTGACTTGTACATGTCAAAAATGACCCTTGGATCGTTCTCCTAAAGGATCAACACAATCCGAATGCGTTTTGTTAGATTTCCATAGGTTAGTTGTTGTTTTCACTTAAAATCGTGTCCATTTTATACAAAATAGAGACCCTTTGAGTGGTAACGGCCATACCGTACCTCGTATTGAGGCTGGGTTGACTCTTACACGTCCCTAAGGGCCCTTGGATCATTATTATAAATGATTAAGACAATCCTAATGTGTTTGGTCAGATTCTCGTAAGTCAGTTGTTGTTTTCAATTAAAATGTTGTCCATTTTAAACAAGAGAGACCCTTTTAGTGGTAGCGGTCACACCGTGCCTCAGATTGAGGCAGGGTTGACTCGTACATGTCACAAAGGACCTGTGTATCATTCTCCCAAAGTATCAACACAATCTTAATGCGTTTGGTCAGGTTTTCATAGGTCAGTTGTTGTTTTCACTTAAAATCGTGTCCATTTTAAACAAAAGAGAGACGCTTTGAGTGGTACCGGCCACACCATGCCTCATATTGAGGAGGTGATTCTTTATACATGTCCCCAAGGACACTTTGATCGTTCTTATAAAATATCAAGGCAATCCGAATGTCTTTGGTCAGTTTTCTATAGGTCAGTTGTTGTTTTCACTTAAAATCGTGTCCATCTTAAACAAAATAGAGACCCTTTGAGTGGTATCGGACACACCGTACCTCAAATTGAGGCGGGGATGGCTCTTACACATCACCAAGGACCCTTGGATCGTTCTTATAAAATATCAAGGCAATCTGAATGCGTTTGGTTAGATTTTCAAAGGTCAGTTGTTGTTTTCAATTAAAATGGTGTCCATTTTAAACAAAAGAGAGACCCTTTGAGTGATAATGGTAACATCGTGCCTTTTATTGAGATGGGGTTGACTGGAACACGTCACAAAGGACCCGTGGATCGTTCTCCTAAAGGATCAACACAATCTGAATGTGTTTGGTCAAATTTCCATAGGTCAGTTGTTGTTTACACTTAAAATCGTGTCCATTTTAAACAAAATAGAGACCCTTTGAGTGGTACCGGCCACACCGTGCCTCAGATTGAGGCATGGATGGATCATACACGTCACCAAGGACCCTTGGATCTTTATACTAAAATATCAAGGAAATCCTACTGTGTTTGGTTGGATTTTCATAGGTCAGTTGTTGTTTTCACTTAAAATCGTGTCCATTTTAAACAAAATAGAGACCCTTTGAGTGATAGCGGTCACACCGTGGCTCGGATTGAGGTGGGGTTGACTCTTACACGTCACCAAGGACCCTTGTATCATTATTATAAAATATCAAGTCAATTTGAATGCGTTTGGTCAGATTTATGTAGGTGAGTTGTTGTTTTCACTTAAAATCGTGTCCATTTTAAAAAAACAAAAAGAGTACATTAGAGTGATAGCGGTCACACCGTGCCTTGGATTGAGGCGGGGTTGACTCTTACACGTCCAAAAATAACCTTGGATCTTTCTCCTAAAGTATCAACACAATCCAAATGCGTTTGGTCAGATTTCCGTAGGCCATTTGTTGTTTTCACATAAAATCGTGTCCATTTTAAACAAAATAGAGACCCTTTGAGTGGTACCGGCCACACCGTGACTGGGATTGATGCGGATATTGATCATACACGTCAAAAAGGACCCTTGTATTGTTCTTATAAAATATCAAGGAAATCCGAATGTGTTTGGTCAGATTTTCTTAGGTCAGTTGTTGTTTTTAATTAAAATAATGTCCTTTTTAAACAAAAGAGAGACCCTTTGAGTGATAGTGGTCACACCGTGCCTCGGATTGAGGATTTGATGACTCATACACGTCACAAATGACCCGTGGATTTTTATCCTAAAGGATCAACACAATCCGAATGCGTTTTGTCGAATATCCGTATGTCAGTTGTTGTTTTCACATAAAATCGTGTCCATTTTAAACAAAATAGAGACCCTTTGAGTGGTACCGGCCACACCGTGCCTCGGATTGAGGCGGGGTTGACACTTACACGTCACCAAGGACCCTTGGATAATTATTATAAAAGATCAAGGAAATCCTAATGCTTTTGTTTGGAGTTTCACAGGTGATTTGGTGTTTTTAATTAAAATGGTGACCATTTTAAACAAAAGAGAGACCCTTTGTGTGATAGTGGTCAAACCGTACCTCGGATTGAGGCGAGGTTGACTCGTACACATCAAAAAGGACTCTTGGATCATTATACAAAAGTATAAACACAATCCAAATGTGATTGGTTGGATTTACGTAGGTCAGTTGTTGTTTTCACTTAAAATCGTGTCCATTTTAAACAAAATAGAGACCCTTTAAGTGGTCTGGCCACACCGTTCCTCGGATTGAGGCGGGGATAGGTTTTACACATCACCAAGGACCCTTGGATAGTTCTCCTAAAAGATCAAGTCAATCGGACTATGTTTGGTTGGATTTTCGTAGGTCAGTTGTTGTTTTCATTTAAAATCGTGTTCATTTTAAACTAAATAGAGACCCTTTGAGTGGTAGCGATCACACTGTGCCTTAGATTGAGGTGGGGTTGACTCTATAAATCACCAAGGACCCTTGGATCGTTATCCTAAATGATCAACACAATCTGAATGCGTTTGCTCGGATTTTCATAGGTCAGTTGTTGTTTTTACTTAAAATCGTGTCCATTTTAAACAAAAGAGAGACACTTTGAGTGGTACCGGCCTCAAAGTGCCTTATATTGAGGATTGGATGCCTCTTACACGTCCCCAAGGACCCTTGTATCATTCTTATAAAATATCAAAGCAATCAAAATCCGTTTGGTCAAATTTCCGTATGTGAGTTATTGTTTTCACTTAAAATCGTGTCCATTTTAATCAAAATAGAGACCCTTTGAGTGGTACCGGCCACACCGTGCCTCTGATTGAGGTGGGGATGGATCATACATGTCACCAAGGACCCTTGGATCGTTCTTATAAAATATCAAGGCAATATAAATGCATTTTGTCAGATTTTCGTAGGTCAGTTTTTGTTTTCATTTAAAATGGTGTCCATTTTAAACTAAAGAGAGACCCTTTGAGTGATAGCGGTCACAAAGTGCCTCGGATTGAGGCGAGGTTGACTCTTACACGTCAAAAATGACCCGTGGATCGTTCCCTTAAAGTATCAACACAATCCGAATGCGTTTGGTCAAATTTACATAGTTCAGTTGTTGTTTTCACATAAAATCGTGTCCATTTTAAACAAAATAGTGACCATTTGAGTGGTATCGGCCATACAGTGCATCAGATTGAGGTGGAGATGGCTTGTAAACATCATCAAGGACCCTTTTATCGTTTTTATAAAATATAAAGACAATCTGACTATGTTTGGTTAGATTTTCGTAGGTCAGTTTTTGTTTTCACTTAAAATCGTGTCCATTTTAAACAAAATAGAGACCCTTTGAGTGATAGCGGTCACACCATGCCTCGGATTGAGGCGGGGTTGACTCTTACACATCACAAAGGACCCTTGGATAATTATCCTAAAGGATCGACACAATCCTAATGTTTTTGGTTGGATTTTCGTAGGTTAGTTGTTGTTTTCACTTAAAATCGTGTCCATTTTAAACAAAAGAGAGACCCTTTGAGTGGCAGCGGCCACACCGTGCATTGGATTGAGGCAGGGTTGACTCTTACACATCAAAAATGACTTTTTTGTCATTCTCCTAAAGTATCAAGACAATCCGAATGCATTTGGTCGGATTTCCGTCAGTCAGTTGTTGTTTTCACTTAAAATCATGTCCATTTTTAACAAAATAGAGACCCTTTGAGTGGTACCAGTCACACCGTGCCTTGGATTGAGGCGGGGTTGACTCTTACACGTCACCAAGGACCCATGGATCATTCTCCTAAAGGATCAAGGCAATCCGAATGCATTTGGTTGGATTTTCATAGGTCAGATGTTGTTTTCACTTAAAATGGTGTCCATTTTAAACAAAAGAGAGACCCTTTGAGTGATAGCGGTCACACTGTGCCTCGGATTGAGGCATGGTTGACTATTACATGTCAAAAAGGACCCGTGGATCTTTCTCCTAAAGGATAAACACAATCCGAATGTTTTTGGTTGGATTTCCATAGGTCAGTTGTTGTTTTCACTTAAAATCATGTCCATTTTAAACAAAAGAGAGACCATTTGAGTGGTACCGGCCACACAGTGCCCCGGATTGAGGCAGAAATGACTCGTACACATCACCAAGGCCCCTGGGATCGTTCTCCTAAAGGATCAATACAATCTGAATGTGTTTGGTCATATTTTCATAGGTCACTTATTGTTTTCACTTAAATTTGTGTCCATTTTAAACAAAAGAGAGACCCTTTGAGTGGTTCAGCATTCTTGCATGTTGCTGGTGCATATCATCAGTTAAAATGGGAAAATGACTCATTGGAGCAAGGATGTTTTATTTAATAACAATTAAAATTTTCCTACGAACATTTACATACAACAATGTTTCATCTTTCGATCCCCTTAACCCCTCTCAAAAATGACCACAAATTGTACATGTCCCCAAGTCAGATCATCCTTGAATTTGTGTACAATCTGCCATCAAGTATGCATCCCACTCATTTCGGAACACATCTATAACATCTTGTGAGTATGGGTCTTTTTGGCATTCAGAGTAGTACTTCAAAATATAAAAATAAATAATTAATAAATAAATTAAATGAACTAGTAGTTCTTTTTGAAAATACCTCTTTAGGGATGCTAGTTTGCTGATGAAAAACGATCTCTTTCATAAATTTACAAACATAATAACTGCAGTCATTATCATTTGTTTGTTTTGGACACTGCAAAAAATATATCATTAGGAGAATAAGTAACTTGTGTTGAGATGTGTTTGGATAGTGAAATTATATTATATATACCCTGATATTTGTCCAGATGTAGTACTTGCTCGCCTCCCTATGCTTAGCCCCTATCCTCATTTCTTTTTTAGATGATAATGATACACAGCCCTATCATAACATAATCCTCAGTAAAAGATAATAAAAATTATATTACTTGATGTTTAGACCTAAAACGTAAGATGTAGTGTCTTACAGATTCACAAACTCCATCTTGTGTGGTTGGTTTGATGTATATCCTTGCTTTGAATCCAGAAAATAAATCTTCGGAGTATCCAAGTTCACCACTATTAGCAACCAATGTTGCCTAAAAACAAAAAAAGGAATAAGTAGTAAAAGAAGTGAAAATATAATTGATATTCTTTGATCGTAAAGTATTACCCCTGCATGGTTGGTATTAGGAAAAGTCTGTCATCTGTAATCTTGCTTTCAAATATTTTCAGCAAGCCATTCACTATTGCATCCCTTTTTGATGGCTCTACTTTTTTTTGGTGTGTTGATGTGATATGAGGACTAACGAGTCCAAATCTTGGCTCATGGGAAAATTAGTTCAACTGTTTTTCATAAATTCATCTGACGACAATATAAAATGCATTTAGTCATAATTTTCACAGTAGATTAGCTTTTAGAAAATCAATTCATGGAAACATGCCTCATGTATACATTTATAACTGTGACTCCTAGCCAACCATTTTCAAGGATTTCATTTACATTTTCAGCATCAACGAAATCTTGACATTCCTCTCCATATATATTCTCTTCTAAAACCACTAGATGACTATTACCATATTTTAGCTTCGTATCAACATGAGTCTTTAATGCTATTAAATGTGGAAAGAGAACAGGTGGTGTTATTGTGCTTTCAGTAGCTCCTTGGGATCAGTTGGTCGATCCTTTAGATGGTTTTGAGCTGACGTTTGTCACCCCCTTCCCATTCTTCATCTATAACAAAAATCATTGGTTTAGACCCTTTTCTCATTAATTGTTAAGGGTTTAGCTTGAAAAAAATGGAAATAAATGCCTCTTTGTCCTCATGTACTCTTACAAGTTTTGACAGCCATGCAATGAATGTCCTAATAGCCTTTTGGACCATATGAATATCATCATCATCAAGTGGAATAGGTAGCTCTTCATTTGGATCATGAGCTACGGTAATCGTCACTTTTAGATGATCTTTCAGAAGTGGTCTATTATACAGTGTGGCATCTGTGATATTGAACACTGTAGCCCTCTCTACAAGGTGATAGGTGGGTGTTGACAAATATAAATCACAATCATTATCACCCTGTAGAAGATCAGTACAGAAAAATTATTAGTATTTTTCTGATTCACATTTCATGGGAACAATTATTAGAATATTTATTACCATGGCTAGGACAGATCTTTGAGGCGAATGGCTCGCCTCAAAGCTGGTGGGGGGGTGGGGCGGGATGTTCACGCTCTAGTTGTTCCTAAGTTGTGTCTTCCCTTTTCATTCCACCCATAAAAGTTGCTAGCAACTCTCCCTGCCATTGCAATCGTTCTTCAAGGGTTGTTATTTTCTCGCTGATTTGTTCCAATTTTTCATCTGTATCATCCATTTTTTTCTTTTTCTCAAAATATACTCGGGGTGTCACCCCAAACCCTGCACCTCTGACATGACCATATTTTTCTGGCTGCTTCAAAGCCATCGATAATAAGTCTGTATCCGCTATAGGAGTAGCTGATTCCTGTGACTGTCGGATATAGGAAAATAAATAATTATTTTTATGTAATAGCAATTTTAAACAAATTTTTTTATCGTTGTGTCATACTTACACATATTTCCCACAATTTATGTGTGTTCTCATCTACTAACTTCCATTATTTGTTCACACGTACCTCCTTCCAGAGCACATGATGTGGCATGGAAGTGCATTCGGTTTTAGACTCATCAATCTACATATAAACATAGAAAGATAATTATGATGATGTTTATTGGCACCTAACAATATGACTGTAAATTTAAAATACGTACCATTTTCTTTTTTAATGAAGCATACCTCATCCTTGCTTTACGATAGGGGTATGTTGGTTTTGATGCAGTTCCTTATATTCAGTACAGAGTTTCTGTTTCATAAATGAAATATTGACAATAAAAGTGATGGATACAGGTATCCTTAAACAATGTATTATCACCCACAATGTACCTGAAACTTCTCATCCCCACGACGGCCAATAAATGCATCCCATGCTTCTTGGGATATCAGGTGATTGTAGAAAATGGGTGGGTGCGGGTTTATTTTACCTTTAGAATCTTTCAGGTGGAATCTTATTAAAATAGTGCGAAAACCTCGATGAATCTTTCCTAAAAGCCTTAGTACATAATCCTTGAGTGAATCGTCTACTATAAATGTACTCTGCAAGAGATTGAGAAGAGTAAGACATTGTTTCATTATTTTATTTTCTAGTAAATTAAAGAAATAAATTCATAATGTTGCCATAATTTCTTCCCAGATCACAGCCTTCAGCCCAGACACAACATGGTGCCACGAATCTATGTCAATCGACACGCGTTTCCGAGTGACAACTCCAATGTAGCTGCTAAACATAGCCTTGTTGGGATTCACATATTGGCCTCATGCATTCCATCCAACTTCAAATTTGATGCCTTTTCTTTTCACCGTAAGAATTTTGGATAACACCGTCAAACTACGACGCACCTGTGTTTTCTGTGACAATGGTCCTCATTACCGACCATTTCATCGATATCAACATAATCTATATGTTCATCTGGAATGGTATCAACAACATGTGTTGATGGTTGTTGGACCTCAACACTAGGAGAAGTAGGAGCCGCATCAGCTGCACCAGGAGCAATAGGAGCTACAGCAGGAGGAGCAGCAAGAGAAACAGGAGCTGCAGCAGGAGAAATAGCAGCAGCAGCATGAGCTGTAGGAGTAGGAGGAGCAGCAGCAGCAGCATCTTGAGAGACTTGTTCAGCCTCAAGGTTAGGAGCACCAGAATGTGTAGAAGTCATTATCTGCAAAAGTGATTGAACTGTTAATTTATATTACATAAATTCAGTAATGATAAGATAATAACATGAGATAACAAGATCTATAATACAAACAAAATATAACCTATTTACTGAACTCTCTTTCTTTTTTTCAAAGTTTGAAGAGATTTGAAACCTCTATCGACTATCCAAATCCCTTCATTGTGGTCTCCTCTAACATAAAAAACATCATCTGCATTGGGAAAGCTCCGAAATGATTGTGACGTACCACTAAAAGGATCATCCTCAACTGAATTTTCATCGGAACCATCAGTAGTTTTGGACGATAACAAAACAATCGACCACTTTCGGTTTGCGGGATCTGGAACATACAAAACTTGTACCGCTTGTGATTCCATTATAAATTGTTCATCTTTATACACTGCTTTACTAAAATAAACTTTCAGAAATCCCCATTCATCTATTTTAGCACCACTATTGTTATCAATCCATTTACATTGAAAAATCTGCAATTGGAATGTCGTATAATCCAACTCCCATATTAGTTTGATAATGCCAAAGTATGACATATTTGCATATATTGAATTTTTGTCCTTACTTCCTGAAACATGAATCGCTTCATCCACTAGTGTAACTCCACTATTTTCCATGGTACTATCTTCATCATGTTCATCTGTATAGAATGTATAACCATTAATAACATAACCACTGTAAGATAATACATACACACATGGTCCAGCGGCTAGCCATCGAAGTTGTTCTAAAATTGAATTTGGATTTTCATCCAACTCCTTAAAAATATGGTCTTGAAACCATCCTATAAAAAGGTGATTATGTATATCTAATAACCATTTTTAATCCCTTGATGGATTCAACTGCCTAAGAATTTCTTTGTGAGTTTCAATATATTAAGCAACCTCCCAACTGTTATGCAAAACATAAAGATGAGCCTGCTCCCGATCTGTAATACTGATTGTCAAAACTTCTCTTCTATAAATTCCCTCACCCTCAATGCGTCCAGTGTGATGATATTTCAGGAGACCAATGCTTTCCACATCAGATAGGTATTTAGTACAAAATTCAATGTCTTTCTCAACAATATATCGCTCTACTATACAACCCTCTGGCTGACTTCTATTTTTGACATACCCTTTCAAAATATTCATATACCGTTCAACATTATACATCCATCTATAGTGCACAGGACCACAAAGTCGAATCTCTCTCACCAAGTGAATCATCAAATGAACCATCATATCAACGAATTTTGGCGAGAAGAACACTTCTAATTCACATAATATGATGACAATTTCTTTTTACATAGCTGGAAATTTCCCAAGGTTTAAAACTTTGCTACATATAGCTTTGAAAAAGAAACAAAGTTTGGTTAACGTATGTCGAACATTCTTGGGAAAAATGCAACGTAAAGCTATAGGAATTAAATCTTGTATCAAAACATGGCAATCATATAATTTCAAACCTTTTAACTTCAAATCATTCATTGAAACAATGTTCTTTATATTTGATGATTACCCCTCTGGAACCATTACATCATCGAAGAAGTTGCAAAACTGATATCTCTCCGCCCTAGAAAGAGTATAAGCAACCGGAGGAAGAAACATTCAATTTCCACCCTTCACGGGAGCCAACTCTTCTCATATTCCCATGTCAACCATGTCCAACCATGCCTTAATTTCATATTTTGTTTTTCCAGGGGAATTTAGCAACGTTTCGATAACACTGTCTCATAAATTGTTTTCCACATGCATCACATCAAGAAAATTTCTGACATACAAACAATTCCAGTATGGTAATTCAAAAAAAAATGACCTCTTTTTTCAACTGATTTTCGTAAGGTTTTTCAAAAATGTTTTACCAAAAACCATGTTAAGATATTTTACTTTCTCAAAAATCTGATCACCTGTTAGTGGAGAAGGTGTTGCGTGTTTTTCTGAACTTCCATTGAATGATGTCATCCAAGATCGGTACTTATGCTGATGAGGTAGAAATCTATGATGTCCTAGAAACACAGATTTCGATTAATGTTTCAACGTAATTGATTCTGTATCTTCTTCGCACATGGGTCACCCTTGAGTTCTTTTAATTATATAGCCTGAAAAATTTCCATAAGTAGGGAAATCATTTATTATTCCATACAACATCACTATCAACGTGAAGTATTCACTTTTATAAGCATCATAAAACATTACACCTCAGTCCCACAATAACTTCAAATCCTCAATCAAAGGAGCCAGATAAACATCAATATCGTTACTTGGTTGTTTTGGTCCTGATATAAGCATAGATAACATGATTAATTTCCGCTTCATGCATAACCAGGGTGGCAAGTTATAATTTACCAACGTAACAGGCCATGTACTATGAGTACTCGTTTAAAAACCAAAAGGATTCACTCGATCTGTAGATAACTCAAGACGAAGGTTTCTCAGATCTTTTCCAAATTCAGGATACTCATGATCAATTTTATTCCATTGAGGAGAGTCGGTCGGATGACATAATAACCCATCTTTATTTCTTTTATCTGCATGCCACGAAAATTGTCTTGCAGTTTCTTCACTTCCATATAGATGCCTAAACCTTGGAATGATTGTAAAGTACCACACAACCTTCGTAGGATTTGATTTATCTTTCTTGTGTTGAGAAGCACCACACTTTGGGCATTCTGTAAGTGATTTGTTCTCCTTACGAAACAATATATAGTCTTTCGGGCAGACATGTATTCTTTCAAAAATCATTCCCATCGAGCGTAGCATTCGTCTAGCTTCATATGTCCGGATTGGGATCTTATTATCTTCCGGGAGCATGTCATTCAAGAGAGCAAGTAGTTCCGTAAAACTGACATCACTCCATCTGTTTCCTGCTTTCAATTTATACAACTTCAGTACAGCTGACAATGTTGTATACTTAGTGCAAGTAGCATACAATGGCGTCTTTGCACAACTCTTTAACTTCTAAAACAATTTTGGGAAATCACGGAGTTCATCATGAATTGTCTTTGTCATTTCCTCAATAAAATCTTCATCATCATTGACAGTTGTAATCACATCCTCCATACGGTCTTATTCATTTTCCATATTTGTATTCATATCTAACGATCCATAAAATGCTGTTTTATCCCAGCCAGTAGCTACATTCTCCTTTTCTCCATGTTTATTCCAACATTTATAACTCCAATCTATTCCGTGACATATCAAATGTTCTTCCAACTCCTCTGGAGTAAGTATTCTAGAATAACAATAATGTAAACACGGACAAAGTATTTTAGAATGATCCTTTACACGATCCTTTTCAAATTTGATGAACTCTTTCACTCCGTTCTCGTACTCTATTGTTAAATGATTAGCATCCATCCAATCTTTATTCATCTTCATCCCATTTGAATCTCAAATATTAGTATTTATGGTTCAAGTTCACAAAATAGGACTTCCAAATACAGTATAAGAGAACCAATTCCTTATAAAAATAGTGATTAATAGATCCTAACCATTAGTATTTATCCATCTTCATTAAATATAATTACTTTAGATTCATTATAGTTTCCTCAAATCACCCCATACCAAACACAAGAATAATCAAGAATGGTACACCTACCACTCCTAGGTCTCTGACCTACTTTCAATATCATCATGCCTAAGTATCCATATATCCACACATACACATGTCACAAACACATAAAAACCCATATCCACATCAGAACCAATGTACCAATATGGATTTCAATCAGGTTACTCAACTCAAGTTGTGGTGTGTAAGAAATAATAAGAAAATATAATAAGTATATAGTCACACATAAATCTTAGTAACATGTACCAATATGGTATCTTAGTATTTACATATTTCCAACATCACATACTTTCATAATCAAAAATATGGAAGATATATAATGACTGACTTAAAAGAACAATGTATATAAAACTCTTATATAAATTAGTTGGCATGAACAAAATAGTAATATAATCAATGTCATGTAATAATAAAAAAAATTATATCATAGTAACATGTATCAAACCCTATGGTATGTTAGTTTCTAGTAATATGATCCTCACACAACTCAATCAGTGATCTTGGCTCAATGTGTGAACACATCCCACGACTCAGGTCGTCAGGACTCAAATTCCCATTGGGGAAAAATTCATGTCATAGTATGTTTAAGTTAGTATTTTCATCATAAATCTACTATTAGAAGATTATATCCTAACATTATTATCCAAATTACCACTAAATACCCTGGCTTCATATACTTCAAATCAAATAATCAACCAAACATGGGAAAATCAATCATTACAAATAAATTCATTTATTACCTTCAAATACCCAATGTTAGTTTTCAACATGAATTTTCATTGCAAAACCAAATAATAGGTTTTCATAAAATCTATTCCCTTTTCAAATCATATTATATTATAATCATTTTTTTGAAATCAAGGCTAATTATTTTATAAAATATTCCCACTAAAATATGTAGTTTCTCAAATCATTCCATGACACAAAAAACAACTAAGAAGGAGATTTATTTCAAAAATACATGCCTCTAAAATCACAAATAAAATCCACTTTAATTAAAATCATATTAAATTATTTTTATAATTCATATTGAATAAATCAAGAAAAAAAGTTTTAATTGTGTGGAAGAAACATTGTGGAACCACCTGCCTTTAATTAGTGATCAACCCAACTTAACACCCATAATGGGATCTGTCAATGAATAATGAAGGTGTAGAAGATCAAGTAGTCTAACCTATAATCAAGATTCATAAAAAAGAATATTAGATTCACTAAAAAGATGATGATCTATTACTCTATAAGGAGGATATAAGAGGAGATAGAGGATTTCCAATCGATGAGAGATCCCCTTATCAGAGAGAAATCAATTGCATCCACTGGACTTTCTATCTGAGAAGAAGGGAGTTTGGAGGAGTTAGAATGACTCTTGCAAGACTTAAAGAATCAAGATTTCAAATGAGAGTTGTGTAGGAGAAAAAAGAATATAAAATGGGGCTCATGGAATTTAAGACTATAAAAAAAGATACCACGTTGCAACCTCCCATGGACACAGTACAGAAAGGATTTAGAAAACCATACTATGGTGTAGACTTCATGTCATGAACTAGGCCAGGTTTCCATCCCACTTGACACCTGGCCCAACTCGTGGGAAGGTCCAAATGGAATTACCAATCCCCATGGGTTGTAACTAGTGACTAGGCATTGAGTAACACCTTTGGGAATGGTTTTTTCTGGTAAAAACCCATAAATATTACATAATAATCAAACAGCATATCATAACCAAATTTCACAATATAATAGACCAAAAGATAACACTACAATAGGGGATAAGCATTTAACAATTTCAACCAAAACCAAATTAACAAAAAATAGGTATGGGAACCAACAATACAACCAAGCCTCCATGAAACATGAGGGTCAACATCCCCATTCCACAACCAATAACAGTCACCAAAAGGGGAACTACTAGAACATATATCCACCATCACCACCAAGGGAACCTTGCCTTTAACTGGGTAAAACATAATAAGGTATACATAAACATGAGGGTGTATATAAGGTGTGATCCAACATACCTAGTAGGACACAACAAAAATAGATTCCATGTAATGACATTATGATAAACATTAACATGTTATTTTTTAAGAAAAAGGAAGATTCAATTTAAATAAAACATTATTTGAAATAAAAGATAAAGTAAACATGACAAGATAATGGTAAGAATAGTATGAGTACTATAAAAAATATCTTAGGTATTAGGGTTACTAGGGTCATAGGATCCTTGTACTCTTGGTGATCACATCTCTTAGACATGAAGGTCCTATTTGAGCCTCCAATCCCTAGCACATGAATGTTATGTTAGTGTTGTTATGTATATCCTTATTAAGGAGACCAATCATCGGCTTGACTAATTCACCTAATATACTAGACCTAGTCTACCCACCTAGATAACTAGGATTCCATTGTTCTCAATTCCACCCCTATATAAAATTATTTCTATTTCATACAATCACACTTCCAATAATAGAAACACACATGACAAACAACCATTTACAATAGTCAAATCATTATCAAACCCTTACGCACAACAATAAAATTGGAAAACATGTTTCCCAAAACCCAGACAATTTGTAAAACCGTTTTAGAACCAAATAAATCATATTAAACATCTAAAACAATGTCAAAAAATGGAACAACCTACCTATTTCTTGATATCTTCACAAAACCAGAATGAAACCACCAACTGAACTAAGGAAAGGCACTAAGGATGCAATTAAACACCATAACCATAAAGATTTATCCCAAATAAATGAGATTAAAGCCATCCTATGTCCGACAATGAGAAGAGGGCGTTGCGGGCGGTGGAGTTCCGGCAAACCGAAGAGGGCATTGCGGGCAGTGGAGGTCCGGAAATAAGAAGCGAGGGTGGCGGAGGTTCGGCAACAAGAAGTGAGGGCGTTGCGGGCGGCGGATGTCCGGCAACAAGAAGTGAGGGCATTACAGGCGGTGGAGGTCCGATAATGAGAAGTGAGGGCGTTGTCGGTGGCAGAGGTCCGACAACGAGAAGCGAGGGTGGCAGAGGTCCGGCAACAAGAAGTGAGGGTGGCGGAGGTCCGACAATGCGAACTCAGCGGGCGGCAGAGGGGAGTCTCAGGGTTCCAGTACCGCGAAAGATTTAGGTCGCGATAAAATGAGGGCACTGTGTGACCGACTTTATAAAAAAATGGGCTAATGATTTATCAGCGCTAACAAAACACCGTTAAAGACTACCTTTATCAGTTCAAAAAAGCACTGATAAATCATTCCTGTATCAGCGCTAAAATTTTAGTGCCGATACATTGATTCTTTATCAGCGCTTTTCTAGCGCTGATAAAGAGTCATTTTATCAGCACTTTTTTAGCGCTCATAAAAGTTACGTTGTATCAGCGCTAAAATTTTAGCGCGGATATAGGGATTCTTTATCAGTGCTAAAAACATTTCTACAAACATTTGATGTCTAGATCTTATAAAGAGGCCTCCAAAGACCTGTCCTCCTCTGCACTTTGTGCTAACGTACACAAATGAAAAAACATTTCTACCCGAGCCCTGAAAATCATAGTGTTAATACAGTGAGATGCAAGGTTAACCACCTCCAACTAGACGTTCACTACTAGAATTTTTACTTTTGGAGGGGGGAGACCTATAGCGGCCGCCATTTGGCGGCCTCTAATGCTATCAACAGCAACCACCAAATGGTGTCCGCTGCATATAATACCTAATTTTACTCCATTTACCGACCCCCCCCCCCCCAATTACACTCCCTGACCCCGCACCCCGACCCTCCCCGGCCCCGCACCCCGACCCCACGACCCCGACCCCAGTGACCCCGGCCCCAACGACCCCTCCCTAACCCCGCGACCCCGACCCTGGTGACCATCCCCGACCCCAGCGACCCCGCCCCCCGCGTCCCCGCCCCCGGCGACCCTGCCCTCGGCCACCCCGACCCCCGGTGACCCCTACGACCCTGACTCCCGGCGAGCCCCTTCGAGCCCCGGCGACCCCTGGCTACCCCAATGACCTGACCCCTGGCGACCCCAACCCCCAATGACCCCCTAATACCCCGACCCCGTGTTGCGCCACCTGCAACCCCGACGACCCCCTGCACCACTCGTAACCCCGCACTGTGCCACCCGCAACCCCGCGCTGCGCCACCTGCAAACCCACGCTGCACCACCCGCGACCCTGGTAGCCTGTGCTGCACCTTCGGACAGTCCTGCCCCCTTCGTCCCCTCTCGGCCCCACTGCATCCCTCAGGCGAGTCCTCACGTCCTGCCTCTGTCGGACCCTTCTGGTTCGTCATTCCCCGCCGTGTAGAACACTCCCACGCTTCGTCAAGTGGTTCCGCCGCTTTCGATTCTGGCCGTCTAACCCCTGTTGTCAAGTCATTGCGCCGTCATGAATCCGCAATCGAGTCGCACCCCGTTAACCGCGGTTGAGTCCTCTCCAGGTAATGTTTTTTATCCTTCAAATTTATCTTTGAAGTCATTGGTTTTTAAATTTAATGATATGTGTTTATTTAGAATTTAAATAAGATATTTCACTTTTGATTTCTATTATAAATACAGATATGGATAAGAGCTGGATTGATATGCAAGATAGGTTTTCGGCTGAATATTTTGATGGGATTAAGCAATTTATGGATTTCACCAAAAGATTTCCAAGCGATATGATTAGTTGTCCATGCAGAAAATCTGCAAATAGATATCTCTTCAAATGAGATAGTGTTAGAGAACATTTGTTTTTGAATAGGTTTTTGAAAAACTATAAGACATGGACACGTCATGGAGAAGATTATGTTTCATGTCATCACTCAGAAAGTATTCATATGAATGTTGATTCGAGAATAGTTGATCCGATGAACATAATGCTCAATGATATGATGCGCCAGTTTCAACCTGAAGACAGTAATGTCATAAATGACGACGTTGGATCGAGTAATCCTCATTCTTCTGCAGATGGATAAGCATTGAAATTCATTGAAATTCTTGACGATGTGCATACTGAATTATATCCTGGATGCACTAAATTTAATAAACTGTCGTTCATCATTGAATTGTTACACCTGAAGGCTTTGAACCAGTGGTCAGACACCTCATTTGACATGTTGTTGGTATTGTTGAATTAATCACTCCCTGCTGGAGAGAAGATTCCGGAGTTATTCTATCAAGCTCGGAAGTTGACCGGTGATCTTGGTTTTACATAAGATACAATTGATGCATGTCGCAATAATTGTATGTTGTTCAAAAGAGAGAATGCACAATTAAATAATTGTACTATTTGCTATACATCCAGGTGGAAGACCAATGAGATTAATCAAGGTAGTTAGATTCTTCCTGGGAGAGTCTTGAATCAAGGGAAAAAGTTTCCGCTAAACAGATGCATTATTTCCCACTAAAACCGATACTGAAGAGATTCTTCATGTCAACTAAAATTTCTAAATTGATGACTTGGAATTCAGAGAGAAATAAAGAGGTTGATAAATTAAGTCACCCGGAAGATTCTTTGGCATGGAGAGAGTTTTATCAAAGACATCCAGACTTTTCCCAAGATGATCGTAATATTCGACTGGGTTTGGCAGCAGATGGTTTTAACCCATTTAGGTCCATGGATGGTGTGACACATAGTACGTGGCTAGTGATATTTGTTCCATACAACATTCCCCCATGGGTATGTATGAAGAAACCTTTTTTGTTACTGTCAATTCTAATTGATGGACCGAGAGGAACTGGCGATAAAATCTATGTTTACATGCAACCTTTGATTGATGATCTGAAAGAATTTTGGTCCAATGGTGTAATAGCTTTGGACTTGGCAGCTAATGAAATGTTTAGACTTCGGGCCTCTTTGTTATGGACAATTAATGATTTCCCAACGTATGCTAACTTATCAGGTTGGAGTACAAAAAGAGAATTTTCTTTTCCTTGTTGTAATAAGAGTAAGAAATCTATATGATTTAAGAACTTTAGAAAGTGGGAATATCTTGGTCACATGTGATTTCTTCCTCCACTGCACAGGTTCAGAAAAGACCGTGTATCGTTTGATGGGAATAGAGAGTATGAAAAATCACCACAAATACTATCTAGGGTTCAAATTTGTGCACAACTTGATCAAGAAAACATCCATACAATGTATGATTTTCGAGATTTATTGGCTCCTGCATTGCCTTCTATTCCTGCTACAAATAGACAGTGCAGTTATAATTGGAAGAAACGAAGTATTTTTTTTGAATTGCCTTATTGGAAATATAATATTTTAAGACATAATTTGGATGTGATGCACATTGAAAAAAATGTATGTGATAATATACTGTGCACCATTTTAGGCGTCAAGGGGAAATCAAAGGATAGTGCTAATGCTCGACATGATTTGCAAGAAATGGGATTGAGAAAACCTTTACATTTAAAACCGGGTGAAGGAAATCGTGCATACATGCCTGCTGCACAGTACACAATGAGTAAAAAAGAGAAACAAACATTTCTATCAATTTTGAAGACTGTTAAGGTTCCAGATGGTTATTGCTCTAATATTTCCAAGTGTGTGAATATGACGAGCATGACATTACAGGGGTTGAAAAGTCACAATAATCATATTCTGCTTCAATAGTTAATTCCTATAGCAATTCATGATTGCTTAACTACCCAGGTTGTTGATCCGTTAATTGAAGATTCTAATTTTTTCAGACAGCTCTGTTCACGGAATCATCGCATGAGTGAATTGGAAAAGGTGCAGGATAAGATTGTACTTGCACTATGTCACCTAGAAAAACTATTTCCACAGTCTTTTTTTGATGTCATGGTTCACTTGACTGTTCATTTAACTGGTGAAGTCACTGCTGGTGGTCCCGTACAATTCAGGTGGATGTATCCAATAGAGCGATACTTAAATACATTGAAACGATATGTGCGCAACAAAGCTCGTCCGAAAGACTCAATTGCCAAGGGATATTTAATGGATGAGTGTACTAATTTTTGTGCTTCATATATTGATGAGGTTGAAACAAATATAGATAAACCCTCCCAGAATGACGAGGGTCCAATTGGAGAAGGAATAACGTTTGATATGCGGAATGATGAGTGGGTTCAAGATCATCGATATGTGTTGTTCAACAATGCATCATTTTTTCCATTGATATAGTAAGTTTCATAGTTGATGTGTATTTTGTTTCTATATTTATTTTATTGCTGACCTAAAATTGTGTTGTGATTTAGGATGCATATCGCTGAGTTGAAACGTGAAAGGCCCCGTGCAACTGACTATCAAATCCAAAAACATCATTTCAACACATTTCATGAGTGGTTCAAGACTCATGTACGTATAATTGATTTAATATTTTTATAGTGCAACTTCGTTGTATTTTCACAATACTTTATCCATTAAATTATATATGTGAAATTTGCAGATTCAAAAGTTACGTGATTTAACCCATCCTATGAGCGAAGAACTCAACCAACAAGTTGATGGTCCATCTATTACAGCTCGACGCTACAAGTCTTTGGATGCTAACGGATTCCGATTTCGTATTATCAATGTTGACATGAAATGAGCCACACAAAAGAGTGGTGTTGGTTGTTCTTTTGTTGATGCGGGTTATTATAATGGATTGCTGAGAGATATTATTGAGGTTGTTTATAGTCGTGGTTTAAAACACATATTGTTAAGGTGTGATTGGGTCGATCCTGTTCGAGGAACGAAATTTGATAACTTCCGATTTACGTTAGTAAACTTTAACAATATGCTATATAAAGATGACCGAGTATGCAGTGAGCCCTTCATACTGACATCGCAGGCAGAACAAGTTTACTTTGTCGGCATTGATTCTGATTGGAAAGTTGTGGTGAAAATGTCTAAAAGAGGGGGTTTTCTGATTGACCAAGAAGAACCTGACGTTGTCGCATTTCCTGATCAAACACTTGACCAAAAAACTGTAGCTGTACGAGATAAAGATATACCATGGGCCAGAGAGACAGTTGAAGGAGATACGATAGACTTTCATGATTAGTGAAAATGATAATTATATCCCCAGTTATTGGAGCAGATGTGATGGGTTCATGCAAAGAGTCAGGGATGCGCACACAGGCTAAGATAGATGCTTCCATGCAGGATATGCAGTGCAATTTTGATGCACAGTTTCAGCAGTTACGTGCAGAGTATGAGCAGAGGTTGTCACAGATGTCATCACATATCGATGATATGACGACGCAACAAGTGGCGCCACAGGTAAACAATAAAACAAACCATACTCAAATTGACTTTTATTGATATGTTTAAGATGCGTAATATTGATATATTTTGTAGGCTCCGAATACAGCTGATGGACATCACAGGGATATTGGTGATCAAGATGAGAATGAACCCCATGCATGAGGTAATTTCATTTGTGTTGATGAATTCTCTAGAATTTTTTATATCCTTGGTGAATATAATTTTCCTTTTTTACCTAGATTAGTTTGTTTTAGTATTTCTGACCTAAAACCACCATGAAACATTCTAATTATTATTCGTGATGTGTACGTGCAGAGGGCACGTCAATCGGACGTGCAGTTTGCGCAGTACAGCTCAATATGTGTGTTTTAAGTGATGTGTGCGCTTCATAAATGCACATGGGGGGGGGGGGGGGTCCAAACAGGCCGAACGAAGTCATAATGGCATGAAATCAGACGAAAAATATGGGTGAGTGATTTTTGAAGTGGTCGAGTAGACGACACGTCAATCGGACGTGCCGTGTGCCCGCGGTGACCGAGAACGCAGTTCTGGTTTCATAAACGGCCAAAACGGGGTTCAAACGGTCAAATTCATATCGGACAACCTCATACTGACCTGAAACTACCATGAAACATTCAAATTATTATTCGTGACATGTACGCGCAGACGGCATGTCAATCGGGCATGCGGTTTGCGTGGTACGACTCAATATGCGTGTTTTAAGCGATGCACGCGCGTCATAAACGCGCGTGAGGGGGGTCCAAATGGGCCGAATGAAGTCGGAATGGACTGAAATTAGACGAAAAATATGGGTATGTGATTTTTTAAGTGGTCGAGTAGACGTCACATCAATCGGATGTGTTGTGTGCCCGCGGTGATCGAGAACGCAGTTCTGGTGTCATAAACAGCCAAAACAGGCGTCAAACAGTCAAATTCATAAAGGACAACCTATGATTGACCTAAAACCACCGTGAAACATTCTAATTATTATTCTTGATGTGTACGTGCAGACGGCACATCAATCGGATGTGTGGTTTGCGCGGTACGGCTCAATATGCATGTTTTAAGTGATGCGCGTGCTTCATAAACGTGCGTGGGGGGGGGGGGGGGGTCCAAATGGGCCGAACGAAGTTGGAATGGCCTGTAATCAGACGAAAAATACGAGTGAGAGATTTTTGAAGTGGTCGAGCAGAAGGCACGTCAATCGGACGTGCCATGTGGCCGCGGTGACCGAGAACGCAGTTCTGGTGTCACAAACGGCCAAAACGGGCGTCAAACGGTCAAATTCATAGCGGACGACCTCCGATTGACTTGAAACCACCATTAAACATTCTAATTATTATTCGTGACGTGTACGCGCAGACGGAACGTCAATCAGATGTGCAGTTTGCGCGGTACGGCTCAATATGTGTGTTTTAAGTGATGCAAGCGCTTCACAAACGCGCGTGAGGGGGGTCCAAACGGGCTGAACGAAGTCAGAATGGCCTGAAATCAGACGAACAATACGGGTGAGTGATTTTTGAAGTGTTCGTGCATATGACATGTCAATTGGACATGCCGTGTACCCGCGGTGACCGAGAACGTAGTTCTGGTGTCATAAACGGCCAAAACGGGCGTCAAACGGTCAAATTCATAGATGACGACCTCAGATTGACCTGAAAACACCGTGGAACATTATAATTGTTATTCGTGATAGTACGCAAAGACGACACATCAATCGGACGTGCGGTATGCGCGCAACGGCTCAATATGCGTTTTTTAAGTGTTGAGCGCGCTTCCGAAATGCGCATGGGCTGGTCCAAACCAGCCGAACGACGTCGGATTGGGTTAAAATCGGACAACAACAACGGGCGAGTGAATTTTGAAGTGGTTGGGCAGACGACATGCCAATCAGAGGTGTTGTGTGCCCGTGGTGACGGAGAACGCACTTCTGGTGCCAAAAACGGCCAAAACGGGCCTCAAACTGTCAAATTCAGAGCGTACAACATTGGATTGACCTGAAATCAGAGGGGGAACACTTTAATTATTATTCTTGATGTGTACGAGGAGACGACACATCAATCGGACATGCGGTTTGCACGTAACGGCTCAATATGCGCTTTTTAAGTGTTTGGCGCGCTTCCGAAACGCGCATAGGGTGGTCCAAACCGGCCGAACGACGTCGGATTGGCCTGAAATCAGATGACAACAATGGGTGAGTGAATTTTGAAGTGGTCGGGCAGACGACACGCCAATTGGAGGTTCTGTGTGCCCGCGGTGACTGAGAACGCACTTCTGGTGCCATAAACGACCAAAACGAGCCTCAAACTGTCAAATTCAAAGCGTACGACCTCAGATTGACCTGAAATCAGAGGGGGAACACTTTAATTATTATTCTTGATGTGTAGGAGGAGACGGCACGCCAATCGGACGTGCGGTTTGCGCGCAACGACTGAATATGCGCTTTTTAACTGTTGGACGCGCTTCCGAAATGCTCGTGGGGTGGTCCAAACCGGCCAAACGACGTCCGATTGGTCTGAAATCGGGCGACAACAATGAGTGAGTGAATTTTGATGTGGTCAGGCAGACGGCACACCAATCGGTGGTGCCGTGTGCCCGCTATGACCGAGAACGCATTTCTGGTGCCATAAACGGCCAAAACGGGCCTCAAACTGTCTAATTTTGAGCGTACGACATCAGACTGACCTGAAATCAGAGGGTGAACACTGTAGTTATTATTATTGACGTGTAAGAGGAGACGTCACGTCAATCGAACATGCGGTTTGCGTGCAACGTCTCAATATGTGCTTTTTAAGTGTTGAGCGCGCTTCCGAAACGCACGTGGGGTGGTCCAAACCGGCCGAACGACTTCTGATTGGTCTGAAATCGGCCGACAACAACGGGTGAGTGAATTGTGAAGTGGTTGGGCAGACGACACACGAATCGGAGGTGCTGGGTGCCCGCCCTGACTGAGAACGCACTTCTGGTGCCATAAACGGCCAAAACGGGCCTCAAACTGTCAAATTCAGAGCGTACGACATCAGATTGACCTGAAATCAAAGGGGGAACACTGTAATTATTATTTTTGACGTGTACGAGGAGAAGACATGTCAATCGGACATGCGGTTTGCACGCAACAGCTCAATATGTGCTTTTTTGTGTTGGACACGCTTCCGAAAGGCACGTGGGGTGGTCCAAACCCGCCGAACGACGTCGGATTGGCCTGAAATCGGACGACAACAACGGGTGAGTGAATTGTGAAGTGGTCAGGCAGACGACACGCCAATCGGAGGTGTCGTGTGCCCGCGGTGACCGAGAACGCATTTCTGGTGCCATAAGCGGCCAAAACGGGCCTCAAATTGTCAAATTCAGAGCGTACGATATTGGATTGACCTGAAATCAGAGGGGGAACACTTTAATTAGAACCATAGAATTAACGATTTTATATTTTTAAAACGATAATCGAAATTATGAATATATTTTGAAAATCGTATACTTTCAATCTGTTATAGTAAGTTTGAATTGAAATATGTTAATTTGTTTCAATTATATGTTTATAGGTTTTATTTGGTACTAATTTTATTATTAAATTTTGATATGTAGTTATATTTGATGAGGGTTGCGGAGCATGGAAGATGACGATGAGATTTATCTGGTATTCATATTTGTACTAGTGGTTATTCTTCCAGCATATCCAAAGATGTGAGTTGTTTGAAGCGCCATGAAACAATCTTGGAAATACCAAGCTTACAAGGGTCATGTTTGACCTCAAGGATGACCGCAACAGATGATTGGTGTTTTCGGGACTCAACTAACATGATGGAACACTTTTCTTGTGCCCCCAACGCACGGGAATTACAAATAGTCATATAAACCATTAAGATAGACCCCTCATGACCTTCGGTCTAGAAGACCCAGATGAAGGGAATGAAAGAAACATACTTGCCTCCTTCGATTTCGACTGAGTGATTGGGCCTGCGACCTTCTATAAAGACATGCCCAACAATGGCCCAAGAACCTTCTTCCTACCCAGACTCCTCGTTCCCTCCAGTAACGTTATCCGTGATGAAGGGAACAGGGAGATCGCCCCATCCTACTGGATAAGAGAGAACAACGGGCTGTGCTGAGGGGAGGCCTGTGAGGACAAAAAACTCCCCCCCCACACCATCTGGCATCTACTCTATATGCAAAGTATTCTTAGAGGAAGAAAACATGATGGGAATCGAAGAGCTCTTAATGAACCCTAGAGATAAGTACGACTAAATTTGGAACTCCGATAGGGGTGACGACAAAGGTTTGGAGGGGCTCATGAGGGAGACATCCCATTGGTCCCAAGGTATCTCTTCTGCAGCCAAGGGTGACATGAAATCAGGGACAATAACGTCATAAAAAATAGGAAGAAAAAAATCTAGAAGGTTTTTAGGCTCAGAGTGGCCACCTGATAAAATATCCCAGGATACGTGCGATCTAGCATAACTGCAGGCGCGTGAGATCCACCAGAGAAATTTGAAAAGGAAAAGCCCGCACCAATGGTCACCACCTAATGATAAAACCCCCAAGGATCCCTAAGGATAAAAAAGACTAGCACCCTGGAAACCGGAGCTCGAAGAACATTCCATTGATCGCTTCCTTCTACAGACAGCTTCCGAATGGCCATGAAGATGACATACCGATCAAGGAAAGACGACACATCCTGCACCTCCTGACCCGAAAGCTCCACCACCGGGAAAACCTCTTCCTTGATAGCCACCCTATAACCCATTGACACCATCGGGAAAAAAGGAAAACCTGACACATCATCAGATGTTTCATCACCAACCGGAGCGAACGGGTCTACCATTTCGCATAGAGAATCTTTGAATGTCCTCCCCTTGATCTCCCCAGGGAGAGATTCACCCGGCGCCTACCGATCAAGGAACTCAAGAGATGAGCCAACCCCCGCGGTGGAGCCAAGCGCAAGACAAAATGGGAGCGAGAGAGTCAAGCAAAATCCATTTTAAAAAAATTTGTATTTTTATACAAAAAATGATTACATTAATTGGATTATTATTAAACAAATAAGAGTTATGTGGCCATAAAATAATCCCAAACATTATTATAACATGTGAAACATAAGTAGATGAAAATTGTGAAAATGGAATTTTTAAGAATAAAAAATTTCAAACCATTGAAATTGTTAAAAATGTGTTTTATAAATTCAATATATTATTCTTAAATGAATAATTTTTATCTATAAAAAATAATCGAGGTCACCAGAAATATTGGGTACATGTTTTATGTCATTTATAGATAATGATAATGTTTAAAACAAAAGTATTAAAAAAACTATATTTTCATTATTCACCCAAAATTTCACTATAATTTGAAAAAAATAAATAAACAATCCTAAGATATTTTGAGATGTAAAATATAAATTTGATTTTAGTATTATAAAATAAAATAGTTAAATTTTAATATTATTTTAGTCTAAAATAATAAATATAATGGAAATATGTATTTATTGATAAATAACATTTTTAAGTGTTCTTAAAATTATTTTTTATCAATTTAAAATTAAATGAATCTTAATATATATTTTTATATTTATGATAATATTTTATAATTGGTAAATTCAATTCATTATAATAAAATATACAACACATAAAAAATATTTATTTGATAAAGAATAATCCTTTTATTATGAAATCATGTAAATTATTTATCTTCTAAGTGTAAAAATTCATTTTATTTAACAGAGGTTTTATTATTCTTGTGATTTTAATAATAATATTAGTCTAATATTTCATGAGTTGTCTATATACGGTGTTATGAATGAAAATAGCTATCGAACAATTTATTAAGTTAAGGAAAAATATATTCCAAAACCTTGTGGTGTTGTATTATCCCCATTAAATAAATTATATCCTACCATTTTTTTTAAATATACTAATGAAAATAGTTAAGGCTATATGAACAATATTCACACCTTGGGGTATAATTTCTAGAGTGTTATCAACATTAAATGTATATGAATCATATATTATTCCTCAGAATAGGCTTATTCTTTATATAGAGTTTTGTCTCCAATAATTCATTCTAAACAACCCCCATAATCTAGTTTCATGATTATTATACTAGAATTAGTATTAATTGAGGGTTCATAGTCATCCATGGATTAAAAGATCATCATAGGTCTGTTTTAAATATTAAATGTGATTTACAATTTTGAGTTATTATTAAGGAGTCTATGTGGAGATGGTTAGTACATTCCCCAAATCACTCTAATCCAGATACGAGAAGATTTATAAGATTCACATTACCACAAACATCAACTTGGGAGGAAAATAATATAACGATTAGAATATTTCATCAGTAAATCAATATCTAATCAATAGGGTGGTGATTTCATGTTTTTATGAAACATCATTTTTATACAACAATGGCTAGCCCAAAATCCAATAAGTCATTTAGAAATCCAGAGTGCAGTATTATTGTACTATAAACCAAAAAATTATCATTATCCATTACAATAGTAATCTTTGCATTGTCTTTCTATAGTTATCTTATTTTTGGAGGTTGCTTAGGTATATTACCCTCATTATCCCTCTGAATAGGTCATCATTTTATATAATGAACAAAATCTTTATATATTTAGAATAAATAATTATTTATATTCATTGTATTGACCAACTTATTTTGTCAGCTTTATAGTCATGTTCAATGGAATATGGTTCCACACTTAACGAATTTTCTTATTCCCTTGAGAAATTTACATGGTTGATTATTCCCTCAATTTTCAACAGTAGGAAGTTGAATAATCATTCCTTTATCATCTATATCTATTAACCATCTACAAAACACTATCATTATCTTATTTGGTATGTTCATAGGTTCATCAAGACTCAAGTTGTCAATTTTAACTCAAGATAGTTTGGTGGGCCAAACAATAATACTTTCAAAGCCACCTTAACATCCATTTGGTTCCAAATTAGGATATTTACTAGTTTTTTCATTACGTCCATTATTAAAAGTGTTCCTTCTAACTCCAACCACGTCAAAAACCAAATGGGTTATCATGAGTGATAATAATATAAGGTAATTATCACAATTAAACACACAATAATTTGACCTCATAATGTACTATTTTATGAAATCATCATGTAAAAATATAGTTGTTTTAGTACAACCTATATTACCCTTTTTTCTAACAAGGATATGTAAAAATGGGTTCTCTTGTAATAATTGAACTAATTCATTTTCATAACAAGTACATTATAATTAATAGTAAATATATTGTGAGTGGAATAGGTATGTCCCTTAAGAGTGTCTAACCATGTGTAAAATCTTATGCTTACTCATTTTTAACCGGTAAAGATTGAGTTGATACTAAACCATCACTTTCAAGGTGATTAAACTTAAGTGATTATTTTCCATATCTCCATCCACTTTTTAGTATCCTGACATTGATCTTATTACAAGGAAAACCACATACTAAAAAAATTAATTAAATTCACTATTAGAAAATGGACCTATACCCATAGTTTTGTTCAAAACTGTGGGTATATGCACCCATATACCCACAATTGTCTCAAAACCATGGGTATAGGTATAGTATGGGACCATATACCCACGGTTTTCCCAAAATCGTGGGTATAGGATTATTTATACCCACAGTTTCTCCAAAATCGTGGGTATAGGGTAGTTTTTTTGAGACCTATACCCATGGTCTAACAAAAACTATGGGTATAGGGTTGGTTTATGAAGACTTTGTACCCACAGTTTTACAAAATCGTTGGTAAAGCTTTCCCACCTTATGGCGTAAAATATTTTTTGCAGGCACAAAGTTTTTTCATGGGAATACCTATTCCCACGATTTTCTACCTATTTTCCTGGTTTATATAAATATATATAACTAAATATATATCTATATATCAATAATACAAATGGGATAGTGGTTAGGCATGTGAGGTATAAACGAGCGGTCCATGGATCGAATCGCGCAACCATGATTTTTTGTCAAACCAATACCCATGGTTTTAAAAACATGGGTATAGGTGAATGACATGGTGGAATAGTGAGTGACACGGTGGATTGGACCTACACCCACGATTTCCTAAACCGTGGGTATAGATCAGTGGCTATTTCGATGCCTCGGGAGCCCAAGATACATGAAACTGTGGGTATAGGCTATACCCACAGTTTCAAACTATGGGTATAAAGAAATTTTCCAATAGTGATTTTCGATGTTATCTTATATATAAGATTATCCCATAAGATTTCACTGATATTCTATCATATTAATCATAAAAAAATAACTATAATAATTCAACAATATATCTAAACCCTTCTCTAACACCAACTACGTTACCCCATACCCACACTCCTACATCTTATGCTATAATTATAATATTTTCACAAAAGCTATGATAGCAAGTGAGATGATCAAGATATTTTTTTTTATTTTAAAGAATTTAAAAAAGATAAAACTTACATCTAAAAATAATAACACAATCCCATGAATTGAATGGTGACTCACTTTGAGAATTATCTATATATGAAACTTTCTTTACTTTTCAAGGGTTGTTGATTATGGGTTTTGACTTATCATTTTCTTCTTTTCTTTCCCGGAGGTATTTATCCCATATAAAAGTGTCTCAGAGTTAATGATTTAAAGGATATAGGATTATTGGGATACTAGGTGGATGAAACTAACGAACCAACTAGCCGATAGAGTACACCATCATACTAGTGGTGCTGGAAGTGGGATTATATACATGATGATCCCACTGAACAGTCGGTGGTATGCCACCTGTCCTCCATTGATAAGGTGCTCTCCAGCCGATGGAACCAAAATTCAAGAACAATTTAAGTGTGTTTTTGTATTTTCCTCTAATCTGATTATTAATATAATAATTACAAAAATCTAAATCTCTTGTGAGAATAAACACCTATATGTCTTTCCCTAGCTTCTCTAGGCATCCCCATCCTCTCCTATAATATTCTTGAAGTCTCGATCGATCAGGGGGTGTCAATTAAAGATATATCTATACATTCTAAGCACATTTATCTTTTTTTTCTTTAAAATTTATCATATATCTAAAATATGTTGGCTTGGTCTATCGATTTTAACCTATATATAATGGTGAATTAATTCTTGATTGAATGATCAGTGTTGGATCAAGTGATCGAGTGGACTCTCGAAGATCATTCTTGATCAGCCATTTATGATGAATCTATTTAGGTAAGATTATGTGGATTTCATCTCTTGGAATTATTTTTTACATTAATTATAGTACTTTAGGTTCAATTTTTATTATTTTAATATTTTTCTTGTGAACATTAGTGTGTATGCATGATCAAGGTGTAATTAATTGTAATATTATATAGTTTGGTTTTGATGCATTAAAGGTAGGATATCAATATCATCTTGGACCATTGGTTAGATCTTTTGGGAATATTTGGTTTTTTTCATAGTATAGAGTCCCCTACATGATGGTATCCTTAACATACATAGGGTGGGAAATTTGATATTAGTAGGTATAGAATGTGTGTTCTTTTCTATATTGTGTTTTAGTTGTGCAATATTTCATATGCATGAAATGTTTAATATTACATTATTATTAATTGATATGTTGAACCTTTTTATGTACCATTCATAGTCTATAGAGTATTTACTATGATATGTGGTTCCTTTCAAAGTCATTCTTATATGTGGATTTTCCATCACCTATGGAATCTTAACATATATTCAGGTTGAATAATGAACCTTAACGGACCCACTGACTCCTTAAAGGGGTAGTTTGTTCAACATGATTTTATGGTTGTGGATCTATCTAGAATTGTTACTGTTGATCTTGGAATGTGGCTATCCCATGAAGTGATATTTCTATATTCATTTTGACGGGGGTACATAAGCTGGCATGATTCACCCTTGGGGAATGTCCCTATGCACGTATAATGTTTTTTTGTACATGAATACTATGAATGCATGTAATATAAGGGGAAAAGGTAGTCATATGACATGGGTTACACATTCCATTTAATGGGAGTGTGGAGTTGTTCCTTAAGGGTTGAATTTGTATTGTCTTTAAAGGTAGAAAGATTTAAATGGAATGATCTAATTCATAAAATTAACTAAATTTGTAATTTATTTCCATTTGGAACCGAAGTAGGTACAATAGTGGTTTGTGGTATATTTTTTTATCAAAGGATCTCTTGATACATGATTGGATATGACATGAACCAAATTGTAAAATTTGATAAACTAAAACCCAAATCATCTTTGACATGTCCCAAAGGGAACTACCTATCTTCACTGGCTAGGGACTAGTTCCTGAGCATAAAAAATGATCAAGTGTGATTTTATGACTAGAAAAACCAAATAGTAAAAAAGTAGAAGAAGAATACATAAACAATCAGTATTCAAATACAGTTATCATATGTAATGTACCAAAATGTAGACAATTACAAAACCAAGAACAAGAAATCAAACTAATAGATCACATAAACCAATGAAGACACCAACAAAAGATCTCTTTATAACTAGTGAATCACAAACTCTACTTGTCATCATCAACTACCAAGTTCCTGATAGTCAAGAACACAAAATATCTCATATTTTTTCTTTCCCTTTTCCTGAACCTGGAAAATGAATGTCTACACATGCCCAATGTCATTTGTAGTGTGTGAGAAACACTATCCTTGTGGGATTACAAAATCATGCTATAAAAAATTCAGTTCAAATAATACAAATATACTATATTTTAATTAGAACATGTTATGGTGATATTTTTCACAACTCATTATAAAAAGTTCTTTTCAAAATAATTCATTATAAAGTGTAATGTAGGTATAAATAATTATTCCCTTCCAATTAGGAATGTGTAAGAATTCCAATCAGAAAAATCATGAATTGATAATTTTATATACATTGACAGGTAATCAATCAATATAAATAATAGTACCATGGTTATAAGCTCATGGTTATGTTAGACCATGTCTTGTATATCCTCATGAATCACAGCGAAATATAGATCAAGGTGTTCCCACATCCCTAGATTATAGGACTAGGGGGGATATGATTCTACCCCAATGAATGTATTTCTACCCTTATCAATATTTTATTAACTGTTTCATCATAAATCCATTTATAGTTAGAGATAATGAATTACTAGAGTGGATGTCCCAAAATTTCAACCTAAAATCCCAAGATCCCATGTTCTTAAAGTAAATAAATTAGGGGAAAACAATTTACCCGAAATGAGTTTCATCAATCATTGTTTTCGGAGCCCCATCTCAGGTTTCAAATAGTCTATTTCATTTAAATATCCAAAATCATATAGTTTTTTAACAAAACATAATCCTTTTAAAACAATCCATTTTATTTCAGATCAGTAAAATATTTCATGCCTGCAGTTCTTAGGAATAATCATTATAGTCTATATCAAATCATTCATTTTGATTTAAAACCATTTTTCGGAAATCAACACATTATTTGAAAATCCATATTCAATAAATTTTAATACACACCATTCCATTTGAAAACATTTTTCAATAATATCAACTCATTTTTGGAGAATCGATAAGGAGTATATTTGAAATCAAGAAAGAGACCACAATTTCAATTGATTGGAACTGAATTACAAAACCACCAACCTCAACCAAGATAATGTAAAACATAAATCTCTAGATCCACAACTAGTTAGAAATAAGAACCTGGAAGTATCAAGAGGAGTACCTTAATGATTATCTCACAATAATATTGGTGTGCCGACCCCTGTCACCCTTACACTAGTCTCCTGGAAAGGTTGAACAAGAATATATTCATGAAGAACATAATAACTTTATATAGATTCTAAAATTCATGAAACCCCATTCTAGAAATATGATCAATCTGAATTTCAAGGCAAATAATGGAGATCGATCAGTTTAATATAGAGAAAAAAAGTTAACGGATGCAATAAAACACTCTATTAATTTTGTACACGGATGGAGTAACCGCCCCAAAATTTAAAGTGTTCACTCAACCATTTTAAAATTTAAAAACACCATCACCACATCTTAGTGATTTCCACCATATTATGTTGTATTTTCCAAGAGGACAGACCATTGGGACCGACTACACCAAACTGAGGCAATCTAGGACAATTTCTCCCACAATGGCCTCCACTCTGATCTAGTGAGGCCTTAGTGACTATGGTGTGAAGGAAAACCAAGAGTATGACATGACTTTGACCATTCCCTTCATTAGGTGTGGTGGTTGTTACCTTTTTGAAAAGCATTCTCTAACAGAAATAATGACCCCTGGTATGGCCTTAGTGCTTTCTATATTTCACCAAAATACCACAAACCAATTTTTAGACAATTTGATCCTTAAAAAATCTTGAAACCAAATATAACTAACCTAATAGTCAAGGAAAAAAAGGCAATATAATTAAAATACATGAAAGAAAAATTCAGTATGTCATAGTTCCCATTATCAAAATTTTTTTATCTCTCCATAAATCCACATCATAACAAATAGTCCACAATTACATGAGTATATTTCTCTCTCATCATCGTTTTACACTACCACATTTCATGAGCATCTGATCCATACTTCCACTGAACCCCAGCCAGGGTGTGGATTTCCTATAGACAACCATTATATGGGAATCAATAATCTATAATGGATGGTTAATCATAGTCATATCAAGTTCAACATCAATACTCCCCTAGTTTAAAAAATTAGTTGGGTATAAGAGAGATTTCTCGAGTGGTGACATGTAAAACATACTGCGGATTGAAATCATCTAAGATGGATATTCCCAATAGTACGCCACCTTTAAAGTACACTTAGTGACCCCAAAAGGTCTCATATATCTCAGTGTCATCTTCTATTTCTTTCCAAGCCATCAGAGTCCCTATAGAGGAAAGAATCTCTAGAACACATGGTTATAAATTGAGAGTTCCAAAGGACTATGATGATGATCCACATAAGGTTTATATTTTCCCTATTCCATCACCAACCACTATTGAATCATCGTAATCTATGATTTTGTTACAGATATATTTTTATAAATGGTCACCACATACATTCAAGTAACATTTTTATAATATTAGGTGGTTAAATGGGCATAAAAAGGAAAATATTTAACTATTTTAATATTGTGTTGAAACAATAAATCATATATTTTTCTGATGATTATGTGTTTTTTTGAGTGTATAAGTTCAAAATAATCATTAATTTATTATTTTTATTTTATGTTTAGATATTTTGGTTGAATCTATTGATATTTTATTTGGAATTTTATTCTCAATTGTTTTGATGATTCTATGTTCATAATAACTTTATTTTTTGATTCTAAATATCATTTTTTTAAAATTATTTTCATTAATATTGACTATTCAACCTGTTAATATTTTAAGAACATATATTTATTTAATTAATTTGATGGAGGGAAATGTTTTTAGAAATTATTTCATGGTTTTCCAAAATTATTTTTAGTGTGCATCATCTTTTGTGTTTTTTAGATGTCATTTTTGAAGATTATTTTTTAGGGGATACATATTGGAATTTAACATGCTACCACATAATAGAATTTTTTTCTCAATGTGTCGTAAGATATTTTCAAGATTTTCTCAGTGTATGAACAACCCCCCATCGTCGTAATAGGAATTTTACATCCGAACCATGTAAGATGATTTTCAAGGTTGGTGTGCATAATACTATATGATTATTAACCATAGATTTATTATGAAAATCTCATGGGGTTTTAAAAATTGTGTGCGTATCAGTGACGCTCGATCTCGACCGAAAATGAGATACATTTAAAGAAAAAAATGGGAAATTTTTTGAAGAGACTGTTACAATCACAGGTTAGGCACACAAGATACTGATTAAGCTGACCCATATTGTGAGGGACACTCCAAATTGCGGGAGTTGATTTGTGGAGGATAAGATCATGAGTGTTTTTGGAATCATCATCTTCTTAGCTATACAACAACTCTAGAAGAAAACTTCATCCTTGGTTGGCAGACAACCCATACAAAACGTGAGACACATAGAAGGCACGAGTTGAAATGTCAAGGGTTAAAGAATGAACCTAATCTAACCCTTGACGAAATTTATTTTCATTCAAAAATAAAACAGGATCAAAATCCCATTTAATTGTAATTAGTAAAATATCTGTAATCTATTTTGTGTACCCTCTAATTCTTGATTCAGAGAAGTGAGAAATATTAGAAGAAATGACCCCTTCTCCTATGGACTTAGAAAAAACATGATGAACCTTGTAAGTCATGGGTGTTCTTCCATTATTCCTCGAATTGTGTGTTCTACACCATCACGAACATCCACTACCAATAAAAAAGCAGTATCAGAGCCACCAGGTTCGAAACGACAATGTGCTTAGAGTGTTTTATAGTGACTAGAAAATTGAAGGTGGCAAAAACAATTAGGCCAAATACATGATTATCTCGTTGACATGATTCCAATGGTTCAATTAGAATCAAATTTTGAGATGAAATGAATCCGGTAGATCTATTCATGCTTTTAGTTAAACCGCACGTGCTATAATACTGCTTCACCTATAAGACAACATTGTTCACACAAGTAGTAAATTTTTAGTGAGTTTTCCAGAAACTGTTCTTATGAGGCACGCCAGTGCCACCTCATAGGTCTATTTAGACCATTGAAAATGATTTGTATATATAATGTCCAATTAGATCAATTTTTAGTGATCCAGGAGTTTATTCCAACTATGTTGACCAATCCAGACATAATTGTATGGTTATATTTTCAAAATTATCATTCTAGAAATGGAAGAAAATTCCATTAACATGATTATGCATACCACCTCCAATTGTGGTATCTAGAAACACAAAATTTATGTTCTTTTATATATTAAATATTTTTGGAAACAAGTAGTTTACTCCACTAAGCTCATTGTAGAACAAGAAGAGGATTCATCAACAAGAGAACAATCCGGTGAGAAGATATTAGCCAGTAACCTTCCAGTTGATGTAGATTTGGTCGTGGTGAACAGAAAATGTGCTACCGAAATGAGAAAATTGATATAAAAGAGTATCATCTAAAAATTTTCCATCAAAAACTATGATTATATTCCTTAGATAAAATTGAAAAAAATGTATGTTAGGAATACTGTGAAGAAAAAATAAAACCTGATATGTCATTTTGGAAACATGAAGTACAATGAAGGGACCAATGTATCATATTTGTGAATGAGTTCCAAGGAATTGTTAGTAAGATTAATTAAATGAAAATTATGATTGATAATGAGTTTCATGAACTATTGATGTTGAGTTCATTATCGAATATGCGGGACACACTATTTGTGTTGATCAAAAAATCAACTCTAGATGGAACTCTCACCATGGAGATGGTTAAAGATAGAATAATAAATGAAGATTCCTGAAGAAAAGATGATATAAATACACCTAAATTAGAGGATCTTTTCACTAAAAGATAAGGGAATGAGAAATGGCAGGTAAGTAGTAGAGGAAGAGAACCCTGTGACCAAATTATGCAAATGAGGAAGTGATCAAAATCCCGATCGAGATAGGACATGAAGGGCGAAAACTGTGGAAATCATGGAAACTTAATTTGGGATTGCAGGAGGCTAAAACTATCATAAAGGAATCCGGAAGGTAAGAACAAAAATACTGATGTTTTATTTGTTAATGAGGAAATCGTTATTTTTAGGAATATAATCATGTCAGTCTTGCAAGCTAAGGCTCGACATGGGTGATTGATTCTGACACCTCATACCATGTCACATCAAGAAGATATTTCTTCTCATCTTACAAATTAAGGATTTTAATACTTGTGAAGATGTGAAATGATCGTGCAAACAAAACAAATGGTATTGTTCATATTTTTTAGTAGACTAATACTCGATGTAGGTTATTGTTGAAGTATGTGAGGAATATTATTGATATTCACCACAATATATTATCCAATTGAATTCTTTATGGGGATGGATATGTCAGTTACTTTGGTGATGGGAAATTTAAGATTACAAAAGGTTAATTGGTAATTTATAAAGGAAAGATAAATACTTATCATTATCTCACAACTTCCCGACCGTGTGGAGGAGAAGTCAATGCATCTAGAAAAGATGTCCCTATAGACGTTTTCCATAAAAATCTTAGTCAAATGAGCGAGAGATGAATCATAATTCTATCCAGTAAGGATCTATTTCCAAGAATAAATGGGAAAAATATTATTTCTTAAATTTATTTCATCCTGTGAAACTACATAGAGTATCTTTTCATAGTTATATACTCTCAAGAAAAGAATTTTTTTTAGATTTGATTCCCACAGATGTATGTATTATGAGAACTAAGTCAATGGGAGGTGATATTTCTTTTGTTACCATCAAATATTATGATTATAGAAAAGTGTTGGACATTTCTATGAAAAATAATGATCAAGTACATAATATTTATATGAATTTTCTTGTGATGGTGGAAAGAGAAACATGCAGAAGATTAAAGTGCGTACGAGAAGACAATGGAGGAGAGTACCATGGTCTGTTTGAGAAGTAATACTGGAATTTTGACATAAGGATGAAAAAATTAGTACCACGTATGGCGATGTATAATTGTATTGTAGATATATTAAATAGAAAATTTTTTGAGAGTCAAATATATGCTCTAAAATGAAAAGCTTCTAAACACCTTTTGAGGGAGGCATTGAGAATTGAAGTTGATTTTATCAACCTTTCTCCACCAGTTCCATTGTACTAAGAAATTCCAAATATGGTTTGGAAAGGTAAATATGTTTCATACAAAAAATTGATTGTATTTTAATACATGTCATTTGTTCACATACCAAAAGATGAATGAGAAAATATTGATGGAGAAGGAAACCAGTGTATATTTTGAGATATTCTCACGAGGAATTTGGATACTGAATTTTGGATCCTATCTGCAAGAGGATAATCAGAAGCACTGATCTGGTGTTTCATGAGGATCGGAATATAGAAGATTTTGAGAAGCCATAAAATGAATGGAAGTTGCATTTTGAGGAAATTTGAGTCATTCTTGAACCATTCTCACCCCCATTAGTACCAGCTAGTGGGAGAGAGATACACGACATTGACAATACATCACTACTATGAAATATTTCTCCATTTTCTAATATGTCTTTATTATATGATACTGAAAAATACCCAAAAATCACAGTTGGGGATATCTTCTAGAGAATGAAAACTATGTCTTGGATATTCAACATAAGAGCACATGATGATCAATGACATGGAAGAGAAGTAATGTTATGATGATGAAATTAGAAGAAAACAAAATATGGATTGGAAAAATTATTTGCAATAGGATATGATCTCCTTGCAAAAAAACCATACATTTGATTTGTTAGAGTTACCATATGTAATAAAGGCACTCATGAACAAGTGGGTGTACAGAATCAAAGGATGGGATGGAAGATCAAAACTGAGTATCATATCTAGAATGGTTATGATGGGATTAGGTCAGAAGAAAATTATTGACTTTAATTAATTTTTTAATCCCGTGGTTATAATGTATTATATCAGATTTTTTCTTGGATTGGAAGCTTGTTTGAACCTAAAGGTTCAACAACTGGATGAATATATAGCTTTCTTAGATAGTGATTATGATGAGAACATATACATAGGGAAGTAAGAGTGATTTCAGATGAAATGTATGAAAGATGATGAAAATTTTATATGGTTTGAAATAGGAACCATGGAAATGGTTTAGGAAATCAGACTCATTCATGGAGAAAAATTTGTACAAAAAGATTAATGTTGATCACTTCATATTCATCATTCAAATTTTCTGATGGTGATTTAATTATCTTATTCCTTTATGTTGATGATATGAAAATTATAGGAAAAGATACCACTGATATTGATAGGGTGAATAAAGAGATAAAAATGTATTTTGAAATGAAGGATTTGGGAGTTGCTACTCAGATTCTTTGTATGATGATTACCCATGACATGATGAATCAAGAGATTTTGATATCTCACAAATGGTACACAATGAATGTTCTTTAAAGATTAACAAAGTGTAAGGATAAACCATTTAGCACTCCACTTTCAATTCATTTATAGATCACGAATTTTCAGAGCCCTTCAAATGAGGGGGAGAAAGAAGATATGGAAAATGTTCCTTATTAGTAAGAAATTGGTAGTTTTATGAATTCTATGGTGAGAACCAGACCATATATTTTTCACTCTATTTGGGTTGTGAGAATATTATTATCAAAATCAAGAAAAGGATCATTGGATAGTGTTTAAATGTATATTGAGTTATCTCCAAAGTACATCTAGTCATTGTTTATGTCTTTGAAATGGTAAACCAGTTCTAGAAGGATACACATATATAGATATGGCTAGTGATACAGACCTGAGGAAATCTATATCCAGGGATGTGATATTATTTTTAGGGGGATAAATATCATGGAAATCATGACTTCATATGTGTGTTTCCTTCTCTACCATAGAAGAAGAATACATCACAATCATTGATGGATAGAAGGAGATGTTCTGGATGAAGATGATTTTATAGGAGATGGGAAAAATTATGGAGGAATATATTATCTATGGCGATAGTCAGGTAGCTATTCATCTCAAATTGAAAAAAAATTTCACTACAGTTAAAAAAACATTGACCTGTGATACAACCGTATCCTAAATGTGTTTGAAGAAGGATTGTTTAACTTTTTGAAAATTCACAAGAATGATAATGGGGAAGACATAACAGAGAAGGTTCTACCTAAAGATATGTTGCATGCTGGCAAAGAGACTACATGTCTAGATTCAACCAAAAATTGGTCATGAGGGAGAGATTTATGGGGACACGTCCAATTATGGGAGTTTATTTGTAGAGGATGAGAACATGAAAGTTGTCATCAATAACATCTTCTTTGGTCAGAAAAAACTCTAGCGGAAAACTTCTTTCTTGGTTGGAATCCAAATTAGATGACATCATAGATGCACAAAAGGATTCAAGACAATCATCAAGGGTTGATGAACCAACCCAAAAAAACCCTTGGAATATTTTATTTTCATTCATCTATAATATGGTATCAAAATCCAAGGAAATTGTAATAATAAAAACTGATGTAATCTATTTTTTGTACCCTCTGGCGCTTGATCTAGAGAAGAGAGAAATAATTGATGAAAAAAACCCTTCTCCCATTGATGTAGGAAACCCTTGAAGAGTCAAATTAATCCTTTTTTGTTCCTATTTTTTTTTCTCTATTTGTGTTTGATTTCATCCCCATGAACTTCCGTTGCCCCAATTCTTATACAGAAGAATTCCGAGCTTGAAAAATCTTACATGAATCACAAATTCTGAGTTCAACCAATGTAAAAATAGATTTAGAAAATAATGAAGAACAATTTAGTTTGAGGATGAATTTATAAAGGTTTAATTTTTTTCAAAACTCAGGGATGATTGAGATCAGCCAAGTCTAAAGCACAATTTTTATGTGTTGACAACCTTCGTTTGTGGTATTGTGATAGAATTTAGATCATTATTCTTGAATGGAGAATTTTTGAACTGAAATGAAAAAAACCAAGGCCAGGTCCCCCAGATAAATATTTTATATTGAGGTTTAAAAGGAATATCTACCCATGTTTTTTTCAAATTTTAATGGAATGAGTCTATGTAAACAAGTGGAAATTCAGTTCTGTTCGAATACATGATGCCCATGTGTGATGATGACTTTCTTTTATCGAGTGAGAATCTGAACTGAGGATTTTGGGGAAGATGAATGAAATATGAATGTGAGCCTGAGATATTGATGAGTGATGATAAATTTCTTCTAAAAATGAAATCCAATGAGTTTTCTTGAGGTTGATTCATGGAATCTTTTGATGAGGAAGATGAATAAATTTGTTTGCTGCATTGATTCAATTGTATATTTTATAAGATGACGGGAACTATGAACTGGGGCATTCAATTTATCTTTTTTACATTGAATTTTCCTTCTTTATATTGTAACTATTTAATTTATTAATATTTCATGCATTCCAAAAAATCTGATTTAATCTGCACATTTTTTATACAAGTGAGCTTACTTCCCAGTGTGGACCATTCTATCTTGGCCTTGTCCATTCTGTAGGGGACTTTTTCTTTTGGCTATCCCTATCACCCAGACCTGTGATGACTTGCATATCCACACTATCTTGATTCTTGTTTGTTGATTATTTTTCCACCACTTTCATCTGTTTAATTCACCTACTTGGGATTATCTATTTCACAACTCAGTTTATATTTCATATTGGTTTCATGATGGATCTGGATTCTCTATAACATTTTGAGTGACTATTTGTGTCAAGGTAATTGAGGACCTCTTCACCGATTCCCATTTTACTATCTCTATTATTTGTTGGCTTTCCACTAGTTCACTACTATTAGGTTCTCTCAGCTTTGTTTAGGTTCATTTTTCTTAGATGCTTCTTCATACTCTCTCGAAGTAGATCTTAAACCTTCCATACTCTTTGTACACCACTGGTGTGTAGGTTCTTTTGGAGTTCTTGATCGAATCATTCCCTTGGAAAAAGTGTGGAGAAGATATAAAGTAGATTTCCTCCGTAATCCAGTCTAGGTGAGTATAATTACTTGTGCGATGCTTGATAATCATCATCATCTCCAAAATGACACGCATAGAGTTACCATAATGGCCAGACCCTAGAAACCAGTGTTGTAAGTATCTTTACTATCTTTTCATTTTATTCTCGTAATTAAGTGTTCAAATCTGCTATATATGTTTTCAGTTTAGTTATCCTATACGCTATAATCTATTCTTTCTTTGAGAATAATGAAATTCATGAGTAATGGGTGTTGTATTTTTCATGTACATAGGTCATCATGGGGACAAAACATATAAATAACTGTATTCCTTATCTTAATTTTAATTTTTGTTTCATCTTTGTTGTTCGGTTATGTATCGATCAACTTCCATATTCAAAAATCATGCTCGATCTTATCAGGGATTGAAATTCTGGTTGTATTTGGTTCACTATTTCACCTAGAAAACATGTTTTATATTACTGTAGAATTTGATTCCTGTTTCTTTGATTGTAGTTCTAGTTTCTATTTTATTTTTTTCACTGTGATGTCATCATAATTCACCACTATCATATTTACTACTTCTGTTTAAATCCATATAATCATCTATATTTCTTATTACAATGAATAAATTTTGATAAACATAGTTTACCCAAGGTATTTATTGGTTGTTGGGAGTATTTGATTGACATTTTATGCAAGAACATGACATCGACTCTTTGGGAAAACATAGAAACAAATTGATTCAGAATCGATATATTAGATGGTGAAACTGAATTTAACCTTTAGAAAATTAAAATGGGAGCTCTACTAGTTTAGTAGGGCCAGATTGATGCCCTATGTTGTCCAAAGAAACCCATTATAACTTTAAACAAAACTGGAAAGACCACTTCTGAGTACCAAGATGTATCCCTCTAATGGTTAATTAAAGAAAAAAACTCTTTATTTCATTCATTTGGTGATAAAGTTATAAGAGATTTTTTTTATAAGTTTACTACTTCTAGTATTTAACGTAAACTAGATAAATTATACAATACTCCCTCATTAAAGGGTTTGATTTATAAAAAACACCATATGTTTAAATCTAAAATCAAACCTAGTAGATCTATTAAACCCATATGGATGAATTACCACATTTATGTTAGATCATACCAACATTAATGTAACTGATGATGGTGAGGATCAATAAATGATCTTTTTAATATATTTAGATAATGACTATAACACACTATATGAAACTACGATTTATGGTCGAGACTCCATAACCCTTAAAGTGGTTGTGTTAGCACTTATTTCCAAAGAGCTACACTCTCAACCAATAATCAAAGGCGATGCAAAGAGAATATTCTCTAGGGGATACCACAATCTATGCATATGGATAAATAGTTTAGTAAAGGAAAAATAAATAACAGTAAAGAATCCATAACAATGTGTAGTTTTTGGGAAAGGAATATCAATGGATTCCATTTTGGTAAATCTTTGCATATTAAGATTTAGTGTAATAAACTCAAACATAAGTTACATTCCAAACAACCTATAACCTAGTCAATTTTAGCAGAATCATTTTATGACACTATCAATGTCCTTAATATATCCATACAAGAACTCAATCAAGAGTGGGTCTTAGACTCAGGATGTTCCTTTCACATCTGTACCTTTAGAGAGGCATTCCATGAGTATCATGAATGGGTAGAAGGATATATCCTATTAGGAAATAATAAGAGGTGCACAGTTGAGGGAATACGTTCTGTTTTGTTATTTCTAATTATCATTCCATCATCACATAAATTGATGTTCGGTGGGTTCGCAACCATAATAAAACCTGGTTCCATAGGAGTTCTAAATCAAAAGGGATCCACATTTAGATCTGAAACATGTTGTCTAAAAATAGTTATTATCACTAGAATCATCATTAAGGGTTATCTTGTCAATGGGTTATATGTCTTGAATGGAAATACCAATTCAAGGAAGTTGGGTAGTGTCTATTAAACAAAAAATTATAATACTATTCTTTGGAATATTATATTTGGGCATGACAGCTCTAAGGTTCTAGAAGAGATGAACAAGAAGGGGTTATTGAGTTATATCACACCTAGAAATCATTTATTTTTAGGGATTTTGTAATGGTAAAGTCTAAGAGGGTTACCTTAAATAGGACCTCTTTCAATGTTTCAATCCACCATGAATACATTCATTCTATCCCATTAGTTCAATCAAGGACTACCTCCCATGGTGGATGATCCTAATTTATCAATTTTATTGATGAATTTTCCAGAAAAGTGTGGGTTTAAATTCTGAATAATAAATATAATTTAAAATAAAAAATAATAAATTGGAATACTTTGGTTGAAAATAAAATTGCAAAGGCAATTAAAATCATGATAATAGATAATGGGATTGAGTACTTATCCACTGAATTTATTCAATAAGGTGATTTTGAATGTATCAAAAGGTATATAACTTTTACAGAAACTCCCCAAAAAATTCCATAGTAGAAATGATGAATATTACTATCTTAAAGAGAGTATAAATCATTCATGCATGCTTGGGTCTCCCTAAATATTTCTGGTCATAGGTTGTCAGCATTGTTTTATACCATATTAAAATATGTCCTTTCATTGATAATAAATTCAAAATACCTAAATAATTTTTTAGCTGTTAGATTTCCTTATATACCTACTTAAGATTCTATGAGCATACTTCTTATGCTCACATTAAAACTGATAAACTGGAACCATGATCTAATAAATGCATCTTTATTGGGTATCTTTAGGTTGTTAAGGGGTATAAAAAACTTGGAAGATAAACCTACTTACCAAAAATATATTATAAGTATGGCTGTAATGTTCCATGACCCCTCTTATCCTAAAGAGAGGTTTGCCACATCTGGAATCTATGAACCTACCATTGAACATGATGATGAAGATGATCCCCTAACTCATTTTGATGTTAATTTCTATCCCACTCCACCAAAAACTCATCCCTCTATTAAGGATGATCATGAGTCTATTTCTGCTTCAGATTATGAACCAGATCTTCTAGCCAATGATATGGACTACCAATTTTCCCTGAGACATGTAAATGAGATTCCTGAGACCTCCCTCTTGGTTCATCCAATATGAAATGTCTTCTACTTCTTTGATGTGTCCTAGTATCTTATATATGGTGATTGAAAAACCTATCTAAAAAACATAAATGTCAAAGACTAAAATTAGTGGGTCTCTACCATAGAATAAAAAATCATCTATTTAAAAAAAAATCACAATTTTTCCGTTCTTATTAAACCAAAAAATGAAAATGATACTTTTTCTAAGTGTCTTTACAAGAGAAAAGAAGATAAAACTGAGGGAAATAAAATAAAATACAAATAATGATTTGTTTTTAAGGATTTCCTTAAAAAATAATAAATTTTTTATTCTGAAATATTTTCCCCTATTTTAATGAATACTTATATTTTTATTTTACATTCCTTGGATGGCTATAGTGATCTGTACATTGAACATCTTGATGTTAAAAATACCTTATTTCATGGATATTTAAATGAGAATATTTAAGTGAATCCTCTTTATGGTTACACTAGTAATTGAAACTACATCACTAATGAATCTTGAATAAATAATTGTATGGTATTAAAAATGATATAAGAAAATGGTATAATACATTTTATTCATTCATGTGAGGTTACCAATTGAAAAGGAGTCAATATGAATCTTGTGTCTATTTTGAATCAACTAATAACTATATTCATTGTCTGCTGCTTTATATTGATGAAATGCTTATCATTTTTAAAAATATGAGTCTAATAATTGCTCTAAAATTATAATTAAAATGAATGATTGGAATGAAAGAATTATGTGTAGCTATGAAAATAATAGTTGATGAGATTAATAGAGATATGAATAATAAAGTGCTTTATCCTAATTAGAATGATTATGTTTTAATTTTCTCATAGATATATGTTTGAATCTCTCAAAAATTACAAGATACCTCTTGGATGACAATTTAAATACTCCTTAACATAGACACCCACAACTACTACTGATGTACAATTTATGTTATAAATCCATTATATTAATATAATTGGTATCGTTATGTACTATATGATTTTCAAAAGACCTTATATTTCCTATGAAATATGAAGTCTTTAGGTATTTATGGCCACACCTGTGGAGCCCCACTATAATTCCCTCAAATGTATTCTTAGATATCTATCATGCAGCTCTAATGTGTATTTGTGTTATGGATAAGATGTTTTCACTTTTAAATTTTTTTTGGCTATGTATATGTTTACTATGTTGGTGATATTAACAGCAGAAAATCATGATTAGTTATTTGTTGACCGCTTGTGGTGGCCCCATTTCTTTGAAATTCAATATGAATTTTGTGGTTTCTCTTTCATCTATAGAATTATAGTATATTTCATTGACCGAGGCAGTGAAATAAGCCTTATGGATTAATGTCACATCTTTTGAACCTAACATATTCAATTCTATTGTCAATGTATATTCTAATACTCAATAGAACTTTTTTGTCCATAAATTTAGTATTTCATTGTAAATTGAAGCACATATATATTAGGATACACTTTACTATATCTGTAGTATAATTCAGAACTATGTGTGGAAACAAGATACTCACTGATGATAACATTACCGATAGTTTGAATAATACCCTAGTATTATAAAAATTCATATTTTTTATAGATAAGTTAAATTTGGTTCCAATTATATAACTATAGGTGCAAGATAATTTCCAATTTCAATTGATAATGGTTGATATTTGTGAATTAGAATTTAATTTATTTTTTCATATTGAATTTTACTTCCTTACATTCTACCTATTTAATTTGTTAATATGTCATGCATAAAAAACATTTCTTTTATTTCAATCTAATAATTTTTTTATACTCTTCGGAATAATTACCCATGTGGGACTTACTTCTTGGGCCTTGTCCATTTTGTGTGGGCCTTGTACTTTGGAAGACCATGATGACCCTACCTTCGATGACTATCTGATCTGAACCATCTAGATTCTTGGCCTTTGATTATTTATACCAACCTTTTGGTCTATTTCATCCACATGTTTCAGATTATATGTATCACTACTCAGTTTATATTACAACTTTTCTTCATGGAGTCTCAAGTTTCACTACGTCAATTCAAGGGACAACCAGTGTCTGGGGAATTGATGACCCCCACACTAATGTCCATTCAAGTATACATGGGACTCTTGTTGGTTTTTATTTCAGTAACTTCTCCTGGGTGATCTCATCTTGGTTCTGGTTTTTTGTTCTGATATGGTTTCTTTGTCATCTGATGGAGGAGAACTTGTTGCTACCATCTTCCCTAGTCACCATTAGTGTGCAGGTTTTTGGTGGAGTGCTTGACGTCTTCCTTCCTATAAAATAAGTGTGGTAAAGATCCAAAGTAAAGTTCCTTTGACATCCTATCCAGGTGAGTACAAGTATATGTGTGAGGCTTTGGCATCTGTATAAGCTTCAAATTTACACACATGAATAGATAAGTATGGGTGGACCCTAGAATTCCATGTTGTATAAAACATTTTTAGCTGTTCTTATTGTCATCATCTATAAGTGTTCAAATCATTTACCACAATAATTATCTCATCTATCTTGTATTTTATAATCTATTATTTCATTGTTCATAATAAAATTTTTGAGTATAGGGTGGTGTTCTTGTAGTGTATATAGGTCCCCGTGGGAGAGAAGCTTGTAAATAATGGTGTTATTTCACTAAATATTACTTTCTTTCATATTTTTCATTGGTTATGAAAATTTTTACTTCCTTTTTAAAAAATTAGTTCAGTATTGTTAGGGTTTAAAGTGATAGTTATATTTGGTTCACTCTTTCCTCTCACATGAGCTTTGAAATACCCATGTTTCGACATCATATTATTTTTTAGATTCAAAAAATTTTCCTGGAGAAATTCCCCAATAGGTACTAACATTTTAAAGGAGAAAGACAAGTCAGGTGTCATGTTATCAAAATTGTTTCTCTCAATTTTTATTTTTTACAGTGATGTTAATTTTATTTGGTGAACCTTTCTTTTCAATGTGAAGTGTTTTTATTTTCATCAAATAAGTTTGGTGGTGAGACTTTATTATAAGGTGTCATGGTTGATGAAAATAGAAAGACAAGTTTCTTATGATACTGGTATTGGGATCATTTCTTAGTTTGGATGAAAAACTAAGGGCACATGTCTATTAAATGTTATTGAGTGGAAGGACAAAACATAGTCCACAAGATGGATTAATATTCAATTAGAATTTTTTTATAATGAAATAAAATTAGGTATATATTATCAAGGAAGGTGAAAAGTGAATCATTCATTCAACTGGGGGGGAATAAATATTTTCTAGATACATTCTATGTAGATAGAGACTAAGGCATGGGAAGAATTAACAGATAGGGCAAGATCTCGATTTTGTGTGAAATATCTAGTAAAGACTCCATGACTTCTTCTATGTATTTCTTTTTTACTCTTCTTTTTCTATAATTATTATTTTGTTAAAAATCGTAATGATAATGGGAAAATATTTGAATGAGGTAATAATATGGTTTTGTTCATCTTTTTATCATCATCTGTGAGATCATTTTTAAATTGAAATAAGATTCTCATTCATATAAACTCAATGAATATGTATTTGAAGAACTTGATACTTTTTTTATTGAGTTTCATTCTTCTCAGCAAAGATTTTGACAACATTTTTTATTATTGATTCAATTATAACTTCAAAAACAATTTCATAAATTAACAAGAAAATTATAATTTCAATTTAATTTCATCCATTCTCATTGTCTACTTGTTAATAACTATTCTGATACTTGTGTTTCTTCTTTTAAAATCATCATCATCTTCTCATTACTATTAATAAAACTTATTTACATCATTATAGATAGCATGCACATGTTTGTTGTTGGTTTTTTGTTTTCTTTCATAGAGAGACCAATTTAATTCCATGTGGATTAGATACCATAATCAGTACTTCCTATAATTTTTTAGGTTTTAAATTTGATAATTTGAATGGCATATCATCATTTTCTATATCCTAGACCAAAATTTCTCCCAAAAGAATAGATTACCCAATATTCGAACAAAAAATAGGATATTGAGAAGGATATTAATAAAAGGACTTAAAGGGTTCCATTTTGATGAAAGACTATTATATATTGTTTTATACAAACTTAATAAGTCCTAAATGGAAATCCAATTTCCTCTAAAGTCAATGATGCAATAACAAATCATTTATTTAAGAATCTGTATATCCTTCCATGTCTTAGCACCTATATAAGGATTTTATGTTGTGCTCAACATGACATATGATCCCATAATAGCCCAAAGGCTTCTCCCAAAATGATATGTGTATTGAGGGAAACCTTCAGAAAAAATGGTGGATATAACTCTATGAAAACTGAATATTTTTACACATGTAGATTTCAAAAACCCTCAACTATAGAGGTATCGACGATATTGATAAAGTGATTTTATTTGGCAAATCAGTGATTTACTGCCCAAATAACATTATTTTATTGTGTAGTATGTGACATGAAAAACAAATCCATTGATATATAATTTCACATCTAATTAGTAATATAATGTGGAAGTCACATGCTCAATGGATTCTAATAGTCTACAATGATCTTCCAACATGTATAACATTGTGGAGAAAAAAAATTATGGTTGTTATTTCTCATACCTAACCACTATAAAAAACTTATATCATAAATCATATTTTTCATGCCTATATAAACTACCCACAAAGAATGATGACAGTCCGTCATCATAACCATCCACATAGCTGAGAAAACATCAAAATTATTCCTGGAAAAAAGAATTCCCTTTCTATATATAGACGATTCACTGAGGGTCTCCTCACTATATAATGAATTCATAATTCCCCCGAACTCATTATCAAGATAATCCTATTGGAGGATCAAATCAAGAAGAGAAGATGTCAAAGGTATTCTATCTAATACAATATCATTCACACATTCTTAGAATTAGAAATGAAAAAATCATTGAGTTTTAATAGATTATAATCCTCAGATTACCCCTTCATAGTTTAGGAATTATATTTTGGTATAAGTGTATAAGAAACCAACTTATCCTTCTTGAGTGTATAGAACATTATGAGGTAAAACAATTGAATGTACTCCACCCATCACAACTGATATAGATTGAAATCATTAATAAAAAATATATAACTCATGATCTTATGATTAGAGTAAATGGTAAACCTTTATATGAAAATTTAGTTTCAACAACAACTAAGACCATTATTTCACATCAATCGTTGGGCTTGAAAAAATAAATATTTTCTTAACACTTCACATAGGTTGACCATGGTCGTGTCACTTGATGAGCTTCATAATTTTCATCCTACAAAATCTAATTCAGATAAACTAGTTCTGTTTTATTGGTTTTTTAATCTAAGAAAGAAATATAATATGGGAAGTGAAATGAAATTCTATAATTTATAATAACATGAAATTATAGAATGTTATTAGTATAGAAGTAACATGGACTTTGTGATTTGTTTTATGGGTTCCATCATTCTCCTTATCGGTGATTAAATTTATCTTGATAATTCAATTCAATGATCTCATGCATGAATCATTATTATTTTACTTAGCGGTTTGAAATTTTAAATACCATCTGTAATATAAATTCTATATACTCTTATAATCTTGGTTAACGTCCTGAATCAATTGAGAGTGTGACATATTTCCAAGGCATAGATCCATCTAATGTTGTTTAATCCACAAGACGTCTCAACTCCATCGTATGAAGATCATATATCTAGTAGAAGGAAGAAAAATGATTTTAAAAAAGTATAGAAATGAGTCTGTGTTTAGTGTGGTGGTGTGAAATCACCACATTCATGAACATCACTATTTATCACCAAAAAATTAATAAAACAAATTAATTTAATTGAAAAATTAATGGAAAATACCACTTACTTACTTTACAATAAGCCACAAGTTAGGCCCTCATTTTTTAGGGTAAGAGGTCACTATGGAAAGATGATAAAAAATAGAATAAAATAAAATGAATAAAAAAATAAAAGAGAGTAAGAGAATGAAAGATTATATTATGCTAAAATTAAATTATGAAACACATTAAATGATATAAAAAAGAGAAGAATAATGATGGCGATATATAAGAATATTAAAATAAATTAAAATATGTAAAAATAAAATTGAATAAAACATAGAATAATATTGAAGAATTTGAAATAAAATATGGTACGATGAAGAAAAAAATGTGGGTGGTAACACAATTGAATAAAAAATTTATAAATTCAATTTAAAAAATAAACTAATTTACAATTTTATAAAATATAATCTAAGGAAAAAATAAAATAAAAGGGAAAAATAAATCAATGATAAAAAATGGTGTTGTCGAGTAGTCCTCCTCCTCCTCGTAGTTTGAACTACCTCTTTCAATATACTCCTATATATTTTTGGCATGAATTAATTATTTATAAACTAAATTATAAAAATAAATAATAAAAACTAAAAAAAAATTAAAAAAAGGAAACAAATTGAGAAAAGTAGCACCATTAACCTTTTATGGCCTCTCCTCTAGTGGGTATTGGAACTCCCCTCATGCTATTGATTTCTCACTACTTTTATAGGGAAATTAGAATCACTTGGTGGTGGCCATGGTTATGGGGGAATCTTTCTAAATCATTATTGTTTGAATAAAAAAATCTTAAACCCCATGAGATCTGACAATGAAGGGTAAATATTGAAACACTTGAAGTATTCATGTGTTTGAACATTTAGTAGTGAAATCTTGAAATATGAATGGTATAATGAATCTTTATAAGCTTGAAATAGAGATGGTTGTAGTGGTGAATTCATGGTAGTGGTGATGAGAAGGATGCAATGACAGATGGTTCCTCCTCTTCCTCAATTCATTCAACCTTCAAAGTGCCCAAAAGGATATCAAAATGAGCTTCATGGGGATCAACCAGTGCTTTATAGGCGATCTCGATGTGGTCTTATGATAGGAGGTGGTGATTGTCTAGGGACTAAGATCATCCAACAGAGGCCATGGAGGTTCTTAGGAGTTACATTGGTGGCTAATTTTGTGGATGAAGGTGGTGATAATAGAAGATAATGGAGTAGGTTGTGAAACCACAGTCGAGACATGAATGAGTGGAAATATTTCTTTTTTGGTGAAATTGAATAGTAAATGGGATTTCATTTGTCCCAAATTAGAATGAAATAGTATTGGTGAACTGTTATATCAATCAAGGTATGCAGTGAATGGTTTAAACCCCTATGGTGAGGACATGATCCTTCATAACACATGCACACATGTATATACAGGGTGAACCACACACATACTTTGTAGTCTTTTTCCCACATTATCTCCCTACAGGATTGAACTCCCATTGGAGACCTCTACACATGACTATTCCACTAAGAAGGCCTTCCCATAGGATGTTTTAGCCAACAAAGCCCACTTTTTCTTGGCTAAGTGGCTTTCCTGCCCTTGTAGTTGAGGGACAGCTTAGCTGGCTATTTTTTTTGGTTCTTAATAAAAATGATAAAAAAATAAAAAATCTAAAACCTATAAAATATTAGTTAAAGATTAATAATCAAAATTCAACCTCAAAAATCACAATTTTTTTATTGAAATAAATCCATTTTAAATCCATTTTCATAACTTTCCTTTTTCTAATAATACAATGTAATAAAAAGGAATAGCTATTTAAATTCATAAATAATTTATTATAGACCATTTAATAACATGAATTAAAATTGAGTGTTTCAAGCATGCATCACAAGTATGAGTTGTAGATCAGACGTGGAATAGTTTTTCTCATGTGGTTGAAGCTAAAGATAACCATAAGCCTCCACATGATAACCCTGTATAAGAAAACCACCCAAACCTAGACCTAATGAATCAAAAAAGACCACAGAGACCTACCTTGAATCATGAAGTGTCAAAAATGGATATGAAGTAAAATAATGCTTCAAATCATTTAACGAAGTATGAAATTTCAAATCCAAAATGGACATCACTTCTTTCCGAGCAAGAGAAGTCAATGGAGAATCGATATTGGATAAATCATTTACAAACCAGTAATAATACCCAACCCTGACCAAGATGCTTTAAATATGAATGGTATTCCGAGGTTCGTGCCATGACAAGAAAACATTCAAATTTTCAAGAAAAACTAAGATACCATGTTTCATGACCATGTTCCCCAAGAACATCTTCTCTAAAATTTATAATTGGAATTTGGAAAACTTAAAATAAATTCAGTGATTCCTCAGGATATTTAAAGATTATATATAATGAAGAACATAATCCACCATTGTTTTTGAATAATCCAAGATGTCATCAATGAACACCACAATTAATGAGTCAATATTTTCATTGAAATATTTTTCATCAGTTCCATATACACTACATGATCATTATTCAGAGATAATTTCCTAAAAAGACACTCATAGTGTCCATACATTTCCCAAAATTTGATCTTCATAATATCAGACTCTTTGAATCTAAATTGATGGTAACCACATCAATAATCAATTTTAGAGAATCATTTCTCCCCTTTTACATGATAAAAAAATTAGCAACACATGGAAATTTATACAAGATCATAAACATAACCAGATTGATGTTCCAGTAATCAAAACACAAGTGATGGGTTCCATTGGCCTTTTTTTGAGGAAATAATTGGATATTAAAAAGGCACCATAGTGGGTTGAATGAAACCATTATACATGAAGTCATCGATCTGATCCTTTTAATCCTCTGGTTTAAATGGTTCCATATTTAATGATGGAATACATATAGGCTATGTACGTGACACCAATTCGATAGAAAAATGAACCTACCTAGATAGTGGTAGACTATAAATTTATAGACCCCGACCCCAGTATCCTAGTGGCGATGGTCACATTACAAATTTACCATATGATACATGTGATCACATCCTCAAGGACTGAATAGTTTATTAGTCTCGGTAAAATAAATAAATAATTTAATCTTATATTAAATTTGAAAAAATGAAATAAATCATAATTAATGTTAAAAAAGATTATACTTACTTTAACTCATTCATTGATTCATTCTCTATAACCTAGGAAAGGAAACAAAATAAGGGTGATCTCATATGTTTGTAAAGGGTTCTATACAAAAGAAGCTATTAGGAATCAATAATAATAATCAACATGAAAAGTTAAATATCTAAACTCACATTCCATTTAAATAATACGGATATCATTATTAGATAAGGTATAATTGATATGAAAATCTAAATAAGAAAACCCACAATCCATTTAATAAATAAATAAATAAAAAATGCATCAATGGATAATATCAATGAAATTATCTCATGGATAATAATACCTGAATTTTTAATAAATGAGATGGTTAATATTGGAAACCATGGTTTTAGAAATCATTATATATATATACTATTAAGTCTGTTCAAAAGGTTGTTTAATAAATTGAGAAAAAAGAATTTAATTTTAGGTTACTGATTTGACTCATGATCCTACTGATGCATCAAGGGGCTATATGATTCCAGTCCACACCCATCACTACTTGTGCATTGCATTCCACTTACATAAAATGATCAATTTAATTCAAAAACAATACACCTTATCAATAAATATCTATATTGATTAAATAATACAGATATATCAATATTTCCCATGTATATCAAATAAAATACATTGTAAAGATATATATGTATAAATTATATAAATTTTATAAAATAATAGTTTCCATGATATAGAATATAGATATTTATAGGAAATATAATGTGCAATGATAACAATTATGTGAATGTTTTAAGGGAATGTTAATGAATACAAAATTTACAATGAACGTGAATATCAATAATTTACATTGTCAAACGATTCATAAACCATTCAAATAAATAATATTTATGGTATTATAAATACATAATCTGAGTGGAGTACAAGTAAAATAATGTGGTTTTGTTGATGATGAATAGAAATAAAAAAAACTGATCATTAAAAATAATTTTGAGGAAAATACAGATCTCACATTTAAAATCAAATCAAAAAGTAAATTTTTTAAAACTATTATGAAAATCATTTTAAAAAATTATAATATTTTAACCTTCTAATAGAATAATTAAATTATTTAGTGTTCATTATAGAAGTAAATTTCCATTCATGATGAGTACATTAAAAAATGATTCTTATCATATTTTTGTAAGAAAAGTCAAAAGTACTTCATTTTTGGAAAAAGACAAGAAGATTTATTTTATGTATTTTTAAATAAAATTAATTGTAAAAATTAATTTAAAAAATCATAGTAAAACATTTTTTAAAACACTTTTAGAAAACATGGATTTTGATGAAAATGGATTTTTGATCGAAGAGAGAAATAATGTCAAATTTTATTAAAAAAGTCATCAATAATTTAAAGTAAAAAAGAGAGTAAAATGGAACTATTATTTGAAAATTTCATGAATAACCATAGTATATTAAATGATATGGTTTTATTATAAAATGATCAAATAAATTTCTTCACTGGAAAATCAAACATAAGAAATACCGATTAAAATGACATTTTGAAATCAACCCTTACCGATTTGGAAACATTTGAATAATGACCCCCATGAAATAAATAACATAAAATTAAACCCTATATACCATTAATATACAATTTTTAATGGTATAAAATATCAATAGGGTGGTAGATATACGTCATAAATGATGATAGGTGTATAATATAACATTTGTTTTAAAGATGGAAATTTAAGATGAGAAACCCTTAAAATGATCATGATGTTAACGTGGGAATTAATAAATGAATCAATTATGTGTTTCAAATTTAGATACAAATAAAAAAATTGGAAATAAAAAATAAGATAATATAAGTCATTACACACATTCAATAGAATATCCAAAATAATTAATATGTAATATAAAAAAATTGACTTATGAAATTCCTTACCACTTGATAACATTTAAGTGAAATCCACTTGGAATAAATAATTAAAATAGAAAAATAAAATACTACGAAGTATTTATTATATTATATTAAAAAGGGGGTATTATGTACACCATATAAAATAAATTAGGTGTATAGCATTAAAATATTCCTTGAGGAAATTAAATTGAGATGAAGTCCCTTACCCGACATTTCCCTTTAGTTGAATGTGATTTAAACTCACATATAATCAGTTTTAAAAATGTTATTAATTTATAATATGACAATATTAATATTTATAAAATCATTTGTTATCTTCTTATATCATATTATCATTTTTTTATTTAATAATATTTTATTATTACCATTGTTTTGGGTGTTCATTTTTTTCCTTCTCATGAATGTTTTGTCACAGAATTTTTAGTTCTCATTCATAGGATATATATCCATCATCTCCAGAATTATATTAATATTTTTAATTACATTTTCACTCATTATATATTTTTTTATGACCATTATATAATTTTTTACATGGAAAATGAATCACATCCCATCATGGAGATTGTAGGTCATTTGTACGAACGAATGACAATATCACTTCCTTAATGGGTGAAAGGGTAAGTAATTTTATGATATATTATTTTTTAATATAAAATATCATGTCATATATATATATATTATATATTCATTAATTTCCCCACTATGCCTATACATGCGGGTCAGTGATGGAAAAAAATTAAATCAGTTCGTGACGTGGTTGTCCACCAAACACAAGAGCGATGAATTTTCATCACATTTAATAGAGGAAGAGATGGATAAAAATTATGTAATCAACATCATAAAATATTAGTATAATTTATATAGTAGTTTTATTATATTTAAAGTGATAATACATAATTGAATGCGGTTAAAGAAGAAGTAAAATGAAATATCTTAGTAAAGAAAATTAACTTTTCTTAGATTAACCTTCCTTGGATGTCTTATTAAGGACCCTAAGGATGATCTTTTGGAAAAAATAGAACCTATAGAATGTAAATAAGGATGCTGTAAAGAGATTGAGGTAGGGGTTTTTTGATACAAATGGCATGATATGTGTGAATAAGTGAGGGGAGGGATTTCCCTTTTACAATGGAGGAGGACATACATAAGGTTTTGAAAAGAATAAATCATACACATGTTTTTCACATTCCACAAGGATCCAAAATTGATTATTCTATAAAAATAGATGTTATAAGGTTTATATATGGAGATAAAATTTTAATTTTACAATTTTTAGGTTATTTTAATCAATATATTTATATATTAACCCTTGATAAACCCATTTTTACCTTAACATTGGTAATTAATTTTCACTCTGTAACAATTCATTATGACCAAATATTATGTTTACTTTGTTATATAATAATAATTAATCTGATTATAAATATGGAATCAATTTTATAAAATTCAATTCAAAGAAGTGGAATATTTTAATTTCATGATTAACCAAAAAAGTATTCGAAAAACACTTTTTCAAGAAATAAATTTTTCAAGCATAACATGATCTTATATTAACCATATAACTAGTAATCATCATGTGTTGGATTTAAATTAAAATTGTTACATATATAATATATAAATTTTATTTACATCATTGATCATTATAGACTATTTTATATAATTTAAATGGAGGAACAATATTCTTTGAAAAACAATTATCGGAAAATTATGTTTTTAAGACCACAAATAATTTTATTTCCAATTAAGTTATAAACATGAATCAAATATAATAAATTAATTTAAATATATATAAATAATACTTATTTTAATTTTAAATAAAATTCATATAAAAATTGTACTTTAATATTATATATATTAATGAAAATCCCTAATAGTATTGGAAAAATAGGTATTTTTCACTATTCACTAAAAATCAACCTTTTCAGAAAAATCCAAAAGTTTCAAACTAAAATATTTTTGTTATGGTCTTTAAAAAATGAATTTTTTTCTAAAATAAAGTTTCTAAAATCTGAATAAATCAATATAATTCGATACATAAAATATAAATAAAAACAAATCTTGAATAAAATGTATTTTGAAGCATAAAATGGATTTACAAAAAGATTGAGTTATTATTTACTAATAATTTATCAATAATTTTTTTATTATGAACCCTATATATATATTTTCTAATTTGGTTAATCCTATTCATACTATCCAATTCCACTACTAGTTTATAATGGTCATATTTAAATAATATTTTTCACTATTTGTTTAAGATAGAAATTTGTATCTTATGCTCTATCAAAGAAAATGTCATTCACATAAAATATCAGGGTGTTACAATACAATTGTGGTTGAAAATATTATTGGAATTAAATAGATCCCAGAGGATGATCGCTATTGGAAGCATCCTCATCCAGTTTAACAACAAAAAAGGTATTATCTTACATATCTTCAGAAGAGGGGGTCAGACATGGATATCCCATAGGACCCATTATCCATGGATAAATAGGACTCCCCATCAAGGGAAGTAAATTAAACTCACTGATTATAACATTTAATCAAATATTTTTGAGCAACCAAATATTCTATTCATGATATTAACATCTAAAGGACTCATTTCATGAACCAAAATGTTCTAAATAATCTCGATCTATGATAATGAAAAATCATAAGAGGTTCATCAATGACCCTAATCTATCTCCATCCTTAGTGATATTGAAATATCCATCATAGAATCCATGATTACTATTTTATGATTTAATTGGTCCAAAGTGCAAGTCGATATGAAATAATGAGAGGAACTAAGACTAAATAATGATGTCACACAAGTTATAACTATATTAATTGTACCTCTCACTATCACGGGACCCAAATAAGATCCAACTGGAGGCTCATCCCCTATGTGAAGTTTCTTTATTCTTGATGCCTTTAGCTGGGACCCTATTGTTCTTAATGTATATAACCACACCATTGAACATCTATGTACCGATGATCTTATGCCTATACATGGGGAGTAAAAACATTGAAAACCCGATGAAAGTGACCTAAGTTTCTATATGAACTGAATATATTTTGGGCCTCTATGAATGCATGATTTGAGTTCCTGACATCTCCACAATGAACAAAAGTCGGTTTTCCTTTTCTAGGCACTATATATGTTCTAGAGAAGTTTTCTATATAGGAGAAAAACTATTGTTTTCTCCATGATATTCATTCCAATTACTCTTACCTTTGAAGAAACCTCTAAAGATGAAACTATGAGTATGAGAAAATCCACTAAAATTTGAATTACCAGCCAGGTCAACTTCGATCATTAGATCCCTATCTAGAACATCAACATATGAAATAATCTTCAGTAAAAATACCTAAGGCCATATATCTAATAAGAGACCCATATGAAACCTACCATCTTTTATCATCATGTTCATCACTATGTTTAGTGAAAACTAACCATGATCAGCTAATTGACTGGTTTACTGAGTCACTATGCAATCACGTTGATGATAGTTGAGGTACTACATAGACCTATCTAAAATAACTTAATCTACATTGAATTTCTTTATAAAACGAGTCACGATGTATCTCCATCACAATACATCATTATTATTTTCCCAAAATATTGCATACCACCATCTACTATAAGGCTCCTCATTTTTGATGAAAAATCCTTTCAATCAGAATGAACTGAAATAGTCATTATATATTCCCTAACCAATCCTTTACCTCTTTAGGATCATCCATTCACTGGAACGATGATGGTATCTAATGAGGATACTCGTGGAAACGTTACGTGCTATCATCGCATAAATGATCCACCTATACGGCCTAAACCAAGACAGGTGAAACTCCTTGGCCCTAATCATGTATCACATGCACTAATACATTTATGAGGATCTGGTCAATTGGATTGTTCGATATCTGTGGTTCATTAGCTAATCCCTCCCGAAGCTCAATATGATGTCTTCATAGGGATATGTTAGTATATATCATCAACTTAAAAGAAAAAATCATCATTAATGAGACATAAAAACACAAAAATATCAATAAATGATCAATATGGGAAAAGAAAATATCAATTTAGTGTTTGGAAAAGGATTAAGATATGATTAACTTAATTCCTCAAAGACACTTTCTCCCCACCACCCATGGTAATTGAAGGCTCTGTATGATGATAGATCTACAAGAACTCGCTTCTAACCAACCCCAACAGACTTGAAAATCCTATATCATGTATATCTATAAATCCAAAATGGAATAATGAAATCCACGAGGAGAAACAAATAACCATTGATGCCCGTTTTTTGAGGAACTTCCAAGACAATCCATTAAACTGAAACCCATAAAATCTTTAAAACAACCCACATGGAAGTCCTGATCGTCAGGGGCTGGTGACTCACACATGGGAATTAGGAATGATCAAGGTGAATGATTTCACCATAATAATAACAAAAAAAATGAAATTAAAAGAAGAATATGTAAATAGTTAGTGTTCCATAATGGTCATCAAGATAAATTTACCACATGGTAGATAAGTACAAAACACAGAATGGAAAATAAAAAAATACATCACATAAAATAATGATAATTCCCACACAAGATATCCTCACAATTGGTGGATCAAAAACACAATCTGTCAAAGGAAAGTCCCAATAACTGTCTAATCTAGAACACTCACTATCTCCAAGAGTTGTTTTCCCATTTCATGGACCTGGAATAAGAAATTCTACACACAACCAAAGGTATACGTAGGGTTTGAGAAACACTATCCTAATAGGATATCACCAAGAATTTTATAAGCATTACATATCAAATAAACACAATATTATAAATTTTAGATAAAATATAGAATAGTAATGTTTTCACTATTCATAATTGAACATGAATTTCAAGTCAAATTTCTAGAAAGTGTCATGAAGTTATAAATAAAAATTTACTTCCAAACAAGTATGTGTAAGAATCTAAACACAAATAGTCAAGAATACATAATTTACTAATTATTAGCTCGCAATAATTAATTTTAAATTATATATCTATCATTATAATCCCCATGGTGAGATAGATCAAGAATCAATAGTCCTATAAAATCTTAGTGAAATATAGTTTCATGTGTGAAAACATCCCTATATCCCCGTAATTGGGGGAGTATGAGTTCATCTAAATGAATGAACTCCCTTACCTTATCAATGTTTTGTTAGATTTTTCATCCTCAATCCATTACAAGGTAAATCTATCACATGTTGATCATTATTATCATGAAATACCCACCTATATACCAAGGCTCCCATATTATTCAAATAATGAAATCAAGGGGAATATAATTTATCCCAAATTAGTTATAAAAATAATTATTCAAAAATTTTAATGTCTAGTTAAAAATACCATTTAATTTCAAAAACTAACATAAAATGGTTTTCATCAAAACAAATGCCTTTAAAAATAATTAATCTCATTTTAAATCCTTATAATATTTCATGCCTTAATTTCTCAAGAACTATCATCAATTTACCTCATCAAATCAATCATTTTGATTCCAAACTATTTTCAAAAAATAAATAACTTATTTGAAAATCCATAGTCAAGGAGGTTAAACACACAATAATTTATTTTTAAATATTTATCAATAATATCAATTCATAATTTGGAAGTAATTATGAATCTATTTCAAATCAAGAAAGAAATAATGGTTTCAACTGATATTAATTTCATTATAAAACCACATCCATCATTAATGATATAATAAAAAAAACTAGGGATCAAGAACTAGTGAGAATTAGGATCCCCAAATTAGAAATAAGAGGTCCAAAATTATTTTTTCACAATGATCATAGTAAGGTAATCCATATCCCACTTACAACGATTTCATTTTATGGAGATATAAAATGACCTAAGAGAAACAAATCACCTCATACATAAGATGGAATAGCCAAAACCTGCATCCAAAACATGATCAATTAGAAAATATGATCCAAAGGAAGAAGGAAAACTTATTTAATAAATGAAAATCGAGTTAAAGTACAAATTAAAACAATGTATTAATGTTTCACTTTTATAGAGTAACTACACCAGATATTGAAGTATTCATTTGAAAATTTCAAATTCTGAAACCCCTATCACCACTCTATAGTGTTTCCAAATATGAATTTCTATATTTTCCTATAATACCAACCATGGAGACCATCCATGCCCTAGTGATGGAATCATGGAATTTTTGCTCCACCAAAAATTCCACCACGGTAGGGAGAGACTTCATAAATGTGGTGGATATAGAGACAATAAGAATAAAAAACGATGGACCACACACTTCACAAGGAGTGTTTTCTATGATCTTTTACATAAGAGGATCATAGGGACACAAAAATCCACCACAAAATTTATGATACCTATTTTTCACCAAAAATAAAAAAACAACATTTTTAAGCCACTATGAACCTCCAATACTATTTAAACCAATGATATCCCACCTAAGTCCTATGGAAAACAATGTAATTAAAATAATTCACCTGAATTAAATTCTTGAGATTCCATAGGATTTATTATTTATGTTAATTTAGTTTTCAATCATGTCATACACCTCTATAAATATGTGGAATTATTTTAATGAAACATTAGTGGGTTCTTACAAGGTTTGTAATCACACCCTATATGGGAATATTTGCGTGTGTTCAAAATTCCTAATTATGGATCTTGAGATGGTTAAGATACTTGTGGATGGTTATTAATGAGCTTGGTTATGAGAGAAAAACATTATACTAGGATAGGCTCCAGATGGGTGTTGCTGCACTTTTATTTTTTTATATTCAATTGCATGGTTATACTATTAACCTTACATATTGGGGGTTATTTTATTATTATTGTATGACCTTACATGAAATACAATATAAAATTATTTCATTATTTTCCATTATGTTATTTGGATGGGTTGTTATTATTTTTATTCTTATAGTGAAGGTTATAATTACAGAGGGAACAATCTCCCCACATCACTTTATATTTTTATAGCTAGTCGACAACCTATTTTATATAAGGTGGTTCCCATGAGGTTTTGTGAAACATTATCCTATACATGGTGATTTTGTTCAGAGTGTTACAATATGTTATCAAAGGATTGAGGTTTTCTTCCTCTTATTTTTGGGCTATATAGAATGGAGACATGATTTGTGGAACTTGTGTAGGGGAGTTTCCATGTTTCTTTCCATCACATGTGTAATAGACCTCAATGTCACCATGAATGGGGTTTATGTTTAAATTTTATTTGATTTGGGTATATTCAGGCATATTTAATATAAATTTAGGATCACATGTCACATATATATATGAATATTTTCAATTCATTTAATTTCTTTAATTAAATGACTTGATTGTGCTATCTATTGAGTGATATTTTCTTATTCATTTATACTGTGATATATTCATTCTAGATTTAGTTAGATGAACTTCAACATGATTTTATTTTATTTATATATATGACTATTACTAACATGAAGATTTAGAGGACTATGCTTGATCCTTGGGTAAACCTTATACAGTTATACCTTATCTATGGATATCTATGAGGACAATTATTTTGATAGAAACCACTTCTGGGTACTATGTAACATGTTATGTTGTTCTCATTAGAATGTTTTTATAGGGACTATAAATGTCTATTTGTAATTTCAAGATAATACTTCCTTGTAGAAACTATAATTATCCCTATAGGGATGACATGCCTATCGCAACAAAAGCTTTGGGGAGGATGTACCGAAGCATGATCTGCACCTGCTATGCTGGTTCAGAATATATTCCCATACCAGGCTAAATAATATAGATTGTGCTTTCTCAGGGTTGATAGGGAACAAGGGGAGATAGTTTACTATGACTAAGACTTATAGCTTTAGTATCAACTTTAATTTTAGGGCACTAGGTGTCCTCAAGATACTGAGTATTGGATTAACATTATCGAGGGAATCATTGACCTGGTGGATATTCTAGAGGATGGACAACTACATCTAGATACCTTTTTGTTCTAGGGACATACTAGGAGGTGGTCGAGTGTCATGGGAAAGGCATGAAAGCATGATGTCCTTACATACTAAGTGGAATATTGGAGAAGGTAGGATGAGATATAACTTAAGCTATATTGGAGCTATCACTACACAATTAAAAGGAATGGCTCTTTCAGTTGATTTAGTAATGTCCTAATTTATCTTTCCTCAAATATTGCATTATTATTAGGATGTATTCTGAGATGAATTCCTATGTCTTCTACAAGAAAGGGGAATTTTGTATGATATTGAGCTTCTGTACATGGTGAGAAAGATATCAATTCATACTTATCATATGATAGAAGATGTTTTGAGAGAATTGAAATAGCAGTTAAAGGACATAGAGGGGATGTGATTTTTTTTGACCAAGAACATCTCCTTGGGGAGATCCAGTATTGTTTTATAAGAAGGAATATTATACTCTAATACTTTTTAGTGGAAAAAGGAAGCTTATTTTGGAAAAAATGAAAAATGGATACACATTACCTAGTATTAATGATCTATTAGATTTGTTATTGGGATCCCAGTGGTTTCCCAAGACTGATATTCATTTAGGATACCATCAGATACGGTATAGAGAGTAGGATATTCCCAATACAATTTTTAAGAGTATATATGGACTGTATGAGTATTTTTTCACTCTTGTTGGGTTGAAATACACTCCAGAGGATTTCATAGATCTCATGAATACTATTTTTTATCTATATCTTTAATTTTTCATTGATGTATTAATGGATGATGTCTCGTAATATTTCACATATGTAATATAAGTACCATGATATTTTAATGAGTAAAATTTCAGTGCATCAATTTTATGTTAAAATATTGAAGATCCACTTTTGGATTTAAGAGTTTTTATTTATTGGGAATTTAATTTTTGAGGTAGGGATATCAGTGGACCTAGTGAAGTTCTAGGTTGTGATTTCTTAAGCTCAATCGAGAATTGTGTTGAGATCAAGAATTTTACACATTATTTTGGGGAAGTATAAATGATTCATCTAAGACTTATCCCATTTGGATACAAAAATGATTGATCTTACTAAAAGGGGGTGAATTTTTAATTGTATGATTAGTGTGAGGATATAATCCATAAGCTAAAGAGGTGATTACCGACAACCCTAGTTTTCCTCCCTCTAGTGCCTATGAGTTTAGATAGTTACCATCATGTATTTGACTACATGTAATATCATATGTGACCCCATGAGTATAACTACCAAACTCCTAAAGTAGAGTCGAAAGATATGGTTTATGATCTGACTTAATTCTTGCATTAACTATTGGTATAGAGATTTATCATTTACCCAAACAGTAAGAGTGTGTGATGCATCTCCTATTAATGTGATATCAATATGAGTTAGTGGAAATGTGGGGAGTATCTGATGATATTTGACTTTGATATGTCCCATGATTTGGGGAAAGATAATTTCATTTCATTTTCTCTTATTATAAAAATCATGATACATACGAGTTTAGATATCGACCATCATAAGAAGGATAATGTTTGACAAGTTTTATGGATGAGTGGATAGAGAATGCATCTAGGAATTATGGAATTATGAAAGGTGTGCATCTAGTATCATATCCTATTTGGTGTACCATTTTAAAGGGATACAATATTCAGATCATATGTTTGTAGTGATGCATGAATGATTGGCGGTAGATGATTCTCTTCCATATTTTCCTTAAATGATGATGACATGATTTATGGTCATAAGAGGGTAGTAGTTCCAACTTATATATTGGAGGAGTTTATGATTGGATCTCATTTATCATAATCGGTAGTGTATATAGGGTTTATGATGATGTACTAAGTTATCCAACATCTGTTTTTTTAGACATGTATGAAGGGAGATATTTCCAGTTTTGTTTCATGATGCTCTACCAAGCAGAGTATAATGGTAGAGTATCAATGTCCTGGTGGTTTGATTTAGATACTTATAGTTATGATGTGGATGTGGGATGATGTGATGATGGAAATCATGAATGGGTTACGTAGAACCCCTAGGATTCATGTTGTTGTTTGTGTGGTAGTCGATCAACTGACAAAAGAAGCTCAACCCTAGCTGATTAAAGTGACCCTTTAATTGAACTAGTAAGGGAATATGCATGTACCAAATATTATATTTCTTTATAGTGAACATTATAGAATCATATAATAATGGGATTATTATTTCACATCATGGTTTTATAAGGTATTATAAAAGTATTTGTGTACCCATTTGAAACTCATTAAAATATATCATTCAATGATTGATGGACTATCAGAGAGGATAATATGGATTTTAGAGGATATGATACATGAATGACTTTTTGTCTTAAATGGAACATGGGATAATCACTTATCCTTTTTTGAGTTTGAATACAACAATGTTTTATAAGTTTGAATTTATATGGAAGAATTCAAGGCTCGTTATGTTCACAAATGTCACTCACTGTTGTGTTTCCATAAGGCGGGTGAGGCTAAATTTATGGGGTCAAGGGTAGAATAAGTGAACTTTGATAGAGTTAATTTTATTTGAAAGTGGTTAGTCACCACATAGAGAATCCAATATTTATATGTTTATTAGAGGAGGAAATGGTCTGAGATTACAATTGCCTAATGAGTTTTTTATGGGTTACTCATTGACTAGGGAATCAATAACTGTAGATGAAAGGGATGGTAACACTGAAATTCATTGGAAAATTATAGAGAATATCCATAATGTGGACTAATTCATGGATATTTTTCCAATGATATCAATCTATTCATGACATGTTCCAGGTAGAATAAACATCAAAGGTACAAGCCTGATCCTATAGATTTGATTAACTCAGAGTACATTGATATATATCCTAACACATCATTTGTGGAGTGTCTAGTGTAGATCATATAACATATAGATAACGTACTATGATTAATGATGGTTCTATTTTTCAGGTTCCATTGGTATCATAGAAATATTCTAGTAAATATTTAGGAGCATGCAAATGATGTTCGAGAATAGTTGTCTGAGTTGTTCGATCGAGACACCTATAAGCAGTTATGGATGATGATATGTCATTGGAGAGAGATAATTTCAATATAATATTCAAGTAACGTTATATTGTATATAATATTTGACATATATTATTTATTTTTTCATTTATGGAGGTATTCCTTATTGGTAAAAGTGTATTGGAGTCGGTTCCTTAAAGATGATGTCTTAGTAGGATTTATAGTGGATGATACAAGGAAACTAACATGCAAGTGGGGGTGAGGCAGATAACCAATGTTGTTGGAAGTTGCATGGAATATCTTGAGATCCCACTAAACAATCAATGATTGAATAATAATTCATGGAATTATTCCACGAACACTTTCCCACTGGTGTCTCCCATATTTGAGAAACTTTTAGGGTGTTTATTTACTCTTACTCTGATTTAACTATTAATCTATTCCTTACCCAAGTATGAACCATTTGTGTCCATAACATCCTCGAGATCTCTCCCTTATTTCTCTAGGCATACCTTTCCACTCCTCTTATATTCATGAATTATAGATTGATATATTGAAGTAATTGATGATAGATTGACCCACTTTAAGACAATTTCTCACTATTTATTTGGAATTAGTCAAATATCTATTCCATTTTTGATGGATATATGGATTTATACACTGATCTAACGAAGAATTAAATATTTTTTTGACTAATGTTATATCATGATTTCTACATTCCTCTATTTGATCAATCATTGATCGACCATAGATAGTAAATACATTTTAGTAAGATGATATGGATTTTATCTATTGGTGCGAAATATTCCACTAAAAAATCATAGAGTTTCTATATTTATGAATTTAGTATTGTTCTAGTGAACATTGGTTTGAGAACATGATCTTAGTGTCATTCCTCAGTGGGTAATAGATATTTGAGTTGAAAATATAATGGCATTATTTCTTTACCATTTTGGTACTCTATAAAGAATTGTTTATCATGTTTGGTTTATTTTTATTCATAGTGTAGAGGCCCTTAAATGATAACTACACATGATGTTGATATGATGGACTATGAGACCATAATTGGTATAACTTGTGTGTTTCTTTCTATGTTGTGTATTATTTTTTTAATACCTAACAGTAACAAAAATGATTCATATTCCATTGTTATTAATTTATATATTTTTTCATTCTTATGTAACATTCATATTCTATGGAAAATATACTATACTGTTTTGTTATTTTCTATGACATGCTTACATGTGGATTTTTCATTGCTGGTGGAATATTATCTTAGTGTTTAGGTTGAAAGATGTCTCTGATGAACATAGTAAACTCCTTAGAGTTGGATTTTATGTGTCATGATTCTTTGTATGTGATTCTGTATAGGATGGTTAGCAACAATCTTGGATTATGGTGATTCCATGAGAGGATATTTCCATACGCATTTGAAAGAGGGTACATGGGTTAGTAAGATATACTATTTGGGAATGTCCTTTCATATGTCTAGAGTTTCATTGTTTTGGGATTCCATGAATGTATACCATTGAACGTGATCTAGTAGTCTCATGACAAGGGTGACACATGTCTTTAGTGGTGGTTGTGGATATTTACCTTAAAGATAGATGTGAATAATCCTTAAAAATGTATTAAGTTCCATGGAATGATCCATGACATGTAGGTGATTACATTTGCTTTTTATTCCGGCATGGCACCAAAGAAGGAATAGTTGAGGTTCATGGAAGCTTGGTTAGAACATGATATCTTGGTACATGATTCACTATATTATTCTATGATCATATATTTTTAAAACATTATATATAACAATTTATACATGTGCCTTTATTTTTGGAAGAATTTGTGTTGTCCTATTGGGATTATAATCACACCCTTTATGTGAATCATCATTCATGTTCAAGCATCATAAATTAGGGTTAGGATAAGGTCAAGGGACCAGAAATAGGTTGATGAAGTGCTTAGTGATGGGATACCGACATGGTAGTAGGAAAGACTATATAAGGATGTCACTATACTTTTCTTTATTTTTATTCAGTTTCACAATTATACTATTGACTTTCCACATTGGGGTTTCTATTATTATTATTATAATATGACCAAACATAAAATCTATTGTAGCATTATTCATGAAATTTTCCATCATGTTATATGGATGGATTATGTTTATGGCTATTACTAAAGTGATGGTTATGATTACTAAAGGAAAATTCTACCCATATAAAATTGGACCCACACAACAAGTCATAAACCTATTTTGTATGGAGGGTGTGCGTGGGGTTATGTAGCACTTTTGTTTAGACCCAATGATTCTAGTAGGGGTGCTACATATATTAATCTTATTATATAAAAAGGTGTTAATTTATATATTATTGATATACACTTGAATAACTTCTTGTAATATCATAAGTTATATACTTCTTCATAAATTAGGGAATGAAATAATATCATAGGGAGGAGTTCAAATACCTAGAAGAAAAAACTCACCAACATGTCACTAATATTTTATATTAGACGTAATAAATGAAAACATGTGTAGGGGAGATATATATTATTACAAATATCTCAGTGACTTAAGAGCATAAAATGATACATTATAGTAATAATTGTAATCTAAGATAAGAAAAACATATACCCTTGAATAATATTGTGAAATCATAAGAAAATAAGAATCATCCACAGAACATAATCATATTAATAAATACATGGAATGTTATAGAAATATTTCAAAACAATAAACTATATCACAAAAATAATCACTATGAATCAGTTCATAATGTGATTATATAAAAAACCTATGGCCCATTAGTGAATTATTTTTGAAAAACACACACTCCTTTAGTTACATTGGTTTCAACAAGATATGATGAATTAAATAGATAATTAATCAAAACTTGTGGCCCATTAATGAAATAGGTTTCACACATATATACTCCATTAGTGACTTAGGTTTGAAAAACTTAAAGTCCATTAGTGGCACACGATTCCCAATCGTATGGTCCATTAGTATATCAATAGATTTAAAAAAAATGCATTTAAGGAGATATAAGGCCACACCTATGATCACAATATTTTTCCTTACATGTGTGAGCCATGGGATCATGGATACATTCATATTTAAAACATCACATAATTACCCTATGGAAAATAGACATGTTTTCTGGAAAATAACCTAATAAAATTTATATTCTCTACAAAAAAAGAAGGTGGATGGTTTTATAAGAGCATATTCTTATGGTAACAAAATAATCTTTGAATGTTGCGACACATATGAAAAACAAAATCATAAAGAGAACACTCCAAATGATACCATGTAGGAATGGACCAATAATTAGAGTGTTTTTTTAAATATTAATCTCTTAAAATAAAGATATTATAATTCAATTTAGAGGGTATGTTTTCCAATAATTTCGAAAGTAATAAATTTTTTTTCAGATAGAGTAAAATGGAAATAAATCTATAAAAAATATCTTTAAGAAAACACTTCATTATATTATAATAATGAGTAAAAATTACTGAACAGTTTTAAAAATAATTTTCAATATGGTAAGATTAAAATCATTTTAAAAACCACATTAAATGAAAGCCAAATATTGGATGATTGAAGAACATATAGTTTTTCTATAGGAAATGTGTAGGGGATGAAAAAAATACAAACTTGAAAGGGAAAACCTTTTTAATATTTAAAAAATACCATTATAAAACCCATCTTGTAATGAGTGGAATAAATCATTCATAAAAAATGAGGTAAATAGAAAATAAAATAGTACCATAAATGAAATATATTTTTATTTTAAAGTATTATATAGGGATATTTTGATGATGATCAAATATGGATATGTGTGAAGAATATCACATCTTGTGAGGATGGGAATTATTATTTACAATATAATCATTTATAAAGATATAAATCTATTAATTTAAATACCTAAGGAAGAAATAGGAAAAAATTATAGTGCCATCAACTAGTATAATAAATAAACGTTCTAAAACCTTATTCAATGTGTAAAAATTAAGAATCCAGAAAATAAGTTGAGTAAATAAAAAAGAAAATAAAACTTAAGAATTTTTTTAATATAATTCCCTTCCGTCAGATAGATTGATATTGAACTTATATTACAAAAATAAAAGATAAATAATGGTATTACATATCTAATAGGTAGTTTAACAACATATAAGATGAAATTAGGTTCATAAAAAAATAAGTCCCCTAAGATGAAATTGATACAAATCACCCTTACCTTTAGTCATGTTAAGAAAAATGTGCTATAACCTTCAATATAACAAAAAATACTACCTTAATTATGTATTTTGAAACACTAATAATACATATAACATTTTTTAATATTCATTTAAAATAAATTATTATAAATATGTTAGTTAGTTATATTTTATTTTCATCATCCAATGTCATTTTCTTCGATTGTTTATTTAGTACTAGTTTCATAATAGAGGTGACAGTTCATTTATATAGATAAAAAGTTAATCATTATTTTATCATTAAAGGTAATTTAATATATTTTTTTATATTTATTTATAATCATAAAATTTCATTTCATATGTATTTCGGTTATGATTCATGATGAAAATTTTAGTGATGATCTTATTTAAGTCATTTGTTATGAAAAATGATGTATGAGAATAATAAATTAAATTTCAATATAACCATCATAGAAAAAATACAGAATTATTTTTTAATATATTTATAGTCAAAAACTTATATATGTTTCCATATCCATCAATTATATAAATTTATAGTATTATTCATGTATGTGGTTAAACCCACCAACAAAAACAAGTTATAATCTACAAGTGAGTACTACTAATAAAGTAATTATTTGGAATAATAACATAATTAATGAATATTATTTATATTATTTTGATGTTTTTAATGAGGTCAATATTATAATTTTATTTTGTTATAATGGTGAATAAACTAAAATAAAAATGAAATACACCACTTTCGTGGAGGTAGTAGTCCACAGGTACACCATAGTGACACATTTGTTTACATATAACGTAAATGAGGATGGAATTGGTTTATATTTTTAGAATATTAATAATGTGTAAAATATAATATTTCATTATTAAATACCACCTTTAAAACTTAAATTGATGGAGATTGTTAAAAATGGACCTTGTCACTTATGGAGGACGTAATTTGGATGTAACACTAATGACATTTTTTATTTTTGGATTATTGGGAGGATAATAGAAAATTATTATCCAATAAACATAAAAACCATTAAATATTATTATAATTATTATATAATTATCTTAATATGGGTATTATAGATTTCGATGAGGTAGATGATAACTGAATGAAATCAGAATAAAAAATTTGTAATTGAGAAATTTACCTTACTCTTGGAAGTGATCCTCTACAATACGGTTTAAGTCTTTGAGACCATGTAATTTGAGAATGCAATAACATCAAGTTCATGGATATTAGTTTTGGGGGGTTATTTGGTAATTTTTTTTCAAATATACATGGAATGGGTTCTTAAGATAAATGGGGTGGTGATGGGTCATTTTATAAGGGAGAGGAGTGTAAATTATTTTAAATATTATATGTAAAGACACTATTCAAACATCAAATCGATCTAATAGTTGAAAATAATTTTGATCAGATAAGGGTATGGTATACAATTCCTCAACCATACATTTAGAAAAACGTTTTTATGTTTTTTTAAATATGATACACTTATATTGTTTCACATTTATCATTTTTTTTATTTTAATTATATGTTATATAGGTAATTTATCAATAAAAAATAAAATTTTAATGAGATATATTAAATAATATAGACATAATGATTTCTAATTTGAATAAATTTATTTATATAAAATTTATATGGTTGATAAAGATTAATTTTAATATTATTATACAGAACATGTAGAAAAAATTTTATTTCACTAGATTTGGGATTATCCTTTTGTAGAGGCAACATAGAACTATTTCAATCACCATATGGAATTTTAGGTTTTAGGTAGATGATAGGATACATTGGTTCATTAAAACTGATGTAATTTTTCTAATTAAAATGAAATAATATTGAGGATCCATTGGTTTTATTTCCAAAAAAACCCTCATTTCTATGTGATATTTACAAGGATGATTGGGGATTGTGATCCCTCATGGTGTGCTACTCTTGAATTAAATTTGTAACATTTGGGAGATTTATAAAATAAATCCATATATTTAATGTAAAAATAAATAATTCATGGAAAGACATATTATTTTTTAATTAAGGGATTGTATGTTGGGTTTAAATTTGTTTTGTGGTGATTTATTTCTTATGGCCCAATTTTTTTTATTTCATATTTCACATGACTCTTACACTTTTTAAATGTGGGCCATATATCTAAAAAATAGGTTTGTGAAGATGAAACTATTTTTCTCATGAGATAATGAGAGGTAATCACATCATATAGAGGTCATTTTTTCTAGTCTGAGACATTATTATAGAATAAATTATTCTTAAAAAAATTATTACCATAAATAAAATTGATTACCATTTTTTGAAATTTATTGACAAAAAAGATTCATTTAAAATTAAAATGAACATAGTGATTAAACTATTTCCTATATGATCCATGTATTTGGTCACAATTCAGCTTAAATCCATATAAGTAGTAACTTGATAATTTATCACCATCATATGAGGGACAATACTACTCTAAAAGGTGTGTATAGGTGTTTTGTATATAGAGTTTGGCCACTGAGTGTGTCATTCTATATATAGCTATGATGGGATTCAAAACCCATGTAGTCTGGTGCAATTTAAAGTGGAATGTTCTACCATTTAAAGTCATATGAAAAATACAATAGTGGTTACTATTATTTTTATTCATTCATGAATTCTATTAGATATATTAATGTCCTAAAAATTGTAATTCTATGTTAAATTCACCTTGAAATAGTTTGGTATGGGTATTATTTTTATATAACCTATTTTAATATACTATTTGAGATTATATAATTCAATGGTTTCTTAGGTATTGGTAAGATAATAACCATATAATGGAATTTTATAAATCAGGTGGAGAATCTCAATATGAGCACTATTTTGAAATCGAGGGAAGAATCGAGACTATATGAATTTGAGGAAGCCAAGAGGAGAATCATGATTCAAATAATTTTATAAAACTAAGAGAAAAATCACGACATAAGCAATTTTTTAAACAAAGATGAGAATTTATACATGGGTATTTTTTAAAAAATAATGAGGAAAATATTAAATATAGTTTTTTGGGGAACTATATTGATAATTAGGACTAAAATAATTTTTGGAAACTTTGTTTATAATCTCAACTCATTTATTTTTTGAAACCAAGGGGAGAATCATCAATCGTGGAATTTGATTATAGATAATAAAAAAATAAAAACTCAAGGAATTTAAAGGAATAAGAGGATAGTATTGAATAAAAGAATTTTATGAAACCAAAGGATAATCTTATAATGTTGTAATTTTCTAATCTATGAGATGAATCAAGAGTAATATAATTTAAGGAAATCCAAGAAGAGAAACTAGACTCAACTAATTTTTGAAACCAATTAGTGTTTATAAAATCATTTTATTTTAGAATCTATGAGGGGGATATTGAATAAAAATATTTATGAAAATTTAAAAAGACCCTTACCCCAGTTTCCCGGATCTAGGACATTAATTTAAAATATTATCATGATTATAATAAAGTCTTATCCTTAAGTACTGAATAGTTTAGTGGTTTTGGAAAATTCATTTGTATTTTTCATGATTATTTTTATAAAACTAGAAATGAAAAAATATAGTTTTATCATTCCAAAATTAATGATTCTATAAAAATAATGGTGTATTAAAACTTATTATGAATGTTACTTGAAAATTGGTAAAGAATTGACATGTTCCCCTTAATCGGGATTGATTAATTGAGATGAGAACATTATAAAACATGTATTTAACATAAAATAAAGATGAAATGATATGTAAATATGTGTTTAGAAAATTTAAATAACATATATAAGAAGTAAAAAAATTAAATAAGTGTCATATTATGGTAATGATAGTGAATGAATAACCCGAATAAAAAAAATGAAGGTTCGTGTAGAATACCTTACCCTATGTCTGTATGAGTTTTGCACTCGATCATAACATTTTGGTTAAAAAAATTAAATCCATTAATTAATTAATTGAATTTTTTTATGATTATTTGATTCATTATAGTTTTATTATTTTCATTTATGACCTTATTGATTAGTTATAGAGATTAATTTCATCATTCCAGAGCATTCGTTTTATTGGTTTTCATGATCAGTTCACTTGTTTATAAGTAATAGAGTTTAATGAAAATGAAAATAATTATCTATAATTGGAATTGAATTTTATTAATTAGAATTTGGAAGTGTAAATTTATATATATATCATATGGATATATGGTATGGGGACGAATCATTGGATAAAACATTTAGTGGAAATAGTTTAGATTCTTACATCATTATTTCGATCACCAAGAACTAGTTCTTTTATATGAATTAGTATTATGTATGTATACTAGATTCAGAACATTAAATAATTTCTAATACATATATTTTATTTAAACCATAAAATTTGTATCATGAAAATAATTGTATCATAAATTGATGAATGAAAGTTCATCATCCACAAAGGTAGTAAATTGGAAACTCTCAGGCGATAAATTTGTTTTTAAAAGACAAAGAGATAGAGTAAGAATATTAATGATGGTTATACCCTTAACATGATATAATTATAGTATATAAACGACACTGGAGTTATCATTCTCATTTGGATAGATGAGATGGGTAGGGAATAATAAAATAATGAACTTGAAAAGAAAATAAAATGAAAAGGAAGAGGATTTTACCTCTTGAATACTACTCATTGAGAGTCTCTTTAATGGGATTAATTTTGGTCTTTTGATGAGACATAGACGTTATGAAAGTAGGGTAGAACCTTGTAAAGAGTATTGGGAATAGATTTGACATGGTTGAAATCTTGGAAGGAATGAGGAGAATAGGGAGCAAGGTGTGGCTTATATAGTGAAGTAGAGTGGCAATTCTTCATTAGTTTATTCGTTATTTTAATATTTTTCTTAATACAAGTAATAATGTTGATTATTTTCACTAAATAAAGTAATTATTTCATGTGATTTTGAACCTATAGTCCTCACATCATATATACATCATCCATGACTCTATAATTCATATATTTAACATTTATCATATATTATCATATTTTATTATTCAAAAAAAATCATCTGTTTTAGAAAAATACCAAAAATACAATATAAACATTTTTTGACATTTATAATTCAAAAATGTACACTATTTTGTGAAAATAATCTTCTAAATATGAGAAAGTTAATTTTTTATTCAATTAATCATTTACTCAAAAAATACATTTTTTAAAATTATAGTTGTTTTTATAACACCCAGAATAATTAACTAAGGTCTCATAAAAATATCCTAAAATCATAAGAAAAAAAAATTTTAATTTATGAATATATTATATGAAAGTAAATTTTATTTTAAATTAGTTATTCAGTTAATAAATTTTAATTAAATATCTATGACTTATAAAAATTCCAACACTTAGTTAATAAAATATCCATTTACTTATAATATGATATAATTACATGATACATTCATTTATAAGGTTCATAAATTTTATTTATACATTCATAGGTGTTGTAACTATTCCTTAGTCTGATATAAAATTCATAAGGGTTTTATTAATATTCCAAAGGTCCAGTTTCTATTCACAAAAAAATTAAGCTGATCCTATTAGACTCTAAATATCATACAGATTGCAACCGTGTATCTATATTTTTTGAAATTAAAATTAAAGAAGTAGAACAAATATGTTTATTATCCAAGTCATACCTATATTTTTTAACTAATTGTAATAAAGAAATGTAGTTTCATAGATACTCAGTATTGTTTTCATTAAATTCTATATTAAATTTATTTTTAAATCTATGGGGTGTTAGATTCTTCCCTCATTAAACAAAATATCATCCTTTAAATTATTATATTATTACCTCATAAAAATATTTGGTTATATCTTCATCATATGTTCCTCATTCTCCCACATTACCTCTTCAATTTTATGATTTTTACAAGATTTATTTACCAATCGATTCATTCAATTCCTCAACATCTATTCGCCAATTTCCAAAACTCGTATAGACTCTTCACAGTAAGATTAGTAGGGTTAAAATTCTATTACTTCATAAGTGAGTACATGTGGTGGGTCTGGCATGTATTTCTTTAACAAAGAGATGTGGAACACATTGTGTACCCTATAAAGTCTAGGAAACATTTCCAAATGATAATATATAGCTCCAATTGTATCTAAAATTTCAAAAGGACCAATGTACATGGGGCTCGATTTCCCTTTCTTCCCAAATATTTTAACACCCTTGCATATTGATACATTCGATAAAATGTAATCTCACACTTGAAATTATAAATCCTTCCTTCTATTGTTATCTTAGATAATTTTTCAACTTTGAGATTATTTGATATGGGATTGAATAGTATTTACCATTAATGTTGTTTCTTCCATAAGATTTGGTCCCATATGCCTTCTTTCACCAAATTCATCCCAACATGTTGGTGTAGGGAATCTCTTTCCATATAATACTTTATATGGAGCCATTTTTAAACTTGAATGGAAACTATTATTGTATGAAAGCTCTACCAAAGGTAAATATTAATATTACATACCTTGAAAACCAAGTGAGAATTTACTCAATATGTCTTCTAATGTTTGGATCATCCTTTCTGACTACCCGTCTATTTGAGGGTGATAAGAAGTACTCAAATAAAGCTTAGTATCCAATGCATTTTGAATACTTTTCAAGAATTTTGATCTAAATCATGGATAAAAATCAGACACAATTGAGAGAGGATCTTCATTATGTATTAAATATTCATTAATATAGATCTATGTAAATAATTCTAGTTTCAAATCATCCCTTATAGAGAGGAAATGTGAAAATTTGGTAAGTTGATCAATAATCACCCATATTGGATCATTCTTTCTTGGAGGTTTTGGACAAGCAGTGAAAAAATTTATAGTGATGTCATCACTCTTCCTTGTAGGAATAGGAATAGGTTGATTGAATCTCTTAGGATGCTATCTTTTAGCCTTCACCAGTTGACATACTAAAAATCTTGATACATAATCAACAATTTCACACCTCATATTATCCCACATGAAATGTTTCTTCAAAACCAGATACATCATAGTGCTACGAAGGTGTATAAAGAAATTCAATCTATGGTAATCATCCAATAACTCCATTATTAGATTGGTTATATAGGGAACTCATATCCTCCTCCAAATTTTTAAATTCCATCCCCACAAATAAAGTCTAGAAACTTCCCATCATTCACAATTTTAATTTTATTTTTACGAATACCTTCATCATATATAGAACATTTAATTCATTCTAATAAATATTGATGGGATGAAAATTAAAAAATAATGGTATTTCACTTTATTTAATAACTACCATATCCATATTTTCTAGATCTTTGAATATAGGATCCCTTTCAGACCTCATTTTTTTATAACTCCATGATCCTTCCTTAACAATGCATCTTCTAGCTTATATTCCTTCCCTGGGTGGTAGTGTAGGGAAAAATCATAATCCTTGAGGCCTTTGCCTCATGTTAAGTTCTATCTACGAGAAGATATAATTCATGATCTTGTGATATGTATATATATCAAATCATTCACCATAGTTAGAATGTATCCATATCATTAGGGAAAGGATTACAGCTCCTAACTAATGATCATGAGTTGGATAGTTTTGTTCATGAATTTTAATTACCATGATGCATAGTGTAACATCCTAGGTATTTATTGAATAATAATTTTTCATATATATTATTATTTACAAATAAAATATTAATTTTACATCAAATAGGACATATTTTCCAATAGCATACTCAATACACAACAACAATAATCTTTGAAATCTTACATTGAACACAACATTGAGTTATACCAGAAAATAATATAATAATATAATTATTTTAAATGGTAGTTAACACCTAGCTGTTGTATTGGTGGGAATGAACAAAACTAACTAAAATATTATTATACATGTTTGTTAAATGTTTTACATTTATCCAATAAATTTTAGAGGCTTAAAATGAGAATGAATACAATTTTAAGCATGAAATACTATAATATTTTTAAAAGGTTGGTTTACCGCCGTTTAATAGAGAAGCATTTTTAAATATATTTTTGTCACTTTTATATGTTAAATTTGAAAAAATAAATTTCTTTTTTAGAAGAATAACATCAAAATTTACTTTGGATACAATTTTGGAAATTTTCTGATAAAATTTATATTTTAATGAATTGTGAAAAATAATGCATTTTAATTCAAAATTTCTATTTTATAAAATTTATTTAAATAGATAGATTATTTTTTATTTGGTTTTAAAGGGTAATTGGATTATTTTTGTTTATAATTTAATTAAAATATGGTGATTCTAGGTAATTTAACATTTAAATTGGACATAAAACAATGTCAATCTTTTGATAGTTATTACTTCTTAAAAACACGTTTTTTGGTTTCACAACGGGAATTAATTTTAAATTATTTTCTTCAAATTCTGTGTTTTGAATTTGGAAAAATAGATTCCATATTTGGAATCTAGAGGTTCAAATTAGGTAAATATGTACCTTTTATTTTTAGACATTATGAATAGTAACTTTAGTAATTATTTTATTTACCATGGTTAAAGGGTAAATCTGGTAAATAAGGGTAAAAAATAACATTATAATATTATTAAACTACACTAACAAATGTACTTTTACTTTTGGAAGAGATATGACCAACCATTGTCATACATGGATCTATTTTGGGACCCCATGGAGCCACCTGGATGCGAAAATGACATTTTATAATAATTAATTTAAAGTAAATAAAAATGTAACATAAACATGTATCTTTTAGTAAAACAATTTTTATATGGGGTTATATAAGCTATAATTTAGACTATAAATCGTCATTAGAAATGAAAAAATATTTCCAAAATCATGGTATTTTATTTATAATTTTTAGACATCAAATAAATAAATTTATTCATGACACAATGACGATGTAGTGATTAACTTAATAATGAATGATTCAAATAATTGAGCTTATAAATATTAAAATATTTTTTTGGAATTTTTTTACATACAAGAATTTTGGGGACAATTATGAATTTTTATCTTTTATGTAATGATGTTTTTTAGAAATAAAAAAGTTTTGATGGGTTTTTTAAAAGTCATGATATGAATAGTATAATAATTGACCTAAATGAGTAGTTTTAAAACTAATACTAATTTATTAAATGATATAATAGTATTAAAAATAAATGATTTGGAAAAATTACTAATATAATGTTGAAAAGGTCATTAATGAATCACTTTATAAGTTTTATTTCCATTTTATATCAACTATATTAACCGTATAGTAAGAATATACAAGAAGACATGGTAAGAGTCAAATTAGGTAACTAAGGGTTAAACCTAAAAGATAAGGTTAAATTTGTGAAATAGACTTGACTAAAACCTATTTTTTGTGGGTTTTACAACCCAAATGAATCTTATATTTGAAATAAATTACTTTTATGCCATTTTAAACCGAAAATAATTTTATAATAAAATAATATTTCAATACCTTCCTAAAGTGACCCTCTTCCCTCTTATAAAAGGGATTCACCCATACCCCTTCAATCACACCTCTCAATCCCCTTGTCTCATATAACCTCTTCTAAAAAAAGATCCCAACATACATCTATTCCTCCTATAATATTTACCTTGGGAAGAAGGCAATTCAAGAAATCCTTTAGGCTCAAATCAATAGAAGTTACCCGATTTAGAGGCAACGTCTTCTCTCAAGTTCTTTTATTTTATTTTCATTCTCCACTAGCTATTATATTATTATTATTTGAATACATAAAAACACCAGTATCCAAAATATACTAGGTTGTTTTAATGATAAGGATTATAAATACACTTACAAACACCTCCATCTAATGGATATGAGCATACTTTTTCTCTGTACGGTGATCTACTGCCTCACGAAACGATGATTGTTTGATTTTCCCCTACCACCTCTCATGTTGGAAATTAATATGACACTATAATTATATATGATTTATATTATATTTATATTTTCTCTATTATACTATAATTTTTATTTACTAACATACCAATATTCTTTTAATTATGTGTAAATATGATAATTTTATTTGAGGAAGTGTGGACTACTTCCCCCAAAGTGATATGGCTCATTCATGCCATACAAGGAACGTATAAAGGATGGAATTAATGAACTTATGTAACATCTATATCATATTATACTATAATGGAATTATAATATACCAATGTATCATTTGGTTTTCATTTCTTAATTATGACAAATAAATGAAAGTAGGGTTCATGTGTACGTATGACTTACCATCTCCATGAACGGTGCATTTAATTTCTTATCTAAAAATGTTATGGACTACTATATATACATATATACTAAATATATATGATATTAAAGTCATTAATACTACTATGGAGATAATTTAATTTTGACCAGATGCACAATTTGTAATTATAACAAGATCATTTTCGACTCAAGTACCGAATATCGAAAAAATGACTAATATTGACATAAATAATTATTAAATTTTTATAATGTTGTAATAAGTAGTATTTAAGGAATAATAAAATTTAAAAAGGTTCTTAATAAAGTTTAAATTAACTTAAAATTATTATTCTGGTAGAACAAGGAACATACGTGACGAATCTGACGCAAGGTAAGGGACTTCGTCTCAATCTCCATTCATTGAGGCATATCATGATGTTATACACCTTTAATATACTATAAGGTGTATTTGAATCCCTTTTGACATGTTATATCCTGAATTAATATATTATGATTATATTTAATGTTGGTAATGATGGTATGCTTTAATGATTTTTATTCAAGTGTTTTTCAAGTGGAAATTGACTCTTTATTTAAAACACCATATTAAATGTTTTAAATATTTTTTAATATATTACATTATCTTTAAACTCTATGTTTTCAGATGGTTTTTAATAATTTATCTATATGGAAATGAATGTTTTAAAATTTTAATTTATTTCAAAAGTCTCAAAGTGGTATGTGACACTTTGACTCAAAGTTTCTTCATTAAAATTTTAAAATGGTTTTAGAAATGGGTTGAATATTTAAATATCTTGAAATGATACCTTGTAATTGAAATGTGGAAATGTTATTATTTCCTTTATGCTTGTTTTGTTTTCTAGTATTATATAATGATACTGGGACATTTTACCGGTGGTTATGTGATATACTAGGATGGTTGGTTAGGTGATAAACTAAATGACGGCTGGTTCTGTGATAAACCAAGGATGATTGGTTACATTATAAAATCTAATGCACTGGGTATGGAAGTGGTCCATATGGATATTACATTTAGTGATATTCATGGAAGTCAACCATATGTTTATTCCATTTAATTAATTTTATGTCCCAAGTTACCTTTATAAGATTTATGTTGATTTTTATGGGGTTTATGGTAATATTCTAGTTACAAAAAAGGTAAGTAATGAGGTTATATTTAGTGAAGTATATTTACTACTTATAAAAGGTGAAAAGTATTACTTTATGATAATGTATTCATGGTTTTCATGATATCCTAAGACTAACAGTTTTATTTTTTTATGTGTCTCTTACTAAGACATTTATTGTCATCCCATGTTTTGAAATGATTTTCACTAGACATAAAGAAGAATAGAGTTAAGGATGATATCACGGAAACGTTATGCTATTAAAAAATGAAACGATGTCATGTTTATTTTTAAAGAGTTTTTGTTTTTATAAAAAATGGGTAGTGAGTATAAGTGCCTACTTGTAATATTCAATATGTCATGTATACGTTATGAACTAACTATATAAATCTCTAAACCTTAAAAGATCCTCATTGTGAATTAAAGTCCAATTATTGACTTATCCCAAGATTATGTAATGTTTAAGGATGAGGAATTACATTTGGTATCAGAGGTCAGTTTAGATAACATTAGGAGTTAGAATATTGTTAATAAAATATCCATAAAATAATTTTTCTTTATGGTGAAATTTAAATGATATAGAATTTTAAGATCACCACATTGCTTCATCTAAGATATGTTTGTTCTTAATGGTTTTCCAAAGAGGAAATAGTGAATCTATGCTGGGAGGGAATACAAAGGGAAATAACCCTCCAAATCAACATCCTCTGATAGTCAAAATTGGAACTAAATAGTTTGTTGCAGTAATGGATCAGTTGACTCAGGTGAAAAATGGTGGTGGTGTCCATGTTCGAGATCAAGTAGACCAACCATAGAGAAATATGTTGATATTAGAGCATTTCACAAGGCAATGCCCCCCATCAGTTAGAGGATCATCTGACCCTGCGAAAGATGAAGGGTGGATTAAATCATTGGAAAATATTTTTGATATAATGGGTTGTTTAGACAATTAAAAGGATTACTTGCTGTTTATCGTCTTGAAGGTGAAGCTGATCAGTGGTGGTCAATGATTAAAAATATCAAAGTAAGTGAAGAGATATACGCCAGGGAATGGGATGAATTTAGGAATATCATCCTTGATAATTATTTTCATAAGGTCGTTCGACTTTTTATGGAAAAGAAATTCTTGGAATTAAAACAAAAGGAGGAAGATTTAGTGGCTGCATATGAAGAAAATTTCACCCATTTGTCAAGGTACATCCCAAATTTTATCTGGGATATTAATAGTAAGATAATAGGTTTTACTCATGATTAAAGATGAAATATCTAAGGGAGTTAGCTTCTCGTGAGTTTAAAATCTATGAGAAACTTGTCTGATGTGCCGAGAAGGTAGAAATAGAGTCTTTAATAAGTTCTTGGATTAGTTTGGGATTGTTTTGATTGATGATACTTTGGTATATTCTAAAATCCGGGAGGAACATGAATGTCACTTAAGTATTGTTTTGATAACCTTAAAAGAAAATAAATTATATGGAATGTTTAGGAAGGGTGAATTTTGGTTGCAACAAATTTATTTTCTTGGTCATATTGTTTCTAAAGATGGTATAACTATTGAACCTTCAAAAACAATGTTTTTTGAAGAGTGGCCAAGACCTACCAATGTCACAGAGATTCATAGTCTTCTGGGTTTAGTGGGTTATTACCAAGGTTTATTGAAATCTTTTATTGATTATCTATCCCCCTAAATAAGCTTACATGTAAGGGAGTTAAGTTTATCTAGAAAAAAGTATGTGATGATTGTTTTCAGGAACTAAAAATAAGATTGGTAAATGATTCAGTTTTGTCCTTGCCTTCCAGAAATGGTGAATTTTTTATTTATAATGACACTTCATTGAAAGGACTTGGATATGTCTTTATACAAAATTATTAGGTAATTGATTACGCTTCACGACAGTTGAAACCTCATGAGTTAAATTACCCTACACATGATTTGAAATTAGCTATTTTTATTTTTTCATTAATAATATGGGGGTATAATTTGTATGGAGAAAAGTGTGACATATATACTGATAAAAAATGTTTGAAGAATATATTCCCTCAAAAATAATTAAACCTGAGATAGAGGATGTGTCTAGAATTAATCAAGGACTATGATTTCATGATCCATTACCATATTGGAAAGGAAAATAGAGTGGATGACTCTTTGATTTGAAATAGTAATGCTACATTAACCATGCTACATTTAGAATGAGATCCTTTGTTTTCCAATTTGATGAATTTTGGATCAGAAGTTATTGGTGTAGGGAATAGCTCTGTTTTTTTAGGTGGAAGTGTAATCATCTTCATCATATTGAATTAAGCAATCACAAAAAGAAGACAGTTAGTTGTAGAAAATGGTTGAATTGGTTCAGAAGGGTAAGTTACTAGAATTTAACATTGATAATGATTGTGTTTTGAGGTTTGTAAAGAGATTATATGTGCCTTGTGATTCATAGTTAAAAAAATTGTTATTTTTTGAAGCTCATAGTTCTCAATTTTCAGTTCATCATGGAAATACTAATATGTATAGATATCATTGGGAGTATTTCTGGTGGAATGGAATGAAAAGAGATATTGTTGAATTTACTATGAAGTTTTTGATTTTTCAGCCGGTTAAAGTAGAGAGACAACTACCAAATGGGATGCTTCAGCCTTTTCCAGTGCAAGAGTGGAAATGGAAAAATGTTTCCTTGGATTTATTAGTGGGATTACCAAATAATTCTTGAGGTAACAATGCAATCGGGGTTATTATTGAACGATTGACTAAATCTTCTCATTTTATTCCTATTCAAGATACTCTATCTGTAGATAAACTTTATCAGTTTTATATTAAAGAGATAGTTTGGTTACATGGAGTTCCCCTCTACATTGAATCTGATAATTAATCTAGGTTTAATTCTAACTTTTGGAAAGGCCTTCAGATGTCATTGGGAACCGAATTAAATTTTAGTTCATCTTTTCATCCTCAATCAGATGGGCAGTCAGAATGAACAATTTAGACCATAGAAGATATTCTATGTTCTTATCCAATGGATTAACAGGGAATTTGGGACCAACATATTTATTTGGTTGAGTTTTGTTATAATAACAGTTTTCATTCCAGTATAAATATGGCACCATTTTTAACATTATATGGAAATTGGTGTCGAACTCAAGATTTTTGTGTCATGACCCGTCCTCGGGGCCCGTGCTGTGACTACCCCAAGCCCGCCTTCCATAGGCCAGGGGCTGGCGACTAGCACCAAAGGCGTAAATCCAGATAACTGGGAAGGCATTTCCTTTATAAAAGTAAACAAAACACCACAGAGTACAAGCGGAAGTAATACATTAAGTACAAGAGAAAGTGCTAGAAACTAAATGGGCCAGAATACAAACCCAACTGAAAAGTAAAGCTACAACTGAAAAGAAGTACAACAGAAAGACAAGCAGCTGGAAGAGTAGAAGCAGTTCCTGGGTCATCCACCTCGTATCCTACCTGTAGGGTAGGTACAGATAGCACAACTCCTAGATCGTCCACCACGGATCCTACCTGAATGGTAGGTACAGATAGCCTCCTCAACGCTCTCGCCCTTCAAACTCCTCCGAGTATCGTCTCGTCGTGAAGTCCACCTCCGGATACTGACTCGCCGTGAGGTCCACCTCCGGGTACCGTCTAGTCCTCGAACACTCGACCTCTGTCAACGCTGCCCGTTGTCTGCAACCAACACAACGAAGTGCGGGTAAAGCCCATGCAGGGGTGAGTATAAGGATACTCAGTAGGGACCCCGAGACCCTCAAGGTCTCACTAAATCCAACAAGGGTAACCACAAATAAAGATATCAATAGATAACCTCTACATAGGTATATTCCCATATATATACCTAAGTTATCAAGTAACCCATCTCAATCATGAGGAAACACAAAGATTATGAAATCAACGGATAACCACTACCCAGGTATATGCCCATACATATACCCAAGTTATCAAGTGACCCATCTCAATCATGAGGTATTCACAAAGGTCATAGACTCAGCTCAAACCAGGATTTTCAATTATCGAAACCGTAACTGCTGAAGAGCCCCGTCTCTGGAGTGTATAGTGATCCTGTCATGACTCCGAGGTACTAACCTAAGACTGCTGAGGTACTCCACCTGTCGAGTATTGTGGACCTGCTGCTACAACCAATCGCTTCCCACCATGGGTATACCGCTATAACCACGTGCTCCCCCCCATAGCCTCCAGAGGTACTCCTTCTGTTGAGTACCATGGGTCTGCCGCTACAACCAAGCGCTCCCCCGCCATGGGTCTGCCGCTACAACCAAGCGCTTCCCACCATGGGTCTGTCGCTACAACCAAGCGCTCCCCCTCATAGCCTCCAGAGGTACTCCTTCTATTGAGTACTGCGGGTCTGCCACTACAACCAAGCTCTCCTCCACCGTGGGTCTGCCGCTACAACCAAGCGCTCCCCAATGGGCTATCCGAAACTCACCGAGTCGATCGATCAGCCGTCGTCAAGTCTCAGTCAGCTACACGCTCTCCGTATTCCGCACGCTCATCTCCGGGAGGGTCCACTCCATGAGCTACTGGTCAATAATCCATGTATCACAAAGTCCCACGAAGAAGTATCTCAAAGGACCGCCTCGTCATAGGGGTCTCAACACAACAGACGGTGCGTCAATCGGACGCCCGGTCTGTGAGTTATTAGCCTTTTCGTCACAGGGGCCCGATTGGTTTTGTGTGAGAACCAACCCGGACGTATCTCAACTGTACCCCTAACTCTCATAGGGTATACTCATAGGGACCATTTCTCAACTTGATCACCAACGCCGCTGACGGTTCGTCGAACGGACGTCCGGTCTGAAAGATATCAGCTTTTCCCTTCCAGGGGCCCGATTGGATTTCGGGTACAATCCAACCCGGCCATACTCCAACTACGTCCAAAACTCGGGCGAATTATGCCAAAAGTTCCATCTCATCAAGAGGAATCCAAAAAAGTCGACATCACATCAACCAGACGTCTGATGCTCAAGATATATCCATTTTCGCTACGAGGGCCCGATTGGTCTCGTATTCGATCCAACCCGACCATACACAATGTTTTACAAAACGTTGAGTGTAATATACCGAAACGACCGTCTCGATCCAAGGATCACATTGCAACTGATGGTGCATAGATCGGAGTTCCGTAGCCCATGTTATGGGCGACTGAACGGAAACTGCCCGAAAATAGGGGGTTCGAGCCCGGTTCGACCCGTCCCGAGACCCCCCTGGGTCGGCCCGAACCGGGCTGTGTGGCCTGGTTTTGACGAGGCGCGGCGTGGCCTGGCCCAGCCGGGGTGGCCTGGCTTGGCGCTGGTGCTGGCGTGGCGCGGCGCTCGCGTGGCCAACGAGTGCGGGGGGGTTACAATCCCCCCACAGACGACGAACCGGTGCACCTTAAAGCCGCACCGCTCAGCCTTCGGAACGGCTAAGCCATTCTGGTTCGGCCCTTTGCGGTGGATTAGCCGCGACGATTCCTGTTCCGGCGGCACGACGCCACCGTCGGTCGCCGGTGCGGCGCACCGCCGCCGCCTTCCGCGGACCACCGGACGCGCTCCGGTGGTCCGATTTGCTCGCCGCCTTCGCCGACGGTCCTCCCGGGACCCAACCTTCACCGTAGAGGCTTCAAAAAAGACTTTGCGGCCCCGTTCGTTGTCACCCATCAATCCGCACACAATTTTCAACCAGTGGAGTCTTCAAATCGCCTCCTCAGCCCCGACTCTGGCCGCGGTTTCGTTCGGCCTCAACGGCACGACGCGACGGTGCCATGCATCCTTGCCGTAATTCTCCATGTTTCCGCGCGGTGCCGTTGCACCATGTCGCCTTCATTCGAGCTGCAACATAATCAATAACAAGGGGGAGGAGGGTCAGTCTTGTTTGTGCGGTCCTACCTCCTCCTGTTATAATGATAGCAAGCGGCCAACAAATAGAAGTCAACGTATGTCAAAGAAATAATTCACGGGAAAAAACAATAAACCTCAACATCAACCCTCATGAACGAAAGATCCGCGGATCAACCTGAAAATGGTTGGTCCGTTCTCGTTGTTCTTTTCTCAAAATATCAAGAGAATACCAAATAAATTCCGCTACTTCATGTCATTCATCGTTTGTAGCGTCGCTTCGTCAACGTTAGAAGGAAATACGTTGATGATGTTCTACGCGGGCGGCGTCTTCTCCCTTGACACGAAGGAAGAAGAAGAAAATCAGTGTTCCTCGTGGGCATCACCTCACGCTCTTGCCTTGGATGAAGGAAGAAGGTAAAAACCTCGTCGATCTTTGGTGGAGTTGGCGTTCATTGATGAGAGAATGTTGTTCTTCCTAATTCTCCCAAAGTCTCCCAACCAATATTTTCCAAGGCAAATAAAACATTAGGCTCCCCAATATTATAAAAAAAGTCATTCCTTTCAAATTAATTCAAATGAATCAATTAATTAGGGATCTTAACTCAATAATTTAAGGTGTTGGCACATTAATGATAGGAGAGAGAGAGGGAAAATTAATGTTACTCAATTTAAGATGAGTTACAAAAAAATTAAAGAGGGGGGGGGGGTTTAAGGAGTTTTGGGGAAAGTGAAAAAGGTGGGGGCTCATGAGGGACCCACCTCACCTTTAATCCTCTCATGAGTAGTTAGGGGGTTGTGGGTCCCACCCTAACTACCCCATGTTGGATATAACCACTAGGATAAATAATTAATAAAAAATTGTTCCACAATTTTTTTATTCAATTCATTATTAATCCACAAATTTTTAACAACTCCTCCCGAGCAAACACATCTTCGCTAAAGGTCCTCTTAAGAAATTACCGGTGCTGCGGTTTCATCGGTGCCCTTGGATTTTGATTCTGAGCACCAGTTCAAAAGTTAGGAAAACCCGCTCATTCGTTCATTGAACGTACCCGAGCTAAACTTCAGAAATTGATTCTGGGCACACCGGGCCTCAGAGTCAAGTGCCGTCAGAAACTGCGTTCTGGTAAAATCTCAAAGAAAATTAAGAAAAACTTCCCCTGAATTTTACAAGTGTTTACATTACTCCCACCTCAGGGATTTACGTCCCCGTAAAGCTATAACACAAACTAGGGAAACAAAAGTGGTACTAAGCACGCATCTGAGTCTTCCGCTCCCATGTGCTCACCTGGAGGTACCCGTGCTACCTACGAAAACACACAAGAGGAATCGACCTTCCTCGTAGGACTCGCTCCTATCGATCCTAAACCTCTACTGGAACCCTGCAAAAGTCACCCCATCGCCAAATTCTATCTCCCCATGGCCGATGATGTGCGTTGGGTCAAGAACGTATCTCCTCATTTGAGATACGTGGAATTCGTCGTGCACCTGCTGCAAATGAGGTGGATTTGTCAAGCGGTAAGCCACCTCGATTACACTATTGAGGACCTAAAAAGGTCTGCTGAACCTCAGCGATATCTCGCTGCCTCAGCTACATCTCCGTAAACCTCGTCGAGGTGAGACCCGTGTAAGAACGTGGTCGCCATCCTCAGACTCTAGAGGTATCCCTTTCCTGATTAAAACTAAAACTCAAAACTCCTGCCGCCATGAGGGTAAGGTTGGCCGACCTAATAATGATCGGCTACACCCTCCCATGCATGAGTTTAACCTGTTCTGCCTGGGGTTTCCTTTATGTCGACCAAGGAAAACGCATCCCAACGTTTGCCTAATACCGTCAATTTGAGTATGAACAGTGATTGCCAAATCCATACTCAAACTAAAATCGTAAGGCCTCAACGCTGCCACCAAGAGGTCCCAACCGAGACTCTCACCTCAAGGGTAAGATCACACAGTCGGCTTAAGTGTGACTATTGAGTCTCCTCCCAAAGGTATCTCCAGACGTGAAGTTCAAGTCAATGGCTTAACTGGAAACTCTAGGTCTGTACTAGATTCATGGAAGAAAGGGATGATTCGTATCGATGTCTGTGGCTACGACAGCTAGTAGAAGACAAAGTCCGCATATCAAATCATCCTTAGAGCCCTTTCGGTCTCACTCCTTGACTGCATGAAACTACGCTTTTCCTCGGCCCTCCAGCTCCCTGAGCCTGGAGGGGACAACAAAGGCGGGTGGTTGTAACATATTGAAATGTACACCACCTCATGCTTCTCTCCTAGCTCTACCTCCGCGTCTGTGGCTCTGCAGATTTATCTGTCCTTAACATTTCCTCTTCTTGAAACATTCTCACGCCCAAGTCTCTGAGACTGGAGCCAGCTCTCTGCATTCCAACTTCTAACATTCTCTAGCTGTATTCATTCAGCCAAAGAACATTCAACCTCAAGGTTCTCTCTAGCACCCTAACGTGAGTAGGAATTCATTGAGGAAAAAGTGATGGCTCGAATATCCATAAACACACCACGCTCAGAGGTCCGAGATCTATAGAACTGATCAAATCAAATTCATCGAGTACCAAGAATGTTCGGTACGCCTCGATGAATTCTCAACTACTGACATGTCGTCTTGCCAAAGCTGTATAAGATCTAGAAAACACTCTGCCTCCTCCTCAAGCCAGTCATCAGCCGCCTGTGAGTCATGTTCTCCTCGGAACTTGAGGGTATCTGATGTTGGAACACGTATAAGGAAGTAAGCCTACACGTGTCACCTACCGGTACCGCCGGTTGTAACTGCTGACCAACAGGTAGTGATGTATAGCTGACACACTACCCGAAGTCACTATCTCAGGCATCGGTCCACGTACCGATGTCTCATCACTATGCGGACCATCCTCATGGTCATTAACTGGAAAACACTAGTATCCAAGTCCACCATCCACTCCACTAATATCTCAGCTAGGCGGAATACTCTAGAAATCGCCTCCATCCAGTGCTCTACTGTCCGGGAATCTGCCTCGCCTCGTAACCTCGGAGGCCTCTACTGCTGGAACTCATGCAATCCGCTCTTCCAGCACGCACAGTTCGCTAGTATGGCTGGTGGAATCTGCTTCCCAACAAGTGGTGGTGCTGCTGGTACACCACACGAGAGTGCCAACATAGTAAAAAGGGCCCCGCACCGGAGCCTCGTCACTCGGTGGGCCGTCATCGTGTACTATCTCAGAACTCCAACTGACTGTCTGCATGGAGACATCCTGAACAGATACAACATGGTCAAACGATTTATACCTGGTGAGATGACCTGGTTTGAGCTGACTTTAAATCTTTTGGAAACACACACGCAATCAGTGTTTTCGTGGACAAAGTTGGAAATCAGAAGTCAGGGTCCTGGTGTACGGATACATCATCCTCCGCACCAACACTGGACTCCCTGAACTGAAAACCACACTCGGTACCCTTAACACTATTTCTTCACAGAAAGAAAATATCAGAGTCCTAAGTTCTGTGGTAGAACCGACCCGTCTGATACCAATTTGTCACAACCCATCCTCGGGGCCCGTTCCGTGACTACCCCAAGCCCGCCTTCCATAGGCCAGAAGCTGGCGACTAGCACCAAAGGTGTAAATCCCGATAACTGGGAAGACATTACCTTTATAAAAGTAAACAAAACAGCACAAAGTACAAGCGGAAGTAATACACCAAGTACCAAAGAAAGTGCTGAAAAGTAAAGGGGCCATAATACAAACCCAACTGAAAAGTACAGCTACAACTGAAAAGAAGTACAACAGAAAGACAAGCAGCTAGAAGAGTAGAAGCAGCTCCTGGGTCATCCACCTCGGATCCTACCTGTAGGTTAGGTACAGATAGCGCAACTCCTGGATCATCCACCACAGATCCTACCTGAAGGGTAGGTACAGATAGCCTCCTCAACGCTCTCACCCGTTAACCTCCTCCGATTATCGTCTCGTCGTGAAGTCCACCTCTGGATATTGACTCGTCGTGAGGTCCACCTCCGGGTACCGTCCAGTCCTCGAACACTCGGCCTCTGTCAATGCTGCCCGTCGTCTGCAACCAACACAACGAAGTGCGGGCGAATCCCGTGCAGGGGTGAGTATAACGATACTCAGTAGGGACCCCGAGACCCTCAAGGTCTCACTAAATCCAACAAGGGTAACCAAAAAGAAACATCTCAATGGATAACCTCTACTTAGTTATATACCCATACATATACATAAGTTATCAAGTAACCCATCTCAATCATGAGGAAACACAATGATTATGAAATCAACGGATAACCACTACCCAGGTATATGCCCATACATATACCCAAGTTATCAAGTGACCCATCTCAATCATGAGGTATTCACAAAGTTCATATACTTAGCACAATCTAGGATTTTCAATTATCGAAACCGTAACTACTGAAGAGCCCCATCTCTGGAGTGTAAAGTGATCCTGTCACGACTCTGAGGTACTAACCTAAGACTGCTGAGGTACTCCACCTGTCGAGTACTGTGGGCCTGCTGCTACAACCAAGCGCTTCCCACCATGGGTCTGCAGCTACAACCAAGTGCTCCCCCTCATAGCCTCCATAGGTACTCCTTCTGTTGAGTACCGCGGGTCTGCCGCTACAACCAAGTGCTCCTCCGCCATGGGTCTGCCGCTACAACCAAGCACTTCCCACCATGGGTCTACCACTACAACCATGTGCTCCCCCTCAAAGCCTCCAGATGTACTCTTTATATTGAGTACCGCGGGTCTGCTGCTAAAACCAAGTTCTCCTCCGCCGTGGGTTTTCCGCTACAACCAAGAGCTCCCCACTCGTCTATCCAAAACTCACCGAGTCGATCGATCAGTCGTCGTCAAGTCTCTGTCAGCTACATGCTCTCCGTACTCCGCAAGCTCGTCTCCAAGAGGGTCCGCTCCACGAGCTACTGATCAATACTCCAAGTATCACAAAGTCCCACTAAGAAGTATCTCAAAGGAGGGCCTCATCATAGGGGTGTCAACACAACAGACAGCGCGTCAACTAGACGCCCGGTCTGTGAGTTATTAGCATTTCCGTCTTAGGGGCCCGATTGGTTTCATGTGCGAACCAACCCGGCTATATCTCAACTATACCCTAAACTCTCATAGGGTATACTCATTGGGACCATTTCTCAACATGATCACCAACACCGCTAACGGTTCGTCGAACAGACGTCCGGTCTGAAAGATATCAGCTTTTCCGTTCCAGGGGCCCATTTGGATTTTGGGTACAATCCAACCCGGCCATACTCCAACATGTCCAAACCTCGGGAGAAGTATGAAAAAAGTTCCATCTCATCAAGAGGAATCCAAAAAACTCGACGGCACACCAACCAGACGTCCGACACTCAAGATATATCCATTTCCGCTCCAAGGGCCCGATTGGTCTCGAATTCGAACCAAAACGACCATACCCAAAGTTCTCTGAAACTTTGAGTGAAATATACCGAAACGGCCGACTCGATCCAAGGATCGCATTTCAATTGAAGGTGCATCGATCGGAGTTATGTAGCCCATGTTATGGGCATTTGAACGAAAACTGCCCGAAAATAGGGGGTTCGGGCCCGGTCCGACCCGGCACGAGACCCCCCAGGGTCGCCCCGGCCCGGGCGGCCCGAACTGGCGCTGGCGCTGGTGCGGCGTGGTGCCCGCGTGGCCAGCGGGTGTGGGGGGGTCACAGAACCCCCGCTTACGACGAACCGGCGCGACTTAAAGCCACGCCACGACTCAGCTGCTGCGGTTCCTGTTCCAGGGGCGCGCCGCCGCCGCCTTCTGCGGACCACCGGACGCGCTCCAGTGGTCTGTTTTGCTCGCCGCCTTCACCGACGGTCCTCCCGGGACCCGACCTTCACTGAGGAGGCTTCAAAAAAGACTTTGTCGCCCAGTTCGTCATCACCCATCAATCCGTGCACAACGTTCAACCAGCGGAGTCTTCAAATCGCCTCCGCGGCCCTAACTCAGGCCACGGTTTCGTTCGGCCTCAATGGCGCGGTGCGATGGTGCCGCACATCCTTTCCGTAATTCTCCATGTTTCTGTGCGGTGCTGTTGCACCGCGCTGCCTTCGTTCGAGCCGCAACATAATCAACAACAAGGGGGAGGAGGGTCGGTCATGTTTGTGCTGTCCGACCTCCTCCCGTTATAATGATAGCAAGCAGCCAACAAATAGAAGTCGACGCATGACAAAGAAATAATTCACGGGAAAAAACAATAAACCTCAACATCAAACCACATAAACGAACGATCCACGGATCAAACTGGAAATGGTTGGTCCATGCTCGTCGTTCTTTTCTCAAAAGATCAAGAGAATACAAAATAAATTCCCCTACCTCATGTCGTTCGTCGTTCGTAGCGTCGTTTCGTCAACGTTGGAAGGAAAGACGTTGATGATGTTCTACGCGGGTGGCGTCTTCTCCCTTAACACGAAGGAAGAGGAAGAAAATCGGAATTCCTCACAGGTTTCATGTCACGCTCTTGCCTCGGATGAAGGAATAAGGTAAACACGTCATCTATCTTCAGTGGAGTTGGCGTTCGTCGACGAGAGAATATCGTTCTTCCTAATTCACCGAAAGTCTCCCAACTAATATTTTCCAAGGAAAATAAAACATCAGGCTCCCTAATATTATAAAAAATGTCATGCCTTTAAAATCAATTCAAATGAATCAATTAATTAGGGAGATTAACTCATTAATTTAAGGTTTTGGCACATTAATGAGAGGAGAGAGAGAGAGAAAAGGAATGTTACTCAATTTAAGATGAGTTACAAAAAATTAAAGAGGGGGGGGGGGGGGTTTAAGGAGTTTTGGGGAAAGTGAAAAAGGTGGGGGCTCGTGAGGGCCCCAATTCACCTTTAATCCTCTAATGGGTAGTTAGGGGCTTGTGGGTCTCACCCTAACTACCCCATGTTGTATATAACCACTAGGATAAAGAATTAATAAAAAATTGTTCCACAATTTTTTTATTCAATTCATTATTATTCCACAAATTTTTAACAACTCCTCCCGAGCAAACACATCTTCTTCAAAGGTCCTCTTAAGAAATTACCGGTTCTACGGTTCATCAGTGCCCTCAGATTTTGATTCCGAGCACCGGTTCAAATGTTAGGAAAACCCGCTCATTCGTTTACTGTATGTACCCTAGCTAATCCTCGGAAATTGATTCCGGGCACACCGGGCCTCAGAATCAAGTGCCGTCAGAAACTGCGTTCTTGTAAAATCTCAAAGAAAATTAAGAAAAAATTTCCTTGAATTTTATGGGTCTTTATATTTTGAGATGAAGATGGTGAAAGAAAGTTGACGGGAACAGAACTGGTAGAAGAGATGGTAGAAAATGATCAATTTATTGAGAAGAACATAAGGACAAAATAGAGAAGTTAGAAAAGTTATACAAATGATTGGAGTATGGATCATTCTTTCGAGGTAGGTGATCATTTATATCTCAATGTTTTCCATGGAAACGTGTGATGTGTTTTATTAAAAAGGAAAAGATGAGTCCGAGGTTCATTAGACCCTATGAAATCCTAGAGAAATGTAGATTAGTTTCCTACATGGTGGATTTACCTCCAACTTATCCCAAGTAAATAATGTTTTTCATGCTTCAATATTGATAAAGTATATGACAGATCCATCTCATGTTTTGATTCTAGAGGTAGTTTAGTTGGAAGATAATATTCTTATGAGGAATAACCAGTACAGATTCTTGAACACATAGAATATGTATTGTGGAATAAGATGATTCATCAGGTAAATGTTTTGTTAAAAAACTATAAGGTTGAAGAGGTAATGTGGGAATATGAAAATTCTATGATGGAGAAATACCCTCATTTATTTTATAATTAAATAAAATTATGGTGACAGAATTTCCAAAATGGGGGAATGATATAGCATCCTAGACATTTATATGATAACACATTTTCATATCTATTATTATTTACAAATAAAATATTAATTTTATGTTAAATAGGAAATTTTATCCAATAACGTACTCAACCTGCAACAACAAGTTTCTTTGAAATCTTCCATTGCACATAACTTTGAATTATACCGAAAAATAATATAATAATATAATTATTTTAAATGGTTGTTAATGCCTAGCCATTGTATTGGAAAGAATGAACAGAACTAACTATAATATGATTATATATGTTTTTAAATATTTTACATTTATCTAATAAATTTTATAGGCTTAAAATGAGATGAATACAATTTTAAGCAAGAAATACTCTAATATTTTTTAAAAGGTTGGTTTACCACCTTTTGATGGTGATGCCTTTTTAAATATAGTTTTTTTTTCAGTTTTATATGTTCAATTTGACAAAATAAATTTCTTTTTTATAAAGATAACATCAAAATTTACTTTGGATGAAATTTTGGTATTTTTCTGATATAATTCATATTTTTATGAATAGTGAAAAATACTACATTTTAATTCAAAACTACCTATTAATATAATTTATTTATATAGTTATATTATTATTTTAATTGGTTTTAAAGAGTAATTGGATTAATTTTTTATCATTTAATCCAATTATTTCCATTGTAAGTAATTTCACTTTTAAATTGGACATAAACACATGTCAATATTTTGATAGTTATTACTTCTTAAAACCCGGATTTATGGTTTGAAAAAATGGATTCCATATTGGGAATCAGGAGGTCCAAATTTTGTAAATAGTTACCTTTTATTTCTAGACATTTTGAATAGTAACTTCAGTAATTATTTTATTTACCACGGTTAAAGGGTAAATATGGTAAATAAGGGTAAATATAATATTATAATAATATTTAACTACCCAAAAAAAAGTCCTAATCCTATTGGATTATATATTTATGACCATGTGAAGCATTGGGTCGATTTGGGGACCCAATGGCGCCACATGGATGTGAAAATGACATTTTATAATAATTAATTTAAAGTAAATTAAAATGTAACATAATCATGTATCTTTTAGTAAAACAATTTTTATATGGTGTTATATAAGTGATCATTTGGACTATAAATAGTCATTATAAATATAAAAAGATTTCCTACATCATTGTATTTTATTTATAATTTTTTGATATCAAATAAATAAATTTATTTTGTGGCACAAAGATGATGTAGTGATTACCTTATTAATAAATGATTCAAATAAAAGAGATTATAAATTTTAAAATAATTTTTTTTTGAATTTTTTTTGTCCATATATGAATTTTGGGGATGATTATGAATTTTTATATTTTAATTAATGATGTTTTTTGAAAGAATCATGTTACGTATTTTTAAAAAGTCATGAAATGAATAGTATAAAAATTAACATAAATGAGTTTTAAAAAATACAATTGTATTAAATGATATGATAGTCCTAAAAAAATATATTAAAAAAAATGAATTAGATAATGTTGAAAATTTTATTAATGAACTACTTTAGGTTCTATTTTTATTTTATAGTAACAATATTAACCATATAGTAAGAATATACAAGAAGACATGGATAGAGTCAAATTAGTTAACTAACGGTTAAAACTAAAAGATAAGGTTACATTTGTGACCTAGACTTTTATAAAACCTATTGGTTGAGATTATTTCGACCCAAAATCATATTATTTTTGAAATAAATGACTTTGGAACAATTTGAAACCAAAAATCATTTTATAATAAAATAATATTTCAATGCCTTCTTAAAGTGACCCTCCTCCCTCTTATAAAAGTGCATCACCTCAACCCCTTTAATCACACTTCTAAAGCCACATGTATCATAAAAAATCTGCTCAAACAAGCTCCCAAAATCCATCTCTTCCTCCTAGAAGCCTTAACATATGCATAAGGCAATTCAATAATTCTATTAGGCTCAAATCAATAGAAGTTATCTGATTTAGAGGTAACATCTTCTCTCAAGTTCTTTTATTTTATTTTCATTATCCACTACCTATTCTATTATTATTCATTAATTAAATAACACCACTAGTATTGTCAATATACTGGTATATTTTTATGAGATGTATTTTAACTACACTTATACACACCTCAATCTAATGGATAGAAACATACTATTTCTGTGTATGACGATCTACTGCCTCACAAAACGAAGATTGTTTGATTTTTTCCTATCACATATCATGGTGGAATTTATGATTGAATTCTAATTATATATGATTTAAATTATATTTATATTGTCTATATTATACATCGATTTTAATTTAAAAACATAACTTTATGCATTTCATGATGTGTAAATACGATAATTTCATTTGAGGAAGTGCGGACTACCGTCCCCCCAATGTGATATGACTCGTTCATGCCACACATTGAACATATAAAGGATGACATTAATGAACATGTGTAACATATATATCATATTATATTATAATTTAATTATAATATACCTATTTATTATTTAGTTTTAATTTTTTTAATATGACAAATAAATGAAAGTAGCGTTCATGCGTACGTACAGATTATCATCTCTATGAACGGTACATTTCATTGCTTACTACCAAATGTTATGGACTATTATAAATACATATATACTAGATATATATGATATATAAATCATTAATACTATTCTAGAGATAATTTAATTTTTACCACATGGACAATTTGTAATTATAACAATATCATTTTCTACTCAAGTATTCAATATGAATAAAGAGAGAGATATTAACATAAATAACTATTTAATTTTTATAATGTGGTAATAAGTTATATAAAAGGAATAATAAACTTGAATAATGTTCTTAATCAAGTATAAATGAAATTATGTTTATTATTCAAGAAGAATAAGGAACATATGTGATGAATCAGATGCAAGGTAAGGGACTTCGTCTCAATATCCTTTTATTCAGGCATAACTTGATGCTATACACCTTTAATATCCTATAAGGTGTATATGAATACCTTTTGACATGTCATATCATGAATTAATATATTCTCATGATATTTAATGTTTTTAATGTTGTTATTTTTTAATTATTTTTATTCAAGTGTTTTTCAAGTGTAAATTGACTCTTTAATTAAAACATCAATTTTAAATGTTTTAAAGTTTTATTCCTCTAAAACATTATATTTCACGTCTATGTTTTCAAATGATTTTTACGAATTTATCTATATGAACATGAATTTTTTAAAATGTTAATTTATTTCAAATATATCAAATTGGTATGGGACACTATGGTTCAAATTATCTTTATTAAATATTTTAAATGGTTTTAGAAATGGGTTGAATATTTCAATATCTTTAAATGATCTCTTCTGATTGAAATGCAGAAATGTTTTTTTCTTTTATTCTTATTTTGTGTGTTATGATTATATAATGGTACATGGAAATTTTACGGGTGGTTACGTGATAAACCATGACATGTTGTTACATGATAAACCAAATGAATGGTGGTTCCATGATAAACAATGGACGGGTGGTTGTGTTATAATATTCAATGCATTGGGTATGGAATTCGGCCGTATAACTATTTCAGTTAGTGATATGTGTGGAAGTCGACCGTATGTTTGTTCAATTTAAGTATGTTTATGTTCCAAGTTTCCTTTATATCTTTTATGTTGCATTTTATGGGATTTATGGTAATCTTTTAGTTACAAAAAGATTAAGTAATGAGATTATATTCAGTGAAGTATATTTACTACTTCTTTAAGGTGAAATGTATTACATTATGATAAAGTATTCATGGTTTTCAAGTTATCCCAAAACTAATAATTTTATTTCTTTATATATCCTTTACAGATCTTTTTATTCTCATCCCAAGTTTTGAAATGTTTTTCACAAGACATAAAGAAAAAGAGAGTCAAGGATGGGATCAGGAAAAAGTTATTCTATTAAAACATGAAATGATATCATGATACTTTTTAAAGTGCTTTTATTTTTAAAAAAATGGGTAGTGAGTAGAAGTCTATACTTGTAATATTCAAGATGTTATTTATAAGCTATAACCTAATTCTCTAAAGCTATAAAACTGAAAAGATCCTCGATGTGAATTAAAGTAAAATTATTAACTTATCTCAAGACTAAGTAATGTTTAAGGATGGGGACTTACACATAGGAAATAACTATATCATTACGCATAAGGATACACCCATGTCATTTCTTTGATGCATAACTATAAATCTCAAATCCACCATTTCATGATGGTGGTGTTAGGATTGGATGATTCACTAATATCATCATCAATTATTTAAAAAATTATTCACATTATTTAGTCCATATGAACTTAACCCCATTATGAGAATTATTGGTTAACGAGATAGCTAATTAGGATACTTTCTGAATGAAACGCTGATAATAACCTACTAAACCAATAAAACAAGATACCTAGGTTATATTAATTAATGTTGGCCATTCCTGAACTACATTTTTCTTTACATGATCAACTAGGATTCCATCCCTAGAGACAATATGGCCATGAAAATAAACTATTTGGAGCAAGAATTCACACTTTAAAAACAGGCAATAATTTTTTTATTCTTTTATTCTTTGGAATAATGCACAATTGATTCTAATGATCTACATATATTTTCAAGTATACCCAGATATCATAAATAAATACCACCACAATGTTATCAAGATATTCCTTAAAAAAAATATTCATTAGATCCATGAAAATAGAGGGCACATTATTAAAAAAAACATGCATTATTATAAACTCGTAGTTCCCATACATGGTTCAGAATGATGTATTTAGAATATCTTCTTTCCTCACACACAACTTATGATATCCATATTGAAGGTCAATCTTCCAAAGAATATTAGTCTCAAGGAAGTTGATCAAACAAATCATTAATTAAATGAATATGATACTTATTTTTTATTATAATACATTGATTTCTCTATAGTCAATGAAAAACCTCATGGATCCATATTTTTTCTTGATAAAGTGATCAGGGGATCCCCATGGAGAAACACTAGCGAGGAAAAATTCCTTATCATTCAATTTTCTAGTTTTTTATTCAGTTATACTAATTTATCTATGCATATACTATAATGATTCATTGATATCGGCATTTCACCAAGAATTAAATCAATAGAAAAATCAATTTCCCACTCAAGAGGTTGTCTAGGTAAGTCCTTTGGAAACCGATCAGCGTATTTTTTCACAATAGTTACATATTCAATTTAAAGATTACTTTCCCCACCCATATATATTGTTCTCTCTTTCCCCCAAAGAATTTCATTTTTTTACAGAACCTATGGGTATATCTAGATAATAATCAAATGATGAGGTTTCTACTCTAATGATAAGTGATTCTACATTATTCTCAAAAAATTTAACTTCCATCTTCTTTTTATATATTTTCACATAAAATTTTATAATCCAATAAATACTAAGAATTATATAAAATTCAGTCATAGGTATGATTGTATAGTCAATAATTAAATCATGTTGATGTGTCTTAAGGGGGGCTGATCAATACATATTTGAAATGATACCTCCCTTAGCATTTTTGACTGACAACTCATTTATTAAAATAATTTTAAATGTACAATTATCATGGGAAATAGAGAAGATATTAAATAATTAGATGATTCATAATCAAATAAATAATTATCTATGTTTGAGGAACTGATTATATTACCTGCCACCAAATTGTTAGTAAATTCCACCTCAGTAGTTGTGATCCCATAAGTTTGGCATTTACTCTTAGGCATATTCTTGGGAAAATTTCCTTGATTCTTAGGGTAATCATTTTCATAAGTTAACATATATTTAAAATTTTATCATTGAACATTTGTATCCAATTTCATTCTGTTGCAATCACAATATTTGGGGACTTTTTCTTCACACATGTAATAGAATTCTTTTCCTTTTAAGAAGGCTCAGGGGTGTTTCCTTCCACAAATACCACATGTTTGAAAACTCCCTTTTTTATTCTTCCCTCAATCCATTCATACAGCCTCTACCCTCTTCTTCTCTTACATTCCCTTAAAGTCATAAGACATAGATAATTCTTTCTTTGTCTTGATATCAAATGAGACTATATCTTTATATAATGATAATGTTTTTGAGACCAGTTCCCTTTGGATGAATGGTTTTAAACCATCAAAGAATCGATCAATCTTTCTCTTTCGATTATGCATATTGTCAATGACAAGCCTTTACAACCATGTAACATATGATTCATACTTAGTAACATTTTCATCCTATTTTTGTTTCATACTTATGAATTTCATCTCTATATCTGATCACTATTAATGAGAAAAATATTTTTCTAAGAATATTTTCCTAAAATCTTTTAATTCCATTTATTTTATTTCTTCCTCCTCCCTTTTGTTATGAAATAATTACCACCACTGATCCGCATCTCCCAATAGATAATAAAATTCCACGATAACCTTATATCTTTAATTAGTTACAAAATGAATAAATATCTTCCCCAATGAACATATCCACTGCTACACTATAAATGGGTTTGTAGTACCATTTAATATGGTGGATTTTGTCGTATAAAATGGTCTAAAATTGCTCCTCTAAATTTTGGATCAGGATGCTCCATACTGGTATGGTTATTGTTAATAATTTGAGTCAGCTATCCCAATATAGTTATAAGATTCTCATAACTAGTCATAGATTCAGAACCAATATCATTATACTTTATAAGAGGGAAATCCCTACATGGGATATAATAAATACTGTGTCTTCAATTCCTTCCACTGGGAACAATTTCTATATAACGGAATACCCAAAATTAGGTTATGAATCCTAATTTATAATTTCAAACTAGAAAAATACATAACATAAATTTAAATTTTATGCAGGTTTAATATCATAATTATAAGCATGGTTTCTTTGAGGAAATATTTATATCTAGATAATTCATAATGGTTTTTAATGGTAAATTGAATTATCTAAATCATATCCCTCCCGGAGTGTCAAACCAGGTGCGCAGTATGGAACATTGTCATGTACCAAATTACCCCGAGTTAAGCCTGGAACACCTTGTCATAGTTGTTACTCCTATGTACAACTGTTCCAGAACCATGTCCACTTTTAGTATGTATACATGGATGTATTTTCATGGAAGGTCCACATAATCTATACCTTACCAAAATTTTAGAATATTCTTGTATGCTTATCCCCAAAGACTATCTTAGGGTTTTGTCCTGTAATCAACATTTTCTGTATCTAGTTTTCAAGTTTTCTACTATAATTTATCATTTACCAACAGTAAATACCCCAAACCCAGTTTCCCAGAGACGGTGCACTATTTTATTACATAGGCATTATTACAAGAAATTTGTATCCCAAAGGACCGAATAATTTAATAGATTTGAAAAATTTATTTTTATGAGTCATTATTTTTTTTATAAAACAATAAATGAAAAAATATAGTTTCTACACGAAAATTTTTGAGATTAAATAAAAATAATGGTGTATTAAAAAAGATCATGGATGGTACTTGAAAATGGTTAAAAAATTGAGATGTTCCCTTTAATCCGATTTTCTTATTTGAGAAGGGAACCATGTAAAATAGATATTTGACATAAAATAAATATGAATTGATATGGAAATAAGTGTTTTAAAAATTTACATAGTATATAGTAGAAGTAAAAATGAATGAATTGTTATATTATGGAATAGATATTGAAATAATAACCCAAACAGAAAATGAAGATTTAGGTAGAATATCTTAACTTATGTCCATATGAGTTCAGCAATTGACATTAATGTCCTAGATAATCAAATTAAATCCATTAATTAATTAATTCATAAACTTTTCTATAAGTATTTGATTTATTATTGTTTTTTTAATTTTATTTGTGGCATTATTTATGAGTTATAATGTTTAATTTCATCATTTGGGAACATTCATTTTCTTCATTTTCATGATTGATTCACATCTTTATAAGTAATGGAGTTCATGTGAAATGGTTATAATTTTCCAAAATTTGAATTACATGTTATTAATGAGCATCAAGAAGTGTAAAGTGTTATTTATATCCTATGGTTATATATTATGGGGATGAATCATTAGATGAAACATTTAGTGATAATGGTTTAGATTATTATGAGGGTATTTGGATCACTATAGACTAGTTTTTTATATGAATTAGTATTATGTTTATATACTGGTCCCATAACATTAAATTGGTTATAATATATATATGATAGTTTTTTGACCATATAAATGTTATCATGACCATCTATGTAGAAGAAATTGAAGAAAAAATGTTTTTCGTCCATAAAGGTTTTAATTCTGCACCTCCCGGATGATTATTTCATTTTTAAAGAGAGATAGAGTAATTATATTGATGATTGTTATTACATTAACATGATATAATTCTAGTATATAAACTATATTTGAGTTATCATTATCATTTGGATAGAGTATGTGAGGAGAGAATAATTAAATAAAGAACTTGAAAAGAAAATAAAAGGAAGAGGAATAGGATTTTACATCTTGAATACTCATCCTTGAGAATCTCATTAAGGGGATTGATTTTTGTATTTTGATGAGACCGAGATCTTCTAGATGTAGGGGAGTTTGGGAATAGTTTTGGATGGAAATTTGACAAAGGGTCAAATCATTTATGGTATGAGAAGAATAGGAGGTGAGGGGTGGTGTTTATATTAGAGGAGATGGGTAATTTCTCGTTATTTTATTATTATTATCAAGAAAAGAAATAGTATTCTTTCTTATAAATAATTAAAGTAATGAGTGCATGTGAGTTCTAACCAATGGTGCTTACATCATCCAAACATCATCCATGACTCTATAATTCATGTATTTTTCATTTATCATAAATTGGTGTATTTTATTATTCAAAAAAACTTCAGGTATTTTAGAAAAATCACAAAAAATCACCCTAACCATTTTTAGATGTGTAGAAATCTAAAATTAACTCCATTTTAAGTTTTTTTTCTAAATATGGTAAATTTCATTTTTAATTAAAATAATCATTTACTCAAAAAATCCAATTCTCTTATATTGAAACTGATTTTATAACACTCCAAAAAAAAACATAGGTCAATAAAAATTATCATAAAATCTGAAGATAACAAAATATTAAAATATTAATCTATTTTATAAAAATAAATTTTAATTTAATCATTTTATTAATTATAAAATTGTAATTAAATATATATGACTTATAAAAATACCAACACTTAATTAACAAAATATTTATTCACTTATACTATGATATAATTACATGATAATTTCATTTAAAATGTTCTTTAATTTTCTTTATATGTTCATGGGTATGGTTACTTTTCATTAGGCTGATTTAATATTCCATAGGGCCATATTACTATTTCTAACATCAAGTTACTATTCACCAAAAAATTATGTTGATCCAATCAGACTCTAAATAACTGATTGATCACAACCATGTATGTTTATTTTTGGAAATTCAAATCACATAAGTAGAAAGTTTATTTTTAATGAGTTAGTTATAACTATCTTGTTTAAATAATTATAATATCAAAGTGTTGTTTTGTAGAGACATAATGACATTTTCAATACATTCTATATGAAATTTATTTGTAAATCATTGGGGTGTTATAAAATATAAGTGGATAATCATTAGTAGAGACATTTAGGAAACCAATAGGAGTATCTAGAATCAAATAATATTTGGATCAATGAGGAGAATCTTGATAGAATTAGTTTTTTAGATAATGGTTCAAATTAAATTCATCCTAACCCAAATACTATTTTACTCACACTACAATGATCATTCAATGATTATTGATTTGTCATGGGTTCAATGAATGAAGCAATGGGATTGAGCTGAAGGAATGAACCCTCTACATCATCCATGAATCTTATTCATTGGTGTAGGGGTAGGGATCCTATAGTATGGACTAGGGTAAATGGGTGCCTAGTTAGGTGACTAGAGTGAGTTAGATTCTATATAGGGGACCTGGGTGAGTAAGAACACATATAGGAAACCTAGTGGGATCGGGTTCCAATATATATTAAATTGGAGAATCAGGTACAAGTTTAGTGACTTGGGGGAATCAATGGCTAGTTCAATCCACAATGAACCAAGAAAAACTCCACTTCAAGAATGAATTGGAATATCTATACAATGGGTTATCTATGTGAGGATAGACATTGGGATTCTTGGAATCAATTGAAATTCACCATTTATTTCATCATAATTCTTTAGGATTAATTAAAAAAATACCATGTTGGAGTCTATGGGTGATTTTTATGCACAAGACAGTGCCCAATATGCTCGGGTGATTTTTTCCGCACTTGGTATCAAATGTATTAGGAATATGGTTCTTTTTTATATCCAAATAATATCCTTTGTAAACATCCTTGATAGGTTACCATCTATAACCATTTTGAGAGATGTGGTATTCTTCCAGGAATATGAGGGTTCAACTGAGCTCACACACACAATGTTGTCTATGTGTAAGGTAACATGATGCACTAAATTGATGCTTTGTTTGAATGTAGATATATATGGGATTGTGAACTTAGTTAATTTTTTGATGTGTGGGAAATAATTTTGGAATTTTCACTTATATCATCAAAGAACATGAAATGATTTATCTAGGAGTGAAAAATATAGTGTGAAAAACAGAATTAAGTAAATTCCTACACTGTATCATATGTAGTATAATACTATAAGTGTCTTTCAATACCTAATTTTTTTTTGTGTAAGAAAAATTTGTAACAGTAAATATAAAATATGTAATAGTAAAATAATACAATTTATATTATTGAATGTGTCCCAACAATAGAGTCAAATAATATACAAAATTTGAAAAAAATAAAATTGTGTGTATATATAACATCAAAATACTTTGGAGGAGTCTTTCATTGACCAAAATTTTAAAATAGTAAAATGTAATATATTTTAACAAATATAAACATAAGAAATATATTTTATAAATATGAAAATAGTTGATATATATGGTATTAGAGTTGTTTAAAAAAATTACACATCACATACTAATAATTTATAATTAAGTACGTAAGAAATTATATTTCATTTTATTGATTTTTTAAAAAACATCATGTGATGTATAATTTATTTTACATCAAGGAATAATTAAATATATCAATAAGTATGCAATTTAAGTAGAATAAAAATAATATATAGTGTATTATAGATAAAAACCAATTCATCAAAATATAATTTTCAATATACTAAAAAAATAATAAAGTATGATTATAGAATCCATTAGAGTCAACATCATTAAAAAAAACTATAAAATTAGATGTAGAAATTAATAGTTTTGTAATTAGAAAAAAATTAACATAGTGTTAAGGATAATATTTAAAAATATCTCCCTTTTTATTATCAGAAAACTAATCATCAAACATATAATAATTATTCAATTTTACTAACAATTGTAATGATATAATTTAATTTTTTTTTTAAAATTTATTATTAGAAATAAATAATATTAATTTCCATTTAAAATAACTCTCTCAGAATAAAAAATTATAAAAAACAAAGAATAAACCATTAAGAATATATAAACTTGGTAATTACTTGTAAATTAACAAATAAATAAAAATAATATATTATTAGATAACAAATTAATATTATAATCATTATAGGCTTATTGAATTTTCATCCTTCGATTTTTGAAATAAATATATCTTTGAATTTCCAAACACTCAAATTCAACATATCAAAATATTAAAAAATACTAAAAATGTTCCATGAAAATGATAGAAGTAATTATGAATTATTAACTATAATAAATACTCAATAATACACCTATTCACATTCTAGAAAAATTAAAATTCCATATTCCCATGAATAAAAATAATATACTCATACATCAGTATATCTTATGGTTTAATAAATATATACAACAATTGATCATCTGGAGAAACATATTCCAATCTGATATCAAATCTAAAAAAATAATCTCAAATTAAATTAAATCATGCATCATTATCTTTTATTATAAAATGTAGAAATATATTCATTTTAATAAAAATAACATAATAATTATCATAAAATTGATATCATTTCAAAATGAATCTCAATACTTGATAATGTATTTCTAATCCATAAATATTGATAAAAATACTAGATGTATAAATAATATTTTTTAGTTCTAGGTGATTGAATGAAAAAATGATTCATTATACTGAAAGAAATAACCCTTTTACATCGAAAATGAAATAAACTTGAATAATCTTATCTTAATTATAAACCCTCTAAAATTATTATTTAAAGGATCCTAAATTCAAAATATGTGTTTTTAGGATTTAAAAAACCATGATTCATTGTAATTTTAACATACCATATAATCTGTTTAACAATACTCAAGTGACTTTCCTTTAAACTATCCTGAAACCAATGAAATATTTAGATAATTTAAATAAGATCAAGTATACTTATAATAAAATAATGAAAATTACCCATGATACTTCTAAAAACATTAATATCAACTATCTTTCTAGGAATATAGACATTACATCTGTAATTATTACTGAATGTGATACCTAGTTTTTGAATCAATTAAAATTAACATAACAAAATCCTTTGTATATTAATTGAAAAATAGAAAACATCCATCATTAACAATAAATAACAATAATAAAAAATATTTATAATTCCCAAATTGAGGTGATGTTAAATTCAACTGTTATAAAATACGAAATGTACTTTTATAGTAATTCACTGGATATAGTAAAAATGAAATCATATACATTAATGAAACTATAATCTATATTTACATAAACATTACTATTATTTAAAATATATTTATTCAATATATCAGTCAATTCTTATGAGAATATCATATTCCAATAGAACTCTTGTGAATTATTTAAAACTAGAACAAGTTCTGGATCATGTTAAAGACATGGTTTATTTTTAATATAAACATATTAAAAAAATACACCCATTCTAAAATGATCTTTCCACTTCCATTAGATAAATTTTTAAAACTAGATTTGTATTATATGATAAAAAAATAATATAATATGATCCAGCTGCTAGGGAAAAGTATTAATATAATCAAATAATTATTTTCAAGGAATGATTGGCCACCATGGTTAGAATTATTTCTTATAATCTATGCAGAATATTCGTGAGTATCTAAAGAAATCCACATAGTTCCAATACCATGTTTATCTTTTTGGGTTCAACCCATGAAAATAAAATCTTAGAAACATATTAAATATATCTTCCATAAGTATATTCCAATTATAATAAATTAATTCTTCTAAAAAATTCGAAGCAAATAATGAATTAAAAAAGTGGGTGCATAAAAAATTAAGAAAATAATATCTTTTTTTAATACTAGAGTAAAACTATCTAATAACACTATCTATAGGGTGATCACTATGAGTATTCTAAGTCTACTAATGATTTTTATTCTCATCTCCATCATGTAAAATAAAAAATTCAAATTATTCTTATCTAAAATTTAATTCAATAAAATCACCATCAAGGGGTTGAGTAATTATGAAAATAACCATTATTAATAAGAAATTGGAAATTACAAATTATAACATACTCAATCTATAGAATTTTAGGTAGATTTAATCATATTACCTTTCTTATTCAAATCCAAATTATCATAAGTATTAAATTTTTATAAAGTTTCTCTTTTATGAGATAAAAAATAAACCCCTTAAAATATACTAAAATTATTTACAATAACAAACAATTTATTAATTTGGACTAGTATCTTCAAGAGGCTTGGATATGTCAAAATGAACAATCTATGGATATGATATAGTGTTCAAATCATTAATCTATATGAAGATTATTTATCATCTATACCATTTAAACATCGTTGACATATTTAAGTGTTATTACATTATGAAGAATAAAACTGGGTTATTCATTATATAGATGGAAAATAAAAATGTAATGAGAACCAAATGGGGTTTTTAAACAATCTAAAAAGATGATAAGGTGATAAGGAATTTAGATCAATTTTTTGACCAGGCTAATCCAAATTTTACGGTATCAATGAAGAATAAATTTACACACTAGTGGATCAACTTGAAACTATATTATTTATATGCCATAGTTCTTCTAAAAGGACTGATAGTCTATTTTAAGTTTGTTAAATCTACATGAATAAATTGTATTATTAAATATGAGCTTTACATTGAACAACCAGATGGTTTTTTCATAAATGGAGAATAAGATAATGTGTGACATATAATGATGGAATTTAATGGCCTACAATAAAATCCATGTGCCTTGAAATTAAAGATATATCAAAGAGGTATGGATTCCAAAGAGTAGGGGTATATGTAACATCTTGACCTCATTGATTGGCATGGGAAAGACCAGGGTGAAATTAAACATAGTTTTCATCCCCAAACACCAAATTATAGAAATAAATTCCAATGGTATAAGTAAACATAATGGGTTGATTTTCCATATGAAATAACACAACTAGTAACTAAAAGTGATTAATGTATTAAAAAATTAAACATAATCAATGTTAGTATACAAACATACCATGATCCCAAATGTCATGACATAACAATAAAACTAAATTCATTATAGTTTTAGTAGTGAAAATGAAATTAAAAAGTCAAAAATACATAACGACTCTAGATACACTAGGACACTTATTTGGTAAAATTGATAACTCCACTATAATACCATCTACATGATCCTCCTTGTAACACCCCAAAATTCTAAAGTACAACATTGTATTTGATAGAATGTATGAAACACGACACAAAGTGACCGAGGTTATATAATACCTAGATAGTTTACAATATATATACTAATTAAAATAGATTCTATATATTTCAAGGCACATGACATTGATTTAGTATGCGAAACATGAAATAATGAGTTTCTTCAACATCTTGTGTTACATGAAAGAACAAGTTTTACCGAAAAATAACATATTATTAAAATATTATTATTTAATATAATAATACTTAACTTAGACATTAAATTAGAATTTATGAATATTATTACCTATATTATGAAAATATTTGTCTCTTACAAAAAATAAAATGAATTAATAGGTTACCAATTAATTTGATATAAAAATATTAACCAGTTGATTAGAAAAGATTTATTATTATTTTTATGCTCAAAAATTCATTTTTTCATAATATATAAAATTAAATACAATTAGTTAATTATATTAATGAAATATATATTTTATATATTAGACCATTTTTTATAATCTTATAATAGATTCGATAGACAGAAGATAAAAAACTCCATATTACAAATAAAAACCTATATTTTTATTATGGAACTTTTACCTCCTTTTATTGAGGAACCCATTTGAAATAAAATTTTAGAAAATTCTATAAATTTAATAGGTCAAAATAAATTTCATATTTTAATTATGAACATAAAAATTAGGTTAAAAGAACGTTTTGATATTTTTTGTGAAGATTCATTTTTAATGAATAGTTAAAATTACCGAATTTTTGTTCAAAACTGCTTTTTCATCAAATTTATTTATATGGTTAAATTATAATTATAATTTGTTTTAAAAATAATTAGATAATATATTTATCAATTATTCAAATTATTTTCATTATAATCAATTTCACTTTGAAAGTGACTATAAAAACACAACAACACTTCAATGTTTTTACATTAAAAATCTGCATTGTTGTCCCTTCTATGGGATTAAATTTAATTTAATTTTACCGCATATGTGGTTGGAATATATAAAACTATATTCCATATTTAGAATAATAATAATTTAAATTATCTAATAATTTTAACTTATTTTTTGACCAAAAATATTAGTGAAAGTAATTATAATTAATTACAATGATTAATGTTAAATTATTCATAATAAGAAACTAAACCATAACATTAAGCCCCAAAATAACCTACACAGTTTTTTAAAATCCATTTTATGGACATATTCTTAACCTATACTCCCTTGTATTATAATTTATCATTATTTATCTACATTAAATAAGAAACATTGGTGGAGTTCCTTTCATTTAAAATTTTACAGGAGTGTCACTCCTCCTCCATTATTAAAGGAATCCTTTCCTCCCACTTCCTCAAACCTCTCAAACAACATTTGTTTGGGACAACTATATCCAATTTACTCTAAAGAATACCTCATTTCCTCATTGAATAATACCTTTTTTTATAATTGAATCCAAGGATGTATTTCTGTTCAAACCAAAAGAAGTTACCCGATTTATAGGTAACACCTTTCCTAGAGATCTTTAATTTTATTTCCACTCTACAGTACCAAAAATATTCTTATTACATGATTTTATAACATTAATAGTATTCTAAAAATACTATTATGTTTTTTTGGAGTATTATACCTATTCTTACATACACTTCTATCTAATGGGTAACAAAAAAACTGTTTACTTGTATGATGGACTACCACCTCAATAAATGACGATTGTTCAATATTCCATTACCGCATATCATGGTGTCCATTACAAAGGTATATATATTTATAGATTTTATATATGATATTTATTATGTATTTAGGATTATATAATAATTGTACAAAACTTATCTTTATAATTTTCATTTTGTGAAAAAACTATAACATCTTTTGTGGAAGTGCGGACTACCACCCCCTCAAAGTAATGTGATTCGTTCACACTATACAAAAAATATATAAAAGATGATTTTAATTAAAAATACTTAACATAAAAAATCTATATTTTATAAATAACATAATTATATTTCATGAAATATAATATATATCATTTTCATTATTACCATTTTACATAATTAAAAACTAATTATGTAATTCGTGGATGTGTGGACTACCACATCATCAAACTGATATGATTCCTTTTACATCAGAAGAATTATATATAAATGTATATATAATTAAATAATATTTTATTATGATATTATTATCATTCTATAAATGTTTATGTTACATACCTTCTTTCATAAATGACCATTGAATAATGGGACCATTAATCATGCATACGTACGACCTATCGTCCCCTTGATTGTAGCGTTGGATCATTTTTAATAACAATAATTAACGAATGATTTTATAATTATATTTTATGTCTAAATATGATAACGTTATGAGGTTTATCATTCTAGATATGTTATATAATGACCTTTTTGACCATAGTTGACCTACCCAATGTTGTTTATGACATATAAAATGAAATTCATCAAAACACTCGACCTAAACCTAATTAATTTAGTAGTAGAATAAAAATTTTTAGTAAGTGAAATAAAAGTTATGATAAAAATGAAAAAATATTCTCAATCATGTAAATAATTATCATAAGTTTCTTACTCGGGAATATAAAGACACACAAGTTGGACACAAGGTAAAGGACTTTCATCTCACTTTTTTTACCTCCATGATATAAATTTCACATTTTCAACATAATTTTTTTAAAGAGTATCTACTGAAATTTTTTGTATATTATATCCTGAATTATATGATCCTCCTGGAATTAAATTGTTTTCATTTGGTGACTATTATTTTTGGGGGTTTCAATTAAAATGTTACCATAATTGTAAAGGATATTTTTTCACACATATCTTTCTGTGCAACTAATTTCTTATATATGGTGTACCTATTACCACATTAAAAAATAATATAATGAATTATATTATCTTAATGTTATTTAAATGTTTAATTTTATGATTATTACATTTATTTTTTCCAATTCATTTTTTTCCACATTGGTAAGAGAATTTTGTCTCAATGTATATTCCATTGAGAATTATTTGTTATTATGAACGAATTCACTTTTATTTGGTGTTTATACTAAATTTTACATTCTATATAAATAATATGATTATACTCATGATATTATAAGTTTTATAAAAATATTAATCATTCATAGGGATTATGATTTAGATGTTTTGAAGTAGTATGAGACAGTTCAATTTTTTTAAATATTATTTTCCTCATCAATGTTATTAATGATTATCTTCAAAATATCATTTTTTGTGATTTATGTGTTTATATTGAAATAATAAATTTAATTTAATAATTTTTCATTGTAAATTTACATAAATATCCATATTCCTAAACAATTGATATTATTATTTCTTAAATCGTATTCCATTTCACATGTGGTTTCTACTTTAACATTTATGTGATTATTTAGGGAAATAATGATGATTCCAAATTATTTATTCAATATGGATATTTTATAAGGCATATTATTTAGTTTGACTATTTGATATGTGAAATTCGTTGGCTAGGAAATGACGGGAGGGTCCTGGCCATTATATAGCACCTCGATGCATTGATAGGTTCTTAGGAGACAATTAAGTTACACAAATATAACGGGTTTCAATCCACAGTTTTAAACTCTCATGTGAATGGTATTGATGGTGTATGTTTTCATGTTCCTTAGACATGAATTAGAATTTCCCACATTTAGTTTTATTTATTATTCATCCATGAAAATTTCTATCAATAGATTTATGGATACATTTCATTTCAGTTCATCGATTAAATGGAATGTGTTTCATTTTATTACCTTTCCATGTTTATTTTTCCTAATCTTATTATTTTAATGGAATATGTTTCTAGTTATTAAGATTTTATATTTTTTATGAACTTTCTTATTAGTTTTTCGATTACATGATATTTTTGTTCATTCACTAACAATGACATAATTATTACACTCATTTATTCATTATTTCTTCCCCTATATTTTTCTCATATAGAGAATTTGATCTCACCCTTATTATGTTTCCTTCCCCAGGAATAAAATAATAATACTATGAATTATATTCTATGATATAGTAGATGAATTATAGATATCATCAAAGCTATTTATTTAGAAATAAGAAAAAAATTATGTTATAATTATTGTATTCATTTGTAATACAAGACTCATTTATGTATCTGGTTTACCAAGATTACTAAACTCTTTGATCCTATAGGATTTGATTACTTGTAATCATTACAATTTAATTGATAGAAAACACCAACTCCAGTCTCTTTGGGGTCGAGTCAATATAGTTTTCATCAAGGGAATTTTAATAGAAACATTGGGAACTATATTTAGGAAAACGTAAATTTTAAAACATAACCCTATGGTTGAATTTAGGGATAAGTATAGAAGAACATTCATGAATTTTGATAATGTATAGACTATGTTGGTATTCATAGAAATACAAATATTTCTGGATACTACAAGTACATGTGGTTCTAGAATAGACATACCAAGGAGTAACAACTCCAACAAGGTGTTCTGAGCTGAGCTTGGGGTAACTTGGTACATGAAAATGGGCCTTACTATGCACTTGGTTTAACAATCCCAAGGGATATGCTTAGGAAAATTAAAATTTTATTTACAAATAATTATAATATATTTTACTAATAAATCACCTAGGTTAAACCTAACATGTTTTATATTGAAGATATGGATTCATGGTTTAGAAATCCAATAAATGATATTGAGGATAAACCTTAGACTACGGAAGGACCTATTTTGATGATGTATTTTTGGGATATAATAATTAAATTGTATAATTATTTTACAAGTTATATTTTGTCTATAAGAATAACATAATATCTAGGGAATATTCTTGATTTTAGAAGAATATGTTCTAGAGGAATGGGATATTTGATTAATAATGCTTTTACAGTTATATAGAAATAATTTTAAAGGTATTGACAACATTTAGGGTTTATATTAATAGTAATTACATTGTATTAATAGTTATATATGATTATAATAATAAAAAAATTGTTATATTTAAAACATTATTTAAGATTACATTTATTGATTAAATTTTAAGGATGTCCATTAGATTAATTTTTTAAATTATATTAATTTTTTTTAGTAAAGGAAAAATGGAATGTCATGTGACAACCAATCTTGTCCTCCAATATTTTGAGGCTTGAACCCATCAAAAAATGATGATAAAGTTTTTACGCCTACCACTAGCCTACATGATGTTATGTTTAATGTGTAATTATTTAAAAAAATTGATGAACAAATATTAAAGATGAACTAGTAGTATTACGATTTAGGAGTATAGATTAATATATTAACAATATTGACTTTGGGAAAAAAATATTAGAATTGTCACTCTTTTATGGGCCTTACGACCCCTTAAATGTTTTTGTGCTTCAGGAATCAAAGTTAATTTCAGGATACCCATTTCATTTAGTATGGGATGAATTAGAATTTGATCAAAGTGCAACAAAAAGATGTAATTATTATTATGAAATTCAAATGTATCAAGAAATTTCATTTCCTTCTATTCTTAGATAGAATGATAATTACTCAACAATAAGAAAAATGAGATAAAATACGTGTTGTCCTTATCCAATAAATTGTTTTGAACCAACGGTTTACTAAATCATCACCAATTTATGGGTTTTGAGGACCTAAAAACTCCATTTTCCATTCAATTGTTTGTAATTAATGACCTCAATCACTTTCTATAAATATTTATACTTCTCCTCCAAGTACACATCTTTACTTTCTATTAATGTTCTCCTACATAGATACCTTGTTTTATTATAGTCCATTTGAGGTTTTTTACTCCCCATTATCTCTTTTCTAGATGATTTTTTACAAACAATTCTCATGATGTGGGATTTAAACATAGGAAATTTAAAACAATATATCAGAAAAATTGAATTTAAATTGTGAGGACATAATTTAATTAAGGTGGGGAGAATGTGACACCCCAAAATTCAAATTTACAACTTTGTAATAGATAGCATGTATGACACATGACACCATAGATATAAGGTAATATAATATCCAGATACCTTATAATATATTTAATAATTAAAATATATTATGTATATTTCAGTGCATGTGAAACTGGGTTGCCATGAGAAACACACAAAAACGTGTTTCTTCAATGGATTGCGTTACACACAATATCAAGTTTTACCAAAAAATAATATATTATTAAAACATTTTTATTTAATATAATAATAATTAACCTTGATTTTAAATTAAAATTTATGAATACTATTAACTAACTTATGAAAATATATTTTTTATAATATAGAAAATTAATTAATAGGTTAGCTATTAATTATAAATGAAAATATAAACTAATTGAATATAAAGAAAATATTATTATTTTTCTTCTCCCAAAAGATTATTGTTTTAATAAATGAAATTAATTATAATTATGGAATGTTATTAATGAAATATATATGTTATATATTCAATCAAATATTTTCAACAATCATCCAATAGATTCAATATACATAAGTTAAAAATAAACACAATATTACACAAGAAAACCTATATTTTTATTAAGGAACTTTTACAACATTATAATGGATAATCCATTTAAAATAAAATTTTTGACTCCTTAATAAATTAAATATGTCAAAATAATCATTATTTTTTAAATAAAAAAACAAAAAGTAGCTTATGGTAATGTTTTGTTATTTTTTCCGTGAAGATTAATTTTTTAATGAGTAGTTAAAAATTATGAATTTTAGCTCAAAACAATTTTTATGTAATTTATTTATAAGGGTAAATTATAATTTTAATTTTATAAAAGTTTAATTATATAATATTTGTATCAATTAATCCAATTTATGAAATTTTAATAAATTTAAATTTGAAGCAAACTACAAAAACCTAGCGAACATTTGGATGTTTTTACTATAAAAACCTGCATTATCGCCCCATATACGGTATTTAATTTAAATTAATTTCTATGAATTATGTGATTCGAATTTGGAAAAATGTATTCAATATTTGGAATCAGAATAATTTTTAATGTCTAATAAGTTTAAATTATTTTTTGACCAAGAATATTATTAAATGAAATTAAAATTAATTATAATGATTAAGGTTAAATTATGCTTAATAAGAAACTAAACCATAATCATAAGACCCAAAAATACCTATACACCTGTCCAAAAGACATTTTATGGACATATATCGACTATATACTCCTTTGGATCGATATAGGATCATTACTTATAAACATTCCACAAAATATGTTTGGTGGGGTTCTTTTCTTTTTAAATTTTACAAGAGTTTCATTCATCCACCATTATAAAAGGCGTCCATTCCTACCTAGTGCACACACCTATCAATCTACATAGAATTGGCCAAAATATACATAATTAACTCCCCAAAATCCCTAAATTCCCCCTTGAATCCTATATTTGTATATAAAGAAATCCAAGGATGTATTTTGGTGCAAACCAATAGGATTTACCCAATTATAAGGTAACATATTTCATAAATCTCTTTAATTTAATTTCTATTATACACATCATAAATTAATCTTATTTATTTCATGTATAACAACACTAGTATCCTTAATATAATAGGAATTTTTTATACTTATGTTTCAACCTACACTTAAAAAAAATTCCATCAAACGGGTAACGATCATACTATTTACGTGTTTGGCGGACTACCGCCTCACTAAAAAATTATTGTTCAATTTTACATCACCTTCTGTCATGGTGGCCATTATGATGGAAAAAATATTTATAAATTTTATATATGATATTTATTATATCTTTAATATTCTATAATTATTTTATAACACATATCATTGAACATTTCTTTTTTCCTAAAAATGATAACATCGTTTGTGGAAGTTCATACTACCACCCCCTCAAATCTACGTGATTCATTCAAACTATACATGCAATGTATGAAGGAATATTTTAAATAAAAATATGTGACATAAATTTTTTTATAAGATATTCATGACATAATTATATTTATTTAAATATAATATATATATTTTTCTTTATTACCCTTTCATACACTTAAAAAGTGATAACGTATTTTGTAGATGTGTGGAAAACCACCTCCTCAACACGATGTGAATTCTTTTACATCACATGAATTAGATATATAAGTATATATGATTAAATAATATGGTATCATTATATATAGATCATTTTTTTAATATTTAAGTGACCTTATTTTGTAAATTATCATTGAAAAATAGAAACTTTACTTAGGCATACGTACGGCCTTCCATCTCCATGATTATAATGTTGGTTAATTTTTCATAACAATATTTAATAATTGAATTTTAAATAATAATTTATGTATAATTATGATAATTATGTCATGGTTATTATTTATGGTATGTTATATAATGCCCCATTTTACCATAGTTGGCCAACCAATGTTCTTTTTTATATATAAAACAAAATTCATCAAACCACCTAACGTATACATAATATATTTAGAATTTTAATACAACATGTTAATAAGTGAAATAAAAGTTATGATAGAAATAAAAATACTTTTCATGAAAGTAAATAATTAATATATGTTGGTTATTCATGAATATAGTGGCACACATGACAAGTTAGATGTATGGTAACAAATTGTCATTGCCTTTTTTTACATCTGTGAGATACATGTCACATTCAACAATTACTTATTTTGTGTGGTGTATGTACTGAAACTTTTGGTACATTATATCATGAATTATTTTCTCTTCATTTTATTTAAATGTTTAATTTGGTGACTATTACTTTTGGGGTTTTTGATTTAAATGTTACCACAATTGTAAATAATTATTGCCTCACTTTTCTTTCTCTGAGGCATACTTTTTTATTGTACACCTAATTTCTTATATATGGTTTAAATAATTACACATTGATATAAAATATAATTAATTTTATTATATTTATGTTATTTAAAGGTTTTATTTAATTATTATTACCTATGGATTTTACAATTCATTTTTTACCACATTGGTATGGGAATTGTGTCTCAATTTTGATCTCACTAAGACTTATTTGTTATTATGTGCAAATTCACTTGTATTAGGTATATATACTTACCTTTGACAAGTAATACCATGAACATGATTACTCTCATGATATTATCAGTCTTATTTAAATATTATTCATTCATCGAGATTATGATTTAAATATTTCAATGTGGTATATGACACTTCAAAATGTTTAAAGATAATTCTCCGTAAGAATGTTGTTAATGATTATCTTTTAAATCTCACTTACTTTTGAGTTGTTTAACCTTATCTTGAAATGTTCTCATTTCTGTAATAAATTTTCATTGAAAATTTACTTGAATATATATATTCTCATACAAAAGATATTAGTATTTCCTAAACTGTATTCCATTTTACATATGGTGTCTACATTGATAGTTATTTGATTATTTGGGGAAATATTGATAATTACATATATTTTATTTAATACAAATATTTGATAAGGATTATTAGTTTGTTTTAATAGTCTATACGAGTAATTATTTAGACAATCAATGATGGGATAATCCATAACTTTATATAGTTTATTGATGCATTAATAGGTTCACATGAGAAAAATAAGTTGCCAAAATTAAATGGGGTTCTATGCATTGTTTTATACTATCTTGTGAAAGTTATGGACGATATAGAATTTTATGTTCCTTAGAAATGAAGTCTATAAAGAAATAATTTCCCACATTTAGTTTCAGTTATTAATCATCTATGAGATTTTGTGTGACATATCTATGGATACATTTTATTTCAGTTCATTGATTAAATGGAGTGTGTTTAAGTTTCGTACATTTCCATATTTATTTTTCATTATCCAATTATTTGAATGGAATGTGTTTGTAGTTATAACCTTTCCATAATTTTTAATCACTCCTCATTTTTTGAGTCCATTGTATGTGTGTTGAGTTATTTACCATGCCATAATTATTACTCTCACTGATTCATTATTGATTTTGATATATTATCCATTACAGGTCATTTTAGATCACCCTTATTGTGGTTATTTCCCTAGGATTATAATAAGAATAATATGAATGATATACATGGATATACTATATGGATTAGAGTTGTCATTTATGTTATTTATTTATAAATAAGAAAAAAATTATGTTGTATTTATTGTATTCGTTTATAATATAATTCTTACTTAAGTATCTGGTTTACCAAGATTACTAAACTATTCAGTCCTACCTGATTTTATTTCTTATAATACTTCCAATTTAATTGATAGTTGAAACAAGCTATAGGATATCTGGGTTTGGGTTTCTACACACCTCCCTATGTAAAATGTAATAAAATGGGTGTGATCCATAAGAGAATTATGAAACCTCACCCATATATTTTTAATGATATACAACATCTATATACTCATCATGGTATAAATGTGTGGGGTTATTATACAAACCAATTGGAAAACTACATACTTCCAACACACACTGCTAAGATAGGAACACGTTTGTTCATAACATTATAAAAATAATATATAATAAATGAGAGGAAAATAAGGCTATTTAACTAGATACAATGTTGTAGTAGTGAGAATAACTCATATATCAAAAGTCTCTCATTGCATGAATATACACATACATTAATGTATCCAAACAATGATTCTAATTCCATAATTTCATCTGAATAGTCTATACTCATGTGTAGTACCCACCAATCGAAACACTAGTCTTCATCTGCTGGTATGCTCTAGTGTGACCTAAATTTGAAAAAATAAAGAAATATTGAACCAAAAAGGCCTCCAATAATCATTCTGAGCTCATCAAACCATTTATATTCCATTTTCACCCACCTATAAATGTTTTTGAAAAAATATCTCATTATAAATTTTTAATGAATTTTATGAGAACACCCAACAGCCCATGGTTTTAATGTCAAGAGAGTAGAGAGTGGGTTTTATATTTTGAAATATAAGTATTATATATTCAAAAATAAATATTCCATGTTCTAAAGAGATGTGTAACAGGCTTCAAACCTCCTTCAATGAGTGAGATCAATAGTATAAACATAAATGAAGAACATTATTATAAAATAAATAATCCATTTTCCCCTTAATAGCGACTGTTATGATATTCAAAATTGAGGGAGAATGAATGAGGGTTATCATTGATTATAAATAATGTGAAAATTTATATAATAATTTTTTATAAAGATCACACAAAATTATCCATAATGGTGAATTATTTTACCCCATGATTATATTGATAAATTGTTCATTAAAAAAATAGGAATTAAACAACACCTTAGACCACATCCTTGTGTGTTCTCCCAATACATTCCTAAATCCTTCACAAGATCATCTATGACTAGAACCATTGATAATACGTTGAAATGGGTCATTTTTCCATGTCATTCTGGATGGAACCCATGGGATACTAACCTTGACGAGCCACCATGTCTATTCATGGGGTTTTTGGTCTCTCTAATTCCCACCAGTGATCTTCCAAACCCACACCCCACCATAATTATTGATATGTATTATGGTGACATTTTTGTGTCTTGGCCGAATCCCATGTTTGGAGTAATAAGATATTCAATACCAGGACCTTCACTATGAACGTTTCCATGATGTGCTGATGTCAAGAAATCCTAGAAACCATATCATATAATTCAACATCATGCTATAAAATACATAACTAAAAAGGAAAAATAATAATACAAAAAAATAAGTAACTGTAATCACCTACCTCAAACCATGGGTATCAAATTCTCCCTACCATTGAGATATACATACAACAAAAATCTAGAGGATGGTGGTGTCATGGAAGCAATATGTAAATTACAGAAGAGCGAATATTTATCGCTCTCAAGAATCAACTTGAATCCTCTCATGATTACCTAATAACTGCACCAAAAATATATATATCTTCCACAAAATACGTTTTATTTCCAATAAAAAATACGAATATGGTTGTTTAATAATGTAAAATTAGGTTTTAAAATGACATTGCCCCAATTAATTACATGAGAAATGACTGGAAGACACTTCTTTAATGGAAATACATGAAGCACATTATGAATAGAGCAATATATTTGTAGTAAAGTTATCTGATAAGAAAAATCCTCAGTACATTCTAGAATCATAAATAGTCTAATTTAAAGAGGTGTAATCTTCACTTCCATATCCAAATGAAAGTTCCCTAGCCTCAGGGAAACTGATAAAAATATAGGATTATCCACATAAAAAGACAAGTACCATTTATGATGATACAAAAATTATTTTTGGAAGGCTTGATCTGTAGCCTTATGTTTCAATGTTTTTAAAATTCTATCCATAGTTTTATGGAAATAGATATGTCCAAGTGGGGAAATATTCATCATGTATACCCAAAAAAGTGAATATCAAAATGGAATACCATACAATGATTCCAAAAGAGTCATATTTATTATTGTATGATAAATTTGGTTTAATGAAAACTCCATTAATGGTGAATGATATTCCCATAAACCAATATAACTTATAGCTAAGGGCCCTATAAAATATTGGAATGTGTTGATATTACATTTTGGGTGTCCATATATTTGAGGATGATATATGGTGATCACAGTAAATTTGGTTACATTGTGAAGATTTCAAAAAGCATGAATTGAATAAAGGATCTTGGTCTATAATTATCCAAATTGAATCATTAATTAAATGTGTTTTTGGTGGAATGGTGAAAAGTTCAAGATCAATTTTCCCCAATTTATAAATAGTTATAGGCCATGATTATAAGATTTCATAATGATATTTATGTTCAGTTGTCACCTATTGACAAGTGATCCATTGAAAAACATACATGGACACATAATTATTCATACCTAACAACCATAAATGGCACATCACTAACCTGTACACTTTCAACATACATAGATATATGGATAACATAAAATGGAGATAATTAGTAATCATATTTTCTTAGAAAAATGGTGTAACAAAAATCATATCCTAAAAGAGAATCACTGAGTTTACAAATTTTAGACATGCATTAATGTTCTCCACGCCATTTATGTTCACCCTTATGGTAATCTAATCATTTTTTAATTATTGTACCACCTTGAATTATTTGAAAATTTTAGGAATATGTGTAATAAGGAAGATAAAATGACTTTATTCTACTTGGTACATTCAATGTACATGTAAAAAATTACCCCCATTAGATTCCAATTGCACCAAGATTTTGTAACCACTTAGTTATGTGCCTTCTGACTGATTTAGTTTGCTACTAAATTTCATTTCCTTGGTGTTTAAGTTAAGTTCATGTCAATCATTTGATTATATTACATCCAGTGTCGTTTACCCAACTACAATTCATGTAATTATAATTTTTGTTTCAAGATTTTGAGATCCATAAGGACATTTAAAATCACAGAAATGGGAAACTGATTCCTTAAATTTAATTCATGGGCCACTAAAAATAATTATAAATCATGTATTAAGTAATTTTTTTTATTTGAAATAAATTTTCATGAGATATATGTAAAAATATGGTCTTCCTAGATGAGATCAAAAACCAATCTACATATAGAAGAATCACCAATACAATGTATCTCCCACATAGGTCTATTATGCTAAGGATAGGCGTTGTTTTCATTTGGGCATTAAGATCCTCAAAATTTTCCTAGAAATCATCACTCTAGAATAATTTCATAAAATTCCTTCTCAATATGTCACGGGTGAAGTGTTATATTGAAAATTTCAGACAAACTAATGTAAATATCCAACTATCTTAGAAAACCCTATATCTAAAAGATATTCATATGTGGTTTCCTAGAAATGAAGTCCTCAATTTTATTTGGATTGAATGATATACCCCATTGTGAAATAAAATTCCAAAGGATGTGATCATCATATATTGAAAAGTCACACTTTCTTATTCCTATGAAATAATTTTGGATTTTAATGCACCAAATAAAACATAAAAATGTATCTTAGGGTTATATATTTATGGGAGAACACAATGTTTTCATAATGTATCACCACAATGAAATAATGTAGGCAGTTATGAACTATTGGATTCATGAATTCCATGAATACTATATGTACATTTCTGAGAACAGAGAGAATTATTATGTATTGATAGTATCCAAAATGGATTTTAAAATAGATCTTAGGGATATCCTCTTTCTTGACTTTAAGTTGGTGATACCCCATATTTAGATTGATTTTGGAGAATCACTCTGATCCCTTAAATTGATCAAATAGATATTCAATTTGAGGATTTGGAATTTAATATTTATCATAAATTGATTCAAATTATTGTAATAGATGAAATATTGTAGTGTTCCATCCATATTCCTAACAAATAGAACTATTGTAGCCTAATGTGGTGTACTTGATCTTATAAATTTAATGTATTCTAATCCAACCATCTAGAACTTAAATTATTATAATTCTGTTAAAGTCATTATTTCTAAGGGATGTAAAATAAAATTAATTCATTATAATAGGTCAAAATAAAATCATATTTCACTTTAAGGGGGTATTCAAGATATATTATCTTGAATAATAGTCCCATAAACTATCTATAAAGATCTTTCTATTCCTATATTGCCATACCATGCCCCTTTCAATAAATCATGAACTTAGTAAAAAACATAAAATTAACTCATCGAGTGTAGTAGTTAATAAGATCCATAAATTCTACAATACCATCCATTCCAAGATTAAATCTATAACATCTTAGCCCGATTTTCCACTAAGACGGTAGCCAAACTGGTGGGTCCCATTTCCTCAAGCGTGCCTCACCATTATCCAGAGGCTGTTGACTTGCATAGAGGGTCTAAGGAGGTGATATCAGGGATACTATACCCTCATAGTTAGAGTAGCACAATTATATAAAAAAATAAACAATAAAAAACTACAGAAGAAGTAATAAATCAAATAAAAGTAAAAGAATAATAACATAAAAGACATACAAAAGTTGGCCAATATAAATACACAACAATGTATGCATGATAAGACGATGATAGACATAGAAAATAAAACATGGTACAGTATTTTATAGAATATAAATAAAGAAAAAAAATTCACCAAGGGGATCTACATGAGCATCCTAATCTCCATCTCGGTCTTATTCTCCCTACACCAAGGTACAAGATAAATATCCCAATTAATCAACTATGGTATTATTAACAAGAATGTTTGATCAAGTATTATTGTGAGATGGAAGATTGAGCAGGGTGTGGGATATAAATCTCAGTAGGTTCCCACCCATGGAGTTAACAACTAAATTCAGTTTGTGAAATGTAAATAAAACAATGTGTTGGTAATATGAATAAATAAAAGGAACTCAGTAAATAAATACCATCCCAAATAGGTTTCTAAAAGACACCTGACATAATTACCTACTTTATATCAGATATGGAATGAAATTATGAACATGAAAAATTATATATATATATATATATATATAGTATAGTATATATATATTGCATCCACCTATATGAACCATGTGTGTGCCGGATTCAATTGGCCATATACCTACAATACAATTATCTTACTGGACCGAGGCATAACTCATACATCCTTAACTATTCTAAATGAAACTATAATCCCATGAAATAGGGTACATTCCCTATATCTTAATAGAGTGAGAGACATCAGGAACAAGAATTGAGATGGTGAGTGAGCTACCATGGAAACACTCTAATCACAGAATGTGGTACATAAATCCAAGTGCTCATATAGTATCACTAGTGAGAGATGCCATACTCAACACCCGATGTCTGTGAGTGTGATAGTACAACACTTAATAGACATGTTACCATAATTTGACAACCATTTTATAAGGCGTAATCATATTTATAATAAACGATCATGAGGTAATAACTCTCTTATATTACATTATTAATGATCACATATAGGCATCTTCATATATGTAATTCAATCCATGAGGTAATACCTATCAGAATTTTCATTTAATTAACCTATTATAATGAAGGTAATCACAGTTACAACAAATCAAATAAGACGTTCATATTTAATTATAGCAAGAGGTGTGGTCGTACCACCCTATTCAATTCCATTTCAATTAAACCATTTAATCCAATCAAAGAGAGAAAGTCATCATGAACATTTTGACCATTAATAAAACCCATTTAATATACTAAATCAATTATTTCAATTTTAGAATTCTCCATGAGCACTTACGAGGTGTCATTTGAAAATGAGAAATTACCGACATGTGTAATTCCAAATAAATGTTAATACAAGAACATATGAGGTTAATTGGTCAATTTAACATTTATATTAAAGGAGGGAAGCTTAATTATAATTATCCAAAGTAATAATATAGTCACAATTTTTATCAAAAATACCCACTTTATTTTAGAAGACAGAACACCTTCCTCGAGGTTTTTTCTTATAAAATCATTACATTTTCAATAAAAAATTAATTAAACCCAATTTTGAATTTTGTAACGCCCCGACCCCAGCTACTCAGATACGGTGCGTTACTTCGTAACATTGGCATGATCACAAAAGATCAAGTCTCGAAAGACCGATTAGTTTAGTAGCCTTGGAAACACTAGATACATTCATAAGTGTTACATTACATTATAAAGTGAAAAACTAATAACAATGTCTTCATAATCAACACTCATATCCTCTTCTGACTATCCCTGCAGGTCATTCATAAAATACTTCTTCACATCCTGGAAAATATTAAAACATTGAAAGGGGTGAGCTCAGATGCTCAGTAAGGATAACAATATTGCGGAAGCTTTCATAAATAAACATAAACATTTAAGGCAATGTATAACTAAACAAAAGCCTTATTAAACTTGAACTTCAGCATAATATGGAAAAAGTAAAATCAAATAATGCCACTTACTTACTCACATGGATATTCTACTAGACGAATAATCTCATGAAAGATCAATAACCACTTTCATAATGAGGGAATGTATAATGATGGACATTCTGAAACATTTTGTCACGGCCTCGGCCAAGACGTCTAAAATGATTAAGGCCTCGGCCAAAACCATAAATCAAATTGGGAAAGGGCCTCAGCCAATTCCACGTCTAGTTGTCTCATGAGACCTACCGATGCATCGAGGAGCTATAGCGGGCTCCACCCGTCACTTATTAAGTCCAATACATTCCTCATATGAACATGTTTAAACATCTCATAAACCATAACATAATCCTATCACATAAAACATGCATAAAGGAAACATAAAATTTCCACATTTCAATCACAAGATATCAATACAACACATTGATATAATAAAAATGCTTTCAAAACCATTTTCAATACCAAAATAAAAGAAAATTATAACATGGTATTTATTTTTCATTAAAAAACAGGGTAAGGCTTGTAGAGGAAGCCGAAACTCAAATAGTGGTCACGGCGGCGGAGAAGTCGTTGTCGCCGGATACGTACGACAAAAACTTTCTTTTTTGTCGTTTAGTAAACGCTTCGTATAAAAAATATTCCTTTTGAATAAACGTAAAAGTCAAAGGGGTTTATACACCGTATGAAAGAATGTTGTGTATAAAACCAAATATGCCTCAACGAAAGGGGATTGAGACGAAGTCCTTTAAAAGATCATTTTTTTAAATCAAGTACATCTATAATGTGTATTCACTATAAGTACACATAAATAATGTACAAATACAAGATAGGACATAAAAATATCATGACATAATTTGAAAGTAGGAGATTAACCCAAAGAATGGAAGTTGGGTTATGAAATTCTCTTACCTCGTGTCTGACTTGACTCAACCGTTCTTTAACCTCCTGAATAATAAACTAGAGTTAATATATACCTTATTAAGAACCATTTTCAATTTCATTATCCTTATTATATCACTTATTACAATGATATGAACATTATGTAATTATTTAAGTTAATAATGTTCGTTTTGTCGATCTTTGGTACTTGAGTCAACAATAAACTTCTTATAATTACAAGTCGTTTATGTGGTAGAATATCCATTATCTCCAGAATTATATTCATGATTTAGATGTCATATATATCTTATATATCTAGTATATACATTCATTTATAATATTACATAACATTTAGAGGTAAGAAATGAAATGCACCGTTCCTGGAGACGGTAAGCCGTACGTACGCATGAACGCTACTTACATTTTAATTTCACATTTAATGGAATGAAATCATAATGATATAAATGTATAATATAATTCCAGTATAATATAGTGTATAATACCATTTACTCCATCCTTTATACATCCCACATATGGCATTAACGATTCAAATCACTTTGAGGGGGCGGTAGTCCGCACTTCCTAAAATGAAATTATCGCCTTTTACCCATAATGGAAATCATAAAGTATGCCATAAATGAGAAATACAGAAGCATAAGTAAAACATAATGATATTATATATCATATATAAAAATAGTGACATCTTAATGGCCAACTTTGAAGGTGTTATATGAGGGTTGAACAATCATCGTTTCGTGAGGCAGAAATTCGCCATCCATAGAAACCGTATGTTCTTTAACCATTAGATGTAGGTGTGTGTAAGTGTAGCTCAAATACTTCTTATAACAACATCCTAGTATATTTAGGATACTGGTGTTGTTACAAAAGAAATGAATAAAAAGAGTTTAGGGGGTTGGAGAAGAAAAATAAAACAAAACAACATTAGAGAATACATTACCTCAAAATCGGGTAACTCTTTTTGATTTGAGCCAAAGGATTCCTTGGGAAGATTTCTGCCCAAAGTGAGGCTTCTAGGAGTAATAGGGGGAAGTTGGGAGAGTATTTGGGCAGAGGTTGGCCGAGCCAAATGGCTTGAAAGTGTAAATGAGGTGGGAGAGGTGGGGGCCTTTTATAAGTGGAGAGGAGGGACACTCTTGGAAAGTAAAGAAAGGTCACTTTATTATAAAATGAGTTTCGGATTTTAGAGGTCCCACACTTACATAATTCTAGGATAAGATGATAAGGGTTCGAAATCTACTCATCCAATAGGTTTTTTACAAGTTTACGCTTTGGATTTTACATTATCTTTCCATTTTATTTAAATTGTTAAATAATGAGGTCATCGCTGCATCATCATGATGTCATAATTAATTTAATTTATTTAATGTCTAAAAATTATAAACAAAATACTATGATGTAGGAAATCGATTTAGATTTCTAATGAATATTTATAATCCAAATTTGGACTTGTGTAACCCCACTTAAAAACTGTTTTAGTAAAACAACTCATGTTTGTGTCAATTTTAATTTTAACATGAAATATATATATATTAATGTCATTTTCCAACCAAAGTGGCTCCATGGGGTCCCCAAGTTGACCCATGGGTTGTCTTGGTCGGCCATGACTTATCCAATAGGAGTAGGACAAGTGTCGAGCTCATCTCATATTATTAAAACATTATTTTTACCTTAAACTACACTAATTACCTCTAATCTCGATTAAGAACTTAAAAGTTACTATTCACCAAAAAATTATTTTGATCTCATTGAACCAAATTTTACTTCTTAATGACAACCATGTATGTCAGATTTTTGAAAATCAAATCATAGACGTGGTAATTTTTCATTTAAACGAAAAATCAGTTATTTAACTACCACTTAGTGGTTTCACTATTCATCAAAAATTGAAGTTTTTCAGAACAATGCCAAAATTTCGCCCTAAGCTATAATTTATATTCCGAATTCAAAAATGATTTCTATTTTACAAAATTCCAAACATATAAGTTGCATTAATTAATTTTATAATTAATTCCCGCTGTCACAACAAATAGCGTGTTTTAAGAAACAATTTATATCAAAAGATTGACAATTGTTTATGTCTAATTTCAATGTTAAATTAATTCTAATGACCACCATTGGATAAAATGGTAAAAATATATTCTAATTATACTTTAAAACCACTAAATAGTATAATTTATCACTATAAATTATTTTGATTAAAAAAGTTGTTTTTAAGTATTTTTCACTATTCATAAAAAATTAGAAGTTCTCAGAAAAATACCAAAAATTCAACATAGGCTAATTTAGATATTCCGAATCCAAAAATGAAGTCCATTTTGATATATAAAATTTCTATAATTTTAAAAAGTGGTTATTACTATTCATAACGGCTACTTTGATTAGTCGCGGTGTTTTAGAACTCGAAGTTGCGTACAATGCAAGCTATTGCATTATTGAATGAGAAGCGTATCATGGAAGCTCGGGGTGTTACATTCTCCCCTCCTTCATTAAATTGCGTCCTCGCAATTTGAAAATTTTCTTTGAAAATAAAAGGTTGAAAATAGAAAATACCTTTGTGGAAAACCCACATCGGAAATAAGGTTAATAAATATATAACATTAAAAGAAAGAAAGATAAGTACAAAGGTCACCCGATATAGCCCATTCTAGGATTCTATAAAAATATGGATATGGAGGAGAAACAAACCATCAAGGTCTGATGGAGAGTTATAGAAAACAGGATTAGGAGAAAGTTTAACTACAAGAAAATCACAAACTTGTGATTGGTTAAATGGTCATTGAATCTCCAGTTGGAAAAGTTAACCGACAAAATTTTTGTTTTAAGTTACCTTTTATAATGTTGAGGAATTTATTTAGGATATTTACTAAGAACTTAAGGGAATATACATACTTGTTATGTATACTTTCATTCGTTAATAAATTTTTACCACAAACCCAACTTTTACTCCAAATGGTAACGGAACTCAAAAATATTCTATTTATCCTAATTGTATAAGGTTCCAAATGTTAACACATACCATTTAGAATAGTAAAATTATTTTGTAATAACCAGGGACTTCCTGTAGGCTAGTGGTAGGAAATAAAGGCCTGTCGCACTATGATTGTGGGTTTGATTCCTGCAGCTTTGTCCGATGCGACGGGTTATGCCCCACCCTGCAGGTTGTCCTTTTCCTAAAACTATAGTATTATAATATTCCAAAAATAATCTTCAGAAATACTTTAACCTTAAACAATACTATCCATGGTTCAACTTAATCCATTCCAACCTTAATAGTTATCCAAAATACCTCCGTCCAGACTTTCTCTAAAAGGTCTCTAAATTCCAAAATCAATTGTAACATCAGATTCCCCAAACAAAGAAAAGTTTCTCTTATTGTCACATACTAAAAATATGATTACCTTAATCATATTAAAACCTTAATAAAATAAAAAAGTACTACAGTACAATCTTTATATATATCACATTATTCTTATAACCAGAATATAATCCTTGAGTCCAAAAGCACCAATACATTAATTATTCCGCTTCAACTGTAATCACAGCATAAGATTGGCCTTGATCCCTTGGCCTTTTCTGAGGTAAGTTTCCTTGACGCTTAGGACATTCATTTGCATAATGCCCCATTTCCCTACAATTGTAGCATTCAACATTGATAGCCTGTTTCTTTCCCTTGCAATCACGAGCCTGGTGACCCTTTTCTCCACATTTATAACAAACTCCCATTCCTTTTAGGCAAATACCAGGGTGATTCTTCCCACAATTATCACATAATGGAACATCCTTCTTTCCCTTATTCCCTTTATCTGTCTCTTGTTCCACCGTTCTCTTCTTCTCTTTCTTTACTTTGTTGTCATAAGACTTAGAGAATTCCTTTTCTGTCTTGATAGCACACGAGACAATATCTTCGTATGATGAGAAGGATTGTGATACTAAAGCTCAATGGAGAAATGGTTTTAACCCATCAAAGAAACGATCAATCTTACTCCTTGGGTTACGTATATAATCGGCAGTATGCCTCACTAACCTTGTAAAGTTAGCCTCATACTTTGCGACATTCTCATCCTCCTTCTGCCTCAGACTCAGAAATTTCCTTTCCATATCTGCTCGATGGTCACGAGGAAAGTATTTTTCTAAGAAAATCTCTTCGAACTCCCTCCATTCCATATTCGATACGTCAACATCTTCTTTTGTGTTTTGAATCAGCGACCACCACTGATCGGCATCTCTAGTGAGGCGGTAAACTGCCATGAAAACCTTCTCCCTTTCACTACTCCCCAAGGCATGGAATATTTTCTCTAAGGAATTTATCCATTGCTCAGCTACTATAGGATTTGTACTCCCATTGAAGGTTGGTGGTTGTTGCCTCATGAAACGGTCTAGCATTGATCCTCCATGTTGCGGATCAGGGTGCTCCATACGAGTAAGGTTATTATTCATAACCTGAGTGAGTTGTCCCAGTATGGTAATAAGTTGATCAGCACCAGTTGTATCTCCAGATCCACAATAATTATCTTGAGCAGGAGGGCAATCCCTACACGGAGTTCGTGCATTGATACGGTTTCCATTCCTTCCACTAGGCGCCATTTCTAAACAATGGAATAAACTAGATTAGTTTATGAATCAAAATACATAATTCCATACTTGTAAAACACTTTACATAAATTGAACTATTTATGGATATAATCCATAATCATAAAAAGAAATGTTTTCTTTGAGGAAGTATATACTCATAACCCTTCATAGTGGTTTGTAAATAAAATGAGGATTATCCTAAGCATATCCCCCAGGAGTGTCGTAACCAAGAGTGCAGCAAGGCCCGTTGTCGTGCACCAGTTCCCGTTCGAGTCTAGCTCAAAGCGGTGTTTTCGGGTTTTACCCCTAGGTACATCTGTGCCAGAGCCGCCTCTACCTACTCGTATCCAGACAGGGATGTATTGCTCGGAAAACTCATAACATCTCTATAATACCAAAATTCTAGGATGTTCTTCTATACTAATCTTCAAAGTCTATCTATGGGCTATGTTCTCTAATCAGAGTTTATCTAAATCTAGCTTCCAAGGTTAGTACTAAACTGCCTCTGATACCAAATGTAACGCCCCGACCCCAGCAACTCAGATCCGGTGCGTTACTTCGTAAAATTGGCATGATCACAAAAGATCAAGTCTCAAAAGACCGATTAGTTTAGTAGCCTTGGAAACACTAGATAAATTCATAAGTGTTACATTACATCATAAAGTGAAAAACTAATAACAATGTCTTCATAATCCACACTCATATCCTCTTCTGACTATCCCTGCAGGTCATTCATAAAATACTTCTTCACATCCTGGAAAATATTAAAACATTGAAAGGGGTGAGCTCAGATGCTCAGTAAGGATAACAATATTGCAGAAGCTTTCATAAATAAACATAAACATTTAAGGCAATGTATAACTAAACAAAAGCCTTATTAAACTTGAACTTCAACATAATGTGGAAAAAGTAAAATCAAATAATGCCACTTACTTACTCACATGGATATTCTACTAGATGAATAATCTCATGAAAGATCAATAACCACTTTCATAATGAGGGAATGTATAATGCCGGACATTCTGAAACATTTTTTCAAGGCCTCGGCCAAGACGTCTAAAATGATTAAGGCCTCGGCCAAAACCATATATCAAATTGGGAAAGGGCCTCAGCCAATTCCACGTCTAGTTGTCTCATGAGACCTACCGATGCATCGAGGAGCTATAGAGGGCTCCACCCGTCACTTATTAAGTCCAATACATTCCTCATATGAATAGGTTTAACCATCTCATAAACCATAACATAATCCTATCACATAAAACATGCATAAAGGAAACATAAAATTTCCACATTTCAATCACAAGATATCAATACAACACATTGATATAATAAAAACGCTTTCAAAACCATTTTCAATACCAAAATAAAAGAAAAGTATAACATGGTATTTATTTTTCATTAAAAAACAGGGTATGACTTGTAGAGGAAGCCGAAACTCAAATAGTGGTCACGGCGGCGGAGAAGTCGTTGTCTCCGCATACGTACGACAAAAACTTTCCTTTTTGTCATTTAGTAAACGCTTCTTATAAAAAAGATTCCTTTTGAATAAATGTAAAAGTCAAAGGGGTTTATACACCGTATGAAAGAATGTTGTGTATAAAACCAAATATGCCTCAACGAAAGGGGATTGAGACGAAGTCTGTTAAAAGATCATTTTTTTAAATAAATTACATCTATAATGTGTATTCACTATAAGTACACATAAATAATGTACAAATACAAGATAGGACATAAAAATATCATGACATAATTTGAAAGTAGGAGATTAACCCAAAGAATGGAAGTTGGGTTATGAAATTCCCTTACCTCGTGTCTGACTTGACTCAACCGTTCTTTAACCTCCTGAATAATAAACTAGAGTTAATATATACCTTATTAAGAACCATTTTCAATTTCATTATCCTTATTATATCACTTATTACAATTATATGAACATTATGTAATTATTTAAGTTAATAACGGTCGTTTTGTCGATCTTTGGTACTTGAGTCAACAATAAACTTCTTATAATTACAAGTTGTTTATGTGGTAGAATATCCATTATCTCCAGAATTATATTCATGATTTAGATGTCATATATATCTTATATATCTAGTATATACATTCATTTATAATATTACGTAACATTTAGAGGTAAGAAATGAAATGCACCGTTCATGGAGACGGTAAGCCGTACGTACGCATGAACGCTACTTTCATTTAAATTTCATATTTAATGGAATTAAATCATAATGATATAAATGTATAATATAATTACAGTATAATATAGTGTATAATACCATTTACTCCATCCTTTATACATCCCACATATGGCATTAATGATTCAAATCACTTTGAGGGGGCGGTAGTCCGCACTTCCTAAAATGAAATTATCGCGTTTTACCCATAATGGAAATCATAAATTATGCCATAAATGAGAAATACAGAAGCATAAGTAAAACATAATCATATTATATATCATATATAAAAATAGTGACATCTTAATGTCCACATTTGAAGGTGTTATATGAGTGTTGACCAATCATCGTTTCGTGAGGCAGAAATTCGCCATCCACAGAAACCGTATGTTCTTTAACCATTAGATGTAGGTGTGTGTAAGTGTAGCTAGAATACTTCTTATAACAACATCCTAGTATATTGAGGATACTGGTGTTGTTACAAAAGAAATGAATAAGAAGAGTTTAGGGGGTTGGAGAAGAAAAATAAAACAAAACAACATTAGAGAAGACATTACCTCAAAATCGGGTAACTCTTTTTGATTTGAGCCAAAGGCTTCTTTGGGAAGCGTTATGCCCAAATTGAGGCTTCTAGGAGTAATAGGGGGAAGTTGGGAGAGTATTTGGGCAGAGGTTGGCCAAGACAAATGGCTTGAAAGTGTAAATGAGGTGGGAGAGGTGGGGGCCTTTTATAAGTGGAGAGGAGGGGCACTCTTGGAAAGTAAAGAAAAGTCACTTTATTATAAAATGATTTTCGGATTTTAGAGGTCCCACACTTACATAATTCGAGGATAAGATGATAAGGGTTCGAAATCTACTCATCCAATAGGTTTTTTACAAGTTTACGCTTTGGATTTTACATTATCTTTCCATTTTATTTAAATTGTTAAATAATGAGGTCATCGCTCATCATCATGATGTCATAATTAATTTAATTTATTTAATGTCTAAAAATTATAAACAAAATAATATGATGTAGGAAATCGTTTTAGCTTTCTAATGAATATTTATAATCCAAATTTGGACTTGTGTAACCCCACTTAAAAACTGTTTTAGTAAAACAACTCATGTTTGTGTCAATTTTAATTTTAACATGAAATATATATATATTAATGTCATTTTCCAACCAAAGTGGCTCCATGGGGTCCCCAAGTTGACCCATGGGTTGTCTTGGTCGGCCATGACTTATCCAATAGGAGTAGGACAAGTGTCGAGCTCATCTCATATTATTAAAACATTATTTTTACCTTAAACTACACTAATTACCTCTAATCTCGATTAAGAACTTAAAAGTTACTATTCACCAAAAAATTATTTTGATCTCATTGAACCACATTTTACTTCTTAATGAAAACCATGTATGTCGGATTTTTGAAAATCAAATCACAGAATTGGTAATTTTTCATTTAAACGAAAAATCAGTTATTTAACTACCACTTAGTGGTTTCACTATTCATCAAAAATTGAAGTTTTTCAGAACAATGCCAAAATTTCACCCTAAGCTATAATTTATATTCCGAATTCAAAAATGATGTCTATTTTAAATAATTCCAAACATATAAGTTGCATTAATTAATTTTATAATTAATTTCCGCTGTCACAACAAATAGCGTGTTTTAAGAAACAATTTATATCAAAAGATTGGCAATTGTTTATGTCCAATTTCAATGTTAAATTAATTCTAATGACCACCATTGGATAAAATGGTAAAAATAAATTCTAATTATACTTTAATACCACTAAATAGTATAATTTATCACTATAAATTATTTTGATTAAAAATGTTGTTTTTAAGTATTTTTCACTATTCATAAAAAATTAGAAGTTCTCAGAAAAATACCAAAAATTCAACATAGGCTAATTTCGATATTCCGAATCCAAAAATGAAGTCCATTTTTAAATATAAAATTTATATAATTTTAAAAAGTGGTTATTACTATTCATAACGGCTACTTTGATTAGTCGCGGTGTTTTAGAACTCGAAGTTGCGTACAATGCAAGCTATTGCATTATTGAATGAGAAGCGTATCATGGAAGCTCGGGGTGTTACAAATTTCATTCAAGAATAGTAATTAAATTTAATTTAAATGATGTTTATAAACAATATATCAATCAAAATAAGAAAAGGGATTCAACATGAAGCATAAGAGGTGACATTATCTATTTTACAAAGACTAAAAAGTGGAAAACAATTACTGATGTAAGCTAAACTCATAGAATGTGTTCCGATAATACTAAAATTTATTTATAAAGGATAAAAACACTTGAAAAATAAAATTATGGGTCCGCAAAAGATATGAAAAACCTCTAATTCACTAAACAAGGGTCAACCTTTATGTATCAAGGTAAAATGATCCTTTTATTATGAAGGAACCAACTATAAAGAAATGCATGAATAAGGATATTGTGTAGTGTAGAAATGATATTTATAAAATTATGTAAAATATATGAACATGTTTTAGACCACCTACTATATACCACAGATGATCGAATCTTCCACTATCAAGTTCTGACGCAATCCAATTTCAAAGAAATCGATAAAACAAGCATTTTCCTAGAATATAGGGAAAATGAGCTCACACCAAAGTAGCACATCAGAAGGAATGAAGAACATGGAATAGATGATGGATGACCTGATAACATACCAACACATATTCATAGAGACTGATAGTGAATTATTTGGACATCTAATGAAGGAGTTCTCGAGATCCCTATAGGGAGGATCTGGAGAGCTTAAAGAGAGGTAGAGTGGAGTGCTCATCCACTAGGGAGAGGAAGAAAATAAGAAAGGAAAAGTTATAAAATAATTAAGTCTAATTTGTTAATTTTACTATCAACTGAGGATGAAATGTTTACCCTCACATTTTGGACATACCATGCACCAACCATGTGACACCCCATGCTTATGAAACCAACATACATAGTTTGGTCAACACATTTAACATATCCATCCACCATCCATCTGATGAATAGTGCGAGCATACATTCCATTTTCCACTAAACATGTCTTACAATCGCAAAATTTGGTAATCCATGCATATTTCGTGTGGAGAGTTTATGCTCCTTTACATAAACAACATTGTTTTCTCTGGAGGGATGTATGGTTTCAAACAAATAGTGTTCCATGTGAAGACCTTCATGAAATAATATTTTCATGGTATGGTTTTCCTAAAACTAAATGAGACTCCTGAGGCACCTCTCAGGCCTTTACCCAAGCCTAAAAACATTACATCAGAGAGATCCAACTCCTGATATTATTTTTCAAAGCACAGTATTTAAAATATCCCATCCCTTAAACACCAAAATTCAAATTAACATGTAATTTCACCTTGGCTCAAAGCATGGGAAATTACAACCTCCCCACCTTATAACATCCCTTCATTGAGAATCCTTTTAGAAGAAAAAAGCATCAATTGACCTACAATGTTCATTATGTACCATTCAAATGGACATATTCCCAATGCCCAACACACCTCAATGCATTTCTTAAGAATCCGACACTAAGATACTAAAACTAAAGATAACACTGTATTTCCAAATGAGATTAAAAAATAGTTCTTACATAGTCATGTTAAGATAAATACATGATCAATTTGTCATAATTATTATTATATTTTTGATAGTGGTCCCCACCATAGGTCTTAACATTTAAAAGGGTCCAATTCCGATCCATGGTATCTCACACTACCAGAATTGTCTGCATGACATGCCCCCTAAGAGTTATAACTATTATCCTTGCATGATCTCTTTAACTGGGTGAACCTGACCACATCTACAACCACAATAAGAACCTCATTGTAAACAAATAGTCAAATATCTATCGACCTAACAGAAATTTGTTGTGCAATATTTTCTCATAATACACTACTGACCATTAAAACACACTGTATGAATGTGATGGTGTGTTTAAAAAATGGTTACATTACAAACTGGGCATATTGGAAAAATGGATAATGAGTCGAGCCATTATGGATGACCAATACTAATGGTGCTTAGCTTAGAAAACTGACATATTAAAATCAATCATTTACAATGAAAATGCTCACCGATGACCCTAACCGACTTATAGTGATGTTCCTTGGTCATGTTACCTATTTAATATTTAATCTTGTCATGTCTCATCATGAACAAGTGCATAATGTAGTCCTATCCCACTAAAGGCATTATCCTTTTTTAAACAACAGTCTCGATCCTAAATAGAAGTCCATGATAACATCATAATCATTTTAATGGATTCCAAGAAACTATCCAATGTAGTTCAAACTTCATAATTATGAGAGATATGTTAGCACAAGGCCACAATGTCCACCTTAGATAATAGATTGATCCTAGAACTACATCTGTCTAGTGGTTAGGTCAAAGTAAACAGCCGGTGTCCATGAGTGTGACTAAAGCGTTCTCACTTGGGAAACCAATGGTCACTCAAGACAAACCAAGCCACTACAAGAACCTTGCATCAAGCTTGAATCTCCAGTAAAACCACCTCTTTAGCCCTAAAACATTAAAATATTAGTGTGGAATAAGACCACAACTATCTTAGTGAATCAATGATGATGTCATGATAGAGGACATGATCCTCACTAAGAAGAATACACTAAGGGTAATTTCATGTATTCCATTCAATCACACTAACTACTAGAAGGAAGAATAGTTTAACCAAAACTGGTTGAATTCTAGAAATAATCTCGGCTTCACCTACCGACATACCTGAAGGAACCAATCATAATCCATTACCACTAAAGGTATCCCATGATCATTTAAAACCAAACACATAAATTACATCCTATTCCAATAATTTCTCCCAAAGGTTGTGTATACAACCAACCATAAATAGAGTAATTTTATCAAGTAAGAACCCACACGATTTAACCCTCACAATCCCCAAATGCATCAAAGAAAGGCCGACTTTTTCCAAATGGTCATCCTGGGTGGTGCTCTTTCAAATTGGAAGGGAATGCTTACCAAAACTAATGCAAAAAACCTAACCATTGGAGTGTCCTAGTCATCAAATGAAGAAATATACTAGTTGTCCATATGTAAACTATATCATATTCAACATAAAAATATGTTTGTAACTCCTCCAAGCCACGATCACCACATCACAACATCATAGCATTTGGAATGATAGACAGAACCAACCTTAATGACTTGTAAAAACATCCAATTCTCTTGGAAATTCATCCCGATCATTTAGATAAACATAATTTAATTAACTCTAAAGTCACTCTACTATGAAGATGATCTGATATCCCACTCAAAAGAACAAGGCTCAATGTTTTGACCAAACTCAACTAGTTTGTTACAATATCTATCACTCAAAGGGTACTATGTATGTGAACGCATACTACCCAAAGGTTACAGAAACAAACAAAACATCTTGGAAAATACCCATAGTATTTTCATCCCAAAACATTTAAGTATTTTATGACCTTATTAGAAAACTCGATCCAAATAATTCTATTTTATACATCTTTAAAAATGACTGATGACCTCTTAAGTCACCCAAGGAAGAGAAACAAGGTCATGAGACCAATGATGTTCCTAACAATTTCCTTGGTTTTTCTAACGACCTAAAACTGATCATTACTTGATGTGAATGCCCATAAAAGGTTCAATGATATAATTACCACCAATCCGAACAGGGGTTTCTTAAAAATATAAGAGTCCTACCAGGGAAAAAGACACTCGGATGACAAAAATTGTCAGAAAAACATAGGATATAGAATGTCCTTTTAATCTCTAAATGTGATTCCTACCATGGCCTATCCAATTGTGAAAGCACAAGCGCCAAACCTATCAGTATATCACTCTGAACACAAGGTTAATATTCTCAAGATCCTATTATTTAATCCATTTTAAAAAAATGAAAAATCTTACATAAAATGGTCACATTTCCATTAAAAGGTTACTAAAGGATATATTAGAAATCCCCCAACACACGGTTTTAAGCAAAGGACACCACTTCAGGTTCCATTCTCATGTCATTACATTAATTTGACAATCAATATTTAATCATATTAAATATTTCAAACAAGTTTGATCATCTAGAACCATTTATAATAATTTGGAACTTTATAAAAGACATGTCAAAATAGGAAATTCTCATAGGAAATCCTATTTAAAAATTATTCATTTATTGAAATCACGTTATAAATAGTAATTTTATTATATAAATAGATTTTAACAGATAAGGAAACCTACAAATGTACCTCTATAATAACATCTATTTATCAGAATAAATCCCAATTATAGTTTCTTAATTATAGAAATTTCAAAACACCCTTTGTGGGTCACCTTATAATAACATACCCCATCTAAACTTCTTTTCTCCAGTTGTACATTTTAGATGTTATATAATTCATTTTATTCTAATATTAGTCAATTTTTTAATTTCAAACTGTCACGAACCGGATCTGGTCGCCATCAAACCGGCACTAAACCCGGCCCATTCCAAGGCTCGAAGGGCTTTCCTGATCTCCACGGGCTGGAACAAGTTCCTGGGTATCATACCATGATAATTGGGAACAATTTACCCAATTTTATAAACATTAAACAACAAACAAACTCAATAAAACAAATCTGGATTTTCCAACTAAAACCGTCTTTTACAAAATTTCAGAACTGAAATACATAAGTTAAAACTATGTTTAAAGACCATTAAAAAGGTACAAAACCAAATAATGATAGGCCAAGAACGCCCACATGGAAAAAGGCACCGCCCTCAAGCCATCTCAACGACACTGCATCCCAATGGACAGCTAAAAACCTGAACCAATGGCATAAAACCTGTACCCAAAACTGTGATATAAAATAAGAAAGGCTACTTACACCCAAAGGTGTAAGTAGGGTGTGAGAAAAAGCCCAGTAGGATACCACCTCTAAGAGATTCCATGTGATAAACATTTCATAATAAAAGCATTGCAAGTTTTGTAAATAAGAAATGCTAGTTACAATTTTTTAAAGGATGCAATAATAAATGAAAAAAAATTTCATGTGGGATAATTTTAAAGGACCAAATTTCTGAAAATAAATAAAAAAGATACTGAATTTTCCAGCCAACAATACCGTATACCGACGGTAAGTACAAAGGATCTAATTATCACAAGTAATAGGAAATAAACCCTAGGAAATAGCTAGCTGTGGGTCCGAGGTACCTCGTATCTCGGTGAGAGTAACCACAAAAAATATCTGTTCTCGTGCATGAGACACTAGTAGGGATCCTACCAATAACCTAGTGGTCCCCAATCATCATCATCATAGTTTAGTTAGAGTTGGAAGCTTCAATCTTACTAAGTGAAACTGAGGCCAAACCCCACGGATTCACTACCATACTAGTACACGTCCACCCACCTAGATACCCGGGGTTTTCCTTTGTGCTCAAACAAGTTCAACAATCCAAGAAGTACAGTTTTCACATTAAAATATCACTTCCACATCACACATTAACCAAACATCCCCATGTACATCACACAAGTCAAAAATTCCACTTTTCATTCAAATGCATTTTGAAATCAAACTCACACCAAAATTGCCTACAACACTTTTCAAATTTCTTTAACACATCCACAAATCCTTTAAATTATTTAATAAAACAATTACAAGATATTAAAATCACATAACATCCCACACACATGTCACATAATACCCTTCTCACCTTCACAATTCATTTTATCAATAAACTCACACGAAACATCCCACACCCGTGTTTCGCACACAAAACACAATTTAGTAAAACATTTCGGCAATTTATAAAACATTAAAAAAATGTATGACATCTCAAATCACCACTTTACCATTCAAAAAACCACATTAGGTGAACACACTCACCCAAACAGTACATATACACCCTTTCCCAACTTTGTTTAACCAAATAAAACATTTAAAATTTTTATAAAACAATCCCAAGAGGTATAACCATTGTTTGCACACTAAACCCATTTCAAACCCCTCTTTCAAAACCAAAATCATACCAATAACAATCTAAAACAGAATTTTCAGCCCTAAAACAATTATTAAACCACCCCCAGGTGTTATAAAAATACATCAAATAATACCACAAAGATACACATGAAAAACACACGTTTTCATAAATCACCTTCAAGAAGTACAACATAGTTTTACACCTTAAACTCATTCAAAACATCATTTCAAGGCCCACATGATAATAAGGAATTTCCAAACCAGAATTGGAAGCCCCTATCAAGACTAATAAATCAATTTCATATGTTATAAACTAAACCCAAACATTACCCCAAGAGTCACACATGAAAAGTACCCAATTTCAAGCTAAAATACACCTAAAAATTAAATGTTTAACCAAATTCATCAAAAACAGTATTTACAACACACAAAACAGATTATAAACATACTAAATTAATAAACCAAGAAATATAACTCATCATAAAATGGTTACACATGGAATCACCTACATTTTGATTCGAAACCCTCAAAACTTGGTGCGAAACGTTAAGCGCACCACCGCCGCACCACAAGGAATATAAATCCAGACCTAGACCACCAAAAATTGACCCAAAAGATACCAAATCAGACCTTAGGATCTAACCCTAACTTCTAGACATTTTAGAACATAATGAAGGAGGGAGGAAACCCTAAGGAAAATGAAAAATTGAAGAGAGAAACACTTAATCAAAACAATCTTGAATAAAACGACCCAAAATCCACCAGAATCTGATTTTGAAAACATCCAACCATTCAAGTGAATTTCGAACATGGATTACGAGATAATTTAGGAACTAGAATGGGGGGAAATAGAGTAATAATTGAGAGAGTTATGATGGAAATAACTTACCTCCTCAAATCTTCCCGATTTTAGAAACCCTAAGTATTTCAGCACTCAATCGCGATGAAAAAGAGCTCCAAAGAGGGGGGAAAGGAATGGTAGCGCGCCTGGTCTTCTTAGGGTCGAGGGGGAGGTAGAATCACCGAAAAATTCATTATAATGAATAAGACATTAAAAAATTAAAGAAACAATTTAAAACTGGAAAATGGGCTTTCAGGTTGGCCCAATTCTCAAATAAAAACCCAAATCCACCATGATTATGGATTTATAATGGCTCCAAATTTAACTGTGGTGTTAATATATCAGGGGAGGAAATTTAGGAGTTGGAATGTCCGAAAAATAATAAAAAATTAAAAAGTTATAAAAGAAAAAAAATTTATTTTTAAATCTGGAATTGGGCTCACGGTTTGGCCCAATTCATGAAAACTCACTTATTCTTCATAAAACCATTGAAAACCCCCAAAACAATGCATGAATGGAAAATAAATTAAAAATAATTTTGAAATATGTTATGTATGTGACAATTCTCCCACACTTGAAAACTTTCCTCCCCAGAAAGTCATAGCAAGGTTAAAGCAACAACCAAACCCCACTGAGAAACCAATAGGTACTCCCTTGCGAGGTTTCACCCCCAAAGGCCAAAACACCTCCAGTGATCAATTAAGGAAGGATTACTCTAAAAAACAAAACTTACACCACTTTCCTGAAAGGATCAATAACATTCATACTTTATCCCAAAATAAAACTCTTCAAACACTATCCAAACACGACTCAATCAATTCACCCAAATGAACAACAACTTTGAACAAGGTTACACTTACCTTACATTAACTAAACCATTAGGCACTCTCCAGCCCCAACATTTACTCAAGGAAGATGTTGGTAGCTAGATATCTCTGAACGAGACTATCTACACTAAGACAAAACCATAGATAAATCTATGTTACTGGTACGGGGGGACACTAATATACTCCCCACCATAAGAGACAACCAAAATTTTTTTTCGAGACAGAATCAGGACACTAATAGGGGGAGGCCTGAACGGACTCCCTGGTACCTAGGGTAGACTTCCATTCAAAATTTCCAAAGGAACATAGATTAGAATCATAGTGGTTATCCCCACCATAAGAACCAAACATCATAATCGACCAGCATGGGCCGGCACAGAAAGACCAAAAAATTTCAAGATTTGGGAAGGTCGCACAGTTAGTCCGCACAGTTCATGAAACCGTGAACTAACTCTGCTGATCAATATTCCTGCATGGCTTCCAGGAACACAGTCTCTCTTAATCATTCACAAACCATGTGCTCAGTATGTCTAGCCAATTTTCCAACCATTCTCCAAAGACTCAATAGAAACCAAAGGGGGAGGGAATGACATTGGGAGATGTCATGGGTACAAGGCCCTCCATCTATTTCCACCAAATGTGATCAAAAGAAGAAAGATAATTATAAAAGAGGTTTAAAATAATCCTATCATTCATATTTAGGATAGGAAATTGTACAAGGGTTTAAATGACCCTATGATTTCCCCTGACTATGAGCCAACATCTCTCCAAGACCTGTGGTTTGAGCTCAAATGATTGAAGCATCTTTGGCCTCACAGCTAGTCTTCAGAAACCCACTGAATGAGAATTCTTCTTTCGGTGCCACCAACAACTACACCTCAACCCAATATAAGTTTTCCAGACATAACAAGTTCCATACTCACTTTACCCTATCCCGATATTTCACTGAAATAAGGGATAAGAATATGCACACACATCACACCTTGTTTCTTCAGGTGAGAAACAATAGAATTAAAGAACAACTACACTCACCTTCCTCTAAAATGGATGATTTTGAAGTTTTTCCAAGGGATACATTCACCCAACAAAACAGGGAATCTCGGAGGATTCCACGACTTTCACCTATATGGTCAATCGAGCACATGACATCATAAGGGATCACCGAACATGGCCATTGCGACTGATATAAACAATGCATGGAGAGGGACCTTATACAACATCCCCAAACAACACACAATTCTAGAAAGTGGCCACAATATATTATCGTGACCATATTTCCCACACTGGTGGTTTAACATGAACTCATGCTTCAAAGATACTTTGAAGAACCCCAAAGGCCCTCTTAGACACCATCGAGACACTCATCCACACTAACAACCCTAGACCACATCCACCTTCGACGAATCAGGAAACATAAGAAACTATGGTCTCTTTCAACCTTCCACGAGAACTCTCCCGTTATAAGAGGATCTAAAAAACAAAGAAAGAATGGGTTTAGACTCAATCTAAAAATCTCAAGAAAAATATTCCTTATATTGATCAAATGGAGGGTCTTGAAACAGCGAAACAGTCCTGGTTGCACTTCAGTTGTTCACTAACCTTTAATGGCGGTGTACCTTATCCAAAAATTGAACCCATGGACCCAACCAAGATGGTCCATTAGTCAAGATATACCACAAACCATATCCAAACACATGAAGGGAACCATCATAAAGGTGTCCCAAAATAGTTTTCAAAAGAGACCTCTAACTGTCCCTATAACCAACTTACTGACCAAACCCAAACCCAAAACACAGTTCAAACAGGATGGGTTCTTGGATTCAAAACATCCCACAACATCAAAATTTTCCAAAAACACGTAATATAAACCATTCCAAACAATTCATAAAGTCTTCATGTTTCTATTTAAAAACATTTCTTTGAAAACAAATGGTTCATCAGTTAGCGCATCCACCAATGATACCCCATGGGCCTTACACATGCATGTTTCTATGCCACACCGGGCACCCTCAACATATCCATATTGACACTTATCTAGTCATTTCATCAACCATCCATCTTCCCATATAACTCCATGCATGTGGTTGCTCACAAAAATACCAAAGGTTAAAACAAAAATTCTTTCCACTTTTCAAAACCAAAACGGTCAACCAACACATCCTTTTTTCTCAAAACCGCTAACCACGAGATTAAAATACCAACTCACATCTTATTTTTTTTTCAAAAAGTCAAAAACATATAGAAAATAGATCACTTTCAAGATATTCACATCAATTTCAAAACATCTCATCCCATTAAAACACACTCTGATTGTTTAGAAAACTCTATTGGAAACACTTTTCAAAGCCAACTTCAATATAGTTCCTGCTTTCAAAGACGTGTCAGCACACCATTTTACATTTCAAAAAAATTCTAAAAATTCAGTTCTGCCATTTCATAAACCAAACCATTCCCTATTTATTTTAAAATCATTTCATAAAAACATTACGCTTCTTAAAACCAAGTCACCTTAAAACCAAGGTGCCAAGATTTCAAAACTAAAGCACAAAAAAATGCGAGAGGAAACTAGTTTCAGTGGGTGACTTGGAAATATGGTTGGAGGCCATATTACAATCACTTCACTGTCACAGAGAGTCTTCTAGGGAATATCCCTGGATTTACAAGGCTTGCCATGCCCTGCGAGCTCACTGAGACCATTAACCCAACTCTGTTTTCATTTCCCCTAATCATCATCAAACCAAGAAAACCAAAGGAATTAGATAAATCTCGACTTCCCCTGGCGACTCGAATCCTGTCATGAGGTGTGGTGATCAGGTACACTACCCATAACCGAACTACCAAGTCACAATAATCCTAACTTTATACTATCCCAATTTTTCCCTAAACAACGTGACCCAAAGAGTTAACCAGAACCTCCCTCTCATACCATTTTTTCAAGAACCGGATTTGGTCTCCATCAAACCGGCATCAAACCCAGCCCGTTCCAAGGCCCGAAGGGCATTCCCAATCCCCATGGGGTGGAAAAAGTGCCCGAGTATCATATCATGATAATCGGGAATGATTTACCTGATTTTATAAATATTATACAACAAACAAACTCAATAAAACAAATCTAGATTTTTCAACTAAAACCGTCTTTTACAAAATTTCAGAACTAAAATACATAACATAAAACAATGTTTAAATACCATTACAAAGGTAAAAAACCAAATAAAGACATCCCAAGAACCTCCACATGGAAAGAGGCACCGCCCTCAATCCATCTCCACGACACTGCATCCCAATGGACAGCTAAAAACCTGAACCAATGGCATAAAACCTGTACACAAACGTCTGACATAAAATAAGCAAGTCTACTTACACCCAATGGTGTAAGTAGGGTATGAGAAAAAGCCCAACAGGATACCACCTCTAAGAGATTTTATGTGATAAAAATTTTATGACAAAAAGCATTGCAAGTTTTGTAAATAAGAAATGCTAGTTACAATTTTCTAAAGGATGCAATTATAAATGAAAATAGTTTTCATGTGGGATAATTTTAAAGAACCAACAATTTTAAAATAAATAAAAAAGCTACTGAATTTTCCATCCAACAATACCGTATACCGACGGTAAGTACAAAGGATCTAATGAGCACAAGTAATAGGAAATAACCCGTAGGCACTAGCTAGCTGTGGGTCCCATGTACCTCGTATCTTAGTGAGAGTAACCACAAAAAATATCTGTTCTCATACACGAGCCACTAGTAGGGATCCTACCCATAACCTAGTGGTCCCCAATCATCATCATCATAGTTTAGTTAGTTTTGTAAGCATCAATATTGCTATGTGAAACTGAGGCCAAACCCCACGGATTCACTAGCATACTAGTACACGTCCACCCACCTAGATACCCGAATTTTCCCTTTGTGCTCAAACAAGTTCAACAATACAAGAAGTATAGTTTTCACATGAAAATATCACTTCCACATAACACATTAACCAAACAGCCCCACCTACATCACAGAAGTCAAAAATTCAACTTTTCATTCAAATGCATTTTGAAATCAAACTCACACCAAAATTGCCTACAACACTTTTCACATTTCATTAACACTTCCACAAATCCTTTAAACGATTTTATAAAACCACTAAAAGATATTAAATTCACATAACATCCCACACACATGTCCCATAATACCCTTCTCACCTTCACAATTCATTTTATCAATAAACTCACATGAAACATCCCACACCCGTGTTTCGCACACAAAACAAAATTTAGTAAAACATTTCGGCAATTTATAAAACATTTTAAAAATGTTTGACATCTCAAATCACAACTTTACCATTCAAAAAACCAAATTAGGTGAACACACTCACCCAAACAGTATATATACACCCTTTCCAAACTTTGTTTAACCAAATAAAACATTTTCAATTTTTATAAAACAAACCCAAGAGGTATAACTATTGTTTTCACACTAAACCAATTTCAAACCCCTCATTCAAAACCTAAATCATACCAATAACAATCCAAAACAGAATTTGCAGCCCTAAAAAAATTATTAAACCACCCCCAAGTGTTATAAAAATACATCAAATAATACCACAAAGATACACATGAAAAACACACGTTTTCATAAATCACCTTCAAGAAGTACAACATAGTTTTACACCTTAAACTCATTCAAAAACCTATTTTTAAGGCCCACATGATAATAAAAAATTACCAAACCAGAATTGGAAGCCCCTTTCGAGACTAATAAATCACTTTCATAGGTTATAAACTAAACCCAAACATTACCCCAAGAGTCACACATGAAAAGTATCAAATTTCAAGCTAAAATATAACTTAAAATTAAATGTTTAACCAAATTCATCAAAAACAGTTTTCATACTACACAAAACAGATTATAAACATACTAAATTAATAAACCAGGAAAGCTAACTCATCATAAAATGGTTACACATGGAATCACGTACCCTTTGAATCGAAACGCTCAAAACTTGGTGTGAAACCTTAAGCGCACCATCGCTGCACCACAAAGAATATAAATCTAGAACTAGACCACTAAAAATTGACCAAAAAGATACCAAATCAGACCTTAGGATCGAACGCTAACTTCTGGACATTTTAGGACATAATGAAAGAGGGAGGAAACCCTAAGGAGAATGAAAAATTGAAGAGAGAAACACTTACTCAAAACAATCATGAATAAAACGACCCAAAATCCACTAGGATCAGAATTTGAAAACATCCAACCATTAAAGGGAAGTTTGAACAAGGATTATGAGATTATGTAGGAACTGGAATGGGGGAAAAGAGTAATAATTGAGAGAGTTATGATGGAAATAACTTACCTCCTCAAATCTATCCGATTTTAGAAACCCTAAGAATTTCAACACTCAATCGCGATGCAAACGAGCTCCAAAGAGGGGGGAAAGGAATGGGAGCGCGCCTGGGATTCTTAGGGTCGAGGGGGAGGTGAAATCACTGAAAACTTAATTATAATGAATAATATTTTAAAACATCAATGAATCAATTTAAAACTGGAAAATGGGCTTTCGGGTTGGCCCAATTCTCAAATAAAAACCCAATTCCCCCATGATTATGGATTTATAAAGGCTCTAAATTTAAATGTGGTGTTAATATATCAGGGGAGGAAATTTTGGAGTTGGAATTACTGAATAATATTAATAAATGAAAATGTTATAAAAGAAACAAAATTTATTTTTAAATCTTGAATTGGGCTTACAGTTTGACCCAATTCATGAAAACTCACCTATTCTCCATAAAACCTTTGGAAACCCCCTAAACAATGAATGAATGGAAAATAAATTAAAAATAACTTTAAAATAAGTTATTTATGTGACACAAAACACCTCAAAATATTTTATGGTTAACATAATTAGAGGTTCGATTATATGGGTTGCCAGCACCCCAATCTGTAAAGTTCCCATACACATTATAAGCCTATGTCTATCCACCATTTAATCAAAACCAATCCCATTTCAACATATAAAAAGCCCATATATTTAATGTTCTAGTTATATGGGCGTCCATCTACCAATCCATAAAGCTCCTATACACTTTATAGTTAGGAATTTTCATCCCATTAATTGAAACCAATTCCACTTAAACATTAGAACTTTAGACGCCTTTTACATCTTACATCAATCTTTAGATACGTATACGGCTCAAATGTGGTTCAATTATACATGTTACCTTTTTACAATTTTAAGGATCCCATACACATTATAACTAATAAATGGCTCCCTTTTAGTCGCAAACAATTAAATTATGCCTATGAAACCAAATAAATCAATATATAACTATAAATTTATCAGAAGATGCTAAAATAGATAAACATTCTATAAAAATAGATGTATAATACACAAAATGGAATGACATGAAAAATAAATCAAGCAACATGGAATATAATCAAGAAGGTAATTCTATGAAAAACATAAACATGGTAAAAAAACCAATCATGTCACTAAAACACCTAAACATGCATAAAAATAAAAGAATGAATGAAATGACACTAAAGGAACATAATCATACTCAATAGAAAACATTAATAATGCAACAATATTGCATCACATATGAATTACATTGGAATTTATATTTTCTTATAATGATGAATTATATGCTTAATCCTTTCCATACTAGGCCAAGGGTAAAATATTAAAATTTAATAAATTAATTGAATTGAAAATACACTATTATTTCTAGGTGAAATCATTAAAAATGTACTAGAAAATAACATGAACATAAATCCTAGACCCGGAAACTTATTCATTTCCCCATAGGTGGGGTGATCAGTCCCAGACACAACTATTTAACAAGCACTGGCACATTCCTAGTATCAAGTCTACATGACCAAAAAAGTAAGACAAAGTAAAGAGTTGGCTCTGATACCTCTTTGTAACATCCTAGTATAATTGATCACTAAGACGTTAGCTGAACTGGTGGGTCACATGGCCACAAGGACACATCTCTTTACACTAGAGGCTTCTGAATAGTAGCGAGGGTCTATGGTGTTGATAGTAGGGAGACTATAACCCCATTCTAAAAGTATCACAGTGGTAAAACAAAAACTATATAACAAACAATGGTAGAAATAGTAATAATCAAAAGATAAGAAGTTTATGATTAATATAAACTCCATAAATTTTTTTTCCAACACCAATATATAATAATGTATACATATCTAGATGAATATTAAACTAAAGAGGTAAACGTACATAATAGAACATGATATAGTATAGTAAAAAAAAATAAATAAAGAAAAATTATCAAGGGAAATCTCTACAAGAATTCTGATCTCCAACTCATTTCTATGATTTTAACTCCCCGGTACTTTCTAAACAACACAATCAATAAACCATCATCATACAAACAAGCAAGTTTACTCAGGTTCCCCTAATGAAATGGATGTCCAGGAAGTGTGTGAGATATAAATCATAGTATGTTCCCACCAATGGAGTCTACAACTAAATACAATCGATGAAATATAATTTAAAGAAGTGTGTATATAATGTTAATAAATAAAGGGAACTAAGTAAATAAATACCAGCATTCTCAGGTTATTGAAAGTCACATAGCAACTCTACCTAATCCATCTCATGACCATAATGAATTTTTGAATAGGGACAATATAAAAATATATATAATATATATATATATAGTATTGTCATATATTTCATCCACATATATGAACCAAGTGTGTGGCGACGCCAAATGGCTATATTCTGGGAATATTATTTGATGGATGGATTATGGAATAACTCAGACATCTATAACTAGTATAAACGAGCCTACAAGTTCCAGAAATATGGTATGTTCTCCACATCCCAAGAGAGTTACAGACATAGTGAAACAATAAGTTGGATGGTAAGTGATCCACCATGGAAACACTTTAATCATCAAACATGGTGTCTAAATCCCATCACCGATATAGTAACACTTGTGCGAGAAGCCATTCTCAACACCCGATGTGAGGGAGGTTGCTAGATCCATTCTCAACAGAACACCTATCATCATTCCACATCCTATGTATAAGGTGAAATCATATTTTTAATAAATGACCATGAGGAAATACCTATCATACTTATATCTATTGAGCCAATATAAAGGAATCATTATATTTAAAATATAATCCATGAGGAAATACCTCTCATTATTTTCATTTAAATAACCCATTATAATAAAGGGTGTCTCTGTTATAATAAATAAAATAATCCATTCTTATTTACATATATAAAGAGGTGTGGTCTTACCATGTTATTGAATTCCATTTCAATTAATCTTTAATTCCATCCATGGAGAGAAAGTAATCATAAACATTACATCCATCACTACATGCCATTTTATTTTCTAAAATGAGACAATATAACTTCTAAATATCAATGAGAACATAGAAGGTATCATTAGAAAAAGGGAAATTACCTAAATGAAAATTTACAAATAAAACTAGTCCAACAACTTAGGAGGTTTGTTAGTCCATTTAAAATTTATATTATAGGAGAAAAACACCAATATAAATAACCAAGGAATCAATCTAAGCACGACTTATATAAAAAATCCACAATTTTCAGTTTAGAAGATATCACACCTCCATCAAGGACATTAATATAAAATTATTTAAATTGTCCCAAAAAAATCATTTAACTAAATTTTTCATTTCATTCAAGAATCGTAATTCAATTAACATTAAAAGAGAATTTAGAAACTATAAATCAACCTAAACGGTCACAGGGCTTCCACATGACACTTAGGAGGTAAAATTATCCATTTTATAAAGACCTACAAGGGGAAATGAAACTATTGATCTAAGATGAACTCTTAGAAGGAATTATGGGAATTCAAAAAATTAATTATAAAGGGTAATATCACATGTAACAACCATGGGGTGTCAATAAGAGTGATCAAAAACCTCTATTTCCAAAAAAGGGCCAGTATACAAGTATCATGGAGCCAGGATCATTTTAATATGATGGAATCAGCTATAAAGTAACATGTGACAAAGTACATCATGTGAAATAACATAAATATTTATGAAATTATTGAAAATTTAGGAAAAAGATTTAAAAAACCTAGCTTATTCCATGAATGATCAACATGTCCAATATAAAGGTCTGATTCGATTAGGTTTAGAATTTTTTTTGGAAATGGACATTTTCCCTAAAATTAGGAAAAATGATCTGACACCAAAATTACAGAGAACATGGAATGAAGAAATTGAAATATATTATAGAGGACTAGAGAGCTTACCAATACAGATTCATAGTGATAGATAGTAAAAAATTTGGACATTGATGAATGAGTTGTCAAGATCCTTAGGTGGAGAATATTGGGATCTTAATGGGAGGAAGAGATGAGGGATCATCTGCTAGGGAGAAGAAGAAAATATGAAAGGAATGTATGAAATTCATTATAGGTAATTTGATAATTTCACCCACTAACTGGGGTTTCACAGTTTGGAAGCACTTGCACCAACTTTGAGACACCCCTTTCTTAAGAAACCACCTCGAACGGTTTTCCCACATGGATACACTAATTGTTCTCCAACTGTGTGATGAATAGTTGGAGCATACTATCCATTTGTTACTAACCATGAGATATAGCCACACATTTTGGGTAAACCATGAATATCCTATGTAGGGGGTTTCAACTCCTTTGTTTCAGCACCATGGTTGGTTATTGGGGGCTCCACGGTTTCAAAGAAACCATGCACCCTATGAATCCCTAAAAAAATGGTATTTTTTTGGTTTGAGACTTTTGAAACTCAACGAGACTCACGAAGTTTATATTTGGCATTTATCCTAGTATAAAAACAACACATTAAGGTGTTATGACTCTATGAATTACATTATAAAGCCCGATTTAAAAAATGGTGCATCCACTAATTGCCAATATTAAATTTCTCATGGAATTTCTCCATGACTCAAAACACAGGACGTTACAAAATTGATGGAGTTCATGTACAAGACAGTAAAATACCATTAAAAATGGAAATATTCAATGGTGATGGAATATTCAAAACATTTAAATCTCCTATAGTCATGTTTCCCAGGAGTTTTCTTGATGTTCTTTATTTAAAGAAGACTTTCGATCAGAAACCCAATAACATTACCACCAATGATGAAACAAAACAATGGGGCTCAATTGTATTAAAAAATCATGAATTGAGGTAGTTTTAAGAAGAATCTGACATCACACTATCATGGGACCTTTGTCTTTAGTTGACATAATCTTCTCAGCTCTAATTGTTTTATTCTACTCTCTATGACTAGCTTTTATTCCCATGCTGAGGTGGTTTTTATTGAGGGTCTTGGGTGATTTTTGAATCACAATGACTACATATATTATGAGTGTAATAATAGTTTTAATTTGATCATCTTGTTTGAGACTGAGAATATTGATTCATGGTCGAACAATCAATACTGGTTGACTTTAGAGTCTTCATACAATATAAGTTGAGATGTCCCAAGTGGAAGTAGTTATAATACTCTCATTGTTGTATTGTATATTCCATTTTTTATCATTTAAAATGATTCATATCAAAACAAACCTAGATGATTACTGTGATGTGGAATAAATTAAATTGGTATAGTGAATTGATTTAAAAGATATGTTATACCATTGGAGTAACTCTCCCTTCAATGCTTATTTGATGAACTCGAGATTCCACGCGAATCATAGAGGATAAAGGTGTTCCCTCATATGGGGTTCCCAATGATTCCTTCTCCAACCATAATGTAATTTTTTACCATGTATATATAATTTTTAATGCAGAACATTACCACTATATAATGAATGTCTGACCAGAGACCCATTTCAAAAATCGATTCCTCGAGTTATTCACTAGCTTCAACTTCTAGTGTGAATCATGAAAGAAATATAAACCAATATCCTTATTCCATCACCAAAAGGATTATTTGATTTATCTTGAAGTAATATACTATGGTGGAACTTTGAAGGTATTCACGTATAATTTTCTGTGACAAAATTCCTCCAAAACCCTCCCAAGTAAGGCCTTGATCAAATTTTTCTCGAATACATTTGTCCAACCATTGTCACATCAGACCCTATAGTATATACCATACTATATAAAAGTTTTTATTAGAAGGTATTTCCATGAAATTAATGAATCTATTCATTTTAAAAATCCATAATTTCTCTTGGTTGGGTCCTGTGTCACCCCAACTAGTCGGTTAGTTCAACATTTTTAATTCTAGTGAGCAATAAATATGATGTAGTTCCTCATGTAAATATAATTTTTTGGAATCCTAATAAAATACAAAATGATTATAAAGATTTACTATTTCACCAGTTTTTTAGGTAGAACCATAATCTCAAAACAACCTCTAATTGTTATATATGTCTCCTACGAGGTGGCATCTTCTTATAGGAATATAAAAATAATTACTCACTCCAATGGATAAAATTAAGTTTAGTATCATTTAATATATATGATACCATACAAATCATGGTTATAAGACAACATTTTAATGATAAATTCCTATTTTGATGTATTTTTACTAATTAATGAGAATGAACTCACATCAGTTGAACCCACATCGAAGAGATGATGAGAAACTAATATGTGTTTAATAAAACTATTCTTACTCATACTTGTTTGGTAAATCAATGATAAATATATAGAGTTTAGGTAATTATTTATTTATATACATATTAATTCTTAACACATTCTAAATCCATGCCCAGAATTCCTGACTAATGAACCATAACAAATGAATACCAATTGTATCATCCTGACATGAACCAATTACTTGGGTCAGAACAATGTTCCATTAACATAATGTGACAAACCCCAAAAACAAAAGTACTAAAATAAATGCCAATGGTATAATTAATAATCATGGCTGATTTACCCTAAAAAATTTCAATCCCTACAATTGATGAGTGATGTTAGTATAAAAATAAGTAAACTTGTTTCATGGTAGTAAAAAAAATCATTAATATACCAAATGAAAAGACATAACATAACCAAAATTTTCATCAGAGTCTCAATATTAAAAAAACGCTACCAAGTATAAAAGAACTAAAAACATGAGCACCACCAATTCTCTATTGTGGCACCATGACCAAATCCACAACAAGATAATCTCTAATCTCAACCTCCATAGGACTTACCCATTTAATTGAGGTTCTCAACAAGAAAAGTATGAAAATATCCATTTACCAACATAATAATAAACAAATTTTTCAGACACACCAATGTGCATATGTAGAGCGTGAGTATAAAACCTTTTAGGAAGACCCCATGACATTCCACACATACCAATGATAAGTGTATAAAATATATCATTACAATAAGCAAATATATATAAAAAATAAGATACTATAACAAGGCTATACTATTAGATATAATACTAAACCAGGGAATATAAATCACAACTTTATGGACTCCTATGACATGATAATACACACACCGATGAATGTATCAATATAAAAAATTCATATTTCATAATTTCCTTTAAAGAGTAAATACTTTCCAGCCTTACCCATCCCTCTAGATCAAAGTATTCACCTTTCTATATAATATTCAGTTCCTCAAATCATGGACAACAAGCGTTGTCTGAACCAAAAATCCCGCCAAATATGTATCATGAACTCATTAAACCATTTACATCAAATTCTCAAACACCCAAAACAATGTTTTTAATAAAATATTACATTACATAATTATTAATCACTTTTTTTGGAAACACCCATAACCTATGGTTTTACAATCATTATACAATAGATATTATCATGGGTTTTAATTTTGAAATATATGAAAAATATATAATATATAAGGAATACATGGTCAATAGAACTGGAATGGGATATATTCCACCTACCTCAGTTGTAATCACATAGTCAAAACTGAGAGGAAGAACTTTTTTAGAAAAATGATCATCCAGAATCACCACTGAATGTGCCTAGTTTTAGATTCAAAATCAATGGATATGTAATAAAAAGCTTTCATTATAGAGTAATTTAGTCAAAAATAATATTAATGAATTCCCCAATAAATAATTCATGTAGTTTCCCTCCATGATGAATTATTTCACCCCATGATTCATGGCTAAATCAGGTTTTCAAAAACCCTGAAGACTAAATCCATGACTTATACCATGACATAGCGAATTCACAAAATCTATTTTGAGTGGACCATATATGAAAACATTTGACCAACAACAAGCCTAGGGATATGGAATGGTGTATTTTAAACTCCATTTTGGAAGGTTATCATGAAAGATCAACCTGAAATTTCCCCCACACCATTTCTTGAGGTATTTTGTTTTTCTGTTTTCCTAATAGAGAGTGCCTAATCCACCTCTCATAGTTAAATAGTATGCACTACGTTTTAGTGATGTTCCTGTGGCATGGGTGAATCCCACCCTCACAAATCCCAAATTCTCGAGACCATGACCTTTATCAGATCTATTGTTATGTTGTTATAAAGCAAAAAAAGCTGAAATGTCAAATTATTCAACCATAAATCTGTCCAATCCTTCCCAAACCAAAAAGGAATATATTTTATACATATAAATATTAGATTATTGGAACATACCTTAAATTTATTGTATATTATTTCATAATAACCTCTACATTAAAATTGAGAACATGTAATGGATTTTTGTACATACATATGTAGATAATATTATATTAGGTGGTTTAGATGACACCAAATGAATGAAATTAAATAGGATTATTGGTTTTTGGAATGGAAGAGTCATTGATTATAGAGTTTTCATTTGAATTTATTTTTGGTGTTTCAAATAGAGAATGGGATATTTATTTCAAAAATAAAATGTTCTATGAAGCTTCTCAAATGGTTTTACATGGATGATTGTAAGCCAATTTTTACAATAGAGGTTACCTTGATGAGATTATAAAAGAATAAATAATGAAAGGAGGTTAATATAAAATTTTATAGAAAGATCATTTTCAGTATTATTTACATGAAAACCATTAAACTATATATTATATCTCCATATTCTAATCAACCTACTATTAGTACTATCTTAAAAAAATTCACAAGAAATATTTGAGATTGATACTTTGTTATATGAACCAAATAGTGAATTTTTTTATCAAATAAGTTAAAAAAATTAGTAGTTAATAATACAATAATTTTTAGAGGATACGTTCATTGGATAAATAAAAGTCAGCATTATGTGGTTATTTTTTGCTTGTAATTTCAGAACATTACTGGCTAAGTAAGAAGAAATTTTTGATCTCTCTAAGCACTAATAAGGATGAATATATATTAACCATTCATGTTGGTTGTTTAAACCTATATTTCATAAACCATTAATTATTATCTGTCTGAGTCTTAGAGCTTTTAAGATGATGATCAAGGTATTTTACCTTCTTATGTTTCTTTTTTTATTACTATTGATGGACTAACTATTCTCTCTCGTAGTTATTCATATGGTTGGTCATTTTTTTGTTAGTATAATTTACTTATAGTTGAAAATTATTTCATTCCCATGGTTTCTTGGTTCTTTTGTGATAACTTAGTTGATCACGAGGTCAATAGTTTCATAGTTTCTTGGTTCATTCTTGTTATTATTTGGTTGGTGATGTGGTCAATCCTTAATTTTTGTGGTTGATCCTTTTGCAGTGCAATAAATTTTAGATTTGGTTGATCCTTTTGTCACGTGGTTAGTATGTGATCTGGTGGTTGATATATTAATTCATGAATTACCATGTCCAATCATTGTTATTCCATATGGTAGGTCATCCCCCTTGGTAGAAAATGGATTTTTTTTAATGAGAAAGTCTTTTTAGAAGAAAATATAATGGTTTAATGTAAATATGTAAATCTTGTCATAAATAATGGTTTTTACAATCTAAATAATAAATTTATTGTTGTTATCATTGAATTCCTTAATTTTTATATATTTAATGGGTCATTAAATGGGAATTTAGTTTGAACCAAATTGATGTTTAGATAAAAATAATATTTAACCAATGTTTTGGAAACCATAGAGTTTCATATTTTTTTTCTATGATGTGATTTCTTTATTTTCATTGATTGTTATTTCCTAATCTAGAACCCAGATGGTAGAAAATATCCTCACGGAGTCTTGAAAAATCCTCTGAAATTTCCCATTATTGTTCTTATGTGTGAATAGCCTACACATGAACCCTTCTCTCTAATTTGTTAATAGTCCATAAATCATGTGATACTTCATTCAAAAAGGATGTGATTGAATTTAATTATGTTATTTTTTATAAAGTGTGATATGATCATTATTTAGAATCAATTTTTTAAGTGGAATGACTAACCTGAATAAGATAATAATCTCTAAATTTTGTTAATAATGATTATTAAATAATCTATAAATTGATAAAATAAGAATAAAAATATGAAATTCTATAATATATAATATTATGAATATATTTTATTGATTTATAAATTATTGACATAGGAGATATATTATATTTAATGAGTGAATAATATTAATTCATTATATTAGAACTATTCAAATAAAGAGAAAAAAAGGGTAATCAAATTTTGTTCAAATAATATTGATATTATTGAAGTTGTATACAGTTAGATTATATTAGTCCCTTGTTTTAGGAACAAGAAGTAAGAAGAGGAAAAGTGTTATTTGAATGAATTAAATTATTTTAGTCTCTATAAAATAATAAAATAGATTACTATTAAATATGATTGATTTTTATTTTTTATGAATGCTAAATATTGGTTGGGTGTTTTTTACCACATAATTTTTGAGATATTTTTTTATGAATAATTTTTATTTTCTTGATCTTGTGACATCTCTTGATATTTATGAGTTATTATTGGTATTTTAGAATGTATTACATGCAGGTTTTTTAGTCAGTGTAATTATGGAATTATATTGATATGTTTATGGAAAGAGGATTGATATTTAATTCTTATTCGTCAAAAAATATTGTGCAATTATATCAATAGAAGTATTAGTTACAATATTTTTATATTTCTAATCTATGTTAAGCTACATATAATGGTCTACATGAAGAATAGAAACTATTAATTTTAAGATGAATAATTCAAGATGGAAATTGAAATGGTTGTGTTCTAAATATAAATATATAGGGATGAATGAAACCATTCATGTTTTAGAGAGTATTGACTACCTCAATGCTATAGACTTGGCTATAATTGATTATGTGATGGAGATTCTTTTACTATAATGTGTCTGGAAAATATATTCAATATCAAAAAATTTCATTAATTTTATTAGATAATAATAATAATTGGATGTTATTGTTGACTGTGAACCTTTATATAGGAAGCAATGTTGATAAGATATGGGCTAGGAGCCTATGCTACAAAGATGGTCAATGCATGTGATGGAGAGAAAGATTGTGATAGGAATAAAGGGTTGGAATTATGACATGGTAGTTTGGAAGAGTTCCCAATAGGGATTCTAAATCAATATATACTACTCTCATGATAGTGTTTTTGAAAAAATGGTTGGAAACAATTTATTATTTCTTTCATCTTTTTGAAAAAATTTATCTTTATGTTTGGATAATTCATTTTTTCTTTGTTGGATTAGGGTAGAGTCATATAATACATTGATAATTTATGAGATGATGTATAGTAAATAAATAAATAGGGATGGATCAAGTTAAAATCAGATAATGAATACAAACATTAGAATATAAAAATTAAATATTTATGTGTAAAAGGCACCTGGCATAAGTTATTAATGTGTTTATACCGAAAAAGAAAAAAGAAAAATATTAATAAAGGGTTAATTAAATAATAATATGGATCTTGATATCTGTATGTTTTTTTCCTTTAACATAGTTTTAGAAATAGATTTTCCTGTGTGATCATATCGACATATGATTTTAAGGCAAAGTAGCTTCCCTTAGTTTGGTTTTTATGATAATTATTACATTTTATTATTTTATATGTTTTACAATAGGAACCAGTGGGGAAACCAAAACCCAAATGTCATTATTGGTGGTGGTGGTGGGGGGGTGTTTTCCTCAACATCATGGAAATAGAGGGAATGAATTACTCATTTCTACCTATCCATACTCTCCCAGTTGACATGTTTATGAGTATATGTAACCTTAGATATATTAGATTATGATATAGGGTCTAATCTTAACTAGAATGTGATGCCTATTAGATTTAGAATATAATTCTATTATTTCTATAATATCTTCAGGTCATATCAAATATTTATATATGGATTTTTTTACATATTCCCTTAGGTGTACTTGCAAGATCTATGTCTGCTTGAGGTATAATAAATTTAAAAGGATCGTAGTGGATTCTAGGAAAAAAATTGGTTAAACATGTGATGATGATTATATTATAGATATAAGGATAGATTCCAACATGAGATAGTGTACCTTTTATGGAACTAATGTAGGTAGGATGAAGGCTCGACTCACCACAGGGATGACCTGATATATGAACCAGATGGTAATAGGATCTATGGAATTGGGTAATGCGAGTGAAAAACTAGTAGCTAATTAGACGAAGTATACCTTTATATATATATATATACATACATATAAATGATTTTTATAAATAATGGTTTACCTTTATGAGTTATTGGGTGAATGAACTATGGTGATGATGAGAAAAGAGGTGTTACCAATTTAGGTAATGAGTTGGTTTCATTTTTTATTCACTTGGATTTAGTTCCCTTTATTCAAATTCTTCATGAGAGGTATCAAAGTGGATCCTATTGAGTATAAATGTGATGATAAACCTTATATATATATATATATATATAATTTTTTTTAGTTCCCCAAGAACTGGTTGGTGACTGAATGAGGATAAAATAGTTCATGTGAGTTGCGTAGGGGTTGGTGGAGATTATTTGTTTCCATTGAGGTTTATTTTTATAATTATAGATTTATTTTCAGTTTTATATGTTTATTGAGGTCATTAAATGAATTTTTATTACATTTTTATTTATACATGATGTTTTTTGGGGGTCAAACCACTTCTAGTTTTTACAGAAAATATTTGTATGTGTAATGCCTCCCATGTATGAGACTATATTCCTTCAGTGCTAGTCTCCAACTTTTAGCATATTAGAGGAGGGAATTGTGGTTAAACATATATCTATGATTATTTGTGACCTAGTAGGGGTACCTTTATAGGGAGGGGGTGATGAAAGAGTCATATTAAATTTTTTGGTTGAGTGATAGAACTGAGTTTGGATTTACTCACCGGTGAGGATGCATGGATTATTAGTGAAAAATGTGAACATATATTAGTATTTTCAGTAAACAAGGGAGACCATAAAAGAAGCTTGATATTAGGATCCCATAAGATATGATTCAATGAGCCTTATGTTAATAGAACAAGCTATGTGATGTCATATTAGTTGCATACATCATATTTTTTGGGGCCTATATTAAAATTAGTTTGATAATGGGAATACAATAAATTGGATTATAAATAATTATATTGAAATTATTTATATCCTTTGTTTATGAGTTGCTAATTTTTTTTATTATCTATATATAGATCTAGAGTAATGTTCTTATCAGGTTCACATTGAAGAGGTATAACTATATTCTGTAGTGGATCACTGTAGAGTGGTAATCAATGATGATGAAACTTGGGAGAAGACACTCCAAGAGATTCATGGGAATGGTTTATAAAAGTGGATGAGTCTGTTTCAGATCGAAAAATAGAATATTTATTGAGGAGGTTAAGATAGCCTATATTTTCAATTATAATGTAAAAGAGAAACAGGATTGTTTAGTTATGATGATGTTGTATGAATTATCTTGGCAGTGGCTAGTTTTGATCCTATGAGATCATGGGTAGTTTTATATTGAATATGATATTTTCTAAGATATTTTTTAGGTAGTGTTTCTCTACCTGACCACTTTGGTGTATTTTCAATAGATTATTATCACAATTCATATAGGGATATCTAGTGTATTATAGTTAGTATCTACTACATGAACCTATTAAATTATGATACATACCTTATTCTAGATGAGGAGGCTATATGAATGCATTTCAATGAGTTTTTGTTCATAGAGATCAATCTTCTTATCATCCTATTTATAATGAAGTCATATTTTGAGTGATCGGTGAAGGATGTGTCTATTGAGAGGATGTTAGATGTGACTATATGAACACCTGATTGAGGTCACTATGAATTTACATGGGGAAGATATATACATAGTTCTGATATTTTTAGCTAGAATAAGAGGTTTCTATCTGAATGGAGTAGGTTTTATCCCTCTTCAACTTGTTTCATTATAACTCTCAATTGATATACTCTAACCATAAAATTGACCTTGATTCAAATATCTTGTAATGGTCATGTCAATTAGATGTATGTGATCATTAAAATTCTTAGCAGTCAATATGTAGATAGTGTCCCATTTCATGTTCGTAATTTGTAGCATTTTAACTAAGTAACCAGCTGTATAGTGATCCAGTTTATGATCAGTATAGAGTTGATGGGGAAGGAAAAGGATATCCCCATGATATCCCAGAACCATAGAGATAGGGATTAGAGAACTATTGTGGAGGTGGTCACCATCATGGTAAGATAGACTATGGGTCATGGTGTATCCAGATGCATGCCCTGGATCTAATAGAGACATGGGAGATCGATTACATAAGAGGTATTATCTATCTATTTTCTTCTTGGTTTTATGACATGTTTATTTAGGAGATAAAAACTAAATTTATTTACCTAACCTATTCTATTATTTAAGACAAGACGTTGAGAGGAATCTTGTGTAAATGGAATTGGATACCTTATTTGGAATTTGAGATATATTCCATGAGGTTTTAAAAGAATATGAATTGGTTATAGTAATGAATATCTCACGGGGATGTTTTCTTTATTTATGTATACAACCATACAACATCATCCTTAGTGTGTATTATATATATTTCAATACTAGATACCATAGATTATTTTAGGCAGAATATAATATTCTACAATGTTAATGAATACAAGGTAGTTTTTTAATAAGAAAAACCCTTATATGGGTTAGAGGCATGTTGAGTATCTATCTCTGTTAATGTAAGAGATGATGCTATGTTCTATAGAGGCTCTACTATCTTTTGTTTACTATGAATATTGATGAGTACCCTAATATAATTCTCAAATAGGTTTTTATGATACCCCTATTTGAGATATCATTTTTTCAATATAGATTATTCTTGGAGACTCTCTAATATTTATATATACATATATGAAGTATCATTATGATTATTGGGAGTGGTATATTAAGATTGATGATATATTTTAGTGAGGATTAATTCAGCCATGTTTGTCACCTCTGGGAGTTCTAGTTATTTGTAAAAGAATTAATATACCAGTATATAGTTGTGCATCAATTATTTCCATTTTAATTAGGTGATGGTGATGTATTACTATCCTATCCAACTGATTCATAATTATTCCATATTTTTAATGGAGAAATCTGTTTCTCAAAGTTCAAATTGTGATCTAGATATTATTTAATGTGAGGGAAAGAGGAGGAAATCCTAATGTAAACATTTTTATGTGATTATGGTATCATGTGTTTTTTTGTGTTATAAAATCTTCAATTATTTTCATGGGGATGATGAATGAAGTGTTCCAGGGGTTTTAGGGATGGTTCATGGTGGTATCTTATTAATGAAATCATTTCGTTTTTGGAATCAGAGGAGGACACTAAAGATCACCTATGAGCCTTGTTCAGAGTTCTTTAGTTTCATCAACTATTTAGGAAGCTTTCTAAGTGTGAGTTATAGGATCATGGGGACTATTTCATGTGTCATGTATTTTCTTAATGTGTAATATTGATAGTACATTTAATAGAAGAGGTGGTGGTTTCTTATGTATCCCTTATGAATATTGAAAAATTATGGATTTAAATGGCCATACTTGATATTACTAGATTTGTTTACAAAAATTATCCTAATTCATGAATCATATGATTTATCTTAATATAATGGATCAGGATTTCATATAGAATTACCAGTTCTATATTGCATTTGAATATTTGGTGTGTAATTTTTTATGTTATTGAGATCAACTTTTAGAGGAGGAGGGAATTTACTTTGCGGTTATTTTTATTTTCGTGCATCGTGTCTTATGTTGTATGTTGATTTAGAGAAAGTTAGTTATCTCTTATAGGGTTCAACTGTTATTGCTTATTGAAAACAACTATACCATGAATGAAATTGGATGGATGATGTACCATTTTCTATAATGTTTTGGTATCATTATCTCATAAGTGAATATTTTTTAGTATTCCTAGATCATGTTATCGTAGAATATGTATTCTAATAGGAAATTGATGGAGGATATAGTTTGTACACAATGACTATGAAAATTATAGTTTATCACCATTTTAATAAAATAATAAAAATATTTCCATAATTTAACAGTGGTTTTTCAATAACCCCTACTAAAATCTATCCATTTGTTATCAAAAACACAGTTTCTACTTAACCCACCTTCTCCCCCATATACCCCCTCTACCCAGATCACTTGCCACCACTTCCATTCCACCTTCACCGGTGCTCCAGTTTCCACCAAACCCCTGAGCCATCACCGGTGATTTGGTTTCCCCAGATCCCTTACCGAATCTTTAGTTTTATGTGAGCCTCTCGTGATCGCGCCCTCACTAGTGATCTAGTTTACCATGACCCATGCTAAACCTTTTTCATAACCCTCATCACCACTATAGTTTACATATAGCCACCTGATCCCTCACCCCCATTGGCTTTCAGGTTTCCCCTAAGTCCACCCCGTCCTCACACTCATCCGCACCGCTTGAAAAACCTTCTCGCATGATCCATCGTTTCTAGCCACCCCTTATCCCCCTCCTCCCCAAAATACCCAAACCCCCCTTCTCCATTTTTCAATATTTATAATACCTCATTTATTCTTATTTTATTCTAACCCTTCTTACATTCCACCCCCACCACAATTTATCTAACTTCTAAAAACCCCATTCAATATTTGGGTTTGGATTATGCTTCGAGGGAGTTCTAACAACATTGATTCAGGTTGTATAGGTAGAGGTGGTTTTTTAATTTGATATATTGTTAATTATTCATAAAATTTGATATGTTTCAGTGTCTTACTCTTGATATAAAGAAATAATTATTATAGAATTCCCTTATAATTCACAGTTTCCTATTTAATAAAAAATTTGTTTAGTAATACAATAATAAAGGGGAATTGTTTTAGGCATGTTAATTTTTTTCAATATTATTTTAAACATTAAATGTATGTTATATTCAATTGAGATTCATTTCATGTTACTAAATGATAACAATAATTGTAATTGATGTTATTCACTCATGAGAATACCTTTAGAGAGTGTTTCATTATTTTTCACCATAATTATCTTCAAAAATATTACTTTTTATTGATATTAAAATATTATACATAGAATGGTAAATAAGAAATTAAATAATTTAATAACTCATAGTAAATAATGTTTAAAAATAAATTTAGTGTAGAATATGAATTAAAAATAATATATTACACAAAACATAGTTTTATTTATGTTAAAAATAATTATGAATGAATTGGTTTTTTTAATAAATATTTAGCAGTGATATATTTTGTTTATGAAACTATCACCACTTATATTAATATCCTTTATACCATGTATAAGTTTTTTTTTTCATTTTTTTGTATTTATTTTAATGAACACTACCATATCTCATACTTCTCTTGGATTCATACAAGTCTAAATTTGTTATTTCCTAATAAATATCGTATGATTAATTTGTAATTATAGTAGTATGAATTATATATTTCTTATGATATCTATGATCTATTTGTTAGTTTTATAATAGAGTGGTGATTTGTATCATTTCCATATCTTATATCGATTTTTCATAGTAGTAGTTTGAATTAGTTGCTTTATATGCTATCTCTAATATTTTTTTTGGTTTATTGTTACTGTGAAATAGCTGTTCCCTATTTCACCCATCACAATTTTATTAGATTTAAATCAGTATTCAATGTACTTTGACTATTTAATTTCTTATAAATTAGTTATATTTCAATTAAAGTTACTTAATGGTAAGTTATATCATTCCTTTTGAATTGTTTGTATTTCTCATAGTATTCAATTATTTTTAGTTAGATATACCTTATACACAACATGTACATAAGAACATGAATCAATTCAAATTTTTATTAAATGTTTTCTTATTATTTATGAACTTGGCCTAGAACTATGTCACATATCAAGTGGTTGTTAGAATTACTGGTGGTTATTCTAATGGTATTAAGTAATTAAAGGGTGTTTTCAACAACATTTTTTGTTGTTAAAATGTCTATGAATTGTATTAGAGGCATATTTTAGGAATTGAAGGTATTTGGACTTTAGTATTTTTCAAAGGGTTTTGAGACCATAAATCTCATGGATTTATTAAATGTATTGAAAAGGTGAAAGTAGGTCTTAAAGAATTGTTGCGTGACATCAGTTGTCTTTAGTTAAATAGGATTGTCTTACAACCAAAATTACAATTTTTATTTCAAATAACACCCCACACATAACAACAAAAACAAATGTGGTCCCCCCTACGGAGGGCAAAAATAATGTAGCCCAAGTGCGTCTCCCCTAATCATATTGACTCCCTCAGGTCTAATGGGCAGAACATTATCCACCCAAACCATATTAACCCCCGGAACCACAATTGAAGCAAAGTAGTCCGCAACTTTGTTCCCTTCCTGCCAGGTATGAGTAACCCTTACGTTGTTCCCCATGATCGCCTTGCACTTCCTAATAGTGTAATAAATCCTCCACGGTATCATTCCCTGTTCATGTAACGCGTCATGTATAATAAATAGGATTGTCTTATATTCAAAAGTTATTTCATGGAAAGAGTTCATTTTAATAAATTGTTTATAATGTGCACATTGAATAATGATTTTCAAAGAACATTTGATATCTTTTTTAAAAAAGAATGTTATATTTTTCTCTTGATTTTATTTTACAAAATACAATCCAAGAATGATTTCATTTTTTTACTTTTCCATTTTTATTAGATATATGAATCTTATTATAACTACTTGGGTTGTTTTTTTTCAAATCAATGTATCTCTTTTCCTACATTGTAATACTTATTTCCAATTTATTTTAAAAAAATTTAGGAACATTTTAATATATATGAACAAAAGTTTTATCACATTACTGAGGAACATGCTTATTATGCTAATGATTTGGAATGGATTTTGTGTTATAAAATTTCCAGTCACACAGTTGATGTCAAAATAATATTTACAAGACCAAAATGAAAATTTAGAAGAAAATTGAAGAAAAATGATGTTTATGAACATAGGATATTGAATAAATTAATTTCTCAATATTTATGTTTGATTTGGTAGGGAGAATCAAACATTAGAGAAGGTTTGGTCCCTGAAGTCAATCAACATAATGTGCTAACAAATTTGTCGGAAAATGGAAATGAAATGAAAAACCATATAAATGATGCTTTTAGCAATGGAGGATAACAAAATTTACATTAAAATATTCCATAACAAATATTTTAAGGTGATACAAATTATAACATGACATGTGATGTTTTTGGGACTATAGTAATACAAGAAACAAATTGTAACATATCATTCGATCTGTCTATTGAATCTGTTGAGAATGATGTAAGAGATATTTTCATCGAGGAGACAAATGTGTTTCATGATTTAGTTGAGAAAAAAAATCATGTGTTGAATAGTGGATGTATAAAATATTCAAAACATTTTTTTATTTCTTTATACCATATCAATTTCCTATAACTAATAAAAAATAAGGCAATGTCAATGATATTTAAATTTTTGTGTGTTCCATTTCATGAAGCTTATATCCCAATGTCTTTTTTTGATAGGAAAAAAGTTGTTAACATGTTTGGTCTGAATTACAAAAAAAAATTATTCTCATCCCAAGGATTATATCCTTTATTGGGGAGAGTATTGAAGAAGAAAATAATGAAAACAATATTCCTCTTTTAGATGATAGTCAATGGGCGATTCTTGAAATTATAATAAATAGAGTACTAAAAAGAAGAATAAAAAGAAAAATCCTATAATAGTTTTTTTACTTCCCTTTGAAACCTCAATTGAATAGATTATTCATGTCATCGAAAATCACTGATCACATGAAGTGGCACTATATATATAATAAAAATTATGGGTTAATGGGATATATAAAAGATTAAAATATTTGAAGAAATTTCACTCATTACATTTATATTTTCCATCTGATCCTAGGAATGTGAAATTGGGATTGGTTTCTAATGGATTTATCTCATTTGGGTCATTGAACACCAATTATAGAATTTGGATAATTTTTTTTGATCACTTACAATCTTCCCCCGTGGATGTGTATGCATCGAATGACATTTATCATTTTAATGATTATTCTTGGAAAAAATGAGTGGAATATATATTGATTTATACCTTTAGAATCTAATTGAATAATTATAGGAGTTAAAGCACATTAGCATGATGATATATGATAAATATTCTATAACAATGTTCAAAAAGCACATTTCCCTAATGAAAACCATTAGTGACTTCTTGGGACACAAGAACTTATCTTGTTGTAACACTTTCAAATTTTTATCTTATCATGTTGTAACATTGTTTTAGAGCTCTAACAGTTACGTTATAGTAGAAAATTCTACTTAATGTTTCATAAAATATTTCTCCATGCAACTTATTAATTTCGGTAGAACATGTCAAAATTAAAGGTTTATTTTGATCATATACCACCTACAAAGTTGTTGATTGGTTTTTTAACATTGTAAATACATGGAAATGTTAAAACATAATTTGGTAAGGCTCATCATTTAAATGACCATGGGAAATTGGCTCGAAGTTCATCATCAAGTGAAATTGGAATGTTAAAATGTACGAAAAAAGTATGTTCTTCAATCTTTCTTATAGGTAATTCAATTTTTTGTGGAATAATATTGATTTTATTCATATTGAGAATAATTTTTATGAAACTTTGATATTTACATTTCTTAATTAGAATAGAATATTGAAGGACCATATCAATTCTTGGAAGGACTTATAAATTGTGAACATAAATCATGATGTCCAGCTAGATGGGAATAGAAAGTATGACATGGAAATATTTGAAATGAAAAATATTGACAATGATATATTGAAAATAATTTTAAATCATGTAAACGTATCTAATGGATATTCAAGTAACATATCTAGGTGTGTCAACTTGGAGCACCCTAGGTCAAATGGATTGAAAATTCATGGTTAATATATATATTTTAACCATAGTCAATACTATTTGAATTGTGTACCTAATTACCAGAAAATGTTTCTATAGTTGTACTCAGATTTTGTACATTCTTCATAAAAATATGTGAGAAGACTCTAAAATCATGTGATCTTGAAAAACTTCAGTAGAAATTTTCATTGACACTTTTTTCAATGGATATGATCTTTCCTTTGTTATTTGTCACCATCATGATGTATTTAGGTATGCCTTTGGTAAAGGGATGTAAATTAGGATGCCCACACAATATCGATGGATGTGTCCAATTGAGAGGTACTTTACTTATATAATTTTAGACTTAGGTAAATAATTCATGGATGTACCTTAAATATATAATTATGTTTTATTTATTTTATTTCACAGATATCATTATCATTTGAAAAAATATTTGAAAAATAATGCTGAACCGGAAGGTTCTATTTTTGAATGCTATTTATCATAGTAGTGGTTTACCTTTTGTTCTAGATACATGGTAGATATTTATTAAATATTCAATAGACTTATATGTGTTGATGAAAAATCAACTCAATCTAAACTACATGGAAATAAAAAATATTTCTTACTATTGGCCTATCAAATGAGAGGATCCTAAATGTTACAAGGAATTAAATGGAATTATTATAGGAATATATATATGATATGTTGAACAGTGAAATTGAAGATCCATTTATAGAATAGACCAGGATAAAAAAAAGGAGATGAATGTGAATCTGAACATAAAATGAGAAACATATAAAAAAAGTGTTTAATAAAGATCTTATAGATTCGTTTTTAAATCAAGTATGTTCATAAATATTGAAATAAATATGGATATTAGTTTGAAACATATAATTTTTAAATCTAATTATGTATATTACTTTTCATAGATCATGAACACTAATAATGTTACTGGAATTAAATTTTGTAAAGTCCCTCAAGAAGAGGGTTTGAAAGCAAAAAATAATAGTATATTTACAGTTTCAAAATTGGGATACTACGAAATGTTGAATGATATTATAGAATTAAAATACCATGGTAATTTTCAGTTGTTTTATTCAAATAAAAGTGGGTCGATATTACTTGGAGTATTAAAATAGATTCCATGAAATTCACTTTTGTGAACTTCTCTTAGTATATTAATGTCAGTTAATGTGAATTACATTATAAATATATATTCTCATCATAATAAAAATATTTTATTATGTGTAATATTTAATGGATAATGGGTTGAGTGTATGTGTTCATATAAAATTAAAGGATTTTTATGATATGGATAATGAAGTGGAATATTTTAACTCTGATGTTGAATCCCATCAATAAAATGAAGCAATCTTATTTTTCCATAATTATATTGAAAATATTAGTCTAGTAAGGGTAGAAAAGTAGATGAATTCATGATGTAGCATGAAAATGAAATAATTGAATGATAAAAATGTTTTTATATGTATTCATCCATTATTTTAGAAACCAAATTTGATATATGTGTAGTCATTCATTATCATAGAAATGTATATATTGTTTTTCTGTACTATTCATTTGTTATCATTACTAAATGTTTTTATGCTGTATGAATTTTTTGAATTTCTTTTCTGAAGTTATTTTATTTTTATTAAATAAAATGAATTTCAAGGAAGAATAATTTTAATTATCCCTATCGACTCCCAGTTGAAGATCCCTCGACCACAAAGATAAGTGATGATCTATCAGTCTCCCTCCCGACAACATCCAAGACACCCTCCATTAGCCCCACATATATATATAACACACCCTACTACATCCCATCATAGTCTAGAACAACCTCTTTCTCTACCACATTGGCATTGAGGGCATTTCCTCCCCATTAAATAGGACATGTAGTAAGGGAATAATTCATAACTCCTATTTTTTCATGAGGATATCTGAGGGTGACAATTATAGGTACAAATTGTAATCTGAATAATGTTATCACACATTTTTTATACTATAAAATTTTTCCTTATAAAAGATTATTTTTTTACTATAGAAGAAAATTTGAATAATTCATATGTTTATAATATGAACAAAATAAAGATATTTTCCCATTTGACTATTATGGTGGACCTAGAGATGATAATATAGAATTATATAGTCTGATTCTAGGCCATCTAGTTTCAGATCTAGTTACCCTTGTAGGAAAATATTTTGAGTGGAGGAATATGTCTCAATCATGGAATAATGAAGTATTTTATTACTAGATAAAAGAAATTTTAATACATTATGGCATAATTAAATGTACTTATTTAATTAAATTATAATATTTTAAAAATTAATCTATTTGTATATATGTTATTCCCCTTCACCAATACTGATATTTTCAAACGAAAGTGGACATGGATAATTTTTTTCAAGAAATGGAATTATTTTAAATGGAGATTAGATAATTAATTCTAGAATACATCATTTACCACATAATAGTTGTATGATAGTGTAACTGATGGGGCACCTAGAGAGAATTGGAAGTTGTTTGTTGATAGCAATTATCATGAGAAACACATGGTATTGAAATATATATTACTATATTAATATCATTTTACATATATATATATATATTCACATGGACAGGATATGAAATTTAATACATTACTATAAAACTACATGTTATTTTTTTCAGGATACTTTATGGAAAAATTAATTAGGTTAAACTAAACAAATCACCCCCACACCGTCGGGTCAAAAAAATTTTTCATAAAAAAATTGACTATGGTAATACTTTCATTAGTTTAAATATTAATAAGTTATAATTATATGTTTCATATATTGAATTATTGATTTATATTTTTTTAATGTATTTAATGAATTTAGGGCAGGAGGTCTCCTAAACAATACATTGGTTGGATGTTTATACAAAATCTTATTAAAGATAAGTGAATTATATTAGAAGGTGACTCTATGTGTCCCTAGTGATATTGTGTAATTTGATGGTTTATGTGACTAGATAAATAACGTGACTTCATAATCATTTAGTACACAAACTTTTATTAGGTTGGATTTTAAATATAAATATACATAACTACTTAATTTCAATGAAAATTTTAATACAAGTGTTGGTAGTAGGTATTGGAGTTGAAGATAGAGATGGTGTCAATAAATGTTCATTGGGTAGTGATTAGAGATAGAATTGGATTCAGTGATGATGTGTAGCTAAAATTATAGTAGAGTAACACTAATATGGTGATTGATAAACCATTCTATGGTTTCTTGTAGGGGATATATATATTTCCCTCACATTTCATTAAAATACTTATTCTTGGTTCGTTTGATATGTTTTATTATAATACATACCTTATACTCATCATTATAAGGATATTCTTGTTTTGTATTATTTTAAAACTCCATGAAATTAAAAAACATACTATTAATTTTGAAATATATCGTTAATTTCAACAATTTCAAAAATTTATTCAGATCTGACTTCCACTTTGTAATTCACCAAGTACAACCTGGATAACTAAACATGCTGGCCAGCTTGCATCTAGATATATCACTAGAATTTTGCTTTAATATTGCACAAATAGATTTTAAGCATCACACTCCTCTCGAGGCTATATCGAGATCATTATATATGATCCGCATTTATATAACATAGAAATCATAATCTAGGGGTCGAACATCAACTATTAACTTCAACATTAAACTTATCATATCTTATTAAACAAAATCTCTATGTAGAATATCAGATACCATACCTTAGAATAGTTTATTCATAGAGAGAAAATGTCCATATGTCTATACACTCCAAAAAACTCTTCTAGAATTGTAATCATACCTTAAGACTATGTTAATGAAATAATCTACCACAATAATTACGCATAATGGGTATCTTGAATATCATTATTCTACATGATGAAACATCTATATCATTTTTTCTAACTTTTCCAAATTATTATTCTTCAGGTAGAATTTTTAATTTCTAAAACATCATCCATCATATTAACAATTATTTAGTATAATAAACCATGTGAGAACATAAAACTATATTCTCATTAACATTGTTGGGAACTCCAAACTACTTCACATATGTACTGCACAATACATATTGATTTTATCCATGTTACTTTAATCTTTATTGAAGAAAAATATAAGAAAACCCAAGTGGGTTCAATATTTATTCTAGATAAATCCCCACCCTCAGCTATAACTTTTTTTATCCCACCCTTAGAGAATATGTGAATGTGTTTTGGGGGTTTTGAAGTACACATTAGGGTGTTATGAATCTTTTAATTTTAATGGGAAAATAATATTTAAAATATATAAGAACATTGTCATAGAAGTGTTTGGGTAATGGAATTCATAGACTTTATTTATACTTTTACTCATTATTTGTCATGTTCCCTATAAAATTATAATCCTTATTGGTTAAGAAATGGGTATTTCTCAAAATTTCATTCATTATAATCTATTAGAGGTGATTTATTTTACCTTTTTTAAAACACACATGAAGTTCAATTCTTTAAAAGTGCATTATCCATATACTATTGTGGAAAATGAAATCTCCTATTTACAATTGGCTTATTTTAAGATTATATTGAATGTACTCCATATAAATAATGTTTGGAAATGGGAAAATGATGTTCTTATTTATATGTAATAAATCATTTTCCTTATTTTTATTTTATCTTCACATCCTCTTACATATTGTATCAGAATTAACTCTTCTATAACATATAAAGAAAATCATTATACTTATATAATAATGATATTATAATAAAATTAAATCATATAAATTCACATCCACTTTAAATGAACATGATTATATGACATGATATATAACTCACATCTATGGTTGGCATGGTTTCCCTCCTCTCGTCATATAACCTAATCCCTCACAATCTCCAAATAAAAGGTTGTAAAAATTCAGGATCCAAAACCAAAATATGATTCATAACATCTTACTTGTTCATGGTTGGCATTAACACCCAACCCATATTCAAAGTACAACTCATAACATCGTTGACATCATTATCAAACCCAATCTGAATAACCATTCTATAAAATTACATTTCAATGGTTATCATTCTCACCCAAATCATGTCATAAGGGACCAATATAAAATCCATTCATAGATAATCTTAATAAAAAATTAATAAATCAATATTAAAAATAATATTAAATATTACATGAATAATCATAAAAGGATAAGGGTTCTCATAGGTTAGAAAAACACCCAACACTAAATAATGCACATGCTAGTGTACCTACATTAACACACCTAATATCATTTAAATTTACACTAATTCATAAGGATACCACCACTTTTTTGTTTACCATAAAACTCGATAATTTTCTAGGGATGGATCTAATGTTTATAACATAGCCCACTAGTCTATCAAATTATTTCAAACACCCCACTCTAGTTCCTTTATATAATTTATGTAGCATGATGGTGAAATGCATTGTAATATATGACCTAGCCATCAAAATAAACTCAAGAAGAGAGTTAGATAAGATTATTCATGTTAATTAATTGTTGATTAATATTCTTGTTATGATAAGAATTTGTTGTATTATGGTTTTTCATAAATTGAACTTGACATGTTATAGTTATGTTTATATTATACGGGAAAAGTTTTTTCTTTTTTTATAATGTCATATCTATTTTTTGACTATTTTGGGGCTCTAGTTTCAATAGTTTATTTTTTGAACAACTCTATATAGAAGTAGTTTAAACCACCAGTAAATATATGAAAATAATTTTTAGTGTTGGTTTATAATATAACAATATAATATCATAAAATTATTAGATGTTTTTCAAACCACATCTATATATTGTAAATGTTATGGGTGGTCTAAAAAACTTTTATCACATCAGTATGTTTGAGAGGGGAAAGAGACATTAAAAATGAAATAACAACTGCTAAAAAACATCTCATGAAGGTTCCCATAAACTAACACTAAATAGATAGAAGTAATGTTAGTTTGATGCAGATTCCAACATTAGTGGTGGATTTTGGAAATTATCTCGAAACCATATGGTAGCAATTTTTACCACCGCTAAACCAAAAACCAACCCCCACTATTAGCCAATTTTTTATAGTAGATAATGAATTTGATATTTAATTTAAACTTGCTAAAACAAAATATTTGGTGGATTTATTCAGTAGGATGTCACACGGTAGTGTAGTATGTTTTTTCTTTGAGACTCATAGTTAGTGATGGAAGAGTTAGATTCCAAACACATTAACATGGGATAATGTCGGACCTAGAACACCCTAAGATGGGGGTGGTGAATTATGATGTCAATATTTTCATTTAAAGTGGCATATCTTGTTCCCACATTAGTAATAATAGTAAAACTTTCCAGATAAAATCATTATATTATTAAAAAACCATATACAGAGACATAACACAATAGTTTTACGTGGTTCACCCCTTAAGGAAATACCAAAGAACACATGACGTCAGTGTACTACTCATATCTAAATGCACTAAGAGTCTACAATTATTTTGGTGTACTAAATATCAGACAATGTCACTTAGTTCCAGGAGGACTTCCTTTAAAATAATATTTGGCATACCACATGACCACCCTCGGATAACTTATGTAGAATCTCTTAGATTACTAAATTGGGATAATTCTTACTTATTTAATATAAATTAAATTCACCTAAGTAGATTAGGAATTTAGGAATTTTTATCAAATTAGCATGACATTATTCATGCATCGTAGTCTTGAGTTGATGCACTTGACAAAACCATTCACTAAAGAGATATGTTCAAATCTATTCATTATAAAAATACCCACCTTTGAAAACCCCCTTTTTTATTTCAATTATGTTTCATCCTTCACCAACCAACACAATTTCACAAAGATGAAAGCATTCATGAAACTCCCAATTTTCATTGAGATTATAGTATTCATAAAAATCCATTAAATTATATTATTTCACATTTGTTTTATCATAAAATTTGTTTTTTACAAGTAAAATGCTCTTGAAGAATTCATATTTTATGAAAAAATTTCTTCTTGGAAGACCATTAGGAAATCCGAGCAATTACCCCTTTTCAAAATTTCTCTCAATGACCCAAATGATGGTTGGACACCTATTTATATACTTAGACCATCACAAATCTCTCATGCTCTCAATGACCTTTTTGCGAACCTCGGTAGCCATCCTCATGAAGCTCCTACCCTTCACAATGCTCAAGTTTAATTTTCATTTTCACAATTATTCTCATAGTAACAAAAGTAATTCTTATACATCGAGTGTTATTGATGCTTCTCATAGTCTCAATGATGATGAATTTCCATACTAAATTTTAAAAGCTCTATGCCATCATGATCTTCCATCCTTCACGAATTTAATTCAATTACTATATCTTGAATATTTAGTTATGGAACTTTATATTTCATAATTCTTATCCATTTTTATAGATTATGATATCCATAAATATGGAAACCCCTAGGAAATGACACCAGCTTCAAAACTAATCCCATATGTATCATAAGATCAATTTTCATCCCAAATCCTAGATAAAACTAATGTGTATTGTCCACAAACACAAATACAATCTTTTTCTAACAGTGAAAAAACATTGTTCTAATAATCAAACCATTTATGTTTATTGGTAATATATTGATAAATAAAAAAATAAACAAACTTGAATAAGAACATGATAGGTGTAACGAAACTCATCTATTTCTCAATATATACCTGCGAAAATATCGGTGGAGAAAACAAGAGTTTAAAAAGATATTTTTATGCCTTAAGAAACCACTTACTAATTCATACAATCCTGCAACCAATTAAATAAATTTCCTTCTCCCCCAATGTCAACAAACCCAAATAACCTTTATTTTCACATTTTTTTTGAAAAAAACATCCCTTAAGATAATATCTCCCTAATAATCCTTCCTCACATCCACAAACAAATTAAAATAGTAAAAAAATAGGGAGAAGGTAAGATTGTAACCTCCTCATGAAATGGGAGGAGGCTAGACAATTAGGTTAAACTGATGATTCTAGAACATTGATTTTTTCCAAAGGATTAGTCAATATGTCAGAAACATGGTCATTAGTCCCATCATGCTCCATTTTAATCAAATTTTGTTTAGAAATTTCTTTGATGAAGTGATATCTAATCTCAATATGATTGTTATGGGAGTGTTGAAATGGATTGATTGTATGATTGATCATTCTCTTGTTGAAACAGCGTATCATTGTCATATAATTTACCAAATCACCAATATCATTATGATTTTTATTTATCTATAACAGGTGAGTATATATCTTTGTTACAGAGATAAATTATAATTTAGTTGTACAAAGAGAAGGATTTCCAGTCTCTTGCTAAACCAACCCATGCATTTGATCTCTATGAGGAATACATGACCACTTGTGGCCTTTTAATTCAAAATATCTCTAGCCTAATCACCATCACAAAATGATAAAAAATTTTCCCATTATGATGCAAATTATAATAGAAAATTTATTGTTCCTTGAATACACCTCATGATTTTTAATCGAATAAAAATGAAATTCCATTGGATTAATTTGGAAGAAAACCACTAAGTATGTTACAAATATGACATCTAGAACTATTATATTGAAGTATAATAAGATTCTAAAAATTCTCTCTTATCGGGTGGGATCCAAAAAATTCACATCCTCATTCTTTCCCAGTTTTTTCCCTACCGTGGTCAGATTCCAAATTAGTCTGGAGTATTGCATGTTAAATTTAGTCAGAATCATTCTTTCAAATTTAACATGATAAATTAATATGTAATCCTTATTTTGAACAACCTGTAGCCCCAAAAAGTAAGCGATTTCAGCAATTATGTAAATTTCAAATTTTTAATTCATGTGATTAAAAAAATCTTCTCCTAATCTTATTTGATTATGAAAATATTATAACCGACATACACAAGCACCATAAAATTAATCTTTATGAGATATCTTAAAATATATATTATCAAAAACACCTCCTATTTCCAATTATATATTTATTATATAATAATACAGTTAATAATACCATGCATGTGGTTCCTTCATTAGACCATAGAGTGGTTTCTTTAATCTACAAACCTTTACATCATTGTTTACAATTAGAAATCCCACTAGTTGTTCAATGTAGACTTCTTCAAGAACACCATTTATGAACTCCGTTTTTACATCCATCTAAAAAGCATTGTACCCAAATTGAATTTCCAAGGGTAGGAAGTTCTTAATTCAATCTAGTTGAGGTACTAGAGAAAAGGTTTTTTGAAAGTCAATTCCATCAATCTATTCATAGAATTTACACACAACTCATACATTGTTTCTGATCACATTTACATGTTCTTTAGAACAAAATTTCAAGATATAATTTGTTGTGATCCCATTTTGATTTTCGGTTATCTTAACAATATCCCACTTCTAGTTCATGTCAATCTTATCCAATTCCTCATTCATGGCCTTATCCCATGGTTTATAATTTTCTTCTTCTTCAAATGAGTATTGTACCCCAATTGATATGTTGAATTAATTTTATTAATTAATCATTCTCCTTGTCTATTTAGGTTTGGTCAAGTACCTAATGATGTTATATTGATAAAATTACATTCTTCTATATCTCTTATGGGGATTTGATAAATATTCATAGACAATGTCATCCACTTCTAATTCTTTTTACGAATCATCATAATTTTGAGATCCTTGAATGTTTTTGGAATCCTTCCACTATTTCAGTTTTTGAATATATTTCTTGTCCACATTCTTCTTCATATTCAATCATATCATCACATGTTCTCTTATATGTATTTATGGTCTTACCATCAGTGATCATAACATCATTTCTTTCCAAAATCATTCTAAGATGATTATTGTAATATTTGTTGGATTTAAAATTCATTTAATATCCAAGGATCATTCTAACAAATATAACATCAATATATTTTCCTTAATTTTCTTCTTTGTTTCAGGTGAATCATTTGTATCCCAAAAAAATAATTCCATGAGATATTCCTTCCATGTAATATTTCATATGGTTTCATGTTCTCTCCTATGAAAATACATGGTTGATTTTGAGTAGACACTACTAATTGAATAGCCTCTTTCTATTTATAATGAGAAACATATTTCTTAACCAGTATAGTTCTATCCATATTACTCACCTATCGATTTATGTGATCAATGACCCCATTTTTTATGAGTTCTCACTGAAGACACCTCATGATTTTTGTAATGTTTTTGGAGGTAATTTTCACGTTCAATGGAAGTGTATTATATTCCATTGTGAGATTGTAATATCTTGATTATGAAGTATATTTCAATCCCAACTCTTTTTTGATAACTCTCCATGAAATTGAGATATTTTTTTTATTCTTTATAAACATCACATAAGGAGTTATTCTTTATTAATCAATAAAAACAATAAATTTCCTCTCTATATATGTTTCACCCACATTTATTATACCACCATGTTTGTGTATATGAGATCAAGAGTATTTGATGGCCTTTGGTTATTTGGATGATATTAACTCCAAAAATTAATTCCACACATGAAAGCATCAAATTTATTTTCATGATAATTATTCAGATAAGGAATATAGAAAAAAATATTAACATTACATATATATTCCACTCTCTGCTAATCAATGTGACCCAACCTCTGGTTCCACAAGTTGTTTTCCTCATATACTATTTCAATTTTTTTACTATCATATTGGATGAAATTCTCATTTTTTTCATCATTTCATTATATAATTACATTTATTTCCTTTAATAGTACACCCCTTATGATTAAATATCACAACCAGTCTTGAGTCAAATTGGTGACTTGCACTCAGGAGATTTTGATCATAACCGTCCATGTAGAAAAATTCTTTTTTCATTAGGTATTCATTTTCATGTTCATTATATTCATTTCCTTTAATATGTAATGTACCGTTATTCCTGAATCTCACTATTCCATAAATCCTTTTCATAACATTTTTCAAAAAACCTTTATTTTATATCATTTGGTATGTGTATCCCCTGTGAAGAATCTATGTGATATTATTTTTTATTTCTATGAGTGCTCTTTATGAAAGATTGGATATCTATATATACTTATTTTCCATGCATGAGAAACCTAATTGAGTTGAGGCCAAAGATTTCCTTTCTAATTCCATATGAATATGCATTGTTTCATCATTATTAGACTATTATTCTAGTGGATAATTCCTATTTTCAAGGAAATTCTACTTTGTTGAAGGGTATTTAAAAATATCTGATATCTATAGTTATTATTCCCAATATTTTTTATTTCATTAATGAATATCTTTATGATCACATTTAAAATAGTGAAAATGATATCCATTGAAAATATTTCTTCTAAATAATGAATGTTATGGTCTCATTATCCTTTATTGAAATCCAAGTTCTTCCTTATTCAGATAGATGCTATTATCATCACAATAAGACATGGTAGGGCCCATAGAGACATAAAATTGAAATTTAAAAAGGTGAAAATATTATCACATTATTTATTCCACATATCCCCTTATTTTATAATGGAACTTGACCAGAAATCATATTCGGATATATGGAGATTATTTTTATCTCTATTTTATATTTGGTTTGATGTCTTCTCTATTAGGACATGAGGATCCATTATAATATATCCAAATTTATACTTCTCTATTATTTTTCTAATACTTATTCCTACCATTGATGTTTTTATATCACAACCAATTCCTCTTTTTCCATGAAAATATGGATATTTGATCATTCAAGGTCTTCTTTACTCAATTAGAAAAATTATTAGATCTTTCATCAAGCTCTTTATAAAAAACATCAAAATATTAATTTATTATTATTTTCCATTCAATTTGATTCAGTTTCATGTTTAATCTGTAAAATAACAAATTATTGTTATAGATACTAAATAATATTAACCTTTTATTTCAGTCTTGATATAAGTTCATTGATGGAATTTTTCTTTCTCTTCAATCTTGAGATAAAAAACCATAAATTCTTCTAAGAATTAAATAGTTCTTAAATATTCCCTTGCCACTCATTTCAACTGATCACTATCTTCCTCAAGTAGAACCACATACCTTGGGGAATCTATAGACATGTCTCATATATTTATATTTATATTTTTTGAATATAAATATCTTTAATAGAACCCTCATGTTCCACCTTGAAATCAAAAACATGAATAAAACTATTATCTTCATATTTTGTAGGATCCACATTTTCAACAATAAACATCACGAATGCTTTAGGATTAGGATTAATATTTGGTTCTACATACATGAAAAATTCATTATCATCTATTTCCTCTTTTCAGATGAATATTTTTATCATTAATTTATTTCTTAATTTGAAATATCCTTTTTAGGGAATATCTTTTAAGGCTTCTACATTATTTCTACTTCAATTTCTACATCTTTTAATTCCATTTATAATCAAGAATAAATGTTTCCTACACTACCAAAAAAAAACAAGCCAATAAAATCACTCCATCAAATATCTATTTTCCTAAAATATAGAACTTGATCTTTTGAATAATTCAATTTTTTATTGCATTCATGTATATTTTAATGTTTCTCCCACATGAACATGAATGTAGTGCAATTCATCAATGTCAAATATATTTGATCATATAGAGATATTGTAAGATCATTTTGACCTTTGTCATCAACATGATGCATTTTTAAATCTGTTTTATTTATATATAGGCCTTTAAAATCAATGACTTGGATCTTTTGATATGCATATTGAAGGAATTCCTTCGAATAGGACCAAATATTATATCTCATTATTTTCTTCCAAATATCTATGTTTCTTCTATTAAAGTGGGGAAACTCCCCTAAAATTCACTTAATTCTCCATAAAAACAATAAAAAATAGATTTAAGACCTATATCTGGCACCCTCTGATTAAACTTGTATAACCCTAAAACAACCTAATAGGGGAGGGGTCAATCAGGGTGTCAATCATTGCTTTTAAAGAGATTGATCTTGTTACTATGATTGTAGGAACTTATGAAACCTAACAAATGGAATCATTCAGTTATTGAAACTCATATATAGAGACACAACACATAATTTTTACTTGGTTCACCACTAAGGTCTATTCTGAGGATAATACACTGATAGTTTGTCAATCATACCTGAATACACAAATCTTCAGTAGTTATTGTGGAGTAAAAAATATCAAACATATTCACTTCATTCCAATCTCACTTCCATTGCAATAATTATATGGATAGAACAATTCCTCCCTATGATCACTTATATTGGCTCCCCATAGCACTCTACCTTTAGTAAAGACCTACTCTGGTTAATGACTTGAATATCACCTAAGTATATTTTCAATTTAGTTTGTTGTATCTGATTGTTAAAAGCATCTACTTATATCATATTCATGAGTTTATTCAGTTGAATTCATAGTTTTAGAGACCCTATTTTTTCCTTGTAATAAATTTTAATATTTTTTTGATATATTTTTAGAGGCCATCGCTAAGACATCATAATATTCCAAGGTCCGGTGTGCTCGAAATTAATAAGAAAAAAAATAAAAAAAATATTTTATATTACACATTAAATTTTTCTTAAACAAAATGGGATAACTCCTAAAATAAATCGTGGATCAGGAATCCAATACCACAGTTGGATCTGGCATGCAATTTTTACCCTAGCTACGACCTAAAATATGTCAAATTGGGTTGTTCAGATAATAGCGGCAGTGGGTGGGTGCAATTAGTTAAATAAATAAATTTATTTATTTAGTATATTAATTAACCTAATTTTAATTTCATTGATAATTACACAATTATAAAAATTTCTCCAGGTTTATCCACTTATGCCCTGAGAGAATTGAAAGGATATATTTCCACCACTTATTGGAGAATTAGAATTAGGTGATGACAGAACTCTTGATCAAGGATGACTGAAATGCAAAAAACACAAAAACTTCTTTCATTCATTAGTGAGTGTGTTCTTCAATGATGAATAATCCAAAATCAATTTGGGATCATCATTTTATATTCTACTTGATTTGATTAGAATAATTGAGAAGGATCATTTTATTTCTTGATCTGTGTAAATTGAGTCACTATACATGCACCCGTGAATTGGTTTTTCTGGATTATTCATTTCTTTCTCATCATATATATCCCCAATTTTTCTAGTTATTGAATATTTCTTGGGTAGTTATCATTAAACTTTATTCTTTTTCTACCCAATAATTATTTTTGTTCTTCAGCAATTGGATTATAGTGTCTTGGTTCGATGTTGTTGGGTGGGACCGAGCCTGATCAGACCTCCCAAGATTCCCAAAGGACTCACATTTGAGGAATTGTTTGTGGAATCAAATACAGATTCTGATGACTTGTCGGATATGGGTGAATCTACTTTTGATATGTTGATCCAGTGAGGTAGCAGGAGCACCATGGGTGATGACCGGTGGATGCGTGCATATAAATTTATATAGGAAGATCTGGAATCTGATTTCCAGATATAGTATTGATAGAGGCAGAATCTATTAAAGTATTCCACCATTTTTTATTTGTAAAATTATGGATTCTATGGAAAAGATTCTAAATATTGAACACAAATTCAATATCTATCTTTCTAGAAAATCTAGACATTACAACATGTAGTTGGAAGAACACATGATGTGTTACCCTTTGGATCTAATGAATGATGTTTTCATGTGAGAAAGGTTTCACATACTAATGTTGTTAATATTTTTGTGTCTTATTATATACTCCCTTTACTGAATTTATATGAAATGTGCATAATTTGTGTGAAATATTAATGTTTTAATATTCAGTATAATTTTTGAGCATTTTTAGAAGTAGTCCAATTAATTCAGTTTACCATTTTATTTATAAATCTCACCCTAATGATCCGAATTGTGTGGTTCCTATTTTTTAGGATTCCTAATTCAATATACAACATTTCATTAGAAGGGATTATGGGAAAATTCTTCCATTTGAAGGATCACATTTACCACACAAGATGACCAACAGAATCTGTGAACAAACTGGACCAGCCTTGAAGATTGATTTACTGGGATCAATATAGAAGTCAAAAAACATTAACTCTCCACCATAATTCTGGGGACACTACATGTCATCTTGGATAAATATTTCAAGGCCCATATCCAAGTACAAGGGGTCCAAATAAAGCTTTGAAGTCCAGCCCACCATTCTGTCCGATAAATAAAATTAGTATAGTATTCATGACATATCTCATGATTTTAGCATCAAATAGAGCTGAGACTTTTCAGTGTTAAAGATGAGATATATACGGCTGAATTTTTTGAATAAGTCATTCGTATTTTAAGGCATATTCATATTCCAAAATCCATTTAAATTTTGGCCATCAAAAAATCATGGATAGAAATGGACAGTTTACCTTTGTTTAATAAAACCGCCATAACTTTGGCTCCACTTGTCCAAATGCCTCCAAACGTTTACAGTAGTCTGACAACGTTAGTATCTACAACATTGAAGAAGGGTATATTCTGATATTCGGATGTCTGAATAGCCAACATGGCGATGTAATTGGAAGGACAGATTGGGAATGAAAACAGTCCACTCCTTGGGATATAAATACTTTTCCCTTCTCTCCTTGAGAGGGGTTGGCATTTCAGAAGGGAGGAGAACATATTGGCATGACCAAATCCTTTCCAAAGGCTTGTGAGGATCTGAAATACTCATGTTTTCACTTGAGACACCTTTCCTCCTCTCTTTGTTTTCACTTACTTTCATGTTCTTCGTTTTTGTAATTTTGTAAGTCCTTTCCTTTGTAATTCTGTTTTAATGCAAGTTTCTTCTTCAATATCTCTTATTCTCATCAAAATTCTATAGTTTAATATTTATGTTCTTAAAATAGTTTAAATCCAGTTGAATCTCCTTCCCTTATTTTTCTTCCTCATTCAATCGAAAATCCGTTTTTAATTATCATCATTGTTCGTGTGTGTGTGTGTGTTCGACGCAAAAATCTTTTTTAATCCCTTTGTTTTTCTTCTATTCTTAATTTATCATCATAATTATTATAACCAGAATATTAAAAACCCAAATGGATGAGTAAATATTTTATTGGGGTGAGTTATAATTTAGGGATGTTAAGTGATTGAGAGTATTTGCTCGATGTGTATTCGTTAATTTAACATTGTGTATATTGGACTTAATATGTAATGGATTAATGACATATTTTGTTTAGCATGTGGTTTCCATGGATTATTGGAACCAAAAATACACTACCATAAAAATTTACTGATTGAGATTAGAATCCAAATTAAGTTAAGTCATGGATTAAAGCCTTAACACTTAGGAATTCTAATCGACATCAACTTGTGAAGTGGGTGTTAATTTAAATGCAATATAAAGCAAAGCTCAAGGATATCACAAGATTAACTACCTAATGATGAACTCACCCCAATATTTATCAACTTGTTAAATCAATTTTATACAATCAATCATTTCAATTAATCTCTGCAAACAAACCCCCCATAATCAAAATACAATCAACTAAAACATATGACTATTAAGAAGTACCATCACCGAGGATTCGACCCGAGTGCTGCTATACACATTAGTAGAGCACCAGAACCTTGACCGGTCGATAGGTAACAATCGGCCATCCATTTGAAATGGAGCCGTTGCTGGGGATGGTGCTTTATGTAGTCATTAGTTTCTGGTTATTGTAAATAAAATAAAAAAAAATAAAATTAAAAAAATTGAAGAAAACACAAAGAAAGACCCGTCTTCCTCTTAAAAATCATAAACTAAAAAAATATAAAGAAAAACCCATCTTCCTTTTTCTTCCAAAATATCTCTGAATTACCCATAGCCTTCCAAACAATCCCGAAGATTTGTTTGACCCTGAAATTGAGCGAACACTTCGCCAACTTAGGAGGAACATAAGAGATAATCAAATAATTCAAGAACCAGTCCTTGTCCAACCAGTTGAATTAGATATGACCAATCATAGGGAACAAACACTTAAAGAACTTGCTGCCCCTGATATGAATTACCAACCTCTTGGTATTCAATATCCAAACATAAAATCTGGCTTCGAACTCAAATCGGGTTTGATTCATCTTCTTCCACATTTCCATGGGCTAGGCAATGAGGATCCACATCTTCACCTTAAAGAGTTCCAAGTAGTGTGCTCTACCATGAAGCCTCAAGGGGTTTCTGAAGAACAAATCAATATCTGAGCATTCCCTTTCTCCCTAGCTGACACTGCTAAGTCATGTCTCTACTACCTTCCTGCTGGTTCCATAACCACATGGAATGACATGAAGCGACTCTTCTTAGAAGAATTCTTTCCTGCTTCTCGTACTGATTATATCTGAAAGGAAATAAGTGGTATCCGTCAATTCTCAAGTGAATCACTCCATGAGTACTGTGAGAGGTTCAAAAATCTTGTGGAAACCTTCCCACATCACCAAATCCCTGACCAACTCTTGATCCTATACTTCTATGAGGGGTTATTGGCTATGGAGAGAACTCTCATTGATGCCGTAAGTGCCGGTGAACTTGTTGATAAAACTCCTAAAGCAACAAGAGATCTCATAAGTAACATGGCGGATAACACACAACAATTCCATACTAGAGCACATTCTCAAGTCAAACAAGCCCAAGATAATCAATCAACTGAGCCGAACAAGATGACCGAGTGGATGAGTGAACTTACAGGTCTTGTGCAACAGCTAGTTGTGGCCACTAAATCCCCAACCTCGTCTTCTCCACAATCAATGTTTCCTGGACCTACCAAAAACTGTGGAATCTGCAACTCTCCATCTCATCCAACCGACACATGTCCACAAATTCAAGAGGATCAATCCTATTCATTTGGACCAATGGAGCTCAATGCAGCATATGCTCAGTGGAACACCAATCCTCAACTATCAGGTCAGTTTGTTCGAAACTTCATCCAACCTCAATCTGAGCCCTTCTCCTCTAACTTTAACCAAGGATTGAGGTATGGTAACCCCATGTCTCACCCCCCTCAATTCCCTCCTCAAAACCCAAACCAATTCCAATATGGTCAAGGTGGTGGTAACTTCCATCAACCTTATCCTTTTTTTCCTCAACCTCAAAGGAACAATCCTCCTCCTGGATTCCATTATCCTAGTCAGCCTTCCCAATTCCAAAACCAATACAATCAATTTCCCAAGAACCAAAATCAAGGCAATCCCAACCAGGGACAAGCCTCTTATTCCAAGAAACCATGGGAAAGTGCAGTAGAAGATCTTGCCTCCTTCACCGGTTCTAGCCTTAAAAACATTGAAACTCAAATAGGTCAACTTGCATCCCACCTGAGCCAGCAACAAAAATCAAATTCTTCCAAAGTTACAGCTCAACCATTACCCAAACCCAAGGGTAATGTAAGTGAAATTGCACTTAGATCGGGAAATAAAATCTCTATGCCTCAAGATAAGTCCTTCAACCCTCCTTTGATTGTTGACCTAGAAAATGAAAAGAAAAAGAAACTTGAAAAGCAGCCTAAAACCATTGCCTCACCTCCTTAAATTCCACTTAGGAATCAAATTCCTTTTCCACAAGCTGTCTCTAAGCCAAAGAAGTCATTTAAACCTGATCTTGAAATGATCGACATGTTTAGAAGTGTTGAAGTCAACATTCCTCTCTTAGATTCCATCAAACAAATTCCTATGTATGGAAAGTTTCTTAAGGAATTGTGCACCCACAAGAGGCAACTTAGGACCTTCGAAAATGTTTTCACCCAGCAGTCTATTCCCATAAAGTGCAATGATCCAGGGACCTTTACAGTTCCATGCGAAATTGGTTGTTCGAACTTTGATGATGCACTCATAGACCTTGGAGCCTCAATTAATTTCATGCCCAAATCCATATTCTCCAACTTTGGTCTAGGTCCCTTACATCCAATGGGTGTTGTCATTTAGTTAGCCAATCGAAGCACAACCACTCCTAAGGGAATAATTGAGGATGTCCTTGTCTGAGTCAATGATCTTATCTTCCCTGCTGATTTCTTTGTCATTGACATGGAAGGTGAGATGAACCCTTCTCGATCTCCCCTAATTCTAGGAATACCATTCCTCATGACTGCGAGAACCAAGATTGATGTCCATTCAGGCATCCTTTACATGGAATTCTGTGACCAACTGGTCAAGTTCAATATTTTTTAATCCATGTGATACCCATCTGAGAATGAATCTGTATTCTCTATCCATGCTTCCGAACGTCTCTCTGAGAGTGTGTTGAATCCCAATCCAAAATGTTATTAATTTTATACTAATATATAAGTTTATTAATATTGCATCCTCATTAACCAAGTCATAAATGGAGAAATTAATGTTGACATTACAAATGAAAACTCCATTGATCTAAAGGATCTTGAAAACTCTTTGGAATCTCAACTCACCTATGACCTCCAATGCTTCAACATGGATGGAAATAAACAAAATGAACTAGAATTATCATTTTTTCATTCAAATCTGATTATCCTACATTTATCATTTCCTATCCAGGATTCTGAAAATTCTATTATATGTGAGGTGAACCCCAAACCAATTTTTTTATATTGTCCTGATGGGAGAGAAGGTTGTGACGTTTGTTCCCTAATTAATAAAGTGATCACTGGTGAGGTTGAAATTGAAAATTCTTTGGTGAAGAACATTGATATAAAGGAAATTGAAAATTTTGTTAATTATTATGACTCCACTGATCCTCATTACTCTACATCGGTATGTGATGAAATAAATGAGTCGAAAACAATTGGGATCTCATACTGTGGTTTTGTGTTATCTAATACTTACAAAAATGAACCATCAGAATTGAGCCATCTTCCTGAATTTCCAAGCATAGAAAAATAGAACTTTTTGGATAACATCATTCCTCAGGTTGAAGACCAAAGTGAGGATAGAAATATTCTCTTTCCAACCCCATTGAATTTCAAGCACACCAACAAGGATGGGAAGAAATTATCCAATGAATCATCAGGCCTCCCAAAGAAATAGTTTTTCTAGAAGCACACTGGAGTTGAGAAGATACAATGGCCACCGCCAGACTATGGGTAGTCCACTACAATTCTCCAGCTGTAGACAAATAAATTCAGTACTTCTTGGGAGGCAACCCATGTTTTCTTATAATTTTATGAAATTTTAATTTCTTTTTAGTTTTTCATTATATGAATAATGAATTTTCTTTTTTTAGGTAACTTACCATTGTCTTGGAACCACCTCTACTTCCATCGAATCCCCATCTTCTCCAGTCGACCAACCAATAGATGGAGATGGCAACCCGCCAAATCCAAACCAGGGGCACCTCTTTCCCTTTAACTCTCTCTCTATCTCTTCCCCTCTCTACCTATTTCTTCTTCTTCCTCTCTCTTTCATTTTTACCACTTTATTCATCAAACCATTTCTTTTTCTCTTTCTTGTGTGGGTTTTTATTTTATAAAAACCTTAAAAACTAAAAAAAACCAAAAAAAATCACTTAAAAAAATAAAAAAAGTCATGTTTACTCACCATCCAATTTAGAAATTTTATCAAACCATTTTGGGGAGTTATCATACATGTTTTCATATAGAAAATTTCGTATTATCATTATGACTTTGGAAAAAGCATTTTGTGTCCAAATTAACAAATTTTGAATGCTCAATTTTTGATTTGGAAAATGATTTTCCCCACTCATGAGGAACAACATTTTCTTTCATGCCAAGGCCACCTATGACCATATTTTCAAAATGTTTGTTTTCACCCCCATTTGTGAGTCTTGAGTTTGTGGACCTTTGTGCTGAATTTCCTACCTTAGTGTGCATTAATATGATAGATGCATTTTCTGAACCACATGAGAATCACAATAGCCAAATAACCTCACATTTCCCTTACATTAATCCTCCTTTTGAAAGCCCCTTCGAGCCTTGAAAACCTTTTATTTGATATCCACATTACAAGCCCAATACCATTTCCCACCCAATATCAACATGTATTTTCATTGCATATTTTTTTGAAATTTAAGTGTGGGGGGAATGGATTTCATTGTTTGGGTACCCTATTATTGATTTTCAATGAGTTATAATCTGCTTGAGGTAAAGCATCCATTTCAGTGTGGGGGAGAGGTTGTCATTAAATGTGTTTTGGGGAATGTAATGTACTTCCAATTATGTAATTTTGTAAATGTTTTTGACAAGTGTTCAAAAAAAAATAAAAATGATGAAAAAAAATCAATTTTTTTTTTGCAAAAATGGGTTGTGTCTTGGGTAGGTAAAAAATCACTCTTTCTCAACCTTTGATCTTTTTATAACTATTACAATTAGGGTTGTGAGGAGATCAAACATGGGTTGGGATATGAGTGTTATATCTGTTTCAAGGTCAACTTTCAAAAAAACAAAGAAAAAAAAGAAAAAAAACAACACTTGCATTATATTCTTATATCATTGGGAGAAGTTTTGTGGTTTGTAAATATTTAATCTTCTCATCCCCTTAATATTTTCTTCCTATATTGTTTCTTTCTTCACCCAATCATTCCCTTGTAAATACGCGTTTTCATTTCCTTCCATGTTTTATTTTAAAAAAAAATGTTCATTGCTTATTCTATGTTGGTGTTTTACCCCGCTTCTTCTCTCTTGGACATTATATTCCTACCGTCCCATAGCCATAGAAAAACCCCTTAAAAAGACATCTTGATTCTTGTGCACTTTGGATAGGGATTGTAAGCTGAGATCTCTTTCAAACTCTAAGATTTTTACTTTTGGTTGGTGAAAGAGTGAACCTCCACAAATAAATTTTATCATCTTGAGAGGTGTGAGTTTTGAGTGTCCACATTTTCCATTTCCAAATTTGAGTATAAACAAATGAATTTGTTTTGGAACATTGTTTTTGTAACAACTTGTGGTGGAATTCAAAATGGATGAGTGAAATAGTCTAAACCTCCGATTATTGGAGAAAACAAAATTTTAATATTTGTTGGTGAGTGAAAATGATTTTGTTATGTTTTTATATTTGTTGAACATGAGGACATGCACAATACTAAGTGTGGGGGAGTTGATATTGTTAATATTTTCATGTTTTATTATATACTCCATTTACTGAATTTATATGAAATGTGCATAATTTGTGTGAAATATTAATGTTTTAATATTAAGTATAATTTTTGAGCATTTTTAGAAGTAGTCCAATTGATTCAGTTTATCATTTTATTGATAAATATCACCCTACTGATCTGACGTTTTTAGTTCCTATTTTTTTAGATTCCTAATTCAATATACAACATTTCATTAGAAGGGATCATGGGCAAATTCTTCCATTTGAAGGATCACATTTACCACACAAGATGACCAATAGAATCTGTGAACAAACTGGACCATCCATGAAGATTGATGTACTGGGATCAATCCAGAAGTTCAAAAACAATAATTCTCCACCATAATTCGTGGGACACTACATTTCATCTTGGATAAAAATTTCAAGGCCAAAATCAAATTAGAAGGGGCCCAAATGAAGCTTTGAAGTCCATCCCACCATTCTGGTCGAGAAATAAAATCAGTATAGTATTCATGACATATCTCATGATGTAAGCATCAAATCGAGCTGATATTTGTCATTGTGAAAGAGGCGATATATACGGCCGACTTTGTTGAAGACGTCATTCATATTTGAAGATATCTTCCTATTCCAAAATCCATTCAAAGTTTGTCCATCGAAAAAGCATAGATAGAAATGGATAGTTTACCTTTGTTTAATAAAGCCGCCATAACTTTGGCTCCACTTGTCCAAATGCCTCCAAATGTTTATAGTAATCTGACAATGTTATTATCTACAAATTTTAAGAATGAGATATTTGGATATTAGGATGTTTGGATAGCCAACATGGCGATGCAAGTGGAAGGACATATTGAGAATGAAAATATCCACTCATTGGGCTATAAATACTCTCCACTTCTCTCCTTGAGAGGGGTTGGCATTTCAGAAGAGAGGAGAACATATCGGCACAACCAAAGCCTTTCCAAAGGCTTGTGAGGATCTTCCATACTCATGTTTTCACTTGAGAGACCTTTCGTCTTCTCTTTTTTTTCACTTACTTTCGTGTTCTTCGTTTTTGTAATTTTGTAAGTCCTTACTTTTGTAATTCTGTTTTAATGCAAGTTTCTTCTTTAATATCTCTTATTTTCATCCACCTTATGTAGTTTAATATTTATGTTCTTAAAATAGTTTAAATTCAGTTGAATCACCTTCCTTTATTTTTCTTCCTCATTCAATCGAAAATCTGTTTTTATTTATCATCACTATTCGTGTGTGTGTGTGTTTAACGCAAAAATATTTTCTAATACCTTCATTTTTCGTCTATTCTTAATTTATCATCATAATTATTATAAACAGAATATTAAAAACCCTAATGGATGAGTAAATATTTCATTGGCGTGAGTTATAATTTAGGGATGTTAAGTGATTGAGAGTATTTTCTCGATGTGTATTTGTTAATTTAACATCGTGTATATTGGACTTAATATGTCATGGATTATTGACATATTTTGTTTAGCATGTGGTTACCATGGATTATTGGAACCACAAATACACTCCCATAAACATGTACTCATTGAGATTAGAAAATACTAATTAAGTTAAGGCTTGGATTAAAGCTTTAACACTTAGGAATTTTAATCGACGTCAACTTATGAAGTGGGTGTTAATTTAAATGCAATATAAAGAAAAGCTCAAGGATATAACAAGCTTAACTACCTAATGATGAACTCATCCCAATATTTATCAACTTGTTAAATCAATTTTATACAATCAATTATTTTAATTAATCTCTGCAAACAAACCCCCCTAATCAAAATACAATCAACTAAAAAAATGACTATTACAAAGTACCATCGCCGAGGATTTGACCCGAGTGCTGTTATACACATTAGCAGAGCACTGGAACCTTGACCGGTCGATAGGCAAAAATCGGCCGTGCGTTTCACATACCATGTGGGACCCCCACATTCTATGTGACCATTGTGCTGGTGACCCACAATGTACACTGGGAGAACAATGACATGGGCATTCCTAGACACAAGCTCTGTGATGAAGTACATGGACAAAGCCCAAATACATGGACATGTCCAGGGATCATTGGAAGGGACCTAGTTGAATGAGGTAGGTTGTTTGTTACCCCTACACTCCGTGTAGACACTTGGTTAATGATATGTATGATGGAAGAATCTTTTCCTGGAATTGGTATGGGACCAGACACCATGTGGTTCTCCTTACACACTGTATACCCCTTATTTCTTTGTGAGGATACATCAACCTCTCATATCTCCTTTATTTGGACTCATATTTTTCCTGAAAGTATCATATCGTATGTTTCATTCCTTATAGAACACAATGGTATCAACTATAGTTGATTTTGTGATATGGTGTAAGATGTTCCAAGTGAGACACTTTTTTAGGTGATGCTTGATGATGACAGTGAAAAAGAAGCATCATGAGGGGAATTAGAGTGACACCCACTATCTAAGATAGACATGGGTCCTCTACCATTATATTGAGTGTCACCCTTCTGTGGGACATGACATGGGTCCTCTATTTTTTTTTATAGTGGCACCCTCTTACTATGATAAATCATGGGTTTCGAACCTATCCACTAAGTGGAATTCTCCTATAGAATTAGGGCTCGTGTCCTCAACTATGAGAGTGGAACCCTCCTATGGGGAAGGGAATGTGTCCTCTATCTACTAACTAAGTGGAACCATCATATTATATCAGGGCATGGGAGCATGAATACAAGATTGTAACCGTCCATCATGGCTCAACAAGGTTCCTCTACTATTTACTTATGTGTCACCCTCCTACTGAGATAGGGAATGTGTACTAGATCTATATACTGGTCATCATCATAATTTCATTATACGGGACATGAAAGGTACAAGAAAAAATGGGGCCAAAGAGGATCCCAAAAGAGAGATAGGAGTTAAGGTGGTCTACAATAATGCAGGCCTATGGAATCCCCTCTGATCTGGTTCCTCCCTTAAAGTGGAAAAGAAAGAACCACTATTGGAGAAAACACACGGAGACTATTCACTTCCATCGAGGCTAGATTATCAGAAAATTTGTTCCCCTCCCACCATGTGTGCAAAAAGACAGTTTCACTGCTGATGATGTTCCTTCATTTTCTCATAATATAGGTAATTGACCAAGGGGTGATGCACTTACAATTCATTGAGTCATGGAGGATGAGAGAATCAATCTCAATCATTCCAAGGGTGATACCCCATGACTGTAGAGCTATAGAACCATGAGCATGGTCATGGCCTCTGCCTGGAGGGAATGGGCTATGCCAAAATGAGTATCCATGGGAAGGATAACATGCCCTCTGGGGTCCCGAACCACACCACCTCCCTTCAGGCCATCCGATGAGAAAGAGCCATCAAAGTTGAACATCAGTACAAGCGGGTGGGGATACCATCTCACATAGTGACCAGCCGTGGGAGGGCTCTTCTCAGGAAGGCCTTCCTGAATGAAGTAAAGAGAGGGGTCCTTGCGCCACTTGTTGCATGAGTGAACCAGATCAAGGAGGAGAAAGCCGGTCCTAGCCACTAGGGTCCTAACAGTGCACTGAAACCCCCCATACCGGGCATGGATCCGAGCCAACAAAATGCACCAGCTGCCTGATATGAGGATCATGGCGTGAAGAATTACTCTCCAGGACACCTTCCCCAGCACCATGGAACCAATGATCTAGAAAGGGGAGGTCCCTTAGTGTAGTTACTGAAATTTATCGGAAGTCTCCAAAAGCCCGCCACACCTTGCATACGCAGTCACTACTCAAGAAGAGGTGATAGAGTTTTCATCCCTAGGAACCATGAAACATAAACAACGAGATGAAATGCTATATACTAATCAAAACCCTCATGATATACTATGATATATGTCTTCTACTTAGATATTGTTCCCCACAATTGTGAATTTTTTTTCAAGGAATGGCTTTGATTGTATTTTTTCAACTTGGAAGACTCATGAGATGAATGGAATCATTAATGAAAATTTGGAACTAATGGAGCTCTTTTCCTAATATAGGCTATGAGATGGAGATCACCATCTTTCTTCTATGGGGTTATTTAGTTTGAGAATATATATATATATCCATGTTGTTGGATTGTGTACTCTCTCTTTGGGTTAATATTTATACTATCTATTCATAACATGTATCTTACTTCTCCCCCTTCAACTTCCAAGGAGTCCTATTGAGTTTTTCTATTCTCACCCATGATGGATTTTTCTCAGAAATTTCATTTCCTATACATATGATGAACATATAGAATGTGAATGTAGATTAGTTTAAGGATTTTTAGTGAATTGGGCCATGTATGGTTGTTGAAGTTTGGAGATCATGAGATGAGATATCCTAATATCTTTAACTTACTAGTTTTTTCATATTTGGACATCTTTCTGAATGGATGTGTATTTTTATCCTTTACCTTCATTTTTCATGATCATACTTAAGTACATCCTATAGGTTTTTCATGTATGGTTATTATTCTCGATATTGAATCATTTTAATATTATTCCAATACACTTCCACATTGATATGAACGGATGTGTCCAAAATGGAATATTAGGAAAATGCCTCCCATTTAGGTTATGCATTTCAGTGATTGTCTCCACCCCTAGCCTATAGAGGTGATCTTGCAGTAGTTGTGACTCAAGACCTCTTGGGTAGGATCATGATATATTTCATTCAGAGCAATTCATTATTTTAGATAGTGTTTGGAGTAGTCCCCTTGATAGGATTTGAATGCTATTTCTATAAATAGAGTCAAAGTGTTTTGAGTTCGTATTTTAGGCTAGGTAATCTAGCGTTGGTTCAGTGATCAATGTATCCATTAACTAGGACCTTTACTACCTTCTTGTCAAATCAACATACTGAGATATGTTTTGCAGAGATAATTTGTAATTTCATCATATATGATTGAGTCTTTTGAATGTTCTTCTTTAGTAATCCCCCCACTGTATATATATATATATATATGATCATATGACCATGGAATTTGTGGATTAAATATTCATTATACCTCTATAATGACAACCATCTAGCTTAATAGTTCTAGATCATGAAGATGATTTGATGACTGATGATGCCTCAGTTCTGGGTCAATCCTATGAGAACTTTATTCTTGGTGTATATTTAGTATCACTCCCACCTATCGAGAATTAGATCATATTGGGTTAGGACGAGGATGTTTGATGTCTTAGCACACTCAGTGAGTTTCAGTGCCAGAGGCCTCTAAGGGTCCATGATAAGATAGATCCCCAGGAAGTGGAGGAATAGATAGATTCAATGGTCTGTATTGTTAGTATTATGCAGAAACTGATAGATCAGGAAGTTGAACTGGTAGTTATCAACTTCCATAGACCAACTAAGCACGGGTTGAGTTTTGTTACTCATATTCATGATGAGTTAAAACTCTAATGTTCTGAGTTACAATATTTGTACTATTAGGAGCACTACCCCTTTTGATTGTGATCAGATCAAATTTAGGAGCATCATGAGCTGCATCAGAGAGGGATAAAAATTGGAGATTACGTTGTGAGGTTCACAAAACTTACAAGGAACACCATTGATATAATCTGAGATTGATACATATGAGGAAAACCATTTGAACAGGGGCTCCATAGAGATATCCATGACTGTGTGGAATCCTTATGAATTACCCCCAATGTCAGGTTTTTAGAGTGGGAACTATTGAAAAAAAATATTCCTATTAGAGGGATTTGAGTTGGAGGGAGATAGTTATGGCCATCACCAGGAAATGTTGTCTTCAGTAGATAGAATATGCTAGTCAATAAGTTCATAGTGTACGAGGAATTACTAGGATCATGCTCAAGCATGTGGTCATGTGAATTATAGAAGAACAAGATAGTCTGAAGAGGGTTGGTTCTATAATTATGATGAGCGAGGTTACATGGCATGTCAATGCATGACCAAACTTGCTGAGGAGTGTGGGAAGATAGTTGATGAACTACCACTTAAGAGTTAGTGTTGTGACCAGGGATCTCCTAGAAGAGGGAATGGATCCTCCCATGGAGGTAAAGTTGGTAGAGTATTAGGTAGAGATAATGTTGGAGGAGTTTTGGGTGGTGAGAGATTCTATGAGATCCTTCCACTACCAGCATAAGGTAGACCATGTTAGGATAAGGGAACATGTAGTTGGCGCTGAAGAGAATAACAAGCTATGGAGGATTCTGACCCCATGACACACGATATTATTAGAGGTATGATATGGGTTTATTCAGATCCTTCCTCAGTACTAATAGTCATATGTATGAGTTATTTCTTCATTTATTTAATCATGGTTCGAGAGTAGTAACTCCCAGTTGAAGCTTTAACCCATATTATTTTCCTCGAGCTCCCTATGAGGAATAATTTTTCTATAACTTTTTTATTTAGGTAGTGTGAGATATATATTATTATAGGGAGGTTCAAATGGGACCTTTTGGTCATCATGATGGAACCTTATGAAGTAATCTTGGGTATTTGACAATATTCCAAAACTCAATCCTAGATTGACTTTCCCCTAGACGAGTTAGATGCGTTTAAATTGATGGGATGAGATTCCCCATCATGGGTGTGAGACAAACTCATTAAAGGAAGAGTGGGTTTTTTGAGTAGGAGGATATTTTCCATCACCAATTATTTGGAGAGTGCATACCTTGATGTATTAGGATCTTTAGAAATATATATTCCTTTATCCGTGAAAGAGTTTATGGATGTCTTCACCGAGGATGTTCTGAGACAATCCTTGAGGAGGGAGAGAGAATATTGTATTGAAATTCATCATAGTACTGTTCAAATATCATCTATAGTATATCAAATTTCTCAGACCGAGCTCCAGGAGTTCTGGTTACAATTGGGGGACCATCTATAGAAAGATTTTATCTGACCTAGTGTGTCCCCTGGGTAGCTCCGGTATTGTTTGTGAAAAAGAAGTATGCGATCTTTCGAATTTTGTTTTATTATAGTCTTATGAAATATGCCATGATAAATAAAAAATAACCCTTACTGAGGATAGAAAACATATTTTATCAGTTTTGAGGTGTGAGATGTTTCTTGATGATCAATCATTGATCATACAACCACTAGTTGAGTGTTTATGAGGCCGATATTCAGAATCTAGCATTCTGATGTCACTACAAACACTATGAGTTCCTGGTGATGCCCTTTGGTGTGACCAATTCCCCTTCTTTGATTATGTCTTTCATAAACTAGATCTTTTATCTTCACTTGGAATAATTTTTTGTTTTCTTCATTGAGGACATACTCACACACTCTGCGTCAGAGGAGGAGAATGTAGAGAACTTTTGTTGATGGTCAAGATTTAATTTGGGTGCACCGACATTATGAAATTATTTAGAAGTTTCATCTCTATATTCATGAGGTTCACTTCCTAGGAAATTTGATTTCTAAATATAATTTAGTTTTTGACCTATTAAATATTATTACAGTGATTTCTTGTGAGCCATAAAACTATGTTTCATAGGTACAATGTTTTCTGGTCTTAGCAGGGTACTATATGATGTTTTTGGCAGAATTGTATAGGATCGTATACCATTTTTCCACCCTAACACAGAACGTGTATTAAATTACTTTTACTGAGCTGTTCTAGTGGTCCTTCTAGGAGTTGAGGATGAGGTTTCTAAGTTAACAGGTGTTGAGACTATTAGAGGGGTTATGGAGTATGTAGTGTATTGAAATTTCATAAGATCTAGGATCAACTGCATGTTGATGTGGCGACAAAAAATATCACATATGGGTTATTTTTATTGAGAACCCATTAGAAGAACTATGATAATCATGACCTAGAGAAGGTAGTGGTAGTCTTTTCGGTGAGAATGCGGAGGAACTATCTTCCAGGAGAGCACTTTATTGTTTACTAAAACAATGAGAATCATAGGTATGTATTCACCTATAAAGACTTGATCCTATGATAGAGGTGATGAATAGAGTTCATGAAGTAATATGACTTCTAGGTAGTCTATAAATTAGGTAAGGTTAATGTTGTATCATATTACCATAGAATGAAGTATCATGCTTGTTTGGTGCAGGAGGTGTCTGAGTTGTTAGATTCCTTTCATTTGAACCTGGTTGAGCAGGAGGGTGAATCTTTTCATTAGTCGATGGGATTGACTCTACTTCTCCTCTAGTGTGTGAGATAGTCCCCATTGGAAGAAATTATCTGTGAGATCATTCATGACTATATATCCTCATTATATTTGCCTAATGGATTTTCTGAAGTAGTGATTCACGTTATCCTTTTCTAGGGAAAAATGGTGATCCACATCATGATGTAAGAAGAGGCGATGAGAGAGTTTCAAAATTATCATTTGTATATACTTCCCGATTTAGGAGTGATATATAGAGACCTTTAGATGTAGTTATTTTGGTATGGAAAGAGATGAATCATGGATGTGTTCATCTCATGGTGACTCGAATATTATCAGTTGAAGGATGATAACCAGATTCTACCAGATTTGTTGCATCCCATTGAGATACAAGAGTGGAAATGGGATTGAATATCCTTGGGCATCATGAATGGGTTTATATGGAAAGTGATGGTCCATGATTCTGTTTGGGTGATAGATGTATGAATTAGGATGTCAACACTGTTACATACTGTCAAGGAGTAGAGTTCAGTGGAGAGTATTGAAAAGTTGTTTGTATGGGATATTATTCTCCATGATGGGGTAAACTTGACTATTGTATCTAAATATGGTGTGTGGATCACATAATAGTTATGGAGATGAAAACATGTAGCATTTGGAACCCAGATGAGGATGAGTAAAACATTCCACCCCAAGATGGATGGGAAGACTGAGTGAAATATCCAAGTGTTGGAGGATATTTTTAGGAATATTGTGTTAGACTTTGGATGAATCTGGTAGGATCACCTTCCCTTGGTAGATTTTTTTATAAAAAAATAGATACTAATCAACTATCAGCATTAAAACATTCATGGACCTATATGGGAGACCCTGACGGTCACCCTTGTACTGAACAAGGACCGATTAGGCATCTCTTATGGGTCCAGAGATGGTGTAGATGATGAAATAAAATTTCTATGTCATCTATGAGAGGATGATTATAGGCCATAGCATACAAGAAATTTTACACAGATCTATGTCAAAGTCCCTTGGTTTTTTTCTAGGGAGACCTTGATTTCTTAGTATTCTCCCCACTATGAGGATTATATAGGTTCAAACAGGGACGAATGTTATCCTCATGGTTTATTGTTCCATTCAAGATCATGAAGAGGGATAGAATTTTTTCATATTACCTCTCCTAACCCCCATAGTATGAGTGGGTCAATGAAATCTTACACATGTCACAGTTGAAGAGATAAGTGTATATCCCTAGGAAATTTATTGATTGGTGTGATATATACATTGAGGATGAAGAAACTTTTGATGAGAACCTGGTGTTGATTGATAATCGATAGGAGATGACACTTCGTGGATGGACCACCCCCTTGGTTTGCGTGTTGTGGTAGAATTGGAATGTGTAGGAGAGATCCTTTGAGTGGGAGAGCCAGATGAAGGATTAATGTCCCGAGATTTCAGGTTAGTATTTCTTTTTTTAAGATAAAAATATTGAAACAGGGAATGATGTAATGAACATGTTTTTTCTTTTTAATACATTAAAATATTTTTAGATATATTTTCAGAGCCTTGTGTTGAGATGACGTGCAATTATGAGGATCAGTGTGTCTAGAATTAATGTTATATAAAATACAAAATATATTTTATATTACACACACACAATTTCTTAAATTAAAATGGATAACTATTAAATAGAATCTTAGATAAAAAAAATCAAATTCCATTGTTGGATTTAGAATGCAAGTTTTTCCCGAGGCGCTATATAAAATTGGACTGTGTATGGAATTTAGATAAATGCAGCTATGGGTGGATGCATTTAGTTAAGTAAAAAAATAATTTTATTTATTAAATTTATTTATCTAATTATTATTTAATCTATAAATAAATGTTTATAATAATTTCTCTAGCTTTAGCCACTCAATACTAGGGATAATTTAGAGGATTTACATCCACCTCTCATTGATGAATCCAAATTAGATGATGATGGAAATCTTGATCCATGAACTTTGGTGTCAAAACAACATAATTACTTATTTCATTTTTTGGTGATCACGTCCATCGATGAAAAGTTATCAAAAACAATGTTGGAATCTTATTTTTGTTTTAAACCTCATTTGATTAAACTGTTTTAGGAGGATAATTTTATTTCTTTATATGCATCAATCTCAAGACTTTTCATACACTGGTGTACTAGTTTAAATTGACTATTCATTTTTTCTCACGTCAGATATACTAGATTTATTTTGTTTTCCACGAAAGCTTGTACAAGGACCATTCACTGTTGTTTTGGTGATTTTATCCCCAATAATTTTTCATGTTCTTCACCAATTGGCCTACGAGGTCTCTGTTTGATGTTTCTATGTGGGATAAAGCTCGATGGGACCCCCCAGATATGAGACATATTCATGTGTGATGGATGGATTAATGGATCATAGACATATTCATATGACTTGAAATATATGGGTGAATTCACCATGGATGTTTTAATTTTGGGGAGGTGTAGGGAGAACCATGGGTGATAATGGACAATGGAGTACATGTAGATTCATATGGGATTATTTTTAATATGATTTCCAGCCATCAAATTGATGGTAACAATGTCCAAATGAAGACTCCACCATTATCAATAGGTTTAAAAATGGATTCGAAGGCGGAGAATCAGGATTTGGAGCTCAGAGAATATATCTAACTTTTTGTAAAAATGTATACTATATGTTGTGTAGTGTATAATAACACATGATGAGTTACCCTTTGGTTGCAGTGGCTAGTTTTTTGGGAGAGAAAAGTATCAAACATTGTGTGGTACCCTGATACATCATGTGACCCTTGTATTGGATTCCTAGAATGTACTCTGGGAGAAAATGGGTACAATCATGGCTAGACACATGACATGTCACTAAGTTCCCATACATGGGAATGATATGTAGAGAAGGAAAAAGAGTATATCTAAGACCCCAGTTGGCTAAAGCACAAAGTGTATTACCCCAACATTCTAGGTAGAGATACATGATTTGTGATTCATATATCATAAAGAACATATCCAAGTAGTAGTGTGGAACCACAAAATGTGTGGGTCCCTTAAACATAATTTACCCCTTTCTTCATTATTAGGAAACTTTATCATCTTATATCTATTTAATTTGAACCCTTATTTTGTCATTTAATTATCATATCCATACTATTTCTTCATATGGAACACAATTTTGGACCTCATTGTGGATTTTGAGATACTATGGGAGATCTTCTATGTTTGATGCTTCTTTAGGCGGCACTCGATGGTGGTAGTGATCAGGAAGGATCATAAGGGGATTTATAGTTGATCCATCTACCTGGGATAGGCATAGGCCATCTACATATCTATAGAGTGGAACCCTCTTTCATGTTAGGGCCTCAATCATCTATATAGTCATAGAGTGGAACCCTCATACTAGGTTTGGGATTGGGTCCTCTAAGTATCCACAAAGTGGAACCCTCTAGAAGAGTCAGGGAAATGGTCCAAGAAAATGATAGTGTACCCTCCTTCTATGAAGGGAATGGGTCATCTATCTACTATCATAGTGAATCCTAATATTTTTTAAGGGCATGTGTCCTCGAAAAATCGAGTGAAAACCTCTGACTGGGATTGGGATGGATCCAATACAATTTACACTAGTGGAACCCTCCAATAGGGACATGGAATGTGTACTATAGGAATATATATATGGTGGAACAATCCTATTGTACCATGTAATTCATCATACTAATTAGATATTTTTCTCCCCAACTGTGTGGCCGAGTGGCATGGTATGTATTGAGTTGGATATTCTCTTCAGGGAAGATGCATGAGATGTTGTGGAACATTGATGTACATTTGTAATTGATGGAACTCTTTGCCTTGGATGGGTTAGGATATGGATATCCCCTTTTATCTCATTTTTATTTCATTGTATTGAGCATATATATACCTGTATCGATGTTGTTGGATTTTTTACCCTCTCGCACTGGGTTGATATTTCTACTAGCTATTCCTATAGAATCTCATAATTCTACCTCTTCATCCTTAGGGTCATCCTATAGGGTATGTATATACTCATTCCTCCATGGGAATTTACTGAATGTGTCATGACTTATGCAGATGATATACAAGTTGATGATGACTATAGAGGTGTATAGGGATTCCTGGCCTATTGGGCCTCTTACGGTGGTCGTAATGTGGAGATCAGAAGTGGGATATCTCAAATTCTTTACATCATCAAATTTTTAGGTTTGGAAGTATTTTTAGTTTTCCAAATGTTTTACCTTTTAATTTAATTTTTCAATGTTTTAATCTTTTACACGCTTGAGGTTTTGTATGTATGGTTACTACCCTAGATACTTCATCTTTTTATTATTAAATCTCTGTAATTATTCATTGAAATGGTTAGGTGTGTGCATACAATTACATTAGGAAATGACCTTCCATTTAGGTTATGCTGTTTTGGTGATTGTCACCATCCCTTAGCATATGAATGTGGGATTGGGGTAGTTTTGGATCGTTCCCCATTGGGTCAGGTTGTGAAAACTATTCTCTAAAACCAGATGTTTGACACTACTTTTTGTGATGTTCCCATATTTTGCAAAACCACTTTTTTATTTCAAATTTGTTTCATCCTTCACGAACTAACAAACTTTCACAAACCTTGAATCCTTCAGTATTGTACCATCATTTGAAGATATCCCAGTATTCATAGATCTCCTTTATTTGATATTCCTTAGCATCTTTTATTTCATAAAAATAATTTTTATGATGCTTATTCTCCTGATGTGTTTCAGATTAGTGAAGAATTTACTTCCTAGAAGACCTTCACAAAATCATAGAAAATATCCATTTTCAGGAATTCTCTCCAAGTTTCAAATGAAGAGTGGATGCCTATTTATAGACTTATCCCTTCACAAAGCTCCCACGATATCAACAGCCTCTTCACAAACCTCCACATCCTTGTTCATGAATCTTCCATGTAATTTTCCAATTCACGAAGATTCTCTTAGTAACATTAGTACCACATTTACATCACACATTCATGATGATTTTAAATTTATCATAGATCAAAAAATTCCATAATTTCACGACCCCCTCCCCACAAAGTGTACCCCTCCTTGGATGACAATTTGAGAAGGGAGATAATGACCCCCGAGTCCCACCTGCAGTTGGCCCCGATTTGGCGACTAGAACCGAGGGTATAATAAACACACAAATGAGAGGCATTAATCTCTAAGAGAACACATGCGGAAGATATAGATAAGTTAGAAACCAACTAACTCCAACTCAGAATGAAATATAAAATAAAACCCAAGTATACATATGCAATGTCATGAAAAACTTCTACAACTGGAAGGGGAAAACTACAAGTACCCCAAAGAAAGTAGAAACAACACCAACCACAAGCCCAAACAACTCCTGCAACCCCAAGCTAGTAGAAACCAGCTTTATCTCCAACCTACTCTAAGTGACCTAAAAAAAAGTTTATATATACATATGGTGAGTATAATAGTATACTCAGTAGAACCCTCCTCTAATCCACTCATGCAAAAGTAAAGAAAGAATGATAAAGCATAGTGAACAACAAGTGAAACTAACTCATCACATAAATAGGTATACTATATTCCCAACCTCACCATGGATACTCTCACTAAGTAACGCATATAAGAGTATATAATATAATAAATAATATCAAGGGTACCCCAGTACTACTTCCCCACTATTTTACTGCTTTTCCCCAACGTTGTACGTCCTAAGCATCTCTCTCCAAAATGGACTGCCCTCAAACACCTGGGCGAAGCATCACAGCATGCACCTCGTGCAACAAAACCACCACGTCCACACAATAATCTTACCAGGTAGTTTATGGGAGGCCCCAAAGCTCTTATAACGTGGATCATACATCACGTATTATACATCAAGGCATTATAGCCCATACAACGAGTAAGGATCCTCAAGCCATCACAGTCTATACACGTTACACCTATAGTGGTCCATAGGGTACTATATCCAGAATATATATGTGTAAATAAACACAATCTGTTACAGCCCTCTCTACACATATATGGGAAAAAATAACCACTATGCCTACAAGCACAAGTAACTACCAAGAGAAGAGAGCGGGGCCAAATGGTGTAGTCAACCATCCATCCTCCCACCGGAATGTTGGGGAAACACCCTACCGAGGCTCAGGATCCGTAGGGTATCACTTTCCCTGACTGATGGGGTGGATTAGTGTATAGAAACACAAAAAGTAAAGAATATACTATATCTCACAACCATACTTTGGGAATAACCTAGTCTTGGACTCAACTACATCTAACTTCTCTCGGACTCCCGACTGCCACTTCTAAGACTTGGTATCCTATAAGAACACAACCATTTTAAATATATTAAATGCATTACTTCATTACCTCTTTGTCAGTTCCACTTTATGTTAATTAATTAATTTACCATTAACAATTTTGCATTATATTTAATTAGAATAACACACAAAGTCCACTATCCCCTTAAAATTGTATCCTCAACATTTCGTTCCATCAAGCTCTAACCCCATGGGTTAACATCATTTAATCAATTATTTATTTACATCGTTACTTTACCATATTCCCATGAATTCTAAAGAAATATTATATGCTAATAAACATAAGTGGGATCAACACAGTGAGTAGATGAACTACTCGTCGAGTCTTTTCCGCCTATATAAAGAGCGTAGACTCATCCTCCCTTGAGAAGCTAGACACGAAAAGCATGCGGCATACCCCGCACGTCTTCACCCCTTTTAGAAGAAGGGTAAGCAAGAACAGCTGCCTTGAGTAGTGGGGAAAGTAAAGTAGATAACCAATCAAAGAAACATCAATCATCCAAAAATTCAAATCCAACCCGTTCCATCATCCTTGGTGTCCTCTCTGACAGCCACATGCATAAACCTATGTACCTCTCAACTCTAGGCGTCATCTACTTCCATAACCAATCGGCCTCTCTGACCCCACACATCACAACAACATTCCAGGATCACATCATAACACAAGAAGCAGGAAAAAAACCAACATATCAATTGAGCTTCTGTCCCTTATACAAGCAATAGGGTAACTTAGAACCCTATAATAAATTATCTTTTAACAAATAACCAATTCTTTAATCCATATTGGATTAACCGATTTATTTTTCATAGGTTCCAAATTTGGGAAACCTAATCAGTAGGCTATCACAAATAATTAAACATTCTTAATGTAGCAATTTGATTAACATCAAATTACAACAAGAGGAACCGGATTCATTTACATGCGTCTTTATCTTTAGCCAAACAATTATCAACTAATTCTGGATTAACTTTCTTTACCAATTTCCACCGAGAACGAAAAATCTAAGCAAACAAGTATAGATATCACACTATCTAGAAAACAAGAGGCAATAACCTATGATCGATCTCAATTTATTTATCCGGTTCAAATATTTATTATGCCAATTTCATTGTGATCAAGTGGGTTAAAAATTGCTAACTCTACAGTTGCACAGAATAGAAAATAGAAGCAACGAATCCCCTACCTTCAACAGTTCTTGACGTTCTTTATACGAGAACGAGGCACACAACGGGTTACGATCTCCCCCCACCGTGACAATTGTATCCACCCGATGATGCAGAGACACCACCACACCGGTCAACTCCCAAGAAAAGTCCATTTGTAATAAGGAGATAACATTCCATAAAAGGGAGAGGGGGAACTGGAGGAGATGAACCCAAAATAATGATGATAGAACATACCTTATATCGAAGACTGATCGATATTGCTTGGTTGCATCAAAATAGAGCGGAAAAAATCCTAGGAGGAAAGTTTAATTGCACAACTCCAATGGAAAGGAATTGGATGTTCGAGCATCTCACACCCGATAACAAGGAGGAAAAACTAGGGAGGAATATATATCATGCCTTCAAAATATTTAACAGAGCAATGGTTTAAGATACATTGGATTTTCCATTAAAAGTAGATCATATTAAACCATGGGGTTTGACCATGTAAAAAATATCCCGAGCCTTAGGAGAAATTAATATAGGAGTTATGACATTTGAATCGGCCTTAGAGTCCTTAAAATAAGGCTTTAAATGCATTTTACGTCAATGGAAACGTCAAAGGGGTGAAACTGTAGGAAGATGGAAACACTATTCACAAACTCGAAATTTGGCAATGGAAATAGAGGTTATCGATGGACTTCACCATTCTGGAAACACTATTCACAAACTCAAAATTTGGAAACGGGAATAGAGGTTACCGATGGAACTCACCGTTCTGGAAAAACTATTCATGAAATTAATATTTGGCAAAGGAAATAGAGGTTAACGATGGAACCTCACTGTTCTGGAACTAGTTTTCACAAACACTAAATTTGGAAAAGGAAATATAGGTCACCAAAGGAACCTCACTGTTCTGGAAACACTATTGATGAACTCAAAATTTGGCAAGGAAAATAGAGGTAAAAAATGGAACCTCTCTATTTTGGAAACACTATTTATGCACTCAAAATTTTGAAAAGGAAAATAGAGGTTACCGATGGAACATCACCATTCTAAAAAGACTGTTCACGAACTCAAAATTTGGCAAAGTAAATAGAGGTCACCGATGGAACCTCACTGTTCTAGAAGCACTGTTCATGAACTCAAAATTTGGAAAAGGAAAATAAAGGTTATCAATGGAACCTCACTGTTCTGGAAACACTGTTCATGAACTCAAAATTTGGCAATGGAAATAGAGGTCACCAATGAAACCTCACATTTCTGTAAACACTGTTCATATACTCAACATTTAGCAATGGAAATAGAGGTCACTGATGGAACTCACCATTGGAACCTCACCGTTTCACTGTTCGCATAAGGTTACCGATGACACTGTTCACAGAAGCTCACCGGTGACACTGTTCACATATGGTCACAGATGTCACTGTTCACATAAGGTCACAATTTCACTATTCACATAATGTCATCGATGACACTGTTCATAGAAGGTGATAGATGACACTGTTCACATAAGATCACCAATGTCACTATTCACATATGGTCACCGTTGAACTATTCACATAAGGTTACTGATGACACTGTTCACAGAAGGTCACCGATGTCACTGTTCACATAAGGTCACCATTGCATTGTTCACATAAGGTTACCGATGAAACTATTCACAGAAGGTCACTGATGGAATTGTTCACAGAAATGGAAATTTGGAAAAGTGTTAGGGATATGTCACCTTGACCTCTCGAAACACCTCATACACATGATTTTCGCAAAGGAATGTACCAGAGGGGTCCGAGCCATTAAATATGATACCTCTCAAAACATTCTCATCCTTGAGAATTAAAAACCTACCTAAAGGGAATACGAAACGGGGTCCTAACAACCACCCATCGAGATACCTACCAAAAGAGAGAAAGCCATAAGAAAAATCAAAATAAATCCATATTATAAACCTAAAAGGTCTAAAACCACAAAGACTACATCGATACATGAAAAGAGTTACACATCAAACAACTCTAGGTACTGATCACATATTTTTGAATCACGCTCCTAGGTACTCTCCTCTATGCCACCATGTTGCCACAAGACACGAACTAAGGGGATAGAACGCCCACACAACACCTTCTCTTAGGGGTCTTGGATCTCCATAGGTCGCTCTTCAAAGGTCGCATCATTATTAACATCGATGTCTCCCCATTCGATGATAAGAGAGTCATCATGAAGATAACGACAGAGCTATGATACATGGAAAACATCATGTATCTGGATCATCTGTGGGGGAGGTGGTACTCGATAGGCCACAGCTCCAACATGAGCTAACACCTCGAAAGGCCCAAAAAACCAAGGAGAAAGCTTAATCTCACGCTCAAACCTTCACTTCCCATGATGGGGAGTCACCTTAAAAAACATGTGATCCCAAAAATAAAAATATAAGGGTCTCCTCCGTTGGCCAGAATATTATTTCTCATAATATTGTGCTATCTTTATCCTCTCGCGAATCACCTGGACCATCTCTGTTGTATTCTTCCCTAGTTCCGGTCCGAGAATTACTACTTCTCCAACCCCAGTCCAGCACAATGGAGAATAGAAAGGTTGACCATACAAGGCTTCACATGGCGCCGTAACGATGGTGGAGTGAAAAATATTGTTGTAACCAAACTTCACCAAGGGTAAGTGCCTCTTCCACGAACCTCCAAAATCCAGAACACAAGAGCATAACATGTCTTGAAGAGTCTGGATGGTTTTCTCTGTCTGAACTTCCGTTTGGGGATGAAAATCAGTGCTAAGGCATAGCTAAGAACCAAAAGCATGCTGGAGACCTCTCCACACCTTAGAGGTAAAACGAGTATCTAGATAAAAAATGATCATCCTTGGGACACCATGAAGTCTCACCACCTCATCCATATACTTCCCTGACAAAACTTATACTGATCTTGACACCTTGATTTCTATGAAGTCAGATGATTTTGTTAAATGATCCACTACCACTCAAATAACAACATGTACTCCCTGAACTCAAGATAATATAGTGAAAAATTCTATTGAGATGTCCTCTCACTTATAGTGAGGAACATCTAACAGCTAGAGCAGTCCACCAGGAACACGATGCTCGACCTTTACCTTATGGTAGAACAAACATCGAGACATATACTCCACAACTACACGCTTTATCCCAGACCACCAAAACTGGCTCCTCAAGGCTCGGTACATCATTGCCACGCCAGGATGCACTGCTAAATGAGAACTAGGAAAATCTTTGAGAGCTGTCTCATGCATCTCCAAAGGAAAAAATATCCTTCTATGATACAACAATTGGTGCTGTTCATCCTTAGACCAACCATCAGGGTCCTCGCCACAAACAACTCGGTATCTCTAGACCTCCACTTCTAGATCCCCCAACTAGGACTCTTCTACCTTCTACACTTGAGAAGACTGCACCGTTATCTGGAAAAGACAACCTCTACCCCAAACTTATCCCATATCAAGATGTAATGCTGAGAGTTCTTCCATTACTCTCTAGGAGTCACCAGATTCACACACTGCATCACTGAGTTACTTTCAAATTAGCGAATCTACTACAATTTCCCCTTTATATGTGTATACAATATTTTAAAATTATATTCCTATATGATCTCCATCCACTGATGCTGTTATTAATTCAAGTCACACTGGGAGAAAACATTCCTCAGGCTCTTATGATTGTTGAAAACAACAATGCGCTCAACAATGAGGTAATGTCTTTACAAATTCAGAGAGAACACTACGGATGCCAACTCAAGATCATGGGTGGCATAGTTATGTTCATGGGGACATAACTGCCGAGACCCATAAGAAACTACTGATCTCTACTACATTAGAACACAACCTAACCCCAGATGCGAAGCATCGCATAAAACATCAAACTAAAATCCCTCTGATGGAAGACAATAAACAGGAGCACATACTAAGTTCTCCATTAGATACTCAAAAGATGCCTGACGCTGATCATTCCATATGAATGCCTGATCCTTCCTGGTCAAAGTTGCCAGAGGAGTCGCAACTCGAGAGAAATCGGCTAAAAACCTCTTGTAGTAGCTTGTGAGACCAAGGAATCTTCACACCTCTGACATAGTCTTGGGGGATACCCAAGACACAAACACCTTTATCTTCGATGGATCCACAACTAATCCCTACTGGGAGACCACATGACCCAATAAATAGACTTCTCAATCCCAAAACTCACACTTTTACAACATCCCAAACAACTGATGTTGATGAAGAACTCCCAAAACGTCGTGTAGATGCCCTGTATGATCTTCTTCAGATGTGGAGTACACAATGATGTCATTGATGAAAACCACAACGAACTTGTCCAAGAACTCATGGAAAACAGTGTTCATCAATCCCATGAACAAATATTGGGAATTGTTCACGCCGAACGACATTACAACAAAATCATAATGCCCATAATGACAACAAAAAGCAGTCTTCGGGATATCCTCATCCTTCACATGCATCTGGTGATATCCTGACCACAAGTCGATTTTTGAGAACCAACTTTTACCCTTCAGTTGTTTAAAGAAATCATCAATCCGTGGAAGAGGATAGCGATTCTTTATTGCCACTTTGTTCAAGAGATGATAATCGACACACAACCGCAAACTGCCGTCAGCCTTCTTCATGAACAAAACTGGTTCACCACACGGTGATACACTCAGCCAAACAAAACTACACTATAATAAACCATCAAGCTGTATACATATCTCTCGTAACTCATAAGGGGCCATCCTATATGGAGACATAGATATATGAGACACTCTTTTTTGTAGCTCGATCCCAAACTCGATCTCTCGTCGAGGGGGTAATTCTAAAACCTCTTGTGGAAATAAATCAGGGTCTTCTTCTACAACCCTAAGAAATGCCAGCTACTGAACCTCTAAATAACTCAACATTATATCAGGCATCATGGATGATAAAGACAGAACACACCTACGAACCATTAGAGGATCTCACTCGCCAACAAACACCACTGTCTCTCTATCCGTATCGAAGAAAAAAACCTTCTTCCTGAAGTAATTCACGATAGCCTACACCGAATACAACCAATCCATGCTGAGGATGACATCATATGCTTGTATTTGTAAACATAGGAAATCTCCCCAAGAGCGGTGCTCACCCATCACTAGATCACAGACTCTACATAATTCAAATAAGTCAGCTCAACCTCCAACTGGCATAGTCAATGCTGAGGGCACTGGAAGCCTCTCTACCTCATGTCCCAAAGCATGGAAAAGGGTAGGTGATATAATGGAGTGTGTCTATCTTGAATCCATCAAGGTATACACCAAGTTATAAAATAAGAAAAGGGTCCCTAGAACGACAATATGGCTCTCCTGGTGCTAGAAATGCTAAAACATGAAGCTGAACACGACCTCCTCCATGACCTATTTAACCATAATGATGACCACCGCCATAGCCACACTCTTCTCTCTGAGGACAGGGAGCGTCACATGGCTCTCCTCTACCTGCCCCATCTATACTCTACTGATCTATTTCTGGTGAAACCTGCTGCTGCTACCTCTACTGGAATTGCCTCAACTGAGGAGCCTAGAGTGGAACACCTTGTGCACAATGATTGCTCGGAAAGGTCGAGCACTCTCGATGCTGTTGACCTCGACCACCACATGAAAAACAAGTGCTTGATCCCTTGGCATAGGCTTGAGATTTTCTGCCTCTAGAGAAATGAGATGTGGAGGGATGGGACCTACCCCTGGATGAACGAAAACTCTTCTGCTCTAAAAACCGAGAACCCCATACCACAGCTCTGCTTTGTGAGGAATCATGACGACTACCCTCTTGTGATGATCTAGTTTTGGCCAAAGTCCTCTCAAAGACCTCTACCCTTGCCAACACCTGAAGATATGTCTTCAAAATAAATGGGATGACCTGGAATTGAATCTTTGGATGCAAAGCCTCCTCAAAATGCCTTTCATTGGCCTCCTCATCTGGAAATAGGTCTGAAGCATATCGTAAAAGTTTCCTGAAAAAAATTCCAAACTATCTCACACTGGAGCTCCCCTATCGAAGGGTAAGAAGCTCCTGCCGACTGGATGCCTTCGCAGTCAAATAAAGAAACTAGACTCTAAACTTGTCTCGAAAATCCTCCCATGAGATCGATGACTCCCCACGATCCCCGAGGAACAAGAACCACCGATGCCTCGCTGCTCCACACAACATCATCACACCCAAGGAAACCTAGTTCTCCTTCCGAGCACGGATTGAACTGAAGCCTATCTCGACCTCCACCAACTAGTCTTTCGTGACTACATCAAAAATGGAGCCCTCGTACTTCTATAGACTCTGGCTCTGAAATTCTCAGAGTGTCCTCGTCTAAGTGTCATCATCGTCAACCTCTATACTGTGGCGATCTGTTGGCACAACCTACTGGACATTTTCTATGTGATCTTGACGAGGACTTCGACCAGAATCTGTACCTGTAAAATAAAAAATATTTAAACATGGAATATGGAAGACTCAACATTAATTAATTAATTATTTTCTTTTATTCATTTTAGGTTAACCTATCCCAAGGACTACCCATTCAAACATAGACACAAAGAAGAATGATGCATGATCCTATCATATGTCCCTACCCTGCAACAAGTATCACCTCGTTTAGTAGCCATTGTAAACTTAAAGGTCCATACATCAGATCATAGGGGGCCCTAATTGCCTATGTATTAACCAGTCTCTAGTGTTTATATCACTTTCTAAACATGACTAACACTGTTTCCCTACCAACCCATGCAACCTCACATGTTCCAAACTCCAAACTCCATCCCATCCCTCAACCTACCTCTGATACCACTTTTTCATGACCCCCTCCCCACAAAGTGTACCCCTCCTGGGCCGAAAATGTGAGAAGGGAGATAATGACCCCCAGAGTTCCGCTTCCAGTAGGCCCCGGGTTGGATACTAGCACCGAGGGTATAGTAAATACACAAATGGGAGGCATCACCCTCTAAGAGAACACATGTGGAAGAGAGAGATAATATATACCCCAACCAACTCCAACTCAGACTGAAATATAAAATAAAACCCAAGTGCACATATGTAATGTCATGCAAAACTACTACAATTGGAAGGGGAAAACTGCTAGTACCCAAAAGAATGTAAAAATAGCAGCAACCACAAGCCCAAATAGCTCATACTATCCCAAGATACTATAAATTAGCTTAATCTTAAACCTGCTCCAAGTGACCTGAAAAACAGTTTATATATACATAGGGTGAGTATAACAGTATACTCAGTAGAATCCACCCCGAAGCCTCTCGTGAAAAATTTGTCAAAGGAAATAGAGGTCACCGATGGAACCTCATTGTTCTAGAAACACTGTTCATGAACTCAAAATTTGGCAAAGGAAATAAGGGTCACCGATGGAACCTCACTATTAGAACCACCCTGTTTCACTATTCACATAAGGTTATCGATGAAACTATTCACAGAAGGTCATCGATGAAATTGTTCACATAAGGTCACCGTTGCACTATTCACATAAGGTTACCGATGACACAATTCACAGAAGGTCATCGATGTCACTGTTTATATAAGGTCACCATTGCACTGTTCTCATAAGGTTACCGATGACACTGTTCACAGAATGTCACCGATGACACTGTTCACATATGGTCACCGATGTCACTATTCACATAAGGTCACCATTTCACTGGTCACATAAGGTTACCAAGCACACTATACAAAGAAGGTCACCGATGAAACTATTCACAGAAGGTTACAAATGCACTATTCACAATGGTCTACTATTGGAACTGTTCACCGATGGAACTATTCACAGAAATGTAAATTTGGAAAAATGATGGGGACAAGTCACCTTGACCTCACAAAACACTTGATACACTTGATTTTCACAATTGAATGGACTAGAGAGGTCCAGGTCATTACACATAATTCATTTGAGAAGCTCTATACCTTCACAATCCTCCAACCTTTATGAAATTTATTCCTTTAACATAACTAGAAGAGTGAGTTATAGAACTCCATATCTAGCAATTTGTATCCCATCTTCCATATTTTATGCTGAATAAATTTAAAAAACAATGGGTAATGATGAAATCCTAAAAAAAACCATTTATATCATATTATCAGTTGTCTTGAAAACTCTACGATGAACCTAATGTGTTTTGACAAAAAATTTGTTTTTTGTTTATAGTTCTAAAAAACCTTTATTATGATAGAGAATTTGACACCTAAGGTTTTTTTTCATATTATAGTGTGATAATATTTAGTTCCACATGTGGGGGTGGTCAATATGGTGGATTTATTTATAGAGGTTTGGACTGATTGATTTCTTTGTGGAAATTAAACAGAGGGACGATCTAAGGATGTAAAACATCAAGTATTGTTTTAGGATAATCTTTTCATTACTTTAGTGATGGGTGATGTGTTTCTCCATGAGTATCATAGTTTAATCATGGTGGAATATCATTCCTTGGAAAATACTTATCGTTCTCTCAGAGTTAGTTTTTGTGATTTAATCATGATACTCCTAGTTCCCGAGCGTGTCTCTCAGTGGTTAGTTTGTTAGAGGGTGAAGGTTGAAAAACGTGTTCCTAATGGTTTTCTTCAGCCACATGATTTTCCATAGGGAATGATGGAGGATAATATTATGGAAATCATCCTAGGCTTACCCAGATCTCAAACATGTTATGGTGTTATATTGTTAATCACATTTATCATGAGGAAATCAAGTCTCTTCATGGAGATTTAGGAGTTGATATTAGTGAAATTATTATCAAGGCTATACTTAATGGTGAAAATTAGTGTTTTTGTGGTCTAAAGATGATCATCACTGATCATTTTGGTCATTTTTTCATAATGATTTTGTAGAGGTTTCCAACATGATTTTTGATCTTAGTTATGCTTTATCACTTATTTTAAAAAATATGGGATGTTTAGAATGACTGTTCTATCTAGATATTTGAGGAAATGCTACATTAGTGAATTCTATATTTTGGTTGTTTGTGGGTGAGCAAAATACCCATGTTGTAGTTATCAAAAAAGAACAATTATCACATTACTATTGGTATGGAACCTTCTGATGAATTGAATGGCAGATATTTCCAGTTTCCACTAGTTTGGTCTTAGGTCAGAGAGTTACATGTCCAAAAATTAAAATTGTAGTATAGTATGATATATAAGGTTCAAGTGATTCATGAGTGAATGAAATCGAGGTAGGATCATCTGTTGAAGTCATTTATGGATCATAGTATGATACCTCTAGTGTTTGGAGATGGAGATTAAATTTTATTGATTTTTTCTCCATATCAGTGTAAATAGATGTTTTCTTATTGTACTTGTATTTATTATAGGATGATTTGACCATTCGAGGTATTGACATGGGTTGGAGCCTTATAATATTGATTATAACTACCTATGCAGATGATATGAATTCATAATTTATTCCTCCTATCAAAGGTTCACCAATATATTCAAGATGATTCTCACATCCTCGATTTGGGTGAGATGGATGTATAGGATGTTGTGACCTTTAAAAAATTACTTATTGAGAGTGAAGACATCATTTGAAGGTTCTGTGTAGGCATGTCACTTCCTTATTTCTTGTCATGGGGTGCCATAATGTCTTTCAAGAGAGAAAATGGGAGTGTGAGTCACAAATTCATAGAAGACACTAATAAATTATTTTAAAAAACAATATGCATGACAATTTCCTTAACAAGCAGTATAGATAACTAAGTGAAATGTGATATTTTATAAAAATAGAATTCTTTAAATAATAATACCATATATTATCCATTAAATTAGGGGTATAAATAGGAATATAATGATTATAAAAAACAGTATAATGGTTTTTACAATGAAAACATATTGATTACCTCATAATAAATAAGTACTGAACTTTCAGTAAACACTTTTTATGTTTGAAAAATATATTTTCTTACAATATATTTTTATTTATTTTTTTTGTGAAAAATTATTATAAATTTCTAAAATTTAATTTAGATATTTTACTTTAAGATATTATTGTCCTGTTTGAAATCAACATTTCAATATTTTCATATGTTTAATTTTTGGGAATTTTCTTAGAAGATTTATAATTAAGAGAATAGTGATAAATATAGATATTTGTAAAACTATCATTTTGATTCATTATTTGATTTCATTTTACTATCCCATTATTTATTTAATTTTTACTAAAGTAAGAAAAGTATAATTATTTAATAATAATTTAATTAATTACATATGAATATACATTATATTTGATTTTGGTATAAGTTCAATTTTCAGCATATAAACTCAGTTTTCAAAAAAATGTTTTTCCATGGGTTTTATGAATTTATAAAAAAAATTGAACTCATCCACATATAGTAATAGAAATATGAAAATGTATACCCATATTTATAATTAGTATTTTGGAATTTGGTAAAAAAATTCAAATTTAATTTTATTCATTATGCATAGTTACATAGTTAATATTTGTCACATTAGTAAGGGTAAAATGAGGTTAATCTGTGAGATATGGTGGAATAATATCCATTAATCATGACTCTATCCATTTGGATGTGTAGTGTTCTTCCCAATAAATACTAGATATAAAAGGTTTGTAATTTATTTCCTCTTTCCTTTGATTACAAAATGTATTTTATTTTCTTAAAAGGATAAATACGAAATTTCATAATCTTGATTTTATTTTCAATTATTTTTTTCATATGGAATCAAAGATGTTAAAAAAAATATAAATGGATGCATCTAAAATAAAAAAATTAGTTTCATTTTTTATTTATTTACTTTTATTGATGATAATATAACATTAAATACTTACACAACACATATACAATGATTGAGCATGCCGTTGAAAAATCAAGGAAAATGATTTCAAAAACTATAAAAATAACAATTTTTATGAATTGTTGACTGACATGGTCATAATAGGTAAATATAAATTATAAATTATGGTAATTGTGTTTATATTTTAATTCCATTTCCATCTTGATTTCATTTATATCAAATTAATTTAATGGTCCAAAAAATGACTTTAAGGATATTTTATGATAAATAATATTTTATATAATAGATTTAAAAATTTAAAAATACATTTAGATAATAGAAGTGGTATTTAAAATTGTATAAAACATCATCCATGGAACATTAATATTCCATTTTCTACAAATGATATAAATTTATAACCATTAATTTCTTAAAGATGTGTTACAAGAGTTAAGGTTAAAAAGGGATAATGAGGGGGTTATACTGAATGATATGGATTAAAATGAAACATAAAACATTTATAAATCATATTTTATAAATTTATTTTGACCTTATAATATCATACATTCAATATTATGTCAATTTTATGCCACATGAAAATATTATGATATAGATTTTTCGTTTATGTAATTCTAAGTGTGTCTTTTAACATACTTATAAAAGGATAGCTCCACCACTCAGTTATTCACAATGTTTAGGGACTCTAAAGATACCAATGGAATCACCAATACCTTTATATAATATATAGAATATACATATATATTCAATTATTCAAATATGACCATCCTATGATGTCTTATATTGTAACCCAAAGGAGGAATCTCAAAGAAGTGGTAATCATCTTCACCGACTCTTTAAAAAATTAATTCTTATTATGATTTATTTAAATCATTTATACTTGTGTTAACATAATTAAAAAATTATCATCAATATACTAACAATTTATTATTAATACGGGAAAATCATTTCCCATATCCTATCCATCCTAAATAAAATTAAAACACCTCTCATGCATACATATGGCCCACCGTCTCCACAGAGTGATGTAATTTTTTTTATCACCGATTTACAAGGATTTTTTAAAGATGAAAATATTTAATATATAAGTCATTTTACATCAAAATAAATATTACATAAATATTTTATATAACTTACCTTTGTACACATAAACCCTTTAAAAAATAATTACTCAACGTGTGAAAGCATATGTACTACCACCTGAACAAAGTGATGTGATTTATTTTACACGTCCATTTTTTGTGGATGATTATAAATCCATATATAATGAATATATAGGAAATTCATATAATTATTAAAATTATATAAATGAAGAAACAAGATCATTATGCAATGACCATAACTACCAAATCAAAACAAACAAGAAGAGAAGTAGTTAAATCCTAAAATGAAGATGATAATGAATGATTATTAATGGATAAGTAAAAAGATTTTATAAGAAGTGAATTTATGGAATTATAAGTATAAATAAAATTTTGGTATATATTTATAATAAAATAAAATATATTACATAAAAGGTTAATAGAACATAAGATTTGATTCAGACACAAGTTATGGTTTTATCATCTCACATTTGTTACACTTAGACATATTCCATGTTCACAACATCACTCCATTATGTGGTTTATATAATAGTCATGGATATCATATATCATGAATAAATATATATTAATTTTATTTATAGTTTCATTTGAAGTTATTTATTTTCAAATGTTAAAAAAGTGGAAGGGATTTATTTCACAATCTCATCCTAATTTGGGATTGTTTTTTTATGTTTTAATTTTCATAATTGTATGGTATTTCATTATTTAACCCCATATATTTAATAGTCTTCTCTTTATTTAAATAGAATTCCTCATGTCTGTTCATTTTAATTATTTAGGTTCCTAAACCATTTTTTTAATGAAATTTGACTTTTCAGTTCTATTCGGTCATCAATATTTTTGTGATATTAATATTTTCCTTAAACATTTGGAATACATTTTATAATGTTTTATAATTACTTTTTGAAGTCATTTTTACCCTGGTTTTGATTTATGTAAAATGGATTAAAAGGAATCTTGTAGTCATCTTTGGAATGAGGCACTCTTAACCATGTGTGTATATGTAATAATTTATTAAATGTATACTGAATGAACTAATTTTACCACTATCATAACTATTCATGTCATTGAATATTACCTTATAAATTCCCATATATATATTCAAAGAAAATTATTTTATTAATATTCTGTAAATTTTAATTTTCAAAATGTTTTCAAAACAATGGATATTTCTTTTTATTTTCAAATCGAATTTATAATGTTTTTATAAAAGAGATTTTCCATCAATGTAAGCACTCATAATGGTTTTTTATTCATTACTGGGGAGAGAATATAAAGATATTATACACATTATTTCTTTTGATGGTTTATGATCACATTTTTATAATTATTAATTGTGTAATATTATTAACATTCTATGTTCTATTGTTTAATATAAAATTTTTATGTTGATTATGTATTGAATTGTAATTTATTTTATTCATGTGATGAATGAATTTTACATGGTAAGTGATGGGTGAGGCTAGATGTAAACCCTTGATACATCAGTATATCCCATGAGAGAAACTAAACTATGTATTTTGGGGTATTTATGAAAAAATATTTATGATTTTGTGGGAAAAGTCCATGATGATATTATTATGATATAAAACATATAAATTCTAACATTTTGAATCTAGTTATTATATTACATGTGTTTCTTTATGTTTCTATGTTATCCATGGATATAGGCCCATTTTATGGTATTAGTTATATGAAATATTTGGTTATTGTTAATATCTGATATGTTATTTTTTATTTGTTTATTTTATTATATATTTTGTTTTATGTTTTCCTTTACTAAAAATCTAAGATCACCAATTATTAGGTATTATTTATCCCAGGATTCGAAAAGGGATCCATAAATGATTCCAAGGATATACTAGAAGAAATAGTACTGTTACAACTAGATTTTATGTCTTATTTCAATTTTTAAATGTAATATGATATTCTAGTATGTATCTTGTCTCCCAATACTGCTAAACAATTTGATCCATTGGGATTTCATCACTTTTTTTCTTATTAAAATTTATTAAAATTACCACTACACCAAGTATCATGAGTCATGGTGTCATACATTGGTTGATCCATATTTATATTTTTTTAACTTTACACTATTTTGTTATCTTATTGATATTCATTGATGTGGTTATTTTTTTGGACTTACCTTTGAGCATAACCCCCTAGGATTTGGTATTGGGGATGGTTTTAGATGTTTCATGGTTGTGTTATTTGTTCATATGATGGGTTGGTTATAGTGACAAATGATAAACATGAAATAAGTTATATATTAATCTCATGAATTAAAGAATACATCACTCAAAAAGTTTCAAATCTAAAGGACCAAAAATTCTTATTTCTTGTAGATTAAGTATACTGGAACTATATTTTTATAAAATTGAGAACATTTCTCTATAATAATCCTCTTATATACCCTTTACTACATATCTGATGTGATATAATAATCTTTTAACCAAGGAAACCGAAATATAAGAGAGGGGTGAGCTTAGAAGCTCAATAAGATAAAAATATATCACAATGTGTTCGATCATAAAAATTAATTAGAACATGATAAGGACTTATATATCTTAATAATAGATCATAATACCATATATTACAATTAAAAAACATGATAAATAAACATAATATCATAACTATAAGGTTATGGATATGTAAAAGTTATGACTTGTCTCACAATACATTTCAATGACTAAAAAAATACTATCATGACATAAAAGTGTGGAATAAATTAAAAATATGTAATAATCCTAAAAACATTCCATTCCTTGATAATGAACACGAAAATGTGGAATAATTTTAAACATAATATTTTTAATCAATGTGAACATTACTGTCCAAAAAATAGACCAGACATAAAATTACGAGTTGAGATAAATGTCATCACACACACCCATTGTGAACCAGATACTCACTAACCAAAACACACATAAAATTATTAGTAGAGATTAATTACATTATAATCACTCTTTGTGAACCTATAAACTTTCTATCATATTCCACTGTAAAATGTTGAGTAGAGTTTACCTAAAAAAACTCACCCATTTTGATCCTAACAAGTTAATAAAATGTTTATAAAACATTTATATCTCATGATATATAAACCTATAAAATTTTTATTTGAGGAATACATAGGTCCCAGAAATATCATAATCTATACATTTTTTTTCTAATTTGAAATAAAACATTCATCATCTCATAAATAACCCATGGAAGAAAGAATAGGTTTCTTAAAACATTCAAAAAATAACATAATATAAAATTAGAAAATTATAGAATATAAAATTAACATTTTCAAATGAAATCATATCATAATAAAAAAATGGTGATCAAAACATCTTATCATTAATGTTCAAAAATAGAGGGTAAGTAAAAGTGAAAACAAAACTGTTATTTGAAAATGTTTTGAAACATATATTTACAACCTAATTTAAAAAATATGGTTCTTTGAAGAGACATAGAAGGGTTATTGAAACCATAACAAAATGTGTTATGAATTAAATATACTTGAAATGATACAATGGTTATCAAAAAGAAGAAAAAAATACATTGAAAAAGTTTACTTTTAAAAGAATCTATAATAATGGAACCTTGAAAATGATATACTATTTTTATATATTTTTGTGAAAATACATTGAAAAAAATTACATTTTACAAAAATAATTAATAATTTTTCCCTGGAAAATATATTAATTTTATGAAAAAAATGTGGAGTGGATAATAAAAAAATTTATTTGGAAGGATGAGAATAGTTTTTGAAAATTTCAGAATAATCTTGTCGAAAACCCACATATTTAAAAAGATAATGAAAACATTTATTCAAAATGAATTAATGTGAATAAAATGATCATTTGAGATTTAAATATTTATTTTCTATTAGGGAAAGTAGAATATGGTTGTGAGCTAAAAACATAGATATAGGCGAAAAATCCATTAAGAGTAGTGGGAATTATTTAAAAAAATGACTTTTACGAAACAATAGAATCATCAAAGAAGAATACATTTGTTTAAATACTATTATCCCTAAAAAGTAATTTTGAATACAACATAAATTTTTAATTAGATAAACGTATCTATATTAAATGATAGCAATCATAGCATAGTGATTATTAAATAGGCAAAATATTTGAGTCAAGAAAACCCCTAATAACCATTGAACTATTTGAATCAGAACACCATGAGTGGAAAAAATAAAAAATTATCATTCAATATAAAGTATTATAATAGAATCATGATACAAAATTAAAATTTTAAAGTATTTATTTTAATTAAAAAGAATCATGGTGTGCATGTTAAACCTGTCTCAAGGTATTCAAATTTAAGAAAAATAAACCATTACAGATTTAGTAATTTTTTAATCCAAAGTAATTGAAGACATAAATTAAAATGTATCCTTATATACATGGAATTAAATAATGTAATTTTCCAAAATAAATTCCTACTTAGTATATCTATAATAGAAATAAAAAATTATTACATTTAATTAAAACATGTCTCAATGAAGTGGAATTAAGATAAGAAAAATCTTAAATTTTATTATAAAATATTATAAAAAACTATTTGAAAGAAACTAATCCAAAAGATGATGTTAAATTACAATGAATTAATAAAATATGTTATTTGAAATCTCATATTGTTAGTGCATAAACAATTTATAAAATTCGTCGCATAATGGAATATGTATATCAAAGAAGGATGTTTGGAAATAAAACACTTACCTATGTCTGAAAGTGTTATACACTTTCACTTAAAATAAGGAATAAAAAATTTATATTTATTAAAAACATTCCTAAAATACATATCAAGGTATATTTAAATTTTTTATTTCAATATATGAACATTTTTCACTAATTTATTATATTGTTTTTATTATGGTGGTTACATGATGTTGATTGGATAATTCCATGGAATCATTTAGGATATATTGATTAACGTAAAATGTTTTATAAAATAGTTTCATACTATCCAAAATTAAATATTATTACATCCTTTAATATTTTTAACGCATAATTTATGTATTAAAATTTGGTTTCCCTTAATGGACTCAATTTATAAATGTTATATTAATATGTCCTTTTAGTTGGAACATTTACTATAAAAATATAGTACATAATATTATACATTGAATTTATAATATTATCATAATACAATGTTATTTTAATATTAAAAAACGCTTTATAATACATTAAATACATTTTCATATCCATTATTGTTAGTTTATATGAAAAAACGAAAGGTAAATTCCATCTCATATGGGCAGTAAAAATCAAAATACATGATTGGTTTTTATATTTTTCAATGAATGAGAGAGGTGAAGGATGATGGTAAGTGATCAATTTAGAATAATTTTAACATTATCTAGATAATATTTATTAATAAATAATAACTTTATGACCATCTATGAGAGGTGGTGATGAAAAAATGAAAGCATTTCATCATGGAGGCGTTAATCCACAAACATGTATTAATGATGATTCTTGTTTTCCTTAGTTTATGAAATAGAGTAAATAATGGTCGTTGAATTACTATAATTACATCCCAACACACTAATTAAAAATAATTTATTACTAAACTATTTTTATGATTTGTTTCTCATGTAATGAATAAGAAGGAAATGATAATAAATATTTGATACGTACATTGATAGATTTAACTTCCTTTTAATAAATTCCATCGATATGAGGGATGGAGGATAAATGTTTTTGACCAGGAGAATTAGGTAATGTAAAGTAATTGAAGGTGTGAAATGTTTCCTAGTTTTTGATGGAAATTTATAAATAAAATTGTATTGCTGGAAGGGTAGAAGTGATCCCCCATTCATATGTGAAGAAGAGATCCATTTCGATGTAAAAGAAAGTTATGTAAGGGGTATTAATGCAATGAAATGAAAGTTAGGTTACATAGGTGAGGGATGTTTGGTAATACATGTATGTAAAACGTTAAAACCAAAAAAATTATTTTTATCAAATAAAATGGTAATGATATATTAGGGAAAATTTAGACACATTAGAATTTTTATTTAAACACATATTACTCATAATTTAATATTAATCGTTTAAATTATTTTATTCCTAAAAAAGAAGTATAACCTTACTGAAACTTTTTAACATGATGAATCATAATTTTTTATCCATTTACACTAATATATACACAAATATTATAAATGGTTATTTAAAATTAAACTCACATAACACATAAAAGTGGGTATTTAATAAAATATTGTTTTGAATTATTAAGCCTAGGTATAAGATAAATTATTGTGGGTTATATATTATGAATATAGTAATTTATTTGTAATAAAAAAATAGTCATTAGTCATAATAACGAACAAAAACCTAATTTTCCATTTTAAAGGTTTTATTAAAAGAATCCAATGAAGAAAATTATGAAATTCAATTTTTTTACATAAGTCCTAAAATATGAAATATATATTTTATAAGTTAAAAATAATATTTTATATTCCATAATTATACTCATAAAATATATATTTTATCAACTAAAATTTTTTACAAACTTTTAGGATGTTCAAATATATTAATGATGTGAATAATTTCACCATTTTAGAAGAAATATCTATTTTTCACTAATCAAATAAAAAGTTATTATCGTGGAAAAATATAAAAATATTTCTATGATAATTTTAATATGAAAAATTAAGAAAATAATTTTAATTTATAATATTTACATATTTTTTTTGTAAAAATATATTTTTATAAGAAAATAAATAATATATAGGATTTTTTATTAAAAATAAGCTTTTCATTATTACCTAATATTAATTATTTACCTTCTAAAGGTAAAAAATATTAATAGAATACCATCATAATTTTTATTATAGATTTATTAATAATTTCATACTAAGATATATATTTTCATTTATGTTGTGTATAGCATGTGAAAAAAGTTATAAGACTTAGGTTGAATTTTAATGATCCAAAATATTGGGTCATTCTATTGGAATGTGTTTATAATATACTAAGATAATTGAAATTTATCTTATGGTGTGTTATTTATTAACCCTTTCTATTATTTATGGTTTTTCTTTAACAAATTGAGATTGATAATTAATTTAGAGATATGTTATGTAGGGTCCCATATTTTATAAACCCTTGCCTTGTGATATTATTATCATTTTAGTGTCATATAAGGTTCTCAAGGTAATTTCCATCATTATATTTCTATGTTTTTTCTTACAGTAAGTGGATTAACCATGTTTTAATATAGTTTCTAATAGGTAATATTGTTTTTTCATGCATTCGATAATATTTTCTTTCGGTTATCTGTTCCATTGTTTGAGTGATTCCATGTTTGGTCATAGAGTCTCCATGTTGGTCTTATAATCAATCCATTCACCAAACCATGGGTTTTTTGTTATGGTCATTTGGTTGATCATAAATTCAATTATTACTTATGTGATTGAAACAATGGTAGTTCAGTGGAACCTTTGGTCAATTGGTTAGTTGTTGATCATGCCGTCGATACATTCAATCATGAGGAAGATTTTATAATCACTATCAATTCTCATAGAGGATCTTCCCTATTGGTGGTGGAATTCTATTTTTCCTTAAAATTCACATTTTATGAAAATATCCCTATTAATTGTAAGTATAAAAATAAAAGATAAAATCATTTATATTGAAATATTAATAAGCTAATATATTTGATATCTTTGAATTCCATAAGTATTATTTTTTAAATTAGTCATTATATGTTAATTAATTAGGAACATAATAAGTTTGTCTATAAAATGAATGAATAACCTATATTTTGAAATCCAAGTATATTCATTTCATTTATTTTAAATTGTTTTTTTCATATCGTTGGGTCTTCTTTATTTTTATCAATCCTAAAAAATCCAACAATTTCTCTAAGAATCCTATGAATACTTCTAAAATCAATTTAATTTATTATCATGATTTCATATCCTATAGGTGACCCCATCTCTCTCTTTGGATTTGGTGCATAAACCATGTGAAGATTCTTTATATGGGTTTGGTGATTCAATTATACTATTTTATTTTACAAAAATTTGGATTTATTAATGATTTATCTTTTATTTTCTAAAGGGGTGTGATTTTCATTATTCAGATAATAATTTTCATATCAAATAATTAATGACTAATGAATAATTAGTATATTATTAAATAAAGAAAAATAATATGAAGTCTTATATTATAGAATATTTTAACATTATTTAAATCAAAATATTAAATAATATATACATCAGATATTGTAATTAATGATTATTAATTCATATTACGGGTATTATTGAATTAAAGTAGAAAAAGGTTTGTCAAACATTTTCTAGATAATATTAATAATATGATAATCATATTAAGTTAACTGATATTAATCCTTTATTAGTGAAAAATAATTTCAAAAGTGGAAAATGCTTATTTATATTAATAATTGATTCTAAAAATTAAAAAAAATAGATTATCACTTCATGCTATAGTTTGTTTTTGTTTCCTGGATACTAAATAATTGGTATGGTTTTTGTGACTATATGTTCATAATGATAATTTCTTTGGTTTTGCCTTATTATTTTGTAAACATTGTGCTATATTTTATTATTTCTGTGTTTTTGTTATTGTGTATCATGTTTTAAATACCTATTTTAATAAAAACATAAATCAAGAATAAATTTAAATGGATGTAGAAATATTATTTATAATTAATTAAAACTATTAAAAATAATTTATAGTATTATATAAATTATTTTTGTTCCAAAATATGTTGATTTTATAGCTATAGAAAGATACCATCTATAGTTTCTTAATGCATAAACCCTATGAATAATCAACTGTTTTTTAATATAGGAAGTAAAAGGGTTTTGTTCCAAATTAAAATGATTGAGGCTAAACAATCCCTTTTCTATTTTGTGGAATCATGACTACCATGACGTCACACCTTTTGATTCCATTTTTTGTGTATTAGGGATTTTGTTACATCCTTATGTGGGGAGAATAAACTTATTTTTTATTTTTTATCAAGGATTATAAGACCATTTTTGTGACTTGATATCAATTGTTAATGTTAACATTAATATGGCTATGAATGTTGATTAGTAATGGTATAGAAACCTAATCTATATTGATGGTCGATGATAGTAATAATATGAAAGATTATGCTATGTGAATCAGTTTAAATTTACAATAGGATGATCTTGATGATTTTACAGAGGGGATTGATCATCGATATATACCCCTTTATTTATTCTTTTATTGGATGAATGAAATGATATTTTTTATTATGGTTTCCAGCTACATGATTTTTTTGACCATAGGCAATGCAACAATGTAATTGATGTGGTAGATTAGTATGTGGTTTTGGAGTATAAGGATAATTTATAAAACAAAAAAAATTCTATTAATATAATGGGGACAATGTATGGTAATATCATATGATAATTACATAATCATGAATATAAGTAAGAAATATGTTAGTGTTGATGGAACATGACCTATATAATAAAGGTATTAAAATTGGAAATGAAAAATAAATATTATTAATAAATTAGTAATTAATTATTTAATATGAGAATTTGATCCCGCATTATGGGTTGAGACCTAGACCATATTAGTGGTAGTCGGGGGTCATATGTGATGATAACTATAGATGAGTCTAAGGATTTACAATTAACTATATTGTAGTTTTCTAAGATATATCTTATATTTTGTAATTTTATAATCTTCCCCACCCGCATCAGTTGGGAAACTGATACCTAAATGTTGTGGGAGATGTTTTCCAAAATAGCTTGAATTGATATGGAATATGTTAATATCTTCTCCCACTCCTCTCTCTTTATTTAGAAATATTTTTGTGTAGGAATATCCATGTATATAATGGCATAAAATATATAGTAAATTTCGACAATGGTTGTGATGGATCATAGTTTTACAATAACTTAATGTGCATTATATAATATCTGAAGATTATAGAACATATTTTTGTTCAAATGTGTTATGTATGGATTCCCATAGGTTTACATCCATGGGTGTGATGGATTGAGGTATAATGTATTTATAGGTATTTTAGTGGATTCTATTCAAACACATTATTAATGATTAAAATGTAAGGGTGATATTTATATATGGGATGGTACCTTCATATGATGTTAAGATATATGCGATACTATGGTAGGTAGGGTCAAGGCCTAACTTTCATCAGAGGTGTATTGAAAAATGGAAGGGATGTGCACACGATTTGTTGCATTAGTGTGTGATATATATAAACTATTTGGAAAATAGATGTGGGGTACAATCATATATATAGATTCATTTTTATAAATAAAAATATACTCATCTGGGTTACTTGGTGAGTGATCCAAAATGACAATGATAATGGAAGTATTATCTATTTAAGAGATTAGTTAATATCATTTATTTATTATTCACTATTTTCAATATCTTTTTCAAAATTTTCACAAAATTTTTCTAGAATGATCCTACTGATTAGAATTGATATTCTAGTTATGGGTGAGGCAACCTAAAAATTGTTCATCTGGAGTTAAGAAAGAATAATAGACAAGGAGTGAATTTTGATTTTAAAATAAATTAATTACAAAATTTAACTGATATATAAGATATATTATTTCAATGTAGTAGAAAATAAATGAAAAATAAAAGAATATAATTTTATAGTGGTTCATATCTAAATGATCGTAATCCTCTCTTCATCCCCCTAATGAACTATGACTAACGGTACCCACTATAAGCACTATTATGTAATATTACGTTGTAATTTTCATGCATATAGTAACAAACTAATTTCAAATCCTTCTTCTCATGAAGTCTTAAACCAAAATAGACCAGATTGTTTATACCTATAGGTATAATCCAAAAGACTTCATATATCCCTTGGGGGTACAAAACAATTCCTTAAATTTTTTTGGGTGTAATAACCCACAATCCATCATTTGAATGAGTAGTATAACCCAATATAATTACGAACATAGAAAAAATAGGAAGAAGTAAAAAAGCATCAATCCAGATGAATTATTCATGTTTTAGTGTTGTGTAAGAAAAACATTCTCTAGAAGTAATGGGTCAAATGATATCTATATAACTAGAAGTGGTAATTGATCAACAGAAAAATTCAGCACTCGTGTAATTCATGTAGTCCTCAACCAATGTTACGAGACTGATTCTGCCAACTCTAAATAAATATATTTTATTTGAGCACATAAAATTTTAAAATATTGACACCATTTTATATTTTATTTTCTTTAAGAATGAATCCTGCATGCATCTTCAGGGAACTACTTCAGTGTTGCCCACACATTTTCCCCATATAATATTCCATGCGTATATAATTTACAAATGAAAATGAATATTTATGAATGTTTACCTTGATATTATGTAAAATAGAAGAAAATACATAGTATAACCCATTATACAACTTAATATAACATTTATTAATAAGAAATAATATTTTATAAATACTCCCTGATAATATTTGAGAGTAACTTTTATATTTCATTCAATTTGAATTTAAATAACTCAAGCTGTAGAATATTAGAATGATATTCATTCACACTTAAACCCATGAAAATAACAATTATTTCATCATAAAAAAATTACAACATGTTCAAATGGCTTCAAAATAAAATATTTGTAATTAAATTATAAATAAAACATTATTTTTATCCATGTTAAACATGTTGTAAATTGAAATTTCAAATATTACGAAAAAAGAATATTTCTAGGATTAACAATATACTATACAAATTTACAAAACACCATTGGAAAATTTGCATATGGGTTTCAAATATGGCATTTTAATAAGTGTTTCACATAGGTTAATAACAAAGGCAATTCACCATGTATCTGAAATCATCACATATCAAAAATTTTACATAGATGAAGTCAAAAATATATATACAACTTGACTAAAATAATTTCATAATTAAATAATACCTTCAAAACAGGGTATTGTAATGTAATTTTATAAATAACATAATAATATTTATTTTCACATAAATAATAATATTATTAAATAAAAAACCAAAATAAATAATATTTTTCTTAATCCATAAATATTAATAAAAAAAGATACAAAATATATATCCATAATCAGTATTTGAATGTGAAATAAAATCTTTCTTCATTGAATACCATGATACTAATGATTTACTGAGTAAATGAATCATTTATAAATTTCACTTTTTATATATCTTATATGTACCTAAATTATAATATGATTATCTCACCAAATCCAAATTTGTTTTTATAGGGTAAAATAAATGATGATTCAAAGAATGTTTAACATAATTAATAAACAGTTAAATATATTTCATGACATTCCTTAGGATCAATTTGATATCTAAAACCCCAAGAAAATGAAAAAATTAAATCTAGAATAAAAGAAGTAAAATATATTAATCACCCAATCATTCCTCTATATGTTTTAAGATTAACATATTTAGAGGATTTTTCTAAATATAGCATATAAGAAGTACTATTGGGAGTATTTTCACTTTTGAACAATCTAAACAAAATATCGTACCTAATTATTTATCATACATAGACTGGTTTCTAGAAACACCAGTATTTCTGCAAGGAAATTATAAACTATGGAAAGAACTGCAATCACCTCATCATGCTCATATCAAATTCAAAAGACATGGATTCTAAAAATTACATACTAAATTATTTTCATTTTAAGATTAAAATATGATTTCAACAATATGTATTGGTAAAAAAAATATCATTAAAAAATTTCTTAATAAACATAGTAAGATCAACATTTCATTTTTCAAAATGGTTATTCAAAATAAAACTAGTAAAAATTTCACACCAAGCTTGTGGATCTTGTCTCAAACCATATAAACCCTTAAAAATATTTAAAAAAATGATCAGGTTGTTTTTCAATTTAAAAAATAGTGGCTATCAAACATACACATCTTCATAAATATAGCCATTTAGAATGGTGATTTTGATATCCTTTTGAAATATATTTAATCCATAGATTGAATCATAATATAATTATATCATATTTCATTCTAACCTAGAAACATGCACAAAGTATCGTTCACAATAAATTCCCTCTTATTCATATTTTTGTTGATCTAAATTCTAATCTTATTTTAACTAGGTTTATCAATGAATTGTTATTATTTGAAAAGATTCATTTTTTTTGCAATAATATTAAAATCATTTGGGGGAATAAAAATGGCCCACAAAGTGTTCATTGTAAACAAATTAAATTATTCTTGAATAGCCAATATCCAATTACCATTATCTAAAGACTCATCAATATTCTTTAAAAAAGTTTTTATATAAAAGAATTAGAAGCACAAAAATTTATAATAGAGTTTTTTGATTGATCTTTTGATTCAACATTACCAATAACTTTGTTTATGAGATGTTATCTACGAGTCTTCCATAATTATTCATGAATATGTTCAGATTGAGAAGAAATATCCCCCTTATTATTTACATCTATATATTTAAGTACTTAGTAATCAAAATTAAATTATCTTAATTAGTATTAATGTTGATCAATATCTTCATATGTTTTATTCAATGAATTTTAAAAAAAAATTAAAAAAACAGATTATTCAAAAACCATGGTTCTTTTACTGAATAATATATAATCCATAATATTGTTTGAATATCTTATGATTATAATGTCATCATATTTTTCATTAAATTTATCCAAAGAATCCATGGTATTATAAATAAAACATTTACACCCAAGCTCTCTAAAATATCAAATTTTAGGTTTTATTCCATTCCAAAGCTCATAAAATGATTTTTAATCAAGGGTATTAAAAAATTATTTTAGTAATATAATAAGAGGTATTCACAACTTCTACATAGAAATATGTGGGTATATTAAAATCTTTAATTATGGTCCTATCCATTGCATGATGTGTTATATTTTTCCTTTCAACTATATCATTTTTGTGGTGTCCAAGGTCTTGAGAAATTATGAAAATACCCATTTTACCTAAAACATTGGATAAATTCCAGATTCAATAAATCACCACCACCATCAATTATAATAAACTTAATTACATTTCCTTTCACATATCGAACTCTTTTATAAAATGTGATAAAATTAGACAATATTTAAGTTTTAAGGGTAATAAAGTAAACCTGTGTGTATATTTTAAAATCATATTTAATAAAAGAAATTATATATTTTAAATCCTTAACTAGTTGATTTAATAGGACCAAATTAATCTAAATTAATGAGATCAAGGGGCCTTGTTGTTTGTAATTACATAACTGACATCAAAATGATGTTTTGAGGTTTACCTTCCAAACACGAGTCAATAAAAATCTTGTTGACCTCATTCAGTTCCAGAAACTATAAAATAAGCCTTTTATTGGAAAACATTTGAATCAACATGAAATTAGCATGTAACAACCTACAATGATATAAAAAGTTTTCAGAATGAGCAATATTTAACCCATTTACATTTTGATCACTTAATTCAATAAAATTAATTAAATAAATGTTTTCTTATTCATTTTCTATAAAACATAAAAAATAACATTAAAATAAGAAATTCATAATTTTAAAATTTAAAAAACATTATATCATCACATATTTGAGAAATACCTATTATTATTTTTTTCAATCCCTCAAAAACATAAAAATTAGAAATAATAACTGATTTTAAGTACCAATATCACCAAAACATTTTACCATTATTTTGTAATTATCACCAAAGGTAACATTACATCCATAAATTTGATTTAATGATAGAATATATGAAATATCACTTTTCATGTGTCTTGAGCATCCACTTTCCATTTAAAAATAATCATTTTAGGCTCCCAATACATATTTACTACAAAAATAGATTTAATAATTTTTAAGTACTCAATAAATAATGAGTCCAATGGGATTAAAATATGAATTATTTAGAATCCATAAATATATTAAATACTTGTTTATAGGAAGTCCATATGAAAAAATATAGAAATAAAAGCCTATGTATGTCCAGGAGATTATAGAAATATCGTGGAACACTCATTAGCATAATGAACATTCATGTGAAATATAAAACATGAAGAAATAGAAACACCTAAAATAGGTGTTTAAAAAAATATTTTACATTATAGGAATATTATTATCATATCCATGATCAAATATCCTTTTATTCATTTAATTAATAATGGATATTTTATCAAAATTTTCTCGACATTGAACAGAAATGGATGGACATTATTTTAAACTTTAAACTTCATTTTTTACTTGTTTATTATCCATAAATACATTTTCAAAATTCTATATTTCAAATCCATGATACTTATACATAAAACCAACAAATCTATTTAAATTATCATTTTCAGAAAGTGAATGTTTTATATTTTTTTGGCCAATTTATAGATTTGTATGTGCATGATTTTTATCTTCCTAGATATATTTATTCATATTTTTACTCTCCATAAATTTTTTTATATTATCTCGTAAGTTTCATGCATAAACAAGTGACTTTTCTACTTTAGGTTCAAGATTATAAAATTCATTATTCCATTCATTAATTGTTGTTTTTATGATTCATATCCAGAAGAGGAATAATATGTAGAATAAATTACATGATTTGATGAATCCATTTAAAAAATTAGCCACATATATTTCAGAACTAGATAATTACGAAAAACATGAATCCTCAATACAATTATCTTCATAGGTCATTGCCTTGTTTTTATATACTAAATTATATTATTCATGTCCAAACATAATCTTGGGTGATCAGGCTTGATAGTACATCTCTTCCTATAGTCATAAAACTTTTCATCATGCCGATAATTGGAATTGAAATTAACCTTATTATTTTCCTCATACTCATCCAAATTATAGTCTTTATAGGATATCCTTGAATAAACATTATTCCTTTTATATCCACCCTTGGTAATATATTTTGTATCATTTTTTCACTTCTCTATAAATCGTCATCAGAAGAGTGTGTAGATATATTTTATTTTAAATAAATTCCATTCTTCTTTAAATTATCATCTTTAGAACGATTTTTTAGTTCCAAATCATATTTTAAAAATTATATGATAATATTATCTAGTGTATATTTATGAATTTTATTACATTCATAAAATTATAGCTTATTAAGATGAAAATTCATAGAATTTTATCAAAGAACTGTTTCAGCAAGAACATGATTTTAACAAGTCTCTCCGAAACAATTAATACCACTTAAAATGTTATTAAATCTATGAAACATATGATTTAAAATTTTAATCACCATCCATTTCAACTTCTTGATACTTAGATCTTAACATACCCAACTTAGTTATAATAGTAACATCCGAACTGAGATGTGTAAAAAAAACAATTTCCCAGATGTCATGAGATGTCTTTCATTATACAAAATAAATATAAAAAATAATATTTATTACAAAATATAATATATTAATCACCTGTCTACATAAAAAATACTTTACAACATCATTACAGACTAATAATGTAAGTTCACCGTTAGGCAGCTTATATAGATTTTCCATGGTTCTTTAATGATCAATGATATGTTTCTTAATGAAATATTAAATTCAAGATTTCCAAAATCCATAATCAGTACTATCAAATTGGGGCTCTTATTTTACCAATAAAAAATTTGAACTAGATATTTTCATATTAAAATTTTATTTTCCCCTTTATTTTCATGTAATAAATTTTGTATAAAAAATAAATAAAATATATATTGATGTTGTGGTCAACCTATGAAGTCAATTGTTAGAGTAGATAAAAGAATTAAAATAACGAAGAGGGGGGGGGGGGTGAATTGGCCTTTAATATTTTTATTTAATGAATTGAAATGATACAAAATATGTATAATGTTAATTTAGTGGAAAATAAAAAACAAGAGAATATATTTTTATTGTGGTTTAGATCTAAGTTAACCTGCTCCACTCTTCACCTATCTCACAAATGAGAGTGATGTTAACCTCTATAAACAATATAATAAAATCTTATATTTAATTTTTCCCACATGGAGTCAGAACCAAATTAAAATGGCATTTCACCATGGATTCTTAAACCCAAATAGACCAACCTTTCTTAACGGGATGCACAACCCAAACAACTTTCCCTTTTCTACTAGAGGGATAAAATAATTCCGATATTTTGTTAGGGACACAGAAACCACAATAATACATTTTAATGGGCACAATAAAACTTTAAAATTATAGAAAAAAATAAAAAGAAGTAAAACCCATTAATTTGATGCATGCTTCAAGTTAGAGAGTTGAAGGAGAAATGAAATATCCTGTATTAGAGGTTCAAATTATTTTAATTTAGTGGAAAAAATGATTTTTTTCACAAAAAAAAATTCAACACATGTATATTTCATGTAATCCTCAACCTTATTAATGTGATATTAATTATATCAACTCTGAAAAATATATTTTTCTTTAGTCATAGAAAATTTTAAAATATCAAGACCATTTCAAATTTAATTTCTTGAATTAATAATCACACATGAAATTTAAATGAACTTCTTCATAGTTTTCTATGATTTTTTCTACTATTATATTCCATGATTATATCATTTCTAAGCGACATAATTTAATTATCAATGTTCACTTCAACATTTCTTAAAACAAATTATCTATATAGTGGAAACCATTAGAAAATTTAATATAGAATTTTAAAATAAATTTTAATACCCTATAAATAATCCCTGATAATTTTTGAGATTGAATATTCATATTTTATTCAGTTTGATTTTAAATATCTCAAGATGATTCATTTTTGTGTCAATATTCATGTAGGATTAAACCCATGAGAATACCATTTAATAAATCATAAAAAATTTTATAAAATGTTTCAATGGATTATAAATAATCAATAAGTAATTATAAAACAAATAAGACAATAATTTTGTCCGTGATACACTTACATAACAATAAAATGTCTTGTATTATGAAAAAAAGAAAAAATCACCATGTTTTAAATTATCCAAAAAAAATTAATAGAACCACATATGAATATTTATGTATGGGTTTCACATATGGTATTTATATAATGGATTCACTTAGGTGAATCACGTAGGTGATTAAACACATAATATAATTCTTTATGTATCCAAAATATGACAATAACAAATTATAAAATATGTAGAGAAATTAACTTATACAAATGAATACATAAAATAGACCGTCAAAATAGAAGAATCAAATTTATCTAAAATTTAATTATATTCTTTAAATTTCATTATATTTCAATATAATAAAAAATAACTTCATTTTTAATTATAAATATCATGTTTTAATTATTATAATGTTTAAAATTAATCCTCGAAAACTGTAGAATTCATACTGAAATATTCAGTGCATGATAACTTAATTAAGGACATGATAAAAATAAAATCTTAATTTTATGTCTTTTAAAAAAATGTATATAATTTTTTAATCTCTATAAATAAATAATAATCAATCAATTTAAATATTTTATCCCATTTTAGGGATGAAGCACAAAAGGTAATAGATTCTAGAAAATCGACTATGTGAGAGAATTTCCTACATGGATTTTTGTTACACAATATATTTGTCTATGTGGGAACAATAATTTTGAAATTTTGGAATAATAGAAACATATAAAAATGATACTTTAATGTGTTAAATAAAAATTTTATCCTTTATGGAACATGTTATAAAAATAAAAATGTAAAATAAAAATATAAATTATGTAATTAATAATAAGATATAACCCAAAGTAAACATTATATTAATTAATTCATAAGGTAAAATAAGTAATATGGTAAAAAAATCTATTATAAAACTATATAATCATGGAAAAATGAAAAAAATATGGAAAAAATAAAATAATATTAAAACATAATAACTCTATGAGATATTATAATTAAATAAATCATTATTTTTAGAGTTATTCAAAATAAAAATAGTTACATTTTTTATTACAAAAACAATTTCCTAAGATTTGATATACTTATGTTAGAGGAATAAAAAATAAATATTTGTAATCATAAAAACATAACGTGGTTCTATGATCCACTCAAAAAACATTATATACATAAATATTACATCTTATTATATGAATACTGATTACATATGATTATAATCCTGTCCATAATTGTCATGGTTTGGAGATTTGGAAACATATATTTAAAAATAACTGGTATAAAAACGATCTTCATCATTTACCATTATGTTCTTTATAATTATCACTCATATTTAACATATTATATATAAAGCCATTATTCATATCATGAGGAAAAGAAAACACAATAATTGGTGACTTCATATTATATGTAAGCATAAGGAAGATATCAATCAATAATCATTTTAACCATAAAATTTAAATAATGGTCTAAAAACATTATAATAAAATTTTAACAAATAATAATTAATAAATCATAACCATAAGTCATTGAATGAATTATGGTAGTTTATAATACCTGAATCATAAATAAACATCAGAATAGAAGACAAGGGGTGATATCACATGCAGTCAATTATGTCATAAAATCATGGCATAGTTATAGTCAAAGAAATATTATGTAAATGCTACCCACTAAGACATTAAAAACCTATTAGATCTGGGGAAACCACACTTGTACTTTTTTGTTTGTCCTCTCATGAATTATATATAGAAATGGGATAACCTACCTTATACCCTTGGATATCATGAAACAAAATCCCTTACCATATTCATAACAGTTATTTAATGAAACCACCCATCACATAATCATAATCCATTCACATGTATGCCCTGAGATCATAAAATATTTTATCACTTACTCATAGATTATCACGTGGAAGATAAAATAGGTTTCATCAATATTTCATCAAACTAATGTTAAAACACTATAAAAAAATAAGCATGGTGTCATTGTATAAAATAACTAGTGAAGCATAAGTAACATCTAATGATGTTATCATTGATGAAATATTCCTTTAAAAGAGCACTAAAATATTTCCTCAGGTAAATACCATTTTCAATTTGAAATAATTTATTTAAAATAAAAACTATTCCTGAATATTTAGAATTTTTTTTCTAAAAGAAACATGGATACTTGTAATGTAATATTCTTAAAAAATGAAGACATGATGATGGGGGAATTAATTTATTCGATGTGTGTTAAAATAATGATTTAGTTTACACCATGGGTAAAAAGAACCTCATTTGGAAAATGAAATGAAGATTATTTTCAAACCATATTATAGAAATACTTATATTGGAAAAAATGAATTTAATAAATGTTTGTTAAATAATGGAAAAATTCATCAGAACATTTTCATAAAAATATAGAGACGAATGAAAAGATTTCTTGCTGAATAAAAAATCAACATTTTCCTTAAAAAAATATTCCAGACCATTCCACACAAAGATAAATAAATATTTATTGAAAAAATTGTGATTTATAGAACTAAAAATAAAATAAAATATATATTACATATGGTATAATAAAGGTATAATTACATCATTAAAAAAATTTAACATAGAAAATCCATGAAAATGGTGATATTATAACATAAAATGCATAATTCATTAGTAACTGTTAAGTTTTAAGTCATATAAAATAAATAAAATCAAAGTATACTTTAAATATCATGAAAGTAATTATATTTTTAGTAAAATTAATCCATGTGTAATTATATTCACCGCATGAAGTAAAAAAATATTGGATATGGCATATGTCTCACAGAAACAAAAGTGATTTGAGATACCATTAACTTAAGTTCTACATGATTTGGAGGCACTCTAACATATTGTATAATAAATTAATATTTATTATACTATTACACCAAGACTATATTGGAACTTATACAATTGTATCACATGTTAATAAAAATAAATTTTTAAAATCATATATCCTAGTGATAATAGTTTTATTTTTCCAGTACGTTTCGATTCAGATGTTATTTTCCATTCATCTTTTCCATAGATCCATCATATACATAATGTTAATAATGAAAAGAACATCAAATTATATATATATATATATTTATGACCATCCATAAAATTTATAAATAGAAAAATAAACTACTCCTTTCCTAAAGATGATAATTTGTATGTACCATGATTTTCATTTTCGTTTTGTTAAAACAATGAAGGAATGACATATAAATAATAGTCTATTATTATAGAAAATTATTATATAATAAATATAAAATATATTTATTATATACATCATTATATCCATCAATATGTGCTGGTGATAGGAAATTAATTATATCGCTATGTGGTAGTGGTTGTCCCTGTGCACGCACAACCCATACTTTCAATTACTATTTGATGGAATGGTGGTGTAAAATTGAAGTACCATATTAATAATAACTTATTAATATTTTTTAATACATGTAAATTCTAATTATTATGAATAAAACAATTCTATATATGTTGTAATATGGAATAAAAATGAAAAAAATTTATTATTATTTACACCTCTTCTTGGTGAGGCCACTATTGACCTAAAACTAAATACTCCAAAATGAAGGGTTATGAAAAGAACATTGGAAATAGTATGAAGTAAGGTATATGTAAAAGTTTTCTTGATATGTATTTTTCAATCCTGAAGGCTCAATATTCATGAATAAGGGAAGATAAGAGGGTCATTTTTATAATTGGTGGGAGAGATACGAGTTGAATTTTATAAAATAATTCAATAATATTAATTTTAATTATTGTGAAATAGGGTCAAAATGGAAATATTGTTTATGATAGAATAATATAATGTCTACAGATCTATAAAAACATGAATAAGGAATTCTTTTATAGTATTTCTACCTTCTTTAGACCAAATTGTGCTCTCAAATTATTAATATTCTTACTGCTCATTATGAACAAAAATGAAAGTAGATTTATTAATAAATTTTTTTATAGTTATTTCAAATTTTGAATCAATTTAATAAAATAAAATTTATATAATATTTGGAAAATAACATTTGTATAATTTCGAACCACACAACAAAACCCATTTTTTGGAAAAATGATTTCTTAAGCATAATCAATCCATTTTTATTTTCAAACAATTTGATGAATATTAAAATAATTAAATTAATATATATTCTGTAAATTTGAATAATTTTATTTATAATTTATGATTAATTTAATTTAATTTGATAAGAACACATTACACATATTAATTTTTTTGTCAAAACAGACTATTTTTACCATTACATGTTTTTATTTTCATTACTAACCATTAGATAACTAATGTATAGATGATTATTCATACCATATCAATAAATTTAATTAATATTAATTTTTAATATGGATAAATTTATTTGTCCATATAAAAATTCATAAAACATAAAAAATTCATTTTCATCAAAAAATAGCCCTTTTAATCAAGAAATGATTTTATAAAAAAATTAATGATTATTTCTAAGGCACAAGTAAATAAATTTGAATTCAGTAAAACATATATATTTTTAAAAATTATCTTAATCATATTCATTGACGGTAATCAAAAGATAAGTATATTAATGAATAACATTTCATATTTTTATTTAGACTTGGGGTTGCAAGTAATAAAAGTTATCAAATACATAAAAATTATTTCAATAGAATACATATAAAATTTCAAGGTATTACATTCAACCACATAAAATGATTTTTTCACATAAAACAACATCACTCCAATAAAAATGAATGATGATACATATACTTGATTACATCCTTGGGTTCTATATAGCATCATAGAATTTATTATTCCCCCTGAGAACATAAACATAGATAATAGTCCTTCCCTATAGCACTTTATCTCTTTGAAACATGATTTATATTAGTTTTTCTTAAATGGAAGGATCATTATCCACTGGTAAAACATCCACGTTCAATACTTGTTATGGGACATGTATGTACATCCTTAAAGGTGGTAAACAAAACACATAATAAAACTACGAGAGTATTGTTGGAAGTAGTTTTTCCATTGTGTGATATAAGATAGACTAAAAGAGGGGGTGTGAATTATACATTGAAAAATTAAACATATAATTTTCACTAGCTTCATGAAATAAATTATATGTATTTGAAAATACCAATAAGATCAAAGAAGGATATGATTTTTAAAATACTGATAAAATCAAAGATCAAAGTAAAGGTAATATGTACTATATTGATATACTGTTTTTACAATAGATATATGTTGATCTCTATCTTTTATTAAAAATGAAAAGTTTATGTAGTGGAACAATAAACTATGTAAATTATTGAAACTTATTTAACATTTTACATAACTAAAATTTTAAAAATAATATGACTATAATTTTAGAACAAAACATAGAGAATTGGGTTTCAATCATAAAACAAATTTAAATCGATATTTATTAAAAACTCATATTTAAACAAAAGGGAACGATATATCTATAGTCTTAATAAAATATTTAAAAAAATTTCATCATGCCATTAGGTATCCTGAATTTTATACTTATCATAATAGATGACTTTATATACCCTTAGTCCATTAAGTATACATATTTTTAGAAGCCCACTTACAAGTATCAGAAGTAACCAATCTCTCCAATCCTAACTATGGAATCCATCCCTTAGATAATCACAGTTTCTATCATTCTATTCCAGAAAGATGTTTTTCACCTTGGATCTTTTTTAGAAAAATTACAATTAAAATACTAATATCTTTACAAGAAAAACCACACACAATATATCTCTGACTATAAAATCTAAAAAACAGTATTACAGTAATCATAAGTATACAATCAAATTTTTATTTAATGATTCAATAGAAAGAGAAAACTATAGAGTTTTATTTTTTATTTCCTTATTCTAATGATCTAGGAGAATATCTACTGATGAGAAAAATAATAATAACATAAACTATCAAATTCTAAAAAACTATGGATTAGTTATAGTATGATATTTAATATCTTACTATTCATATTCTAATTAACACATCACATTTTCATATCTATTTATTGGTTGGTTACTCACCACTAAAATGCTTCTAAATTAGGTTTATGTAATATGACATTGTATCTTAAGATCATGGGATTCTCTTAGATCATTTTAGAAGTCCATTATTTATGTTACCTGAAGTTCATTATATATAAGAAAGTGACATAAAAAGTAAAAGTAGATCAATTTCATATAATGTGTATTTTGATTTTTAAAATAAATAAAGAAGTGAGTCACTAAGAAAACTATATCCCGCTTTTGGGTAAATATGAAACACAAATTACAATATGAATAATGAAATTGAATTCAAAAAAATTTCTACATTATCTATGGTTTAATTCCCTCCATTATATTTTCAAATAAATATTTAAAAAACATTATTGATGAAATTTAATAATAATACTCTCTAATTGTAATAAACAATAATTTATAATTTTTATATTTTAATATAGTTTAAATTTATCTCGTATTAAAATAACCATAGAATAATGATAATGAGTTTAAATAAAACAAGGGAAATTATTTTTTATTAAATTTCACCCCGATTATGATTTGAGTAAATAAATAAAAAAGTTGATAAAAACATAATTTGAAAATTAAAATTTAATATAGATGATAATTTTTTGATAAAATGTTTTGGCTTCGTTCTGAACATATACTTATCATAAAATATTCAATAACAAATCCTTTTATCATGGTTGATGTAATCAAAAATTCCTTTATCACATCCATTGTAACCATGCTTTCATATCAGAAAAGAACTTATGATAATGTGGATTCCAGTTGAACATCACATTCTACACCAGACATGATCTTATCGAGAAAATTAATATAAAAAATTATATGATTTTTTATCATCATGATTTTCCATTCACATTCATCACAAGAAATAAATATGTGCATTTTATCTACATGTGATGTTCTTTATTCTTTGTACTAAATGTATTTAAGATTCATATATGGCCTTCTGATCTTCATCTGATAAAACATTATAATGATACTTTCAATGTGAAACGTTTTCCTATGAAAAGAGATGATATATTAGCTGGTTGAAATAATCCTTGAGATTTTTGTACTTATTTAGCAATTCTAGATTTATACTCTCTAAAATATCTCATTTGATGTATTATTGGTTATGAAATATTTATAAAAAAATGAAACTAAAAATCCTATGTCATACATATTCTTTTAAGAATTATAATTTAAATTTATTTGAAATAAAAATTAAAAGTTTACTTTTTCAAACCTAATAACCTCTCCCCCTATTATAAGTAAAAAAACAAGTCTGGTGAATTATTTCCCTTAAATAGAACAATTATAGTAAACAAATAGTAAATTATATAGTTGAAAAAACTTAATCCTTATTGAATATATCATCCAAAAATAATGGATAATATTCTTTTTTCATGGATGGTTCATGAAGAGGTTTCATAAAAAATGAAAATATTTTATAAATAAAGTTATAAATATTAATGACAATTTTTAAAAAACAGTTGTGTATAAAAATAATAAAATACTATAAATAATATATATTGGAAGATAAAATAATTTGGTAAAATAGATATTTTAAAAATCAGATTAGTTTGAAAATTTAATAGATTTTAAAATAATATTATTTTAATGTTTTGTTATATATTAAAATAAAATAAATGTGAAAAATCATATAAATTTGAAAAAAAATTCCACCTATTTTCTAGAGGTGTTTCAATATATATAAATATATTAAAAAATATATTCATTAAATATCATTTAAAATTGGTCAATCTCATCTAATATTTAATATAATTGAATGTAGTAGAAATAACAGGTATTGTGTAAATATCAGGGAGATTATTTTCCATTTAGATAAAGTTAATAATAACATCTCATTTTTGTGTGATCTATAATAGAATGGTGTCTTAAATATATGTTCTTATCACATGAGTGATGTGTTGTATTTTTTTAAAATGGAATGTAAAAACTATTTTAAAACATTTATTGATTTAAAGTAAAACAAAAACAAAAATATATAAGCATGTGTTGAATCTATTACACGTGATCAAAATAACTTCCAACTGCATTATGTTCCGCTTCAGCAGTGGATTGTGAATTTTTTTTTCTTATTAGACCATGGAATTGAAACATATCCAAGAAAATGTCATGTTTCCCAAATAAATTTTCTATCTATCCTACAACCATCAATGACACCATATGAGCATCTTTTTATGAGAAAATTAATCTTCAGAATAAAAACAAATCCATGTTTTGAAGTACCATTAAGGTAACATAGAAATGAATTTTAAAAATTTTAAATGGGATTTTGTTTTGATTCAATTCAAATATTTCACAAAAGGATAGTGAATAAATTATGCCTAGTAAAATTTCAGAAATATAATCTAATCATCAGATCATACTTCATTAAATTTATTCATCTAAAAATTTATAAATTTCATAAAGATCATGTTTGATATAAGTTAAAACAGTGTTACTTATTTTTTATTTATTTTCAACACCAAAATATTTGAGTAGATATTAAATATTTTTCTATTGAGTTAAAATGGATTTTTTTGGTTATTGAGAAATGTGAAAATCATGGAAAAATTTGAGTTCTATCATCATGAAAAAATATCATAAATTTATTTTATGTTGGAACCAAAATTATTTCAATCAATATAATTTTGAAAAATGATGGAGTTTTTCTTAAAAAATCATCGAAAAGGGATAGATTAGCACTTCTTTTAAAAAATTATTTTTAATAAAATATCTAGTAAGTGTTTCATCCAAGATCTTGGGGATTTTTAAGGCATATAGTGTGCATCAGTTTTCTTAGATAATTTTCTAGGAAATTTAAATTCTTATATACAAAACTTTGGTCCCAAAAAAACTTTCTCTTTAACATATCCATTAAGAAAATAAATAATCAAATACAATTTATATAAATTTAATTTTATATGAGTATAAATGGATAATTATATTTCCATTTATTCTATTATAGATATTTATGAAATAGTATCACAAAAATAAAATAATTATTCTTTAATAAAACCTTAATAAAACCTTAATAAAACCTTCATGGATTATTTCAAACTATACGTCCATTTTCATAAATTTTTTTTTCTAAAAAAACCATTTTTATAGAGTTACTAATAGATCATTAGGATTCTAAACTATGTTCAAAAAATTGTTCAATTTAAAATTATTATGATCTTATTATGCTCCCATTATCTCAGCTTCATCACCTACAATAACATGTACTATTTTATGTTCAAATTGTTTTATAATGACCTTATGTTCACATTGAATTCTTACTAAACATCTAGTTTTAATTAATTTACTTATATATAAAATAATATAATTGGATAGATGATTTCTTAAGATCAAAAAATATTTTAGAAAACTTTTAAGATGATATTAATCTAATAGATATATGTATTATGGTAAATTTTCTTTGTATATTGAAAATCCATTAGCCTTATATTTTTCTAATTTTCAATTTGTATTTTTATATTATCTTTTGTTATGGAAACAAATGAAATTTTAAAAACCATATCTATATTTTGAATTTCTGATGATTTAAAAAAAAGAAGTATTGCATTATTCACACATTACATGAACCATTTCCTCAACAAATTTTGTTCTTTATTCAATATATATATATATGACCTACTATTTATAGAGTAACCCATAAAAATTACTTCTTAAATTTAGAATCAAATTTATGTAACTAATAATTTGTATTCAATATTTATATTTTAAATCCAAAAACATTGAAGTAAGAATATTTTATATCTCTTATTGTCCAAAAATCATATTTATTTTTATTAATAATATTTATGAGTAAAATATTGTTTATAGAATATCAATCCTTAATCACAAACTCATCTAAAAAATTATTTACAACCAAATAATCACTTATCAAGGTTCATATAATTTCAAATATAATTATATCTCATTATTCCAATACTTTTTTTTCTCTAAGGAACCTGGCGTAGAAAAATTATGTTCAATAACATTTATAATAAAATAAATATTAATATTAGACATTAATAACTCACTATTATGATCACTTTGGATATTAACAAATGGTACGATCCTCTTAATTTGAACAGAAAAAATACCTTAAAATGACTAAAGGAATTAGTTTTTTGATTAAGAAAATAAACCAATATGAATCTAGTGTAATCATCAAACAAGAAATATAAATAATATTTATATATAATACTTCTATTCTTTATAGAAACAAATAGATCTAATTATTATTTTATAACACCATTGGTAATGAACATCATTTCTTAAAAATGGAGAATTATATTCTCCAAATCGACACATGTTTCGTTTCATTTATTTCTGAAATTTTTTTTAGCAACCCAAATCTTCTAAACTCTTTTGTGTTGTCATCATAATATTTATTATTAAATAAAATATAATGAGAATTTTTTTTAACTTTATTAAAAGTTGAATATTTACACCATTGACCTTCTATTTGATATTTTTGAAAAAATGGTTCAAATTTAGGTATATAATAGTTTGATTGAAAATAATGTTTAATAGTTCTAAAAATGATTCTTAATTAAGTTATAAAGGGTCATATTTGTTTATAAATATTACCCACAATATATTTAATAGAAATTAAATTTGATAAATGATTAATTCAATAATAAAATTTATGTTTAATTTGAATAATAAAATCTCGATTGTCTTTATTGGAATGTTTTATTAAAAAAATTCTGATTAATAGAATTTTGATGAAATTTTTTTCAATTCACCAAATTTTAACCAAATTAATTTTAATCAACACAATTTTTATCAACTAAACTATGAAAAAAATTGGTTTGGAATCTAATTTTGTTTATTTTTATGAAATTTATAAATTAAAATTAAAATATTTTTTATTATAGGCATCATGTTTTTCGACTAAGTACTCATTTGTATTTTTTAGTTCATTATTTTTTTGATTGATATGAGTAACATATTCATCCATTTAATTAATATAAGGTAATGTTGATTCATCTTATGATGTGTTAAAGTTTCAACTTATGATGGGTTATATTTTTAAACATCTGATGAAGTAGAGTAATCATCTTATATTTTATAAGTTTATTTTGAATCAAGAAATAAAATTGTGATGGATTCTATAGTTAATTTTTTGAAGGATATTTTTAATTTCTTTAGAATATTTCAATACAATACAACTATTTTAAGACATTATATTCCACTTTATTTTTATAAACTTAATGAAGTGATATCTATTACACTAGCACTGTAAGAATCTCGAGCTTGCAATATTTTCTTTCATTTTCCTTAAAATTAATTTTTTAGATTTATAATTTTATTATTTGTTATAGGATAATTAGGAATGATATTACCTTAATTATTACACTCATAACATATAAATTATTAATTAAACTATATTCCTTTTCATGTATTTCTTGTATTTCCTATGAAGATCATGAATTTTTAAATTTCTCACTAGTTTATTCGTGAATTTCTTTTCAAATTTAGTAGTATTTGTTAGTTTTTAATCCAAATTATCTTTCTCTAAATTCATATATTTTCTCTTTATAATAATAGATTTATATGTTTTAGAAAAAGTATAAATGTGATAGAAATATTATTACATAATATTGGAGCAATTTATACTCAATTCTTTCTCATTACCTTTTTAGCATCTTATTTCAGTATTCATTCTAAATTCATTAATTTTCTAATTAAGATATCAATACATATATTTTTGGAATATTTTTTATCATCAATATATTTTATCATAGACTCCAACTCTTTATGTATAATTTCTATAATATTTTAAATGAGTTTATCTTTTGATTACTCATTTTCAGTGAATGATTATAAATAGATGCAACCCAAATATAAAATTACATAAATAGTATATAAATTTCATTTTTTAGTTATTACATACACAAATAGTTGAACCACCCAAAGAATAAAAGGTTTAGTTTCACGTATATTATATACATAAATATATATTTCTAATATAGTTTCAAACATTTATCCATTATAATAATCCTATAGAACCTTTTTAGACATCTCAATGATACAATCATATTTATAACATGAGGATTAGAAACATAAAGTAGGGCTGAGCTCAAATTATGAGTATGGTATTACCTAACAATGTATGTAATGGTAAGATAATAATAATATATGAAAACATGAATAAGAAAAATATCTGATTTCAAAGAGAATAAATCATTATGTGTTAACCACTATCATAAAATCTCAAACAAACACTTTTACCATAGCCTGATAAAATAAAACATTATTCAAATAACATAAGTCATAGAACAAATGAATCTATGTGGAAAATCATATAAATATGATTTATTTTACTTTTAATCCCATAGACACTCCAACCTTTTAATTTATTAAATTCTTAGTAGAGCTAAATGCCTTCACACTCACTATTTATGAACTTAGATACTCACTAACTAGTTTACCAATAAAATTGTGACTATCACTTAATGACAACACAATCACCCTTTGTTAAACTAGATACCTGTGAACATATTAACACAAATTTTCAATCTCAAGAGATGTAAACCTTCACCAAATTATTTATAGGGATATATAAGTTCCACTCTTTTCATAATAAATACATTTATGTTCCACTTGATATTAAAATTATAATCATCTCATAAATAACCCATGGAAAATAAATGGGTTTCCAAAACCATTGGAAAACATCACATAAAATGAAATTAAGATATCATATAATATATAAACTATCATTTTTATAATGAAATCATATCATAGTAACAATTAGGAATAGATCAAAAAATGGATTCGTGAAAGATAAGCCTTATAAAGTAAATATAAGTATTTTTTTTCAAAGAAACAATTTAATAAATTAATAAAAATTTACATTCAAAAATTAATTTGTTTAATAGGAAGAGAAGCCTTATGAAAACTATTTCACAAAGAGTTGTTAATAAAATATTCTTTAAAATACATATTTTTTTTTCTAAAATGGAAGTGAAAATACTATGAAAATATTAATTTTAAAACAATCTATATTTAAGGATACATGAAATTGACATGATGTTTTCATAAAAGGGAAGGGAAAATACTTTGAAAAAAATTTAATTTTTGATTGAATGTTTTTACATGAAACATGAAAAATAAATAAATTATTCCAAAAGGAAAAGAAATAATACATTGAATGTTTTCACATTAAATTTTTTTAATTAAAAACCATTAAAATACATAAATTTAACCAAATGAAAATCTAGAGTGGATGATAAAACATTTTATTTTCAATGGATAGTAATTGTTTTTAATATTTTGAAGTCACCTTGTGGGAAAACCCACATTGTTGTAAGAATAAATACAATTTTACTTTTAAATGAAATATAGATAATAAAAATATCATAAAAGATTAAAACAATTTTAATTTTTAATAGAAAATGTAGAACATTGGTTGAATGTAAAAATATAAACATGGATGAAAAATACATTTAATGTTACAGAAATTATTCTCTAAAAATGAATTTTAATGAAGAATTAAAATAAAAAAGGAGGAAGAATTTGGGGTGAAAGAATTTTTACCTAGAAAATAAGGTGGAATACATTATTAAATTATCATAGTTTAGGATAGTCCAGTTGTGAAGTAAAATAGTTGAAGATTAGTGGATATGATCCAAGGAAGAGAATTGAGTCATGAAAACACCTTACAACTATTGCAATTTTCAATAAAATACATAGGAATATTGAAAAGAATATTTTTTTTTATAACTTACAAGGGATAAATCAAATAGTATATCTGATTCTCGCTCAAATTTACCCAAGAGATGAAGGTATAATGGTCCTTGTAGTTTATCTTGGGTCATCGAATCCTCAGAGAACTAAGAAGAAACCTATAGACACGTAGATTCTATGGACTGTTTTTGTCTATGAAGTGGCCAACTTGGGTTTATTTTATATGTTTTTAAAGTATAAATAATAGATTAAAGTGAATTCAATTTAAAATAATGAGTTGATCCTAGGTTATCGCTCGGGGTGGATTGGACGTATTTTCTTTTTAATGATTTCAATTTCTAAAATTTGAGATGGGTTCATTTAAGGAGTTAAAACAACATCATCACTTACTGGTTTAATTCCTACACCCTTTAATACTAATCACATATACACTTGAAGGATCAATGTTTTGAGCACATCAAGGTAAAGGTTCGTATTAGCACTTGATGTGTGTGGCCTTAAATTCCACAAGGACGATGGAGTTTAAAACCATCAAATATAAATCTCAATTAAAGAAGTGATTATAAATTAATGAGGCTATAAATAACATCCAATCCATCCTCTTGCTACTCCCTTGGATCAACCCATAATTGGGTTAGCCCTCCATTGATTCTATGGTTTCAATGGAAGCGGAAAGTAGACTCATAAGGGAGGAAATGGAGAAGTAAAAAAAATGCAATAAAATAACAATCACTCCACCATTGTGTGATAATCTCACAAGGTTTGGTATGAACAAGTTCACAACTTGAACCAACAGTATCAAAGTGATAAGGAGAAGAACAGAATAATAAGAGAAGAAGAACTTTTATTAAGAAACAAGGATGAATTAAAACAACTTTCATGTGAAGGAAGAACATTAAAAAGAGAAATTGGCAGCATAACATTAAGATGAAAACAAGCTCAAAGATCATCAACTCCTCCACCACCACTGCCTTAAATAGGCATTTTTGAAGCCTTGGGTTGAGCCTCCGACAATCCAAGTCTCCTCAATTAATTGTGGTATGCCATATGTGGGTGGAAAGTAAGGGAGAGTTGATTTTCCACCCTTGACCCGAGGTGGAATCCAGCTTTCCTTCATCGAAAACAAGCATCTGGAAGACCTTTTATATGGCCGAATCATAGTGGGACATAGAAGAAGAACATGGATATCCGGATGTCTTCTAACGGACTGTAAAGGATGGGCCCATTTGGAGTTGTGTATTCCATGATGTGATCAATTTAGTGGGATATTTTTCTGGGCCGCATAATCTGGCCTAGAATTTTATCTCTAACTTGGGCCACCTTAATGACCACCATAGAGTCCGAATTATCATTGGATCATGATGATTTATTTGTTAAAATAGATGTCTTCTAGAATCCCCAAAATTTTGGATTCATTGGGCCTGTATGTTGGGCCCCACAGTCTCATAAGTGGGCTGGTGTCCAATCTGCCTTCTCTAGAATTGCTTCCATTCATCTCCAAATATCTCCATCAGTGTTTATGAATAATCCATTGATCCCTGAATGAAAAATGTTCAAATTTAAGTGTAGATATAGTTACCAAAATATAAAATTAAAATATTGATAATTACATTCCTTATAATCAGATGACTCATTGGGCCTAAATCGGTGTATATTAGGCATGAAGTGCACAACTGATTAGAATGGATGTTCATAATGAAAATGCACTAACTCAGGCCCATAAGATCAAAAATAAACATTTAATACCATTAAAATGTAATTAAAATATATTTTTTTATTGGATAATCACCCCCCCCCCCAACTTGAGATTTGCTAGTCCCGAGCAAATAATTCAATGATTTTATCTGAATTCCTTTCTTCAAACACATTATAATAAACAGTGATCACAATGTAAACTGCACACAAATATATTTTTATATCCTATCAAGATAATTTAAAAAAAGATGAATTTAAAATAAGATCCCAATCCCAAGCCCATTCCTTTGATCAAATCCATCATCATACTTCATCCAACTCAATTAGGTGTAATGATGTGTTGTGAATCACAATAGATATGGGGGTTCATTTTCATTCAAGGGGGAAATCATGGAAGTGCTAGGTGGAATCACATTTAATCCTAATATGAGTATTCTTCATTATTATTATTTTTTTGTATTTTTTTTGCAATATTGCTATAGTAATTGAGATTGCAGTTAATCAAATTAACCCATGTAGCAAGACTTTGCCGATGACTCCCAGACTCAAAGGCCTTAGGGCACCAAGTGAAGCCCACATACTCAGGCATCGCCTCGAGTTAACTTAATAAAAAACAAGGTCACATTACCATAATTAGAGATAGATTAAAAAACTCAGGGCTAGAAAACTCTGGAGTCACGATCCCCAAGTGCCGAAAGCCTCGATTTTATCAATCCATTGCTCTATACGCAATTTTTTTATTATTTTATTATTATTTTTTGAATACTCATATTATTCATAAAAATAAAACCATCCTATGCTATTTATTATAGGACCCTAAAAATTAAAATTAGTACCCCAAAGTCTAGAGGACGTGCATTGTGGCTTTTTGATTTAATGGATGAAAATAAAAATGATGAACATTTTCATTGGACAACCAGACTTCCAAAATCAATGCTTTTAAACTTAATCATGAATTAAATTAAGATTCAAGGAAATAAAAATTATTTGATATGTAGTTTTAATGTGAGCAAAGATGTTATTATATGAATAATAAATGAATTTTAGTTCTTTTTTTATCATTGTTTTTTTAAACAAACATTTTGTATCCAAACCCACCAACTTAGAATGAAACTGTCCCTAATTTTGTAAAAATAAAATTTAGAATGGGGTAGAGGAATAAAAAGGGAGTTCAATAAGGAAATTGAAATATGAGGATCATGGAATGAAGTCACCTGGTGGTTGAGGTTTGAAGTTCTTGCCGCTCGAATTTAGTCCTATGATATCCATGTCGCTTGCAAAGTTCCCTAGTGGAAAAAGGAAAAAAATTAAAAAATAAATAAATAAATAAATATATTTATATAATAAAGGAAGTAAAATATAAGTATATATATAAAAATTATAGAATAAGGAAGCACAGGAAGCCGTAGGTCAGTGGTAAGCACACGCCCCTGTCTCCCTTCGGTCCTGGGTTCGAGTCCCCGCGGCTTCGCCGGTTGTGAAGGGGTTTGCCCCACGACCTACGGTGTTTCTCCTTTTTTAATTATTTTTTTATTATTTTTATTATTTTTATCTTAACCTATAAAATAATAAAAATAAAACAAAATAAACTGATGATACATTGTCTTCTTTTTAAATTTCTGGGTAAGGTATTACTCAAGGATCACACCACGTGACACAGATGAATATGGTTCTCCCCTTTCGTACCCATCCATACTCATAATAGAAGAACATGTCAAAAGTATATTTTTATATTTTTAAATATAAAAATGATTAAGTAATCTTATTTAAAAAATAAAGATGATTCAGAAGGATTAGAAACATAAAAACCATGGGTTTCCACCCGTGCAGCGCTTTGTTTAACATCGTTATCCCGACATAGATCCCAAATTTATCAATTTTTTCCTGGTTCATAGATTGGATCAATTAACTCAACATCTATTTCCTGTTTATTGAATGATTCAATGAATGTTTTTAAACTTTGACCATTGACCTTGAAAATGTGACCACTAGTGGGATCTTGAATCTCTACTGCCCCATGGGAGTATACATGATGCACTATGAAAGGACATGAACATCTAGACCTTATCTTTCCCGGGTGTAAATGAAGTTTTGAACTATACAAGAGCACATGTTTTCCCGGTTCAAAATGTTTGACCTTGATATTCCTAGATTGGTAGGCTTGAAATCTAGCTTTATTGATCCTTGAATTTTCATAAGCCTCCATCCTTAATTCCTCCACTTCATTGAGATCTAATTTCCTTTTTGTTCCGGCCAATGAGAGATCATAATCCATTTTCTTAATTGCCCAAAATGCCTTATGTTCATTCTCCACTAGAAAATGGCATGCTTTACCATAAACCAACCTATATGGGGACATTCCTAAAATGGTTTTATATGCGGTTCTATAGGCTCAAAGAGCATCTAAGAGTTTCTCAGACCAATCATTCCTAGAGGGGTTGATAGTTTTTCCAAGAATTTGTTTGATTTCACGATTGGCTAACTCAGCTTGACCATTGGTCTGTGGGTGGTAAGCAGTGGAAACATTGTGAGAAGTTCCATATTTTTCCACGAGTGATCTGAATGGACGATTGCAAAAATGAGTTCCATGATCATTGATTATAGCCCAAGGAATTCCAAATCAAGAAAATATGTTCTCTTTCAGAAATCGAATCAAAAAATTATGATCATTGGACTTAGTGGGAATGGGTTCAACCCATTTTGAGACATAATCAACAGCTAAGAGTATATAGAGGTATCCACTAGAGTTTGGGAAGGGACCCATGAAATCAATTCCCCAACAGTCAAATATTTCAACCACTAATATGGGAGTGAGTGGCATTTGATTCCTTTTTGTGATGGACCCTACTTGTTGACACCTAGGAAATATTTGACAAAATGTGTAGGAGTCCCTTGAGAGGGTGGGCCAAAAGATTCCTCATTGAAGAATCTTAGAAAATGTTTTCATAGAGGAAAAGTGACCTCCACATGACTCACAATGACAAAATTTAAGAATGGAGTCTTGTTCAGATTCTGGAACACACCTCCTAATCACTTGGTCAGGTCAGAACTTATAGAGGTATGGATCATCAAACACATAGTGTCTAACATCAGAAAGAAATTTCCTTCAAGCTTGATTCCCTAAGAATTTTGGAATGACTCCTTTAACTAAGAAATTGGCTATGTCGGCATACCAAGGGCAGTCACTCACAGAGTATAGGTGTTCATCAGGAAATGAATCAGACACAAAAAGGTGATTTGAGTTGTCTTTTAATTCCATCCTAGAGAGGTGATCAGCTACAACATTTTCAACTCCCGTTTTATCCTTGATTGTGAGGTCAAATTATTGTAAGAGAAGGACCCACCTAATCAGTCTAGCCTTACCATCTTGTTTTTGAAAGAGGTATTTTAGTGTAGAATGGTCAGTGAACACAGCGATGGATGATCCTAAGAGGTAGGACCTAAACTTCTCTAAGGAAAACACAATATAAAGTAACTCCTTTTTAGTGGTGGTGTAGTTGATTTGGGCATCATTTAAGGATTTGCTTGCATAAGAAATGAAATAAGGAGTTTTATCACAACGTTGTACTAACACAGCTCCTAAAGAAAAGTCATTGGCATCACACATAAGTTCGAAAGGAAGGTTCTATTTTGGAGATTTCATGATGGGAGGAGAGGTGAGAGAGGATTTGAGGGTTTAGAATGAACCCTCGCAGCTTTCTGTCCAAACAAATGGAGCATCCTTTACTAGGAGAGAACAAAGGGGATGGGAGATCAAACTAAAGTCCTTGATGAATCTTCTATAGAAACCAGCATGTCCTAAGAAATACCTCACTTCCTTGACAGTTTTGGGTGATGGAAGGTGATGAATGATGTCAACCTTGGCTTTATCAACTTCAATCCCCCTACTTGAGACCATATGACCTAGAACTAGTCCCTATTTAACCATGAAATGACATTTTTCCCAGTTTAGGACTAGATTCTTTTCTTCACATATTGACAAGGCTCTCTCCACATTCTGCAGACATCCCTCAAATGTATCCCCAAACATAGAGAAGTCATCCACGAAGACCTATAGAAAATCACCTACCATGTCTGAGAAGATTCCCATCATGCACGTCTGGAAGGTTCCAGGGCCATTGCATAACCCGAAGGGCATGCGTTTGAAGGCAAAGGTTCTCAATGGACATGTGAATGTAGTCTTCGCTTGATCCTCTAGGGAGACCTCAATTTGATTGTACCCCGAGTACCCATCTAAGAAATCGTAGAAGGCATGACCTATCACTCTCTCAAGGACTTGGTCAATGAATGGTAAGGGGAAATGGTCTTTCTTGGTGAATGAGTTTAGCTTCCTATAGTCAATGCGGACCCTCCATCCACTACTCACCCTTGTTGGAAGAATCTCTCCATCCTTATCAGTTATCATTGTGATTCCAGCCTTTTTTGGAACCACTTGGATTGGGCTCACCCACTCACTCTCAGCTATGGGATATATGATACCAGCTTTTAACAATTTTAGAATTTATTTCCTTACTACCTCCATGATATTAGGATTGAGTCGCCGTTGAGGTTGACGACATGGCTTTGAATCAGATTTCAGAACAATCCTATGAGTCCCAACAAGTGGGCTAATCCCAGGAATATCAGATAGGGTCCAACCAATGGCTTTCTTATGTTTCCTAAGGACATATAGAAGCATCCTCTCATGATTGGCTTCAAGAGAAGAAGAAATGACAATAGGATGTGTTTGATTGTCCCCTAGGAAGGAATACTTTAGTGCAATAGGAAGTTCCTTCAATTCAAGATCAGGTTGGTGTAGAATTTCAGCAGAAGATTGGGACATTGGATCAAAATCAATTTCTTTTTTAGAGTTTCAGATAGGATTGATTCCTCATATGTATAAGTTTCAGCTACTAGATTGGCTTGATCATATTTAGAGAAGGAATTTGGAGTGGTCTTCATGAAAGTGGTTTCTTGAAAGGTTTCACTGATTTTTGGACCTAAGACTTCATCATAAGAGCAATTTGAAAATGATTCAAGCCAAGGAGATAAACTTCCTTCATATGAACAAATGAAATCAATCTCATCCTGACTTAAACATTCATCAAATATTCCTTGATGTTCCATGGATTCATTATCAATGCTTCCTATCATGTTTACATCATGAATGTTCTCATCATCCCCTATTTGTGAGATTGAATTATAGATGTTTAAGTATAGACTCATGTTCCCAAAGGTGATGGTCATGTTCCCATTTTGAACTCGGATAACAGAGTTGATTGTTACAAGGAAAGGAAGACCAAGGATGATTGGGGTTTGTTCCTTATTTCCTAATTTTGGATGGTTGTCAAGAACAATGAAGTCAGCAGGGTAGATGAAGTTTTCAACCTTTACTAGAACGTCCTTTAAAATCCCCTTTGGAACCCTAATGCTACGATCAACAAGTTGAAGTGTGATAGATGTGGGATGGAGTTTTTCTAGACCTAACAGGCAGTACACGGAATAGGGGATGAGATTGACACTAGCACCTAGGTCACACATGGCCTTGACAACTTTGCTTTCTCCTAGTTCAACATTTATGTAAGGGAAACCTGTGTCTTTCAACTTAGGAGGAATGGTCCCTTGAATGGTGGTACTCACATTAGCAGCCAAAATGACTTGTTTTTTTGTGTGAAAATTTTCTTTTAAAAGTGCACAAGTCCTTAAGGTACTTTGAGTAGGAAGGTATGGTTTGGATGGCATCGAGAAGGGGAATGTTCAACTTGACTAGTGAGAAGATTTCCCTCAATGTTTCACTCAGCTCAGGCTTGGGTTTCCCCCTCATGCGTCGAGGAAATAGTGCAGGTTGTGGGGTTGTTTGTTGAAGAGTTGTTTCTTTCACATTGTTATCAGTTTCCTCAGTTTGATCTTGTGGTTCATTTTAATTTTCATCCAAGTTTGAATGTTTAGGTGGGTTCTGAATTAGTTGTTTAGGTTTCTCAATTGATTTCCGACTTCATAAAATAGTCACAACCTTTAGTTGTTCATGAGTTGTTTGAGCACAACATGACTGTCCCCTTGAAGTTGAGGATGGCACTGCCTGAGTAGGCATGGTTGCCTTTCCATTTTTGATGGTTTGAATTTCTTATTTTAGGGAAGATACCTACGAGTTCATCCTCTCCATTTTTTTCACAGTTGTTCTAGTAGGCTTTGTGGAACAGTTTTGGTGGGTGCTTGAGAAGGTTGGTTTATCTCAGGGGGATATTTTGGAGGTGGGATGGTTTGTTGAAAATGGACCGGTGGCTATTGGTATTTGATAGGTTGGGTTTGGAACTGTTTATGGGTTTGGTAGTTCTGATGGGGGTAAGGATTTTGTCCCTGTAGTTGGCTAGGTTGTTGGTTATCATTCCAGCGGAAGCCTGGGTGGTCGTTATACCTTGGGTTGAAGGTGTTTTGGTATTGAGGCTTTTGAAAGTTCAAAGCATTTACTTCTGCTGGGGGTCCTCTTAAGAGAACATCCTTGATGGATGGAATGGTTGGGAAGTTTTCTATCTTATGGTCATGTTTGTCACAAATTGTGCAAATAGGGTCAACAGTTTGGATTTCATGGACTTTCCTAAGGTCTATCTCTTCAATCTTCCTTGAGAGTGCTGCATGTTTAGCCCTAAGGCTTTCCGCTTCTATAAGTGTATGAATTCCAGTAGTTCTTTGTGGCTTTTCAGAATAAGGTGAAGTTCCCCATGTTTGGTTTTGTTCGGAAATGCTTTCTAGATACTCATAAACATCATTTGGGGATTTGTTTTTAAAGGTTCCATTACACATCATGTCAATGAATTGTTCATTCCCCGAACCCTACCCTTCATAGAAAATTCTCAATTGTTCAGGAATAGAAAAACCATGGTGTAGAACCATGTTTAGAGTGTCTTTGAACCTTTCCCATGTTTCATATAATGACTCTCCATCTTTTTCAAAAAAGTATTGGATACTCTTTTTAAGTGCAATTGTTTTGTGGTGGGGAAAGTATTTTTTGTAGAATTCTCTTTGTAGTTGGTCCCAAGAGTTGATGGATGATGGTCTCAAATTGTTTAGCCAATTTTTAGCTTGATCCTTTAAAGAAAAAGGAAATAGACTCATCTTAGCTGATTCTAGTTGATGTGGGGGACACATGGTTTCTACAATGTCATTGAACTCTTTAATGTGATGGTAGGGCATCTCGGACTCCATTCCATGGAATGTGGGAAGGTGGTTTAGAACATGGGGTTTAAAGATGTAGTTGGAATATCCTAGGGAGTTGTGTCTAATTCATGAGGGGGCATTGGTCCAGGAAGGTGTGAGGTAGTCATTCATGGTTTGATCAACTGCATTCCCCATGTTTGGGGCTGCCTCATTTGGGTTTCCATTTTGGTTCCCACCCGGGTTTATGAGTTGGTTTCTTTGAAGACCTTCCATTGAAATTGGATCAATTTTGGACTCTAGAGTATTAGGAAGATTAGGATCTAATTGAATGAGTTCCCTTGGTGTACTTGACTCCCCAACCCCAGGACTATCCACCCTAACAATATGGATTGATTGATCGTGTGTGTAGGCAGACATGCGCCAAAAGAAAAAAAAAACGAGAAAGGGACAAGGTAATATAATTTCGATGAGAAAAGAAGAAATTTGGGAGAATAGAATGGGTGTTTAGATGACTTACTTGGGTCCCCGGAAATGACGCCAAAATTTGATTCTCGCTCAAATTTACCCAAGAGATGAAGGTAGAATGGTCCTTGTAGTTTAGCTTGGGTTATCGAATCCTCAGAGACCTAAGAAGAAACCTATAGACATGTACATTCTATGGACTGTTTTTTGATATGAAGTGGCCAAATTGGGTTGATTATATATGGTTTTAAATTATAACTAACAGAATAAAGTGAATTCAATTTAAAATAATGAGTTGACCCTAGGTTATCACTCGGGGTGGATTGGATGTATTTTCTTTTTAATGATTTCAATTTCTTAAATTTGAGATGGGTTTATTTAAGGAGATAAAAAAACATCATCATTTACTTGTTTAATTCCTACACCCTTTATTAATAATCACCTATAAACTTGAAGGATCAAAGTTTTGAGCACTTCAATGTAAAGTTTCGTATTAGCACTTGAAGTGTGTGGCCTTAAATTCAACAAGGACGATGGATTTTAAAAACCATCAAATAAAAATCTCAATTAAAGAAGTGATTATACATTAATGAGGTGATACATAACATCCAATCCATCCCATTTCTACTCCCTTGGATCAACCGATAAGTGGGTTAGCCCTCCATTGATTCTATGGTTTCAATGGAAGCAGAAAGTAGACTCATGAGGGAGGAAATGGAGAAGTAAAAAAAAACGCAATAAAATACCAATCACTCCACCGTTGTGTGATAATCTCACAAGGTTTGGTATGAAAAAGTTCACACCATGAAACAACGGTATCAATGTGATACGGAGAAGAACAGAATAATAATAGAAGAAGAACTTTTATTAAGAAACAAGGATGAATCAAAACAACTTACATGTGAAGGAAGAACATTACAAAGAGAAATTGGCAGCATAACATTAAGATGAAAACAAGCTCAAATATAATCAAATACTCCACCACCACTGACTTAAATATTCATTTTGGAAGCCTTGGGTCGAGCCTCAAACAATACAAGTCTCCTCAATTAATTGTGGTAGGCCATAGGTGGGTGGAAAGTAAGGGAGAGTTGATTTTTCCACCCTTGACCCGAGGTGTCAGCCAACTTTCCTTCACCGAACAGACGCATTTGGAATACCTTCTATAATGCAGAATCATAGTTGACCATAGAAGTAGAAAATGTATCTACGGATGTCTTATAACCGCATGTAAAATTTGGGCCCATTTAGAGTTGGGGATTTTGAGATATGATCAAATCAATGGGATATGTTTCTGGGCTGTAGAATCTGGCCCATAATTGTATCTCTAACTTGGGCCACCTTAATGACCACCATAGAGGCCTAATTATCAATGGATCATGAAGAGTTATTTTTTACAATACATGTCTTCTAGAATCCCCAAATCTTGGGATTCATTGGGCCTGTATGTTGGGCCCCACAGTCTCATAAGTGGGCTGGTGTCCAATATGCCTTCTCTAGAATTGCTTCCATTCATCTCCAAATATCTCCATAATTGTTTATGAATCATCCATTGATCCCTGAATAAAAAATGTTCACATTTAAGTTTACATATAGTAACCAAAATATCAAATTAATATATTGATAATTACATTCCCTAGAATTAGATGACTCATTGAGCCTAAATTGGTGTATATTAGGCATGAAGTGCACAAATGATGAGAATGGATGTTCATAATGAAAATGCACAAACTCAGGCCCATAAGATCCAAAATGAACATTTAATACCATTAAAATGTAATTAAAATATATCTTTCTATTGGATAATCACACCCCCAACTTGTGATTTGCTAGTCTTGAGCAAATAATTCAATGATTTTATTTGAATTCCTTTCTTCAAACACATTATAACAAACAGGGATCACAATGTAAACTTCACACAAATATATTTTTATAACCTATCAAGATAATTTAAAGCAAGATGAATTTAAAAGAAGATCCGAATCCCAATCCCATTCCTTTGATCAAATCCATCATCATACTTCATCTAACTTAATTAGGTGTAATGATGTGTTGTGAATCAAAATAGATATGGGGGTTCATTTTCAATCAAGGGGGAAATCATGGAAGCGCTAGGTGGAATCACATTTAATCCTAATAAGAATATTATTCATTATTATTATTTTTTGGATATTTTTTGCAATATTGCTATAGTAATTGAGATTGCAGTTAATCAAATTAACCCATGTAGCAAGACTTTTCCGATGACTCCCAGACTCAAAGGTCTTAGGGCACCAAGTGAAGCCCACATACTCAGGCATCTCCTCGAGTTAACTTAATAAAAAACAAGGTCATATTATAATAATTAGAGATAGATTGAAAAACTCAGGGCTAGACAACTCTGGAGTCACGATCCCCAAATGCCGAAAGCCTCACATTTTATCAATCCATTCCTCTACACACAATTATTATTATTATTATTATTATTATTTTGAATAATCATATTATTCATAAAAATAAAACCAGCCTATGATATTTATTATGGGACCCCAAAAATTCAAATTAGTACCCCACAGTCTAGAGGACGTGCATTGTGGCTTTTTGATTTAATGGATGAAAATAAAAATGATGAAAATTTTTATTGGACAACCAAACTTCCAAAATCAATGCTTTTAAACTTAATCATGAATTAAATTAAGATTCAAGGAAATAAAAATTATTTGATATTTAGTTTTAATGTGAGAAAAGATGTTATTATATGAATAATAAAAGAATTTTACTTCTTTTTTTATCATTGTTTTTTAAACAAACATTTTGTTTCCGCACCCCCCAACTTATAATGAAACTGTTTGTAGTTTCGTAAAAATAAAATTTAGAATGGGGTAGAGGAAAAAAAGGGGAGTTCAATAAGGAAATTGAAATATGAGGATCATGGAATGAAGTCACCTGGTGGTTGAAGTTTGAAGTTCTTGCCTCTTTAATTTAGTCCTTTGATATCCATGTCTCTTGCAAAGTTCCCTAGTGGAAAAAGGGGAAAAAATAAAATAAATAAATAAATATATATTTATATAATAAAGGAAGTAAAATATAAGTATATATATAAAAATTATGGAATAAGGAAGCACAAGAAGCCGTAGGTCAGTGGTAAGCACGCGTCCCTGTCTCCCTTCGGTCCCGGGTTCGAGTCCCCACGGCTTCACCGGTTGTGAAGGGGTTTTCCCCATGGCCTATGGCGTGCCCCCTTTTTTAATTATTTTTATTATTATTTTTATTATTTTTATCTTAACCTATAAAATAATAAAAATAAAACAAAATAAACTGATGATACATTATCTTCTTTTTAAATTTCTGGGTAAGGTATTACTCAAGGATCACACTACGTGACACAGATGAATATGGTGCTCCCCTTTCGTACCCATCCATACTCATAATAGAAGAACATGTCAAAAGTCTATTTTTTTATTTTTAAATATAAAAATGATTAAGTAATCTTATTTAAAATATAAAGATGATTTAGAAAGATTAGAAACATAAAATCCACGGGTTGCCTCCCGTGTAACGCTTTGTTTAACGTCGTTAGCCCGACATAGATCCCAAATTTATCAATTTTTTCCTGGTTCATAGATTAGCTCAATTAACTCAACATCTATTTCCTGTTTATTGAATGATTCAATTAATGTTTTTAAACATTTACTATTGACCTTGAAAATGTGACCACTAGTGGGATCTTGAATCTCTACTGCCCCATGGGAGTATACATGATGCACTATGAAAGGCCCTGACCATCTAGACCTTAACTTTCCCAGGTGTAAATGATGTTTTGAACTATACAAGATCACATGTTTTCCCGGTTCAAATTTTTTAACCTTGATATTCCTAGATGGGTAGGCTTGAACTCTAGCTTTATTGATCCTTGAATTTTCATAATCCTCCATCCTTAAGTCCTCCAGTTCATTGAGATCTAATTTCCTTTTGTTCCGTCCAATGAGAGATCATAATCCATTTTCTTAATTGCCCAAAAGGCCTTATGTTCAATCTCCACTGGCAAATGGAATGATTTACCATAAACCAACCTATATGGGGACATTTCTAAAATGGTTTTATATGTGGTTCTATAGGACCAAAGAGCATCTAAGAGTTTCTCAGACCAATATTTCCTAGAGGGGTTGATAGTTTTTTCAAGAATTTGTTTGATTTCACGATTGGCTATCTCAGCTTGACCATTGGTCTATGGGTGGTACGCTGTGGGCACTTTGTGAGAAATTCCATATTTTTCTATGAGTGATTAGAATAGATGATTGCAAAAATGAGTTTCAAGATCACTGATTATAGCCCCAGGAATTCCAAATCGAGAAAATATGTTCTCTTTCAGAAATCGAATGACAACATTATGATCATTGAAATTAGTTGGAATGGCCTCAACCCATTTTGAGACATAATCAACAGCTAAGATTATATAGTGGTATCCCATAGAGTTTGGGAAGGGACCCATGAAATGAATTCCCCAACAGTCAAATATTTCAACCACTAAGATGGGAGTGAGTGGCATTTGATTCCTTTTTGTGATGGACCCTACTTGTTGACACCTAGGAAATCTTTGACAAAATGTGTAGGAGTCCCTTGAGAGGGTGGGCCAGAAGAGACCGCATTGAAGAATCTTAGCAAATGTTTTGTTAGAGGAAAATTGACCTCCACATGCCTCACTATGACAGAATTTAAGGATGGAGTCTTGTTCAGATTCTGGAACACACCTCCTAATCACTTGGTCAGGGTAGAACTTATAGAGGTATGGATCATCAAACACATAGTGTCTAACATCAGAAAGAAATTTCCATTGATCTTGAGTCCCTATGAATTTTGGAATGACTCCTGTAACTAAGAAATTGGCTATGTCAGCATACCAAGGGCAGTCACTCACAGAGTATAGGTGTTCATCAAGAAATGAATTAGACACAGAAAGGTGATTTGAGTTGTCTCTGAATTCCATCCTAGAGAGGTGATCAGCTACAACATTTTCAACTCCCTTTTTATCCTTTATTGTGAGGTCAAATTCTTGTAAGAGAAGGACCCACCTAATCAGTCTAGCCTTAGAATCTTGTTTTTGAAAAAGGTATTTTAGTGTAGAATGGTCAGTGAACACAGTGATGGGTGATCCTAAGAGGTAGGACCTAAACTTCTTGAAGGTAAACAAAATAGCATGTAACTCCTTTTTAGTGGTGGTGTAGTTGATTTGGGCATTATTTAAGGATTTTCTTGCATAAGCAATGACATAAGGAGTTTTATCACAACATTGTCCTAACACAGTTCCTACAGAAAATTCATTGGTATCACACATTAGTTCGAAAGGAAGGTTCAAATTTGGAGATTTCATGATGGGAGGAGAGGTGAGAGAGGATTTGAGGGTTTAGAATGAACCCTCATAGCTTTCTGTCCAAACAAATGGAGCATCCTTTACTAGGAGAGCACAAAGGGGACGAGAGATCAAACTAATGTCCTTGATGAATCTTCTTATATAAACCAGCATGTCCTAAAAAATACCTCACTTCCTTGATAGTTTTGGGTGATGGATGGTGATGAATGATGTCAACATTGGCTTTATCAACTTCAATCCCCCTACCTGAGACTAGATGGCCTAGAACTAGTCCCTCTTTAACCATGAAATTACATTTTTTCTAGTTTAAGACTAGATTCCTTTGTTCACATCTTGACAAGACTCTCTCCACATTCTGCAGACATCCCTCAAATGTATCCCCAAACACAGAGAAGTCATCCATGAAGACCTCTAGAAAATCCCCTACCATGTCTGAGAAGATTACCATCATGCACCGTTGGAAGGTTCCAGGGGCATTGCATAACCCGAAGGGCATGAGTTTGAAGGAAAAGGTTCCAAATGGACATGTGAATGTAGTCTTCCCTTGATCCTGTAGGGAGACCTCGATTTTATTGTACCCCGAGTACCCATCTAAGAAACAGTAGAAGGCATGACCTGCCACTCTCTCAAGGACTTGGTCAGTGAATGGTAAGGGGAAATGGTCCTTCTTGGTGAATGAGTTTAGCTTCCTATAGTCAATGCAGACCCTCCATCCACTACTCACCCTTGTTGGAAGAATCTCTCCATCCTCATTGGTTATCACTGTGATTCTAGCCTTTTTTGGAACCACTTAGATTGGGATCACCCAATCACTCTCATCTATGGGATATATGATACTAGATTTTAACAATTTTAGAAGTTCTTTCCTTACTACCTCCTTGATATTAGGATTGAGTCACCGTTGAGGTTGACGACATGGCTTTGAATCAGATTCCAGAACAATCCTATGAGTCCCAACAAGTCGGCTAATCCCAGGAATATCAGACAGGGTCCAACCAATGGCTTTATTATGTTTCCTAAGGACATCTATAAGCATCCTCTCATGATTGGCTTCAAGAGAAGAATAAATGACAATTGGATGTGTTTGATTGTCCCCTAGGAAGGCATACTTTATTGCAACAGGAAGTTCCTTCAATTCAAGATCAGGTTGGTTCAGAATTTCAGCAGAAGATTGGGACATTGGATCAAGATAAATTTCTTTTTTTTAGAGTTTCAGATAGGATTGATTCACCATATGTATAAGTTTCAGCTACTAGATTGGCATGATCAGATTTAGGGAAGGAATTTATAGTGGTCTTCATGAAAGTGGTTTCTTGAAAGGTTTCACTGATTGTTGGACCTAAGACTTCATCATAAGAGCAATTTGAAAATGATTCAACCCAAGGAGAAAAATTTCCTTCATATGAACAAATGAAATAAATCTCATCCTGACATAAACATTCATCAAATATTCCTTGATGTTCCGTGGACTCATTATCAATGCTTCCTATCATGTTTACTTCATGAATGTCCTCGTTATCCCCTATTTGTGAGCTTTCATTATAGATGTTCAATTCTAGACTCATGTTCCCAAATGTGATGGTCATGTTCCCATTTCGAACTCGGATAACAGAGTTGATTGTTGCAAGGAAAGGATGAACACGGATGATTAGGGTTTGTTCCTTATTTCCTAAGTTTGGATGGTTGTCAAGATCAATTAAGTCAGCAGGGTAGATGAAATTTTCAACCATTACCAGAACGTCCTTTAAAATCTCCTTTGGAACCCTAATGCTACGATCAGCAAGTTGAAGTGTGACAGATGTGGGATGGAGTTCTTCTAGGCCTAACTGGCAGTACACGACATAGGGGATGAGATTGACACTAGCACCTAGGTCACACACGGCCTTGCCAACTTTTCTTTCTCCTAGTTCAACATTGATGTAAGGGAAACCTGGGTCTTTCAACTTAGGAGGAATGGTCCCTTGAATGGTGGTACTCACATTAGCATCCAAAAGGACTTGGTTTTTTTTTGTGAAAATTTTCTTTTAAAAGTGCACAAGTCCTTAAGGTACTTTGAGTAGGAAGGTATGGTTTGGATGGCATCAAGAAGGGGAATGTTCAACTTGACTTGTGAGAAGATTTCCCTCAATTTTTCACTCAGTTCAGGCTTGGGTTTCCCCCTCATGCATTGAGGAAATGGTGAAGGTTGTGGGGTTGTTTGTTGAAGAGTTGTTTCTTTCACATTATTATCAGTTTCCTCAGTTTGATCTTGTGTTTCATTTTAATTTTCATCCATATTTGAATCTTCAGGTGGGTTATGAATTAGTTGTTTAGGTTTCTCAATTTATTTCCCACTTCTTAAAATAGTCACAACCTTTAGTTGTCCATGAGTTGTTTGAGCACAACTTTACTCTCCCCTTGATGTTGAGGATGGCACCGCCTGAGTAGGCATGGGTGCCTTTCCAGTTTTTATGGTTTGAAGTTCTTATTTTAGGGATGATACCCCTGAGTTCATCCTCTCCATTTGTTTGCACAGTTGTTCTAGTAGGCTTTGTTGAACATTTGGGGGGGGGGGGTGCTTAAGTAGGTTGGTTTATCTCAGGGGGATATTTTGGTGGTGGGATGGTTTGTTGAAAATGGACCGGTGGCTGTTGGTATTGGATAGGTTAGGTTTGGAACTGGTTATGGGTTTGGTTGTTCTGATGGGGGTAAGGATTTTGTCCCTGTGGTTGGCTAGGTTGTTGGTTATCTTTCCAGCGGAAGCCTGGGTGGTCGTTATACCTTGGGTTGAAGGTGTTTTGGTATTGAGGCTTTTGAAAGTTCAAAGCATTTACTTCCGCTGGGGGTCCTGCTTAGAGAACATCCTTGATGGATGGAATGGTTGGGCAGTTTTCTATCTTATGGTCATTTTTGTCACAAATTGTGCAAACAGGGTCAACAGTTTGGATTTCATGGACTTTCCTAAGGTCTATCTTTTCAAACTTCCTAGAGAGTACTGTGAGTTTATCCATAAGGCATTCCTCTTCTCTAAGTGTATGAATTCCAGTAGTTCTTCGTGGCTTTTCAGAATAAGGTGAAGTTCCCCATGTTTGGTTTTGTTCAGAAAGGATTTCTAGACACTCGTAAGCATCATTTGGGGATTTGTTTTTAAAGGTTCCATTACACATCATGTCAATGAATTGTTTGTTCCCCGGAACCAACCCTTCATAGAAAATTCTCACTTGTTAAGGAATAGAAAAACCATGGTGTGGAACCATGTTTAGAGTGTCTTTGAACCTTTCCCATGTTTCATAAAATGACTCTCCCTCTTTTTCAAAAATGTTTTGGATACTCTTTTTAAGTGCAATTGTTTTGTAGTGGGGAAAGTATTTTTTGTAGAATTCTCGTTATAGTTGGTACCAAGAGTTGATGGATGATGGTCTCAAATTGTTTAGCCAATTTTTAGCTCGATCTTTTAAATAAAAAGGAAATAGCCTCATCTTAGCTGATTCTAGTTGATGTGGGGGACACATGGTTTCTACAATGTCATTGAAATCCTTAATGTGATGGTAGGGCATCTCAGACTCCATTCCATGGAATGTGGGAAGGTGGTTTAGAACATGGGGTTTAAAGATGTAGTTTGAATCTCCTAGGGAATTGTGTCTAATGAATGTGGGGGCATTGGTCTAGGAAGGTTTGAGGTAGTCATTCATGGTTTGATCAACCGCATTCCCCATGTTTGGGGCTGCCTCATTTGGGTTTCCATTTTGGTTCCCACCCGGGTTTATGAGTTGGTTTATTTGAAGACCTTCCATTGAAATTGGCTCAATTTTGGACTCTAGAGTATTAGGAAGATTAGGATCTAATGGAATGAGTTCCCTTGGTGTACTTGACTCCCCATCCCCAGGACTATCCACCCTAACAAGACGGTTTGATTGATCGCGGGTGTAGGCGGACATGCTCCAAAAGAAAAAAAACGAGAAAGGGACAAGATAATAGAATTTGGATGAGAAAAGAAGAAATTTGAGAGAATAGAATGGGTGTTTTGTTGACTTACTTGGGTCCTCGTCAATGACTCCAAAATTTGATTCTCGCTCAAATTTACCCAAGAGATGAAGGTAGAACGGTCCTTGTAGTTTAACTTGAGTTATCGAATCCTCAGAGACCTAAGAAGAAACCTATAGACACGTACATTCTATGGACTATTTTTGGATATGAAGTGGCCAACATGGGTTGATTTTATATGGTTTTAATGTATAACTAACAGATTAAAGTGAATTCAATTTAAAAGAATGAGTTGATCCTTGGTTATCGCTCGGGGTGGATTGTACGTATTTTCTTTTTAATGATTTCAATTTCATAAAATTGAGATGGGTTCATTTAAGGAGATAAAACAACATCATCACTTACTGGTTTAATGCCTACACTCTTTAATACTAATCATCTATACACTTTAAGGATCAATGTTTTGAGCACTTCAAGGTAAAGGTTCGTATTAGCACTTGATGTGTGTGGCCTTAAATTCAACAAGGACAATGGAGTTTAAAAACCATCAAATAAAAATCTCAATTAAAGAAGTGATTATACATTAATGAGGTGATAAATAACATCCTATCCAGACCTTTTCTACTCCCTTGGATCAACACATAAGTGGGTTTTCCCTCCATTGATTCTATGGTTTCAATGGAAGCGGAAAGTAGACTCATGAGGGAGGAAATGGAGAAGTAAAAAACACGCAATAAAATAACAATCACTCCACCGTTGTCTGATAATCTCACAAGGTTTGGTGTGAACAAGTTCACACCTTGAACCAGCGGTATCAAAGTGATAAGAAGAAGAACAAAATAATAAGAGAAGAAGAACTTTTATTAAGAAACAAGGATTAATTAAAACAACTTACATGTGAAGGAAGAACATTACAAAGAGAAATTGGAAGCATAACATTAAGATGAAAACAAGCTCAAAGATCATCAACTCCTCCACCACCAATTCCTTAAATAGGCATTTTGAGAGCCTTGGGTCGAGTCTCCAACAATCCAAGTCTCCTCAATTAATTGTGGTAGGCCATAGGTGGGTGGAAAGTAAGGGAGAGTTGATTTTTCCACCCTTGACCCGAGGTGGCATCCAGCTTTCCTTCACCGAACAAACGCGTCTGGAATACATTCTATATGGCCGAATCAGAGTGGGACATAGAAGACGCAAATGGATCAACGGATGTCTTTTAACCGCCTGTACATTTTGGGCCTATTTGGGGTTGTGGATTCCGAGATATGATCAAATTAGTGGGATATTTTTCTAGGATGCAGAATCTGGCCCAAAATTGTATCTCTAACTTGGGCCGCTTTAATGACCACCATAGAGGCCGAATTATCATTGGATAATGAATATTTATTTGTTACTATACATGTCTTCTATAATTCCCAAAATTTGGGAACCATTGGGCCTGTATGTTGGGCCCCACAGTCTCATAAGTGGGCTGGTGTCCAATCTGCCTTCTCTAGAATTGCTTCCTTTCATCTCCAAATATATCCATCATTGTTTATGAATCATCCATTGATCCCTGAATGAAAAATGTTCAAGTTTAAGTGTAGATATAGTTACCAAAATATCAAATTAAAATATTGATAATTACATTCCTTAGAATCAGATGACTCATTGGGCCTAAATTGGTGTATATTAGGCATGTAGTGCACAAATGATGAGAATGGATGTTCATAATGAAAATGCACTAACTCAGGCCCATAAGATCAAAAACGAACATTTAATACCATTAAAATGTAATTAAAATATTTTTTTATCAGATAATCAATATCAATATTTGTTTTTTCAGTATATCCACTATATGATTATGAAATTGTTGCATAAAATTAAAAGAAGTCTCAATAAAGATAACTCAATATTAAAAAACCTTACAATATAATAAACATTATTATAAAAACACCATGAAATTTATAGATATTGAAATTTAAGTTAAAATACCTTGATAAATAAACTTCATGAAATCATAAATCTAATAATTATTATATGCACAATTTATGTGAAACTAGATCTATATGAGCATGTGTCTCTAAGAAGGAAAATTTTAGATGAATCCCTCACCTAGTTTCCTTTCATAGTAGATGACATTATATCTTTATATAAACAAAAAATAATAACATAATATAATATTTTAAAACCTTTAACGATTATATTACCCTTTTATAATCCTTTTTATAATTTTTATCATTACTGCATTAATTATATATAGCATATTATGATTATTGGGTGTCAAAAAATATAAATGTTTTTTGCATGTTTACAAATTTTGATATCACTAGCCAAAATTTGATACAAAGAACATTATGGATATATAATTTTTGATTCTGAAATATATAATCCATATTTATTTAAAATTTCATATTATAATTACATATAGGTTTTGGTCATGTTATGTGAACATATAATTGATAACGACTTATATCAGTAATTTTAGTGAATGGAAATGTTACATTAATAATAAGATAAATAATTAATATAATATTTTACTAGCCATATTATAATCATGATTTTATTTAAATATTATAAAAATATTAGTTTTTATATTCCTGTAGTCATCCATAATTAGATTTGCAGACAATATTCATGTAAGTGGTTGAACTGACCCTAACACGAACACACTTTAACTCGATTAGCATACATGGTTAAAGGGGTGTCCCATTTGACACAATATAATTATAAAAAATATATAATGGTATTATTTTTATATTTTTATTATAGTGAGAAATACTTTAATTATCTTAGATATTTTAGGAAAATTTAAATAAAAAACATTTTATCATAGAGATGGTAATATTCATGTATGGACGATTAGTGTTAATGTTTCCCAATACATGAGAGGGGTAAAGTAGGATATTAAATTTAAATTTAGAATCATAATTACATTATAGATATCATATTTCTTCATCCATCGCATAATTTTGATCCTCTATTGAGGTAGGTAAAAAAATTTGATGTCACTTTGTGGAGGAAGTAATCTCCACAACACACTAATAATGTTATTTTGTTTTTCTAAGTGGAATAATACTATAAACAAGGATTTTACCAAAAATATAGAAACAAATAATTATAACAATGATTATTAATTCTTAATACTATTATGGTGACAATATATTTTTAATATTATGATAATGAATTAAACATGAAGAAGGAAATACTACTTATTTTAATGACATCATTTTTCTATTGAAACCCCCCTAGAAATTAAAGTGATTACACTTAATATTGGGAAACATACCACAAGGTAAAATCGATACATTTATAGGTTGATTTGTTTAAAAAAATCAGTTTTCCATGATAAGTTAGGATGTTCCATAGGTTTTGTTGAAAATTTACTTTGACAAAGATCCAAGATAATGGAATGGACTATATAGATGAGATAAAAAAGATATTATGAAATATATTATTTGGCTTGGATAGAATCAAGTAAAAAATATTTTTTGGATCACCACATAAATATATGGAAATTGAAAAAAGTTCACACAAGATTTGAATTTACGTGAAAGATGAGTTTGTGAGCCAAGAAAATAGAGATGAAGTGATCTGTGTGAACCAGAGTTACATATCCTATGTGACGTCAAAAATGGTTTTACATGATCATATAGGTTGTTACACGAAAAAAGGAGGATGCATCATGATCCTACAGTTTGGGTTATTCATGCCTACAAATAGATAGTTACCCTCTAATTTCAGTAGCCAACACTTATAGGATATCCAAGATTTAAATTTTGTAAGACTTGTGCACAATAGGAGTTGTGTGTAAAGAGTGTTTCACGCAAAAAATAAAATTTCCATACAAGAGGGTTTTTCAAAATTATTTTCAAAATTTGAGTAATCTACAACATTGTGCAGAATATTGGGATTTTGGAGCATATAGTCAAATTTGGTGTGCAAGTTGTTAAGGTTGAGAACATAACATCCAAATGATTCATAGAAGATAGAAGTTTCCCAGATAATTGTGGTAAAGTTGTATTCATATAGTGGATTAATGTGGGATTTTAACATCATGTCCCCCAAAATTTGATGATGAATTCATTAGTTATCATTAATGGACCTACCTTTTCATAAACTATAGGTAATTCCCTTCCAAGATCAGTGAGAAAAGGAAGAAGAATATGGTGATCCTTTCCACAAACAGTGACCCCAAGACAGTGAGTCATGAATTGTCCCTTGGGAATGTAGTTAACTAACCCTAAACATTGTAATGGAAGTGGTATTATGTGTAGATTTTATCTTTACAGAACCTTGTATTTTGGAAGTGAGCTTTAGTGGATTTGGTACATGTGCCAATCGTTAGTGTATGCTCCTTAGACATATTCCAGTGAGGCTGAACCAGGTAAAGTTGATGTGACTCATTTATGGCTTAATTTCTTATCACACATTATTATAGGGAAAGGATATAAGAGATTTTTATTAACGAGGAAACTGAATCTATAGGGGATATTGTTTTATTATTATATATAATTATTCACCAACTCCCACTCTGGGTGTTTATCTTTATGTATCTAACAATTTGTATCAGAGCTAAAGGGTGAAAGTTAGTGGTTCTATAACTCGATAGAAGAAATGGAGGTTTTAGATTACAAATGTATTCTTATCTATGATGGAATCAATTTTCCTTTATGGACGAATCATATGCAAAACTACATCTGATAATTATGAATGGATGCATTTACAGAAGCTATGCATGAAATATCTGACAAGATTGACAATGATGATTTATGAGAATCTTATATAAGGGAATTCGATACTGATAAAAAAAGAGTCAATTTATTAGGGGGAGACATGTCTAATGAAATATATACGATGGTAATTTTATGTAAGTCATCACATCGTATATGGTAAAGGGTCATGAATATTTATAAGGGTGACTCAAAAGTCAGAGTAGAAAAGATGCAGATTGTATTGAACAAGTATGAGGATATTAGAATTAACCTTAATGAGTCTGTTGATATATTATTTAATTAATTAAATGTTTTTGTAGAAGTCATTCATGGTGTCAGATAAATTATTGAAGACATAAATAATTTTAAGATTATCTTGAGAAAAATGCAACCTCAATTAAATCTGAATGATTATTTTTTAGAAGAAAATGATCCAATGGAATTTACATTGGATAACTTGCAAAATACTCTTATTGCATATGAAATGATAAATGATGATTACAATGTTGTGGAGAAGTGGATGTCCGAAGAAGTGGTGTTCAAGACCACGCATAAGCTCACCATTGAATAAGGGAAGGAAGATAAAGAGACAAATGAGGTGATGTCATTCCTTTCCTCAAATATTAGAATAGGAAAAGGAAATTTAAAAGAAAAAATCTCACTTTCTTGATTTTTATGTTGAAAAGTTGGAGATCATTCTATAAGGTTCCCCAAGAGGATTAAAGAAGATGAAGAGGAAGAAGATGAAATTCTCAGGATGAATTCTTCAGCCTATGTAAAAGGAAATAAAAATTTAATGAGATATTTATTCAAAAATAATAATATAATTTCAATAGAAGAAGAAAGTTCAAAATAATATGAGGAAATAAATAGTAGGACTTCAAGGATTAAGAAGTAGATGCTATGGTGGTAGTTTTTTTAAATTCTATAACAAGAAAAAAAGGAAATGCTAAAGGATAATTTAAAGGAAGAGTTGACCTTAAGATTAAATTAGAAGCATATCCTGAGGAAATAAATTACTATAGAGCCCAATGAAATAATGAAAACAATGTGGTTTTTCATGACAATCATTATATGATACAGTAGGAAGAATAGATGTATGAGCTGAAGGAATAAATTGAAAAACTAAATTCATCAATGCTAGAGAGCTTAGATAATGTTCTTCTGTACATGCACAAATTTGATGAAAAGTAAAGGGAAATTGATAATTTGATTGAAACATGAAAAGATAAAATTAAACCTATTGAAAAACATGAAGGGGAATTCATTGGTCTGTAACGAAGTGTTAAGGATCAAGATAAACTATTTACACTTAGTGAGAAACTGTGAAGGAAAATAATACAGGAAATAAAAACGATGAAATTGGAGCCTAATAGTGCGCAAGAATAGAATTAATTGTAATATTCAAATAATAAGTTTGGTATGGGGATTGATAGAAAACATAATGCTGTCATGGTAAAAGTTAGACCACAAACACTAACTCCGTGATTGAAGATTTATTTGGATATGAAGCAGAATTAGAAGACTCAGAGAACCCAAGGGAAAATCAGTAGTGCAGTAGTGAGATGTAGGATTTAACACCTCATTAGATGAAATTGGTGTGGAATAATAGGAAAATCAAAAAATGTATGTTCTATAAACAAGAGGTGTCTAAGGGCACAAGACCTACAAAGGAATTCCTACCAAACTCAATATTCCATGATATAATATTATGGTATCTATTTTGGGTGTGGAGGAATTGGAAACATGGTAAGATGTTTCACATCAATAATGTAGAGGAATGAACCGAGGAAGGCTGAATATAGTCATAAGAAGCATCTAAATGTATCATCAAATGAGTTTAAGATGGGAAGTTTATTTGAATTCATATAGGATGAATCTAGTCCATCATACTTTGAGGAAGATTAAGACTATCAATCGGTATATGGTATGTAGTAAAAAAGATGGATCAGAATGAAAATAAGGTAAATAGTTCGTTGTTATAGATATTTCTTTTAAATCATCTAATCACACTAGAATTTTGATCATTGATAGTTGATGAACCTCACATATGATAGGAAATAAGGATCTTAGGACCACAATATGGTATAATAAAAAAGGTACTGTATGATTTTTTAATGATTAAGAATTGAAAATTATTGTCTGTAGAAATGAAAATTTTGGGGAAAAAGACATGGGATGTGAAAATGTATTGATTGTTGAAGGTCTTAGTCACAAATTACTAAGTTTTAGTTAATTATGTGCCTCAAGACATTCCATAAGAATTTACAAGAAATTATTTACTATTAAGAGAAAAGAATATAATTTTTATTGAAAGGAAAGTGTATAAAAGGGAATCACTAAATTTTATGTTTGGAAGATTATATTTTCTTTTCTCTATAAGTAAGTATAAAAATGTTATAGAAAAAATGTTTTAGTCATTTGAGCCAAATGTCGTTTGAAGATCTGGTGAAATATGATGACACTAGGGATCACCCTATATTATCAACAAATCATACTCATACATGATATGCTTGTCAATAAGGTAATATAATTATAAATACATAAAAAGAAATATATAAAACATAAAAACATTGCTTTAGTGGGTTCATATTGTTGTTTTCCGACCAATTTCACAAAGTTCTATTGATGGGAGGAGATATTATATTCTCTTTATTGATTATTTTAGTGTAATGGAATTGGTTTTAGTCATCAATCACACATATGCGGAGTTCAGTTGCCAGAAAACATATCTAAGGGAATTTGAGAGGATTTTGTGTCAAAAAATCCAAAAGATCTAAAAATAAAATGGAACTAAGTTCACAAATTTCAAAGTGGAGGATTATCTCAAGAAACATGGGATAAGGCACCAGGTAATAGAAGTAAGAACTCCACCCTAGAATGGAGTAATTGGAGTAAGAAATCAGATTATCAATATCATGTATAGTACAATGCTAATTGAGAAATACCTTTTAGAGAAATTTTTTAATGAAAGAGGTATGATATAAGTTTTCACATCAAATTGAGTGTTACTATGCCCAAAAGAAGAAAAGATTCCATAAGAACTTTGGTATGGAAAGAAGACATCTTTGAAGTACTATGGAGTATTCAGAAGTAAGTGTTTTATTCTCAATAAGGAGAAACACAATAAGTTTTAATCTCATGCCGAAGAAGGAATATTTTTCTATCCACTCAAAGAAAATAAAAGAATGTAAATTCTTTAATAAGTTGATGATAAAGGTAGTTAAAATCCATGATGTAACTATAGTAAATAATGAGCATAATTTTTCGAAAATACATTAACAATCTCAGGAGGATAGTGACAATGATATAAGAAGGTCATAAACTGTTCTAGAAATATAGCCTAATTTAGAAAAATATTTAGATAATGAAAATGTTGGGAACAATTAGTATCTATAAAATGACAGAAGAGAAGAGCCAGAAATGATAGAAAGAACATTATTGATGATCAAACAATGTCATTGTAGACAAGTAGGATAAATAATATAGAACGAGAAACATAAACATCACATATATATCCTAATTTTTTTGATAAAGCTGCTAGATATGGGAATTGAGTTCGAGGCTTGGAATTAATAGATTGAAAAAATTGAGAAGAATCCAACATGAGAGATTGTTTTTCGACCAAAAAACAAGAATGTAATCTAGAATGAATGGGCCTTTCATTACAAGATTAATGAATATGGGGTTGTGATTTGAAATAAAGAAAACCTAGTGTGTAATAGGTTCTCTTAAATAGGGGGTATCATTGTTTCTGGAACATTTTCACCTATTTCATGTCTAGAGAAAATCCGATTTTTCTTGGCCATAATAGTGCAATGAATATTCAAAAATTTCAAGATGGATATCAAGTCATTATTTCTGAATGGGGATCACGAATAAGATTAAATTGACCAAAAAATTTATTTTCTCTCTAATGAAGATGCAAAAAAAGTGTATCAACCGAATATGGTGGTATTTGGGTTGAATCAAACACCCATAGCATGTTATTCAAGGCTTTATCAGAATTTGAAGAAGCTCAATTTTTATTGTGGAGGAGTTAATTATAATTTATATTTGAATAATGAAAGTAATCAATGGATAATGGTTTTGTTATATGTCTATAAAATAATTTTTTGTGGATCATATGAAGAGAAATTCAGATTGTTTTAAAAATTCCTGAAAAGTGAGTTCCAATTGTTAATGATTGGTGAACTGTATTTTTTTCTTGGTTTATAAGTAACAAAAGGAAGAATGGAACATTAATTTTTCAATATATCTATTCCAATGATGTTTTAAGATGATTTGGAATGTATAATTCAAAAGAGATGATGGCTCCGATGGCTATACAGTTGAAACTCTCAAAATATATTTGCGGAAAAACGGTTAATGTCTCCAAATATAGGAATATAATTGGAATCATTTTGTACGTAAAAACAGAATGACCAGATATTTTTTATTCCACATTCCAAGCAGCACAGTATTAAAGAAATCCCAAAAAAAGTCACTATGTTGCAGTGAAATGAATACCCTTGTATATGAAGGGCACGATGTATTTATTTTTGTTGTATGATTAAAAATCCCTAAAAGAGTTTTTAGAATATACATATATAGATTAGGATAGTTTAAAAGTTAATATAAAATCAACATCAGGTGGTGAATTATATCTTAATGATATTTATATTTATTGTTTGGTAAATAAATAAGATTTCATTTAATTGATCACTACATAATATGAATATATTGCGGCTACTCAAGCATTCACATAGTTGTTAAGGATGAAGAAACAATTTGATGATATGAGAGTTAAAGCAAAGTCTCTGTTCAGAATACATTGGGATAATTAATGTGATATAAATCCTAGAGAAAATATTTTACATTAATCAAGGAGAAATATCATAAAAATAAAATATCATTTTATTAATGAGATTGTAGAGAAAGAGACGGTGGAGTTAGAGTTGTTCTTATAGAACAACTGGTTTTAGACATTTTAAAAAATGCCTTACCGAAAGAAGCATTTGAACAACATCAACTGGATCTGGGATTTCATCCAAATCCCTCCACTTGAAAAAGTGTGGATATGGGTACCCTTATCTCTAAGGAATGATTTGTTTTTTTTCTAATATGTAGATCTAAGTTCATTAGCATTTTGTAGACTACAATGAAGTGAAGTTTAGGTTTTTTGAAAAAGGATAAGAAATTATGGCTTTGAAAAGGGAGAAAATGTCTTAATCAAGATAAGGAAGAAGCTGATAGGTGGAGCAGTGAGATATGGAGAGTACTGAGATAAGGGGAGTTTTAAATCTGATGATGCTAAAGGTGATCGATCAAATGATATATATCATGAAAGATCTTGTTTTTGAAGAATGCAATTGATTGGATTTTGGAACGAAGTGTTTCATTGATGATATTTTCTTGCTAATCTTGTTTCTCATTGTGAGCATTGATCATGTTAGAATAAAGCTTGTGTTCAGTAAGTCTTTGATAACTTTATGAATCTCTATAAGCGAATGGATGTAGAAGAAGGAAGTTTATTTAATGAGGTATCAAAATGTTACATGTTGGAAATAATTCCATAATTGGATATTATAAAGAAATAATCCATCATTTTAACATTGAATCATTTTTGTTTTGATTGTGTGTGTTGACAAAGTGGGTTTATATGATATGATTTAGAGTTCCAAATATATTTTTTGACAATCTATGGTTAATGTTATTTAGATAATTTCAAATAATACATGTTTTTGGATCACCACACTAGAAAATGAAATTGGAAAAAAAGCACGTAAAAGATTTGAATTTTTATAATAGATGAGTTTATGTACCCATGAAATAGAGATAATGTGATCCATGTGAAAGAGTGTTACATGTCTCATGTAATGTCAAATATGGGTTCACATGATCGAGGAGGATGTTACGTGCATAAAGGAATACATGAGAAGATCTTACACGTAGGGTGAGACATGCCTATAAATAGGTGAGTACCCCCTCATTACAATAGAATAACACTTTGAGGAAATCCAAGATGTGGATCACGTAAGAGTTGTGTGTAAGAAGAGTTGCGTGTAATGGCAGTTGCGTTAAAATCATAAAATTTTTAGGAAAGAGGGTTTTCTGCAATAGTACATGGAAACTGAGTGTTCTGTAACATGATGTGAAAGATTGGGAGCTCTCCACCTAATGTCAAATGTTGTGTGCAAGGTGTTAAGGTTGTGTAGAAGAAACCAAAAAGTTGTTGGGAATATAAAAGTTTCCTATTAAACTATGGAAATTTGGTATCCATCATGTTAATGATAGTGGGATTTCTATCTCACATCTAAATATAGTTTCTGATTCATTTATTAGAGATAAAGAAGCGACCTACATGTCCATAAACTATGGCTAAATCCCTTCCCAGAGCAGTGAGAAAAGGAAGAGGAAGAAGGTTATCCATTCCACTGGAAGTGATCCATAGAAAGAGACTCAGGGAGTAAACCTTGGGAATGTAGCGAGCTTACCCTAAACCTCGTAAAAGCATTGATCGTAGGTATAAAAGTGATGTATCCCGAACGTTGTATGTTGTCAGAGAGAATTAGTGGATTTTCTACTTTAGAAAATCGTTGGTGTATACAACTTGGACATATCCCAGTGATGGAGAACCAAGTAAAATTTATGCGTCTCATGGATGAGTTAATTTACTCTCATAAGTTCCTATGGTAAGGGGAGAGAAGAGAGTAAAAAAAGATCTGAAGATGTAGTTTTTTTACTCTGTCATACCCTAATTCTTCTCATAGGGAATTTAATCTTTTATACATAAAACTTACTATAATTTAACCGGTGATTATGTTTATGGGAGATGATTCTATAGAGTGTAAAATGGAATATTTTCATTAGGGTATTTGAATGATTATTGTGTGTTTGAAATGGTGTTATTTATCCCCATTTATAAGAGAGGAAAATAGAAATTTTTAAACAAAATTTATATTTTAATAATTCCTGGAAACTATTAGAAGGTATAGGGCCCCAAAATATCAAAATTATTGATGTTGGTGTATATATGTATAGATATAGTCTCAACCATGAATTTTAAAACTTGTTTTAAACATGTAATTAGTTTTTTACCTTTAATTATTTTCATTTTAGTATTTATGACATAACTATGTAATTTGAATTTCACAATGTGATTTTATATTAAATTAAACATATAAAATAACTCATATAACCAAATTTTTGTTTAATAAAAATAAAATAAAACATTATAATATATAATTAAATTTATATGTATTAAAAAATCAACATTTAAATGAAAACAAATAACACTTAAAATCCGATTTTAGTAGAAAAAATGACATTTTGACCAATATATGTTCATTATATTATTTATTATTCATTACCTATTTTTTAAAAAACCGAGATCTGTTTTTCCCAATGCTTGATTTTGGGTGATTGGGGATGATTTAAAAATAATTTTCATCTGGTTTAACATATTGTTTTCTAATGGAAACTCTTAATTATTCCCATATCCATAACATGGTACAAACCTTTTTTCTAAAGGTAGTCGGTCAATTGGGGTTTCAATACCAATGATTCTTATGAACTCACATTGGTTGAGAGGCTGTGAGTTCGGGATAATAAAACTCTTTTAGGGTGAATTATTAACTGTGTAGGGGCTCTCTTATAGATTTTTGATATGTCTTTGAAATCCTTCCGAGGCCCCGATACATGAATGGTTACCCTTGTTTTATTGACCCGATAAAAATTGTGCTTATAGGAAAAATCGTGTGTGTTATATGTCCACTATTATTCCCTTATTCACATATGATTATTTAGATTATATCAATATTCCGACACTCTATAGTTTATTTCTGTTTCGAGAGATGGTTGGGGTCATGGATATGGGATTGAACTTTTGTGAGGTGTCCTACGTATCTTCTGAGAGTAGGAATAAAAACTCTAAAAGTTCATTTGTCACAGTTTTTGTTCTTATGATTGGATTGTACCATGAAATTTAACATCATGTGGTAATGATATAAATATAGGGATTGAAACTCGAGGAACCTTCCTACATATCCTGTAAACACAGGAATCATAGTCCACATAGAGCGATTCATCCCGGACCCTATGATGGGTTTGTTGTAATTTTGGGAATGGTTGGGGATTACACGTAAAATGCTTTCCAAGAATGAGAATACTTCTCATAATCCATGGGATGGAGAGGGATGATATACTTATGGTATAATTTAGTCCCATGTATTAATAATATTTGAGATATGGAAGGACTTACACTATGTTTGATGCCCATTTGGTGATCGAACCTTAGAAATGTGTCCAAAATATCCTTTTTATTGAAAAATTTAAATTCCACATAGTTAAATATACCCTTCACCTAAATATGGGCTCGGTTAAGTGATTACAATCAAAAGGATTATTTTCATCCCCAAAGTCCAACAAGGTTTGGGGAACATACCAATATTAATGTCCATGTTATATATTCATACTCTATTCTCTGGTGGATATTTAGAGATTATGACTATGTGAGTTCTATCAAATGTGTTTTCAATTACATGGACGACCCATCTGAGAGCACAATACAAATATCATTACATTATAGTGTGACCCTAACCAATTCCGGAAACATCCCTTATAAAGTGGTTATTTGGCTGGATGATTCTGGATGGATTTTTCAATGGTGTATGTGGCATCCTAAGATTTTAAAAGGACGTACTATGTTCGAAAGAAGACTAGTTATGAAACACAGAGTATAAACAAGAAAAAAAATCATATTATTTAAATATGAAAGTTATAACCTAGACCATAAATTAGTTAGAATGACTAATATTTACTAAATTATGAAATATATAATGGTCTAACAAATTTCTAATGTATTAATAATTTATTTAAAAAAAATTAAAGATTCTTATTAAATACATTTTATTCGTCAAATAATATGTTCTCTATGAAAATTATTTTAATTTATTTTAAGGGTAATTATTATAATTATTTTCTATAATGTTAAAAAATTAATTTTAACACATTAATTTTATTTTTCAATTCATCATTTTAAAAGTATGTTAGAATGAATTTTTGAGAAGTTTATGAAAAGATTGAATTTTCAATGAATAGCGAAAACATGTTTTTATTTAAAATGTATTTTATTTATAGTGTATAATTATGTCATGGACTAGTTTTAAAAATTAATTAGTTAATATTTATTAAAAAATAAATTATTATTCATAAAATAAATGTTATACTTGAATTTATTAGAAACAAATTTATATTTAAAAAGTACACTTTTCTAAAAAATTATATTTTTCAATGAATTTCTCTTGTTTAATTTTAAATAAAATTACCAAAATTTTGTTTTTTGATTTTTGAAAAAATTCATATCTTATTTTTAATAATTGGGTCCAAAATTATTAAATAGGCCACTTTATTTTTGGCTAATATGAATAGTAACCATATAAATGTATGTAACCACAATAAATGGTAAACTTGGTAAAAATGAAATGATAAGCACAATAATAATTACATAAAATTTTATTAAATTTTACTGAAAGATTATATATCGATGAATATCATACAATTGTATAATTAATTACCTATTTGGGCCACATGGTTGATATTACGACCTATATAGTATTTTATATACATAAATGTTAAACATGTCACACTATTGTTTCCAATATGTATAACATTTTTAATATGGTGTTATCTAGAGGATATGTTTTTTATAAACTTCATTTTGGATGATAATAGATTTATCTTCATCATGAGAATTGTTTTTAAATTTTAGTGAAGAAATAATTACATTACATTTCTAGCCAATATTGTTGTAGTAATTATTTAGTTAATGAAAAAAGAAAAATAAATGATAATAAAAATGTTAAAAGAAATATAATATGGGTTAAATAATGTATGAAATATACTTTTAGACAAACTCTAAATGTTGGGGATGTTTTAAAATTATTGGTTCTAATTTTATGTCCTATATTGATAATAATAAAGTCAATGTAATGAATAGTTATTAAATTGACTTTATAGATATTTTATATTAAATAATATTTTATTAAATGATATAAAATTACTAAAAATATTAATTCCTTACAAGTGATTGGGATATGGTTAATATTTTCATAAATGATTCACCAAATTGTCTTTTATCATTTTATAGTGATTATATTAAACATCAATTAGTAAAAATACATGTTGCCGCTTTAAAAGTGAAAGGGGTTAAATAAGGGTTGAAACCAAAAGATAAAGTTATAAAAATAGTATTAAATCATATAATTATTATTTTATGAGGGTAATAAGACCCCATATTCATACGATCTTTGTTATAAGTAAAATCTTATAATTTAATTTAAAATTAATTTATATTTATTTAATAATTTGAGGAATTCCAAGAGTTCCCCTACCCTCTCTTACAAAAGGGCACATATTATTCTTATTTATTATCAATTAAAGAACATTTTCATTTAAAAATTAAATTTAAAAGTAACTTCATAGAATACATTCCCACATTATAGAGGTATCATTTTGGAACAACACTTACCCTGTGGTATTATGGTGTTAAGAAAAGGTGGATTTCCAAAGAAGAGGTATAGTATTTATCTGTATGGCTAAAGTTTAGTTTCTTATTTAAAATCCCTAAAAAAATCTTCAATCATGATTAAATAATATCTATCATAAATTATATATACTATGATGTTATTAATTTATTGTAATAATCCATATACATCCCTTCATCCATCAAAAGGGAAAATAAATCTCATTCTTATGTACAACTGACTACCACCTCACCAACCGATGCAATTTATTTTCCTTCACCATCTCTTCTAGATTGTAATAATTAATAAATTAATGTTTATATATAATATTAATGAAATTTTTATCATTAAAAAAATTTAATATATCATTTATATTCTTTCCATTCTATTAACATGAAAATTTTAACATCATTCATGCCTCCATGTGAACTGCCATCTTCACGATGAACTGTGATTTTTTATCACATCATCACATAGATGATATATGTATAAATATATATAAATACATAATATAATATATATAATATATATTATAATTATGTAACGATATAATTATATTAAATTTCTTTCCAAAATGATTATTGATAAATGGAAACGTTACCCATGCGCATGTACGACCTATCGTGTCCATTATTGTAACATAGTTTATTTTTCATAACCATATGAAATGTTTGAATTTAAAATTATTATTTATGAATATAAATGAAAATATTTATTTATTACAATTGTGGATACTACAGAATAATTACATCTTTTAGTGTAGTCTACATATCTATGTCATTTTGTACTTGATGACCAAATATCGTCAAAAAGATCTGATGTGAACTAACGTGATTAACTAATTTTATATATCAAGGATATAAGTGATATCAAATGAAAAAAATCATTAAAAACGTTCTTAATATAATATAAAATTAACACAATATTATTATTCAAGAATTAAAATAAAATTAGTGACGTTTCGTACTCGAGGTAAGGGACTTTATTTTAAGAAAAACTGAAAATGTTCCCCATAAAAATCTCTTTTTTCTTCAATGTAAATATGATTTTATATAAAATTGATTTATATAGGGAGTTTACAAATATATTTTTAAAATTTAAATGTTATTTTTTTCGATGTTTTACATTTTAAAATATAGTTTTAAAGGAATATCTTTTCATTTTATAAATGAGGTAATTTGTGACTTTTCCAAAAAAATATAGAAGACATATTTTTTTTAACATTTACAGATTGATCATATTTTCCCACATTCATTACTAATGTTTTATATTTATCTTAATATAAAATATTTTATGGTTATTTTCAAAGTATATTATTTCATTTGTATGCATGCAGTTTTCTTTTTAAATTTGTTAATTTTCTAAAGGGATTTTTTTAGGATGCAAGCATTCATGTTTTATGAATTTTTATGGGTTCATAGGAATTTTTATGAAATTGGGTGGTTCCATTATGAACCAAAGAATGGTGGGTCGATGATAGATCTCTTATGAATTGTATTTGATTTATGTTGACCATGTTGGTTATTTTAACTGTAATTGTGATGGTTACTCCAAGTAAAACCACAATGTTTATTTCAAGTATAAATGTGAGGGTTGTTTCATGTTTGGTTTTGGGAGGGGGGGGGGGGTGTTACTCCACAAGTATGTATGACTATTAAATGATGGAACAACTTAATAATATGATTTAATTATTCTTTATATATTTTTATTTAAATATCTTGATTTCAAAAGATATGTTATTATATACATTTTTAATGGAAGGTATATATCAATTATTAAAGGTGAAAAGTATAAATTTGTGAAAATAATATCATTAGTTTGTCATGTTTTAAAAGAAAACAACATGGGTTTTTTTTCATTTATATTTCATTTGAAAATTTTCATGGAAATATTTAGTTAGAAAAGGTGATTTCTTGGGTAAGAAACAATTTATTTTAAGCCCAAATTTTATTTTGAAGGAATGAAAAATTTATAAGTATTTAAGGACCTATGTTTTCTATCATACCTTTTATGTTTGTTTCTATTATTTTTTACTCATCCATCATTTTTACACTATTTTATATGAGTTTGGTGGAAGATTATTGCCATGGATGAGGTTAATATAAAAATTGTGAAGAGTTTCCATGAAACAAAAAATGATTTATTTTAAAAGTAATATATTATGGACAAAAATGATACTAAGTATTAGTGTCTACTTGTAACATATGTTTTTACTATGTAATATTCTGTCCTAAATCTATAAATCTCTAAACTAAAGAGATCCTCATGATGGTATGAAATTTAATTCTATGTCATAGTTACTAGAATATGTAATGTATACGGCCGAGTCCTTATAGGTGGTATCAGAGGAGGGTTTAGACAAAATTGGAAGTTAGGGAGTTTTCTTATGCGGATTTATTTAGTGTAATGGATATAATCATGGGTTTATAATTTCAAGTTTAATTATAATTTAAATATATTAGACACCCATTTTGGTGTTTTAGGTGGTGAATGAATATTATATTTTAAATAATTTTAAGACACATTTATGGTAATATAACCCTTTGGATTAGTATAGTTATTATTAAAAATGTTACTTAAGGAATAATTCCTTAAAAATCCGAAGACATTTGTTTAAAGTTATTCTTAGCCATCAAGGTATTTAAGAATAGTTTTTTGATGTAATTTTAACTTATTATTATTTGGGGTGAAAAATTAAATATATAAGATATATTTTGATGTTAAAACATTTCTGTAATGAAGAATATATTGAAGAATCATTTTTAAGATATTTCTCATATTTCTATAATTTTGAAAGGATTATCTTAAAATTGTTTTAGAAAAAAGAACAATATGCGGGATTGGCGAATCCCCGTTCTATCTGGAAAGGCCATAGGGATTGAACCCCAAACTGATGGGGGAAAATGTTTCATCACCTACCACTAGCTTACGTGATGTCCTGGGATGTATGAAATTGTTTTTCTTATATTAATTTTTTTTATAGATAAAGGATAAGTTAATTTTTAGAACATAGTTTTTAACGAATTGTTTACCATGGTATTGGAAAACGATATGGTGACTAAGAGGTTTATGATATTTCAGAAGTCGGTCACTATTTTGTGAACCCTATATGATTATGGAGAATATAAATATATAGAACTTTATTTGAGGAATGAAAGTTGAATTATGTTTGGGAAAAATATATGATTTTTTCTTGGGTATTTTTTTTATTTATGGAAATAGAGAGCATATCATGGATACTATGTGATTTAGGAAGACACATTTTTTGTATGATACATTAAGATTTAATGATTTTATTTAGAGATAAGTATTAAAATTTATTTTGGAAGACTATGTTATCAAATCCATCAGAATTTTTGGTTTCAATATTAGTATATGATTTTCTTGAGGACTTTTATGGATTTTTATTTATTGAATGATCTGTGTTGATCTTTTGGTATTACTGTTGAATTTTGGATACTAAATTATATTTACTCATGTGAATATTTGTTATATTTGGGTTATTATCATATCATGTCTTATAAAAGTTGAATTTGGTTAATTACTAAATAAAATAGGAATATATATGTACTATTATTTTTTGATATGTAGAAGTTTATTATAATTATTTAGGCCCAAAAAATTCATCTTGAATATTCATTATTTTGAGAAAAAGATGGGAATGAGGTGGAAATTGATTAATGTATGAAATTATACTTTTCATGTTAGTACATATACCAATTTTCTAAGTATAGATGATAATGTAATTAATCAACTCTATGGAAAGGATATTGAAAAAAAAATTATCGGTATTTCTTTCTTATTGGGAAATCAATATCCTTTTAACCATTCAAAACATATAATTTTTTTATGGTTAACTTTATGATGGCCATGTTCTCTATAAATATATATCAGTCATTGGGAGTTACTTTTCTATTCTTTATCTAGGTTTTAACTTCACACTAATGTTATGATACTTGTAAAAATTCTATGTGTTAATATAGATGACATTCATACTTCCATTTTCTCTATTTTCAAGAGGAATCATTTCCTTTTAGACTTTTAGATATCAGCGATTTTATTTTGAATAATAGAACCCTGGAGAACGAGCCTCAGTTAAAATTATGAGGTTGAAATTTATTAATGGGTGGGGTAGAATGTAACATCACAAGATTTTAAAACCAAATACTATATTCAATAGTATAACTAATATGTAACAATAATCCAAAATGAATAGTAAGATATTATTCTTTAAATGTGACCTTTACAACCTAGTCATTGATTTGGTGAGAATAAATAGATTTTACCAAATTATGAAATATACAATAGTCTTAATTTTTTCAAAATTTTTAATTAATTAATTTTCAATAAGTATGAGGTTTCTAGTAAAGTAATTTTATTCATTAAAAAACAATTCTATTTAAAAAATATTATTATTTATTTTTATGATAGAATATTATTATTATTTTTGGTAAATTTAATAAAATTTCTTTTAAAAAATTAATTTTATTTTTGAACTCATCATGTAAAATTTTTAATAAAATAAATTTTTGATAATTTTCTTAAAATATTTAGGATTTAATAAATAGTGAAAATACTGATTTTTATTGAAAACCATATTAAATTCACAAGGTAAAATAGCCCTTTTAATTTTTTTTAAATTTTAATTAGTTAATTATTGTTTTAAATAAATTTTATTATTTTTTTTATTTTATACTTAAATTTAGAAAAATAAATTTCTATATTTTAAATGAGCATATATATATTAAAAAATTGTTTTTGTGGAATTTTATTTATTTATTATTGAATTAAAATCTTCTAATTTTGTATTTAGAATTTGAAAATTTTATTAAATTTTTAGACTAAGTGTGTCCATATTTATCAAATAGGTCCATTTTATTTTTTCCTAATATGAATAGTTACATTGTAATTTTGTTTACGATATTAAAAGGTAAATTTGATGACTAAAGGTTAAAAATAAAAGTATAAGCACTATAAAATTTCCATAAAACATCATTATATTTTATTACATGTTTATATACCAATAATAATAATTTTATGGAAGAATTTATAACCTTTTTGTGAAACAAGGATGACATTATGATTATTATAGTATTTTCTTTAATGAAATTCCAAACATGTTATTGTCTTGTTTTAAATAAGTATAATAATTTTTATATAGTGTTATTAATAGGATATTTTTAAATATAAATTTTATTATATAATATAAAATATTTATCTTAATCATTGTAATATATTTTTATTTTTTAGTGATGAAATTATTACATTAAATTGTTACCCAATGCTAATGTAGTAATTATTTAATTAGTCGATAAATCAAATAAATGGTAATAAAAATATTTAAATATATTTAATTTGAGATAATGAAGGTAATAAAAGATTTTTTAAGAATAACTTGATATGTTTTGTATGTTTTAAAATAATTGGTTGGAATTTTAATTGTTATCTTGATATTAATAAATTCAAAGTAAGGAGTAGATTTTAAATTAACTTTAAGGATATTTTATAGTAAATAAAACATTATTAAGTGACATAAAATTCCAATAAATATTTAATTCTCTCATGTGATTTTGATAAGGTTTATAAATTCTTACATGATTCATTTATTGATCTTTTTTCATTTTATAGTTTCTATATTAACCCTCAATATGTAAAAATCAATTTTATCACCGTAAGCTTTATATAAGTTAAATAAGGGTTAAAACCAAACAATAATTGTAGGAATATCTAAAAAAACTCAAATATTTTTTTGAAGATATTATTTCTTCCTATATTCATCTTATCTTTGAAATAACTCGTTTTTATTCTTTATAATGTTATACTTAATTCATATTAATTTAATAGTTTGAGGAATTACAAGAGTGCCCCTCCACACTTTTATGAAAGGGAACATCTTCTTCATATATTTTTTAAAATAAAAATAATTTTTTTAATAACTACCCAATACATTCTTCGAATACTTACCCAAATTATAGTGGTATTTTTTTATGTCTTAACCAACCTCAATTTTCGTCAATTGTAAATAAAATAAGTATTTTAAATGAAAATGTACAATATTTTATGCATGTCTTAATTTTGTTTCTTGTTCCAAATACATCAAACCATTTTCAACCATTATAAAATAATAACTACACTATCATTCATATAATGGGATTTTATTATGTTTTTGGGATGAATCACATCCACATCCTCTTCTTTATAATGTGAAAAGAATTCATCATTTGTGTTTATAGAGGACCACAACATCATGAAACGATGTAATTCATTTTCGATCACCATATGTAAATAATTATTATAATGATTGAATTTTTGTTAATATATGATATTAATGGAATATTAATCATCATTAAAATATACTAGATAATTTATATTAATATGTTTCCACACATAGGAAAATGATAACATCATTCATATGTACGTTTGGACTACAACCTCCACGAGTCAATGTGATTCATTTTGGATCACCAAATCGCATGGATGATATATATGTATATTTAAAAAGTTAATATGATATATGTGATATTATTATTCTTTAAATTTAATATAATATTTACCTATTTTTCAATAATGATCATTGAGAAATGGTAACGTAAGTCATACATACATACGACCTACCATCTCCATGATTGTAACTTTGTTAATTTTTCAAAACCATATTTAATGGTTGAATTTAAAATTATAATTGATGTATAAAATTGATGATTATTTCATGATTATTATTCTCGTGATGGTGGAATAATTACTTCTTTGACCTTAAATCCCATATCGATGTCATTTTTTACTTGAGTGCTGAATATCGTCAAAAATACCTCAGGTGAACATACATGATTAAGTAATTAAATATAAAATGGTAAGAAGTGATATAAAATGTATAATAAACTTGAAAAATGTTCTTAATTAAGTATAAAATTAACATATGTTCATTTTACCCATGATTAACTTTTTAAAAAATATTTTGAATGGAATATATTTTTCTTTTTCCAAAGGAGGTACTTTGTGATTTTTCTAATAAAAATATTGATGGAATGTTTTTTAAATTATATTCCTTGTGAAACACTTCCCTCTAGCATGAATAAAATTTTAATTTAATATTCCTTTACGTGATTACATGGTTATTTTCAATGAAAACTCATTCCTTTTTATGTGTGGGAGATTCTTTCTAAATAAGTTTTTTTTCTTAAGGAATGTTTTTATGATGAAAACATTCATGTTTTTATGATTATGTTAATCTTATTGGGAATTGTTTATAATGATGGGTTGTTCCCTTATAAAAAAATATGTGTGGTCTATAATAGCCCAAAAATTCATTGGGTATGTTGTATATTGACTTTGATTTTTATTCCAAGAGTTGTTGTGATCGTTACCACATGTATAATCATGTGGGTTGTTTAAAGTATAATCATGTGTGTTATTTCATGTATAGCTATGAGGGATACAAAATATGTATGTATGATAAGATAATTATTCCCCAAGATCCATTTATGATTTATTTATGATTTATTTGGTCTCACATATATATCATGTTTTAACAAGGTTAGTTATGAAGTTTATGTTCAAAGGAAAGTAAATGTTACTTCTTAAGGGTGAAAAGTATAACATTAGGAAAAAGTTTTCAAGATATTATCAGGTTTTAAAAGAAACTAATATGGGTTTTCCCCTTCTGATTTTTTATGAAATGTTTTATAAAAATACACATGAATAAAAGGTGATTTCTTGGGTAACAATTAATATGTTTTGTATCCCAAGGTAATATTTTAGAAGGACTATTTTTATTCTTATTTATGATATAATGGTTAATTTTATACTATTTATGTTCCTTATTGATCTTTTTTTCTAATTTTTCAATTTTTAAATGTTTTTCATTGGTTTTAAGGAATAATAGGGACAAGGATTATGTCATGTTGAAAATTGTGAAGATTTATTAAGAAATGAAAATAAAATTTTATAAGAAATATTTTCTATGATTAAAAAAGGATACAGAGTATAAGTGTCCATTTGAAATGTATGGGTTTAATATTAAATATTTTTTTAATAATTCTATAAAACTCCAAATCGATAGTATCCTCATGATTTAATGTCTTTATTTGTTTCCAAACATGTCTTGATTTTATTCCCGACATGTTCAGGGTGTCAGTTTGACATGGAAAACATGTCTAAGGGTTTATGTATAACATATCGAAGATTCCACACATGATCAAAACTAACATGTTTGAGGTTCTTTATCTTTAGTAAAGATGGCTTGTACAAGGTATTTCAGGTGATCCAGGATGACATGTACAAGGTGATTCACATGATCAACTAACATGTATAAGGTGTCTTCGCACGATCAAAGTGACTTGTCCAGGATGTATTCACATGTTCAAAGAGTAAATGTCTTAGGTACTTTTCATGATCAAAGATGACAGTTCCAGGGTCATTCGCCTGATGAAATGACATGTCAAGGGTGTCTTCTTATGATCAACATAACATGTCTAGGATTTCATCACATGATCTTAACAGACATGTCTGATATGCATTTCACAATTTAAGATTACATGTCTATGGTATTTATCATGATCAACTTAGATGTTCAAGCTTTCATCGTATAATAAAAGTTAACTATATAGGATTTCATTGCACGATCAAAGAATAAATGCCACATGCTCTTTTCATGAACAAATATGAAATGTATAAGGTCTTTTTCATAATCAACTGACACTTATAGGGTGTTCTGAAATGATCAATGTGACTTGTCTAGGATTTATTCCCATTACAAAAATGGAAATTTCCATGATTTACCACATAAAAATGATTACTTTTCACTGGGCTGAAGAATGATAATGTTGTAATTTATAGGGGCACATGAGGCAATCATGAGACTAGTGGGTCTTGTGATAAAATTATTTTATTAATGTTAAATGATTGGATATTGTGGTCACTTCTATGACAATGTTCATGGAAACATATTTATATTTCATGTCAAAATGCATCCTTCCACAGTTGTTTAAGAAATAGTGTTCATGTCAAGTGGATTTAATTCCATAGCTTTCATGTCATGGGTTCATATCTTAGGTATTTAATGGATAAATAAGGTTTTATCTATGGGTTATAATACTTTTATGGCCATATTAAAATCATGGAGTTCCCACACGATGGATTCACATGAAGCTCCATTGCTCATGCGATTCATGTGGCCTAATAGGGGGACTTGTGAGGGGTTTTGTAAATGCATATAGGGACTTATTGTTAGATATGCATGCATGGTTGAGTGTTTAAAATGGATAACAGTCGGAACAAATGATTGAGGGTTCATGTCCATGGGTTCTCATGCACTCATAAGATTCCTATCAAGTATGGATGTTTTTGTGATATGGATTCATTTTCACCGAGGCTCAGGGTGAAATTGATATTCCTCTTCATATAGGACTCATATGATGTTATTTTTTCATGAAATTGCATGGTCTAAATGTGATCATGTGATGGGTTCTTGCAATGTAATTATTTATCAGCTTTTCATAAATAGGGTATCGTGGTTACCCAGACGCATCCAATGAAGGAAGTAGCTGACACACTCTCTCCACTATTTTACACAACATCCCCTTTAATCTTCTATCCTCCCCTCCCCTCGTGTGTGTGAAATTGTTTAAGGGATGTTTGTGATTATATAGGAAGAGACAACCTAGGGTGGTTCCATTTTACACTATATGCATGATGCGTGGATCATCAGAGGAAGTGGGGAATTTTTATGGTCCTCAAATAGAAGGATCTAATGATTGGGAGTTACATTATTTGTTATGATAATCCAAAATTATGTCATACTAGTTTTCGTGATCATTATCCCTTGATCTTATGACCCTAATACGTCTCATTATGGCCTCTGACAGTTTCCCGATCTGTTTCAGGCGAAGTCTCTATATGATGAATATTGAATATAAGTATGGTGTTCATCACCATGGCCTTTTTTTCCTTATGTTGATATGGTAGAATATATTTTAAATGGATTCATGTGATTTATCGAGTCATATTAGTTGATGAAATCATGAATACTTCTTGTGAGATAATTAATGACCCAAAATTATGACTGTGTATGGCTCTCATGATGGGGTGTTTTCCGTTTTTTACGTAAATCTAGTGATTTCAACACAATTATCATGATCATTATATCTATCATGTGATCCATTGATCATTTACACAATCCATCAGTGAAACATGAATCAGATGATCCATAACACTTCACATGAGATCATCATATGAAGGATTCTTCATCACTGGTCAATTTTCATTGAAAAAAACCATGCAAGAAATACATTGATTTATTCCATGGTGGATCAGGATACTTGTGATTGGACGATAATTGATAACTCAAATGATCAATGATTATGTTGTTATGGATCAAACTTTTTTTTGAATAGGCCCATTCATGCAAGGTTTCAAAATTCGATTCAGATAGTTTAGTGTGCCTTGGCTACTTGGATTGATCATTAGGAATGACTCTCATGAATTACCTTATGTGTTGTGGTTGATTAAGTGTGTATCGACCACAAACCATTGGAGATTGAAGTTCAGCAAGTGAGAGGGGGATTGAAAAACACATGAGATCGTGAGCGTATGGTCCCGATTAGTTTGATTTGGTGGCTATGATTCTATCCATATTTTTTATAGAGGAATAATGATAGTTTCACAGTAACCCCAAATCAAATGTTCTGCTGTTCTATATAGTGCTTGATAACATAATGTGCATTCCCATCATCCTGGAAGGTATTACTGGGGTCTTCTCTCAACCTACGTAGGCAAATCCCTATGCCAACGCTCTTCTCTACTGCACTTCCAACCTATGTGCAGATTTACCCCCTTTATGTTTATGCTTGTATGAAAGTAAATTTCTACGTATGCGAGTTGACCAACATAGATCCCTAAAAATGGTTTAGGCGACTCCCACATGATCTTGGGTTGATTTTTATTCATAATTTAGTCTTGGAAATCCGGTATTTTTGGCTAATGTAATATACCCAAATACATGGAATAATTTCTTATGTCAAATGAATAATAAGGGACAAAATACATTACCTTTTTTGATGAAAAGACTAATTCAAGGAATTTAAATTCCCCTAATGGAAATTATATTATTTTTGTTTGTATGGTCTATATACTCCCCAAATACATGACGAAAAATTATATGGTGTACAATTATGGATGTCTATAAATTTCCCCCCTATAATGGGATTCATTTAAAATTAAATTAGTTTTATTATTAGTTAAAATGTGATCACATTACAATGTTCATGAACCTATGATGGGCCTATAAAACCCACTAAGAGGATAATACCATCTCACAATATCTTAGTTTCTAGAACGGATATACAATTAATTTCCAATATGGGTGATATTTTCTTGGAATTAGGCTCCCCACAAGAATAAACAAACCACGATGCATGACTAACCTAAACCAGAGTGGAGGTGAACATTACATGATGGAAATTAATTGGTATGAAAATAAATTTGTGGATTTATCTAAGATAATAAGATTGAATATTCCTATGTATCCAAATGGAATGGGAATAAAACAATACATATTTTTGAGGTAAACTGCCTTATAGATCAAGAGAATTCATAGGGAACATATGATATCATATTAAAAAAACTATGATAAATATTCTTATTTAGATATAGATCATACTTATAAAAGGGAATTCCATCACTTTGTAACAAAATAATTGGAAGGGA